>BSBM01000597.1:12457500-14930938 GCA_027924585.1 Larix kaempferi | reverse complement strand
AAGATAAGAGATAAATATAAATGCATAGAGAAAAAGAGAATTCGAATTGCTCATGAGATGACTATGTGAATTTGAATTGTTAAAATTCAATGAAGACTTCAGTAAATCAAAGGAGAAATCGAATTCATCACTATAGTGATGTTAACCAGAAAGAATTAGTTAAAGAGAGTTAACTAAGTGATACAAAGAATATCTAGTTAACTAAGTATTATTGCATGACGACACTTATGCTAAACTAAAAGACGACACTTGAATTGTGACACTTGCATGAAAACACTTAAGTTAGACACCTAACTAAGTGGGAAAGCTTTCTGTTAAGGGGTGAGTTCATCCTAAGACTCAGCTCAGTGAGTTAATGCATTGCATGAGAAGTGGGGAACTCTTCTTCATGCAAGATTGATTCATCCATATGGAAGGCAAGTTCATCATGAAGTCAGAAGATAAAAATACAATTCAATGCATGTGAATAATATATAAATATGTTTTACATGATTGATGAATTCAATGTGAAGTGAATTCTCTTCTCCCTTAAAGGAAAGGCGCTTCTATTTGTGCAGGATTGAATAAACTGATGCATGGGATAATTCTCCAAGAATGCAATTCACATTTTTTACATGTGAAGCACCATTACCCATGCAACCATTCGCTACAGCTTGCATGGTAGTGATTATTGCTTGTTATTAATGTGTTGGAAACATGGAAAGTTGATACAGTTGATCTGTATTCTCTATTGCTTAGTATTCTCTCTTATCTAGCACCTAGGGTGCCGAAAGCAATCTTCTATTTTGTAAAAGACATTTTTCTGCTATCTATCATAATTATACTTTGAATATTTGTTGGGGGATTTCATCCTCATTGTTTTTAGGGTTTTCCCTAGGGTACATATTTTGTTATGGTTGAATATTTCATGTGATTGAATGGTTCATTGATTCAAGTATTCTGTATTTACGCACTTAAAGTTTTAAAGTTCAAAGCTCATCATATTTGCTCAAAAAAATAACAAAAACTTTGGAATCAAGTCCCATATAACCTAGAGGAATGGTTCTTTTATAGATTCATGGGAAATCATTGTATCATCTTAGGAAGAGATATTCCCAACATAAAATATTAAGAGGCTAGGCCAAATCCTTTTTCGAGAGAAGAAGACACCATGATTTGTAAGGAACAAGATGGGAGGGGGCATTGATGGCATTTTTAATCAAAATTTTGGTTGTTAATAGCTTCATATTGGTAAACTTTAGATGAATAAGTTAAACTTGGTAATGGATTCATTGGTTTAAAAATTTATCCCTTATATCCATAAAGACCAATGGGAGGTTCGATTTTGGAGAGAAAAGTGTCCTTCATTTATGAGTAGGATCCTAAAATAATATCCCTAAGAACCTCATAAACTCGGTGAGAGATGAAGATTAACAAACAAAGGATTGTTTATGAAGGTTTCATTGTGAGATCAAATATATAGGTATATTGGAGAGAAACATTTAAATAATAAATATATTTCATTTATTCAGTTTGATTTACAAGATCAATAGGGCCATCCATTTGTGGAAATATCATGAGATGATGCAAATCCTCTATTGCCAACACAAACTATTATAACAACTAACTAATATTACTTTGGTAGATTATAAGTCATATCTTCTTAAAATCTGTCATCCATGAAGCATTAGTAAATGTGAATTCCTTGATCTAAAATATTCATTCTCCTAGGTAGCTTCATCCTCCAAAATATTCCTCCATTTTATAAGATACTTGTTGAGACATATTGAATGAAGGTTTTTTGTTTTGACTATTATGACACACTAAGGTTCCAGAACTAGCTTCCCTTCTTCATCCAAAACGGGTAGTTCTGTTTGTCTGTGATTTTTTGGGACAACCTTTTTCTTCAAACATGAGACATGGAAAACATCGTGTATTATCTCTTTTTTGGATATCTAAAGCATAATATACTTGCTCTATTCTCCTATGGATTTGGTATGGACCATAAAAGTTGGGTGCAAGTTTATGGTTTTTGTAATTTTTGAGTGAATTTTTCTTATACAATTGGAGTTGGATGAACACCTAGTCCCATTGTTTCTTGATTCAATTCCTTTCCTACTCAAAATGAGTCTCAAGGATACAAAGAATTTCATCAGAAAAAGCTAGGTATTTTTTCACAACAAGAGCCTTGAAATTAGTGATGACATACTCTTTTATTGGCAATGGAGGATACCTGTATAAGGCCTCAAAGAAAGCCATTTTTTTTAAGTGTGACATGTATTATTATACCACTATTCTACAAGATGTATCCAACCACACCATTATGACTGGAAATCATTCACAAAATTCCTCAATAACCCTTCAAGGAATTTATGTACTACTTTAATTTGACCATATGTCTAAGGATAATATGAGGTGCTCATTGTTAAGGTGGTCCCAACCTAGTGGAACAATTCCTTCTTGAATTTGTTGGTGAACTTGGGATCCCTATCGCTGACGATAACTTTAGGGAACCTGTGGAGACTATAAATATTCTTTACATAACTATCAACAATTTGACTAGCCTTAGATTTTGATAATATTCCAATGAAATGACCATATTTGGTTAATTAGTCTATGATCACAAATATGTTTTCCATCCCATCTAAGGTGGGAAGAGCCATGATAAAATCCATAGATACTTCCATCCATTTTTTATTAGGTACATAAAGGGGTTGAAGGAGACCTAGAGGTGTGATCAATTCAAACTTTTTGCATTGAAAGGTATCTTGTTCCTTTCCAAAAATATACAAGTTAGAGATTGCATTTCTTCACAAACTAGATGCCAAATTAAATATTTTCAAGCCTTCCTTCTAGATCTTTAGTCCTACATATAAAATTAGATCTGAATGACAAGTCAAATACTAAGAAATGCAAGGGTTAGATCATATTTGATGTATAATTGAAATTCAGAAATCCAAGATCTGACTAACAATTTAACAGAAAGGTGAAAGATTTGAACTTTTAAGGTTTGAGAAGCAGGCTACATGATGGAGGAAGGAGCCCTTGATCCTCTAGAAAAATGGCCAACCCTTTAGGGCTTCCAAAACTTGCACAAAAAATATGTTAGGATAGTGAGCTAAATATATTGAAAAGATGCAAATCGATCACTTTCTAACATATGTAAAGAACTAGTAGAAAAGCTAAGAATTTATCTAGATTGTTTTGTGCTTATGAACTAGTATTAGAAAGATCTACTTGAGATAGATATAACATTTTTGAGCCAAGTAGAATATAGTGACTAGAAAGAATTTTAGATTTAGGTAAGGAGAATAAAGTTGATAAAAGAGAGTGGAATTTTTGAAGAAACTTCTAGAGATCCAGGGAAGAGTTATGAGGGACTAGATCATCAATCTTATGGAGACCTGCAAAACCAAATTAGATAAAAAAGAGGAAGAGGATTATTCCTCCTTTCTACTTCCAGGTGTATCCTACAAAATAAAATTTAACAAAAGCATATGTATACAACCGATAATATGCCTACCTTAAACTAATTCGCATATAAACTACAAGAGGATGCTAGCAATAATACTAATCCTTTCCTTTTGGGAAGTAATATCCCTACCAAGGCCAATGGAAATAATAAAGCATGTATACAAAATTAAATTACAGTTACCTCACACAAGCATTGGAACATGACATCGAGACAACCAAGGCACCAAGCTCTTCTAACCCCCAAATCCTTAAGCAAAATTTTATTTCGACTCAAAGAGCAAAAACCTCTAATACAATATTACAACAAGAATCAACCCCTAAACCAAGAGGAGAGGCCTCTTTAAATATCCCAAGAGGGACCAAATTTTCCCTCCATAGAATGGTGACACATGAATGGGATTCAAAACCCTATTTAGGAATCCAAGCCCCTAATGTGCCTCATGGAGGAGACTTGGATCTGATTGGAAAAGTTAACTAGGCCTCTAATGCACCACCTTTGGGATGGGATCTAGGAAATCTCATCCAAATCTAGATAAATGCCTAATACAAAAGAGAAATGCACCCCTCTTTGAGTGAATTGAGGATTAATTAATATTTTACCATAGTTAACTAAGCCTCCAAGTCACAAGTGTGCCCCTTTTGGATAATTTGAGAAAATTTAGGAGTTTGACATATGAGTTATCTCCACCATTAGGGGTATGGCGTCCCTCTTAAGCAAATTAAGGAGTAATTTGAGTATTTACCATAGTTAACTTACACTCCAAGTCACAAATACACCCCTCTTTGAGAAAATTTAGGAATATCTGACATGAGTAAATCAAGGGCTCCCTAATTGTAGGAGAATACTCGAATTCATTCCCAAATTTGTGGATTTGATATTCGATATCTGAAATTTGACATAGGGAGCCAAAATTAGACTTCAAGATGACTTATGAAGTGGGTAATGGTTCCACCTTTCTCCCCTTGACGAGGGGAGGACCATGCATTCACCCCTCCTTGATGGGGGAGGCGCCAAGAATATTCCCTTTACAATTTATGACCCCCTTAAACCCAAATTACATACTTTAATCCCAAATTGCTTCTCCTGGGGAGAAAATAGGCTATGCATGACTCTAGGACCATGGTTACTAATTTAATTTGACATTAGACCATAAGAACTTAGACACCAACCTGAGGCACCTAGGTTATAACACACTTTGGCTTTGGAGGTGTGAGTGAAAAACCATGTTGAATTCTGATCAAGCTAGGATCTAAGTTCAACTAGGTAAAAAAAACACTCCAAAGGTGTCATAACATGAGTGACTCATCAAGGCTATCCCTTTTACACATGTAAAGGATGTCAAATTTATACAAACAATCCCTCTTTGACCATGATAAAGTGGGTGCAAGTTATAACCACTGAGCATAATACTACTTGATTCAAATGGGGGAATGAAAAGTCTCTGGATGGTTGATGAAGTCTTCTTCCTAGTTACCACCTTGTGCATACTAGGTGGTAACAGAAACATTATCATATGCTTACTTGAGGATGCCATGTTCTTCTTTGACCTGAAAGAGACAACGCTATGCTTTTGTTGTTGTGCTTCAAATGTTCTCGAATAATTGTTGTAGAGAAAATGAAGTATAGCCTAGAATTTTGGCACCTGGTGGTAAATATCCTAGGGGTAATTCACTTGCAACTGACTACACTAAGTGATCTCTCTGTTGAGTGTCTATGGGTTGGCAAAATATTCTGTTTTGGACAATCTTTTGTTGGGTTTATTCATACAGGAATGTAATGATGTTAGGGTGCTCTTGAAAAATCTAAAGGATAGCTCTGCAAGAATTTGAGTCTTGTACGAGCCATGTAATATGTTCTTGGATGGAAATTTATTCAACAACTAGAGGTGGTGGAGGAAGTTCCTACATTTCCACCTGTTGTTCAACATGTGCATCTTTCATTGGAATATCCTCGAGTTGCATTATTTATGAACATCTTTAGAGTGCTAGGATGGATCAGAACGTTCTAGTTCCGGATCACTTGGGGGCTCTTTCTACCCACAGGGTATGTGTTTAATGTAGGTGGAACACCAATAAGTTGGATTTCGAAGCTACAAAAGGTTGTTGCACTTTCAACAACATAAGCAGAGTATGTTGCTACTACAGAGGCTAATAAAGAGATGATTTGGTTGCAGAGGTTTATGGAGGAATTGGGTAAGAAGCAGGAGGATAGTAGGTTGTATAGTGACATCTAGAGTTCCATTCATATTGCAAAGAAATAAGCATTCCACTCTAAGACTAAAAATATACAACTGAAGTACCATTTCATATGGTATATTCTGGAAGATGAACTGTTGAAGCTGGAAACGATACATACTAGCCAAAATCCTGCAAACATGTTGACAAAGATAGTAACCAGAGAGAAACTGAGTTCCTGCTCGGTTTCAGTTGGCCTTCTAGCGTGGATGTGAGGATGAGAAATTTTCCAAGTCTAAGGTTCAGATCATAGTCCAGCAAGTGCAGCAGCGGTGGAGTTGTTGTGATCAGTCTCCAAGTGGGAGATTGTTAGTTGTGGAGCCAAATCTTCTTGATTCAGAGATGTTGTTCCAGCTGTGTTTGTACCCCAGTTTTATATGACGTGCAGGTGGAATGTAAAATCATCCCAGTGAGGGGGTGTGGGGGTGCATCGGCCCCCCACCGGGAACCATCCCCCCCGACTGGGGGGTCCGGAGGCCAGCAGAGCCTCGGTGAGGGTTTGGGGGTAGCGCCCCTGAAAGAATTGTTTTGGGTTGTTTTGTTGGCCAATAGATTTCAAGCCCATGGTTTTGGGTAGCCTGTAGCATTTTCCCTTGGTAGTTCCCATTTAAAAGGAATACATTGTAAGACGAATGTGTAATGAATTGTAGCATTATAAAGATCTTTGTGATTGTGTAAGAGAGACTGGGAGAGTGTGAAGAGGAAGTTGCAGCGGATGTGCTACAGGTTGTATCCCTTCATTTTGTTGGACGGTATAATAATAAGGACTGGCAATTTCTCTGTGGACATAGCCCATCTTGGATGAACCACATTATATTGGTGTCTCTCTTGTAATTTGTTTTATGTGATATATATTTGCATCTTGTTTATTGTTATTGCTCTGCAATCTTTTTTTTCTAATAGTAGTTCCTATGAGCATTGTGTCCAAGATGTCCATATGATATTCTTCCGCAATTGAGATGTCCATTTTCTATAAAAAACTATCTACGCCATTGGTGTTTTCATATACTAGTGGATACTATACTCAACCCTAATCCATCAAACTAATTTAATCATTACACAATTTCTGGAATAGAGTTCATGTCACCCATTATGCTAACTATCCCAAGCTTCTTTAGAGTCGTTATCAAATGAGTGGATACTTCTCCAACTTACCAAATCTTTTGTTGTCGGATTCACATTGTCTTTCCTCTTACCTGTTGTCAAGGAGTATATATTATACATAACATCTCTTTCCATATTCTCTTGAATCGTCTTGGTATATCAAGGTCCTTGGTGTGGGTCTAAAGGTTTCATAACCTTCACACCATTATCTTTGAAGTTCATGATTATTTTCTTCAAATCGATCACTTTATAGTTTTCATAAGCCCACTCTATGCCTAGCATCACTGGGTAAGGATTAGTTCCACCCATAGTCTCAATTACTTCAAAATCCATGATGATTTTGATGCCTCCTAGATCAAATTCAACATTCTCTAATCGACGAATCGGGAAGATATAGTATTAGTTTTCCATCCTTAACTGAATATGAGAGTATACAAGAGGTGGAAAACCCATTGCTTCCCAAGAATTCTTTGGGATTATGTTCACATCAGACCCCAAATCTAGCATCACATTCTTAATATCATAGCAATGTACTTGTGTGTCTAACCAAAATTCTCAACTTGTCCTCTTCCTTCTATTCTTCTGTACTAGCTGAATGTTTCTCTTAGGTGATGGGGAACATATCCCTTCATCAGCTTCCACAACTTCTTTTATTCCACGGAGTATTCTGCACATCTTATAGGTGTCTGTTTCATTATCTAATATATATTTTAGGAGAGAAATCCACATAGAAACAAGATCCCTTACCTTCTCAATATATGTCCTTCTTCCATCAGATCCTATCATATCATTTATTTTGTACTGATGGGAAGGTCTTGCTTTGTCTTTGGCTGGTGGGGTCAATAGTTGCCTGAACATATCGGTAGAATCATGGTAAATTTCTTTCTATTGAATTAGGACATATTTAGTTTTCCTTGGAGATACTTTTCTTATTAATGTTGAGTTTGGTCTATGATATTCTACTCCAATCCCTACTCCCTGGGTAACAACAAATCCTACTACATTGTGGTTTTCTTGAGGTTTACAGTTAATAAAAATTGGTTGGTATTCTTGCAAGATCTTCCCATTTTGCGATAAGCTTTGGGAACTTCAACAGTGTGGGTGTTTGTACGACAATATGTGCACTAGGGTATTTTTGGTAGTGGGAAATATCGAGCGAGTTTTCCACTCTCTTTGCATTTGTAACATCGAATTGGGCATGTGTAGCCTCCTCCTTATCGGTCCCCAAAACCTCTCCCATGTCCTCTACTACCTCTTTTTTCTGGTGGTTGATCTGCTACTCGAGATATGGAGGGTCCAATATTTCTGTTAATGCATCCAACTCTCTACATTTCTCAGTACTATGTATAGTAGATCTGCATAATTCATAGTATACAGTATTTGGTACTAAGGAATACTTTTGTAAAATTGGGCAGAGTCGTGGAGGGTGGCCATATGCTTTACATATATCGTAGTAATCATTCGGAAAAAAACTTGGTGGTTATGGATACGTTGGTTGAACTACTAATTGAAAAGGGTTCGCTACAAAAACTTCCGCAACAATCGCACTTGGACCACTTCCAAACGGTCCTCTTAATGGCATCTTTCCTCCCCTTATTCTAGGACATTTTGATACATGATGACCCTCTATCATACACACTATACACCAAACTTGTGGTTGAATTGGCTTTGGGATATTTAGCTCTTGAAGTTTTTCAGTTAGTTCCACAATCTTTCCATGTACCTACGCCAATTCCTTGGAGGATGAGAAATTTCCTATTGCAGGGGCATTCGAGTAGTTATCCATGGCCTCAATCTACATATCTTGTTCTAATGCACTTCTAGGCGAGTCTACCACCTATTATGACAAGGGAATTATGGTTAAAGGTAATAGTTATTGAATAAACCATTCCTTATTTTGGCATAATGCATCGGAAATGACAGCTTAGCTAAAGCGGCGTGCATAATCCCAAGAAATTTCTCCCCTCATCTTCCAAATTTCTCTTAGTTTCGTGATACCTTTCTATTATGACTTAGGTTGTGAAAATTCATCCAAAAATAATTTCTTTGTCTCTGCTAGAGTAAGGACTGCTACATTTGGGTCTTGTCTTTCAATCAATTTCATGTACCATTGTAGAGCTCTTCTTCATAAATTTGTTTGATATTCAACCATTTTGGACAACGTCTAAGTCGCTCTGGAATTCCATATTGCTTCACATAGAAACCAATGTTCTTCCACGTCATCTTCTCCTCCTCTCCCCTAAAATTCTGGACATTTTAGGGGTGGCACTGCTTGTACTTCAGCCATTGCAACAACTAGGTATCATAATAATACAAATCCTTAAGGTCCTATTTGCATTATAATATTACTACTAATCTACTGAGAGCTACTGTTGCTTCCTCCTGCTAGTGAATTATTTTATAAACTATTCATGCTATTGCTCATATGACTATACCAAGGTAATTGTAAAACAAAGTTATGAGAGTCTGTTACCAAATTATGCGAGAGTGATTGGGGTTCAATCAAATGAGTTCTACTTTTGTTGCTTCTGGTATCTACTTTTGTGACAATGGGGGATTCACTTTCTATGGTGCTTCCATCTTCTCCAGGTCCTAACAGTTCTGGTTTTTTCAGAACTGCATCTAGGGATGGTTTGGGTGATTTATATGGCACTTTGCTAGTTGGAAACTAGATTTCATAGTCTTGTTTCTTTCCCAGGCCTTCTTCTAGCTTCCTCATACTAGGATGTCCAACACTTCTACCCCTCTTTGTCTTAGCCTTAAGCTAGTCAATTCCTCTTCCTGCTTCATTTTTTTCTTGTTCATCCCTGGCGTCATTACTAGATTCCTCGTTCATTAACCATAGTTCCCACCTTCCACAATGTAGTAGCATCACCAAAATCGCTCCCCCTATGCACAAGGGTTTTACTCTTCCATTATAATCCAGTTCAATGGGAGGAAATCCAGAGCGGAACTTCCTTCAATAATTTCCCCCTAGATCCCCTTTTGAGTTGTTTTTTGTGTTATGAATATAAAATTAACTATAATTAATATTAGCTTAAAATATTAATACTATAAAAATATACATTGTTAAAAGATGCAACCTTACGAAGAATCACCGTGAGCCATTTATATACGAAGGCATTTATTAATGTATCATCATCGTATATCATCATTTTATTCAATACTATATATATATTTATATAGTCTTTGTATATCAAATACTTAAGCTTCCACAACTTAAACTTAATTGTAAGAGTGGTATCAAAGCCATATTCGGTAATACCTGATCAACATCCACGATGGATTCATTTCAAAAGGAATTTATGGCGATTATGGAGCAATTCAGGAAAGATACTAATCAAATATTTAAGCAAATAGGAGAAGCCAACAAAATTAATGATAAATCTGCATATACTAGTGGCAATGATGGGGTAACTAAATACATGAGAAATATAGATCCTGCAATGGATCAAACCTGTGTAGCTACAGATTTCAGATCTACAACAGCTGTTGGCATGCCAGATGCAAATGAATTTTCTTTTGCTGAACATCATGCTGGCGAGAATGAAAATACTGTGTCTAGAGAGAACAAACTGGAACATGAACAAGCACAGTACGAGGAGACCCTTGCCATCTCCACCAAAAACTGTAATAAAATGCTCCTCAACAATTCTAGTTATACGAACTCCAAAATATTTGATCACGCAGTTTTTCAAATGGATAGTCACTCACAAATTCCACAACCTATGCACAACTGGGAGAAGAGAAAAAGGGTAAAGATGTCCCAAACGAAGCAAACTGCCCATAAATATACTGGTAGGAAGTTGCCAAGGATGTAGCGTGCAACAAAGGCTTCCAGGAAATTTACGCCAGCAATAGGAGGAGTGAAGAAGCCTCTTAGATCCCAGCACAACACTGTTTCCCTCCATGAGATCCAAAAGAGAACCAATCATTTTATAAGGAAGTTTCCCTTCCAGTATCTCATCAGAGAACTTGCTCAGGACTTTAAGATGGATTTGAGTTTCCAGTCATCAGTTGTCATGACTCTGCAAGAAGCTGCAAATTATTCTAGAATATAACTAGTGCTTGCAAATTCTAGAATATAACTAGTGAGGGTGCTTTCTACCCAAAAGTCAACAACTCTAGATAGAGGAAAATCCAAACGATTAAGCTCTATCAGGTCTCTTCGAGTCCACTGAACAATCCTCCTCTATCGGTTGCTGTATTCAAGTCTTTATAACCACTCTGTAAGTACTACAGGAATTTCAATCCACAAAATTTTGTATTGATCAAGTGGCAGTACTCTGTAGAAGATTATATTGCCTGAGTTTTGATGTTTCCAATCCTCGTAGTTCAGTTTCTTGTATTATGAAATCTTCAAATTTCTTGTCCCACCATAATTGAAGTTGGCTTGTCATGACTTGCGTATCTTTATAGTTAACAAAATCCCGTTAATAACCACGTTCTGGAAATAGAACCATTTGTTGGTGCAAAATAAGAGACTGGGTTCTTGCACATTGGTCAACAAAGCACATCATTGTAGTTTAGTCTGCTAGCATTTTCAATCCTTTAACGAGAAAAGGTATCACCCGAAGCAGAGCCAAGACCTGTGTGTGATAAGAAGTGCTAACTGTAAGGAAGAATCTGTGAGGGTTACTGTTATTCATTCCATAACAATATTCATTGTTATACTATTGCAACAAAGATTTATCACCCTCAACATATGAACTAGAAAATAGAGACACAATCTATGTATTTAGATAATAAACAGAATCATCCATGCATCAAAAATTAAAGAGGCTCCAAAATCCTTCATTCTATTACTGATAAAGTTTATTACATAATAGATCTATGGCCTTAAATCATCCTCAAAATTACCCATTGTGGCATCACAAAGAACAAAGAACCCATAACCCAATTATATCACCCAAAACACATATACATCACATCAGATTCTGCTGTAACTCCACTATGGCGCTATCCTTAATCAGTGCCTTCTCCTCTTCAATCTATTTTTCTTCCGCTTCTGCTATGTTATCTCTCCTCTTCTGATTTCCTTATACATTTGTATATACTTGCAGATGTGGGTCCAAAACTTTTGTAGTTGTTAGGATTTTCCGCAACTCTTGCTGTCTCTCCTCTTCTGATTTCCTTATACTTCTTTATATACTTGCAGATGTGGGTCCAAAACTTTTGTAGTTGTTAGGGTTTTCCGCAACTCTTGCTCCTTTACCCCACGCTTTCTTATGCCATTTACTATCCTTTGTTTAAACAAAGGATCCAACAACCTTCACATAAACTCGATGCAGGTTTACCTCTCATGAACTTCCACATAAACTCCATGTAGGTTCCTTGAGGTAGAAGAGGAAATGATGGAAGCCTTAATGCATAGATTTCCCTTCATGCATAGCCTCCACACGAAGGTCCATAAAGTAGCCTCCATGTGCATGCTCCTCCTTTCTATGTAGTTATCTAGGCAAGAGCTCCACATGGGTTCTTTGAAGTAGCGATGGTAGTTTCCACACATCCAAAGACAATGGAAACCCCAAAACAAAAAAAACACCATCAACGAACATGCCAGTTATAGGAATGTGCAACTCTAATGCCAATTGGAATGGAAACATTTAAATAATAATATATTTCATATATTCAGTTCAATTTACAAGAATAGAGCTATCCCTTTGAGAAATATGATGAGAAGGCGCAACTCATCTTTTATTTGGCGCAAATAATCTTTTATCAGCACAACTTATTATAACAACTATCTAATATTAATTTGGTACATTACATAAATTAGGTTGGTAAACCCACATTTCCTCTAATGAGATGTCTCCTTTTTTCCATAGATGAATGTATGAAAAAACACAATTTTTATTTTTATTAACATGAGAAAATATCTTTACAATTTTAGAGGGGATACCATCATGGAATCTTCCAAAATTTTAACAACCTTCCCATTAATTGGGTTTTTTTACCTTTTATTAGAGAGAACGAATTGAGAAAGATTTTGTACATTTAGAATCCTTCCTCCAATCCCTTTCTCTAAAAGTGCATTTAATTAATTCTTAAATCTTAACAAACGTATTTTCTTTCTACCAATTTATTAAAAGAATTTTATTTATTTATTTATTATTTCTATTTTTAATTTTTTTTAAGAAACTCCCCACATTCCTCAAAAATAAAATAATCTTCCCATCTCATAAAAATTTTCATATAGATAATATGGAGAATAGATACAAATAGAGTAAACAGGTGATGCAAGGCGCCTTAGACAATAAGGTTCTTGCTTAACAATACACACGACACAACCACAAAGATTACACGAACGGGGTGTAACACAGGATGCCAGAAGTGGCTTATATTACTTCTCAATTCGGTTACAGTGCAGAATAATTGAATTCAAACAACTAACTAAACTAGTCGGCCTCAGCTGTTACAACTCAAAAGTAACTATGGTGTGCTCTCTCAGTGTGTCGACCTCACCCTCTCCTGGTTCGCTGTGGAAGTGAGCTATGGTTCGATCTCAGCTGCCTGTTATGAGCCTGTGTGACTCTTCTCTCTCACAACTTCAAACTCTGCTGCGTCTACTGCTGCCAACTTCCATCTCCCAACTGATCCTTTTCTCTCGGGTCTTCTACCCTACTACTACTGTTCCCGAGATCACTGCGATCCCCGAGACATGCATCTTCCTGTCCACCGATTCTTCCAAATCCTGCAGACCTGCAACTATCAGCGCCCCACCGTGCTACACAGCCTCTTCCTGTGATGACATCTGTCATGTCCTTCACCTACCTGCAATAATTGTATTAACTTCCTCAGCAACCCCGAACGGCTACCAGGTACAGCCTTCTTGACTTTCTTCTCTCCTGACTCTGTTACAGTAGTCGGTCACATCTCGACCTATCTGTCATCTCAATCCTACCCCATGCGATTTTCCAATCCTTCCCTTCCCCCACGCTTGGCTTCGCCAAACTTGTCGACGTCGTGGTTCGACAACACGTCGAACTTCCCACGACTCTATGGCAATTTATCGCCCATCGACTATCGTCTGTCGACATTGACATGTTGACTCTCGACCTCTTCACTCCTGTCGACTACTTCGACAGCTTCTGCTCGACTTATTGACTTCGATGAGTCAAACTGCTTCACGCACCAGCAGTCGTCGGCACTCCCTCTGGTCAACTCCCTTCTGTCGGTCAACTTCGACTGATCTGCCTAGGCTCCAATGCTCCTGCATCAAGCTCCCTAAGTGAAAAAGAACTCGACTACTCCGTCAGTCTTCTGAACTCTTCTTCGGAAATCCATGTTGCCTCTTGCAACTCATCATCCTTCCATCGCACTAAGTATTCTTTCTTTCGCATCCTGCGCGTACGCCCGACTTTGCGTTCTTCAATTACTTCTGCGATCTCTTCCTTTTGTCGATCTGGAATTTGGGTTGTCCATTCGATGTCTGCTAATTCGTTGCTTCCGTTGCTCGACCCTTCTTCAAATTTGTATAGATCTAAGACATTGAACGTTGCTGAAATGTTCAAGTCGTCCGGCAACTCTATCACATAAGCGTTGTCCGAAATCTTCTTCAGAATCTTACATGGTCCAATCTTCTTCAGCTTCAGCTTGTTGTATGTACCTGTCACAAATCTCTCTTTCCGCAAATATGCATAGACTAAGTCTCCTTCACTGAATGACTGTAGTCTATTTTTCCTGTCAGCCCTCAACTTGTATGCCGCGTTACTCTTTTCTATGCGCTTTCGCACATCTTCGTGGACTTCCTTCATGTGCTCTGCGAATGATCCTGCATCCGTGCTCTTTCTGATTTCTGTTGGCAATTCGACCAGATCCACCACGCCATGTGGGCTTCTTCCTTGAACAATCTGGAATGGGCTCAAACCTGTCGACCGATTCACAAAATTGTTGTATGTGAATTATGCCTGTGTCAACACATTCTCCCACTACTTGGGTCTGTCTGCTGTCAAACATCTCAGAAGGTTTCCCAAACTTCTGTTCACTACTTCGGTCTGTCCATCTGTCTGCGGATGGTATGCCAAACTAAACTACAAATTCGTGTTCAATTTCTTCCATAGGGTTCTCCAAAAATGCCCCATAAACTTGGTATCCCGATCTGACGTGCTACTCTTTGGTAACCCATGCAATCTGACTATTTCCTTAAAGAATAGAACAACAATCCCTGTGGCATCATTTGTCTTCTTACACGGAATAAAATGTGCCATCTTTGAAAACTTGTCGACTACAACAAATATTGAGTCCTTTCCCTGTTGTGTCTTCGACAATCCTAACACAAAATCCATGCTAAGATGCTCCCAAGGGGTATTCGATACCGGAAATGGTGTATATAACCCCGTGTTTTGACTTCTCCCTTTTGCCAACTGGAAAAATCTACATTGTCGAACCCACTTTCCGACATCTGTTGTCATTCCTGGCCAATAATACTTTTCCTTGACCAATGCTTTAGTCTTGTCAATGCCAAAATGACCTACTAATCCGCCGTTATGAAACTCTCAAATTAGGTTCTCCCTGATGGAGCCTCTGGGAATACACAACTGACTTCCCCTAAACAAATAGCCTTCTTGGATAAAATGACCCAAGTACGGAGTCCTGCCGACACTCCAAGGTTCACGACAAGCCTTCCACGCTTTCGCAAAATCCTTGTCGGTCTCATACTCTGTCTTCACCGACTCTATTCCTGTTGCCTGAACAGTCACCATGTTCAGAAGTGCAACTCTCCTACTCAGCTCGTTAGCAACCTTGTTCGACTTGCCTGACCTATGTCGTAACATGAGTGTATATCCCTGTAGGAACTCCACCCATTTCATGTGTTGTTTATTTAACTTCGACTAAGTATTCAGATACCTCAGTGCTTGGTGATCTGTGTATAACACAAATTCCTTGGGCAACAAATAATGCCTCCACTTTTTCAATGCTTGGACAATAGCATAAAATTCTTGGTCGTAGACCGAATACTTTCGCTTCGCTCCATTTAACTTTTCACTAAATAATGCAATTGGTCGGCCTTCCTAGCTCAACATTGCTCCAATTTCTGTCCTACTCGCATCACAATCGACCTGGAAAACTTTGTCAAAGTCTGGGAGCGCTAACACTGGGCTCTCAGTGACCTTTTCCTTCAACTTGTTGAAAGCTTTCTGGGAAGCGTCCGTCCACTTGAACTCGCCCCTTCTCATGCATTCTGTCAATGGTGCACAAATTCGATTGAATCCCCGAATCAACTTCCAGTAGAAACTGACAAGTCCATGGAAACTCCTTACTCCCGTCGCACTTGTCGGTTCTGGCTAATCCACTATTTCCTTCACCTTTTATGGGTCCATCACTAACCCTTTACTCGAGATTACAAATCCCAAGTACACCAATTCCTTCTTCAAGAAGAAACACTTTTGCAGGTTCACCATCAGTTTCTCCTCCTGCAATCTCTGTAATACTTGTCGAACGTGTTCCAAGTGTTCTATCTTGGTTCGACTGAAAATCAGAATGTCATCTAAATAGACTACGACAAACTTTCCCAAGAATGGTTTCAGTACCTTATTCATCAATCTCATGAATGTATTAGGTGCATTAGTCAATCTGAACGGCATGACTAACCACTCATACAACCCTTCCTTTGTCTTGAATGTTGTTTTCCATTCATCTCCTTCTCTAACCTGAATCTGGTGATAACCACTTTTTAGGTCTATCTTTGTGAAGTATGTCGCTCCACTCAGGCAATCCATCAAGTCGTCCATTCTCGGCAATGTAAATCGATACTTGATCGTGATCTTGTTGATGGCTCTGGAGTCTGTACAGTCCTCCATTCCCCGCCCTTCTTCGGTGTCAATACTACTGGTACTGCACATGGGTTCAGACTCTCCCGAATCAACCCTCTGTCCAACAACTCTTGGACCTGTCAGTTGAGTTCCTGACCCTCCGTCGGACTCATCCTACGTGATGCTTTGTTCGGCAGACTCGAACCTAGAATCAAGTCGATCTGATGGGATATGCTCCTTGTTGGCGGAAATCCCGTTGGTGTCTCCTCAGCCATTATGTTGAGAAACTATTCAAGCAACTCTTCGATTTCGACCGGAATCTCTGTCTCCATTATCGCCGTCTCGACACATGGTCCTTTTGGAATGATTGCAAAACATCTCGATTTCCTCTCCTCTTCCGCGAGGAATTCTTTTGCTGATCTCATCAACACTCTCTTTTCCCAAAGATTGCTCTCACCATGCTTACTGTCGACTTGCTCTTCTTGCCTTGGCTTAAGAGTCCTTTTCACGCCATTCTTCCAAACTGTGACTGTGTTGGCTCGACCATCATAGATCATTTTCCGATCATACTCCCATGGTATCCCTAACAACAGATGGCATGCGTCCATTGGGATTACATCGCATAGTACACTATCTTCCAATCCTTCAACTCTGAAGTTGATCAGGCATTGTTTGGTCACTTTTACATGGTGTCCTTTTTGCAACCATGAGATCTTGTACGGGTGTGGGTGTTCCCTACACTTCAACCAATCTCGTCGATGACGTCTGTTGACACAAGATTCTCTGTGCTTCCACCATCTACCATGGTTTTGCAATACCATTCACCGATCCGCACTCTCATTCGAAAGATCGCCTTCCGCTATGCCGGCTCTGTCTTGTCTCGTTGATCTTCCTGGATCAAGACTCTCTGGACTGTCAGGTTTCGGTTCTTTCTCTTCTCACTTCCACTGCTGTCGAATGTCGATTCTTCCTTCTCGTCGACTTGTTCATCTTTTCGACGTCTTGCTTTCGACTCCTCTACAACATGTAGGTTCTCTAGGCACTCATATGCCTTGTGTCCTGCTCCTCGACACTTGTAATAGATTATGGCTGGTCTATTAGCTCCTAACCTGTCGGATGGACTACTTCGACCGTACGCACCTCGAACATGAGTATCACGACCATCGCGTTGGTTATCTTGCACTTTCTCCTGTGTTGATGTCCCCTCCGTCCGTCATTCTTTGACAAATTCCTTTCTGTAACCGCTACTTTGGCCTTTCACGGAAATAGTCTTCGCTCCTCGACCAGTCATCCTGCCTCTGGTCACTACGGATTTTCTCGACAGTTTCTCTTCTGCCTTCACAGCTAACTGGTAGGCTTCACCGACTGCTATGAATCTCGACATGCTCAATTCATCCTAAATAGCATATTTCAAGCCGTTCACGTACCTAGTGACAACTTCTTCTCCTTCGTCGGTTTGTCCCGACTGAATCGACAATCGGTAGAACTCTTCCATGTACTCCTTCACAGTCATCTCTTTTTGTCGAAAGTTCTGCAACTTCCTGAACAAGGAAATCACATAGTCATTTGGCAAGAACTTCCCTTTCAACTTGGCGACCATCCTGTCCCAAGACTTGATTTTCTCCTTGCCTTTCTTGACTCTGTCAGCTTGTACATTATCCCACCATAACAAGGCATGACCTTTCAATCTCAGACATACAGTCTTAACCCATTTAGGGTCCTCAATATGCTCTATGTTGAAGTATTTCTCCCTTTCTCTGAACCAGTCGATCAAGTCTTCTGGGTCCAGGCTTCTCGAGTAGGTACACATGTCTATCTTCGCGCGACCTCTCATATTTTCCAAAAGTTTGATAAGTTTTTCTTCTGGTTCTTCGGTGGATTCTTCCCAGGATTCCACCTCTTCGACTTCCTCATCGTTGTAGTCTAACGCCTTAGGAATACAAGCACGGCTCTAGCTTTCTTTGATCGCCGCGACTTCATTTGTCAAAGTTTGCATCGTTCGGACACATTCGTCGAACATCTCACGATCCAATGTGACGGGTGTTGCGCCACGCGCTCTTCGTCCTCGAACATTAACGCCTCTGTGAGCCATTCTCAACCTCTGCTGGAACTCTCATGCATCCAATCGCAACTGGACTTCAACAAGTCGTGCACAACTCTACCCAACCTCAGCTGGAGTTGTTCAACTGCACTTGCAGGCTCAATGTCACTGACGTTCTTCAAACTCCACGGATTCTTCGGCTCTGATACCAACTGACGCAAGTTAGGTTGGTATAGTCACCTTTCTCAACCGGACTCACTTCCGGGCTCTGATACCAACTGACACAGGGCGCCTTAGACAATAAGGTTCTTGCTTAACAATACACATGACACAACCACAAAGTTTACACGAACGAGGTGTAACAGAGGCTGCCAGAAGCGGCTTATATTACTTCTCAATTCAGTTACAATGCATAATAACTGAATTCAAATAACTAACTAAACTAGTCGTCCTCAGGCGTTACAACTCAGAAGTAACTGTGGTGTGCTCTCTCAGTGTGTCGACCTCACCCTCTCCTGGTTCGCTATGGAACTCTGAGCTATGGATTAAACTCAACTCCCTGTTATCAGCCTGTGTGACTCTTCTCTCTCACAACTTCAAACTCTGCTGCGTCTACTGCTGCCAACTTCCATCTCCCAACTCATCCTTTTCTCTCGGGTCTTCTACCCTACTACTGTTGTTCCCGAGATCATTGCGATCCCCAAGACACGCATCCTCCTGTCCGTCGATTCTTCCAAATCCTGCAGACTTGCAACTATCAGTGCCCCACCGTGCTGCACAGCCTCTTCCTGTGATGACATCTGTCATGTCCTTCACCTACCTGTAATAACTGTATTAACTTCCTCAGCAACCCCGAATGGCTACCAGGTATAGTCTTCTTGACTTTCCGCTCTCCCGACTCTGTTACAGTAGTCGGTCACATCTCGACCTATCTGTCATCTCAATCCTACCCCCTGCGGTTTTTCAATCCTTCCCTCCCTCCACGCTTGGCTCCACCAAACTTGTCGACGTTGCGGTTCGACAACACGTCGACCTTCACACGACTCTATGGCAATTTATCGCCCATCGACTATCGTTTGTCGACATTGACATGTCGACTTTCAACCTCTTCACTCCTGTCGACTACTTCGACAACTTATGCTCGACTTATTGACTTCAACGAATCAAACTTCTTCACGCACCAGCGGTTGCCGGCACTCCCTCTGGTCGGCTCCCTTCTGTCAGTCAACTTCGACTGATCTGCCTAGGCTTCGATGCTCCTGCATCACCATGATAGATATTATGAAAATCCTTCTTACTTACAATTTTGACCATTCGTTGCGCAATGCCATATTGTTTATAGTAACTTCATAAACATTGATTTTAATTTTAATATTTTTTATTGTTTATCTTCCTTCATCAAACATAAAGATAAATATCTAAACAAATTAAAATTAAAATGGTTCATATAATGATACTTAATTCTCCTCTCATTAAAAATGTGTAATGGTTAGTGAATTGGAATTTAGAAACCATTTCAATATCAAAAAGGGTATCGTGTGATTTTCCCCTCCATCTTCATCCATAATGATATCCAAAAATGGAGAGACTTGAGGAAAACCTTAATAAATAATTTTAAAATATTAGAAAATACCTATGATTATGCCATTTATAAGAAGAGGATTATCATGAATTATAAATGCTAATATAATTGATTAAAGATCTTGAAAAGCCAAAGGATCATTGCAATTTGAGAAAAAATATTGATAATGAGTTGATAACATTTTTTTCTTATGAGAATTTTTAGATTAATGAAGACATCTTAAATTAGGATAACATTTATAAAAATAGAATTATTGGAATTAGACATTTTTTCTTTAAAATGTTTTTACTAAGAACAAACTTGATTCCTTTTGAAGTATATTTTGTAAGATAAATTTTAGAGGGAGATTAGCTAAAATATTTAATATTTTGTTTTGTTCACTTTAAAATTACATTCAAGAAAGCGGAATTGATTTCTTCCCTCACCTTTGAATATATTTTGGTTTCTTCAACCACATTAATATATCATAATTTTCCAAAACCTTTAATAAAATCTATTTGGGAAGTTGTTTGGTACATGATATTTATCATGCAACATGAAACCTAATTCTCTAGGACTAATTTTAAGAGATCATTACCATTGTTGTTTTTTAAATAATTTGGGGAAAAATGGTATCAAAATTTTATTTTCTTCCATTAATATTTAATTATTAATTTTTTTTTAAGAATTTTAAATCTTGGTTTGAAATTTGGTCTTGTCATTCCTATATATCTTAAATCTATGTTTTCCAAAGGTTCAACCACAATCATGATATCAAATTATCAAATCCCTCTTATCCAAGTCATACAATATTCAATTTGCAATGGATATGAGCTTAACATGTCACTTACAAGAATAGAACTTGGGTAGGGATGATAACTCTCAATCCCACAATCATTCAGACTAAACCTAATTCTCTTAATCTCTTCCTCACTCTCACACACTCACACACAATAATATATATAATAACATAATATATGTTTTCAAAATTGAATGATACCCATAGTATGCAAGCTTAAGTTTATTTATGTAGAATAAAATTTCATTTGTAATTTTCACAATAAATTATAACTATATTTTATACGATATCCGTAAGTTCTTTTTTATTGGTTGGCATACTCTACCTTATTGAATCATTGGGATGTTCTGATTTGTCTCCCTAGGCTTTAGGCGTATTTTCCTTTTTTTCCATAGAAAAAATGCATAGCTTTATTATGAAAACAAAGATACTGTTGGTGTCCATTTTGTCACTATTTTTCATCATCAAATCTACTCTAAGTGGCGTCATTTTCATTATTTTTGCTATGATAAATTATTATTTCCGCCATTCAGACTATCAAACAGACCAGGTATGTATATATTCATTTATCATATGAATTTTGGTCAAATCTTGCTATATTATGATTTATTAATGTTTAAAGTGACATTTCTAGACATGCGTGGCATTTAGTTTTCACTCTACATGCTGCGGTATTCAAACGACCCTCCATGCAGACGCGTGTTTACGTTGCCAATGTTCAACCACATCTAGCCCGCCATTTAGCCCTGCGTTCGATCTGCAGAATCATCAGTTGGCATATTCCTGGCCATTAAAGACAGAAACAGACACATGGGTTTGGTTATCTACGTGGTGGGTATGGTTGAAGACCCCTAGTTCTAGAAGATTCACCTCCTTGCCTCCTAAGCTCGACAACACACGATCTCCCCACGTCAACACTTCACGTTCCGACTTTCCTATTCGTTCAGCTTGATATCACGCACGCTTTCTCACGCCAATGTTCTAGAGGAGCCTCGTCCGCCCACGCTCAATCCGCCAGCACATGCTCTGCCCACATCAACACTACAAAAGTCCTCTCCTCCGTCCATCCAGCTCACCAGCATACATTCTTCCCACGACTGAAGGAAACGAACACGCAGTTGTTCGCGTCGGGTAGGATTGACGCTTTGAAAGCAGGCACGCGACCTCTGCGTTGTCGTGAGCCACCAGGCAGCCGTTTTACAATCTTAAAGACTGCCTATTATTAGAGAATTCGACCACTAAAGGGTCAACTTGCTCTCCCCATTGTAAAACTGTATATATAGACCTCTTTGTGACCGAGACGAGTTAGTCCCAGAGTCTCCGAGTCTCTAGAGTTTTAGGCAATTGTTAGTCTTTTAAGCTGCAAGCACTGTGTAACTTTCTCAATTAATGGAAACTTTTGTGTTTTATTATTGATGCTCTGTTGTTGGTGATTAAGTTGATTTAGTTTCCATCTCTGATTGTTGGGAAGGGCCCCTCATCAACCAGAGGTTTTATTTATGTTTTTCTGTATTTTCTTTTCTACAAATAGCTAGTTCATTTTCCAGTTTATATAACTAATTTTGTTTTCCTGTATATGTTATTTTCTTATGTTCCTGTAATTTGTATTTCACTGCTAACTTAATTTATGTTTCCAGAACTGATAATGGTCGACCAAGCATACTATTTTTAGTTTGTTTTCAGTCTTCTGCAATTAGATAGTTTGTTTTCAGTCTTCTGCAAGTTAGATAGAGTTTAGTTAGTTCTTGTTTCAAGCTTATTTTTAATTAGAATTAGTCTATTAGCTTCTCTTTCTATAGTTGTAGGTTAAGTTTTATTCGTAGCTTAGTTTTGTTTGATTATGTTATAGGAGTAGTTCATCTCTTAAATAATGATTAGAATAGATTGCTTCCTATTATCATAGCTTCTCAACAGTCTTCTCACTGATTTCTTTGCACTGTAGGTTCATCTGCATTCGCCAGCTAACGTTAAGATCATCAAAACTTCCCTTTTCCGTGAATTTAATTCATTTTCTTCCATCCGGACTGTCATTCGGACAGTCATTCGTATCGTCATTCAGACTTTCATTCTTTCTGCACTATTTTTATGCTTATTTTGAATTCAGTTTCTTAAGTTTTTGAATTGTAATCTTCCTTGCTTTTAATTAGCATCTTTAACCATAATTAGGGATTTTCTTTATATTCTATGAGAGTTCTAATTAAATTTTGTCATTATTCTTAATCTCCATCTCATTTTCCCTCACTTCATTTCAACTATTTTCCGGGTTATGTCTTTCATATCTGATTTACTAATATGTTGTTGCTTTTAGATTTATCAGTCTTATTCGTAGCATAGTTTACTACATGTTCTTAAGGTTTATTTCAAATTAGAGTTAATAATTTCATTCTCCAAGTTATCTAAATTTTGAGAGTTTCTTTGTTAAGTATAGGATCAGTTTCCCATTCGTCCAGATAATGAAGATGTTCATGAAATAGAAGTTGGATTAGAAATAAATATCTTTATCAAGTTTTCTACTGGTTTCTATATAACATATCTTTATCAAGTTTTTTACTTGCTTCCACATTGAATTTAGAATTGAATATCTTTATTAAGTTTTCTACTTGCTTCTAGATTTCATTAGTTTTATATCATTTTGCTTATGGATAGAAGATAGATCATAATGTTTAAGGTTAACTATAATTTGTCTCTTTCTAGTTTACATCTCTTTATCGAAGTTAGGTTAGATTTACTTCCATTTTGTTTTGTTGTTACATTTGAAAGTAATTTCGATTCATTCACTCCAGTTCCTATTACTTTTGGCGTACAACATCAAGGAGAATGGAATTAGAATTAGATGCTTTAGTGTAATTTTGAAGTATTAACTGAATGCATAAGTAGTTATTGAATTCATTAATAGTTTGTAGTTTTGCTTTGGATTAACATAGTTTTTTGTTTATGTAATTTACTATTAAATTAAGTCATTCCATAGATAGGTCTTTAATTTCATTTACAGTTGTTTTTAATTCCTAGATTAGAATCTGAAGAATTGATTAAGTAGTTTCCATTCTTATAAAAATAGTTTGCTCTTTAATCAGTAATTGTTCTTTTTCCATTGTTTAATCATAGAGTAGTATGATTTGATACTATTCTGATATGTTGGTTTAATTTGGTTTAATTAGTTCATTTGTTATATTTTCTAAAGTTTGACTCGGTTTTTCATTTTGAAAGATCTTTCGATATTTTCTTTATTAAAACATTTCTAAAGTCTGACAAGCCGAAACTTAGGTGTCATTCTACCTTAACATATATTGTGCCTCAACTCTAAGATTACCAACCCTGGTCGATAATTAAATATTAGGTGTTCTCTTTAATATAGCTCACACACCTCAACATTTTGGCGTCGTTGTCGGGGAGTTGTAGATAGATAGGTAGAATTCAGTTGTAGATAGGTAGAATTCAGTCGTAGATAAATATGACCTCTTAAAAAAACTTAGGGATAGATTTGAATTCTCTTCTTTTGAAATTTAGAAATAGGTTGGTGGCGGGTGAGCAATAAGATGAGAGGTAAGAAACTGTGCATCTGTTATAACAGGCATCCCCAAAACCTAGTAGTACTAGTGATGCAGTTATAATTTGTTTCAGTTATAGTTTGTTTTCCATGAATAGGCCTACAGACTCGTAAGGTATATTTATTAAAACTAAAATTCCTACTAACCTATACGGGGGGCGTGCCACCCCAACTACTAACTTAGCAAAAAGGTATCGAAAGACACCTAAAGGGGATAGTCCTACTTGGAAAGCAAAGGAAATCATTTCTGGAAATCAATTAGGGGAAACCATAGGGACATCAGAAAAGTCTGTTCATAAATAAATTCCACAGGAACCTCAAGCTCATATTGAGATTGAGCGTAGACAAGAGGAAACTCCAAAGGATAAAAATTTATAACCTTCCAACACTCCATCAGTCCAAAAACCCAAAGACACTACTTTTTCAATAGTAGGTGGTCCAAACTTAGTAGATTTTGTCGATCCTGCACAGGTAGATGCTCTTTTTCATATTTCAGTGAACATAGTCATCTCACAGATTCAGACAACAACAGTAGGACCTTCAAAACTGGATACCCACGTAGCTGGTAATTCTCCTCCTAAAAAGAAGAATACTCTTCCTGAAACAGAACATTTGGATATCCCATATTCACCAAGAAAGGATCCACCTAGGTATTCCCTCTTTGGCAATCGAATCTTCATGGGGGATGAAAATGAAGATCGTGTCCGACAAGATGAAGGAGAAGGAGAGGTTAGAACCGAAGGGACTTTTGGATTCCCTATCTTAGACACTGCACAAGATGTAACTATGAAAAATATCCCTCCCTCCTCACTACCAACCTTCTATGGGAAGAGTAGTGAGGATCTGGATACATTCTTATTCGAGTTCGACATTTTTTGTAGGAGTTATAATTACCTACAAGAAGGCCAAAAACTAAAACTCTTTCCTGCCACATTAAAAGATTCTGCTCTTCGATGGTTTATGGGATTAGGAGAATCTAGTATTAGAACTTGGGAAGACATGAAGAATGCATTTCTACGGAAATATCAGGATTACTATAGACCTAAGGACTCTCGCAATGATATATTTAAAATTCAACAACTTGAAGATGAGAGCCTAGAAGACTATCTCGAGAGATTTAACTATGTGTTACATAAATCTAAATATAATGATCTTCAGGAAGATGTAGTAAGAACACTCTTCCTCAAGGGAATCTCAGAAGAATTCTTAGAGAACCTTAATCTCATGGCAGCAGGAGATATTTCTCATCAGCCTTTTGCACAGATTTGTGAACTATGTAGGAATTACTCTAGGAGCAGAGGGAAAAGTGGGAAACACTTTCGAGAATCTTATGCTAGGAACCCGAAAGGGAGCACATCCAGTCCTGGTGGAGTTACAAAGGTAGAGTTGGGAAACCTATTGGAAAATTTCAAAACAGATATCTTAGGAGCCATGGGTTCTCAACTAGATGCACTACAAGCTAAAAAGAGGCAAGATGAAGAGCGTGCATCAATGAGTGTTTTCTGTCCTAGGTGTAGAACTAAACATCCTCAATGAGAATGTCCATTGAATAATGTTTCAGTTTGTCACCTCTGTACAGAAGAACATCCGACTGATAATTGTCCATCATTGTTTGGTTTGCAAGCTATGTATAAGAGTGGGAACTTTGGTGAATCATCTAGGAGGCCTTGGAAACCTAGAGATCAACCATCATATCAGGACCCATCACAAATTCCACCCTATTACTATCCTTATCAACCCCCTCAATAATGGAATACTTCAAGTTGGCAGAATTGGCCTCCGCAGTACCCTCCTCAGAATACCCAACAACAACAATGGCCACATGGGTGGAGAGGACAAGATTATGCTCAACCACCTCCTCCTATGCCTAACTATCCTTACCCACCTAATATTCAACAACTTTTTCCTGGATTTACACCTCCTTCACTACCCCCTATCCCAAATCAACCTCACCATTTCTAGAACATGAATCCTCCAAGACCCACAATATTACCTGCACAACCGATACCAAATCCTAACAATAAGCCAACCCAAGCTCTTAACAGCATTGGGTATTTACATCTTCCATCATATGCCATTTCGACTGCACCAATACATGAGATTCAACTGTGGTCTGGAAGAGTTCTGCAAGACCAGCCCAAGTCATGAGTTGTTATCCAAGAAGAGAATGAAGAAGAAAACATACCTACTGAAGTTTTGAATGATGCCATTCTTGAAGATGTGGTTATTCCTAAATATTCAACACACAACCATCTACATAAAGAAGTAATTCCAAGGAAAAAATCACCTCCATATCCGGAGCGTCTAGTAATAGAAAAACTTGTACCTTATCCAGAGTATGATATCATTAACGAATTGAAAAATATTTGTATTAAGATCCCTTTGTTACAAGCCATTAAGGATATCCCAATCTATAGTAAAGTAATAAAGGAACTCTGTATTAAAAGACCAGGGAGAAAGCAAAAAGACCCTCCGATGATTCATGTAATAGGAGAAATATCAGATTGCATAGCAAACTAACCTAGAATCCCAAAGTATTCAAACCCAGGAAACCTTGTGGTGACTGTTATCATCAATAACACCGCCATAGGGAACACACTTACTGATTTAGGAGCTGCTATCAACCTAATGACTACCACAACTTTAGAAACTCTCAATTTAGGACACTTCCTCTGCCCTACACCAACGATGCTAGAATTAGTCAATTGCACTATGGTTCAACCTACCGGGATCTTAGATGACATCACTGTATCAATAGCTTCATGGGAATACCCTGTGGACTTCATGGTCATAGAATCAAAAGAACCTTCCAAAGGTCACCCCATTATTTTAGGAAGACCTTGGTTGGCTACTGCCAATGCATTTATAGGATGTAGGGATGGAGAGATGATTATCTCTGATGGGTTATCTACAAGAAAATTAGCTTTATACCCACCAGCTCACCTAGTAACTGAAAACCTGTTTTGGTTAGATTGTCCTTTTGGAGATGAGAACTTGGAAGAAATTTCCCTTGTTAGTGATTTCTCCCAGGCACTTCAAGAGCAAAATACCGAGAATGTGTTGAATCAATTTCTCTCTTCCACAACATGTGTATACTTTCCTTAGTATTTCTCCCAACTTGACCAAATCTTTGGAGATGAATTCCAAGAAAACATGAGCCTCTCAACATTTACGAGTACACCCTATGTCTTCGCAATCGAAGAATACCTAGGATCCTATACCATACCTTGTGAGGTTAGTACCGACAGATTTCTACATATAAATGCAGGTTTAGATGAGAGTCAACAAAAACAATTACTAAAAGTTCTCAAGAGTTAAACTGGAGCATTTGCATGGGAATATACTAATATGAAAGGTATACACCCAGATACCTGTATCCACCACATTTACACAGACTCGAACATACCTCATGTTAGGAAGCCCCAGAGAAGAATGAATCGATCCCTAAAGGATATAGTAAAAGATCAATTACAGAAACTCCTTAACGCCGGTTTCATTTACCCAATTTCCAATAGTAAATGGGTGTCTCCTCTGGTGATAGTTCCAAAGAAAGTCACAGGGAAATGGTGTATCTGTGTTGAATTTCAAGAACTGAACAAGGACACTCTTTAAGGACTACTTCCCATTGCCTTTCATCGATCAGGTGTTAGACACCTTATCAGGGAAACAATATTTTTCATTCCTTGATGGGTATAGTGGATACAATCAAATACTAATAGCACCTGAGGATCAAGACAAGACAACCTTTACTTATTCTTGGGGGACATATTCCTATCGAGTGTTACCATTTGGCCTATGTAATGCACCTGCTACTTTCCAGTGGGCAGTTCTAGGAATCTTTGCCGACCTTATACACGACTGTGTAGAAGTTTATATGGATGATTTTACAGTTTATGGTAATACCTTCCAAGAAGCCCTTGATAACCTTGAAACAATTCTTATTCGGTTCCAAGAAACGAACTTAGCTCTTAGTCATGAAAAATGTAAAATGTTACTAACTGAAGGCATAGTTCTGGGACATCATGTCTCCCTTCAAGGTATCAAGGTGGATCCTACCAAGATAGATATAATTGTTAATCTTCCTCCTCCAAAAAATCCGAAGGAAGTAAGAAGTTTTCTTGGCCATGCAGGCTATTATAGATGTTTTATTGAAAATTTCACTAAGATAGCTGCACCTATGTTCAAACAACTCATGAAGGACACATAATTTCAATGGACTGAACCATGTCAACATGCCTTCGAAACTCTTAAGGCAAAGCTATCAGTGGCACCAATACTTAGGGGCCCAAATTGGTCCCTTCCTTTCCATATATCCACTAATGCCTCCAACATAGCTATAGGGGCAGTCTTAGGTCAAAAAGAGGGACATACATCACATGCCATTTACTTTGCTAGTAAAAATCCGACTCCTACAGAATCGAAATATATTGTTACTAAAAAAGAGTTTCTAGCAGTAGTCTATGCCATCAACAAGTTTCGTCATTATATCACGTGATATGATATTTTTATACACACTGACCACTCTGCCATCAGGTTTTTAATGAATAAACCTATCACCAATGGCAGAGTGAATCAGTGGCTTCTTTTGTTACAAGAATTTAACATCACCATTGTTGATCGTCCCGGTCGAGAGAATGTAGTAGCTGATTTTCTCTCTCAAATTCAAACTAACGATAATGCTAGTCTTGTCGATGATAGCTTACCAGATGAACATTTGTTCGTTGTGTCTGTTCGAACCCCATGGTTTGTAGACATAGCCAATTATTTAGCAACTGGAAAGATACCAAACCATCTCTCCCCCCCCCCGAAAAACGTAGGATCATAGTTCAAAGTTCCAATTATTCTTGGGTGGATAATGATCTCTTTCATACTGGTCCTGACCTTATTATTAGACGATGTGTATGGGAGGATGAGATGGCAGAGATCCTACATGCATTTCATGGTGGACCTTGTGGAGGACATTTTTCTGATAAGAGAACAACATACAAAGTGTTGCACTCTGGGTATTATTGGCCAAGCATTTTCAAAGATGCTGCCAAGTATGTCAAGGGGTGTGACAGTTTCCAAAGAATGGGTAGACCTACGCCATTCGATGAGATTCCCTTACAACCCCAAGTGATGATTGAGCCTTTTGAAAAATGGGCTCTAGATTTCATTGGGCCAATTTTCCCTATGTCTCGCAAGAAGAAGTACATTCTAGTCTGTACATATTATGTCACCAAGTGGGTAGAAGCCAAAGCTTTATTCCGAGCCAAAGAGAAATCTGTGGTAGAATTCATATATGAAGAAATCTTTACTCGATTTGGTGTACCTAGGGAAATTGTAACCGATCAAGGATCTCAGTTTACCTCCAAATTAATGAAATAGCTTACTGACAAATATGGTATTAGACATTGTAAATATTCACCGTATCACCCGCAAGCTAATGTTCAGGTAGAATCCACTAACAAAGTATTCGAAGCTATTTTGACTAAGACTATTTAGCTACACCACAAAGACTAGGCAGATAGGCTCCCAGAAGCCTTGTGGGCTTACAAAATAACATGGAAGAACACCACTGGCCACACACCTTATGAACTCGTTTATGGTAAACAAGTTCTTCTACCTATTGAATTTCAAGTCAAAACCTTTCGTATGGCTGCACAATTAGGGATGAATCTAGAAGAAGCACAGAGACAACGAATCCTGCAAATAAATGAATTAGACGAGATTAGGGAAGATGTTATTCAACGCACAATTTTAATACAAAACCAATGCAAAAGGTGGCATGATAGATACATTAAACAAAAACAATTCAAAACTGGAGACTGGGCATTACTTTTCGATTCAAGGTACAAAAAATTTAAAGGTAAATTAACTACTCATTGGATGGGTCCACATGAAATTGTTACAGCTTTTGATAATGGATCCATTAAAATTAAGACAATTGATGATTCTCAAATTTCTTTTGTTGTAAATGGACATAGACTTAGACTTTATCATCAACCAATATCTAAACAAGATTTTGTGCATAATGCCTTACAACAAGAGGAAATGGAGCTGGTAGAAGACGAAGTCATTCCTCCTTCTCCTAGTTCTTGAATAATTTTGGGTTATCTTCCTTTGTATATATGTAAATATGTTTATGTTTTTCAATAATAAGAGTCATTTCTAACAACTGATTGCATTCTTTACAGGAAATTCATTTTTATGATCAGCTTATGAAATTTTGTAAAATAAAACAGGAAGACTCTTTTCCATTTTCCTAAAATTTGTACATATGTTTTTGTTTTGAATAAAATTGAATCATCTAACAAGTGGTTTTGCAGTTTGATTTCAAGAACCCTATAATCAGCTCTTATGATATTATCCGAAAAGTGAAGTGCTCTAAAAAGAAATACTTATAGTTTTCCTTCTCTTTCAATTATTGTTGAAGATTGAAAATTTATAATGAAAACTAAAGCATTCTTGATACCATTTTTAACCATTTTCTTTCATGATTCTGTATATGATATTTGACTCAGACATGTACATTTCTGATTTATCATTAGAACAGTTGCTTAATATCCTCCTTAATTACAATGATCTTCAAAAATCTCTATCTTACACCTATGGACTACTATCTCATCCTAGACTCATTATCAAAACTTGTCTCTTAAGCACTTTTAAAAGGTAGCCCAAAAGTGAGTGATATTTTCTATTTTGTGGGGAACATCACTGACCTTTTATGAAGAAGATAGACTGATAGGTCAAAGAATAGGTTTAGGTTATTATATTTTGACATGATCTATGATTTGGGCCATTATAAATAAAGTTACTGATAAGGTTGGTGCTAAAATTTGAATTATGTGTTTAACAGGCTTAGCACACTCTAGTGCCAACCAACTTCCTTACTAAAAATATCATCATAAGAAGCAAACCCGCCAGGATACTGAACATGCTCGTTGGCAGCACGGGAAGGTCAGTTGGTAAGCAATATCCTATCACATCCATTCATATTGGAGAGTAAACTATGATACATAAATGAGAAAATATATTTCCTTGTATTAAGGGGCCAAGGGGGCTTAATTATGTTATATGACAATACAAATATTTAAGGTATATTTTATTACATTTCGTGTAGAAGCGGTGGAGGGGAGGCAGAGGAAAAATCAGGGGATAAGGGCATGAGGCATTGAGTTTGATGGACAAGGGATACTCAATTGGGATGTAGGATGGTTGATGGTAGTACTCTATTGAAGGGTTGTTATGTTGCTCATGTGTTTGGTTGGTTAATGGATCTCCAAATTGTTAATGGAATTGAGGTAATGAAGGATTAGGATTTCTATATTTTATGTGATATCAATTTAAAGTGTAGGTTAGGTGCATATTTCGTGCCTAGAAATCATGTGTTTTTTTATTCATTTCAATGTAGCTTTCCTCCTTGAGTCCATTTGAATTTTTTTTGCTATAGAAATTTCCTTTTGCGTGATCTCTAAAATCAACCCATCCACTAGAGAGCATATAGGTTTGTGCATTGTGACCTTGTCCATTTCTAATCTTCCTAAATAAAGCCTCATGCAATCCTTGGTTGACCCCATTTTCCCATTGTATAAAACACTAGTCTCCAATTCCTTCATGACTCTTATATTTTACAAAAACCAAAATACTTTGTTTCTCTAAAGTTACTCTTCATTTTCAACATGTACTCCATTGTTAAACTCTAGTAATTCTACCCTATGGGATCCACCTTTGAGCTAGAGAAGGGATAGCCTAGAAAGAGACAAAAAAGGTTAGGTGTTGTGACAATGTCCTCCCTCTTAGTTGTCCATAAGCTATCATTGATTTTAGGTATTCAACCTTAAGATGCGAGTTTCTGTGCTAATATGGAAGAACAAGCATCTCTAGGATGATAGATATATTCTTAATGGTAGAAAAATTGGTGGAGGAGTTTGAAAGATACAACTATTGGGTAGGAAACAATGGCTTATATGACCATCTACTTATTCTTATACAACTAGAAAAGAACCTTCATTTTATTTTAAATATAATCTTGTATGGTTTGATAAGAAATATTTTAGACTTCTTATTACAAAAAATGGAAATATGAATAACGCCTCATCCAAAATTGGTTGATATGACCTCTAGTTCGGATTTCACACACACCGCATATAACATACCTGCATTAATAACCCAATTCTTTTTTTTGGAAATAAATGCCTATCATGGCTTAACATTTATTCTTGATGCCAATATAATTGTTAGATAATAACATTCTAATTATTATTTTAATGTTCTAAACTAAATATATTTGTTTAATTGCTTCCACTTTTATAAATTGAGACTACCTCTCATCTCATTGGAGAGGGCATTATATTCATCAACATTATAAAACATTGCAAAGGGTTCATTTCTAAACTCCAAAGGATTATGTCTCTCATATATATATATATTAAAAACTTTATTGCACCCATGCATACTACAAAACTATTATAAAAAAGCAATAATATTAAATTAAATATGAGGGACCACTCCACAAGGATATCGAATATCCATTAAAAAGGCTATAATATGGTTATGTTAAAAACTTTTTGCAACATCATTGTATAAAGATATTGTACCCATGCATAGTGCAAAATTATTGTAAAAAATCAATAATATTAAATTAAATATGAGGGTATAATATGGTTATGGATTGATAATCCAAACTTTTATATTAATATTACACAATGTTCACACAATAGGATTAGTGCGCACTCTTTTTAACGTTATATAATTTAGAAAATAAAAATATACAACATTACAATTTATAACACATATAATATAATATTTAAGTCATGTCATACTTAATATGTTTGGTCTACTTTCCAATGTTTGGTCTACTTTCCAACTAGTCGAATTAATGCCAAGTTTTGGTGCTTTGAATAAAACACATACGGAATTTAATCCAGGTCTGAGTTGTTGATTGCATATGCTTCTTGGAATTCTCAACGAAGATCGACGACAAGGATCGAGAGACCGCCTAGTTCATAGTACTCACTTAGTTTACAAAGCCTATGGTAAGCTCTTAATGAGGTAGCTAGTTTGCACGCCATTTTGTATGGGTAACCTACCGTAGCTCTTAATGAGGTAGGTGGTTTGCATGCCATTTCATATGGGTAACCTACGGTAGGCTCTTAATGGGGTAGCTGATTTGCACGCCATTTTATATATAGGTAACTTGGTTTAGACTCTTGTAACTTTGAGCTATGGTAATTTTTATTCAACCCTATAACTTCATTCGCATTCCCACTCACGTATGAATAAATTTATACCTCTGCTAACAATATTGTTTGTCTCTCCAGTATGGCGATGTCGAGACTATTTCATGGGTTAATGACTCGATGGCCGTCCTTAATATTTGTTTTGCTTACGTAGTAAGTGCTATCTCCATTCAAGCATTTAGCTAGTGATTATTTGGGGTTCCTCCTCTACAAGGAATATCATGAGAGTGGTATAGAATCCCACCAACCTCTACGCAAGTTTCATGGAAAATAATTGTTAGTATTGTGACCGATAACAGGTAAATGAATGTCCATTTTGTTCTACTGCTATACACATATATTGCTATATACACAAGCATTATTAAATGCAGGGTTTGATTTATTATTTAATTGAATTAGCATAAGTTATTTGGACACAGATGTTGTTTGGGCTCAAACTCAGCATGATCATGTCCGCAACCTCTATCGATAGATGGACCACTTGGCGGCCTACACCACCAACTGACTCAAAAACTAAGCCAACTCATGGCCACAGTTGCAACTCTTGGTAAATTAGAGAGCAAACAAGATTCACTGTACATTTTTATGAATAATATATACTCATTAAGGATTTGTATTAATTTTCTCCATTTTATTTGATGCCATACCCAAATGTATTCAGGTGCATTCAAGACAATGCATAATCCCTTGGTTTCTTTCACAGGTATGAAACATTTCTCTCTATGTTTCGTGAGATGGCTCAAACCTCAGTCATAATAATATGCATTCTTTTTATAATGGATCGGTTTTGTTCTCCGAGGAAAGGAATTATTTATACTCTGTTATTTGTAACATATTGATTTGAATCCTAAAATGTTAGCTCTACTTTCTGTCTATATTATGTGGGTCGGAACGGGCTCAGAAAATTGATTCCTTAAAAACGATGGATTCTCATAGAATTGAAACTCTGCCTTTTTTTGTAAATCCCCAGCAGTTGGCAGAGATCCCTCTATAAATCCATGATAACTAGGGTAACTAGGGTAAAGAATGTTGGACTTGTAGCCAGGATATCGACGATGAAGAACAATTCTAGATCTTGACGAGATCGTTTGTCGTTCTCTCCTTCATGTGTTTACCCTTGTCCCAACTTATATTCATGATGGACGCGTGAAGAGTACAGTGGTTTTAACATTTTTTTTAGATCGACTTTCCTGGCATCTGCGTTCAGTCCGAGTGATAAATTTTCTTTTAAGTGTAGATCGAGTTCAATGCTCTCCCATTCACCGAATATTCCCTTACTGGACAGTGCTATGGTGCGTTACCTCTCAACCTCGTGATATCCTCCTTACGGATCACTCTGCTCACACGACTTTCGATCTAACTGTAAGCAGGTTGCGTTTTCTCATTTTTATTCTAGCCTGGACTGCTCCTTAAACCCCCGCAGTTGAACATATTGTGTTCTTTAGAATCCCTGGTGATTAGATCAATATCACTCGGTCAGGACAATTAAACTCTTGATTAATGTAGTTCGTATCATCTCTTAACAGAGTGGTGATCTCCGCCTTCAAGACCGATCTGGTCTTATGAACTGTCATTAATATAAACAATTAGTCCACGTAGAACTAAGTGAACGCTGTAACTTTGCATTTTAAAGATTATGTAACTGTGTGTCTGGCGTATCGTCGATGGCAGACTAACCACTACAACATGGCCACGATTGTTCTAAAAAATTTAGATTGCTTTCCGAAAAAAAAATGGTTGCATGATGTTAACGCATGTGACGGGCCTGTCATCTCCATAGAAATAATATCATATGGTAAAGTTGTGAAATGGCACTATGGTTGATTTCGGATGCTGAAGATGTTTCCCGTTGATTACGTTAACCTAATAATTCTCTTAAGAATTAGGACACGCATGCTCATCAACAATACCGTAATGTTTTTTCCCAACTCGCGGTTACTCTACCCTTCATAGGACATTCGTTGTTGGTCTTAAAACAACCAATGTATCACCGCGTGTCAAACTCAAAAGATAATTCGTACAAGGATGCTTTTTGTAAACTAAAATATTTAGGAAGAGGTGATATATAAAAAGCTTAAGAAGGAGCATATATATATATATATGTGATTTTGCAAAGTTCAAAAAGTGATTTAGTTTTTAGGTACAAAAAAATTTACATTATTTTATGTGCACACACCCGTGATGTAGGGAGTTTGAAAATAGATTCCTCTCTCATTATATAAAGTATGTGTTTAAAATATGTATATATATATTCAATCGTAGCGTTTAAAAAGAAGGAAAATAGGACATAATGGTACTAAAATTTCTTATGGGTAGAATCTTGATAGTATAATGGAAGAAATGTTTATAGAGTTCAAACATAAATATATGGTTTAAACATATTTAAAAATTAAATACATAGTTTTTTTTTTAATACCTAGTTAGTAGAAACTATCAATGTGGTTATTTTAAATAGGATTTGGTCTTCATAAATGTATTTGGTTCATTACTACTATATTCTAAAGCTTGCTTCTTTGTTGCTATGATTAAATAAAGAAAGACATATGCCTTGTGATGATATGAAATAAACTTAAGTATGTTTATGAGACATTTATGCAAATATTAGAATGAGAAAAGTAAAAACATTAAGAATGTTGAAATTCTATATTTAACATAAGATAAAAGGGTTAAACCAATTATTATTTTATGTGTCTTTAGTTGAAAGAAGTAAAGTTTTATTTTTTATTTTTCATAATCTCCTATGGTTGGGGTTGTTACACTTTCTTCATGATTCTTGAGACTAAGAAACCTCATTCAAGGCCATTTAAGGCCCTTGATTTCTTCCCTAACCATTGTTCCATAATATGTGTCTTTGGTATACAATACATAATTGTGATGCTCATATGCCCATGTAGAGATGGCATATCCCCTATAAAGGTTAGTATTCATGGTTGGATTAATCATTTATGTGCATCAATCATCAAACACGAGAGTCTTAGTTATCACTCACTATTACATTAGCATTCAAGTTCAAATAAGAAAAGTTTAATTTTAAACATTTTTATCTCACTAAATTAGTATTAAAAACAATATTTACACCATGATTCTTTGAGAAAGTGAGAACTTAGATTTGGAACTTCTTGGGACTGACATAGCTGTGTAAAATTGTATGGTTTGGTATAGTTATTTTCTAGATTATTGTCATGATGCATTTTCTTATTTATAAACTCTTGTATGTAGTATAATATATTCAAGTGCTTTACCTTGTATCTTATTTTTTTGTGGTAAATATGTATGCTTTCATCTTCTTAATGATTACAATGTTATTTCAGGCAGGGTTTGAATCATCCTACTAGCTAGCACATATGCTCTCAAATCTTGTTGGAGTCATCCTACTAGCTAATACATTTCTCATTTAGAAAATTGTTGTTATAGTTTATCACTTGTTAACCAATTGTATCATTTCATGATTTGCATGGTTGTTTTGCAGGTCTCCTTGTCATCTTGAGCACTTAGTCGAGCGGAGGTGGAAAATTCCTTCCGAAAAAGGTACCTCGAGTTCCCTTTGTGTCCATGGCACCGAGTTTTCTTTGTGTCCATTGTAATTATTATATATTTAATTACTGTATTTATTAATTTTTTTAAAATATACAATTAATATCATCATAATAGCCTCCATGGTTGAATGCAAACACTTCCATGCACTACAAGAAAAATGACATTTTAACCTCACATAAAATTGTTGTATATTAAAATATTTAATTTAAAATAATATTTGTATAATATTATAATTATGTTTATAATATTTTTATTAATTTTATTATATAGCTTTTAAATATAAAAAATTAATATTGTTACATTATATACACATACACATGTAATTGTTGTATATGAAAACTGTTCGGATATCCACATCATCTTTTTCAGGATCTTGCATGCAATTAGGGTTTGCATGCAAAATCTAGGGTTTGCATGCACCTGCATGCACTTGCATACATCCCAGTCACCAGTTTGATGCCTCCAGCACCTTAGCCACCTCATTCTAGCACCCGGGAGCCACTTACTACAGATTTTTAGCCCTCCTAGGCTGAAAGGCGCCCACTTCTCACCTACTGCCAGAGAAGGGCGCACTTGTTCACCTACCACTGCAATTCCACTTCAGTTACATTCAGTTAGCTCCGATTCTCCCTGATTTGAGGCTAGTTTCACTCCCGACTGACTGTTTTCACTTCCGTTGGACCTCCAGTTTGACTAGATGACTTGTTCTGACTTCAGTTAGTCTCCCATGCGCCCCCCACTGAGCCTCCTTCCCTTAATCAGTGCTACACACTTCAGTTACACATGACACACTTAGTTAGACTCAGATTGACACCTGGATGACTGGTTCTTGTGCATTGATGACCACCACCGATTGATGATGAGGACTCCTAGTTGGAGTCAAGCTACTCCATTCAGTGATTCGAATGGACTACTTAGTCAATTCGAATTGCTCATTGACAGATATTGTATTGTATTGTAATTCATTCACCCTTTCTGGGATATTGAGCACTGCTGCATGTTTTGCACAGTTTTACACCATATTTTCTATATTCATCTGTTGTGATTGATTTACTTGTTCATTAGATCTGCTGTGACTAATTTTACATGGTATCAGAGCCATTGCAGGGACAAGATCTCTTTTCTACAGGTGTTTCTACAAGAAGATTTGACTGAATTGCTCAAAAATTGCAAAAAGTTTTGGCATGAGATATCTCAAGGGCATTCGCTCCTGTGCATGCAAAGCTTGAAAATACATCCAATACCACTCCAGAAGCTTGAGTTTCCACATAATTCCTTGGATCTGATACATTGGACCCATTCAACATTGTTTGACCTCCAATCCCAGGTGTGATGCAACTCTAAAAGGGTGGATTGTTCGACCTTACGGTTCTTGGTTTGATTGTGATTTGCAGGTTATCAAGATCCTCTTTTGCATTCGCTACACTGTGCATGCAAACTCCTCTTTTGCATTTGCTACACTCTGCATGCAAGCTCATCTACATCAGTTTGACTCGCTCCTAGCAATGGAATACTCTTCTTCAAAGCCTATCCTCACCCCATTCAATTATTTTGATTGGAAAGATGATATGGAGATCATATTACGTTCAAAAGGTTACTACCGAGTCACTCTTGGTCTTGAATTGGAGCCAAACAATGTGTCAGATCGAACCAAACACTACAACAAGCTTGATGAAGCTTATGGTCTTCTTTGTCTCTCCATCTCCAAAGATCTTCACTTCCATCTTAGTGGATTGAAGACTCCAAAAGCCATATGGGAGCAACTTGAAACACTATTTGGCAAGCAGGATGAGCTTAGGGCTTTTCAATTAGAGAATGAATTGATTGGCCTTAATCCTGAGAATTACGAGACCATCAATGAATTCTTCACAAAATTCAAGAACTTGAACTTGCAATTGAAGAACAGTGGAGTTATCAAAGAGGATAAACAATTGATCCTCTCCATTCTAAGCAAGCTTGGTAAAGATTATTCGGTATTTGTCTCTACTTTCAATTCCGGTCGGCTAACTACCCCGAATTGAAAGATGCCTACCTTGAATGCCTTCATTGAGTTTGTCACAAAAGAGCATGACAAGTTGATTCAAATGGGGTCCATAAGCTCCAAATATTCAGCCCTATATGTTCAAGGACCCAAGATCTCGAATGGTAAAGGAAAGCAAAAGAAGGAGAAGCCCAAATTCGAGCCTCACAAGCAAAAAGACAAAGGCAAACAAACGGATGCACCATCCAGTTCGAAGTTCAAGCAAAAGGGCAAAGAAGGTAACCAAAAATCTAAATGTGCTTATTGTAATCGTGGCTTTCATCCCGAAAGTTCATGTATGAAGAAGACTATAGATCAAATGGCCCTCCTTTTGGAAAAGAACAACATAACTCTTCCCGACGGTGCAAGGAAGAAGGATAGGAATGATGATCATCAAAGAGGACAAGCACTCATGGCAACGGTTTCGAAGCCCACTACTCTCTTGATAGATTCGGGTGCATCAAATCATATGGCTGCAAATATTGATTCTTTTTCCTCATTCGATCCAAACAGCTCCATCCCCATCCATTTGGGAGATGACTCAAAAATTTCTTCAAAGGGCAAAGGTACGATTCATGTAGAACATGGAAGCTTTCAAAATGTTCTCTATGTGCCTTCCTTGGCTTCAAATCTCCTTTCTGTGTATCAAATGACACACACCGGTGAACCAAAGCAAGTTACATTCATCCCTAATACAGTTGAAATTTCTGATATCAAAAGTGGAAGACTAGTTGCAGTCGGAAAGGCAAATCACACTGCAAAATGCTATGAGTTTTCACACTTTATTCCGCTTGCAAAGCCCACTGCTCTTCGCACACATGGTAATGAGGTTAGTAGGATTTGGCATGAAAGATTTGGACATCTTAATTATAAGTATTTGCTGCTGCTATCAAACAAATCCATGGTAGATGGCCTTCCACAACTCAGTTCCTCGAAGGGAATATGCACCGGTTGCATCATTGGGAAGCACCCCGAGCACAGATTCGACCGCGGCAAAGCTAGCAGAGCTTCTACTATTTTGGGGTTGATCCATTCTGATATCAGTGGTCCGCTGCCCCATATGTCATTAAATGGTTCAAGGTATGTTTTGACATTTATTGATGATTTTTCCCGCTTTACATGGGTATTCTTTCTCAAAAACAAGTCAGAAGTGCTTGGAAAATTCAAGGATTTTAAGGCTTCTGTTGAGACCGCCACTGAGAGCAAGATCAAAGCTCTTAGATCTGATAATGGTGGAGAATATATTAAATCAGAGTTGCTGCAACTTTGTGCCCAAAGCGGAATTCAGATCCAACATACAGTTCCCTACACACCCCAGCAGAACGGTGTAGCGGAAAGGAAAAACCGATCACTGAAAGAGATGGCTACATGCATGATTGAATCAAAAGGTTTGGCTGCAAATCTTTGGGCTAAAGCAATCAATGTTGCTGCATACATATAGAACCAAGTTCCACATTCATCCGTGAAAGGTATGACTCCTTTGGAAGCATTCTTTGGTCACAAACCGGATGTGTCAAATTTGAGAGTTTTTGGCTCTACTGCATGGGCTAGAATTCCTTCTGAGAAGAGACGAGCTTTGGATCCACAAAGTATCGAGTGCATACTGATAGGATATGGGGAAGAATCAAAAGCATATAAACTCATGGATATCATATCTAAAAAGATATTCATAGAGCGCAGTGTGCAATTTGAAGAACCGCTTCAAGAATTGCAACTAGTCGAGGAAAAGACTGCCGATTCACTGCCTTCACCAGAAGAAGATCCGTGCAGCGATAATGAAGGTATGAGTTCTGATATTTCTGATATTTCAGTAGAATATGATGATCATGACATATCAGGTTTGGAATCCGACCATTATGATACTCCTCAGTTACCAAAGTGGGCCCAAAACACTCTCCAATCTGCTGGTTCGAACCTTGGAAATCCTGCTGATCCGAGACGAACAAGAGCAGACTTTCAAAGAGCAGGTATGGCACTATCTATTGCTGATCCATTACTTCCTGAGATTTGTTATTTGATGGCTGGTTCAGATCCCACATCATACTATTATGCTCACCGAGATCCGAGATGGCAAAGTGCCATGGATGAAGAGTACAGTTCTCTTCAAAAGAACAACACATGGGAGCTAGTTTCTCTTCCACCTGGAAGAAAATTAGTGAAGTGTAAATGGGTCTACCACACGAAAGTTGCTGCTGATGGCTCTATCAGCAAATACAAAGCAAGTTTGGTGGCAAAAGGTTTCTCCCAAGTCCAAGGAGTGGACTACACTGAGACTTTTGCACCGGTTGCAAAGATGGCTTCCATCCGCCTTGTTTTAGCTGTTGCCGCATCCAAGCACTGGGAAGTGCACCACATGGATGTGAAGAGTGCATTTTTACATGGAGACCTTGCTGAAGAGGTATATATGCAGCAGCCAGAGGGCTACACATCAGATCCATCATTAGTTTGCAGATTGAAGAAATCTTTGTACGGGTTAAAACAGGCCCCAAGAGCTTGGTACGCAAAGATGGACTCCTTCCTTCTTTCTCAGAATTTCCAAAGATGCAAATCTGATCCGAATGTGTATCTTCAGTGAGTTAAAGGTAATTTGTTGGTTATTGTACTTTATGTTGATGATCTTCTCATTACTGGTAGCACACTTACTTCAATAAACAAGCTAAAAACTGCCTTAAATCTAGCTTTTGACATGAGCGATTTGGGCTTGCTGAGTCACTTTTGGGGCTTGGAGATAGCTCAAAATTTTGATGGGATCACTATATCTCAGCAAAAATATGCTTCCGACCTGTTATTTAAGTTTAATATGGCTGAATGTAAGGCAGCCCCATTCCCATTCCTCTCAGGAATCAGTCTTGAGGAGGGAGATTCTACACCGCTTGCAGATTGCAGTATGTATCGACAGTTGATTGGTTCACTACTTTATTTGACACACTCACGGCCCGATATCTCATATGCTGTGAGTGTCGTGTCAAGATATATGCAGCAGCCACATGAGCTTCATTGGCGAGCAGCCAAGCGGATCTTGCAGTATGTGCAAGGTACGAGACAGTTTGGCATACATTATGCTGCAGATTCTGAGCTAGATTTCATTGGTTTTACTGATTCAGATTGGGCAGGTGATAGCATTGATCGGAAGTCCACTTCCGGTTATGTTTTCATGATTGGTCATGGTGCTATTTGCTGGTCCAGCAAAAAGCAAGCAGCCATTGCACTTTCTTCAGCAGAGGCAGTGTATCGAGGGGCAGTCAATGCCTGCATTCAGGCAGTTTGGGTTCATGGTATTCTTTCCGAGTTTGGTTTTGGTGGCACTACTTCGACTGTCCTATTTTGTGACAATCAAAGTGCTATCAAGATCTCCACAGATCCAGTTCAGTGGCAGAGGACCAAACACATTGAGATTCATATGCATTACATTCGACAGTTGGTGCATGACCGCACCATCATTCTGCAATATTGCCCTACTGATGAGAAAATTGCAGACATCTTCACCAAGAGCTTCACTGAGAAGAAGTTCTCTTACCTCCGTTCACTATTGGGGGTGAGTTCCATCATGGTGGAGACAGATTGATTCATTATTATGCTTTAGCTTGAGGGGGGGCTTTCTTCCCACTGGGTTTTCCCTCTTTCCTCACTTAGTTATTTTCAACATTTTTTGGATTATTGTATTGGGGTGACCTTTGGTCTTAGTTACCAGGGCCCCACATTATTTTTTGCACATCACAGTCTAGCTTGAGGGGGGGTGTTCGGATATCCACATCATATTTTTCAGGATCTTGCATGCAATTAGGGTTTGCATGCAAAATCTAGGGTTTGCATGCACCTGCATGCACTTGCATGCATCCTAGTCACCAGTTTGATGCCTCCAGCACCTTAGCCACCTCATTCTAGCACCCGAGAGCCACTTACTACAGATTTTTAGCCCTCCTAGGCTGAAAGGCGCCCACTTCTCACCTACTGCCAGAGAAGGGCGCACTTGTTCACCTACCACTGCAGTTCCACTTCAGTTACATTCAGTTAGCTCCGATTCTCCCTGATTTGAGGCTAGTTTCACTCCCGAATGACTGTTTTCACTTCCGTTGGACCTCCAGTTTGACTAGATGACTTGTTCTGACTTCAGTTAGTCTCCCATGCGCCCCCCACTGAGCCTCCTTCCCTTAATCAGTGCTACACACTTCAGTTACACATGACACACTTAGTTAGACTCAGATTGACACCTGGATGACTGGTTCTTGTGCATTGATGACCACCACCAATTGATGATGAGGACTCCTAGTTGGATTCAAGCTACTCCATTCAGTGATTCGAATGGCCTACTTAGTCAATTCGAATTGCTCATTGACAGATATTGTATTGTATTGTAATTCATTCACCCTTTCTGGGATATTGAGCACTACTGCATGTTTTGCACAGTTTCACACCATATTTTCTATATTCATCTGTTGTGATTGATTTACTTGTTCATTAGATCTGCTGTGACTAATTTTACAAAAACATATTATAGTAGAATATTGAATTTCAAATAATTTTTTATAATATGCTTATGATTTTTTTATTAATTTCATTAAATATATTTTAAATAAAAATATTAATATTATATTATAATGTTTAATAATTTATTCATTGATAGATAAAGCTAAATAAGTAGTAGCATTTTAAGAATACTTATCTTACATCAAATTGTATTAAAAAATTATTTTTGAAGTTGTTGAATACTTTCAATTGTATAGAAGAGTTAACTTTGAAGTTGTTAAATACTTTCGAATGTAATTTTTATTTCATTTTTAAGAAAGATCATAGTTAAGTAGATTTTGTCCACTTTCAAATTAGTATTAACTAGAAAAATAATTTTATTTATATTTTATGAAATCCCTAATTAATTTATAAAAGGAATTCCCAGTCGAGGATTACAAGTTCCATCAATGTCTTTAGCTTCCAAGGGTTTTTCTATATGATCATCTGACATGCATCGATAATAATTAACTAGCAATAGAATTTTATTTATTCTTTATGAAGTACTTAATTAATTTATAAAAGGAATACTCAGTACAGGATTTCAAGTTCCATGAATGTGTTTAGCTTCCAAGGGTCCTTGTATATGATCATTTGACATGCATATATAGTTCCTTTTACATTCTTATGCTATTAATAATTGCAAATTATTATAAGAAAAAACTAGAAATATGACCTATTGTAATTTTGACTTGTTGCATAAAATTTTGGTGTTGGCCTTTTTAAGTAAAAGCAAGAAGACCCCCCTCCCCTCACCTCCCCATCTCAAAGGTCCTTCCCTTAATGCCTAATATGGGTTCATCGGATCCCCATTCTCCACTATGAAGTCCTACCCTTCATTTATGAGTCACCTCCCCATTGCTCTTTTTTTCTTTTGTCAACATCATATAAACAATACAAACTTTCATGCTTTCTACATTGTGTTTTTTTATATACATTTTTTTATATATCATATAAACAATACAAGCTATTATTTTATTTAGCATCTTGTTTGCTTATACTACGCTTATACTAATATGCGTTGGGGTTGTTGTTTGTTATAACTTGATAATATGATATAAAGGGGGTATTAAAAATGGGTTGATAAAAACAGATATCTACAATATCTCGTGAAACTAAGGGGTTTCTTAATTGGAAAGGTATATTGGTAGGGGCATTCAACAATACAATTCTAGGAGGCATTTTCCAATATTTAGTGAAATTAAGGATATTCTTTAATATCCCATGAACGATCGTGCTATGTAACAAGTTCAATGAGTGAACCCCCCGTGTGAAAATCGTCATTTTGTTAAAGGATTAAAGATTATCATTACTTAATATCAATTGTAATCTATTCCGAAAAACTTCTGATGATGTTTAAAATTTCCAGGATAAAGGTGTGTTATTGTATGAGTTTGGAAGCAATATTCCTAAGGGTTAAACTAGCCTTATTACATTATAATAGACCTATGTGGGGTAAGTTACAGTTTCTAACAAAGACTAACGAGCATCAAGATCTTGTTGATAGTTTACCAAAAAGAATTTTGACCTTGTTGTGATTGATTGAGCATGGGGTCTTTTAAAAATCTTGAGATGGTATGTCTCAATAAATCTATATGTGTTTAAGCTTTGATGCTAACATGTTTTCAGTGTATTTGACCTCAGACTCACTTCAAGGATATTGAAGAGTTTTACGCTAAGTGAACAAGCATGCGCATAATGCTATGGAACTAATGTGTTCGAGTGTTGAGCAACTGAAGCAAAGAACTTTTTCTTTATACTAACATTTCAGGAAGGGATCTTAACTTCGACTGATGGCATGACCCCGAAGAAAATTTAGTACAAAGGCACGTATGCAGATAAGTTGAGCTAAATCGCTCGAAAGTAAGTAATGATTTACTTTCTATTCTATCACGAGTAGTGATGAGGTTTATGATTGATGATGAGTAATCATCAAAATGCAAAGAATATGATGAGCGAATCTAATTTTGGGTTGCTATTCTGTGGCATACAGGAATTAATAAATGGTTAATGAGGTGTTTCCTGGACTCAAACGAGAATGTTTGAGAGGAAGGGAAATTATCTCCGGGCTCAGTTAGAGCCGAAATGATCTTGCACTCACTTACTAGCTGTTGGTTATGGGACAACAACCCCTAAAATTGTGGCATTTTCCCCTCCAAGTAGAGGGAGGTGAGCAGGTAGCTCACTAATGACCAATTAACTACTGAAAGACCTAGGCAGCCTATATAAGGAAATTCGAATTGAGCAGGAAGCTCTACATTACTTTCTACAGAAGTAATTTCCTCATGTTCATCAGGTGATGACTGAGAGATTCGAATAGGGAGGCTATGTAATGAGTTGCAGAGTAAGATTGTCATATTTCTGCTGTATGCAGATGGTATTCTTGCCAGGTGTTGGTAAAGGACTCGTGTTTATGTATGGCAAGTCTTCATCATTGCTGGAATACAAAGAGTGCTATGTACGCAAGTCCACATGATTACAGAAGTACATGAGCAGGATATGTATGTCAAGTACCCATGATTGCTGGAATACAAAGAGTGCTATGTACGAAAGTCCACATGATTGCAGAAGTACATGAGCAGGATATGTATGGCAAGTCTCCATGATTGCTGGAATACAAAGAGTGCTATGTACGCAAGTCCACATGATTGCAGAAGTACATGAGCAGGATATGGATGGCAAGTCCCCACGATTGCGGAAATATATAAAAGTTTTTGTATGCAAGTCTCCACGACTGCTGAAGTACAAAGAGGTTGATTATGACCAGGTTGGTTGAAAGAATTTTTTAAATGATGATGATCATTTGTCTTGTATCTAGACTATCAAAAGTATTTATGTGAATGCTAGAATAAGCAAAATAATTTCCTCGAAAGATGTGGAAGAATGACGAACATTTAGTGTTTTGAAATTTTGTACACTTATGTTATGCTAAAGAACGTTGGAAGATCTTGTATGGTCTGTATGATGTGCAGGATATAAGTGATAAGAGCTTGCGGAAATTGCAAAAATGTGAATACGTCCAAAGAATAAGAACAAAAGCAAAGTGAAAGACGGTGAATGCAAAAGACAAACGGTTGAACACCGAGGACAGTGTTATCCTTAAGGGGTGGAGTGTGTAACATCCCTCCAATTTAACCCTAATTATTATTATTATTTTTGTAAAATAATTACAATTATGTAAATAGGCCATGGTGAGGAGCTCAAGGCCAAGGCCCCACCAGTGGACCTTGAGTCAGTATCATGATTATAAGTCTCAGTTAAGACTACAAAGTTAAGGAAAAGTAAACGCGACAAAACGATAACGACCGAACCCATCCAAAAGAAAAGATGAGATGGCAGACAAGCCATGAGAATCTGAGGGCGCCATACGAATAAAGTTTAGCCCTAAGTAGAAGACCTAAACTACTATAGTTAAATAGTAAACTTATGTGGCTTCGACCTTTTTCCATGCAGTAACCTACCATCTTAAAGGGAAAATCTAATGGCTGTTATAACAATTGGGTGACTTGCGACAACAATCTAAGTAACAAGTCTTATGATAAATGATGAAGCCATTTGACATTAAGATACTTTGACCTAATTATCCTAATCCTATTATGAGTAAGCTATGAAAATGGACCTTATATATATATATATATATATATATATATATATATATATATATATATATATATGTATAGCGGGCAATATCATATATATATATTTACAATTATATAAGATTATAGTTGAGCTCATTATTGAATTATTATGATTAAAATGAGTGTGTTTTATAGCCTTAAGAAAGGCAAATAATAGTTATAATAACTATTAAATACATATTAGATATATGTGTGTCTTGAACAAATACAGAGGCTGAAAGATGGTACAAGATCTTATTATATATCTGGAAATAGATAATTTATCCATGATAAAATTGTTGACTAGAATCATAAAATTATGAAATCCTATCTATGTCGTGGGAGCTTTTAAATGCATAAAAGAAATTGAATTTTATACTTAAATAAATATTATGTGTATACCTATTTTCACGAGGGTTATGTTTTAATTACATCCCACGTATCTGAATATATTAGCGTTTGATAAAGGAGCTCGGAAATGGGAACAAATGGTAAGAGTGGTGAATTACGTGGAGAACGTGTGCTCCTCGTCGCATGAGATACCCCACGATGGGGAGACAGTGGATACTTTTAGTGGGATTCGGTTTCTGGAGGGGGGTATCAAATCCATTTGAGCGCCACTTGTTCCTCTGATTGATACGTTAGATGTTAGAGGTACCAGGTGTCACTCCGGAGAGAGTGTGGTTTCTTCTTCTTATGAAGGGAGAAAAGGCTCTTCGCAGGGAGAGGGAGGTAAGCCTTGCATTGAGGAATTGGTGTAGCGATTTCGGTGTGAAATCTCAGCGATAAAGGTGAGTATGCCAATACTGCCTGCATTTTCATTTCGATACTTTCGGTAAATAAAACTATATTCGTACCTTTCAGTATCAATCTCTGCTGGAGAGTCGAGTTATGTATACAGATCTATGTGCATACCATCATTAAAATTTGGACTCTGCTTAAGAAATCTATTTTTGCCTAGTTGTGGATATTTTATTCTTGTTAGATGGATCTGTGTTTAAGTTGTGCACAGTTATTTCTTTTTATCTCGACCTCAGTTACAGATCTATGTGCATTCCGCTTACCTCATCACCATTGGAGATCTGAGCATTTCTATGTGCACCGTCCTTGAGACTGCGATATAGTTGAATCCATCTTTTAGCACCATACTTCCGAAGGAGTGTAAAACCCTTTGAGAGTTTATCTATTGTCTAACCTGACTTCATTTTCCTTGATATTTGGTTTGGATGCTCTGTCAAGTCGATATCCTGTTGAGGAAAAACAATGCCCTCCCATATGCACCCTCGTTGTCCTTGTTTTTCTTTGGAAGAAGCGTTCTTCTTTGGGTAAGATCGCACTTATTGCATGGAAATCTTGGCTTAGTTTTAAAGATAAGTGGATAGCATGAAATCGTAAATCTCTGATAGAATCATGGTTTGGCTAATTTATTTTCCAGGACTCGTAAATCTCAGACAGATTATATTAGAGCTTTCTTCCGATCTCCATATTTTTGGTGTGAACCGATCCAAGGAATATGTGTTTCTTCCAGATAGAAAACAAGTTGTGTTTCCTATTTCAAATATGGATCCACCATCATTTTTCTGTCTCTCTAATATGCTAGGGTTCTTGTCTCTAATTCCAATTGCATATATATTACATGCTAGCGTGGTAGTTGATTTTCTTTGCAGTATGCTAGTGCGATGGATCTATTGCTTGCCAGCGTTTGGTTTCCAGTTTGATAATTATTATATGCCTGAGGCAAACAGATTTGGATCATCTGTATCCTTGAATGCCTATGTATCGATTTTCGTCTTAGTTTAATTATATTTATTTTTCTAAAATAGCGGATAGTCTTTGATCTCTATTAAAATATGGTAAATCAGAGTAAGTAGGATCTTTCTAAAATGCATGGATCGCTATTAACTAAGTTTAGAGATTGATATCTGTAAGTTTTGGAGGTTAGCATATAGTCCCGATCAAATGACTAGGATAATAGTATCTAAACTAGGGACAAGATCTCTGACTGATTCTCCTTTATTTAGTGTAATGTTGTTGTTAAACAAATTAGAGATAAAGTTTTCTAAAGTAAGGGCGTGAATGCCCAAATTAAGATCTCTGGAAATTTTAGAGTTAGTGTGAAAGTCATCGTATATAGATACATATGATGGATGTAATCTTGATTTTTATAACATAAAGCGCAGGTGATAAGGAGATGGACTCCCATGTACCGTCTTGGTTTAAAATGTTAAAAGTATGATGAGAGTAAACTCATTTAATTATAATACAGAGTCAAGCTTGGATTTGAACTGTAATGGATTCTTTCTGCTGAACAAGTTATAGATCGGATCGATCATTCCCTTGTATGATAATATAATTGTGGCTCAGTTGTATTTTTGCTGCCGATAGATACATATGTATATATAGTGTACTAAGCTCGATATCCATCCTAGCCGGATCATGATCTTAAACATTTTATGGTTCTTATTTTAACAGCTGAAATCTACTATTTATTGCCCTGCTTATAAGATATTAGGCATATATAAAAATATGAATGTGCTGGAGTCGCATTTCAACCTTTCTTGATGAGATTTCGTTGGAAACCATTAAATAGTCTGGTAGGTATCTATTCGATTTCTATATCAATTCAAGATAGAAAAGTTTACATAAATTCATATAATAACTATCTCTATGCTGGTAGATAGACAGGACAGTATATATGTGTTTGTTTGTGAGATGATTAACTGATTTCCCAAGTAACTCCTCTCTAGAAAGAGTGTGAGTCATCATTAATAATTTACATATGAAACGGTTAATAATGTGTTTCGAGAGCTAGTTAATTATCATCTAGTTTTGCAGGAAAGCTTTAATGGTTGTAGGAGTTGCACTTCATAAAAATCTCTATAAAAGTAAAGAATGCATAAAGATGTTTCCCTAGTTGTTACACTACCTTGGTGTACACATTGAAGAGGAAGGGTATAACCCGTAGACTATGAGATTGAAGAATCCAATACTTGTACTAAGGTTATTAAAAGTGGACTTGTTATACGTATATTCCGAGATAGAACTCTAAAATGTCTTGCAGATACTCTCGGTGAGAGAGGTTAGTGTAACTTCTTGGTTGTTGTTTGTAAACCTTGAGTCTTGTCGTAGCAATTAAGCTGCTCTTGTAATCTTACCACTTCTTCTCTAATAATAAAAGATGCACACACTTTTGTGGACTAGCCTGTGTACGGGTGAACCACATTACTTTTGGTCTCCTATGTATGACTGTGATTATTGCATGTGTGTACTCGTGGTTGAAATCAATTGTTTATATGTGTACCTTGTGAGTTACCTGTTCATGTCCTTATATGTGAGTATTTATATGTGAATAATGATGAGTGTGCTAGATGTTATTAATTTCAGGACTGTGGGAAATGGTTGATCAAGTATAATTTGACTCTCTTTGATCATGCAATGTATTTTGGATTTTTGGGTGGTGCATGTTAGAGCTATATTATAATATGATTCTTAGAGTACATTGACTTATGTTGTTCATAAGATATGAAGATATTTATCGTTTTATATTAAGGTACAGTTAAGTTATCATAAGAATTTCATGAAGATGTTACGAACTAATACAATTGAGGAATCATGAGTTTTTGGTTGTGCCTTATGGATTATGTGTACATCATGTTAAGGATTCTCGGTAAAAGTCAATTCATTATTGTGTCATATTGTTCTTATGAATATCAATTCATTGACGGCCACATGAATGTATGTTATTGTTTAGTCTTAGCACAAATAAGATTACCACTAATGAGTAAGATCTGCATGGAAACACTCAATTATGAGCCAATTTGTTAGATGGTTTGTTTAATTTTTTGTATCCATCATTTGTTGGGCTACTTGACTAAAATCCATAAACAAACTTTCCCTTCTGTAATAAAGAAGTTGCATAATTACTACTTCATATGATAGGTGAATTTATATGATTATGCATGGTGTAGATGATTCGTAGACATCGTAGTTGACTTTTGTTAAAAGATTATACCCATTTTATTTATGTGTTTGCAAATACGACCATCGTCGTAAATTTTTCTCAAGAACTACAACGTATTATTATCACTAATTAAGTTAATAAAAAGAGTTAACCAATATTTTATTTTCTCCATTGACAATTTCAGTATTTATTACTAATTTAATTTTTTTTTAATTTTTATGAAAATCGGGTATGTGGCATGTGGTATCAGAGCTGTAGGTTACAGCACTCGGGCTTGATGGGATCAACATGAAATAAGTGTGTGTTAACGTTGACTAATCAAATTGTTGGGTTTCATTTTTGGATGCATGGGATTCGAAAGGACGAGGAAAGAAGTCATTTAAACATGCAGCCGCAAGCTTCCCAAAAGGAGTAAAGATAAGTATTTCAGTTATTAAAGCGAAGTAGTTGATGTGCAAATCTAAGTTTATATGTGAGTATTGTATATCTTCAACTTGATAAGATTTGGTTGACCCTTGTTAAGGAGAGTTGTTTTGATGTTGGATGTTAAATGATAATACTTTGACCATAACTAAAAGTGCATTATATATATCCTTATATATGTGAAGTTACATTTATGTATATGTGAAGTTACTCTTATATCAATGTGAAGTTATTTTTATATCCATATGAAGTGATAGGATGTCCCAAAATATAGGTTAGATTATAAATGTTGAGATATTGTAAAGAAAGGCATTCATCACCATAGAATGCATAATGTGTTTTCAATAAAATATGTCATGTTTAGGACTAAACATGTTAAAAATAATATGGGGAATTAGAAAGTGAAGTTTAGAGACATTGTTGATAAGTACTGTCATCTTGTTGAAAGATTCGAATGTTACTGATTAACAAAAATTGTATTTCATTTCAGAATTTATAATTTTATTATGCAAATGACTGTAAGAGTTGATATATTTTCGAATAAAGGTTATTGTGCACCAATTTAATGGATCTTGTAAATAGTTGGAAAGGAGATTCCTAATCTTTTTTGATGATTGAGCATGAGATCTTTTAAAACATCTAAAACTATTGAGATGAATCTATGTACAATTAGTCGTTTTAAATTGTGAAACTAACATGTTTATGTGTTAGCAAAAGAGTTTGCATCAGAATGAATCTCACATGTTCTAGGTTACAAGTCATGTGTAAGTCGTGAATAATTACTGTGCTCGGATGATTAAACCTTATTCTTGCTTATGAAAATCGTCATTTTGTTAAAGGATTAAAGATTATCATTACTTAATATCAATTGTACTCTATTCCGAAAAACTTCTTATGATGTTTAAAATTTCCAGGATAAAGGTGTGTTATTGTATGAGTTTGGAAGCAATATTCCTAAGGGTTAAACTAGCCTTATTACATTATGATAGACCTCTGTGGGGTAAGTTACAGTTTCTAAGAAAGACTAACGAGCATCAAGATCTTGTTGATAGTTTACCAAAAAAAAATTTGACCTTGTTGCTATTGATTGAGCATGGGGTCTTTTAAAAATCTTGAGATGGTAAGTCTCAATAAATCTATATGTGTTTAAGCTTTGATGCTAACATGTTTTCAGCGTATTTGACCTCAGACTCACTTCAAGGATATTGAAGAGTTTTACGCTAAGTGAACAAGCATGCGCATAATGCTATGGAACTAATGTGTTCGATTGTTGAGCAACTGAAGCAAAAAACTTTTTCTTTATACTAACATTTCACTAAGGGATCTTAACTTCGACTGATGGCATGATCCCAAAGAAAATTTAGTGCAAAGGCACGTATGCAGATAAGTTGAGCTAAATCACTCGAAAGTAAGTAATGATTTACTTTCTATTCTATCACAAGTAGTGATAAGGTTTATGATTGATGATGAGTAATCATCAAAATGAAAAGAATATGATGAGCGAATCTAATTTTGGGTTGCTATTCTGTGGCATACAGGAATTAATAAATGGTTAATGAGGTGTTTCTTGGACTCAAACGAGAAGGTTTGAGAGAAAGGGAAATTATCTGCGGGCTCAGGTAGAGCTGACAACATCTTGCACTCACTTACTAGTTGTTGGTTATGGGACAACAACCCCTAAAATTGTGGCATTTTCCCCTCCAGGTGGAGGGAGGTGAGCAGGTAGCTCACTAATGACCAGTTAACTACTAAAAGACCTAGGCAGCCTATATAAGGAAATTCGAATTGAGCAGGTAGCTCTACATTACTTTCTACGGAAGTAATTTCCTCATGTTCATCAGGTGATGACGGAGAGAATCGAATAGGGAGGCTATGTAATGAGTTGCAGAGTAATACTGTCATATTTATGCTATATGCAGATGGTATTCTTTCCAGGTGTTGGCAAAGGACTCGTGTTTATGTATGGCAAGTCTCCATGATTGCTGGAATACAACGAGTGCTATGTACGTAAGTCCACATGATTGCAGAAGTACATGAGCAGGATATCTATGGCAAGTCTCCATGATTGCTGGAATACAAAGAGTGTTATCTATGCAAGTCCACATGATTACAGAAGTACATGAGCAGGATATGTATGGCAAGTCCCCACGATTGTGGAAATACATAAAAAAATTTGTATGCAAGTCTCCACGACTGTTGAAGTACAAAGAGGTTGATGATCGCTAGGTTTGTTGAAAGAATTGTTTAAATGATGATGATGATTTGTCTTGTATCTAGACTATCAAAAGTCTTTATATGAATGCTAGAATAAGCAAAATTATTTCCTCGAAAGATGAGGAAGAATGACGAACATTTAGTGTTTTGAAATTTTGTACACTTATGTTATGCTAAAGAACGTTGGAATATCTTCTATGGTATGTATGATGTGCAGGATATAAGTGATAAGAGCTTGCAGAAATTGCAAAAATGTGAATACGTCCAAAGAATAAGAACAAAAGCAAAGCGAAAGACGGTGAATGCAAAAGACAAACGGTTGAACACCGAGGACAGTGTTATCCTTAAGGGGTGGAGTGTGTAACATCTCTCCAATTTAACCCTAATTATTATTATTATTTTGTAAAATAATTACAATTATGTAAATAGGCCATGGTGAGGATCTCAATGCCAAGGCCCCACTAGTGGACCTCGAGTTAGTATCATGATTATAAGTCTCAGTTAAGACTACAAAGTTAAGGAAAAGTAAACGTGACTAAACGACGACCGAACCCATCCAAAAGAAAAGATGAGATGGCAGACAAGCCATGAGAATCTGAGGGTGTCATACGAATAAAGTTTATCCCTAAGTAGAAGACCTAAACTACTATAGTTAAATAGTAAACTTATGCGGCTTCGACCTAATTCCACGCATTAACCTACCATCCTAAAGGGAAAATCTAACGGCTGTTATAACAATTGGGTGACTTGCGACAAAGATCTAAGTAACAAGTCTTATGATAAATGATGAAGCCATTTGACATTAAGATACTTTGACCTAATTATCCTAATCCTATTATGAGTAAGCCATGAAAATGGACCTTATCTATATATATATGTATAGCGGGCAATATCATATATATATATTTACAATTATATAAGATTATAGTTGAGCTCATTATTGAATTATTATGATTAAAATGAGTGTGTTTTATAGCCTTAAGAAAGGAAAATAATAGTTATAATAACTATTAAATACATATTAGATATATGTGTGTCTTGAACAAATACAGAGGCTGAAAGATGGTACAAGATCTTAATATATATCTGGAAATAGATAATTTATCCATGAGAAAATTGTTGACTAGAATCATAAAATTATGAAATCCTATCTATGTCATGGGAGCTTTTAAACGCATAAAAGAAATTGAATTTTATACTTAAATAAATATTATGTGTATACCTATTTTCACGAGGGTTATCTTTTAATTACATCCCACGTATCTGAATATATTAGCGTTTGATAAAGGAGCTCGGAAATGGGAACGAATGGTAAGAGTGGTGAATTACATGGAGAACGTGTGCTCCCTGTCACATGAGATACCCCACGATGTGGAGACAATGGATATTTTTAGTGGGAGCCGGTTTTTGGAGGGGGGTATCAAATCCATTTGAGCACCACTTGTTCCTCTGATTGATGCGTTAGATGTTAGAGGTACCAGGTGTCACTCCGGAGAGAGTGTGGTGTGTTCTTCTTATGAAGGGAGAAAAGGCTCTTCGCAGGGAGAGGGAGGTAAGCCTTGCATTGAGGGATTGGTGTAGGGATTTCGGTGTGAAATCTCAGCGATAAAGGTGAGTATGCCAATATTGCCTGTGTTTTCATTTTGATACTTTCGGTAAATAAACCTATATGTGTACCTTTAAGTATCAATCTCTGCTGGAGAGTCGAGTTATGTATACAGATCTATGTGCATACCATCATTAAAATTTGGACTCTGCTTAAGAAATCTATTTTTGCCAAATTATGGATATTTTATTCTTGTTAGATGGATCTGTGTTTAAGTTGTGCACAGTTATTTCTTTTTATCTCGACCTCAGTTACGGATCTATGTGCATTTCGCTTACCTCATCGCCATTGGAGATCTGAGCATCTTTGAGGGCACCGTCCTTGAGACTGCGATATAGTTGAATCCATCTTTTAGCACCATACTTCCGAAGGAGTGTGAAACCCTTTGAGAGTTTATCTATTGTCTGACTTGACTTCGTTTTCCTTGATATTTGGTTTGGATGCTCTGTCAAGTCGATATCCCGTCGAGGAAAAACAATGCCCTCCCATATGCACCCTCATTGTCCTTGTTTTTATTTGGAAGAAGCGTTCTTCTTTGGGTAAGATCGCACTTATTGCGTGGAAATCTTGGCTTAGTTTTAAAGATATGTGGATAGCATGAAATCGTAAATCTCTAATAGAATCATGGTTTGGCTAATTTATTTTCTAGGACTCGTAAATCTCAGACAGATTATATTAGAGTTTTCTTCTGATCTCCATATTTTTGGTGTGAACCGATCCAAGGAATATGTGTGTCTTCCAGATAGCAAACAAGCTGTGTTTCCTATGTCAAATATGGATCTGCCATAATTTTACTCTCTCTAATATGCTAGGGTTTTGGTCTCTAATTCCAGTTGCATATATATTACATGCTAGCGTGGTAGTTGATTTTCTTTGCGGTATGCCAGTGTGATGGATCTATTGCGTGGAAGCGTTTGGTTTTCAGTTTGATAATTATTATATGCCTGAGGCAAACAGATTTGGATCATCTGTATCCTTGAATGCCTAAGTATCGATCTTCGTCTTAGTTATATTATATTTATTTTTCTAAAATAGCCGATAGTCTCTGATCTCTATTAAAATATGGTAAATCAGAGTAAGTAGGATATTGCTAAAATGCATGGATCATTGTTAACTAAGTTTTGAGATTGATCTCTGTAAGTTTTGGAGGTTAGCATATAGTCCCGATCAAATGACTAGGATAATAGTATCTAAACTAGGGACAAGATCTCTGAGTGATTTTCCTTTATTTAGTGTAATGTTGTTGTTAAACAAATCAGAGATAAAGTTTTCTAAAGTAAGGGCGTGAATGCCCAAATTAAGATCTCCGGAAATTTTAGTGTTAGTGTGAAAGTCAGCGTATATAGATACATATGATGGATGTAATCTTGATGTTTATAACATAGAGCGCAGGTGATAAGGAGATGGACTCCCATGTACCGTCTTGGTTAAAAATGTTAAAAGTATGATGAGAGTAAACTCATTTAATTATAATACAGAGTCAAGCTTGGATTTGAACTGTAATGGATTCTTTCTGCTGAACAAGTTATAGATCGGATCGATCATTCCTTTGTATGATAATATAACTGCGGCTCAATTGTATTTTTGCTGTCGATAGATACATATGTATATATAGTGTACTAAGCTCGATATCCATCCTAGCCGGATCATGATCTTAAACATTTTATGGTTCTTATTTTAACAGCTAAAATCTACTATTTATTGCCCTGCTTATAAGATATTAGGCATATATAAAAATATGAATGTTCTGGAGTCGCATTTCAACCTTTCTTGATTAGATTTCGTTGGCAACCATTAAATACTCAAGCAGGTATCTATTCGATTTCTATATCACTTCAAGATAGAAAAGTTTACATAAATTCGTATAATAACTATATCTATGCTGGTAGATAGACAGGACAACATATATGTGTTTGTTTCTGAGATGATTAACTGATTTCCCTAGTAACTCCTCTCTAGAAAGAGTGTGAGTCATCATTAATAATTTACATATGAAACGGTTAATAATGTGTTTCGAGAGATAGTTAATTATCATCTAGTTTTGCGGGAAAGCTTTAATCATTGTAGGAGTTGCACTTCATAAAAATCTATATAAAAGTAAAGAATGCATAAAGATGTTTCCCTAGTTGTTACACTACCCTGCTGTACACATTGAAGAGGAAGGGTATAACCCGTAGACTATGAGATTGAAGAATCCAATACTTGTACTAAGGTTATTAAAAGTGGACTTGTTATACGTATATTCCGAGATAGAACTCTAAAATGTCTTGAAGATACTCTCGGTGAGAGAGGTTAGTGCAAATTCTTGGTTGATGTTTGTAAACCTTGAGTCTTGTCGTAGCAATTAAGCTGCTCTTGTAATCCTACCACTTCTTCTCTAATAATAAAAGATGCACACACTTTTTTGGACTAGCCCATTTACGCGTGAACCACGTTACTTTTGGTCTCCTATGTATGACTGTGATTATTGCATGTGTGTACTCGTGGTTGAAATCAATTGTTTATATGTGTACCTTGTGAGTTACTTGTTCATGTGCTTACATGTGAGTATTTATATGTGAATAATGATGAGTGTGCTAGATGTTATTAATTTCAGGACTGTGGGAAATGGTTGATCAAGTATAATTTGACTCTCTTTGATCATGCAATGTATTTTGGAGTTTTGGGTGGTGCATGTTAGAGCTATATTATAATACGATTCTTAGAGTACATTAACTTATGTTGTTCATAAGATATGAAGATATTTATCGTTTTATATTTAGGTACAGTTAAGTTATCATAAGAATTTCATGAAGATGTTACGAACTAATACAGTTGAGGAATCATGAGTTTTTGGTTGTGCCTTATGGATTATGTGTACGTCATGTTAAGGATTCTCGGTAAAAGTCAATTCAATATTGTGTCATATTGTTCTTATGAAGATCAATTCATTAACGGCCACGTGAATGTATTTTATTGTTTAGTCCTAGCACAAATAAGATTACCACTAATGAGTAAGATCTGCATGGAAACACTCAATTATGAGCCAATTTGTTAAATGGTTTGTTTAATTTTTTGTATCCATCATTTGTTGGGGTACTTGACTAAAATCCTTATACAAACTTTCCCTTCTGTAATAAAGAAGTTGCATAATTACTACTTCATACGATAGGTGAATTTATATGATTATGCATGGTGTAGATGATTCGTAGACATCATAGTTGACTTTTGTTAAAAGATTATACCCATTTTATTTCCGTGTTTGCAAATATGACCATCGTCGTAAATTGTTCTCAAGAACTACAACGTATTATTATCGCTAATTAAGTTAGTAAAAAGAGTTAACCAATATTTTATTTTCTCCATGGACAATTTCAATATTTATTACTATTTTTTTTTTAATTTTTATGAAAATCGGGTATGTGACATGTGGTATTAGAGCTGCAGGTTACAGCATTCGGGCTTGATGGGCTCAACATGAAATAAGTGGGTGTTAACGTTGACTAATCAAATTGTTTGGTTTCATTTTTGGATGCATGGGATTCGAATGGATGAGGAGAGAAGTCATTTAAACATGCAACCGCAAGCTCCCCAAAAGGAGTAAAGATAAGTATTTCAATTATTAAAGCGAAGTAGTTGATGTGCAAATCTAAGTTGATATGTGAGTATTGTATATCTTCAACTTGGTAGGATTTTGCTGACCCTTGTTAAGGAGAGTTGTTTTGATGTTGGATGTTAAATGATAATACTTTGACCATAACTAAAAGTGCATTATATATATCCTTATATATGTGAAGTTACATTTATGTATATGTGAAGTTACTCTTATATCAATGTGAAGTTATTTTTATATCCATATGAAGTGATAGGATGTCCCAAAATATAGGTTAGATTATAAATGTTGAGATATTGTAAATAAAGGCATTCATCACCATAGAATGCATAATGTGTTTTCAATAAAATGTGTCATGTTTAGGACTAAACATGTTAAAAATAATATGGGGAATTAGAAAGTGAAGTTTAGAGACACTGTTGATAAGTACTGTCATCTTGTTGAAAGATTCGAATGTTACAGCTTAACAAAAAATGTATTTCATTTCAGAATTTATAATTTTATTATGCAAATGACTGTAAGAGTTGATATATTTTCGAATAAAGGTTATTGTGCACCAAGTTAATGGATCTTGTAAATAGTTGGAAAGGAGAATCCTAATCTTTTTTGATGATTGAGCATGAGATCTTTTAAAACATCTAAAACTATTGAGATGAATCTATGTACAATTAGCCGTTTTAAATTATGAAACTAACATGTTTATGTGTTAGCAAAAGAGTTTGCATCAGAATGAATCTCACATGTTCTAGGTTACAAGTCATGTGTAAGTCGTGAACAATTACTGTGCTCGGATGATTAAACCTTATTCTTGCTTATGAAAATCGTCATTTTGTTAAAGGATTAAAGATTATCATTACTTAATATCAATTGTACTCTATTCCGAAAAACTTCTTATGATGTTTAAAATTTCCAGGATAAAGGTGTGTTATTGTATGAGTTTGAAAGCAATATTCCTAAGGGTTAAACTAGCCTTATTACATTATGATATACCTCTGTGGCGTAAGTTACAGTTTCTAACGAAGACTAACGAGCATCAAGATCTTGTTGATAGTTTACCAAAAAGAATTTTGACCTTGTTGTGATTGATTGAGCATGGGGTCTTTTAAAAATCTTGAGATGGTAAGTCTCAATAAATCTATATGTGTTTAAGCTTTGATGCTAACATATTTTCAGTGTATTTGACCTTAGACTCACTTCAAGGATATTGAAGAGTTTTACGCTAAGTGAACAAGCATGCGCATAATGCTATGGAACTAATGTGTTCGATTGTTGAGCAACTGAAGCAAATAACTTTTTCTTTATACTAACATTTCAGGAAGGGATCTTAACTTCGACTGATGGCATGACCCCGAAGAAAGTGTAGTACAAAGGAACGTATGCAGATAAGTTGAGCTAAATCACTCGAAAGTAAGTAATGATTTACTTTCTATTCTATCACGAGTAGTGATGAGGCTTATGATTGATGATGAGTAATCATCAAAATGTAAATAATATGATGAGCGAATCTAATTTTGGGTTGCTATTCTGTGGCATACAGGAATTAATAAATGGTTAATAAGGTGTTTCCTGGACTCAAATGAGAAGGTTTGAGAGAAAGGGAAATTATATGCGGGCTCAAGTAGAGCCGACAGTATCTTGCACTCACTTACTAGCTGTTGGTTATGGGAAAACAACCCCTAAAATTGTGGCATTTTCCCCTCCAGGTGGAGGGAGGTGAGCAGGTAGCTCACTAATGACTAGTTAACTACTAAAAGACCTAGGCAGCCTATATAAGGAAATTCGAATTGAGCAGGCAGCTCTACATTACTTTCTGCAGAAGTAATTTCCTCATGTTCATCAGGTGATGACTGGGAGATTCGAATAGGGAGGCTATGTAATGAGTTGCAGAGTAATACTGTCATATTTCTACTGTATGCAGATGGTATTCTTGCCAGGTGTTGCAAAGGACTTGTGTTTATGTATGGCAAGTCTCCATGATTGTTGGAATACAAAGAGTGCTATGTACGCAAGTACATATGATTGCAGAAGTACATGAGCAGGATATGTATGGCAAGTCTCCATGATTACTGGAATACAAAGAGTGCTATGTACGCAAGTCCACATGATTGTAGAAGTACATGAGCAGGATATGTATGGAAAGTCTCCATGATTGCTGGAATACAAAGAGTGCTATGTACGCAAGTCCACATGATTGCAGAAGTACATGAGCAGGATATGTATGGCAAGTCCCCATGATTGCGGAAATACACAAAAGCTTTGGTATGCAAGTCTCCATGACTGCTTAAGTACAAAGAGGTTGATGATCGCCAGGTTGGTTGAAATAATTGTTTAAATGATGATGATGATTTGTCTTGTATATAGACTATCAAAAGTATTTATTTGAATGCTAGAATAAGCAAAATTATTTCCTCGAAAAATGAGGAAGAATGATGAACATTTTGTGTTTTGAAATTTTGTACACTTATGTTATGCTAAAGAACGTTGGAAGATCTTCTATGGTCTGTATGATGTGCAGGATATAAGTGATAAGAGCTTGCGGAAATTGCAAAAATGTGAATACATCCAAAGAATAAGAACAAAAGCAAAGCGAAAGACGGTGAATGCAAAAGACAAACGGTTGAACACCGAGCACACTGTTATCCTTAAGGGGTGGAGTGTGTAACATCTCTCCAATTTAACCGTAATTATTATTATTATTTTTGTAAAATAATTACAATTATGTAAATAGGCCATGGTGAGGAGCTCAAGGCCAAGGCCCCACTAGTGGACCTCGAGTTAGTATCATGATTATAAGTCTAAGTTAAGACTACAACGTTAAGGAAAAGTAAACGTGACTAAACGATAACGACCGAACCCATCCAAAAGAAAAGATGAGATGGCAGACAAGCCATGAGAATCTGAGGGCACCATACGAATAAAGTTTATCCCTAAGTAGAAGACCTAAACTACTATAGTTAAATAGTAAACTTATGCGGCTTCGACCTAATTCCACGCATTAACCTACCATCCTAAAGGGAAAATCTAACGGCTGTTATAACAATTGGGTGAATTGCGACAAAGATCTAAGTAACAAGTCTTATGATAAATGATGAAGCCATTTGACATTAAGATACTTTGACCTAATTATCCTAATCCTATTATGAGTAAGCCATGAAAATGGAACTATATATATATATATATATATATATATGTATAGCGGGCAATATCATATATATATATATTTACAATTATATAAGATTATAGTTGAGCTCATTATTGAATTATTATGATTAAAATGAGTGTGTTTTATAGCCTTAAGAAAGGCAAATAATAGTTATAATAACTATGAAATACATATTAGATATATGTGTGTCTTGAACAAATACAGAGGCTGAAAGATGGTACAAGATCTTAATATATATATGGAAATAGATAATTTATCCATGAGAAAATTGTTGACTAGAATCATAAAATTATGAAATCCTATCTCTGTTGTGGGAGCTTTTAAACGCGTAAAAGAAATTGAATTTTATACTTAAATAAATATTATGTGTATACCTATTTTCACGAGGGTTATGTTTTAATTACATCCCACGTATCTGAATATATTAGTGTTTGATAAATGAGCTCGGAAATGGGAACGAATGGTACGAGTGGCGAATTATGTGGATAACATGTGCTCCTCATCGCATGAGATACCCCACGATGGGGAGACAGTGGATATTTTCAGTGGGAGCCGATTTCTGGAGGGGGGTATCAAATCCATTTGAGCGCCACTTTTTCCTCTGATTGATGCGTTAGATGTTAGAGGTACCAGGTGTCACTCTGGAGATAGTGTGGTTTGTTCTTCTTATGAAGAGAGAAAAGGCTCTTCGCAAGTAGAGGGAGGTAAGCCTTGCATTGAGGGATTGGTGTAGGGATTTCGGTGTGAAATCTCGGCGATAAAGGTGATAATGCCAATACTGCCTGCGTTTTCATTTTGATACTTTCGGTAAATAAACCTATATGCGTACCTTTTAGTATCAATCTCTGCTAGAGAGTCGAGTTATATATATAGATCTATGTGCATACCATCATTAAAATTTTGACTCCGCTTAAGAAATCTATTTTTGCCTAATTGTGGATATTTTATTCTTGTTAGATAAATCTGTGTTTAAGTTGTGCACAGTTATTTCTTTTTATCTAGACCTCAGTTACAGATCTATGTGCATTCCACTTACCTCGTCGCCATTGGAGATCTGAGCATCTCTGAGGGCACCGTCCTTGAGATTGCGATATAGTTGAATCCATCGTTTAGCACCATACTGTCGAAGGAGTGTGAAACCCTTTGAGAGTTTATCTATTGTCTGACCTGACTTCGTTTTCCTTGATATTTGGTTTGGATGCTCTGTCAAGTCGATATCCCGTCGAGGAAAAACAATGCCCTCCCGTATGCACCCTCGTTGTCCTTGTTTTTCTTTGGAAGAAGCGTTCTTCTTTGGGTAAGATCGCACTTATTACGTGGAAATCTTGGCTTAGTTTTAAAGATATGTGGATAGCATGAAATCGTAAATCTCTGATAGAATCATGGTTTGGCTAATTTATTTTCCAGGACTCGTAAATCTCAGACAAATTATATTAGAGTTTTCTTCCGATCTCCATATTTTTGGTGTGAGCCGATCCAAGGAATATGTGTTTCTTCCAGATAGCAAACAAGCTGTGTTTCCTATGTCAAATATGGATCCGCCATCATTTTTCTATCTCTCTAATATGCTAGGGTTTTGGTCTCTAATTCCAGTTGCATATATATTCCATGCTAGCGTGGTAGTTGATTTTCTTTGCAGTATGCCAGTGTGATGGATCTATTGCGTGCCAGCGTTTGGTTTTCAGTTTGATAATTATTATATGCGTGAGGCAAACAAATTTGGATCATCTGTATCCTTGAATGCCTATGTATCGATCTTCGTCTTAGTTATATTATATTTATTTTTCTAAAATGGCGGATAGTCTCTGATGTCTATTAAAATATGGTAAATCAGAGTAAGTAGGATCTTGCTAAAATGCATGGATCGCTATTAACTAAGTTTAGAGATTGATCTCTGTAAGTTTTGGAGGTTAGCATATAGTCCCGATCAAATGACTAGGATGATAGTATCTAAACTAGGGACAAGATCTCTGACTGATTTTCCTTTATTTAGTTTAATGTTGTTGTTAAACAAATCAGAGATAAAGTTTTCTAAAGTAAGGGCATGAATGCCCAAATTAAGATCTCTGTAAATTTTAGTGTTAGTGTGAAAGTTAGCGTATATAGATACATATGATGGATGTAATCTTGATGTTTATAACACAGAGCGCAGGTGATAAGGAGATGGACTCCCATGTACCATCTTGGTTAAAAATGTTAAAAGTATGATGAGAGTAAACTCATTTAATTATAATACAGAATCAAGCTTGGATCTGAACTGTAATGGATTCTTTCTGTTGAACAAGTTATAGATCGGATCGATCATTCCCTTGTATGATAATATAACTGCAGCTCAGTTGTATTTTTGCTGCCGATAGATACATATGTATATATAGTGTACTAAGCTCAATATCCATCCTAGCCGGATCATGATCTTAAACATTTTATGGTTCTTATTTTAACAGCTGAAATCTACTATTTATTGCCCTGCTTATAAGATTTTAGGCATATATAAAAATATGAATGTGCTGGAGTCGCATTTCAACATTTCTCTATGAGATTTCGTTGGCAACCATTAAATACTCAGGTAGGTATCTATTCGATTTCTATATCACTTCAAGATAGAAAAGTTTACATAAATTCGTATAATAACTATCTCTATGCTAGTAGATAGACAGGACAATATATATGTGTTTGATTGTGAGATGATTAACTGATTTCCCGAGTAATTCCTCTCTAGAAAGAGTGTGAGTCATCATTAATAATTTACATATGAAACAGTTAATAATGTGTTTCGAGAGCTAGTTAATTATCATCTAGTTTTGCAGGAAAGCTTTAATCATTGTAGGAGTTGCACTTCATAAAGATCTCTATAAAAGTAAAGAATGCATAAAGATGTTTCCCTAGTTGTTTTTTTTTTGACAAGAACGGTTAGGTTGTATTAATCTGCATTCTGGCAAGCCAGAGCCAAAAAGTTACAAATCGGAAGAAGGTTGGTGACCTCTAACAGTGCTGCCAACCTTCTTGTGAAAGTCTTGGGAGACAAATCCCATCTGTTTCTAGAGCTAATTCGAGATACTGACAAAAGGAGCTTACAAGGGTAAATTCTCACAAACTGTGAGCAAAGTAGAAGACAAAAGCAAAGCATTTAGGCTCAGGGGGATGAAATTTGCCCCTTAAAGTAGGGATCCAGCTTTTTCTGAGATCCAAAAGAGATGTTGGAAGCCGTCTCCTTTTCTCTGCGTGCCTTGTTGGTCCTTCGCCCTCTGGTAAGGGGTGGAGACGGGACTGAGTTGTCTTCAGGTTCAATAATTCCCACAGAGCCGCTGGAGGGGACTGAAACAGCCGGACCTGCAGGGGCAGGTGGTTCAGGATCTGAAGCCCTGGCTTCCTTCGCATCCACTGAGCCAGGTAGGGCAGGATCCGGAAGTCTTTCGTCTACCGGAGGGTCTTCCATAACTGTTGTTGCTTCAGGGTCTAGGGCTTCTTCTTCTTGCAGTGCTTCAAAGCTGTTTTTATTTTCGAGAGTTGCCTCCGCTGAAGGAGTGACCTTCGGAACCTGGGCTAGTGATTCCTTTCTCCTTGGCTGCCTTCGCCGGTTAGTTACTGGCTGGAAATCATCTCCTTTAGCTGGTTCTGCCACTTCTGAGGCTTTGGGGAAGCATTTTGCGAAGTGACCATAAGAATGGCACCGAAGGCACTTAAAAGGGATCTGCTCGTAGTCCAGCTCTTGGATATGGCGCCATTCCCCCAAGGAGAGCTGAATGGCTTCCGGGAGTCCTTTCTCGAGGTTAACCTCAACACAAACACGAGCACAGGTAAATTGATCCCCTTTCGGCTCCACACTGTCCAAGAAATGCCCAAGCTTATTTCCAATGTCCTCCAGAGAACTTTTCCCCCATAGATGCAGGGGGAGATGAGGCAGCCTAACCCAAACAGGGGCTGCAGTGATCTCAGCTCCGGGATTAAAATCAAGAGTCCAGGGGGCTAAGAACAGCCCCCTTGGCCCCATGAAATAGGGACCAGATCTGAAAACTAGATCTCGATCCACTTTGCTAGAGAAGCTGAAAACAAAAAAGCCCCTGCCTACTGCACATAGAGAAACGTTTCCATGTATCAGCGATTTCCAGCGTTCTTCCATCCAAGCCTCCACCGATTTGGGGCTAGGCCATAACCCCGTGAACTTTCCGATGAGGGCTTTTTCTGCTAGAAGGAGGGCAAGATTGCATGGCTCTTCTGGAGATAGTTCCAGAGAAGGGATCTCCTCCATCTTCTTAACAAACTTAGACGAGAGAGAAGGCTTGGCTTTAGGTCCTGCCGAACGGACTAATGCTGTGAAAGCTTCCAAAGTTTCTTTCTCCATCTCTGCAAACCTGTCTGGGGCCATCCTGGAGGCGGCGACCACCAGCAATGAGGCGGCGAGCAACAAAAACGCAGGCAAACTTCTGGCCCTGCAAGCAAAGGGGACGAGCGATCCGCGTCCCTGAACAGCTGCAACCCTGCAAACGAAAATGTAAACCAGAGGCGGCTAGGGTTTAAGCCCTAGCCGCAGAGATTCGCCGGGAACGCGAGCTCTCATTCCGTCGTCTCTTCATGTTTCCCTAGTTGTTACACTACCCTAGTGTACACATTGAAGAGGAAGGGTATAACTCGTAGACTATGAGATTGAAGAATCCAATACTTGTACTAAGGTTATTAAAAGTGGACTTGTTATACGTATATTCCGAGATAGAACTCTAAAATGTCTTGAAGAGACTCTCGGTGAGAGAGGTTAGTGCAACTTCTTGGTTGTTGTTTATAAACCTTGAGTCTTGTCGTAGCAATTAAGCTGCTCTTGTAATCCTACCACTTCTTCTCTAATAATAAAAGATGCACACACTTTTGTGGACTAGCCCGTTTACGGGTGAACCATGTTACTTTTGGTCTCCTATGTATGACTGTGATTATTGCATGTGTGTACTCATGGTTGAAATCAATTTTTTATATGTGTACCTTGTGAGTTACTTGTTCATGTGCTTATATGTGAGTATTTATATATGAATAATGATGAGTGTGCTAGATGTTATTAATTTCAGGACTGTGGAAAATGGTTGATCAAGTATAATTTGTCTCTCTTTGATCATGCAATGTATTTTGGAGTTTTGGGTGGTGCATGTTACAACTATATTATAATACGATTCTTAGAGTACATTGACTTATGTTGTTCATAAGATATGAAGATATTTATCGTTTTATATTCAGGTACAGTTAAGTTATCGTAAGAATTTCATGAAGATGTTACGAACTAATACAGTTGAGGAATCATGAGTTTTTGGTTGTGCCTTATGGATTATGTGTACGTCATGTTAAGGATTCTCGGTAAAAGTCAATTCATTATTGTGTCATATTGTTCTTATGAAGATCAATTCATTGACGGCCACGTGAATGTATTTTATTGTTTAGTCCTAGCACAAATAAGATTACCACTAATGAGTAAGATCTGCATGGAAGCACTCAATTATGAGTCAATTTGTTAGATGGTTTGTTTAATTTTTTGTATCCATCATTTATTGGGGTACTTGACTAAAATCCATATAAAAACTTTCCCTTCTGTAATAAAGAGGTTGCATAATTACTACTTCATACGATAGGTGAATTTATATGATTATTAATGGTGTAGATGATTCGTAGACATCGTAGTTGACTTTTGTTAAAAGATTATACGCATTTTATTTCCGTGTTTGCAAATACAACCATCGTCGTAAATTGTTCTCAGGAACTACAATGTATTATTATCGCTAATTAAGTTAATAAAAAGAGTTAACCATTATTTTATTTTCTCCATTGACAATTTCAGTATTTATTACTAATTTAAAAAAAAAAAATAATGAAAATCGGGTATGTGACAGGACATTACCATAGTTGACAAAGGCACTTTAAAGTTTTTCTAGTAGATCTTCTTCTTCTTCTTCTTCTTTTTCTTTTCTGCTGAAGACTGCAGGTCTCTTTTTTTGGATTGTTCTATGACTTGTTTTAGGCTCTATAATATCTTTGCTCGGATAGAAGTAAACTTTTGAGTGGTCTTTAAGTTTTAGTTTTGCTATTAAGGACATGGAGGTTTTGATAGGAAGTCTATCTTTAGTAGTAGCTATTCATAAAAAGATATAATGTGACCAATATTACCTTTGATTCTCCCTTAAATAAATAACAAAATAATTGTTTTTTTCTTAAATAAATAAATTTAACCACATTCATGAAGGAAAATGAACTATCACTATACATTATTTATATATTATTTTTTAATTTTTAATTATAGTTATGAAAATATTACAGATATCAACCTTGCAATAAATTCAATATATACAAACCTAATCTCAACTAACGGAAGAATCATAATAATATTCTTTCAAACAAATACAACTATAATCTCATCTAATAAAAGAATCATAGTAATATCCCGACGTTAGACTCGGTCACTCATGTTGGAAAGCCTTCCACCTAAAAAGTTAATCCACGATTCTTTTGAATATTTTAAATTACTAATTGAACGAGAATCCACATTTGTATATTGAATGAATTAAGTAAACAAGTTATAGGAAATTTTGTTAAATAAATTAAAAATATATACCAACATACAACTATATTATAAAAATTCATGCTTACAAATTATATTATAAGATAAGAAATGAATAAATAACAATCATAAAAATTTTAAGTTTGTTTATTAAAATATCTTAATGATATATTTAAAATAGAGAAATATTGTTTTCCTCACTTGTCATGTCATGATTGAACACTTCAGAGATTCAACAAAGCAATAAGTGAACTCAAATGAAGGAATATTCTAACTTTATCGAAAAAATATAAATATCTAATCATAACAGCGTTCCATGTATAATACCACATTATTGCAGTAACGGAACCAAGCACTATGCCCACCATAACTTGAAAATTGGTATGCACTCCTTCAACGGTACGTAACCATGCCTAGCATATAAAGATCAATATGGTACATTCTTAGTGTCTAACAAAAACATTAGTCCATTTATGTATTCATTCTTCTTTTTTATCAAAATCTAAATAATATTTACAAAGTATCTAAAGGAAGGTTATTATTTCACTCAAATTTATATATGATTGCAACAAGGAAGAAGAGAAAACCTACTTAATGTACTTGAATGCACCAATATTCTTTGCTAAGTAGATTTATAAATTCCATCTCCAAATATATTCAATGAAATAAGCAACACCAAAACCAAAGTGTACATAAAATATTAATACATAAATGAAAGTGTGATTTAAATGTTTTATGAGGATTTTCTTTAAAGCTATGGAGTCACCTTGAGGTAGTGATTGATCGTTTGGTTGCACCTAGAGTGAGTGTATTAAATGATTTCATGGCATGTGCATGCATAAGTGGATCAAATCCCACCCCTGTGTCCTTCAAATTTAAATCCCAAAGGGGTTGGATTCACTAGTGAGGAGCAAGGAGCTTTTCACTAGTGGGCAAGGTTTGATTCCCATGAGGGATTTTTCTAGAGTCATGGAGTCACCTTGAGGTAGTGATCAAACATGTAGTTATACCCAAAGAGTTTATATAAATGATCTCCTGACTTGTGCACACATAAGTGGATCAAATCTCACCAACATGTCCTTCAAATTTTAACTAAGCCCCAAGGATTAACTCAAGTGGTCATGAGCCAAATGTGAGATCCCTTCCCCCATAGTAGGGTAGGTGATGGGTTTCAATCTCTTGATCCCTTCAAGTTAGGATTTGTTATCAAGGCCGATGGTTTACCCTATTTACCATACATGGATCATGGGAAATACTTGGAGGGTTCTCGCAACTTATTCCATTAGTAAAAAATGATTTTAAATTAAATAAGCAAATCAACGCCAAAGAATACATAAAATATTAATATATATATGAAAGTATGATATCCCAAGTGCCCCTAATAAAAAAGTACCTTCCTCACTAACAAACTATGTTAAAACCTCCCTTGAGGTGGTGATGTCAATTGACCAAGATGAAAGGGATAAATCTAAGAACATTATAGAAACAACTAACCAATCCAAGAAGTAAAGAGAACTTCAATGAAGAGAAGAATATGTAACCTAATGATTATATTGAAGCACCACTCTACCACATAAGAGAAACGCTATCACTTACAAAGGGAGCAAGGACAAAATCACTAGTAGAGTCACTACCCAATTCAAGAAGGAATCCAATAACTAAAGGGTAAATCGTTGAGAGGACGAAGGGCACTAATTTAATTATTAGAATATAAATTAATGTTTTCATAAGACTCTAGTTGGTTTTATGTTGTACTTTAATTAGGTCTTGGAATTCTTAATAAGGCTTCCAATGCATAAAAGAAAGGAAAAATTTATAATAAAACTAATAAAAAAGGAAGTACCACAAGGGAAAAGGAGAAACAAGAAGCAACACTCATGAATGGAAGTAATGAGATTGTACTCCCACCAAACTCTGCATCATGAATAATCTTGCCACTTCATCCCTAAAAGTATAATATATTGATGCAATGTACACATACAGAGACACAAAATAACATAGTAGACCTACCAATAACAAAGTGTAATAATGTTGTCAATTGGTAAATAAAGTTGGCACATAGTTGTGACGTTTTCTTCTTATAATTTCGTATAGGTAATCCTTCATGAAAAAAGGATTGAGAGTAGCAAACAATACGTCACAAGGGAAAAACCAAGATCCAAACTCATACAGAATGAGAATGGTAAGAATTCGTCCAAAGGAAATGGGACAACTATGAGGATGAGTCCCTTCTCTGAGGGTGTTAATAGAGACTACAAATATAGGCACTTCAAGTGTTTGAGTGAATGTGAGATCCAAACTTACCAAAATATGACAGAACTCTACTAAGATTCAAAATAGAGAAAAAAAGTTCTACTGTAAAATTAAATGAGTCTAATTATAAGCCAAGTAAATCCACTAGAGAATACAAGCCACTCCAAATATTTAGAGGAAAATTTAGATGTCCCAACTAGTCATTCGCAAGTAAAACTTAGGAATCTACTAGTCCTAAGTAGATCCACAAGTTTTTCAAAGGAAAAAGGCCCCTATATTTGTCTATCAAGGGAGACACGTGTGGCTCTATTTGTACAACCCATGGAGGGTGGGATAGAAAGAAGAAGGAAAGAGGAAAATTAATGTTGACCTTGTTAATCCTTGTGTACACCAAAAATGGATAAGTGGGTATTAAGTGTCTCAAAAAGGCATCTCTAATCAACCCAAGTAGACCAAATCGAACATGAATACCAAGGTTGATGCAAGGAAAATAGATAATATTCAGCCGAGAACTTGACCAAATCAAGCATGAATCTCAAGGTTGATGCAAGAAAAATAGATAATGATTAGCTGAGAAACCCACCAAGGAGTAAAAAATACCAAATTATAACTAGGAAACAATAAAGGGGATGGGTGAATATGTGAATCTACATCTCATGTTTTGGAAAGAAAGGAGGGTGTAAATTGTCTCTACAAACCCTCAATTAAGGAAAAACCAAGATCAAGGCTTTAAGCCTTTGATAGAGGGCCTAAATACCAACAATATTTTAATTCAACATAGGACCTCAATTGAGGGTTTTTAAAACATGTGTTTAATCCCTCAATTTAGGTTACATAAACCCTTGATCAATGTTTTAAAAGTCAACAAACCTTCACCATTTTTAAGGTTATCATGGATCTACAACTTCCAAGGGGTAAAATCTCTTCATATCTTCCATGGAATGTAGCAAACTTGATACTAGTAAATCCATCATCAAATCCTCTATCAAATGACATATAATTTTTCTATTTTTTATTTAATATATACACTTATTTATTTTGTTCTAAAACTTATACACGAAATTTATCCCCTTGGTAATGAAGAGACCTAGAGAAAAAACTATATATTAAAAGTTAGACAACCAAAAAAATTTAAAAATTGAGATGCCCATGGATGTATGCTCTTCAAAAGGGTATTTTTTTCAATTTAAGTAAACATGAGAGAAAAAAATGTTTCAAATGCAATTTAAGTAAACAAGTCAAATATTTAGTAGCTCTTCAAAAACCAATAGAAAATGCAATTTTTCAAAAAGCAAATTCAAAATATGTAAGGTAAACTACATTTTTTTGTAAATTATGTTTGAACAATTGTATTTTGAAAAAAAAATATTTAGCATTAAAATAGTTGTTGTGAACAAACTTCACCATTAACTTTCTAAGAAATTTACAATGATAAACATATAATTAAAAGAAAAATTAGCAAATCAAAATAAAAAAATAAATCTAAAGAAACTAAAATCATTAGAAAGATAACGCTATTCCAAATAAATTGTCTATGTATTGCACAACATAATTCTCAAGGCATATATGGGTTTTGATGGTTTGAATTTTAAAAAATATAAAATATAAAATTTCCATTGCCACATTTTAATAGGGAGTGGGACACACCTCCATAGATTCACATGGATCTTTCTTAAGCATTAGAAATCAAATGGGGAAAACAAATTCATATATGTAGACTTAGACAATGAGATAAACAAATGGGGAAAACAAATTCATACATGTAGACTTAGACAATGAGATAAACAAGGAGGAAATGCATTGATGTTAATAGTATGCCTTGAGATGTTTAAAGGCCTCATGGTCATATTTGGGATTTGAGTGTAGGATTGCAAAATAAATGAACTACATTCTTCCACCATGGAAGGACACATTATCAATAGAAGGGATAACAATGAAGTTCCATGCAACGAGAAAATTATAATCAAGAACAATTAATACAAATAGAATATAGAGCACGTGCAATAGGAAAATTCAATACTATGTGATCAGAAAAGAAAATTTCAAAACAATTGAGTGCCCTAAACTAAGGAAGGAACTCTCTCTTGTAGCAATATATGTTCCATATAGGAGGTCCTCTTCCAAAATATTTGGAATCACTACTAGAGAACCATAAAGTCTCATGCATGTATGTAACCATAGGCAGGCCATATAACAACGAAACTAAGGTTAAAATGCAGTAATTCATATCAAGAAGTTGGGACTAATAGGGATAGCATAACAAACATGATCTAGATACTAAAAGTATGAAACCATAGGCAGGCCATATAACAACGAAACTAAGGCCAAAATGCAGTAATTCATATCAAGAAGTTGGGACTAATAGGGATAGCATAACAAACATGATCTAGATACTAAAAGTATGAAAATAAAGACTAAGTCAATCAAATCATTAATCAATGATGAGCACTAGCTACTTAAAAAGCGTGAACTAGGGTTGGTGACAAGAGTAATAAATAACAAGCCACATAAAGTATGACATTATATACATGCGAAGACATTGGCTACTATAACGTCATTTATTCCAAAATGAGGAAACGAACTAGCTATAAGGGCATGGAAGTTCATCCATCAAAATCAAATAATATGAATAAGCCATGGCATCAAAACAAAAAAGTGGTACATCTATATCCCAACAATAAAAAAATAATGAAAGCATGCCATAATCTAAGTACTAAGAGAACTATAGAAGCTAAACTAAGTACAATTCAAGGCCAAACCATTAGCAAGAAGGAAACCAAACAATGAACTTTAATAAAGTGGTAAAGGGTGCAATATTTGCAATTACTTATACATGTCAGAGATTATAAATGGAAAAGTAACATGGTCATCCCTTAGACATGCAAAAATTATTAGAGCGAACATGCACATGGCACCTAGAGAAAAGGAATGACATGCGCATCCACCATGTGACATATGATATAGAGATGAGAATAGGAAGCTCAAAACAAATTCAAACAACAATATTAGAGAAGACAAATGTCCTAATGGTAACAGAAGATGAAGCCAATAATGGATTTTCTTGGACAAGGAAGAGGGAGAGGTGAGGTTTACTCCCGAAATAATATAATATGATCACAACATTCAATAATTCTTCATAGTATAATGTAATGTGATGGATAATTAAAGTTAGCACATATTAACCATGTAGCAAAAGATAAAGCATAGAGATCAAGAGAATTCAAAATTGTCCATGCAAACACTTCATCTAATTAAAGAGAAATCGAATTGTTAAAGCTTTAGTTATAAAGCTTCAGTTAAGTATCAATGCTTCAGTTAAAGCATCAGTTAAATATATGCCTCAGTTAACCAAAGAACTCACAATGCTCACTTCAAGTAAATCAATCAGCATGATTTCAGTTAACTAAGTGTTAAATAAAAAGGAATAGTTAACTAAAGTGTTTTCACTTTAGTTACACTAAAAGACGACACTTCAGTAGATCAAGGAGAATCAGTTAAAGAGAGTTAACTAAGTGACAACAAAGAAGATCTAGTTAACTAAGTGACGACACTTAAGTTATCCACCTAACTCAGTGGGAAATATTTAAGTTAAGAAGCGAGTTCATCCAAAGTGACAGCTCAGTGAGATAAATCACTACATGAGAAGTGGGGTACACCTCTGCATGTAATATTAATACATCCAGTTTGAGGGCGAATTCATCCTGAAGTTAGAAGTTAAAAATAGAAGAGAAGAATATATAAATATGTTATACGCGATTGATGAATCCAATGTGAAGCGAATTCTCTTCTCCATTGAAGGAAAGGCGCTTCTCTTTGTGCAAGGTATTGTTCGTGCTTGTTATTATTGTGTTGGGAACACATCCGATTGATTTCTCTTCTCTATTGCTTATGTATCTTTATCAAGAGTGTGTGGTGATCTCTTATCTTTTGAAAGCAATCTTCTATGTTGTAAAATAAAGCATTCTCTGCTATCCATTATATTATACTGAGAAGAATTGTTGGGGTTTTTGGTTCTCATAATTTTGAGGATTTTCCCCAGGGTATATCTTGTGTTATGGTTGTATGAATTTCATGGATTGAATTGTCTCATTTCTTCAAGTCTCTGTATCTAAAAGAATTAAAGATCAAAGCTCAACCAAATTTCAACATGGTCTCATAGCTCGGGGCGTGAAGGAGCTCAATTTTGCATGTCATATAGAGCCTACGTTGATCCTAAGAAGTTGAGCACAAGATTTGAAGACTATGGCATCAGTCTCTATACGAACGGAAGATTTTCTTGAGGGAAACTCAAACTTCAACACTTGGAAGGCTAGGATTCTGAACATCCTAGAGGAACACGACTTGAATGGCTATGTATCCACTGTGGTGGATGAGCCTACATCTAGTGCAGGGCACATCAAATTCAAGAAGAATAAAGCTAAGGCCAAACAGAACTATCTATGATTTGGCAAAAGATAACTTGATGCCCATGATTACACCGTTGAAGACCATGGAATAATGTTATGATCCATTGACTAATCTATATGAGAAGAAGGCCCCGAGTCAAAAGAGGGAATTGAAGAATAAGCTTCGAAACTTAAAGATGGAGACGGATGAGACAATGGCGTCCTTATTCTCCAAGATATCTTAGGTAAGAGATTAGTTTATTAGTATTGGAGTAGTGTTGGATGAAGATGATCTTATCCAAACCGCTATTGATGGTCTTCCATCCTCATGGGAGATATTCTTGGCTACGGTAAATGGCTGAGAGGTACAACCTTGATCTGCCCATGGCTAGGAAGCACGAGGGGCACAACAGTTCAACTAATGAGTCGTCTATGTTATGGCGGAAGCTTAAGAAATAGAATTAGCAAAGCAGGAATACACGACACAGATAAACAAAAATACACACAGACAATATGCAGGAATGCAAACTGATTTCTCTATTACTGGATATAAGATCCTGACTTGATGTATGCTACTATATTATACATGCTTATATAGAATGTTGAGATGCTTGGGTTCCTTCCTGTTACGTTCAGTTACAAAAGAAGTTAGAACGGTTCGGAAGTTCAACCGTTACAGTCGACTGGAAGAAAGAGAAATAGTCTATCGTAGTTCGACAGTCGCAAGTCGCAGGTCGACGTTGCATGTCGATGTCGCGAAATTGTTGAGGTCGTTGAACTTGTCGAAGATGCTGAGCTTGTCGAAGATGTTGAGTTTGTCGAATTCATTTCAAATTCAGAACTTGTCGAAGTCTATGAATTGTCGAAGTTGTGTCGAAGTTAGAATCCGAAAACAATGCCAACTACGATGTGGATCATACCTCCTTCCTTAAGAAACAATGGTCCCCATTGTTTGCTCGTTTAAGTGAGAAAAATTGTCGGTCAGTTTAGTAGCAGAGTACCACTTTCCTTGTGATGGGATCTGTCCGGCTTTAGCAACCTGAAACAAGGTAATTGTGTTTGTCCTTATATGGCGTATTCTTCTTCCCGCAATGGTGTCGCAAGGAAGAGACTCCTGAACATCTAGATGGATGTCTTCGGGTTCTATTGTCGTTAAGTCGTTATGTTCCAACAATGGTGCATGGTATGGTCGAAGTAGATCCACATTGAACATTGGATGCAGACCCAGGCATGCAGGAATGTCAAGATGGAAAGCATTTTCTTCAATCTGTCGAAGAATACTGTATGGACCATATCGCAAAGGTTTGAGCTTCTTGAATGGACCGGTGAAGCGCTCCTTCTTGAGATGTAACCAGACCTTATCCCCAATTTGGAATGAATGAGGAATACGATGCTTGTCATGTCGGGCCTTAGCTTTCTTGTTTTCTCGTTGCATTTCTTGTGCTTGCTTCTGGATGTTGCAAATCTTATGTCGAAACTTCAAGGCTTTATCAACTTCCCGCAGGCTGTATTCGATGTCGGAGTTTGACTGTGTCGAGGAGCTGATCAAGTCGATAGGCGCTGAGGGTTGAAATCCATAACAGATCTCAAATGGAATCTTTCCTATAGAACTATGTTGAGCACGATTGTAATTGTGATGTATGTATGGAATACTTTCATCCCATGTTCGTCGATGCTTGTGGTTGTACATGCGAAGCAATTGTACTACCAAGTGATTCACAACTTTCGTATTTCCGTCAGTCTAAGGATGGAAAGATGTCGACAATGAGAGTCATGTGTCCAGTTGTTTCCAAAGAGTCTTCCAAAAGATGCTGACGAATCTGGCATCTCGGTCAGAATTAATGGTTGTTGGTAAACCAAAGTGTTTCCAAACATGTGTAAAGAAGAGCTGAGCAGTTTGTTGCATTGTTGTCATCTTCTTACATGGAATGAGAATGGCCATCTTGGAAAATCTGTCGACTACTACTAAGATCGCGTCAATTTGATATTTGGTAGTAGGATATCCCGCCAAGTAGTCCATAGAAATATATTCCCATGGTCAACTAGGAACTGGCAAAGGTGTGTACAATCACTGTCGTCGATTAGGCGATTTAGCAATGGCACAAACCAAGCATGATTGAATATACTTGTTAACATCATTTTTAAGTGTATGCCAAAAGAAATACTTCTGGAGAATAGCAAGTGTCTTCGCTACTCCAAAGTGTCCTGCAGTCTTGTTGTAGTGCATGTCCCAAATGAGCCATTGTTGATGTTCACCGGTCGGTACACAAAGTTGTCCAAGCTTGTATAGCAAGGTGTCTTTCAAGAAGTAGTTGGAGGTCGACATATTTTTAGTACAAATCTGTCAGTAGACTGGTGAAAATTCGATGTCGTCCTGCTACAATTGAGACAAGTGGTTGTGTCGTGTCCCTGCATGCTCATCACTGTGAAAAGGAGAGTAATGGGTGGTCGAATTAGACAATCGGCGGCACCGTTAGCTTTACCTTTTTGATACTTAATCACCAATTGGAATTGTTGTAGGTAATTAATGCACTTGATTTGTCTGGTTGTGTGTAGTTTCGACTAGGTCGGAGTGAACTGTAGAGGCTTATGGTCAGTGAGGATGACCGTTTCCTTTCCAAGGATGTAATTCCTCCATTGCTTGAGAGCTTGCACAATGGCGTATAGTTCTTTTTCATAGGCCGAATATCTTATAACTGTGTCGTTAAAATTTTCGGAATGAAAAGCGACTCGCTGACCAAACTGAGTGATCACTGCACCCAAGGCATAGTCTGATGCGTCTGTCACAATCTCAAAGGGTTGATGCAAATCAGGTAACACAAGTACTGGTGTAGTGTAGATCTTGTGTTTGAGCTGTTCAAAAGCTATTTGTTGTTTCGATGTCCATTTGAAGACAGTTTTTCCATTTCCCTTCGTCAACTGATTCAAAGGCCAGGCTATGTGACTGAATCCGAGTATGAATCGTCGATAGAAATTCACCAAACCAAGAAAACTTCTTAGTTCTTGAATATTTGAGGATATATACTTTTTTTGGATTGACGTGAATGCCTGCAGAGTCAATTACATACCCCAAATATTTGATGATGTTCATCGCAAAGGTACACTTGTCCGTGTTCAAGTAGAGTCGATGTTGCTGGAGAGTGTCGAGGACTTGTCGAAGTTGTCCGACAATTTCTTCCCATGTTCAAATGAAAATAAATATGTCGTCAAGATAGACAATGACCCATTTGTTTATGAAAGTTAGAAGAATGTTATCCATGTATCGCATGAAGTTCACAGGTGCATTGGTTAAACCGAAAGGCATGACTAACCATTCAAGCAATCCTTCCTTGGTCTTGAAATCTTTTTTCCACACATCTGAGGGCTCGATTGGAATCTGATGATATCCCAACTTGAGGTCAAGCTTAGTAAAGAATTTAGCACCTTTCAGATAGTCAATGAGCTCTTATATCCGCGGCAGAGAGTAGCGATTCTTTACCGAAATTTTGTTGAGTGCCCGGTAGTCGATGCACATGCGCCAAGTCTCGTCTTTCTTTGGAACGAGGACGACTGGACTTCCACAAGGAGAGGAGCTATGTCAAATATGACCTTTGTCGATCAAATCTTGGGTTTGTCTACGAATCTCTTCATTTTCGAGAATGGATCTTCTGTAAAAAGATGCATTAGGAAATGAAGAACCAAGAGCAAGTTCAATGGAGTGTTTTAACTGGCAATGTCGAGGTACTCCATCCGGCTCTTGGAATAAACTATGATACTCATTGAGAATGTTGTCGATCAACTGCTTCCAGTGGGAGCTGCACTGGTCGGTGAGTCGACTCGTCGTTGCAGTCTTCCTAGAATGTTGAGGTTTTATCATGATTAATGTAAACTTCTGAGCATGATTGATGAGCTTCTTTGTCTGTTTAGCATATAACATTGAGACCGTTGGTGTAATTCGTCGCTCTGGTATGCCATACCATCGATTTGGATTTTGAAAATTACCTTTTGAGGTCGTGACTGATAACTTCCATGGCGATCCCACAAGTAAGGTTTCCCAAACAAGGCATCGGCTACGGAGAGTGCTTCCACGTCGCAAAGTACTTCATCTTCAAAAGGTTTAATGAAGTAGGCAATTTTTCATTGTCGGGTGATCTATAGTTCCTGTCCATCCTTCATCCAATCGATGTTGTAAGGATGAGGATGCAGAGTGGTTAAAAGACCTAGTTTCTTCACGAGATCTTCAGAAATGAAGTTCTTCTGGATACCGTTATCCATAATTAGATGTAATGGATTGTGTTGAACCCATATCCATGTATGGAACAAACACTCTCGTTCCTCCTCGTTGATGATAGTCGAGACTGCTGGAGTGGTCAATTTCAATGTCAAAAGGGTCGTTGCATCTGGATCAGATTCTTCCACTGTCTTTTCGAACACGTTGGATGTCGATACTTTTGCCAAAAATGTCTTCTCAGCTTTGCATTCAGACGTATCATGCCAAGATGAGTGGTGGTAATCACACCATTTCCCGTTAGGCGGTTGTTTTCTACATTCCCTTTTCTGAAAAGAATTTTTGTTGTGATTTGGCTTTGGCGATGTCGGCTGAGAAGATTTCGACTTTTCGAAGTTGGATGGTGCCTTCTTGTTGGGTGGTCATCCTGATGTCGGCTTTGTCGCGAAGCGTGCTTTTCCCTTCTTCTTGGTTTCAATTTTGCTGGCATAGTGGAATGCATCCGTGAGCACAATGACAGTCAGAAATTCTATCTCTTGCCGAATGTACTGGGACAATCCGTTGATGTACTTCAAAACAAGCAATTTCTCTTCTTCTTGGATGCCAAGTCTATCCATGAGTCGATAGAACTCGTCAGTGTAACTCTGTACTGATTGGTCTTTCCATTGCCTTAGCTGCTGCCACTTCTTATACTATTGTTCAAGATATTTGGGTGGGTAAAATTCCTTTCGGACGTATTCGACAAATTTATCCCATGTGTCGATGGGGTCTCCGCTTTTCTCCATCTTTGTCGAGAGATTCTCCCACCAGCAGTGCACAAATGTTGACATCTTTAAGGATGCAATGGTGATCTTTTCAGCTTCTGAGAGTTGATTCACAGAGTAATAGGATTCCAATTGTTGTACCCAATTGTCGATTGATTCCGCGTCAATCTTTCCTTCTAGATCCGGTATGTCCAAATTCAATTGCACTTTGAAAGGGCTGATTTTGCCGGAGCTAGTTCTCATCGAAAATCCTCCAGATGTCGAAGCAAATCGCATGAGAATTTCATTGAACTGGGAGAACATTTCAATTTGTTGTCGATTCAGCGCTTGCTCAATAAGTTGTGCTGTCTCGTCAGTTGCATGTCTATCATCTGTTTCTTCTACCATCTCTGGAGGTAGTGTCTGCTTGGATTGTTGAGATTTCAAGCATGTTTGAACTGGCATAAGTAAGGTAACTTCATTGGAAGTGTCTACGCAAAACTTAAGCACGAACAAAACTAACTGCTCTGATACCAATGATCTGCACATGGCCAAGAAACAAGAGGGGGTCAACAGTTCGACTGAATGAGTCAGCTCTGTTATGGCGGAAGCTTAAGAAATAGAATGAGCAAAGCATGAATACACTACATAGATAAACACAAATACACACATACAATATGCGGGAATGCGAACTGATTTCTTTATTCCTGGATGTAAGATCTTGACTTGATGTATGTTACAATATTATACATGCTTATATAGAATGCTAAGACGCTTGGGTTCCTACCCGTTACGTTCAGTTACAAAAGACGTTAGAACGATTCAGAATTTCAAATGTTATAGTCGACTGGAAGACAAAGAAATAGTCTGTCGTAGTTCGGTAGTCGCAAGTCACAGGTCGACGCTGCATGTTGATGTCACAAAAATGTTGAGGTCGCTGAACTTGTCGAAGCTGCTGAGTTTGTCGAAGTCATGTCGAGTTCGAAACTTGTCGAAGTTGTGTCAAATTTAGCATTCGACATAATTCCAACTGTGATGTGGATCAAACCTAACTTCAAAAGGTTGTGGCATGACTACCTCCAAGAGGAGGGGAAAATCCAGAGCAAGCCAGTGTGCATCAAAGAAGAAAATCTTTCCCTCACGGTAAGAATGAAGAAATGAAAGAAACCCTTCTTCCAAAAGAAGTTATATCATCCAAAGAAGAAGGAATTCAACAAAGGCTTTGATAAGTCAAAATCTAGATGCTTCAATTGCAACAATAAAGGCCATTTATCAAGATATTGCAGAGCAAAGAGGAAAGGAAAATTTCGTGCTTCTATCGCCATAGAAGATGAAATCACTCAAAAAATGGCATCCGAAGAAAAGGAGACAAGAAGGGAGTATTACCTTGCCTCATCCCTTTCGGGATCTGTCATCACAAATGTAGAGACATGGTTGATTGACAGTGGTGCATCCAAACATATGACTAGTTAAAAGAGTGACATCACCGATCTAAAGGAGAAAGACTTCACATGCATGGTAGTGTTCGGGGACAACTCAACTTATTTGATCCAAGGAGTTGGATCCACCTCATCCAGCTGAGCACCGGTGATATTCTACATGTGGAGGACATTCTATATGTTCCATGCTTGAAGAAGAACCTCCTCTCAGTTCTGGTTCTTGAAGACAAAGGTTTTCGAGTTATATTCACGGATAACAAAGCACTTTTATGGCCGAAGAACAAAATCCTAGAATTTGCTACTATGATTGGAGTTCGAGCTTAGAGAGGACTCTACAAGGTACCTGAGAAGTACATTCAAGCTATGATTCACCACACTATCAGTCCATGTGAGCTATGGCACCGAAGGCTTGGACACCTACACTACAAAGCACTATCAGGACTTCAAAATATGGCTAAATTTATGCTCGTATTTTATTTTGAGCATGATAGTGTATGTCGGGATTGTGCACTTGCGAAGAATGTTAAGAAAAATTTTCTAGTAGTTATACTAGATCTAAAGGGATTTTAGTGTTAATACATTCTGTTGTATGTGGTCCCATGTCATCCCCCTCCCTGAGTGGCTTCTTATATTATGTATTGTTCATAGATGATTTTTCTAGGAATTCATGGATTTATTTCATGAAGGTTAAAAGTAAAACTCTTAGAAAATTTAAAGAGTTTAAAGCCCTAGTTGAAAATCAGAGAGAAAAGCACATTCATGCATTAAGGTATGATAACGGAGGTGAATTTGATTCACAGGCATTTAATGATCTATGTAGTGATGTAGGAATATGTCGACAGTTAAGATTACCTTACAACCCTCAGCAAAATTGGGTTGTCGAAAGGAAGAATAGAACTATCTGTGAGGCTGCAAAATCCATGATGCATGATCAAGATACGTCTACCTAATTATGGGAAGAATTCACCCGTATAGTTTTGTGCATCCATAATAGAAGCCTGCATGCCATTCTAGATGAGAAGACACCAGAAGAAGTGTGTACCGGTGAGAAGCCAAAAATCTCACACTTGACGATCTTCAGGAGCCTAGTATGCATTCATGTATCGAAAGAAAAGAGAACAAAGATGGAGCCTTCTAGAAATAAATGCACCTTTGTGGGTTATAGAGAGTCATCTATAGCATACTGAATATATGTACCTAGTGAGAGACACATTGAAGTCATCCGAGATGTTACCTTCCATGAGAAAGTTGCTTTCAAAAGATCGAAAGAGATTCAATGTGATTCAGAGATGGAGGATCCCGAGTCTGATTATCCCCCTTCAGAATTAGAGAGGGAGAAACGAGAATATGTGTCAAATTATCTAGCTCCTAAAGAACCAGTAGAACTAGTTGAGAGGTCACCCAATGACCCTCCTTCTAAAAGAATATTTGCTTGGTGCTGAGACATCTTTCAAAATGTAGAGAAACATGGAGCACCAGCAGGATCATCCAGAAAGTGCAAGCACCCTGACAGATATTTAAGATGAGTCACATCAATGATTCAAAACCATCCTCATATGAAGAAGTTGCAAAGATGCAATGATAGAAGAGTACAACTCTATAATGAAGAATGATGTTTGGGAGGTTGTTCCCAAACCTGATGGGAAGTCCATTGTGACTTCCAAATGGATTTACAAGATAAATCATGTTGTAGATGGTAGCATTGAGAAGTACAAATCCAGATTCGTTGCCAGAGGTTTCTATCAGAAATAAGAAATCGAATTATGATGAGACATTTTCCCCTATGGCAAGGTACACCAAAATCTGAGCAATGATTGCACTTGCATCTGTTCTAGGATGGAAACTTCACTAGATGGATGTGAATACAACCTTCCTCGATGGTGAGGTTGAGGAAGAGGTTTATATTCAACAACATGAAGGATTTGTGGTGCATGGTAAGGAGCCCCATGTTTTCAAGCTAAACAAAGCTCTATATGGGCTCAAGAAATCCCCCAGGGCTTGGTACTCCATAATTGATAGCTACCTTCAGAAACTGGGTTTCTGTAAGAGTGAGCTGATCCAAATTTGTACTTCAATGTAGTGAAGAACCAAGCATTGATATTGGTTCTGTATGTTAATTATTTTTTCTCACTAGAGAAGAACATCTGATTGCTTGGTGCAAGAGGGATCTCACCTTAGAGTTCGAGATGAAAGACTTAGGTCTAATGCACTACTTTCTTGGCCTTGAGATCTGGCAAAGAAAAGATGAAATTTTTCTATCTCAAGGGAAGTACACTGTGGATACATTACGTAGGTTTGGCATGATAGATTGTGAATCTATGACTACACCAATTGTTTCCAATTTGAGGAAACTTCATGAGTCAGGATATGGATCAGATCCAGTAGATCCCACTTTGTATAGACAACTTATAGGCTCGCTAATGTACTTGATACATTCGAGGCCTGATATATGTTATGCCGTGAGCATTCTGATTCAATTTATGTTTGATCCGATACATAGACACTAGATAGGTGCTAAGCATGTGCTTAGGTACCTTCGAGTTACAATTTCATATTGAATCAAATATGCCTCCAGTGGAGGAGTTATGTTACTCGATTATACAGAATCAGACTGGGGAGGAAGCATTGTGGATCGTAATAGTACATTTGGCTACTATTATATCCTAGGATCAACTATGATATCTTGGTCCAGTAGGAAGTAGGGCCCCAAATACCACATCACTATTGAAGCAGGATACATAGCTGCTAGCATTTCCTACAGAGAAGCAATGTGGCTCAGAAAGCTACTTGTAGGGTTGTTAAGTGAAAATCTTGAGCCTATAGTTATTAGGTGTGACAATCAGAGTTGCATCAAGCTTTCTAAAAACCCAGAGTTTCATAACAAGTTGAAACACATTGAAATGAAGTATCACTTCATTTGATACATGGTCCAGAATGGTACAATGAAACTTCAGTACATTGACATTGATGAGCAGATTGCAGATGTGTTAACAAAGCCTCTATCTGACGAAGTTCAAGTACTTTTGAGACAATATTGGTATGGTAGAGAATGCCTCCCTCGATGAGAGGGAGTGTTAAAGATACATCATCAGGAGGCATTCTCCAAATCAATCATGTGTAACCAATATTGATCCTCATGTATAGAGGTGATCACTTGGATTGCCTTCCATGTAAAGGTTATTCCTCCCATATAGAGGTACTTGATCAAAGTAATGACACTGTAAATTCTTGTAGGACAAGACTCTATACTTGTGTGTCAAATCACGATTCTCATGTGAACCTTTTGTATAATGGTATCCATGATGGACCTCTTGTATAGAGGTGGAACTTTTGTATAAAGGTCATGCTTTACTTGTTAAAAGCATGTAATGTTGTTTGATGTATTATTAACCATGATCAACAGTTGTTATTAAGTCTCCTTTAGAGATTGATCACCTCTAAAGTGAATCATTTGGTCCGAAATAATATAATATGATCAGAGCATCTGATAATTATTCTTAGTATAATGTAATGTGATGGATAATTAAATTTAGTACATATTGACCATACAGTAAGAGATAAAGAAATAAAAGATAAAGCATAGAGATCAAGAGAATTTAGAATTACCCATGCAAATGCTTCATCTAATTAAAGACAACTCGAATTGTTAAAGCTTCAGTTAAGTATCAATGCTTCAGTTAAAGCATGAGTTAAAGATACGCCTCAGTTAACCAAAGAACTCACAGTGGTCACTTCAAGTATATCAATAAGCATGATTTCAGTTAACTAAGTTTTAAATGAAAAGGTTTAGTTAACTAAAGTGTTTTCACTTTAAATTTAGTTAAACTAAAAGACGACACTTTAGTGAATCAAGGAGAATCAGTTAAAGAGAGTTAACTAAGTAACAACAAAGAAGATCTAGATAACTAAGTGATGGAACTTAAGTTAGCCACCTAACTAAGTGGGAAAGATTTCAGTTAAGAAGCGAGTTCATCCTAAGTGACAGCTCAGTGAGATAAAGCACTGCATGAGAAGTGGGGCACGCCTATGCATGCAAGATTAATACATCTAGTTTGAGGGAAAGTTCATGATGAGCTTAGAAGTTAAAAATAAAAGAGAAGAATGTATAAATATGTTATACGGGATTGATGAAACCAATGTGAAGTGAATTCTCTTCTCCATTGAAGGAAAGGCCCTTATCTTTGTGTAGGGTATTGTTCGTGCTTATTATTATTGTGTTGGGAACAATTTCAATTGATCTCTCTTCTCTATTGCTTTTGTATCTTCATCAAGAGTGTTGGTGATGTCTTATCTTCCAAAAGCAATCTGCTATGTTGTAAAAGAAAGTATTCTCTACTATCCATTATATTATACTGAGAATAATTGCTGAGGTTTTTTGTTCTCATAATTTTGAGGATTTTCCCCAGGGTATATCTTGTGTTATGGTTTTATGAATTTCATGGATTGAATTGTCCCATTGCTTCAAGTCTCTGCATCTAAAAGAACTAAAGATCAAAGATCAACTAAATTTAAACAACCCACACCTCCTAGGTGTTGTACAGATTGACCATTGGGAAATACAAAGTGGTTTGGTATACCTTGGATTGTTGTTAGAGTTTGCATTCTCCCCCATCTCTCTTTATTTTACATTCTATTCAAGTTTCTTTTTTTATGTGAATTCCACTAACAATCTATTGTAATATCACTTGGAGGAAAACCACAAACCACACATAGGAGCTCCAAGGACTGAGACCTTGCTGCAGCCTATAAGGCCTAGCCCTTTACCAAATGGATGAGTGCACACTTGTGCAATTTTTTCCACAACATTTATAATGGAGACTCCACTTATTTTTGTTTATTTCTTTTAAACTATGTTGTTTTTATGCTAAGTGGTTAATTCTGGGTATTTATCATTTGCAGGAGATCAGGTTTACCACCTCCTACTCTAGAATTTGGCTCCATGTCAGCCACAATTATTTTTTACACAGTAGCGCAGATCTCGGCCTCTCAGCTGCTCTACCAGCGCAGAAATGCTTTCGACAGTTGTGCTGCTTGCGCAGGTAATTAATCCACTACCCGTGCGACCTCCCATTGGTTGATCCACGCACCTTTTTTGTGTTCTACCAGTTCTATAGCACATTTGTTTTGTGGTTTTCCATGCTACCGTTTGGCAAAGTATGATTTGGTCGTGCTATAGTCTTTTGATTTGCTTTTTATCTGCATACTATAATCTAGAAGCCCTATTGTTGCTTACTAATGAACTCAAATTAAGTTAATTTGAAACAATTACTTGCGTTTTAGTAATTAGTCCACATAGAACAAGATTATGAAGTAAATAGTTCACCTCCCTCAAAACTCACTTGGGTAAACAACCTTGAGGCCTTCAATAGGCCTAATTGTTGTCACTAGTATTCAAGACCTCTCTTGTTTATGCACAATTGACATGTTTTTAGGATCAAGGCTAGTGTAGAATCCACTTTTTGCACACAAGCAAGGACCTAAAGACTCTTGTCTCCCCTAGTATGCTCTTAACCTCACACTTCTTGTGAGCTTGGTGAATCAGAAAAGGGTGAAAAGTGTGAAATACCTCCATTGCACACTTTTTAATTTGTTAGCACTTTGATTTGCAAAGCACCTTGAGCATCTTTTAGAGTTAAAAGCACATCTACTTTTTCATTTACTTTATATACTCTTCTAGTGAATTTGTTGATAAATCGATTTGCTTTCATCATATCATGTGCTTGCACCACTAGCACACACTAAGAGGCCTAAAGACTCTTCTGATCCTAGTATGCTCTTCACCTCGCATTTCTTGTGAGCTTGGTAAATCAGAAAGGTAAGAATTGTGAAATACCTCTCTTATACTCCTTAAGTGAAATTCAAACCCATTAAAATCAACTTTGTAATTATCCAACCAAATAAAATCCTCCATAGGAGGTCACAAAAGAACATTTTAGTTAGGTAGGATTGATTGGGATAGGTATCCAATATTGACCGCTAATCTAGTTTCATTAGCGATATTTTGAAACATAGTATTGTTGAATCATAGGGTACTTACAAAATCCTTCTATAAGCAAGTGTTTAAAGAAAACCTGAATCAGAAGTGTGTCGTGACCAAGGAGGTAAAATACGAGGTATATCTTCCTTGCTCTCCCTTATGAGTCACTCTAGTCGTTGTAGGGAGACGATATTATACCGTGTAGGCTGAACCACTGATCCACACTTGATGCAAGGTATCTTAGTGGCCAAACTTAGGATATCACCAAGGAGCAATTGTGCGTTCAATTGACTCTTGAAGTTAGCTATTTCCTTTGGGAAGTGTTTCCAAGTCCTTGTGATTGGAACATTGGCCCCATAGTCGGTAGAACTAGCTCTTTGTTACCTCCAATAGTCAATTGGTGTGTGGATAATATCATCAACATCAATTGTGCTTTTGGGAGGCCTAGTAACATTTGAGAGGAAGGCCGATAGGTATTTTTAGGGAATTTACATTTTTTTACTACAAGTTCACTAAACTCGTAATTAAAATGAAACTACATGTAGGAACTCTTCCACTAAAACCGACTTTGCACATATCACTCACATTTTGCACCATACTGCATCTGTTTTGGTTAGCATATTTTTGCATGTGTTCAATTGTGTTCAATTCCACTATCACTCTCACTTCATACAAAATCCTTCACCATTGAGGAACAAAACAACATCTTGAGATAGTCCCGAAGACTGTGGGGCCTATCCCTCTCTCAAGGGGTGTTTTTACACCATCTCCTCTTGATTCACACAGAAGATATTTTAGTTGGGTCTATTCCCAGGCCACATTGATAGGATATCTAGGATAGGTCATCCCTTGCTAGATGCATTTTCTCCTCTCGAAGAAACTATTAATTACATCACCTCCGGAAGAGAATCACCCTCATTTTCTCCCTGAGGAGATAATAGAGATACATTTTCACCTCCCCCCTTTGGGAGAGGTAATCCTCTAGTGTATCCTCTCGGAAACCCTTTGGACCCCATATATACATCCTCTCTCGTAGGAGGTCATTCGTTGTTTTCAACACCACCTGGGTCTCCCCTTAGAGGAAACCACACCCATTCTACAATGGAAGTACCAACTCCCCCCACCCTACCATTCATGGCTAGTCTAAATATCCCTGATTTGGCCAAACTGATCAATGACCACATTGCACATTATCCAACATGGCCATCTATGCTAGATAAACTTCCCTCTAACATTCGCAAATTCAAGGGAAAACAAGGCGATGATCCTGCCAACCACGTCATGTCTTTCCACTTATGGTGCTTGTCTAATAGCATAGTAGAGGATCATGTGAGGCTTCGCCTCTTTCAACATACCCTCACCAGAACGACAAAAAAATGGTATGTAAACCTACAAAGAGAAACCCATGCCACCTTTGCAACATTGGGCACCGCATTTCTCACTTACTTCCAGCTTTTGATCCGACATGAACTGGGTCTCAAAATTCTCACAGAGTTTTGAAAAAATACATCCACCCACATCGCAGACCACATCCATGAGTGGTGTAGGCACCGCACATTATGTAAAATCGAATTACAACCACCCTTTTTGTTGGATTGGTTTATCAAATCCCTCCAACCCGCCATAGCTAAAGATGTCGCCACCTCCATGCTGCAAAGTGAGGAAGAGGCTATTCTGAAAGCCCATTATTTCGATCTCATATATGCACAATCTGACTACCTTTACACTATCATTCCTGATGCCCCTCGGCATCGGTGGTTGGATCCTACACCTATGAGATCGTCACATTCGGTGGATGGGCTTATTGGGTCCATTTCCCACTTAGGAAAGGATCCTCCTACCACATCAGTTCCATTTAATATGACGTTTCACTACCCATCCATGCCACCTGCATTGGTACCCCCCTACACCAGTACCAACCCCACTAGTTGGTCAGTTACAGTATGGACCCTATAGTCCTACTTAACCCAACGTTAGACAAAAAACAACGGTGCCCTCACCACTAATGGCCCAAGCCATTGCTACATCCACATCTTATGGAGAGCCAACTACATTTATCCCAACCTCGTGGTATAACCCTTATTATCCATTCCCATGCCCAACTACTATTCAACAACCTGCACCCCACATGGGGGTGGACCTGGTTCAACCTTCTTATGTTCAACAAGCTCAATAGTTCGAGCAGTTGAACACCGCAAACCCATAGAATCCTTAGACTCATGGGATGAAGAAAGGGAAGAACAAGCAAACCCAACATCCAGGGTAAGGGGCAACCCCCCTCCCCAGTAAAACTAGAATGCAGGAACTCAAAACACAGGGAATAACAATCCCCTCAAACAAGGGAAGAATGCTAACCTAAGGACCAATTATTGTTGCTCCATTTGCGGCAAATATGGTCATTACACCCATCATTTCCCTCTTATCCCCAACTACCAACAGTTAGTGGAAGACAAAAATAAGATAGTGACAAATCCCCCTCAGGATGCAAATCCTCCCCAACCCCAAATCGTTGTATTACAACAACCCTTTGCAAACAAAGGGGTTGTTACAAAACAACAAGATCCCCCCCCCCCTGGGGGGATGGATCTTTTCAAAATATCTACACGTTGGATGTAAGTCTTCGTAATCGAGCCAAGGGTTATGATAGGCCTGAAGCTCCCCAAGTTGAAGACATCCCTATCCCCTCGAGGGGGGCTCTACAAATACCACACCCAAGTGTCAAACAAATCCTACAGATTCCCAATATTCCACTTCGGTGTACCCCTGATAACCCTCACATGAAAGTGGCCCACAATTACAGTATTGTGGATGACTTTCCTCAATCACTTGCAACCATGACCACGTTAGAAGTGTTACAGTCATGCCCAACTCAGCAAAAGGCGTTACTCAAAGCACTCAACTTCGTCGATCCTTTCGATGCATGTCTCATGACCTTTGATCTCGACAAAGGTGAACCGCGACTACCCTATTTAGTCGCATTTCAAATCCCGGTGATAGTAAAAAACATTATGATTCATCATTGCATCATCAATGAAGGCACATCCACTTGCATTATGTTCGCTAAAGTGTGGAAACATTTAGGGTCACTAGAGATGGTCCCTTCATCTATTTCTCTTTGCGCATATAATGGGAGACCATCCCAACCAAGAGGATTGTACCAAAATGTCCCCATCGAGCTGGCGAGCAATATGGTTATGATTGATATCGAGGTAGTTAACATTGAACACGACTACAACATCCTCTTAGTGCGTAGTTACATGTGCGCCATGAAGGAGGTTGCCTCCTCATTCTTCTAAATCACGACGTTTCCATTAAATGGGAAGGTCGTCACCCTCGACCATCTTAACTACTACAATCCCAACATCACTTGCATTCTTGACAACATCCTACCAACTGTTTCCTGCATTGATCAATCATATGTCAACATTGCCTCAAGCATTTATAAGGACTCCAATTTGTTAGGAATATATTCGGGACCACCACTTAAGATCCCCATATCAACCGATGGCCTACTATGCACAATTTTCACTACCGAAAATGGAGCCGCCTCTCCGTTAACACCATCACCAGCACCACCACTGAGTCATGGCATTGAACAAACGTTGAGTCTACCGGTCCCCCCAATATTCCAAATCCCATTCTTGTACCCTCCTACAAGTGTACAAGGGTTGATAGTTATGGCTCAGTTGACTCTACCTGGACTCACTTTGGGTATTCTGGTATGATACCTTACACCATCCTACCCAAAAATGGCTTCTAAACCAGTCACTCACTATGAGTTTGTCCTTGTTTCGGTTGTTATGCCTAAAAGGCCAGTAACACCTTTCGTTATGACATCCCAACCTATGACATCCGCAACTAAACCACAACCGGTCCTCACAAAGACCACCAATGGGGGCACCAAGAAACCAAACTTGAAAGGTCCCCTACTACCAAACCCTACATACGACTCGTCGGAGGTCACTCAACCTAAAGCAAGGGGCATCAACCAAAAACGGTTAAAAGCCGTAGTAATGATCAATACTCCCACTCAAAGGGTCACACCACCATGTACTCTGTGCGGGTAACAAGGCTATGTGACCAACTTGTGTCCCACGTTATCGGAGCTCAAAAACTTGCTTAACACGCCCGTTAGTATAACCCATGCTCCACCAATCGAAAAATGGGGCACATCTTCTTCAACCACACCTAAATCCAAGACACTGCATATGAATCATGCATGTGCCATTTGTTCTCAGTATGGGCACTACACACATCATTACCCTGATCTCCCTTGCTTTCAGGATGCTTTGGTGACCATTTGCCTCACCCAACCATTGGACGATCCCTCTCCCCCTTCATCACCAAAAGCACTGCCCATCAATATAGTTACCACGGTAACCCAGGTGAACACTTCCCCTTGGTGGGAAGACTCCATACCAGACCAACAATTGCCACGACACCCACAAAGTTTGGCCATCATCTTGAACCAAACCAACGCCACTCGGCCATGTCGATCATGGCGCAATTTAATGTCTCACCATTCATTCCAATGTCCTCTAGTGGACGCATTTCATACTATGTATGCTACCCAGAGTTGATTAGTCGATAACCTTACCCCTTGCAGGGCCACCCTCTCTACAGTAATCGAAGAGGATAATGAACCGACGGATCACGAAGATGACACCTACACCCCAAACCTATTAGAGTCTCGGAGAGATCTTGATCCTCCTTCACCTGTTTCCAGGGAATTATTAGATCCCTCAACCTTTCCTCAAGAAGAGCTACTAGCCCCCAACCCAAGAACCTCTGAATATCTTGATATCCTACATCTCAACTCAGTTCCCCTTCTGACCAACACTGAAGACCCCTTTTCCTCGGATAAAGACATGCTAGAAGAATACATCTTTTACTGGATGAAGAGATAATCGAAGCCATGCACATTCATGAACCTCCATGGGACACTTTCCATCATAGTTCCTCAATGACTTGCACGACGGAACCACATGCTCTTCCAGTCAAACAACACATAAGGGAAGTTTTGAGGTCTAAAATGAGCCTCCTAAGGGAAATAATAAAATAAGACTTCTAAAATCTGAAGGGGAAAAAGAAAAACTACTTTTTCTTATCATATTTTTGACATATCTCCTTATCGATTTACCCAAATTTCAAGTTTGGGCACTCGCTGGACGCAGAATTTAATTCTGCATCCAACCCATACCCACATTACATACTTTTGAGGAGCACACGACATGGAAAAAATATTTTTTCAATAATAAAAAATGTGTTTTAATATTAAAATACATTTTTTTATTGAAAGTTTATTTTTTCATCTCGTGGGTGCATCAAAAGTATACATTGTGGGTATCAGTTGGATGCAAAATTAAATTATGCATCCAAAAAGTTCCCAAACTTGAAATTTGGCTAAATCGATAAAGAGATATGTCAAAAATACGATAAGAAAAAGTTGTTTTTTCTTTTTCCCTCGAAAGGATATCCCCTTTAAGTGGGATGCATATTCCCAAACTTCCTTTGGTGCCCTTAAACAAGCATTGTCGTCATCCCCCCTCATATCCCCCCAAGAATTTGACAAAGATTTCATCCTTTATATATCTACGTTAACTTCCGCTGTGGCCAGTGTGCTGGTCCAACCCGTCGAAGACCACCAAGATAATGGCATCTATTATGTCAGCAAAACCCTCACTAGACCAACACTCAACTACACTCATGATGAAAAGATCACGCTTGTAGTCATTCTTTCCATCTGAAAACTATGCCATTATATATTGCTTCACAAAACAACCGTGGTCGCCAATGCAATACATACTTAGCCGCATGTTTATCAATAGTAAATTTGCACATTGGATCGTCATCTTACAAGAATTTGACCTCGAATTCATTGTCCTGAAAAGCAAGAAAGTCAGGGCCTTAACCGAGCTCATTACAGACCTTTCATCTACCACCTCAAGCAAACCTATTTAGGACTAGTTACCTGATGAGCATATTTTCTCCATCATTGGTGATGACCCATGGTACGACGATATCCTTACTTATCTCAGTACTCAGAAGTTCACCCCCCCACCTATCCCACGATGACCGTTGCAAGATCCAACACCAAGCACCCATATACCTTCTCATTAGGGATGTCTTATACTGTCGTGGCATAGACACCATTATGCGGCGATGTCCCACACACGAGGAGGCCGAACAGGTTCTCAACGACTGTCATAGAGGTGCATGTAGTGACCACCTATCAGGACTAGATACCACCCAAAAAATATTATGAGACGGATATTTTTGGCCCTCCATATTCAAATATTGTGTCTACATCGTCAAAAGGTGTGAAATTTTTCAAGTATTTTCCTGCAAGACACAGTCTCCCCTTGCTCCCCTACATCCAGTCATCACCGCTAGGCCATTTTGTAAGTGGGAAATTCATTTCATGGAGTGTCTCCCTGCTTTGGCGCAAGGTCACCACTATATCGTTGTCACTATTAATTACTTCACAAAATGGGTCGAAGCAATGCTTACATTTGATTGAAAAGGCATTACTGCCGCACACTTCTTCTTTAACCACGTCATCTCTTGCTTTGGCATACCCAAATAACTCATCTCTGACAATGGAAAACATTTCCGCAATGAGACATTTGAAGGACTATCATGACTATTAGGATTTAAACAAGAATTTTCAATAGCGTACTACCCCCAAGTAAACAGTCGGGTTGAAGCTGTAAACAAAGTTCTCAAAACTATGCTCCAACCCAAGGTGAATAAGAATAAAACTAACTGGCACCACATGATATTCCCCACTCTTTGGACTTATCGCACTTCGGTCAAGGCCGCTACAGGTTTCACCCCATTTCACCTTGTCCATGGAGTAGAAGTCGTCCTTCCAATAGAATTCCAAATCCCTACTCTCCAATCCATTTTTGAGTTACTACCAGACACTCCCACTCTCGAGCAACGACTATTTACTTTGGAACACTTCGACAAAGAATGTCACGACTCCATTCAACAAAATGAAGCCATGAAAGTTCATTCCAAGGCACATTATGATCGACAGGTGCGACCTCTCACCTTCAATGAAGGAGAATTTGTACACGTCTTCAACGCCAAGAAAGACAACAAACCAGGACCTGGTAAATTTATATCTAAATGGACAGGCCCTTATGTCGTTATTAATGTCTCCCTAAAGGGGCCTATGTCTTAACCGACCTCGAAGGTATCACCCTTGACCACCCTGTCAACGAGTTGTACCTTAAACGCTTCTACCCTTGATACTTCGATACCCCTCGGTTACAACTTGTTTTGGTTACATGATTTTTTCATTAGCAATACCTTAGTCATGTTCTTTACTACACTTGGGTATGTACATCGTATGTGCAGGATATCGACCAGGACAAGTTGGAGGCTCTTTTTTTACATTATAAGAATACTCCATGCTATAGCAACGGTTTCAGGCACCCTACCATAGGTATCATTTCAAAACTAGAATATAGGCACTATTTTCCCTCGGTTCATAATGTATTTACCAGTATTCCCATTGATAACCATAGGACCCTCATCCCCAATCTTAACATGCCATCAACGTCATCACTGGGAATAACATGTTCCCCCATGGGTGTCCACACCAATGCCATCCCAATCATCAATTGACACCCATGAGGTCGACCCCCCACAAGTCCAAGGAATTTGATACAGCTTGAAAATACCACCTCTAGCTTATCATTTTATAGTTGCGCATTTACTCCCCCAAGTAGACACCATCAGGTCCTCGTCCCATGTTATGAGTAATATTCACAAAGACCACTCATACCTCCATGAACATGTTATCCCACATAATATTCCTCATATCATCACCCCCGCAAATACACCTATGGGGCCCCCACACCCCCCGAAGTAACCAGTTCTATTCAGTTATCCCGGAGACATACACTGCATGGCCCATTGATTCATGGGGCACCCGTCTTCGTATTTGCAAATTAACCCCCACTTCATCTTGGAAAGAGTCGCCCAATCAACTTAAAACCATGGGGACTCCGCCCATCACCAAATTGCTCCCCCGACTCACCCAAAACGGTGGGGACCCCACCATTATTCTTTATGTACAAACAATTCCCCCATCACCTTACATTGTGGGAACACCCTATTCTTTTGGCAGCAACCCATGGTCGCCTTTGATCGATATATTTGAGTCTCACCTATCCTTAGCAGTATCTATTTTTTACTGGTCACTATTAATCTCTGTATTGTCTCTCCATCAAATCCCTTTCATTTGAAGTTTGTCTCCCTCTGTCTCAATCTGTTTCGTTCCGAAAGGAAATTTGTCGTCTCTACTCCCCATGTTTACATCGATCAAAGGAAGTTAAGAGCCCCACGCTTATCAACCAGTCTTCTGTTAGGTCTGTTTGACCCTTAGTTGGTTACAACATGATCTTGGTTCTCAAGATAAGATCCTCGTCTTATCATGTACTTCAACTCTCATCGACGCCAAAACACTTTATTCTGAGACTTGCAGTAGTTGCAATTGTACCTTGGGTTCCCTTTCAATCATTATAAGGGATCGCCTCAAATATGGTAGGGAGAGTCATTAGTGCTCAATAACCTCATAGTTTCCCCTATGCTCGATGTCAAAACATCTTTCGAGTCAGAGGGAAACGTACTTTTGAAGGTAGCAATGTTCACATTTGCAAACCATGGTAGCATTCCATCTTGAACTGTGAAGTTCTATTCCGACAGCTTCACAATCACACTCCCCCCCGCCACCCTTGTGGGATTATCATGAACATCAGCGGTATCGCTTCTTCAACACTCTGTAGTAGTTCTTGGGTTATTTACTCTCACATTGATCAAAGATTCCTTCATTCATGTCTCAGTAGTATAGTCGACTAACCCCTTTAGTCCTCCATTATTGTAATCACATTGACAACATTTCACAAGCATGGGTATGCCCGCCTTGTTTGTATCAAAACTATTCTTTACTACAGCTCCAACGGTCATCACCAAGAATATTCCCCTATGGGAAGACCCTATTTTCCACATATCATTTGTCCTACAGAACAAGAGGGAAACATAAGAAACAATGATGCATTATAGGCTCTATAGTACCCTCTAAACCTCATACATCAGGGGGAATCTATTAATTCCTAAATCTCTCACACATGCGACATTTCAACGAATCTTGCAGTAAGGCGTCTTCAACATAAAGAATGCATTTCACCAAAGGCATCCTCAAAAAATCCAAAAGACATCATGAGTCCAAAATTCCCAAGATCAGTCAAAACAAGAGGTCGCGTGGCTGAACCAGTGTTAACCCGTGCTATAGCACATGTTATCAGTTCAGTACCTACGTGATACTCGTGCAGCTGTTCCTTTCATATCCACGCTACTGTCAAAATGGTGGGACCACCTACTTCTCGTAGCACATTGAAGGCTCCATCACCTTCAAGGATCCAAATTTGGCTCCTCATGCACTTGGTGGAGTTAACTATCCCCCTTGGTGTACCTTGGAACTAGTTCATGGAGGATATGAGTTCACATTTGGATCTAGTTGTTTGTTGGTCACCTTTTAGCCTATATAAGGAATCCATTGGCATGCATTTTGTAGAGAGAAATCAAGAGAAAGGTTATGCTGTTGGATTTGTGTTAGATATTCCTCATATCCCACCTCTTCCTACCTTTGTAAGCATTCCCAAGCTCCCTTGACACCTTCCTTCAAGGGGAAAAAGTTCCTCTCCATTGTTCTACCATTCACTTAGCATATAGTTTGGACAAAAAAGGCCTCCCTAAGGGATATTGTTGGAATCCCTTGAAGCCCAAACCTCCTGGGTGTTGTACATCTTGACCATTGGGAATTACAAAGTGGTTTGGCATACCTTGGATTATTGTTGGAGTTTGCATTCTCCCCCCATCTCTCTTTATTTTACATTTTATTCAAGTTTCTTTGTTTTTATGTGAATTCCACTAACAATCTATTGTGGGATCACTTGGAGGACAACCACCAACCACACACAGGGGCTCCAATGACTGAGGCTGTCAAGCACTCTATATGCAGATAAATTGTTACCAATACACACAGAGCATATGAAATTTATTGTCAACCCAAGAAAGTCTTTTTATTTCAAAGGATAAGTGCACAGTCTATGCTTAAACACCAAACCATTAGAAGTGAATACTTTTATCTTCTATCATCCATGTTCATCCCAAAAATCTATGCAATCCCAATTTCCTTCTAACTGCTACACTTTAATTCCTCTCTATCATGCATCAATAAGAAATGGTATCAGACCTAATCAACAATTGCAGGAAAGAAATCTCATTCGTATTCTAGAACAATCACTTGTCTGATCTAATCACTCTGGAAATCATAAAGCATAAACTGAACATTAATCTAGAAATCCAATTGCAAAAGATTGAGTCAATTGTTCTAAGAAATTGAATTGCAGAATGAAAATCAAGCAACACACAACAGGAAAGATAGATTGTAAGGGCTCATGGGATCACAACTTAGCTGTAAGATGAACATGGCTGTGTATAACTGCAATTGAAATGCATAAAGCAAACCTTACTCAGTCGACTGTTATTCTACACCATTCACCAATCTCACAGAAATATAATATTTAACTATACTGAAAATCCACACAATAAATATTGCTGCTGCGTACAAAAGGAAATAACAAAGCATCACACAATAATGAATTCAAAATCCTATTTTAACTCAGCAATCTCTGTGGAAGACGGGCCCAGCCTTCACACAGAGACGCTGGCTGAACAACACAAACTCCTTTAGCTCAGAAGTAACCCTTATATTAACAGAAGAATGAGTACACAGTTTTGCTCGGCTGCTAATACAATGAATTAATTGTCTGCTATTCAACCCCTGGGTCGAAGCAACTCCCCGTATTTATACATACAAATCATAACAAACCCTATAATCGGGCAACCATGAAGATCTCTGATCTTCAGGCGCCCTAAATAACTAGCTGTTACAATACGTGGGCAGAGCAGAGACATCGAAATATGAGAGAGTTATCAATTGACCCAAGAGTAGCGGTCCTTCCAAATCACAGCTAGACTCGAGCAGCAACATACTCAAAATGGCGCATTCTGTTACAGCTGCCCTGTCACAGCTGCCCTGTCACAGCTGTGCCTTAATTGATAATTCGAGCCCCAATGATCCCTCTACAAGCAACGAACATCCCTTCCTTCATGACTTGTTCAGCCCCGATCTTCCTGCAGTCCATTTATCTCAACTACCTTCATAAATCGTAACATGTTAGCACAATTGAGAGATGCACAGCTTTAATTATCACGATCATAAGCATTAATAAAATAAAACAATGATCAGCCATACCTTGGTAATTTGAGGAATAAGGTAAGGACAATAGGTCCAATTGCCATGACAAGTGGTGTAGGACAAGGGCAGGAAAGATGATTAATGATGATTAAAAAGGGCCAATTCTGGGCTCAACAGAGGCCTTGCTACAGCCTACAAGGCCTATCCCCTTACCAAGTGGATGAGTGCACACTTGTGCAATTTTTTCCACAACAACAATAGTGCCCTTTCAACTCGATTTCCTATTGCAACTATACATTAGGATCAAAATTTTAATAGTTGTTTGATTTATCAATATATTTTTTGGAAATTTCCATTATATTTGGAGTGTCTTCCTAATATTTGAGATATTCCACTTTCTCCTTGTTGTTCCTCATACCATGGTAAGCAAAGTCTACACCTGAAGAACAATCTTCAAATCCTAGCATTAGAGAAATTTTGAGGTCTAAAATGGGCCTCCTAAGGAAAATTATAAAATAATAGTGGAAATAATAAAATAATATTAGCATACCTCATCAAATTTTGGAAGAAAAAAGAAAAACGACTTCAATTCGTATTTTAAACTTATCTCCCTATATATTCACTTAAATTTTGATCACGAGCAGTCATAGGATGGGGAATTCAATTTCTCATCCAACGAGTACCCACTCGGCATCCTTTTGATGGACCCCACTGCCCTAAAAAGAAGAAATACATGAAAAAACGTGATGATGATGTAGGGAGATAAGTTTAAAATACGAATTGAAGAAGTAGTTTTTTCACTTTGACCTTTTTACCCAAAAATGGTGATTCATCCCCCATGGTTGACATCATCACCTTGAATCCTATTGGTTGATTTTTATAGTACATTTCTTTTGTTTTGAGGCCCATTTTTTACCTCAAAATTTCTCTAATGGTAGATTGAAACCCATCAAAACAACAATCTTTGAATACTAGAATCTACAAACACATACTAGATAAAAATAATAACAGCAAGTAAACATATCTAAATTCTCAACAGAAGATGGTTAGGACCAAGCTAAAGTCACCTTGTTCCATAGACCAAACTATTTATAATCAAAGTTATTTTTTTGGAGTGATTCAAAGCATGGGATGAACCATCCACTTACGAAGTAGATTTGAATGTTGGATATGCTTCTAAATTCCAGCTACACAAACCTTTCAAATCGATCAAGGTTGGAACATACCGAACTGAACCCTGACAAGAGGAGAGTGGAAGTCAGGAAATACTTGATAGTCGATAACCCTAATCATGATTTTTATTGTCATTATATCGGTTACCATTATTATATAATCCAACTTAAGAATTGCAATTGGAGGTCGTATAATCTTCACCAAGATCCTAATTGTTGCTATACGTTCTACTTTTTTTTTCTATTACATTCTACTATTTTTTTCTATCAAACACTCTGAAATTTGATGATGTTATTCTTAGCAAGAAAATGCAAAGGAAAAACACAAGTGAGACATCAGGTAATGCCTTGACCATGGAAAGCAGCAGAAGACAAAGGGAGAGAGGAAAGAGACTAGGTAATCGTGGGAAGTCTAGGAAGGGGAGATCCAATTCTAGACTGGAAAAGATAGAGTGTTGGAATTGTGGGAAGAAAGGACATCTGAAGAAATACCGTAGATCTGTAAAGAAGAAAGGAGATGGATAGTAGGAAACCACTCAGATAGAAAATGTAGTAGGTGGTGTGTTACAAGACCCTTTGATTCTTGCATTAGATAATACTAGTGATTATTGTGTAGTAGATTCAAGGGCTTCATGTCATGCTACACTCCATACGAAATATTTTCGTGATTATGTTCGAGGTGATTTTTTACGTGTTTTACTGGGTAATGATGAACCATGTAAAATTGTTGGAATGGGTAAGGTAAAAATAAAGTTAAACAATGGAAATGAATGGTTTTCGAAATGTATAAGGCATGTTCCTGCTATGAAAAGAAATCTAATCTCAACAGGGAAGTTGGGAGATGTTGGTTGTTTATCTACGTTTGGATAAACATGGTGGAATATCACTAAAGGATCGTTTGTGATAACAAAAGGAGATGGGATAGGTATGTTGTATTTATGTCCTCATAATACTGAGTATTCTATCTCTTTAGCTTCCACAGGAATAGATACAACATTGTGGCATCATAGGCTTGGCCACATGAGTCAGAAGGGGATGCATATTCTCCATTGAAGGAAAATGCTGTCACATTTGCAATAGGTTAGTTTGGAATTATGTGAGATCTGCGTTTATGGAAAACAAAAGAGAGTCATATTTCTCAGGGTTGGGAAGCAAAAGAAGAGTGAAATGTTAGAGCTTGTGCATACAAATCTATGGAGACCGGATCAGGTACAATTTCTTGGTGGCTCTCATTATTATGCTACTTTTATTGATGTTGTAATTAGAAAAACTTGGGTTTATTGCATTCGATAGAAATCTGATATTTTTTCCACTTTTAAGAAATGGAAATCTTTGGTTGAGAATGAGATAGGAAAAAGGTTGAAGTGTCTCAGATATGATAATGGATATGAATAGTGCAGCATGGATTTTGATAGTTACTGTTCATACCATGGGATTCGTAGAGAGAAGACAGTCCCAGGAACACCACAAGAAAATGGTGTGTCAGAAAGGATGAATGGGACAATCATGGAGTGTGTAACATGTATGAGACTACATGTAGGGTTTCCCTTACAATTTTGGGCAGATGTTGTAGATATTGTTGTTTACTTAATAAACAAAGGGCCTTAAAGCTCCTTGGATGGTGGCATTCCAGAGGAGGCGTGGATAGGTAAAAAGGTAAACTACTCATTTCTGAGAACTTTTGGTTGTGAAGCATTTTTCCATATTGATAAAGAAGATAGAACAAAGCTTAAGTATAAATCTAAGAAGTGTACCTTTATTGGATAGATGGTTGATGATTTTGGTTATCGCTTATGGAATTATAAAAATCACAAAATCATCTGAAGTAGAGATGTGGTATTCAATGAAAAGGTCGTGTATAAAGATCAATTATAGGGAAAGAAACAGGAAAATGAAAACAAAAAATACACAGTGCTTGATGAAATCAAAGAAAATGAAACTCCAAAGGTGTCAGAAAATGAAGAACAACAGTAGGTACTTCAAACTCATGCAAGTGATATAAGATTTAGCAGGTTAAGCAGACCCCCTGAACGATCCTCTCCTTCACTATATTATTTATTGATGATTGATTCTGTTGAACCAGAATATTATGAAGAAGCAATGCAGGTGGAAACTAGAAAGAAGTGGGAGCAAAGCATGAATGAGGACATGGACTCCTTGGTAAGAAACCAAACATGGGATTTGGTTTAGTTTCCTGCAAGTAAAGGAGAATTGCAGAATAAATGGGTTTACAGGTCGTAGAAAAAAGATGGAGGCAATAAGCGATACAAGGCCAGACTTGTTGTAAAGGGGTTTGCACAAAAGAAATGTATAGATTTTGATGAAATATTTTCTCATGTTGTTAAAATGACTTCAATTAGAACTATTTTTAGGCCAGTGGTGGTAGAAGATTTGCATCTTGAACAATTAGATTGAAACACAACCTTTCTGCATGGGGATTTGGAGGAAGATTTTTATATGCAACATCCACAAGGGTATGAGGTCAAAGGGAAGAAGAATTTAGTATGCAGGTTGAAGAAGAGCTTGTATGGCCTGAAGCGAGCTCTAAGGCAATGGTATTTGAAATTTGACAAGTTTATGACAAAACAAGGTTATAGTAGATTTCATTCTGACCACTATATTTATTTCAAGAGGTTAGATAATGGAAGATATATTATTTTGTTATTGTATGTGGATGATATGCTTGTTGCAGGGTTTAACATGCAGGATATAAATGTGCTCAAAAGGAAATTAGTTAATTAATTCGCAATAAAGGATTTGGTTGCTACAAAGCAAATCCTTGATATGAGAATAACAAGAGACATGAAAAATAAAAAAAAATTGACATTGTCTCAGGGTGAGTACATAAAAAAGGTGTTGGAGAGGTTTAGAATGCAGGATGCAAAACCAATTACTAAACCTTTGGCTAGCCATTTCAAACTAAGTAAGGAGATGTGTCCAAAGACACAAGAGAAAATAAAATACATGTCAAAGGTCCCTTATTCATCGGCAGTTGGTAGCTTGATGTATGCGATGGTGTGCACAAAACCAAATATTGAACATGCAATTCGAGTTGTGAGAAGGTATATGAACAATTCAGGTAAAGAACACTGGAAGGAAGTAAAGTGGATTCTCAGGTATTTGAGAGGTACTACTACTCATGCATTATGTTTTGGAGGTTCAGACACTATTCTACAGGGACATATTGATGCAAATATGGTAGGTGATATAGATAGCAAGAGAAGCACCACAAGGTATGTCTTTACTATAGGTGGAACAACAATAATTTGGATTTCGAAACTGCAAAAGGTTGTTGCACTTTAAACAACTGAAGCAGAGTATGTTGCTACTACAGAAGCTAGTAAAGAGATGATTTGACTACAGAGGTTGATGGAGAAATTGGGTAAGAAGCAGGAGAATAGCAAGTTGTACAGTGACATCCAGAGTACCATTCATCTTGCAAAGAACCTATCCTTCCATTCTAAGACTAAGCATATACAGCTCAAGTACCATTTCATACGATCTGTTCTAGAAGATGAATTGTTGAAGTTGGAAAAGATACATACTAGACAGATTACTACAGGCATGTTGAAAAAGGTAGTAACCAGAGAGAAACTAATTTCCTGCTCAATTTCAATTGGCCTTCAAGCATGAAGGTGAAGATGAGAAATTTTCTAGGTCTAAGGTTTGGAGCATAGTCTAGCAGATGCAGTAGCAATGGAGTTGCTGTGATGAGTCTCCAAGTGTGAGATTGTTCGTTATGGAATCTGGTTATCATCCTGATTTAGAGATCTTGTTGTTCAAACATGTATGTACCCCAATTTTATATGTTGTGAAGGTGGATTGTACATTGGTCCCAATGGGGGGGTGCAGGGGAGGCCATGGTATTGGGTATCCCGTGGTATTTTCCCATGGTAATCCTTCTTTAAAAGGAAGGAATTGTAATACAATTGTGTATTGTATTGTAGTATTGTGAAAAAGATCTATGTGGTTATGTGAGAGAGTGGAGAGGAAATCGTAGCGCCATGTGCTACGGGTTGTATTCCTTCATTTGTTGGATGGTATAATAAAAGGACTAGCAATTTATCCGTGGATGTAGACCATATTGGGTGAACCACATATATTGGTGTCTGTCTTGTATTGTGTTTGTGTGTTTTATTTCAATATCTTATTTTATGCTATTGTTCTATGATCCTATTGTTTTACCAATTGGTAACCATTATGGTTAACCTTGACTTATGAATGAGTCAAATGGTTTAGATCTCATCATGTGGTTTTGGGCCCATGGTATTTGGTAACCCATGGTATTGACCCAATGTATTCCATGTAATGAAACCTATAAGAAGGCTTGACATACTCCATTGTAATGTGGCCTCGAGGTGAGCAGGTGAGCTCACTTGGCCGAGTTGGCTGGGTTTGGCCAAGGTAATGAAGATCTTCATTGGATGTTTTTCCCCTCATGGGGTTTTCTAGGGTAAATGCTTGTGTTCAAAGTTTTTGTTGCTATGGTTATGATTTTTTGTTCTCTCTTATTATTATATGCTTGTGCAAAACCTAACAGTTAGTTTTGTGGAGTGATTCAAAGCATGGGATGAACCATCCACTTACGAAGTAGATTTGATTATTGGATATGCTTCTAAATTCCATCTACACAAACCTTTTAAATCAATCAAGGTTGGAACATACCGAACCTAACCCTGATAAAAGGAGAGTAGAAGTCAGGAAATACTTTATAGTCGATAACCCTAGTCGTGATTTTTATTGTCACTATATCACTTACCATTATTATATAATCCACCTTAAGAATTTCAATTGGAAGTCGTATAATCTTCACCATGATACTGATTGTTGCTATACGTTCTACTATTTGTTTTCTATTACCATGGTATGTTGTTGCGACCGTAGAAATACTTGCAACATAGAGCAATTTCTCCAATCCATCTCGTTTAATGGTTTTGGTGTCTCGCGGGTTATATCATGGCCATTTTTTCTTTCCCAACAATTCTATAATGTTTCTTGTATGCATCCATCTATAACGTCAAATATTCTTCATCAATTATATTGAGTGCAAGTGAAAAACATAGTCAATTTTCCATGCAAATAAAAGATGAGTAAATCTCTTTCGACAACGTTATAAAAACCTTCTTCACATGGATCCTTCCATTTTAGGATTTTACGTTAACTAGGGATTTTGTGTTTGAACTACTTGCACTCCTTTAGACCAAGAATTTATTCATCGTCAATCTCTTGTGGCTCTACTGGGTCCTATCATATTTATTCTTGATGTTGGGATCTTCCCTAGGATTTACTCGTTGTCAACCATCAATCTCATCATAGTCTTTATTTGAGCATTATTTGAACATCGACGTTGAGCTTACTTATATTGGTTGCATGCTATCAGACATTGCAATCATAGTTTTTTTTATTGATGGGTTGAAAATTTCATCAATATAATTTCACCGATGGACTCATCGAGGTTATGTTAATTGGACTTGTCGTCGAGGTTTCCAAAGTGTTGCATCTGGGATTTCTCCGAAATCAACTCTTCAATGATTTTCAGACCTTTTTATCAAACTTTGTCATTAGGGTTTATAAAGTGTTTCTCTGAAATTTCATAGAACTCATTTCGTCGGTGGACTCATCGGAGTAGACCAAAAATTCCCCCTATATAACCTCGCCGATGGACTTATCGGAGTTGTAACTTATTTATATTGGACTTTGGCTTAGAATTTTTATAACCTACAATGCAAGGGAGAAAGTTAAGTTTATTCACTCATATAATAGCCATTAAATGGAATTGCAAAGTGGATTTTACAAGACATAATAATTTTTTTCTTAACTATTTGTTTTCTTATACCCCATTATAAACCAGTAACATTTTAAAACTTAAACCATATTATTATTAATTCTGAATCCTTAAATTGAGGAAAAATTAAATTCTTTCATAGGTAATGATGAGAAAGACATAAATTTTAATGAAAGAATAGGTTCCGTAAAATGTGACACATCATCCAAATTAAGTTTTATTATGTCACCTTCAATCTTTCTTACATTCTCTTCTAGGGAACAGGTATAGTTTATTAGGGTAACATTTTTAAACAATTTATTTTATCCGCCAAAGTGTCAAGTTAACCAAATTAAATATTGTAATTGAAATTTGAAAAAGATGGACATTCCAAAGGATAATTTTTTGGATCTCTTTATAGGAACTTTAAAGGAGATCATTCAACATGAGGTATGTCTTTTTGAACCTAAATCATCGGAGAATGTTTTTAGTTTGGCAAGGAAAATTGAAAGTAAAAATATGGCTACTAGAAGGATTGCTACTAACACCTATAGAGAGGAAAATGTTCTCACCCCCAACCTCACATAGGATACAAGGTTGATGTCTCAGTAAGTGGAGGAAAAAAAGGAAAAGGGATTATGTTTCAATTGTGGCAGCAAGTATAAAAAGGGGCATACGTGCAATGAGAAGAAATTATTCTACATATATTGTATAGAGGAATAAGATCCATAACTGGAATGGTCTCAAGAGGTAGATCTAAAATATACTACTCCAAACATATATTTCCATGCATTGGTTAGCATTATCACTCCTCAGACTCTCAAGATAGAAGAAAATATCAAAAAGAAAAAGGTAACAGTATTGATTGATTCTAGTAGTACCCATAACTTCATTAATTGCAAATAAGCCAAACTTCTCGATTAATTTATATATCCAACACAATAATTTCACGTAATGATTGCAGATGGAGGTGCCATAAATTGTTCAGGGAAGTGCCATAGTATTAAGCTTACAATGAGGAAGTATTTATTGGATAGTCCAATGATTGCAATCCAAATGGATGTTTATGTTGTACTAGGAATCCAAAGCCTACAATAATTGGGAATATTGGCTCTTAATTTTCAAGAACATTTCATGATATTCTGCTCAAAAGGAAAGGAAATTGAACCCAGAGGTATCCTAGGGAAACCCTCTAAAGTGGTAAGCTCTATCATGAAAAAATTGATAAAAAAAGTGACAACATGGTGTAATTTCACAATTGTGCTCACTAGATGTTCAAGCATATATACCCTCTATTCCAATGTGTCTCCAAGAAGTTATTAACAATCATTCCAAGGTATTTGGAGATATGCGTAAAGGTATTCCACCTACTTGAGATCATGACCATGTTATTCACTTGCAACCAAGAAGTGCACCACCTAACATTAGACCCTACAGGTACCTAGATGCACAAAAGAGTGAGATCGAGATATGGTTCAAGATATATTACATGTATGCATCATTCCACTTACTAGGGCGAAAGTGTTTCTTTGCACCACTAGTGATGGTTCACAAAAAGGAAGGTTCATGGAATATGTGTCCAAATTATAGAGATATCAATAATATTACCATTAAAGATGAGTTTCTTATTCCTATCATTGATGGATTATTAGAAGAATTACAAGGAGCGATTTTCTTTACCAAGTTGGATCTTCGTTCTAGACATTATAAAATCAGAATAAGGAAAGAAGACATTTTGAAAACAACCTTTAGAACAAATGAAGTTCATTATAAATTTTTGGTGATGCCATTTGGCCTTACCAATGCACCTTCCACCTTTCAAAGATTGATGAGTTCTATTTTTAAACCCTTCCTTAAAAATTTGTGTTTGTATTTTTTTTGTGATAGTGACTAATCTATAGAAAATATTGGGAAGAGCATGTACAACATGCTGACATGGTCTTCAAACTATTGAAGGAGCACCAACTATTTGCTAAGCCTTCTATGTGTGCTTTTGGGGTTTAGGATGTGGAATATTTGGGTCATATTGTATCTCATGAAGGTGTCAAAGTGGAGCCTAAAAAAATTAAAGTTGTCATGGAATGGACAATTCCTAAAAACTTGAAGAATCTTAGAGGATCCTTAGGCTTGATAGGATACTGCAACAAGTTAGTCAATAATTATGGTCAAATAACAACACCTCTAACAAGTTTATTGAAAAAAGAGGCATTCTCTTGGACTCGAGAAGAAACCAAAGCTTTTGAAAAACTTAAAGTGATTGTGCATACAACTTCTATATTATCCATGCATGACTTAACAAAAAAAATTATTGTGGAATGTGATGCCTCAAAGCATGGCATTAGTGTAGTTTTAATGTAAGAAAGAGGGTCGTTTTCCTGTGAAAGTTTCCAACTTAAAAGAAAAAATTTACTCAAACCAATTTATGAAAAGGAAATGTTAGTCATACTGGATGCAATTAAGAAACGGAAGCCTTACCTAATAGGTAGACACTTCAGGGTAAGAACAGACCATGACAATCTCAAGTACTTCTTAGAACAAATATTAACTTTAAAAGAGAAACAAAAATGGGTTAAAAAGATTCTAGGTTATGATTTTGAAATTATTTACAAAAAAAGGAAAACAAAGTGTGATGGAAAATTCATTTTGAAGAAAAGATGATGACATAGAGGGTTTAATTTTTGTTATTTCCATCATGCAATTTGATTGGGTGGAAGAAGCAAGGATTGAATGGAAGAGGGGTCAAAAGCATGCAAGATAATTCAACAACTACAAGAGGACCCTAGTTCATCAGATAGCTTTGTGACGTAGAATGATACATTATGGTACTATGATCTCCTGTATTTATATAAGAATTCTCAACTCAAACAAAAGGTCCTTTTGGAATTGTACACTTATCCTATAAAAGGACATTCAGGGTTCTTGAAAACTTACCAAAAGATTAAGAAGGATTCTTTTTGGGAAGTTCTTAAAAGTAATGTCCAAAAGTTTGTGGAAGAATGTTTGGTTTTCCAAAATAATAACAGAGATACCATTAAGACACTAAGTCTTCTAAAACCATTAGCCATACCAAGTCAATGTTGGGAAGAGGTCTCAATGGATTTTATCACAAGTCTACCAGAGGTAAAAGGAAATATTGTCATCATTGTAGTAGTGGATTGACTCACAAAGTATGCCCATTTTTTTCTCTATTTTCCATCCTTTTAAAGCGAGTACAATAGATGTAACAATCCTAAAAATAGTTTAGAAGCTACATGGAACCCCTAAGATTATTGTAAGTGATAGAAATCCAATTTTCACTAGTAATTTTTGGAAGGAAAAATTTTCTTGATTGAGAACTCAATTGGCTCACAACTCTTCTTACCATCCTCAATCCAATGGGAACTGATATTGTGAATAAATGGCTAGAAAGGTATCTTCGTTGCTTTGCATATGAAAAACAAACACAGTGGATCAAGTGGTTTCCCTTAGCATACTTCATCAAAATTGTCACGATTTATGGAACTTTATGGATATCGTCTTCCCTCCATCCCATCATCCTTGAAAGAGAAAGATGAGGTTTAAGCAATGGAGGATCGCAGAGAGAACCAAAAAATGGTTCTCCAACTATTGAAAGTTAACTTGGCTATAGCACAAAACAATAAATTTTAAGGAGGGGATTGGGTATATTTTAGGCTACAACCATACAAATAGATGTCCCTCAAGCAGTAAAAGAAGGAAAATAACTTTGCACCCAACTACTGTGGCCCCTATTATAAGGTGTTGCAAAGGATTGTAAGTATGGATAACAAATTGGAGTTTCTTGGCATCTTCATGTGTACATCCAATCTTCCATGTTTATTTCCTTAAAAGGGTAATAGGTGACAAGATCCTAGTCCAAAATATTTTACTAGAGATTGATGAAGAAGGGAAATTGATACTAGAACTTTAAACAATCCTTGACACAAGGATCTATCAAAATTGAGAAATTACTGAGTATCTCATAAAGTGGAAGAACTTGCCAATAGAAGAGGTGACATCATGGGAAGATGAGTTATTTATTCAAAAGCATTCAAACTTAATAAAGTGTTGAGGACAACACTTGTTTGAAGGGTAGGGGCATGTTAAGAACTCAAGCCCTATATATTTTTAACATTACATTTCTATTATTATACTAGTATTGTCTTTATTGGTCGACTGGGACCTTATTGGAATTTTATGGTCATCTAGGACCTTAAGTTAATTGTACCACTTGTCTCAAATATATATACCAAGGAAACCTAGTTTTAGGATCATCTCTTCCTGTCTTGTGCATTTGATACATTGTATAAGGAGGTTTCCCCCTCAAAGAGGTTTCTTACTCATCTCTTTATTTCATTCTCAAAGCTTCGGGTTACTCTTTCTTTCTATTTTTATGCTATTCTGGGAATTTGGTGCATAACTTATGCCACAAGCAAAAGAAGAGGGTTCCATCCTTATTATATTGTATATTTTTCCATATTTAAGTAGAGCATTAGAGAGTGGGATATTGAGGCATAATAGATGAAGTAGAAGACCTTGTAGTAGCCATATTGGCCATAATGTCCATGGAAACTCCATCATGAGATCCCCTTTTTGTATATTTACATTTTAAAGCTAAGATGAAAAGAGTAAAGCATAGGCCTCACCTTCAAGCTATGTTTTTCTCATATTGAATTTTCCTAGGGTATGTCTTGTGTTTATTACGTGGATGGTCATTTATTTGCTTGCTTCTTTCATTTTAGTTTAGCTCAAAACTAATAAAGAAACATTAAATATGAAAAGTAAAGTAAAACACTCTATAATAAAATATTGTATAATATTAGAAGATCCGTTGTGAGGAATTGTTCTAGTGAAATATCCACAATAGTTTACAGATCACACTAGGGTTTGTTTCGGTTTTAGTATAAAAAATGCTACAATTATGAGTATTTTTTCTTATCATACATTATATGTGAGATGTATGTGGGTGTACACGCGCGCGAGGCAGGGTGGGGAGTGTGCACTAGTACTCCTTCATGAAAGGGGGACTTCAAGTACTTGAACCTAATACTCACAAGGAGAAAAAACAAAAATCCAAGCTGAATTGGGATGATATTTTTTAAGAATACAACCAAAGAGACAGGAAGAACTCGTAGGGTAAATCCCACTATGATTAAATATCATATCCCATATTTTGCATTGGGTCACAATGGCATAATCCCATTGGCCATATTCATGAAAGAATGTCAAATTAATGTTAAGGGTCAAATAATTTCCAAGGAGGAAAATTACAGGTTTCCTAGGTTGTGGGTGGAAGCATTGGGATTTGAAATAAGGAGGATAATAAATGATGTGTGGAAATTAGAATAGCATAAATATTTAATAAAGGAGATAAATAAATATATACAAGATAAAATCAAAGTGGCATTTGATCATGAAAACACCTGGAGGAAGTGGGACCCACACAAGCTAGATTTTCTATGCCACATGGCATCCTCCTCTTGTCATTTTGAATCCATAAGAAGCCCAAGGGTCTTGGATGAGTTGGAAGGTCAATAATACTTGGCATAAGTCAATGAGGTCGAAATGTAGAGGAAGAATAACTCCCATGGGAGAGGAAGAGACATCTCAGAGAAATTGTGACACTTAGGCTAGATTCCCTAGCTTCTATGAAAACAATGATGAAGATGCTATGACACCTATGACACAAATTAGACCTGATGGATGACATATGACATATATGACATGTCAAGGCAAAAAATAGCCTCCAAGAGGGCGCTCAAGGGAGTTAGGGAAGCTAAGATGCTTCCACATGTGATTTGGTGGAAGTGGGAGACTAGGAATTGCTGTACAAGTGGCATTCTTTGGAATATCTTCCCAACTTGAGTTGGAATGCATCTCTTGGAGGGAATTCGACCCATAGAGAGCTTGGAAACTTTATAAATGTCAAGAACAAAGAATGAAGTCATATTTTGATCATTTTTAGAATTTGCAATTGCATTTGTGAAGAGGGAGAGCTAGTGGACGACTAGTTTCTTGCCTTAGCAAATTTCGAGGGTGAACGATTCCCATCCAAGTTGGTAACTGGAAAGGCCATTCAAACCTTTCATTTGGAGATTTAATGGATTCTTAATTTGCAGGTGTAAGCTACAGGGCAGCTCATGGTTTCTTCTAGTGCAGCTCACTCCTTCAACCATTTCCATTTTTCATGGCATATTCTTGATCCTTGAGGGAGGGCGTTTTTGGTGAGCTATTGTACTCTTTGGGGGAGATTCTCATGCCCCATTTATTTTATAATATGAATTAAATACTCTGTTCTTCATTACCATAAAGTTTCAGGTCGAAATTCCAAGTGGAAATGTATAAATCTGATTTTTAATGAAGAGATGGTGTCATTTTCCCCATAGCTCTTGCATAACGCTCTTGTGGTTGCATATAGTTAGTGAAGGAATTTAATTTCGACTTCATATACATTTAATATGCTATATATATCTGTAATAAACATATAGGAAGATCCACAAGTCGAGATTCCAAGAAAAACTATGTTAAATTGCTCATTAATGGACAAACGGTGCCATTTCCCCACTACCTTGTTGTGAACCAATGTAATGTTGATGGATTTGAATGGATAAGTAAAATACTGATGGTTTATTGATGAATTGACTGTTATTGATGTATTATATGATTTTAATGTTCAGTACATAATCATTTGGAGTCATTTTGTTGATTTTCATAGCATTTGGAGAAGATTGCCTATCATTTCCCCCAAGGCTGAAACTAGTCTTTTTGCATCTGATTTAAGGGAGTTATAGCAGACATTAAAAGTTGAATGGTGATGCATATGAGTTCATTTTGAGGTCCTTTATATGTCCCCTACTTCCATTCAGAATTTCAATTTGGATTGAGTGCATTTGGAAAGTAATTTTCACCATCTACCCCTAGGGGATTTGAACCACAATTTACTAGTAAAACTCCCTATCTTGACCAGATTTGAAAGAGGAGTTGCAGAAGTCATATGAGCACTCTAGAGAATCCATAAACATTATAAATATGTCTTAATATAATCCAAGTACCTTCTGTAGCAATTTGGGAGAATTTGGAGTCATCTAGAGACCAAGGGACCAATACTAGTCAAAAAGAAATTGCTAGTAAAATACCATACATTGACCAGAATCTTAAAGGAGTTTGCAGAAGTGTTTTAATGGTATTAAATCATCCTTGAACATCATAATCAAATCTTAATATCATTCATACACCTCCTCATAATATTTGGGAGCATTTGGAGCAAATTGGAGACCTAGACATCAAAGCTAGTCAAAGGTCAAACTAGGGAAAAAGGTGAAAAAATTGTCATTTTAATTAAATTCATAAAAGGGACATTACAGTGGTATGAGAGCATGATCTTGGCACCTGATGTGGTCTAATATTCATTAGGACAAGAATTCAGGGACCACCATTAGATATTGAAATCAAAAGTTCTTTTGTTGAAGAGGAAAAAGTAGGGAAAGAAGAGCAATTTTTTTTAGGAAACTATGACTAGGGATGAAAAGGGAACCTCATATGATGGTGAGGAGCATATAAAAATCATGGAACCACTCTTTGAAGACATGACCAAGCAGCCTATTAAATTATTTGAATTGTTGGCTATCCAACTTAGGAGAAAATATATTGATCTTAAGAAAACCAAGGGGCAAAATGTATCAGCTTGCTTGAAGGAGAAAAAGGAGGAGACCCATGAACCACCTAGTTCTGAAATAGGTGAAGTAGAAGAAGAAGTACATGAAGAGGATCAAAAGTCACTTCCAAGTGACTCTGAAAAAGATGAAGAAACATCACATGAGCATGAAGAAGATCCTATCGAAAACATTGAAGATCATTTTGAGACACATTCTACCTTGGACATGAATCAAGGAGCATCTACTGATGGATGCTTGAACTATGAAGGAGTACCTACTGATGGGTTCTCACACATCTATGTTGGTGACATAGATATCACTTTTGACAGTATTGTTGCAAGCCAAAATTCCCTTAAGCATGAAAATGAAGACCTTGTAGCAATTGAAGAAGAAACAAGATCAACTTCCCCGTCACCACTTGAGCTTCATGAAGTTGGTCCAAGTAAGAAGGTAGAAGATGAGGAAGTTCATTTGCAAGAGCCTCATTTTCTTCAAAGGTCCTTAAATATGAATGAAAAGAAGATCTAAGAGTCCCTTAGAATTCTCCATGACACTCAAGCATTAGTGTCAAATTCTTGTTGGAAGGTCTCTTCATTGAAGGATCCATCCTTGAAGACATGGAGAAAATTCAAAGAGTAATGTGCAACATCAAAGGTAATTTCATGTCTTTGTTTTTTTATAGGAATAATTTGGTTGAGCTTAATGAATTGTTACTTGATGCATACTTGAATAATAATGAGGATAATCATAAGCTCACAATTCAAAATGAACAACTTCTTGAAAAGTTGCAAGATACTTGTTTTTCCTCCTATGTTTCAGATTGTCAAATGGTAGATTGTTTGGAGGATTCTCATGACATGGTGGATCATGAGAAATGTGGAAATTTGAATGTGCTTGATGTGTTTGAAGATGAACTTGAAGAGATCCAAACACTTGATGTGGTGGAAGAGGAACTTGAATTGTCTCTTGATGAGGGTTATGCAATTTTTAAAGAAGAGCATGATTCCTCTACATTGGAACCAATCTACAACAAAGGTTTCACACTTTTGAAGGAGCTGCATGATACTACCCATATGGATCCTTCCCATGATGAAACTTCTACACTTTTTGATCATTTGGGTGAGTTAGTTCATTCTCCTACATCCTACAATTCCATGTTTTGCAGCATTAGTCTCAATGAAGTATGGGTGAAAGGGTTATTTTTTATGGTGCCACATGAGGAGTATGGAACTCCTAGATTTACTTTTTATGATGACTTGGTTGGAGCACATACTTATTCACATTTGCAGCAACATCCTTTGTTACTTTATGATGATGCACATCTACATGGATGCACCTATGATATGCATTTGAGTCACTTGAAGACTCATGGTTTTTCTTGCTCAACACTTGGTTCATTTGATGTTGGAGGAACTTCATCCAACGCTAGGGTGAATAGATTTATGATTGGAGAACATTTTTGTTGGCAGCCACATACCTTGTTATATCTTTATGATTCTCACATTCATGGATGTATGGGTGAGACTTCTTTGAGTCATTTGGAGTCTCCTTGTTGTTTTTGCTCATTATTTGGTTCAAGTTTTAGTGGAGATTCTTCATTCACTTCATGGATGAAAGAATACATGGCTGAATATCTTGATGCATATCACATCCTTTTGGAGCAGCATTATAGGACATGGGATCCTCACCTATGTCATTGGAGCATATTTGATTGGTTACTTAATGCTTGTATGCACTTGGAAAATGGTGGTCTACTTGCTTGGAGGTATAAGCACTTTCATGATTCTTTGATGAAGCATCATCTTGATGTACATTTTCATTATGTTGTTATGTACCTTGATGATATATATTCTATATTCATGATGTTTGGAAGAATGGATACAAGAAAATGGGATCCAGGAACTATGAATTGGAGATCACTTCTAATTGTTGGAGTGCAATACAAGCAATGGGACCCTGGGATAATTCTTAGTCTCATTGGTTTCAATTTTTCGGGGAAACATGTAGTATGGGGAATGGATTCCCCACTTAATAAAGTGATTTTAATCAGAGTAATCCAGCAGCAAGCATGGTGGTTTCTCTCTAAAATCTTCATGGAAGCTCAAAGACTCAAAGTTGGGCAACTCAGTGGCAACTTCAAAGAACTATACAGTGTTAAATTTTCTGAATTTACTTCAATATGATATAGGATCTTAACTGAGAGAACAACATGTACAGCATATCTACAGCATATCAATCATGGAGACAATAATGCAAGCACACAAGAGACACAAAGATTTACTTGGGGAAAACCATAAAGGTGAAAAACCCCAATAACTTCCTCAGAGATAGATAGAGCAATGATACAACCAACCAAGAGAGATAGCCATAACCTATCAGCAATCCTCCTCCTCCATAAGTGCGCCTCTCCTCCTTGAGAGCATGTGTGAGAAGTGAGTGAGTAAATAGAGTGCCTCCCGCACTCTATTTATACTTGACTTGACTTGCCTTTTTACCTAACTCATGTAGGCTCGAACTTAACCACATAACATAATGCTGAGTGGGCCGACCCCCAATAGGGTGGTCTAATAACCCTTTGACCCACATGACTTATACAAGGCCGACCCCAAATAAGGTGGTCTAATAACCCATCAAGTATAAGTTACGACACTTACAATATAAATGACGACACTTCCTTATAGAGGAATAATACCATCTCTATAGGAATACAATATACATATATGTGAAATACATTCCGAAGTTACATATACATCAACACTCCCTCTTAACTAGGAAGGTATTTCTCAGCACATTTCTTCTAGCACAAGTCATCTTCTCTGGATCATCGTCACTGGATAATCGTCATCGAGTCATCATCATCATCGTCACTGCTGCTGCTATCTCAATCAATCTCTGAATCTACTCGTCATAGGAAGTTCTACAGAGCCAGTCCTTTTTCATACTGGATGTAGGCCCACCACCTGCAGGTCTTCGTCATCACTAGCCATACTGTGGAATCTTCAGGACTTTTACGTGCGTCACAAAACCTCGCAAGAGCATCCCAGGCTGTTATGAGCATACTGCTCTACCTATAGGATCTCCCAGGGCAACGAATTACATGTGACCTCACCACAAAACCTCGCAAGAGAATCCCAGGCTGTTACGAGCATACTGCTCTACCTATAGGATCTCCCAGGGCAACGAATTACATGTGGTCATGGCAAAACCTCGCAAGAGCATCCCAGGACTTATTACGGGCACACAGCCCAACCTATCGGATCTCCCAGGGAAACGGATTACATGCCATAGGACAAAACCTCGCAAGAGCATCTGCTAGATATCCCAGGGCAACGAATTACATGCCATAGGCAAAACCTCGCAAGACTATCTGCAGATCTCCCAGGGCAACGAATTACATGTCCTCCCATAGCAAAACCTCGAAAGAGAATTTGCCAGATGTCCCAGGGCAACGAATTACATGCCATAGGCAAAACCTCGCAAGACCATCTGCAAATCTCCCAGGGCAACGAATTACATGCTCATCTGCACAACCTGATCCACGGCCACAGAGTATCAACCTGATACTCACCATACATCATCCTGATGTATCCATGATCATCCTAATCATCATCACTGCAACGTCCTGCTGCATGTCATCTGGTGCAACATCCTGAAGCTCGTCATCTATGATCATCCTGATCATCACTGCAACATCCTGCTGCATGTCATCTGGAGCAACATCCTGAAGCTCGTCATCTATGATCATCCTGATCATCACTGCAACATCCTGCTGCATGTCATCTGGAGCAACATCCTGAAGCTCGTCATCTATGATCATCCTGATCATCACTGCAACATCCTGCTGCATACCAAGTATCTACCTGATACATATCATCATACATGATCCACCTGATCATCAATGCAACATCCTGCTGCATACCAAGTATCTACCTGATACATATCATCATACATGATCCTCCTGATCATCAATGCAACATCCTGCTGCATACCAAGTATCTACCTGATACATATCATCATATACGATCCTCCTGATCATCAATGTATCCACCTGATACAAATACAAAACACATGATATATATCACCATACATGATCCACCTGATCATACAATGTATCCACCTGATACATATACAGATACATGGTGCAAGCATCCAACATGATGCATATATAAGATACATACACATGATCCAATTGATCATATCTAGCATCCAACATGATGCGTACATACATACATAAAATGATCCAACTGATCATATCCAGCATCCAACATGATGCGTACATACATACATAAAATGATCCAACTGATCATATCAAGCAGAAACTAGAACATCATCCTGATGCTCATCATCCAGCGCTTACATCCACAGCCATGTGAAGAATCCTCCTTCCAACATGCTTGGAATGGCTTCAGCAAATGTATCCATCACTTCTTCCTCGAAGTGTCCTCGATCTGAAGAACGCCAAGCCTCTCTCTGAAGTACTCGAACTTCACCCTGGCTAGTGGCTTCGTCAGCACATCTACAATCTGCTCGTCTGTCGCAACATACAGGAGCTTCACAGCTCCTCTCTGCACCATATCCCTGATATAGTGGTATTTGATCTCTATGTGTTTCGACCTGTCATGAAACACTGGGTTCTGGGACAACTTCACACAACTCTGGTTATCACAGAAGATACCAGTAGCCTCCAACGGGAGATCAAATAACTCAGACAGTAACTTCCGTAGCCATACTGCCTCACAACTAGCTGAACAGGCTGCAACATACTCTGCCTCAGCTGTACTCAGTGCTACGCAGGACTGCTTCCTGCTAAACCAAGAGATCACACCTGATCCCATACTGAAGCAACACCCAGATGTGCTCTTCCTATCTGCAGCACTGCCAGCCCAATCTGAATCAACATAACCCTGCAGGTTAAACTTTTGATTCGCCTCATATCTGAGCCCATAATCCACTGTACCCTTCAGGTACCTCAGAACATGCTTTACAGCAATAAGGTGAACACTCCTCGGATCCGTCAGGAACTGGCTCAATGTGTTCACAGCAAAGCAAATGTCTGGTCTCGTGTTCGCCAGGTACATCAAGGACCCAATCATCTGACGATACATAGAAACATCAACTGGCTCAGATGAAGCATCACAAAGAAGCTTCAGATTCGATGCCATAGGTGTGGCCATGGCCTTGCAATCCATCATCCCAAATCTCTTCAGGATATCTACTGTGTACTTCCCTTGACCAAGGAAGATCCCACCTGCACTCTGCCACACCTCCATACCTAGGAAATAGTGCATCATTCCCAAATCTTTCATCTCGAACTTGGCAGCAAGCTTCCGCTGCGTGTTGGCAATCAATCTATCTTCACCAAGTTCTGCACACATATAAGACTGCACCATGCTGTCTTGAAATCCATCTGGTGCATCTTCTATTTCATCACTTTTATATTTCTTAATGCTGCCATCTGCAACATGCTTGATCTGATAGTTCCATTTGGAAGTCATAACAAACTTCCCTTCACATCTTGGGACCGCATCCCAAACATCGTTCTTCATGATCGACGGATCATGGCATTCCATTTCTTCATCCCAGATCCTGGGAACTTCAATATCTTCAATAAATAAATTTGTTGCTGAACAAATGTTGTAGTTCTTCTTTTGTAGGAGATGGCATACGATCTTTCCTACACAACAAGTTAAATTGCATGATTAGAAAACATCTCATAGTTTTCAGAACAAATTCTTACACATAAATAAATATGTCATACAGTCATGCAATTATCTTAGCCAATGCTTCAATACAACATTTATCCATATCCCGTAACTTTCTAGATGCCTTCCAATCTCTACCAGAACATTGTTAAGAGTGTGCACAACTCCCAACATGTCAGCAAAGAGGTTTCATTCTAGATAAGTAGCAATGGAATGTTGTACAGTGCCATAGGCCACTTACCCATGTATATTAGTAGTATGTTGTTCATCAATGCAACTATTCTAATATGCACAATACATATCCTAAGTCTAAGACCATGAGCATATACATCATTGAACAATTTTATTTAAACAAACAAATATGTAAGAAATGATAATTAAAATACTTATCTTTGTTTGTTCGTTGGGTGGACTCCCTCTGAGTCTTCGCTTCCTTGCAGGAGCTGCTGGAGTCCTAATCTGAAGTAGCTTCTTCTACACCTTTCTGTTGTGGAATGTAGAGAGATGGACAACTCCCTCTGAATATCTGCATCCTTGCATAAACCACTAGAGTGTACTCCCCCTTGATCTTTGCTTCCTGGATTACCTGTTCTTGAACTCATATTTATCCTTGGCCCTTATGCATGCTTATTAGTATCATGAATGTGTTATCCTTGTGATCTCATATAAAATCATACATTCATTAGTATACTATTAAAACACAATAATCTCAAGCATGTATAGTCATGATCATTTCAAACAAAAATAGTAAGCATTATTATTCAAGGTTTATGCAGGATTCTTATGGTTAGTCAAATCATAAGAAACATAACATATCTAAACCTATAATTACTCAAACCTATGACTCTTTAGGTTAGTTGAATCATCAATCAAGATAAGAGATATAATATGCATAAAACCTGTGATTATTCAAACCTATACCTTCATGATTCTTCTGGTTAGTCAAATCAATCAATATAAGAGACATAATTCTTTTACTTATATTCCTATTTGACCATAGGACTTTTCTGGTTAGTCATATCATCAATCAAAGTAAAAATCATAATATGCCTAAACCCATGAGTACTAACTTCAATGAATAATCATAATCAATCATGCCAAGTATACTTAAATAAAGGATCTTATCACAAGGTGAGATTCTAACTTGATATAGGAAAAACATACCTGGATTAGCATGCTAGCTATTTATGTCTAACATACTCACATGATGTCTTCTTGTTCTTCTTCAATGACTTGTGCTAGTAACCTGTATATCTCATAGGTTAACTATTACAAAACCAAGTTATACATACCTCGTAAATGGATCTTCTATGAAATCCATGACAATGGATGAATCTTTGTCCTCATGTTATCATGATCATATGTTCTTGGACCAGAACATGATTTGTCTTTCTTGGTGTACCTTTCATGTTAGTAGACAACATAAACCTCATACAACACCATAATGCATTAGTACAATCATAAGTGTCAACACCCTAATCAATGAATATTTTCTATCATGCATTCATAATTTTATTAAGGTGATATGCCAAGTCTAAAATCAAGATTGTACTAACCGTAATAACATGAAGACAAACATACCATAAACTTAATCATGAACAAATATCAAAACATACCTCGATGAGTCATACCTGTCGAGATCGCTTGTAATCTTCTTATGTAAGGCCTTAGCCTCATCTCCCTCTGAAACAGGAACTCCTTCACTTATGCAGGTGACCAATCCATCTTCTTCTAGGATTAACCCAATCCACTTGATTTGCAAGAACTGGACCTGGAGCTGGATATGGGTTTGTCAGAGAAACCCCAAAAATTCAAACTTTGAATTTCAAACTTCTGACAGGATAGAAATATGCGCCTTGATGAGCTGATCAAGCTGGTATAATCAGAATTTGAAAACTGCAAAGTTTCACTCCTCAATTTTGCCTTTGAAACTTCTGGATTCACTGGACGTGACCCTGAACTGGGGTTTGAAGAAGCCCACTCTTTTTCCCAATCAAAATGTTTGATCCAAAGCTCTAAGCTTCTATTTTTCTAAGGAGCTTCCAGCCGTGGTCACAGATTTCAAAAATTCCCATTTTTACAGAAGCCCTAATTTTCCACTTTTCTGATCAAAGTCCCGAACTAGGGTCTAATCAAGCCCGACCTTCTTCCCAACCAAAAATTATGATCTTGGTCTCTAAATTTTTATTTTGATGAGTAGCATTCAGCCGTGGTCTCCGATTACAAAAATTCCAACTTTCTTCAAAGCCCTAAATTCCGGAAGCCATGAATGAAGGTACCAAAAAATAATTCTGTTTTGACAGAAATATGTACCTGATTGTTTCTGGTGTAACTCTAAAATTTTTGATCCACGGGGTCTGAAAAAAGTTTCCTGAGATAGCCTGACCTGTTACCTTTCCATCCTGACAGGTCTGACCTCAATTGGATTCTCTGAGAGAGAGTTATGCCAAATGTCGCAACGTGACCTGTTTTGGGATAAAACAGAAGAGCGAACTTGTACGGCGTGCCACGTGTCACTGTTTGAACTTCGGCCTCTGAAAAAGTTTTCTGAGATAGCTCGGCCTGTTATCTTTCCATCCTGACAGGTCTGACCTCCATTGGATTTTCTGAGAGAGAGTTATGCCAAGTGTCGCAACGTGACCTTTTTATGGGATAAAACAGTAGAGAGAACTTGTACGGCGTGCCACGTGTCACTGGTTCAACTTCGGCCTCTGAAAAAGTTTTCTGAGATAGTACAGACTGTGTACTACCTGTCACTTTTTACAAAATTTCATTTGGAGCTTCCTAGCCCAAGATATGACCTTTTTCCCAAGGTCACCTGATTTTGACTCAGATCTGGAAGAGGCAGAAACCCTATATTGTACAGATCATAAATCAAAAAGTACAACGAATTAGAGGTTGTCCTTTGGACACAAGATACCTGGAGATCTTAGCTTCGGCCTGTAACAATTTCAGATCCGAAAACTTCGCCAAAATGGATTTATAGCGAAAGTGCTACGATGACTGGTTTTTGCTATATCAAGCCCTAGCATCGTAAGTGCAACAAGTGTCATACATGCCATATCATGCCTTCTTTCAGGCTAGCTCTGATACCATGTTAAATTTTCTGAATTTACTTCAATATGATATAGGATCTTAACTGAGAGAACAACATGTACAGCATATCTACAGCATATCAATCATGGAGACAATAATGCAAGCACACAAGAGACACAAAGATTTACTTGGGGAAAACCATAAAGGTGAAAAACCCCAATAACTTCCTCAGAGATAGATAGAGCAATGATACAACCAACCAAGAGAGATAGCCATAACCTATCAGCAATCCTCCTCCTCCATAAGTGCGCCTCTCCTCCTTGAGAGCATGTGTGAGAAGTGAGTGAGTAAATAGAGTGCCTCCCGCACTCTATTTATACTTGACTTGACTTGCCTTTTTACCTAACTCATGTAGGCTCGAACTTAACCACATAACATAATGCTGAGTGGGCCGACCCCCAATAGGGTGGTCTAATAACCCTTTGACCCACATGACTTATACAAGGCCGACCCCAAATAAGGTGGTCTAATAACCCATCAAGTATAAGTTACGACACTTACAATATAAATGACGACACTTCCTTATAGAGGAATAATACCATCTCTATAGGAATACAATATACATATATGTGAAATACATTCCGAAGTTACATATACATCAACATACAGAAAGCAGGTTCTTCAACACCCATGTTTGAAATTGCTTAAGGACAAGCAATATTGCGAAGGGAGGATTTTTCATGTCCCAAATTTTGCATTGGGTCACAATGGCATAAGCACATTGACCATATTCATGAAAGAGCATCAAATTAATGTTAAGGGTCAAATAATTGCCAAGGAGGAAAATTACTAGTTTCCTAGGTTGTGGGTGGAAGCATTGGGATTTGAAATAAGGAGGATAATAAATGATGTGTGGACATTAGAATAGAATAAATATTTAATAAAGGAGATAAATAAATATATACAAGAGGAAATCAAAGTGGCATTTGATCATGCAGACACATGGAGGAAGTGGGACCCACGCAAGCTAGATTTTCTATGCCACATGGCATCCTCCTCTTGTCATTTCGAATCCATAAGAATCCCAAGGGTCTTGGGATGAGTTGGAAGGTCAATAATACTTGGCATGAGTCAATGAGGTCAAAATGTAGAGGAATAATAACTCCCATGGGAGAGGAAGAGACATCTTAGAGAAATTGTGACACTTGGGTTAGATTCCCTAGCTTCTATGACAACAATGATGAAGATGCTATGACACCTATGACACAAATCAGACCTGATGGATGACATATGACATGTCAGGGCTAAAAATATCCTCCAAGAGGGCGCTCAAGGGAGTTAGGGAAGCTAAGATGCTTCCACATGTGATTTGGTGGAAGTGGGAGACTAGGAATTGTTGTACAAGTGGCATTCTTTGGAATATCTTCCCAACTTGAGTTGGAATGCATCTCTTGGAAGGAATTTGACCCATAGAGAGCTTGGAAAATTTATAAATGCCAAGAACAAAGAATGAAGGAATCTTTTGATCATTTTAGAATTTGCAATTGCATTTGTGAAGAGGGAGAGCTAGTGGATGGCTAGTTTCTTGCCTTAGCCAATTTCGAGGGTGAAAGATTCCCATCCAAGTTGGTAATTGGAAAGGCCATTCAGACCTTTCATTTGGAGCTTTAATGGAATCTTAATTTGTAGGTGTAAGCTACAGGGAATCTCATGGTTTCTTCTAGTGCATCTCACACCTTCAACCATTTCCAGTTTTCATGGCATATTCTTGATCCTTGAGGGAGGGCGTTTTTGGTGAGCTATTGTACTCTTTGGGGGAGATTATCATGTCCCATTTATTTTATAATATGAATTAAATACTCTGTTCTTCATCTCCAGAAATTTTCAGGTCAAAATTCCAAGTGGAAATGTATAAATATGATTTTTAATGAAGAAATTGTGCCATTTTCCCCATATCTCTTGCATAGCACTCTTGTGGTTGCATATAGCTAGTGAAGAAATGCCATTTCAACTTCATGTACATTTCAGCTGCTATATATCTCTGTAATAACCATATCAGAAGATCCACAAGTCGATATTCAAAGAAAAACTATGTTAAATTGCTCATTAATGGACAAATAGTGCCATTTCCCCACTACCTTGTTGTGAACCAATGTAATGTTGATGGATTCGAATGGATAAGTAAAATACTGATGGTTTATTGATGAATAGACTGTTATTGATGTATTATATGAGTTTAATGTTTAGTACATAATCATTTGGAGTCATTTTGTTGAGTTTCATAGCATTTGGAGAAGATTGCAGATCATTTCCCCCAAGGTTGAAACTAGTCTTTTTGCATCTGATTTAAGGGAGTTATAGAAGACATTAAAAGTTGAATGGTGATGCATATGAGTTCATGTTGAGGTCCTTTATATGTACCCTGATTCCATTCATAATTTCGAGTTGGATTGAGTGCATTTGGAAATTCATTTTCACCATCTACCCCTAGGGGATTTGAACCACAATTTACTAGTAAAGCTCCCTATCTTGACCAGATTTGAAAGAGGAGTTGAAGAACTCATATGAGCACTCCAGAGAATCGATAAAAATTATAAATATTTCTTAATATCATCCAAGTACCTTCTATATCAATTTGGGAGAATTTGGAGTCATTTGGAGACCAAGGGACCAATACTAGTCAAAGAGAAATTGCTAGTAAAATACCATACATTGACCAGAATCTTAAAGGAGTTTGAAAAAGTGTTTTAATGGTATTAAATCATCCATGAACATCATAATGAAGTATTGATATCATTCATACACCTCCTCAGAAGATTTGGGAGCATTTGGATCAAATTGGAGACCTAGATATCAAAGCTAGTCAAAGGTTGAACTAGGGAAAAAGGTGAAAATTTTGCCATTTTAATTAAACTCATAAAACGGGACATTACAGTAACATGATGGAGACTACAAATATAAGTAGTTTAGGTGCTTCAATGAAGGTGACATTGAATCTTGTGGAAAATATAACATAGGTTTCAGAAGATTCAAATAAGAGAAAAAAAATGCCCAGAGGATTATTTACAAACGAAGTAAATACACTAAGTAATACATGGTATGACAAATAATCATTGAGGAGACTTGGGAGCTCCCAGCTACCTATATAATTCGTGAACTACCTTGTATATTCCACTTGAACATTTCGTCACAATGGATCTTACAACTTAATTCATTGTGTTAGCTTAATTCCATAGAATGATAAATAAATTGGATATGAGAGGAAAATAACTAGAGAAAAATAAAACATCCACACAAATAAAAAAGATATACCTTGGGAAAACCAACTATGGGGAAAAACCTAGCCAAAAGTTAGGACTATGCCTTGCTCTTTTCTTCCTCAATAAGCAATGAAAATACAAAGAAAGTGGTACTCACTATGGAGTTGCATCTGACATTGTGGCCTGCACGGCTACTACAATATCTCCTACTTCCTTTGTTATGCTCTAATATCCACTCCCTTATTTTTTTTCATCCATGGCACAATATAATAACATCATCATAATGGAACCCCTTCTCCTCCTAATGGCCCGGTATTTAACATAGATCGATGGCCATCTAGGGTTATTTTTAGGGCGTGTACATGCATCAACTCTTAATTAGAGTTAGGGTTTGAACTCTATAGAATGTTCTTGAAAGTGCACACATGAGTAGATCCACATGTGTGGGTAATGAGAGTCAACGTACAATCCAATCAATACCATGATGGTCAACTAGATAGGTTAACTTGTGAGAGGCATAACTTCCTCATATGGAAATTGATTGAGGTGATTCTTGCACCTCTAGAAAGGTCTTAGAGTGTAGAACAAAGTTGAGGAGTTGGGATCTATGCTCACAAACTTTTGACCCCCAAAAAATAATTTAATCCCTAAAATGAGCCTCAAAAGGTTCTAGACTCTAAATCTGCAAAGTAGATATGCCCCTAAAATGGGCCTTACAAGACAATTCATCCAATTGTTCCACCCAAAAAGCACCAAAATAGATGAAAAATTATATATACATCCAATTGAACCATTATATTTGTGTCAAACATAGGGATTTTTGGTCTTGCGTAGATAGGCATTATTTTCACTAGTAAAAAATCCCCTTTTATCTACATATCCATGAAGACAAATGAGGATCTATCTATACAGTTTGTAAATGATGTGACAAAAAGGTAAAGGGGAGGGAGAACATCATCACTTTTGACCTTGACAACCCTTGTGTGTGCCGTAATATATTATGTGGGAATTGAGAGTCCCAAAAAGGCATATCTAAATAACCACATTAATCTAAATAAAGCATGGATTTTGAGTTGGATCTAAGGGAAGAAAGAATGTGTAGCAACGAATGTTGGTTATGGAGCCTGATATTCCTTATTCAGAGGTTGTGTTTTAGCTGTGTCTGGATCCCATCCCATGATGTGGGGGTTTGGGGGGCCTTTCCCCCCCAATATAGTCTCCATGGGATCCAGGGGAGCGACGAATACATTTTATGAGACCCCCCTGGTGGGGGTTCTCGATCAGTGCCCCCATAGAAAAAATTTCAGAAAAATGCCTTGTAAAATGTTGTAATTCCATAGTCATGACTTGGTCAATAATGAGTGATTTACAATCCCATGGTATTGGGTGTCCCATAGTATTTTCCCATGGTAATACATCTTTAAAAGTAAGGCATTGTAATACGGCTGTGTATTGTAGCATTGTCAAGATCTATATGATTGTGTAAGAGAGACTGTGAGAGAGTGAAGAGGAAATTGCAGCAGATGTGTTGCAGGTTGTATCCCTTCATTTGTTGGATGGTATAATAATAAGGACTGATTATTTCTGTGTGGACGTAGCCCATATTGGGTGAACCACGTTATATTGGTGTCTCTCTTGTATTGTGTTTATGTGATTTATATTTGCATCTTGTTTTTTTTTTTCTCTGCGATCATGTTTTTCTAATAATTGGTATCAGAGCCAAAGGTGTACTTGGCAGATAAACTCGCAGGAAAGAAGGGTTCCTGGTTCAAGTGAGAGAAATGGCGGAAGAAGGAAATTTTAAGGTCGAGAAATTTAACGGCCAGAACTACCAGTTATGGAAGATGCAAATAGAGGACTATCTGTATCAAAAGGATATATTCCTACCGTTGGGAGGAAAAGCAAAAAAGTCGACGGCTATGAAAGACGAAGAATGGGATGTTCTTGACAGAAAGTCACTGGGAACAATACGACTGTGTATGGATTCGTCAGTGACTTTCAATATCTCAAAAGAAAAGGTAACAGAGGTTCTGATGAGTGCATAGGGTAAACTGTATGAAAAACCCTCGGCCTCCAACAAGGTATTTCTAATGAATCGTTTATTTAATATGAAGATGTCAGAAGGTGGATATGTTGTTGATCATTTAAATGAATTTAATACGATTACAAATCATCTAAGTTCTGTAAATATGAACTTTGATGATGAGGTTAGGGCTCTTCTAATCTTGTGCTCATTTCTAGAAAGTTGGAACGACTTGGTCATGGTTGTAAGTAAATTTGTCTCTGGTTCAAACACTTTGAAATGTGATGATGTTGTTGGTGTTATTCTTAGTGAGGGAATGCGAAGGAAAATCACAGGTGAGACATCAGGTAATTCGTTGACCATGGAGAGCAAGGGAAGACAAAGGGAGAGAGTAAAGAGCCCAGGTAATCGTAGCAAGTCCAAGAAGGGCAGATCCAAGTCCATATTGGGAAAGATAGAGTGTTGGAATTGTGGAAAGAAAGGACATCTTAGAAAGATTGCATATCTCTAAAGAATAAAGGAGATGGATGATCCACATCACAGTTGGAATTATTTTTGGATGCTAACTTCGACACATCTTCGACAAGTCATCGGCATCGACACAACTTCGACATGACTTCAAAAACTTCGCGACTTCGACATGTTCCCCGACCTCACAGTTTCGCGACTTCGACATGTTCCCCGACCTCATAGTTTTGCGACATCGACATGAAGCGTCGATCTGCGACTTGCGACTGTCGAACTTCAACAGACTGTCTCTTTGTATTCTAGTCGACTGTAACAGTTGAACTACCGAACCATTCTAACTTCTTTTGTAACTGAACGTAACGGGAAAGCACCCAAGCGTCTCAGCACTCTCTATATAAGCATGTAAACTATTGTAATATACAACATAGAATCAATCGATGATCTCATACCCAGTAATAGAAGATTAGTTCACATTCCTGCATATTCTCTGTGTATATTTGTGTTATGTCTATGTAGTGTATTCCTACTTTGCGCATTTTGTTTCTTAAGCTTCCGCCATAATAGAGCCGACTCATTCAGTCGAAATGTTGTCCCCCTCATGCTTCCTGTCCACATGTGGATCATTGGTATCAGAGCACTCATCTTTTTTCATGCTTAAGTTTGCGTAGACACTTCCATCGAAGTTATCGACTTATGCATGTTCAAACACGCTCGCAATCTCAGCAATCCAAGCAGATGCTACCTCCAGAAATGGCAGAAGAAACAGACGATAGACATGCAGCCGACGAGACAGCACAACTTATTGAGCAAGCGCTGACTTGACAATGAACTGAAATGTTCACCCAGTTCAATGAAATTCTCACGCAATTTTCTTTGACATCCGGAGGATTTTTGACGAGAACTCACTCTGATAAAATCAACCCCTTCAAAGTGCAAATGAATTTGTACATACCGAATCTTGAAGGCAAGATTGAATGGAATCCGTCGACAATTGGGTACAACAATTGGAATCCTATTACTCTGTGAATCAACTCTCAGAAGCTGACAAGATCACCATTGCAGCCTTAAATATGTCAACATTTGTGCACGGTTGGTGGGCTAACCTCTCAACAAAGATGGAGAAAATAGGAGACCCCATTGACACATGGGATAAATTCGTCAAATACATCCGAAAGGAATTTTACCTACCCAAGTACCTCAAGCAGCAGTATAAGAAGTGGCAGCAGCTAAGGCAATGGAAAGACCCATCAGTACAGAGTTACACCGACGAGTTCTATCGACTCATAGCTAGACTTGGCGTCCAAGAAGAAGAGAAATTGCTTGTTCTAAAGTACATCAGCAGATTGTCCCAGTATATTCAGCAAGAGATGGAATTTCTAACTGTCATTACGCTTGCGGATGCATTCCACTATGCCAACAAACTTGAAACCAAGCAGAAAGGGAAATCACGCTTCGCGACAAAGCCGACATCAAGACGACCACCCGACAAGAAGACATCAGCCGACTTCGACAAGTCGAAATCTTCTCAGTTGACTCTGCCAAACCCAGATCATGACAAAATTCCTTTTCAGAAAAGGGAACGTAGCAAACAACCGTTGACCGAAAAATTGGTGTGATTACCACCACTCATCTTGGAATGATACGTCTGAATGAAAAGCTCGGAAGACATTCTTGGAAAAAGTGTCGACATCCTACGCGTTCGACAAGACGGTGGAAGAATCTGATCCAGACGCAACGACCCTTTTAACATCGACATCGACCACTCTAGCAGCCTCGACTATTGTCGACAAGGAGGAACGAGAGCGCCTGTTCCATACACGGATATGGGTCCAACACAACCCATTACATCTGATTGTGTATAACAGTAGCCAAAAGAAATTCATTTCTAAAGATCTCGTAAAGAAACTAGGTCTTGTCACCACTCCGCATCCTCAGCCTTACAACATCGGTTGGATGAAGGATGGACAAGAACTATAGATCACCCGACAATGCAAACTCGCCTACTTCATAAATCCTTTTGAAGATGAAGTACTTTGCGACGTAGTACCACTCTCCATAGCCGATGCCCTGTTTGGGAAACCTTACCTATGGGATCACCATGGAAGTTATCAGTCACGACCGCAGAAGGTGATTGTTAGAATCCAGAATCGATGGTACAACATACCAGAGCGACGACCTACACCAATGGTTTCAATGATATCTGCTAAACAGACAAAGAAGCTCATCAATCATGCTCGGAAGTCCGTGTTAATCATGATCAAACCACAACATTCTAGGAAGACTCAGCAACGAGTCGACTCACCGACCAAAGCAGCACCCGACAGAAGCAGTTGATAGAAAACGTTCTCGACGAGTATCAGAGTTTATTCCAAGAGTCGGACGAAGTACCTCGACATTGCTAGGTAAAACACTCCATTGAACTTGCTCCTGGTTCTTCTCTTCCTAACGCATCTGTTTACAGAAGATCCATTCTCGAAAATGAAGAGATTCACAGACAAATCCAAGATTTGATCGACAAAGGTCATATCCGACCCAGCTCTTCTCCTTGCGGAAGTCTAGTCATCCTCATTCCAAAGAAAGATGGGACTTGGCACATGTGCATCGACTATAGGGCACTCAACAAAATTTCGGTAAAGAATCGTTACCCTTTGTTGTGGATAGATGAGCTCATCGACTGTCTGAAAGGTGCTAAATTCTTTACTAATCTTGACCTCAAGTCGGGATACCATCAAATTCCAATTGAGCCCTCAGATGTGTGGAAAACTGATTTCGAGACCAAGGAAGGATTGTTTGAATGGTTATTCATGCCTTTCGGCTTAACCAATGCACCTGTGACCTTCACGCAATACATGGATAACATTATTCAACCTTTCATCGGAAAATGGGTCATTGTCTACCTTAACGACATATTGATTTTTAGTCGATCATGGGAAGAACATCTCGGACAACTTCGACAAGCCCTCGACACTCTCCAACAACATCTACTTTACTTGAACATGGACAAGTGCACCTTTGCGATGAACAACATCAAATATTTGGGGTATGTAATTGACTCTGCAGGCATTCACGTCGATCCAGACAAAGTACAGATCCTCAAAGATTGGTCCATTCCTCAAAGAATTCAAGAACTAAGAAGTTTTCTTGGTTTGGCGAATTTCTATCGACGATTCATACTCGGATTCAGTCACATAGCTTGGCCCTTGAATTAGTTGATGAAGGGATATGGAAAAATTGTCTTCAAATGGACATCGACACAACAAGAAGATTTTGAACAGCTCAAGCACAAGCTCTGCACTGCACTAGTACTTGTGTTACATGATTTCCATCAGCCCTTTGAGATTGAGACAGATGCATCGAACTATGCCTTGGGCACAGTGATCACCTAGTCACTTTTCATTTCGAAACTTTTAACGACACAGTTAGAAGATATTCGACGTACGAAAAAGAACTGTACACTATTGTGCAAGCTCTCAAGCAATGGAGGCATTACATCCTTGGCAAGGAAACAGTCATGTTCACTGACCATAATTCTCTACAGTTCGCTCTGACCCAGTCAAAACTACTTACAACTCGACAGCTTAAGTGGATTAATTACCTACAACAATTCCAGTTGGTAATTAAGTATCGTAAAGGTAAAGCTAACATCGTCACTGATTGTCTAAGCAGACCGCCCATTACTCTCCTTTTATAGTGATGAGTATGCAAGGATACGACACCATTACTTGGCCTCAGTTGTATCAGGAAGAAATCTACTTTTCACTAGTCTACCGACAGCTTCAGACTAACAAGTCATCGACCGACGACTATTTACTGAAGGACACCCTTCTATACAAGCTTGGACAGCTTTGGGTATCGACCGGTGAGCATCGACAACAGCTCATTTGGGACGCACACTACAATAAGATTGCAGGACACTTTGGAGTAGCAAAGACACTTGCTATTCTGTAGAAGTATTTATTTTCTCCTACACTTAAAACTGATGTCAACAAGCACATTCGATCATGCGTGGTTTGTGCCATTGCTAAACTGCCTAATCGACGACAAGGATTGTACACACCTCTGTCAGTTCCTAGTCGACCATGGGAATCTATTTCTATGGACTACTTGAAGGGATATCCTACTACCAAACATCAGCACGATGCGATCTTAGTAGTAGTCGATAGATTTTCCAAGATGGCCATTCTCATACCATGCAAGAAGACCATGACAGCGCAGCAGGCTGCTCAGCTCTTCTTCACACATGTTTGGAAACACTTTGGTTTACCCACAACCATTATTTTCGACCGAGATTAGAGATTCGTCAGCATCTTTTGGAAGATTCTCTAGCAACAGCTGGACACATGACTCTCATTGTCGACATCTTTCCATCCTCAGACCGACGGACAGACGGAATTTGTGAATCGCTTGGTCGTACAACTGCTTCGCATTTACAACCACAAGCATCGAAAAACATGGGATGAAAGTCTTCCATACATACAGCACAGTTACAACCATGCTCAGCACAACTCTATAGGAAAGAGTCCATTTGAGATCTGTTACGGATTTCAACCCTCAACGCCTATCGACTTGATCAGCTCCTCGACACAGCCCAACTCCGACACTGACTACAGCCAGGGAGAAGTTTATAGATCCTTGAAGTTTTGAGATCAAATATGAGACATCCAGAAGAAAGCACAGAAAATGTTGCAACGAGCAAATGAGAAAGCTAAGGCCCAACATGAAAAGCATCGTATTCCTCATTTATTCCAAATTGGCGATAAGGTCTGGTTACATCTCAAGAAGGAGTGCTTCACCGGTCCATTCAAGAAGCTCAAGCCTTTGCGATATGGTCCGTACAGTATTCTTCGACAAATTGGAGAAAACTCTTTCCATCTTGACATTCCTACATGCTTGGGTCTGCATCCAGTATTCAATGTGGATCTACTTCGACCATACCATGCGCCATTGTTGGATCATAATGACTTATCAACAGCAGAACCCGATGACATCAATCCAGATGTTCAAGAGCCTCTTCCTTGCGACACCATTGTGGTATGACGAGTACGCCATACAAGGACAAACACAATTCCCTTGTTTCACGTTGCTAAAGCTGGACAGATCCCAGCGCAAGGAAAGTGGTACTCTTCTACTGAACTGACCGACAAGCTTCCTCACCTTCATGAGCAAACAATGGGGAGCATTGTTTCTTAGGGAAGGAGGTATGATCCGCATCACAGTTGGCATTATTGTTGGATGCTAACTTCGACACATATTCGACAAGTCATCGACATCGACACAACTTCGACAAGCTTCGACTTCGACATGACTTCGACAACTTCGCTACTTCGACATGTTTCACGACATCGACATGCAGCATCGATCTGCGACTTGTGACTGTCTAACTTTGACACACTGTCTCTCTGTCTTCCAGTCGATTGTAACAGTTGAATTGTCAAACCATTATAACTTCTTTTGTAACTGAACGTAACAGGAAAGCACCCAAGCGTTTCAGCACTCTCTATATAAGCATGTAAACTATTGTAATATACAACATAGAATCAATTGATGATCTCATACCCAGTAATAGAAGATCAGTTTGCATTCATGCATATTGTCTGTGTATATGTGTGTTCTGTTTGTGTAGTGTGTTCCTGCTTTACGCATTTTGTTTCTTAAGCTTCCGCCATAACAAAGCCAACTCATTCAGTCGATCTGTTGTCCCCCTCGTGCTTCTTGGACATGTGCGAATCAATGGACAACAGGACTACTAAGGAAGAAAATGCAGTAGGTGATGTATTACAAGATGCTTTGATTCTTGCATTAGATAATACTAGTAATTACTGGGTAGTAGATTCAGGGGCTTCATGTCATTCTACACCTCACAAGAAATTTAGTTGTGCTTATGTTCAAGGTGATTTTGGACATGTTTTATTGGGTGATGATGAGCCATGTAAAATGGTTGGAATCGGTAAGGTACAGATAAAGTCAAACAATGGAGGTGAATGGTTGTCAAAAGATGTAAGGCATATTCCTGCTATGAAAAGAAATCTTATCTCAACAGGGAAATTGGGATATGGTGGATGTTTATCTACGTTTGGAGAAATGTGGCGGAAGATCACTAAAGGATCGATGGTGATAGCAAAAGGAGACAGGATAGGTATGTTGTATTTATGTCCTCATAATACTGATTGTTCTATCTCTTTAGATTCCACAGGAACAAATAGAGCATTGTGGCATCATAGGCTTGGCCACATGAGTGAGAAGAGGATGCAAATTCTCCACTCAAGGAAGTTGCTGCCAGATCTGAAGCAAGTAAGTTTGGAATTTTGTGAGAACTGTGTTTATGGAAAACAAAAGAGAGTCAGATTTATCAGGGTTGGGAAATAGAAGAAGACTGAAAAGTTAGAGCTTGTGCATACAGATGTATGGGGACTGGCTCAGGTACAATCTCTTGGTGGATCTCGTTATTATGTTACTTTTATTGATGATGCAACTAGAAAAACTTGGGTTTATTGCATTAGACAGAAATATGATGTTTTTCTACTTTTAAGAAATGGAAATCTTTGGTTTAGAATGAAATAGGACAAAGGTTGAAGTGTCTCAGATCTGATAATGGATTTGAATACTACAGAAAGGAGTTATATAGTTATTGTTCATACCATGGGATTCGTAGAGAGAAGACAGGAAGGATGAACAAAACGATCATGAAGGAAGGATGAACAAAACGATCATGGAGTGTGCAAGGTGTGTGAGATTGCATGTAGGGTTGTCCTTACACTTTTGGGCAGATGTTGTAGATACTGTTGTTTACTTAAGAAATAGAGGGCCTTCAAATGCTTTGGATGGTGGTATTCCAGAGGAGGCATGGATAGGTAAAAAAGGGAAACTACTCATTTCTGAGAACTTTTGGTTGTGAAGCATTTTTCCATATTGATAAAGAAAATAGAACAAAGATTGAGGCTAAATCCAAGAAATGTACCTTTATTAGATACAGGGTTGATGATTTTGGTTATGGCTTAAGGGATTATGAAAATAACAAAATCATTAGGAGTATAGATGTGGTATTCAATGAAAAGGTCATGTATAAAGATCGGTTGCAGGGAGAGAAACAAGAAAATGAAAACACAAAGTACACAGTGCTTGATGAAATCAAAGAAAATGAAGTTCCAAAGGTGTCGGAAAATCAAGAAGAGCAGCAGGAACCTCAAACTCCTGCAAGTTTTAGAAGATCTACCAGGTCAAGTAGACCCCTAAATGATACTCTCCTTCAATGTATTATTTGTTGATGACTGACTCTAGTGAACCAAAATGTTATGAAGAAGCAATGCAGGTGGAAACTAGAAAGAAGTGGGAGCAAGGCATGAATGAGGAGATGGATTCATTAGTAAGAAACCGGACTTGGGATTTGGTTCAATTGCCTACAGGTAAAAGAGAATTGCAGAATAAATGGGTTTATAGGTTGAAGGAAGAATATGGAGGAAAGAAGCGGTACAAGGCTAGACTTGTTGTAAAGGAGTTTGCACAGAAGAAGGGTATATATTTTGATGAAATATTTTCTCATGTTGTTAAAATAACTTCAATTAGAACTATTTTAAGTCTAGTGGTTGTAGAATATTTGCATCTTGAACAGTTAGAAGTAAAAATATCCTTTCTCCATGGGGATTTGAAGGAAGAGATTTATATGCAGCATCCACAGGGGTATGAGGTCAAAGGGAAGGAGAATTTAGTATGCAGGTTTAAGAAGAGCTTGTATGGCTTGAAGCAATCTCCAAGGCAGTGGTATTTAAAATTTGACAGGTTTATGACAAAACAAGGTTATAGTAGATTTCATTCTGACCACTATGATTATTTCAAGAGGCTAGACAATGGAAGATATATTATCTTGTCATTGTATGTGGATGAAATGCTTGTTGCAGGGTCTAACATGCAGGATATAAATGTGCTCAAAATGAAGTTAGCTAATTCATTTGTGATGAAGGATTTGGGTGTTGCAAAGAAAATTCTTGGTATGAGAATAACAAGAGACAGAAAAAATCGCAAATTGACATTGTTTCAGGGTGAGTACATACAAAAGGTGTTGGAAAGGTTTAGAATGCAGAATGCAAAACCATTAAGTACACCTTTGGCCATCCATTTGAAACTAAGTAAGGATATGTGTCCCAAGACACAGGAAGAGATAGATTACATGTCCAGGGTTACTTATTCATCAGTAGTTGGAAGCTTGATGTATGCCACGGTGTGCACAAGATCAAATATTGCACATGCAGTGGGAGTTGTGAGCAGGTATATGAACAATCTAGGTAAGAACATTGGAAGGAAGTACAGTGGATTCTCAAGTATTTGAGAGGTACTACTACTCATGTATTATGTTTTGGAGGTTCAGAGATTGTTCTACATGGATATGTTGATGCAGATATGGCAAGTGATAAAGATAGTAGGAGGAGCACCACAGGGTATGTATTTAATGTAGGTGGAACAACAATAAGTTGGATTTCGAAGCTGCAAAAGGTTGTTGCACTTTCAACAACAGAAGTGGAGTATGTTGTTGCAACAGAGGCTAGTAAAGAGATGATTCTATTACAGAGGTTCATGGAGGAATTGGGTAAGAAGTAGGAGAATAGAAGGTTGTGTAGTGATAGCCAGAGTGCCATTCATGTTGCAAAGAACTTAGACTTCCATTCTAATACTAAACATATACAACTCAAGTACCATTTCATGCGATCTATTCTGGAAGATGAACTGTTGAAGTTGGAAAAGATACACACTAGCTAGAATCCTGCAGACATGTTGACAAAGGTGGTAACTAGAGAGAAACTGATTTCCTACTCAATTTCAATTGGCCTTCAAGCATGAAGGTGAAGATGAGAAATTTTTCAGGTCCAAGGTTCAGAGCATAGTCCAGAAAGTGCAGCAGTGGTAGAGTTTCCATGATCAGTCTCCAAGCGGGATATTGTTGGTTGTGTATCCTGATCTTCCTTATTTAGAGGTCATGTTTCAGCCGTGTCTAGATCCCATCCCATGACGAGGTGGTTTGAGGGGGCTTTCCCCACCAATATAGTCTCCATGGAGGGTCCAAGGGGGGGGCGACTACATTTTAGGATCCCCCCTAGTGGGGGTTCAGGGGTAGCACCCCCGTAGCGAAAATTTTGGAAAAAAATTCCTTGTAAAATGTTGTAATTTCATAGTCATGACTTGGTCAATAATGGGTGATTTATGAGCCCATGGTATTGGGTGTCCCATAGTATTTTCCCATGTTAACCCCTCTTTAAAAGGAAGGCATTGTAATATGGCTATGTATTGTAGCATTGTAAAGATCTTTATGATTGTATAAGAGAGACTGTGAGAGAGTGAAGAGGAAATTGCAACGGATGTGTTGCAAGTTGTATCCCTTCATTTGTTGGATGGTGTAATAATAAGGACTGGAAATTTCTGTGTGGACGTATCCGATCTTGGGTGAACCAAGTTATATTTGTGTCTCTCTTGTATTGTGTTTATGTGATTTATATTTGCATCTTGTTTATTGTCATTGCTCTACGATCCTATTTTTATAACAAAAAAACCCACCAAGAATGTATTAAACAAGACCAAATAATGACTAAGAACACCCTAAAGGAGGTGTTGGAGGAAGCTAGTTGACCTAATCGACTAGCAAACATAGTCGAATGGTTAGCTAGATCAGTCGACCTCATGGTGGGTCGATTGACTAAGGTAGTTAAGGAATTTATAACTACCTTCATGAATGTAATCCTATATAAGTATATGTAAATCATCCATTGCAATAGAGAAGATTGATCATATAATATAAAAGACTATTTGTTGTTGGTTCCACTACTTCTTTCTCTTCATCTCTCCTTCTATGCATGCATGCATGAATATTATTGCACTGTATAATATGCTTGATTTTGTACTATCCCAGTAATTGTTGTCAATGTAATCCCGCAGATTACAATATGTGTTCCATTGTTGGTAGCGCATTATCTAATTCGTGTATAATAACAAAATCATGCATAGATGCTGAGTGAGGAAGATATTCGTAAGTGGTGGCATAGAAAAGTTTGAAAATTTACGCAAGAAGAAATCGACTAACAATTACAGAGGCCATCGAACTAAATCTAAGAACATAAGAAGAGAGTTGAAGCTAAGAAATTGTTGTTGAAACTGAACAATGGTGGTCGAAAAAATCTATACAAGTGGGTAGAATGAATCACCAATGAATTTTGTGAAGACCAAGTTATCAAAGAGTATACATCTACAAACAACTTCAAAAGAAGATTCTACGACGACTTGCACAAAAACATTTATGTACTATACCAATACTATTGCACAATTTTCTTGTAAACGAGGGTGTTGTCCATAAATTAGAAGCACGATCCCCTATACACATGTAATGACCCTTTTTCAAAATTCTATTAAAATGCCAATTTTTCCACTTTTTCCCCAATTTCGACCTTTGACTAGTTTAACTGTTTTGACCTCCAAATCAACCTAAATGCTCCCAAATCTTCTGTAGGAGTGTATGAATGGTATTTAGACTTAAATATCAGGTTCAGGGATGTTTTATGGCCCTCCAAATACTGCTGCAAACTTGATTTGTATTCTGATCAATATATGTAATTTTGACTAGTAATTTGTGCATCAAATCCCCCCCGGGTAACATTGCAAATGGCCTTCCAAATGCCTCCAAACTCCCACGAATTTATGAACAGAGGTATATAATGTGTTAAGTATGTTATTAAGGTCTCATATGCACCATTAATTGATTTTTACTACTTTTCTAACTCTCTCACATTCAACAGCAAAAACCCCCAATTCGACCCTTGGGGAAATGGCACTATTTCACCTCCCAATACAACTAAACTGAGTAAAAATGCTTCAAATGCTCAAGTACAGTACATGAAACTTGTAGAATACATCCATGGAAGTATATTGATCACAAATATATAAGAGAATCATCCATCCATTCGAAATAATCAACATTATAGTGTCATACATCAATGCATTGGGGAAATGGACATTGTTTGCTCATTAATCAATAGTTTTGCATACAACCAGTGGGTATTTCAACCTGAGACTTTCTGAATATTAATAAAAGAGGATATGAAGCTATTACAATCAGAAATATATAATGAGAAGCTCTCTCAAGAAGCACAAGTGCTCACCAAAAACGCCCTCCCTCAAGGACCATGAATATGCCTTCAAAACTGGAAACAGTGGAGAGAAAGTGCTGCACTAAACCAAACCATGAAACTTCCTATAGCTGCTACCTGCAAATACAAACTCCATTAAAGCACCATGAAAGACCTGAGTAGCCTCTCCAAACACCAACTTGGATGGGAATCTTTCACCCTCGAAATTGGCTAAGGCAAGAAACTAGTCATCCACTAGCTCTCTCTTCACAAATGCAATTTTTCTCAAATCATCAAAAGCCATTCTCATACTTCATTTCTGCATTTTATAACCAACATTATCCTTCTAAGGGTCGAAATCCTCTCAATAGATTCAATAGATTTCCATTTAGGAAATATTCCACATTTGCCACTTGTCTCCTAATTCCAACCTTCCATCTTCTCCCAAATCCGATTTTGAGTCTCTTTGGCTTCTCCAACTCCCAAATTCACCTTCCTTGGGCCTATTTTTGGTGCTAACATGTCATAGTGGTTAGATGTCAGAGGTCAGGTCTGCAATTTGTCATAGTTGTCATAGATGCTCCATCATTGGTGTCATAAGGGCTAGAGAATCTAGCCCAAGTGTCCACAAACTTCCACTTTGACTCTTTATCTTCCATGGAGGTTACCAATCCTTCCCAATTCGACCTAAGATGCTCAATGACATGTGTTATGACTTACCAACTCACCCAAGAGTGTTCACATTCCCATTAATTCGAATTTGCAAAAGAGAGATACCACGTATTATGAAAAATCAAGCTAGTGTGGGTCCCACCACCTCCATATGTCTCCAAGACCACTTGCCACTTAGAATTTATCTTGAATTTATTTATTCACCATATTTATTAAATGCTTGAACCCCTCTAATGTCTAAATATCATTTATTAGCTTCCTTATTACCATCCCACATGTGCCCATCCAACCTAGGAAACTAGTAGGATTGATGGGATTGTCTTACTATGCACTTATTTGAATGGGGACATTACATTCCTCCCCACCCAAGATTGCTTGTCCTCAAGCAATTTCAGATTTGGATGCTGCAAAATATTCTCCTCTTCCCATGTGGCATCTTCATTTGGTAATTCCTTCCATTGCACTAAATATTCTTTGAGGATTCTACTCCTCAACCTTCTTTCCCGTGTCTTCAAAATCTTTTCCGGAACAAGTGTGAGCTGACCTTCATCATCCAAAGGAGGAAGTATTTCTGAAGTGATGATTTGCTGACCAAGAGCTTTCTTGTGACAAGAAACATGAAATACATTATGGATTTTACTCCCTTCCGGAAATTCTAGTTCATATGCTACTTCTCCAACCTTCCGCACTACCTTGTATGGCCCATAGTACCTTGGTTTCAAATTTTTCTGCTCCATTCTTTTTTAGAGATGTTTGTTTATAAGGCTGCAACCTTAAATATACTAAATCATTGACTTGAAAGGTTATTTCTTCTCTATGCCTATCAGCATATTGTTTTTGCTGATTTTGAGCAACCTGCAAATTGTCTTTCAAGAGCTTTAAAATTTCTTGGCTCTCTTCCACCCAATCTTTAGCCTTTGGGGCTCTACTATCACCAAATATAATGTCATCAAATGTAAGTACATCATAACCATATAATGCTTTGAAAGGAGACATTCCTATTGACATATGATAAGTGGTGTTGTAGCAAAACTCACCCAAGTGTAGCCATTTTTCCCATGCTTTTTGTTGCCCTCCCACATAGTTTCTTAGGTATCCTTCCAACCATTGGTTTACCCTTCCATCAGTTTGTGGATGATAGCTGGTACTTGGATTCAATTGATTGCCTACCAATCTAAAAAGTTCTTACCAAAAAGCACCCATGAATCTACTATCTCTATCACTGACAATGCTCTTAGGGAGCCCATGCAATCTGAAGATTTCTTTGAAAAAATATCAGCCACTTGTGCAGCACTAAAAGATGATGTAACAGCAAAGAAATGAGCAAATTTTGTCAACCTATCAACTACCACATAGATGCAATCCTTACCCAAGGATTTAGGCAATCCAGTGATGAAATCCATGGAAATACTGTCCCATTTTTGCTCTGGAATGGGAAATGGTTGTAATAGGCCGGCTGGACATGTAAGTTCTGATTTGTTTTGTTGACATGCTTTACATTCATTCACATACTTCTGAACATCTTCTTTCATCCCCTTCCAAAAAAATCTTTGCCTCAACTGTCTATAAGTTTTGAAGATCCTTGGATGGCCCGCTAGTGGGGAATTATGTGCTTCTTGCAAAATTCGGTACTTGAGCTTGGAGTTATGAACTAAATAAATTATTCCCTTATAATATATCATCCCATTCAAAATCCTATAATTATCATCCCCTTTGATTCCATCCAACACATCACAAGCAAATTTGTCTTTGGCATATTGAACTAGTAGCATGTTTTTTCAATCCTTGGCAATATCCATGAGAGAAAAAGAAGGCCTTCTTGACAAAGCATCTGCTACTATATTATTCTGTCCTTTGACATATTCAATATCAAAATCATAAGCTTGAATCTTGCTTACCCACTTTTGTTTCCTTTCATTTAGATCTTTTTGGGTGAGAAAGTGTCTTAGACTATTGTGGTCAATTTTCACCACAAACTTGCTGCCCACCAAGTATTGTCTGAATTTGGTCAATGCATGCATAATGGCCAGCATTTCTTTATCATAGATGGAGTAAAGTTTTCATGAGGCTGCAACTTTCTGCTCTCAAAGGCTATGGGGTGTTGGCCTTGCTTTAGGACAGCCCCTATTCCTCCACCTAAAGCATCACATTCCACAACAAAAGGTTTAGTAAAATCAGGAAGTGCAAGTATGGGACAAATACTCATTACCTCTTTCATTTTTTGGAAGGCCTTTTCAGCCTCTTCATCCTACTTGAAAGCATCCTTCTTAGTCAAATCAATGAGTGGAGAAGTCAACTTGGAGAACCCTTTCACAAATTTTCTGTAGTAGGTGCATATGCCAATAAAGCCTCTCAATTCGGTAATATTTTTTGGTAATGGCCATTCCAAGATAACCCTGATTTTTTCCATGTGTACCTTCACTCCTTCTTGCCCAATAATGTGCCCAAGATACAGTATTTCTTTCCTCCCAAACTCACATTTTGATAACTTAGCAAATAAGGACTCTTCTTGCAAGATTTTCAACACAATCTCTAACTGTAAATGAGAATATCATCAAAGAAAACCAAAACAAACCTTCTTAGTTGCTTGCAAAATATCCTATTCATACATGCTTGAAAGGTGGCTGGAGCATTAGTTAACCCAAAAGGCATGACAAGAAATTCAAAGTGGCCAAAATGACATCGAAAAGCGATCTTTTGCACATCTTCATCTTTCATTCGAATTTGGTGATACCCTGATCTAAGGTCAATTTTTGAGAAGTATTTGGCCCCATGTAGCTCATCCATGAGCTCATCAATCCTAGGAATATGATACCTATTCTTGATAGTCTTTTTGTTCAAGGCTCTAAAATCTATGCACATTCTCAATGTTCCATCTTTTTTCTTCACTAGCACTACTGAAGAAGCATAAGGGCTAGAGCTTGGTCTAATGAGTCCCAACTCTAGGAGTTCTTGGATAGCTTTTTCAATCTCATCTTTGAACTTTTTAGGATTTCTATAAGGTGGTATCTGAATGGGAGAAGTACCCTCCTCCAAAATAATACTATGCTCAACCCCCCTATCCGGTGGCCTACCATGTGGAAGGTCTCTAAAAACCTTTTCATATTTTTGCAAAAGTCTCTCTATCTCCTTTGGGTGTTTGACAATATTTATAGTTGGCTTGGGAGATGTAATATGACATTCAGCAACCCATTCTATATCCCCATGCCTCAATATAGATCTCATACTATTGCAAGTTACTACTTGATTTGGGTAAGTGTGTTTCCTTCTCACAATTCTTTGTACTCCTTTTGAATCTTGGAATTTCATTTCGGGAATTTGATAATTTACTGTATGCTCTCCTATTGAATACAGCCATTGCATTCCCAAAACCACATTAGTATCAGCAACATCAACCACATAAAAACTATCAACAAAAGTATAGTTACCTACGGTGACTTGCAGCTTTGGAACCCATGTTTTGCATTGCATTGTGTTGTGACCAGGAATGACAACTGTGAAGCCATCAAATGGTTCAATAGGTATCTTTATTTTCTCTACCATCTCTGCATCAATGAAGTTATGAGTGGCTCCTCCATCTACCAAAACTGAAGTTCTTTGTCCTTGTACCACACCTTTGCATCGGATAGTATGATAGCGAGGTACTGCTGAAAGCACTGCCATTCTTGCTTTGTCCGGTGAAGGCTGATTTTCTTCTTGTCTTTCCTCTTCTACTGCTGTCTCATATGACTCTTCTTAATCTGAAATATGTCCATCTTCATCTATGCCCCCATCATACCCCTCATTGTCAGAAAATACTTCTATGTATTGAGCCTTTCCTTTGGTACATTTGTGCCCCAGTGTCCATGGTTGGAAGCATGTGAAGCACAATTTCTTTTTTCTAAGTTCACCCCTGTTTAGTCCCTCTTTTTTATTCCTCTCAAATGACTCTCTTTGCCAAGGTTTCTTATCATATCCATCCCTTTGCCAAGGTTTCTTTTCAAATTTGTAGCTAGGCTTAGGAGAAAATCTCGTTCTAGGAAGCACATTTTGGAGATCCCTAGTCAAGCTCATTGCATCTTTTAATGTAGTTGGCTTGTGGGCTTTGACCAAACCTCTTAAGGGTTCATCCAAACCTTCAGTGAACAACAATACTAATCTTCCCATAGATACATCAGCCACCTTGACTGATAATTTTTGAAAGTCCAACATATATTCGGTAGGGGACCCAGTTTGCTTCAATTGAGCTAGTTCTTTGAAAGGCAATTCTGGATCTTTTTGTTCAAATCTTTCTAGTACCCTGTCAACAAATTATCCATGTGTTTTAACCTGATTATGACCCAAGGTTTTCATCCCATGAAACCACCATTCATTGGCATCTCCTTCCAAATGCAAAATGGCCATTTTTAATGCATCCTCTTCCAACATAGGATTCAGCTGAAAATATACATCCAATTTTTGCACCCAAGTGTTAGCAGAATTTTGAGAAGAACCATCAAAAGTAGGAAGTGACATTTTTCCAATAGCACTATTCAATTCTTTGTTTTGGAATGGACTCCTATTGTCTCCCTTCATTTTAATCTTTTGCATAGCATCAATGTAGTCACTGAGTGGTACACCTCTTTTACACTCTTCATTCAAATCATTCCAATCATTTACTAGTTTCTTGTAATCCAATTCAAGATTGGGCTCTTCTTTGGGTGTGAGAAATTTAGGTGTAGTATGTCTTTGTGTGCTTTGAAATTCATCAGGTCTATTATGAGGTCATGTACTTGAGAAAATATGCTCATTCCCTCTCATCTTTTCCCCTGAGTATGAACCACTATTATCTCCTATCATCCCTTTTCATGAAAGTTGGCTACCCAACAATTCGAAACCTTTCATCATTTGTTTATTCATATCTATCATAACCATGGTAATTCCTTCAAAACATGGTTTTAAGGCTTCAATAAATTCCTCCTTAAGTCTTAATTTTTCCTCCTCCTCTCTACCCATTGTTTTAGAAAAAAACTATTTTTCTGCTACTATCTCTTCTTCAACTACTGATTCAAAGGGTGGTGTTTTATTTGTTTGGATTCTTGTTAATACCATCAGGTGCCAAGACCATGCTCTGATACCACTTGTAATGACCCTTTTTCAAAATTCTATTAAAATGCCAATTTTTCCACTTTTTCCCCAATTTCGACCTTTGACTAGTTTAACTGTTTTGACCTCCAAATCAACCCAAATGCTCCCAAATCTTCTGTAGGAGTGTATGAATGGTATTTAGACTTGAATATCAGGTTCAGGGATGTTTTATGGCCCTCCAAATACTGCTGCAAACTTGATTTGTATTATGATCAATATATGTAATTTTGACTAGTAATTTGTGCATCAAATCCCCCCCGGGCAACACTGCAAATGGCCTTCCAAATGCCTCCAAAATCCCACGAATTTATGAACAGAGGTATATAATGTGTTAAGTATGTTATTAAGGTCTCATATGCACCATTAATTGATTTTTACTACTGTTCTAACTCTCTCACATTCAACAGCAAAAACCCCCAATTCGACCCTTGGGGAAATGGCACTATTTCACCTCCCAATACAACTAAACTGAGTAAAAATGCTTCAAATGCTCAAGTACAGTACATGAAACTTGTAGAAGACATCCATGGCATTATATTGATCACAAATATATAAGAGAATCATCCATCCATTCGAAATAATCAACATTATAGTGCCATACATCAATGCATTGGGGAAATGGACATTGTTTGCTCATTAATCAATAGTTTTGCATACAACCAGTGGGTATTTCGACCTGAGACTTTCTGAATATTAATAACAGAGGATATGAACCTATTACAATCAGAAATATATAATGAGAATCTCTCTCAAGAAGCACAAGTGCTCACCAAAAACGCCCTCCCTCAAGGAGCATGAATATGCCTTCAAAACTGGAAACGGTGGAGAGAAAGTGATGCACTAAACCAAACCATGAAAATTTTTGTAGCTGCTACCTGCAAATACAAACTCCATTAAAGCACCATGAAAGACCTGAGTGGCCTCTCCAAACACCAACTTGGATGGGAATCTTTCACCCTCGAAATTGGCTAAGGCAAGAAACTAGTCATCCGCTAGCTCTCTCTTCACAAATGCAATTTTTCTCAAATCATCAAAATCCATTCTCATACTTCATTTCTACATTTTATAACCAACATTAGCCTTCTAAGGGTCTAAATCCTCTCAATAGATTCAATAGATTTCTATTTAGGAAATATTCCACATTTGCCACTTGTCTCCTAGTTCCAACCTTCCATCTTCTCCCAAATTCGATTTTGAGTCTCTTTGGCTTCTCCAACTCCCAAATTCGCCTTCCTTGAGCCTATTTTTGGTGCTGACATGTCATAGTGGTCAGATGTCAGAGGTCAGGTCTGCAATTTGTCATAGTTGTCATAGATGCTCCATCATTGGTGTCATAGGGGCTAGGGAATCTAGCCCAAGTGTCCACAAACTTCCACTTTGACTCTTTATCTTCCATGGAGGTTACCAATCCTTCCCAATTCGACCTAAGATGCTCAATGACATGTGTTATGACTTACCAACTCACCCAAGAGTGTTCACATTCCCATTAATTCGAATTTGCAAAAGAGAAATACCATGTATTATGAAAAATCAAGCTAGTGTGGGTCCCACCACCTCCATATGTCTCCAAAACCACTTGCCACTTAGAATTTATCTTGAATTTATTTATTCACCATATTTATTAAATGCTTGAACCCCTCTAATGTCTAAATATCATTTATTAGATTCCTTATTACCATCCCACATGTGCCCATCCAACCTAGGAATCTAGTAGGATTGATGGGATTGTCTTACTATGCACTTATTTGAATGGGGACATTACAACACACCCCTCTTACAACCAATAGGGAGAAAAAATAAGAAGAGTGGGAATACTTCCTTAGCAAATAATTGCAATGGCTACCAATGCTGATCACAAGTAAACTGAGGGTTGGAAATAGGGGGTTAAGACACCCATGATATTCCTTGAATGAGAATATCCCTATTCAACCCAAGGAGAAAGAAAACCAAACAAAGTAACGATGCCAAGAAAAGTACAATCACCTGAAAAATGGCATACACTTGAAATAGAAACCAAGAAGAGAGAGCAAAGAAGGATGGAAGTGTACAAACCCTCACCCGACTTACAAATTGGAGAGAGAAAAAGGTGGAAAAAGAGAGCAAAAATACGAGAGTCTATAGACATGCACCAACCAAATTCACTAGAAAAGGGCATAGAGTGTCAATTCGATAGTAGACCAACCCTACCTAAGTCACATCAATATCGACTAGGTGCAAAAGAGGAGGTAAATACGATGGTTCTAGATGACCTAATCCATGAGGATTGATGACTCGATGATTAGCTAACCCTATATGAGTTGAGGAATGTTCAACCAAATGTAGAAGATGAATATGTCGGGATGGTTCCCAGTTTGGAAGAAGAATTGCAAATGGTTGAAATAGGCATTGAGGCTTTGCACATCTCATAGAATGAAATAGAAATCGATGATTTTTCTCCTAGAAACTCTCCTGAAAAAAATAGTTTCATAGCCAACGAAATTTTAAGGTATTGGTTACATTTGGAACCTACCACTTCCTTGGTATGGAGTTAACTAGATGAAAATGGAAAAGTGATCAACAATATCTAGCTTTAAAGATTAGAAAGAGAGGGGAATTGGTTAAGTGTCACCATTGAATTGTTGGAACAACTTAATTATTCAATTCAAGGATCTCACAAAAAAACCCCCCCCACCAACTGAATTTAGTATCTAAATAAATTCAAACACCAGAAAGTGAGAGGTACATTTTAGAGGAATGACAAAAAATGAACAATTTTCAGCCTTGGTTTTTTTTTTTAAAGTAGGGTATAAACCAACAGCAAAAATAGTACAATATTTGACTTCCAAATGGTCCAAACTAATAGAAAATACAAGAAGGAAAGATACCAAACATATTGGATAAGTTCTAACCCTCTAGGATAGCATATCCCACATAAACCACATCTGAAAATTATATTTTTCAATAGGTATAATAATAGTACAACAACAAATGAGCGAGTTTCTTGGAGCGAGGGTTCTTGGAGCGGAATTTTTTGCTGTAGCTTGGGCGGCCAGGGCTTGGCCCAGCCGCCCCTCCCCTGTTGACCTTGCAGGAACAGAGTGCGGTGGAGGCAGTTCTGGAGCGTAGGGGCTCAGGGTCCGTGTGGCTTTGCCATTGAAACGGTGGCTCTTGAACGGCGACGGCGATCTTGGTTCCGCCCAGATCCAAACCAGTTCACCTGCTGTTTCACGATTGTGGCATCATTTGGGTTTTACTCGACGGTGGCGGCGTTCTAATCCGGTGGCCCTCTTTTTTGTTGCTATCGACAGCGGTCCAGATAACTGGCGACCCTTGCAATGGTGGGCGTGGCAAGGCAGAGGTGCCTGCATCGGTGCTCCTACTTGCGGCCGGAACAACGCGTAGACGCAGCTCAGATCTGTGAAAACCGCCAGCATGCCCAAGCTTTCTTGGCTATGGCTTCGTGTTGGCTACTTTACGGGCCTGAGCAACGACATGCTATCTTTGCTGGGTCTCCAGAGCCTGACTGAACCAGATTCGGCGAGCATTGATGGGGTTTTCGTTTCAGAACCGGTGGCATTCACACCAGTGTGTTTCCTGATCGTTTTCCTCCTTCTGCGAAGGTCTCTTCCTTCCTTTTCAGCACAATATGAGTGGGTTTATTGTTTTCGTGCCAACGTTTGGCTGTTCTGATTAGGGCTTCGCCATTCATGGCTGGCCTGAATATATGTACATTTTTTAGCCACTGGTTTGCGGCTTTTAGATGTAGTTTTGATTTGTTTCTGCTTATAGGGGACAAAAATTTGTGAAAATGTAGGGATCCTTGTTGATTCTACTACATCTGCGATATGTAATTTTGATCATCTTTTTGAAATAAAATTACGGACATTTTCCCAGGAAAAAAAAAATAGTACAACAACAAATATAGTAGCAGTAAAACAACCCTTTAGATTGTTCAATGAAGATGTCAAATCACTTAAAAATTGTCATTTTACTTATGTCGAATCATCAATACATATATCGTTGTAGATAATAATACATGAAGAACATATATCACTATAAATTAAATATATTAAATGCACAAATTTTGAATCGCTGAAAATTCCATTTATATGCTCAAGATGAAGTACATGTGCATACTATAGTCTTCTCTCAAGCCTTGACAAATCCACTAACTCTCCAAAACCCTAGCTAGGGAAAATATGAAAACCCCAGCTCATCCAAGGAGCTCCAATATGTAAGAATCACTCCAATACATCCAAGGCAAGACATCCTCTTCAATTCTTCTTCTCCAACAAAGGCACCCTAAGATTTTATCACAAAACCCTAATCTCCAAACTCTAAATAATAAACCTTAATCCTAGACCTCCAAGATAGTCCAAGAAGACCAAGAAACCCTAGTGACTCAAGATAGGGATAGATATATCAACTAAAAGAGAAGAGCAAGAGAGAGAGAGAGAGGGAGGGGAATAGTGTGCACTTCTTACCAAGGTCACATCTCAACACAAGAGTGAATACAAGTGAGTGAATGATTGATAAATGATGACTCCCTCCTTCCCATATTTATATGTGAGGTAAGGGAGGCCAACAATACAATGTGTTCCCAAGCCCTTACAAGAAACCTACAATAAACTCATGTAGGCCAACACAAATGAGACAATACACCCCAAAGTGCAAGTTCCATGCTCCAAGGTGATGCGATACACAATAAGGGCTCCAAGATGGTAGGTACACAAAGTCCACATGTCTTAGTCACAATCCTCTACAGACTTTATTGATCCTCCAAAGAAATGTATTCCACTAGGTCAGTTTCCCCCTGTAAGAACACTGTTGCAGCCCAAGTGTCCCTAAGCCAACTCCAAGCCTCCGAATAAGAATCAAAGAAACACAATGTCATCTAAGGCTTAAATCCCTCCTTCGATACGATTGATTCCCACAACCAAGTGAAGTCTCTGTGTGGCCACAATGAAGGGAATCCACCAACCTATGAAGAGAAATCAAACTCCTAAGGGAAGAATACTAAGCCAACAACGATCTTAGGTCAAGCAATCATCAAGTAAGCTATCTCAAGTGTAAATCCATCACAAACCATCTCCCATGAGCCAATCCATCTTGGACCATCCAAGGGTTGATCATACACCATGTGCTACAAAACTCATGAAGCACCCAAAACATAGTGTAAACACTTTTGGAGTAACCCCAAAATCTAACAAATCGTTATCGAGCATGTCCAATAAGAAAGGAAACTAGTGTTCAACAAATTTCAAAATTAAAAATATACTTCTAATCAAGGTTACAAACATCGTGTCCACAAATATATTGTCAAGAGTATAAAAAAAAACTTATCAACAACATCCAAGAAAATATTAAAAGACATTTAAAGCAACCCCTCTCTTTAATCCTTTTATAAACAAATGTAATAGTGAATAACCCCTTTGTCCTCAATTCCCTGCTTTCCCTCTTTAAACTGAGAAAAAAAATTCAAATATCTCCTACCTCGATCGATATTTAATATATCACGATATTTTCAAAATTGAAAAAGTTCATAATTTTTTCCAATGATAATATCACCAAACTTAAAGAATCATGATATATCGCAATGTTTACAACACTATTTCTACTACCTTCATAAATGAATAAAGTTAAAAAACTATTATTAAAAAATGATAATATCACCAAACTTAAAGAATCATGATATATCGCAATGTTTACAACACTATTTCGACTAACTTTATAAATAAATAAAGTTAAAAAACTATTATTAAAAAATATGCTTCATAAATATCTATATAATTTTATTCCAACCTCAAATCAGAATTTACATTCAATATGATGTAATTCATCCATACTTTTATTAGTAATTAGTAATTTGATTATGGAATGAAAATGCCTACTTCGTCCTCATCCTTATATCTATTCCAACATATATGTTTTTAATAACTAAATAGAGTTCCAATATTTTAATTTAATTAAAAAATAAAAATACATATTTAATTTTAAAACAAAAATTTAATTAAAAAAACATATTATTTTTATAACAAATAATATAAAATTTAAAATATATTATCATTTAAAAAAACACATTATTTTAAAATCTAATATAAATATTATATAAATCATTACTTTATTTTTATAAATAAAATTTGATAGGATATAAAATTAAATTAAAAACTAAGTTTCTATAATAAAAATATTTAAAAAAAATAAACCACTCACCATAAATGCTCCAAGTACTATGATTGCACATCCAATTCCGAAAGTGATTGTATTTAATCCTTTCCAACCAATCACTGTAACATAAAATATCCATACATATTTTAATGTTTCATTCATTTTAACAAAGACAAGATAAAAATAAGTCTACAACTATGAAAACTTATCAAATTCCACACTTAAAACATGTCAACAACTATGAAAATTTATCAAATTCCGCACTTTACTAATAGGAAAGATACTTCTTAATATAAAACATGAATCTTAAATGGTCATTGAAGGAGCTAGTGCAATTACAATTACAGCTCTCTACATAATAGTAAGCTAAACTCTAGAAGACTTGTATTCAAAATTAGATTATTTTTCTTACTAACATCATTTTGCTCAAAAAAATATTCGAATTTTTTGTGCAAATAATCTAGAATTTAGTTTATTCCAATATGCACTAAGAATGAATGGCTTTTCACGGCTTTTCACGTATCCAAATCATGGGTGACTCCACACTGGTTATAGAGTAGGCACAGATGAAGCCTGTAATAAATCATATCGGTTTCTCCAATCTGGAGGTTTTAATTTGAAATCTCATTGAAGATTTGAATGGATTAGCTTTACCAATGCATAAAGAGAATTAAATATGGAGGGTGATGAGCTTTCAAAACAAACTCTTTCATTAAGACCTCGTCTTATGGTTGAAGAACTTTTCTCATGATTTTATCGAATTCCTATATTCGTATGCTTAATCCATTCGGCTTATGTGTTTTGTATGGCATCCTTGTGTGTAGCTTAGAAGTGCGGTTTTTTAAGATTTAATGGTGGACGCTATGTCACCATTTCTGTTTTGAGTCAAATGTAATGGAGGGATCTTGGAGTTCTTTGTAATGGTCTAGTGAGAGTGTTATAAAAAATATGTGTATTATTACTTGTTAACTGTTATAAATAAGTTATCAATTACTTGTTATTCGTTCTCTATGTGTAATTGTAATTACCTATTTTTTATACTTTAATTACGTCTAGCTTTTTCTAGTTATAGTTAAACAGGTTGTATGCCACAAAGACCGTAAATCTTTTTAAATATAATTTTCTACATATTCTTAAATTTATTAAATAATATTAAAAAATTATAACATTAGATTATTTATTTAAATCTTATTTTTTAAAATATGTTATTAAGATTATTAAATAATATTAAAGAAAATCTTATTTTTTAAAATATGTCATTAAGATTATTGAATAATATTAAAGAAGTTAATTAACATTTGCGTAGAAAATTAAAGTATGACAACTATTTAATCATCTTTAAATTAAAATATATTAAAAATATGAATATCAGATATAACAACGATGAAAAAAATAAATATTAAAATATATTAAAAATATGAGTATCAAATATAACAATGATGAAAAAAAAAATATTAAATAAATTATGGTTATTAAAAATATTTATAGTAATGTATGTTAAATATGAAGAAAATGTTCTTCAAATCACTCATTTATTTTTTTTAAAGGTGTTTCACCATATATGATGATGAACCATCATTTTATTTTAAAATATTATTATATATTCATTTATATATATAAATTATCATTTTATTTAAAAATATTATTATATTTTATATAATAATAATAAGTATAGATTAATATAAATTAGTTTAATAATTATTTTATTTTATTTTAAAGTTACAATGAAATCTATAACTTTTTAAGAGAAAATATATATTCTTAATTATTAGGTTTACTAGATTTTTTAATAATATAAATTTTAATTACCCATTTACTTAAATTTAAAGTAAATTTTTTATAGTAAATAAATATGTTTAAGTTCCTATATTCCAATGGATGTGTTAGTTTGAATGGTTATAATGAATTTTATGAAAAAAGTTTTAAGATTAACTTAAATGGTTAAGTGATGAATTTTATGCAAAAAGTTTTAAGATTAACCTTTGGGAATGATTATTAATGATTATTTTTGTTGTATGCCTTATTCAATGTCTCACTAAATAAAACATGGTAATCATTGTCAACAATTTTATACTAAATTCACTCACTTTGAATATCATAGAATCCGTTTATGTCTAGCAATCATGCAATACATTGGTGGATAAAATTGCAAATAAAAACATGGTAATCATTGTCAACAATTTTATACTAAATTCACTCACTTTGAATATCATAGAATCCGTTTATGTCTAGCAATCATGCAATACATTGGTGGATAAAATTGCAAATAAAGATATGTTTTGAATAAAGGGATCATATGGCTAAAAATGGGGAAGGCCCCCAAAGTAATGTTAATCACATAAGTCAAAGTAATGTTAATCACATAATTTTATTAGAGTAGGTCACCCATGCATGAAAAGATTAAAGACAACTAGTACATTTGTGATATTAATTGGATCGGGGTGTCCTTCCTTTTGTAGTGTAGCCTCATGATCACTATCTAGTATGCAAGTGGAATTTTTAAGAGAGGCAATGACTTTTGGTTGAAATCTATGGTGAAGTTCTAGGTTGTTTGAGAGTAATTTGGTTTGTCTTTTTTATAGCTTATGTTCATCATCATGAAGGTCAATCAATTTTTCCTAAACCTTTCCATTTTAGGTGTTTTTGAGGAATCCCCTTTTGTTGTGTTGTGTTGTTCTATTTGGTTCTTATCAAGTAGCAATATTGGTAATAGCCATGGGTTTATAATCCAATAGAATATGGAATTGTTTTCAATACAATTTGGTGCTTTTGATTGTGTTATGGTGGAGCATTCAAAATTGAGTTGTTGTGCAAACCATGGGTTGATGGGCATCCCTAAAGCCTTAAGAATTATGGTTTGGAAAATTGATTATTTACACAATGTTGCCTCATGCCTAATTAAGCAACTAAACACCCAAGTGACTAGGCAAGTTGAATTGGAGAGTGCCCTAAAGGCTCAGAACTGGCATATTGAGAAAATCTTATTAGAATTGGAAATGCATTAAAACATAATACTTGGAGTTTCTCGCAAGCATCAATCTTTGGTAGATCATTTTGCAAATTCTATTGGTTCACCTAAGGAGCAACATCTTGAAGATGACATGTTGTAGTAGGATTTTGGAGGCCCTGTAGACACAGTACAAGTGGAATAATGTAATAACCCCAGTTTTGGCCCTTGGAATGCATTAAATTGAATTATGAAAAATGATGTAGATAATATGATAGTATGGATTCCTAGTGTTGAGCTCAAGGCCAAGGCTCAACTAGTAAATGGCTATGCATGTATAATATAAATATTTTTATATGGGCCATGTGGTTGGCTTATCATGATGACTCAAAAGCTATATAAATATTAGGTTGGAAAATAATATAAATGGTCCAAGATGGTTGTGCAAAGAGCACTAGAGGGGTTGTCATACCACTAGAGGGGAAGAGGAAAAGGATTCTATGAAAGATTAAATCTTCTTTTGTCAATTGGCGGTCTTAGAACTCATCATTTTGCTACCATGTGTCTTAAATTAGTCAATTACTTCCTTTTGATTTATTAAATCCAATCATTGAATGCATGTGTGAGGTTGGTGGGAAAAGTCTTCTCGTGTAGTTATGGAATCATGGAATGAATATACTTCTATGAAAATTGTAAGAGTCCTTCCTTATATGGTTAGAAGTAATGTCAGTTGTCTTTCCACCAATCCTCTCATCTCCTTTGGACTCTATTAGTCATTTTCCATGCATATTTTTACACTACCTAGAGTATTCATGCCATTGTCTCCATAGCCAATAAGCAAACTGAAATCAACCCAGAATTAACATTGTGAATGGAAACTTGTAGACATTAGAGGGATAGGGATAGTTGTAGATAAACATAGAGGTTGGGTAAGATAGAAACCTTTACCCATTGTGTATTTGTTTTTCTTGGATACTTGAGAAGTCATGAATTGATGTCACGAGAGGCTCTCCAATAATATATAGCAGGTTGGACTCTTTATGCACACATTGGTAAGCACTGTAAGGATTGGATTTTCTGAGGGAACGATGGAGAGGTGAAGGGAAATGTCCAAGGTATTTTTTAAGGATTCTAATAGTATAATACTTAAGTGTAGTATTCTAGGTGATTATTTTGGATTGGAGAAAACATATATATATATATATATATATATATATATATTGGTAGCGAATATTAAATATGAAACATACAATTTTACTCCTGAAACTTGTAAATTTTGGCGAATATTATGATTAAAAAATATATTTTATGTATATATAGACAATATTAGAGACTAAAAATGACCAAATAGAGAATTTATTTTTTGAAAAAAACCCAAAAAATAGCCAATTGGAAAAATTTCGCCTCTAAAAATTTCCCTGGAAATGTATTTCTTGTGGTTTGTGGGGCAGTAGAAGAGAGTGTCATGGTTGGGATATTGCCTGAGCAAGATTCCTATAATTGTTTAGTGGTGAACATTTTGGCTAAGCATGAGAGAAAATGGGTTTTAGGATGAGAGAGAGAATCATATAGGAGTTTCATTCACTCTGAAGGCTTCATAGCTTGGATTGGGAATGGTATCTACAGCTAATACCTATGGTTGGGTGGACAATCACTCTTACATAGCTAGACTCTAGAATCTTCTTTGTTAAAGGATAATTACTATGTTTGTCTCTGAATGGGAAATTATTTTATTTACTTCCTATGATGAATATGCTTGTTTATGCATGATGTGCGTGTGTGGATGCAATTTTAATTCCGTTGTATTACATCCATGCACTTGCACATGCATTTCTTAGTTGATGTTGTGTCATTTGTATTGAATTATTGTAAACTAGCACGATTGTTAGATATTGAGATTTATTTGTGTTATATTGCATACTTGGATGAGAATGAGAACATATAGGAACTATGCATAAGAGGCATGATTGTTTATATTTAGTACACACACAGGTATGTATATAGCAATTACGTATACCTACATTGTACGTGTACACTAGTATAATTAATTGATGTATTAATTATTGAATGAATGGCTAATGATTGTATGGAGTATATGGAATACACAAAAATATCTAGTAGCATTAAATACCCTTCTTGACTTTCATTAATTGTTGATATGATGAAGTAAATAGGTATGGTGGGGTGTAATAATGTTTTGGGGAAAATGTCAAATTCATTTATAAACTAGCATGAAAAGAAAGACTTTTTATTTTATATTTATTGTTATTTAATTCATTATTTTATTTTAGATATTTTTTTTACTAAAATCTAGAAGGGGTGGTTGATGGCCCATAAATGAGGGTGGTTGAGGAGACTTCGGGTGTGTGCATGAAGTTTTGATCAATAGAGTGAAGAGGAGTTAAAGTAGTTTTTTTTCTTATGGGAAGTTGTGGAGAGATTGGAGCTTGTTGAGAGGTGGAAGAATTCTTGGAAGAATTATTTTTTCATAGAACAATCTTCTTGAGATATTGTGCATTATTGTTCTTAGAGTCATGAGCATAGAGGGAAAGGTTTCTTGGATCTAGGAAGCAGTCTGGACTCCTAGTTGGCAGGGAGGTATAATTCCATTTTGGGCATCAAGGAGGGTGAAGGCTTGTTGTTGCGGAAGAAGTATTGCATTCTTGGACAAATTAAGCATTTAAAGAGGTATTTTTTAATATGTTAATGTTTACATTCATATTATACTTTGATTATTTGTTATTCACATGGTTATAAGTATGTTTCTCATATTAGTTAATGTATTTATGATATTGATTAAGGAAGTAAGGCCAAGAGGCCTTACACTTGTAATATGTCTTATAAATACAAATAGTAGAGGAGAAGATTGGGGGACTTTTGCGTGTACACTTCTTGGAAGAAGTGTTTCTTGTACGGTTAATGAGGAGAAGCTATCAATCAACCAATTTTGGAGGAGAAACTCTAGCTTGTGGTGATGTATTGTTGTGAACTTTTTCTTGATGTCTATTACCGGCTCGCGTGAAGTAAGATTGTATTGTATTGTTGTGACTATTCTATGCAGTAATCTATTATAGGCTTGCATTTTCACTTTCTTCCAATAATTTGCTTTCCACTCTATGAGATATAAAATTGGAGTAGAATAGAAGATAGACTATTCTTTTTGTATTCTACTTGCACTATGTGTTTCTGTTTTCTTTCTATAATAGTTATCTAATGTGGGAATGCTTGAAATACAAGTTTGTTTACTGGTCATTAATTAGAATAGCTCCTATCTAGGATAGAATAGGATAGAATTTAAATTCACAGTTATTTGCATTTTAAATAGGACAATATTCATTGCATTTCATTTTGGTAGTTAAAATAACAAATGGTGAATCAGGTCGTAACTAGTACATCATTAATGACGATTGGGCCAATAATATGGGTGAGTTCCCTATACCAAATGGTTCAAAGTTTAATTGGGACTTCACACCGGGGAAGACCCCTCCTGTCAACGCGAGGCATTTGTACCCGTCAACCTAACTTTGCCAAAATTATTCAAACAAAGCAAGGAAAATCATCTTGCAACTCTTTTCACGGACTAAACAAATTACCCACAACAAAAGCTTAGATGATAATCAAAGGAAAGCGCAAACACTCTTCACATTCTTTAGTTTGATCAACTATTAAAGCATTTTGAATGGCAATTTCCTATTGAACATATACTCAAGGCTTCCTTGGCAATTAAGAGTAATATGTTCATAAGTGATTAGGGTTGAAGTTCTTCAAAAATGCTTGAGTTATCAATTATCATGTACATTATCCATTCTTGGCATCTTAGGAAAGCAATGTAGTATAGTCTTACCTCAAGTTAGCATAAAAATTTATGCATCGTGACATTCCAAATATCAAGAGGAAAAGGAACCTAAGTGCTTTTTTCGAAGGGGCTTAACAAGAATAAGATCTTTTCTTTACAAAAAATCTACACTAAGAATTTTTTGTTTGAAACCAAATGAGAGGAAAATACAGTGTTTGTGTTTGGTTGAAAGGAGCAAGATCTCATCTGAATACATGGATCATTCAAAAAGCGTGGTAACACTCAAGAAAAACATTATCAAACATATTCAAGCGCTCAAGAGGGCACTTTTGTTAGACTACGAATCCCTAGACAAATACAAAGTCCTAGATCACCTCTTATAAGTTGTTCACTTGCTCAAACAAAGGCACAAACTTAATTAGTTAAGCATTAAGGGAAGATCATACCCTATCCTCTTATGCAAACTTAAAAATTCCAGCAAGCTAATTTTTTATCCTCTTCTCTTCTTCATGCAATGAAACTTGTTAACAAACATGGAGTTTAACCTTGAAAGCATTATTTTAACTGGTGAGCAAAAACCATGAGTGCACAAAGGGCACAAAGGGATTTCAATATCTTTAAACATGGTTCTCGCAAAGCATGAGCTTAGTCATTAAAGAAAATGCATAAATTGTTCATGAATGTAAAATAATTTTCTCTTTAACATCTAAATTCCTCCACCAATTGTTTCAACTTTCTACTTACTTTCTCGCTACATTAACAGTCATTACTATCAATGAGATTGAATCTTAACCCATTTCTCTCACTAATGAGCGAGAAAACTATGGGCTAAAAAGAAGTAATATCATGTAAGTTCACAAGTCCATTAATTCCCCCACGTTGGGTGTAGTTCTGGGCATGCCCACATGCTTGGATCTTGGGTTCACCATGGGGAAGTGCGCAAGGACAGCCACCGGGCGGGTGGGTTTTTTAGTGTATAATGATGTTGGGCAATATGCTTTCTGCAAGAATAATGGTTTGGTTTGGCAAGCCCGACTCACTTGAGTGAAACATCAATTCTCTATCCAATCTCATGCCGAAAGAGTTGGCCTCTGCTCTGGCATTCATTGTGATATTGCCCCTCATAAAATCTTGTATGAGTCTGAATCATGCGATGCAATGGTTGATGATCACATTCCACAAGTGAGCAGGTCTTTAGCACTTGAGTAGTATGCCTCTCCTCCATTCATTTTGTTTATGGTATTCAATTCTAGCTTGGCATCTCGCAGACCATAGGCCCTGCAACTATCACTTAGCTCCCATCATCTTCACTTTTGTTTCCATTATGATCTGCTCCAAGCACTCTGAGCAGAAGACCACGACTAGTCCTTGTCATTCACACATGCCTCTCTTTATTCGGGAGAAGGATAAAGATAAAGCATGCTTCGACTAGATGGTTTCTCCTTCAATTCAAGGTCGAATTCATGATATGGAGACTCATCTTCAGGAGCGTCGTCGAAAGCCCGAGCTTGAAAAACTAGTGGATAAATTGGGGAAAATGGTAGAGATACCTACTACACAAAGACCTTGGGTTTATTCTAGCTTACCAAAGCACTTTTGGGGTAAGGGATTTCAAATTATGATGAAGGGCGTTTTCAGGAACACTATTAGGGACTCAGTATGCATGCTCGCACGGACCGTTTCGAAAACTCGATGCATCGTTTTACTCAAGCCCTAGTGGATTCGAACGTTAAGGTTAATGCAAAACTCAATGTCCTGGCGCCCGACCTGACTGGCGAATCCTTCTGCTATACTTCTAAAAATTCTTAAGAGGCTTTGAATCCCTCTCGATGAATTCCTCCCAACATAGAATGAGGTGATACATCGAGTGTCAAGCAAGATGGCCCTAATGCCAAGCACTCTGCTCCTCCACTCATTTTTAGTTCAGATGATGAATAGTTTTAGTATGAATAGTCAAACTTTGTTTCAATGGTCTGGACTATTTTGTTTTTGGTCGGAAATGGTTGTCATAACCCCCGGCCTATGGGGGGATTTGGAAAAACACTCTCAAATCTATGTTCTAGCGGTCGGTCTAGTAGCTTAGCATCTGTCTCATTTTTTTCCACATGCTGGCTTCTCACTATTTGCAGCTGACATGTGGACTCTTATTTGGTTACCTTATGGCTCTTTCCTTTCATTGTACAATTAGCTAGTTTTTTTAATAGAATTCGAACTTATAAAAAAAAATCCACTAATGCAAGCAAGAACTCTTCATTTGCAATCTCATTCCGATAATAAACTATTCAAGCAAGCAATCAACCCCCGTAATGCATCTAAAGGATGGCATCAAGTCTTATGAACAAGGAAAGCATAAAAGACACATAAGTAAGTTTAAACTTCACTTTGCAACATAACTTTATCAACCCAAACTCAAAGTAAAACCACAACACTAGTGCTTGTTATTGCACCGAGAGTAGTGAAGCGCTCTACAGCCCAGTAAGGGGGAGATGTAACAATGTAACGTAATGTTACCAAAAAGAAAATAAAAACTTTAAAAAATAGATGTTGGCTTAAACAAAAAAAATTTAAATGGATAATGCCGATTGACAACTATAACCCACATCACAAAATAATAACATGTTGGTCCTATTATCTATCTTAAATTTAAATTTATTGAGGTGTAAATTTTATCTTAATTTTTTATAGAATAAGAAAAAAAATTACACCCAAAGAAATTTGATCCATGTGGATGAATGAATCACAAACCATAAAAGATATATGAGATTTCCTTTGCTTTTGTTAAGAAAAAGAGAGCACCAGCATGTGAGTAACAAAGGGATTTAAGCCCAAAACAATATAAGAAATTAATATAAGCAGTTTATAGTTTATACCCGTGATTTTGATTCCCTTCGCAAATATTTAAACTAAAAAACGCCGCGAAAACTCTTGGACAACAATTCCACTGCTCTTTGGCAACCCTCCATGGTTTGCAGCATTGTTAAATCGGTTTTTGGCTTGGCAGGGACACTCCGAGCAACTTAAAACCTAATGCTCTTCCTCCTCTCCATCTAAATGTGAAAACGAGCCCGAATATAGTTGCAAACTACCAAATAGCCATGAATAATAAAAAACACAATGTTGGAGTCTAAACACACTGCAAGGAGCGTACAAGTCGATTTTCAAGAAGGAAAAGCTATAGATGAGCTTGAGAAGCAAGGCACATCACTCTGAGGTGAAGAAAAACTATGCTTGCTAATCGAACAACTTCAAACTTGCAACTTCAATGGAAAAAGAGCAGAGAATGGCAACGAAGCAAAATGGTAGTTGCATGATTTAAAAAATAAATAAAAAATAAAAAAACTCATTTCAGTTAGACACTTAGAATATGCACAAAAGGCACTTGAAGGCAAAAGTTGAGATCTCATTGGGAGTAGTGCTTCACTAGAATTGAAAATCCTCTCCACATCTTTTCTCCTTGTTATATGTTTTCTTTCTAAGTGTTTGCATTAGTGAGATCATCGTGCATGACACTAATTTTAATTAGTGAAAGCATGGTCCCCTGGCACTAAATGCGCCTATGTGGAAATAATGTAAAATCTATCAATTCATCCCCAAAAGTTACTAGAATGCTTGCAAATGATGAGGAATGTCTTCAATAACTTTGTATGAGGAAAGAGATAAGACTTAAGTTACAATGCAACCATTATTTTTCTTCTCATATGCTCATATCGCCATACTTTTCCTTTAAGGTCCCAGTGCCCAATCACTTAATTGTCCAATGCAAACTTGTGTGAAATCTTAGAATGTTATCATGTTCTTAAATTTGACAAAATGTGAAAAGTTAGGCTTCAACAACTCACTTCCACCTAATTAGACCACTTATGTGTTATACCTCAAAGTTACACTTCAAACCCTAGTGTCGCATCTTTGTACCATGCGACCTAGCGACATTTCTCCCTAATGAATGTTATGTGTTGTCGGCACTCTCCTAGGTCTCATCTGGACACCTTGGAGATAAATTCGCCTCTTGATGACCGAGAAACAACTTACCAAGCCACATGTCACCTTCTAGACCCTTGTTTGCCTTGATTTTCGTGCTCTGCATATCTATCAGGACGCAAAAATCCCCTTTTTCGCGCTCTACAAAACCCTTACCCCGCGAAAATTTCGTGTTATGCTCAGTCACAGGGGCGCGAAAATCCTTAATTAGTCCATTGCCTTGGATTTTGGATCTGTATCTCTCAAGAGATTACCTTGGGATTTCCACTCCTGATTCGATCCCAACCTCCTCTCTCTGTTTAGTTTGGCTGATCCACTAAACCCTCACTAGATCCACCTTCCTCTCCTTATGGTTAACTCCTCCTAGTGCTATAATAGAGAGGCTTTCCATGAGCTAAAGGGGAACCACTTGAGGCATCCAACCTATGGTCTTAGGAGATTTGCAGAGATAGCTAGAGGAGAGAATACTTGGAGATGGAGTTGGCTTGGACATCAGGTAACCTATGTAAGTACTTTTCAAGCTTCTTAATAAGATAACTTGTATTGTTTTCCCATTTCATGTGTACTGTGTGTGAATCTTTGACATGAAATGTATCTAGTTTAGATTTGAACTTAATCTTTACTTCAAGCTATTTGGAAGATCGTGGGCTTGTCCTTTGTTTGATCTTAACAGGTTCTATTCGGGAGTTTCAGGATCAAGAGCTAAGAGCGGGACAAACGTCGAATTGAAAGGTGAGTTATATCTTTCATCTCTTCTGAATGCATTCAATCTTGCTGTAAAGCTTAGTTTAGGACTCAAGGTAGCATTTGTTTCTCAATTGTCCTAAATTAGAACTAGTTGCATCCTAGTCTAGCCTAGGAGAGTTTCTTCTTATCCATAGGGAGAAATTTCTACAACATTATATCACTTGCACACAAAACCCCTTATGCCCCCTTGTTGAAACATGGTATTGCGCAATCATGTGGACCATTGGAATATTGCATTGCATTTCTAGACACAATTTAATGGCTTTGTGATACTTCAACTTCTTCATACTTATGTCTTCTCTGCAAATCACTTCATCTGCATGCATGTATGTTGACAATTATGCATAAGTGCACTTTTGTCTCATACTAGTTACCCACCTCATGCTTGCATCTTCGTTGCTTTGATAAGGACAAGGCTACTTCCCATCTCTAAACTCATGATGATGTTGCATAAGCACTTTCAAGCAATTGAGAGTCACTTTATCAAATCAATCAATAAGATGCAACACCAAGGGAACGATGCGTCAAATATTAGGCATGTGAAAAACAAAGACAAAAAGGAAAAATGAATCATAACACAACCTGACTTCACCATGATCACTTCATTTGGAGGCATGAAGATCAAGCACATCCTACGCATTTCAATCAACAACTTACAATTACCAATTAAGTGCAAGAGAGCAAATCAAAGCAAGGTAAAGTCAATTGACAAGGTTGATTAGAATGGAGGATGAACAAGAAAGCTAAGCAAGCAAGTATAATCACCCAACAAACAATCAACAACCGCTCTTCTCTTAACGGAGAATCGTTAACTTTTAATTGTGTTGATATGAAACATAATCGCCCAACAAACAATAAACCACTCCTCTTTTGAGTGAGACTTGTTGCCTTCCAGATGAAGACCTACTTAGGTGGGTTTTGTTGACTTCTAGTCGTGTCCATATAATATTGTTGACCTTTAGAAGTTACGCATGCCCCCATTGACATAAGAATCATGCTAGGAGGGAAATATTTGAGTCAACAAAGCTATTCCAAGACACCACAATTACCCAACATCTAATCAATCTCTTAAGTGAGATTTGTTGACATCCAATTGCGTCCATATGAAGAACCCTTAGGTGGGACGTGTTGACTTCCAGTAGAGTCCATATGAAGTTGGTTGGTCTTTAGAAGTCACACATGACCCCATTGACATAAGAATCATGGTGGGAGAAAAAAAATTGTAGTCATAGAAGCTATTCCAAGACCCTATTAATATAAGAATCTTGATAGGAATGAAATGTTTTCTAATTGTTTAAGCTATCGATCCCAAGGCCAAAAAAAAATCCAAAAAGTTATTATAAGACACCACAATCATCCAACAACCAATCAACCACTCTTCTCTTAAGTGAGACTTGTTAGACTTCCAAATGTGTCCATATGAAGACCCCCCTAGGTGGGACTTAGAGACTCCCTCCTCATTCAAATGAGATTTGTTGAATTCCAAATATGTCCTTATGAAGCCTCTTAAATGAGACGCGTTGACTTCTAATTGTGTCCATATGAAGCCTCCTCGTGTGGGACTTGTTGACTTCCTACTCTTTTAAATGAGACTTGTTGATTTCCAATTGTGTCATATGAAACCCCCCTTAGATGTGACTTGTTGAGTTCTTCCTCTCTTGAGTGAGATTGGTTGATTACTAATTGTATCCATATGAAGACCCCTTAGGTGGGACTTGTTGACTTCCATAAGAATCATGTTAGGAGGGAAGTCATAAAAGCTAACACAACATAAGAACCATCACACGAGGGAAAGATGAATCATGGTAAGAGGGAAATATCTTATAATCATGTAGAAGTTATTCCAAAAAATATAATTTTATGTCAATAAGGAGGGCACTACCTCTAGGGATGCTCCCATTGAAATCGCTCCCATTGACATCAAAGTTATGATATATATTTGTATGTTAATAAGTAGACACTAGAGATACTTTCATTGACATCCAAGTTATGATATATTGAGACTTGTATGTAAAGATGCTTTCATTAACATCCAAGTTATGATATATTGGGACTTGTATGTTGTTGTCTTGGACCAATCCTTACAATAAAAGAGAGATTTTATAATTATAAAAAATTTCCAAAACACTATAAAATAAACCTCTACAACAACATAAATATTATTATTATTATAATAATACACATAAATAAATAAAATACCACTCAAATAAACATAATTATCTCATAACCAATCACCATTTATTTAGACAAAACAATGTCACTTAACCAATTATAACATAACATTAATTAACCCAAAATAAAATAAAATATTTTCCATATAAAAGATCAAATATAATAGTGACAAAGAATGATTGGAAAATGCTGGAACCCATTACCTTGCGAGCCTCCTCCATGGCTGGGAATAATGGATAGATATTTTTTTTTTCAAAAAAAAAATATCGTATATCTTTATTTAACATAAAAAATAATAATGGATAGATATTGCCAAATATAAAAAAATGAATTGCTCATAAGGAGAAAAGCAACGCCATTTTTTTATTGAATAGCAAAGGTATTGCGAACCGATTTATATATAAAATAAAAAATGATTGAACCAATTTAAATATACAACACAATTTATTTACTTTTAAGGTCAATGAGGACAATGGATGTCTCCAGACACGCTGGAAAGTAATCTATCGAAAAAACTAAAACATTTTTTTATAGAGATTTTTAATGATTACTTTTGGAAAAGAGTGATCCAGGAATAACGTGGGTTGGAACTTTAGATAAGTGAATGTTTTTATGATCTATGATTTAGACCATTCTAGATAAGTGAATGTCTTTATGATCAATGATTTAGACCATTTTCAAAAGGTTGTTTATCTTTAAAATTCAATAATGATAAAGTTTTAAATAATTACATTAAATAATAATATAATTTAAAATTACAGCATCTCAGTGCTATACATTATACATATATACATATAATTTAAAATTACAGCATCAACTTAATAAACATATAGCATTAAAACTATGAAAAAAACGATATAACTCTAGAATTATGTAAAATAAAATAATATAATAAAAGGATATACTTACAAGCTACAGCACTGTACACAGTAAGATATAAAAGTGTATAGGCATGTGAAGAAGGCATCCCTGGATCTGCCCTAATCCCAAATGCTGAAGACGGGCGTCCCTGGTTGAGCAAGACTTTCAAAGCTTTCGAAATATGGGCACTGGCGATGATGCCCATGACAGCCCAAGTGACCTGTGGATTGTTTCCCCGAAATAAAGTACCAATTACGATTATCAAGTAAACCCACCTCAGCTGCAACCAGATATGAAGATTATTACCAAAAGGCTTCACGCTTGAAAATACATAAAGAAAATAATTATGCAGAGAAAGGGCAAATTATAACCTCTGTTTATTCCTAATGAGAAATTTTATGTTCGACGATATCAGAATCAAGATGGTCAAATTTCTCAGAAATGCAAATTTTTCTGGCAGGTTTAAAGCTTTACTTCATTTTTAACAGTCAAAAAGATTTGTCTGGCAATTTTTTCCAGTAGATTTAAATTTATATTTAAGTTTTTTCAGACAGAAAGATTTTTCTTTAAAAAGATTTGATCCTTCTCGAAAAAGGATTTGATCCTTCTAAAATAGTGAAAGAAATCTAAAATAAAACTAACACATAACAGGTTTAAAGCTTTACTTCATTTTTAACAGTCAAAAATATTTCTCTGGCAAATTTTTCCAATAGATTTAAATTTATATTTAAGGTTTTTTCAGACAGAAAGATTTTTCTTTAAAAGGATTCGATCCTTCTCGAAAAAGGATTTGATCCTTCTAAAATAGTGAAAGAAATCTAAAATAAAACTAACACATAACAGGTTTAAAGCTTTACTTCATTTTTAACAGTCAAAAATATTTGTCTGGCAAATTTTTCCAGTAGATTTAAATTTATATTTAAGTTTTTTCAGACAGAAAGATTTTTCTTTAAAAAGATTTGATCCTTCTAAAATAGTGAAAGAAATCTAAAATAAAACTAACACATAACAGGGTTAAAGCTTTACTTCATTTTTAACAGTCAAAAATATTTGTCTAGCAAATTTTTCCAGTAGATTTAAATTTATATTTAAGTTTTTTCAGACAGAAAGATTTTTCTTTAAAAAAGATTTGATCCTTCTCGAAAAAGGATTTGATCCTTCTAAAATAGTGAAAGAAATCTAAAATAAAACTAACACATAACAGGTTTAAAGCTTTACTTCATTTTTAACAGTCAAAAATATTTGTCTGGCAAATTTTTCCAGTAGATTTAAATTTATATTTAAGTTTTTTCAGACAGAAATATTTTTCTTTAAAAAGATTCGATCCTTCTCGAAAAAGGATTTGATCCTTCTAAAATATTGAAACAAATCTAAAATAAAACTAACACATAACAGGTTTAAAGTTTTACTTCATTTTTAACAGTCAAAAATATTTGTCTGGCAAATTTTTCCAGTAGATTTAAGTTTTTTCAGACAGAAAGATTTTTCTTTAAAAAGATTTGATCCTTCTCGAAAAAGGATTTGATCCTTCTAAAATAGTGAAAGAAATCTAAAATAAAACTAACAGATAACAGAGAGATCGGAACCAGAACTATTATACAGCCAAAATAATCAAACCTAGCACTTATACAGCGCAGATAGATCAAAACCAAAACTATTTAAACAAAAAAAAAAAAAAAACTAACCAATTTATAAAAATTAAAGCAGATTCGTTCTTCCTCTTGATAATGATCTCAGCTCTAGATATCAAAACGTCTCAGTTTCTTACTTATACAGATAAATAAGCTTTTCAAAAACAATGAAAGACACAAAAATCTACCCCCGCCCGATTTGTAAAGCACCTGGCATCTCTGGTATACAGGAATACTAAAACTACAAACGTTTTATCCCCAAAAATGACTTCTCTGGTATACATTACAACTAGAACTACAAACATATTTTTTTTTAAAATTAACAAAGGGTAAGAAAAAAATAGAAAAGAATTAACAAAGTGTAAGCAAAATTCAGTAGGGTTGGAGCAGCATTAACTGTTGCATTCAGAAAATGAAACATTGCCGGTGAAATTGGTGTCTCGTCACTCGATGCCCCCGCTTTAATCACAGGTTGGTCTGTATCTTTAAATGAGTTTTCTCCTCTTGCGCTGTTTGCAGCTCTATTTCTTCTGCTAACTCTATGGATCAGTGTGGAAGGAGATGGAAATTTGATAGAATATTTATGAGGGTAAAGAACTGGACGAAGTGGGCTGTGGATACAGCATTTCGCAGTGCAGATTTTGTTGAACTGTGAGGTGCGAAACCCTGTTGATATAGTTGTCATCACTGGAGATGCAACTACGGAACTCATGATGGACTGTTATTGCATCTGTTCGGCTCCTTCAGTTATTTGCTATTTTGATTTGACTTGGGGAAAATATAGCAAAAGGACAAAGAAAGAATCTCGTGGGTTTATTGTTTTTTCATGTGTTTTTAGAATAACATTCCAAAATATTGTATAAATCTTTTTACATCGACAGTGACAATTCTAGGGATCAGTTCCAGTTTTGGAAACAAAATTGGATTCAGAGAGTTGAACTCCGACCAAGTAGAACTACCCCTTAAGATAAATATTATTTAATTATAATTATAATTATAAGTAAAATAATATGTTAACTCACTAAATTTATAATCATAAAAAAATTCAATAAAAATCTCAACATTGCACTGAACTTATTTCATTGGTTTTTTAAAAAAAAATCTTAACATTGCACTGAAAACTTATTTCATTGCCTCTTTTTTTTAATCTTAACATTGCGCTGAAAAATTATTTATTTCATTGCCTTTTTGTTGGGAAACATTTTTTTCTAAAAAATAATTTATTTCATTTGTTTATTTTATGAAAAATCTTAACATTGCATTGAAAATTTATTTCATTTCACAATAAAAGTTTTAACATTGCACTGAAAAATTAACCTTTTTTTAACAATACATTAAAAATGTATTTCATTGTCTAGGTGAAAAATCTTAACATTGTACTGAAAATTTATTTTATTTCATTTGCATTTTTGGGTGAATTGTTTTTTAAAACAATTTATACATAATAAAAGTTTTTGAATACATTGAATTTATTTATGCATTTAAAATTTGTAATTTCGATAATGAAAAATTCATTTTAACTTTTCATTATCTTTTTTGGATGCAAGGACAATTATAATATCAACTATTGGCATTGTACAATTTATGCATAATGGGAGCTTTTGAGTACATTGAATTCATTTATGTATTTAAAAACCTAATTTTAATAATGAAAATTTCATTTTAACTTCTCACTGCGTTTTTGAGGTGAAGGGAAGTTATAATATCAATTATTGGCATTGCACAATTTATGCATAATAGGAGTTTTTGAGGACATTGAATTTATTTATGCATTTAAAAATGTAGTTTCAAGAATGAAAAATTCCAATTTTTTTTCAAGTCGAAAAAAACATCATTTATTGAAAATGTAAAAAGATGTATCGGGGAATAAACCCATAAAACATTCTAGGCAATTACAAGAAGAAGGTCCGGCATACAAAAATCTGCCACATCATTCAAGATCGGAAATCAAACTCCTTAGAGACCAAAAGCAAACTAATTTAGAGGTTCTTCTCAAAAGAGCATCGCTACCTCTGACGAAATAGATGAAGCTGACCACAGCCAAAAAAAATCTTAGCATAAATCTTAAGAGCGAATGGGCTGCGATCAATTAACCAAAAGATAACAGGCTTTCGTTTAACAGAGTGTCGTCCCGAAATTCTGTGAAGGAAATCATACCATCCATCAAGCCCATCGCTTGTTTAGAGAGACCGTCAGCCTCCGAATTGACTACGCCGGATATGGGAGAAAACCAGATCCTTGGACCTGTGAATCAACTTTCGGACCTTTGCCAACCAGTGCTTGAGAGAGAACGGGCATAAACAAGACTTACCAGTGGCCCAATCAATAATGCAAAGAGAATCTCCATATATATTGGTAAGAGCAATGTTCCAAACCTCCGCAAACCAGAGGAGCCCCCATAAGGCTAACAACTCTACCCTGGTATTAGAGCCATGACCGGCTTTCATACGCAAGTGAAAGTAGTGACCACTGGAGAGCTTGATGCACATACCAGCGCCGTAGACACCCTGTTGAGCCGCTCCGTCGAAAAACCTGATTAGATAAGAGGTGTTGTCCATAGAGAAAGGAGAGTCACACAAGAGATCACGAGTCGGGGCACATTCCATGCTGGAATACTAGACAACAATGCGAGAGACCATAAGATCAATGCAAGGCTACAAGTCATTAAATAGAAGACCGTTACGGGCACGCCAAACTTCCCATAGTGCGAGGTAGGGAATGAGAGCATTAGTTCTCAAACTATCAAAACACACAGCCAGGTTGTCCACAGCAGATGGCTGCTCCCAGGTAGGTAAGGACGACCAAATATCACACAAAAAAGACCAAAATAGCTGGAAGAACTCACATACACCAAATAGATTATTAGTGCTCTCCACGGCATTTCTGCATAACACACAAATCCCCGGCCCAGAATATCCTCTCCTTTGAAGGTTCGACCAGGTAAGGATCCTGTTGTGCATGGCAAGCCAGGTAAAACAACTTACTTTTAGCGAGATCTGATTACTCCACAGCAGCAAATCAAGACCAGTAATCAGAATAGTAGTCGAGTCCTCCATCAAGCAGTCATAAGCCAAGCTGGCCATTACAGAACCCTGGGTGTCATTTTCAGCCCATATTAGCTTGTCTGGCTCCTCCTCTACATAAATACTAGCCACCTTCAACGCAAGACAAAAATTAGGCCACTCCACCCTAAGCTCTGGAGGCAAGTCGATAACCCCAATCATCCCCCAACGATCGGAATGATCAACGGAAGGTAGCCATAATTGATTGATCACATAGAATCCACGCTCATGCAGCACCCTAATAAGTTCAATGGATAACCGAAAATTGTCACCAAGGCCAAGGATCGGAGCAGACCCTATCGAAACTTGGTTCCCATGACCAACAACCCAACACAGAGAACGTCGGATAAAAGGAAGAGTTTTGGTAAGACTTCGCCAAATAGCAGACCCTGAACCAGTAGAATAATTGAAGGAACACAGCCACAGTCTCGGCTCGAGACCCTTCAGATACTTAGCTTGGATGGTATAGCCCCAAATACCTTTGTTGAACAGACCTCGCCAAAAGCTATTAGCACAGAGGGCTTTGTTGAACACCTACAAATATTTAATACCCCAGCCCCCCAACTTTTTCGGTCTGGAAAGGCTCTTCCAGCAAGCCAGATGAAATTTAAAAGTCCCAGGCCGACCACCCCATAGAAAATGAAAAATGAGTTGTCTCAACTTGTTAATGATACAAACAGGGACATCAAATAAGTTGAACCAATAAACAAGAATGGAGAGTAAGACCGACTGAATCAAAACAAGTCTGCCCCCCAAAGTCAACCAGTGGGCCGCCCAATGATTAATCGGACGAGCCATCTTTTTATCAACCAAATCCAATCAGCCACAACATAAGAGTTAGGTTTAATGAAGAAACCGGGATATACGAGATCTTCATTCAGAGGGACCTACTTGTAGGGGAACAGCTCCGCCAAATAGGAGCAACAGGACAGATCATCACATTAGTAAGAAAAAGATGACTTAGTTGCATTGATGCTCGGCCTAGAGGGATCACAAAAAATGTTGAGAATAGATTGATAGCGCAGCCATTCCACTTTGTTTCCCACCCCTAATAAAAGCACGTCATCTACGAAAAGAAGATGGGAGATGAATAAGGTTCTGGCCACATGGATACCAGAAATCTCCCCTTTGCCCGGGATTTCAGAATCAATTGGTTGAGTCCCTCCATGGCAAGTATAAAAAGATAGGGAGATAACGGACATCCTTGCCTTAATCCCCGATTACCACGAAAAAAATCAGTCGGTGAACCATTGATGAGAACTGCAAAACTAACAAATGAGTAACAAGCATAAATCCACTGGACAACTTCAGCCGAAAGTCCAATCTGGATTAGAATAAAGCGAAGGAAATCCCAATCAACACAGTCAAAGGCCTTATGTAGACCAATCTTAAGTATAAAGGCACTCAACTTCTTGGCTTTGATGGAATGGAGGCATTCCTATCTAACGCCCACCACATCAGAGATTTGTCTATTCTGCAAGAATGTAAACTATTCCATGGATACGGAACGGCCCATAAACGGTTTGATCCATTCAGCTATAACTTTAGAAATGATTTTGTAGCAAAGGTTGCATAAGGAGATGGGACAATATACTCGTCGAAATGATTCGGCTTATCAACTTTGGGGATTAGCATGATAAAGGTACAATTCAGTTGGTGGGGGATCCGAGCCTTGAGACGAGACTCATCGATTGCCTTCATTAGTTCCTCCCCCCAAATGTCGAAGAAGTGCAGGTAGAAATCCGACATCCAACCGTCGGGGCCCGGACTCTTGTCTCTTTTGAAACATTTCAAGGTTTTAAAAACTTCATCCTTAGTAACCGGATGCTCAATTACCAAAGCTTCATCAGTAGTAAAGTAACGTTGGAAATTACCAACAGTTTCAAGTTGTTGTAATAATCCAAGTGTTGGTTGTGGAGCCTGATCTTCCACATTCAGAGATGTTATTCAATCGTGTTTGTACCCCAGGCTTGATGTACACTCGTTTCCCCACTTTGGGGTTCAGGGGCGAAACCCCCGAGGAAAATTTTTTGGGTTGTTTTCGCCAACAGTTTATGGGCCCATGGTTTTGGGTAACCCGTGGTATTTTCCCATTGTATTTCCCCTATAAAAGAAAGACATTGTAACACAACTAGGGTTGATGTATTAGGTAGTATGCATTGTAAAGATCTCTGAGATCGTAAAGAGAGACTGTGAGAAAGTGAAGAGGAAGTGCAGCGAATGTGTTGCAAGTTGTATCCCTTCATTTGTTGGATGGTATAATAATAAGGACTGGCAATTTCAGTGTGGACATAGCCCATCTTGGGTGAACCATGATATATTGGTGTCTCTCTTGTAATGTGTTTGTGTAATTTGTATTTGCATCTTGTTTATTATTATTTCTCTACGATCCTGTTTTTCTAACAATTAGTATCAGATCCAAAGGTATATTTGGCAGATAAACCCGCAGGAAACTCAGGTTTCTGGTTCGAGTGGGAGCAATGGCGGAAGAAGGAAAGTTTAAGGTCGAGAAATTTAATGGGCAAAACTACTAGTTATGGAAGATGCAAATGGAGGACTATCTGTACCAGAAGGATCTATTCCTATTGTTGGAAGGAAGAGCAAAGCAGCCGACGAATATGAAGGATGAAGAATGGGAGGTTCTTGACAGAAAGGCATTGGGAACAATACGGCTGTCCCTGGCTTTGTTGGAGGCTTTCAATATCTCAAAAGAAAAGACAATGGAGGGTTTGATGAGCGCATTGGGTAAGCGGTATAAAAAACCCTTGGCCTCCAACAAGGTATTTCTAATGAAGCGTTTATTTAATATGAAGATGTCTAAAGGTGGATCTATTGTTGATCATTTAAATGAATTTAATACAGTTACAAATCAACTAAGTTCTGTAAGTGTGAACTTTGATGATGAGGTTAGGGCTCTTCTAATCTTGTGTTCATTTCCAAAAAGTTGTAATGACTTGGTCATGGCTGTAAGTAACTTTGTCTCTGGTTCAAAGACCTTGATTTTTTATGATGTTGTTAGTGTTATTCTTAGCAAGAAAATGCGAAGAAAAAGCACAGGTGAGGCATCAGGTAATGCGTTGACCATGGAGAGCAGGGGAATACAAAGGGAGAAAGGAAAGAGCCAAGGTAATTGCAGCAAGTCTAAAATGGGAAGATCCAAGTCCAGACTGGTAAAGATATAGTGCTGGAACTGTGGAAAGAAAGAACATCTGAAGAAAGACTGCAGATCTCTAAAGAAGAAAGGAGATGGACAGCAGGAGACTACTCAGGAAGCAAATGTAGTAGGTGATGTGTTACAAGATGCTTTGATTCTTGCATTAGATAATACTAGCGATTACTGGGTAGTAGATTCAAGGGCTTCATGTCATGCTACACCCCATAGGAAATACTTTCATGATTATGTTCCAGACGATTTTGGACATGTTTTATTAGGTGATGATGAACCATGTAAAATTGTTGGAATGGGTAAGGTATGGATAAAATTTAAGAAAGGAAGTGAATGGTTGCTGAAAGATGTAAGGCATATTCCTGTTATGAAAAGAAATCTGATCTCAACAGGGTAGTTGGGAGATGGCGGTTGTCTATCTACGTTTGGAGAAACGTGGTGGAAGATCACTAAAGGATCAATGGTGATAGCAAAAGGAGACAGGGTAGGTACGTTGTATTTATCTCCTCATAATACTGACCATTCTATCTCTTTAGCTTCCACATGAACAGATACACCATTGTGGCATCATAGGCTTGGCCACATGAGTGAGAAGGGGATGCAGATTCTCCACTCAAGGAAGTTGCTGCTATATTTGAAGCAGGTAAGTTGGGAATTCTATGAGAATTGTGTTTATGGAAAACAGAAGAGAGTCATATTTCTCAGGGTTGGGAAACAGAATAAGAATGAAAAGTTAGAGCTTGTGCATACAGATGTATGGGGACTGGCTCAGGTACAATATCTTGGTGCCTCTCATTATTATGTTACATTTATTGATGATGCAACTATAAAAACTTGGGTTTATTGCATTAGACATAAAGCTGATGTGTTTGTTACTTTTAAGAAGTGGAAATATTTGGTTGAGAATGAGACAGGAAAAAGGTTGAAGTGTCTCAGATCTGATAATGGAGGTGAGTATTGCGGCAAGGAGTTTGATAGTTACTATTCATACCAGGGGATTTGTAAAGAGAAGACAGTCCCAGGAACACCACAAGAAAATGGTGTGTCAGAAAGGATGAATAGAACGATCATGGAGCATGCATTGTGTATGAGATTGCATGCAGGGTTTCCCTTACAATTTTGTGCAGATGCTGTAAATATTGTCGTTTAATTAATAAATAGAGGGCCTTCTAGTGCTTTGGATGGTGGTATTCCAGAGGAGGCATGGACAGGTAAAAAGGTAAACTACTCATTTCTGAGAACGTTTGGTTGTGAAGCATTTGTCCATATTGATAAAGAAAATAGAACAAAGCTTGAAGCTAAATCCAAGAAATGTACCTTTATTGGATATGGGGTTGATGATTTTGGTTATCGCTTATGGGATTATGAAAATAGCAAAATCATTAGGAGTAGAGATGTGATATTCAATGAAAAGTTCATGTATAAAGATCAATTGTAGGGAAAAAAACAGGAAAAGGAAAACACAAAGTACACAGTACTTGATGAAATTGAAGAAAATGAAGTTCCAAAGGTGCTAGAAAATCAAGAACAACAGCAAGTACCTGAAACTCATGCAAGTGTAAGAAGATGTACCAGGTTAAGTAGACTCCTTAAACGATACTCTCCTTCAATGTATTATTTATTGATGACTGATGCTGGTGAACCATAATGTTATGAAAAAGCAATGCGGGTGGAAACTAGAAAGAAGTGGGATCAAGGCATGAATGAGGAGATGGACTCATTGGTAGGAAACCAGACTTGGGATTTGGTTCAGTTTCCTGCTAGTAAAAGAGCATTGCAAAACAAATGGATTTACAGGTTGAAGGAAGAAGAAGGAGGCAAGAAGCGGTACAAGGCCAGACTTGTTGTAAAGGGGTTTGCACCAAAGAAAGGTATAGATTTTGATGAAATATTTTCTCCTGTTGTTAAGTTGACTTCAATTAGGACTATTTTAAGTCTAGTGGCGGTAGGATATTTGCATCTTGAATAGTTATATGTAAAAATAGCCTTTCTCCATGGGGATTTGGAGGAAGAGATATATATGTAGCAGCCACAAGGGTATGAGGTCAAAGGGAAGGAGGATCTGGTATGCAGGCTGAAGAAGAGCTTGTATGGCTTGAAGCAAGATCTAAGGCAGTGGTATTTAAAATTTGACAAGTTTACAAGGTTATAGTAGATGTCATTCTGACCACTGTGTTTATTTCAAGAGGCTAGATAATGAAAGATCTATTATCTTGTTATTGTATGTGGATGACATGCTTGTTGTAGGGTCAAACATGCATGATATAAATGTGCTCAAAAGGAAGCTAGCTAATTCATTTGCGATGAAGGATTTGGGTTCTACAAAGCAAATCCTTGGTATGAGAATAACAAGAGACAGGAAAAATTGCAAATCGACATTGTCTTAGGGTGAGTACATGCAAAAGGTGTTGGAGAGGTTCAGAATGCAGAATTCAAAACCAGTTAGTACACCTTTGGCCATCCATTTCAATCTAAGTAAGGAAATGTGTCCCAAGACACAGGAAGAGATAGATTACATGTCCAAGATTTCCTATTCATCAGCAGTTGGCAGTTTGATGTATGTCTACAAGACTAGATATTGCACAGACAGTGGGAGTCGTGAGCAGATATATGAACAATCTAGGTAAAGAACATTGGAAAGCAGTACAGTGGATTCTCAGGTATTTGAGAGGTACTACCACTCAGGCATTATGTTTTGGAGGTTCAGACACTGTTCTACAGGTATATGTTGATGTAGATATGGCAGATGATAAGGATAGCAAGAGGAGCACCACGGGGTATGTGTTTATTGTAGGTGGAACAACAGTAAGTTGGATTTCGAAACTGTAAAAGGTTGTAGCACTTTCAACAACGGAAGCAGAGTATGTTGTTGTTACAGAGGCTAGTAAAGAGATGATTTGGTTGCAGAGGTTTATGGAGGAATTGGGTAAGAAGCAAAAGGATAGCAGGTTGTATAGTGACAGGCAGAGTGCTATTCATCTTGCAAAGAACTCAACATTCCATTCCAGGGCTAAACATATACAGGTCAAGTACCATTTCATACGCTTTGTTCTGGAAGATGAACTGTTGAAGTTGGAAAAGATACATACTAGCCAGAATCCTACAGACATGTTCACAAAGGTAGTGACCAGAGAGAAACTGAGTTCTTGCTCAGTTTCAGTTGGCCTTCTAGCATGAAGGTGAAGACGAGAAATTTTCCAAGTCTAAGTCCAGCAAGTACAGCAGCAGTGGAGTTGCTGTGATCAGTGTCCAAGTGGGAGATTATTGGTTGTGGAGCCTGATCTTCTAGATTCAGAGATGTTATTCAGTCGTGTTTGTACCCCAGGCTTACTGTACACTCATTCCCCCAATTTGGGGTTCGGGGGCGAAGCCCCCAAGGAAAAAAATTTGGGTTGTTTTCACCAAGAGTTTACGGGCCCATGGTTTTGGGTAACCCGTGGTATTTTCCCATTGTATTTCCCCTATAAAAGAAAGACATTGTAACATGGCTAGGGTTGATGTATTAGGTATTATGCATGTAAATATCTCTGAGATCGTAAAGAGAGACTGTGAGAAAGTGAAGAGGAAGTGCAGCGGATGTGCTGCAAGTTGTATCCCTTTAGTTGCTGGATGGTATAATAATAAGGATTGGCAATTTCAATGTGGACGTAGCCCATCTTGGGTGAACCACGATATATTGGTGTCTCTTTTGTAATGTGTTTGTGTAATTTGTATTTGAATCTTGTTTATTGTTATTGCTCTGCGATCCTGTTTTCTAACACCAGGTTCCCGCTTCTTAGTGTAAACCCCTTGGAAATGCTTATGAGCTTCCTTCTTAATGGACTGATCATCAAATACAGAATGATTATCCCCATCCTTGACATCCCAAATCCAATTGGTAAGACGACGTTGATTGGAAAGCCTTTGGAAATATTTGGTATTTGGCTCCTTCTGCCTCCACTCCTCTTCTATAAGTAGTAAAATCTTATCCTTTTCCAAGATTAAATTAGCCAAGTGAGCACGCTGCTCAGCAGTAAATGGAAACATATCTGAATCAGCTTATGCCTGCAAGATTTCTGCCTCAATTTCCACCAACTCTTGAAGATCACGAGCTTTATTTTCCTTCGCCCACACCCGTACCTAATTCTTCAATAAATGGAGTTTATGGGTAAGTCCCATCAATGAAGAACCCCTGTCAATAGCATTAAAACCTTCCCAGGTTTCCCTCGACCAGCTGCAAAACTCAGGATCCATTAACAATCCCGAATTGAACTTGAAAGGATAAGGACAGGAAGGCCCCTCGAAGTCGAGTTGTAGCATCACAACCTTGTGATCAGATATACCCACATCATACGACCAAGACCTGTATCTCGCAAAAAAATTACAAATATCCTCCGCCATCATGAAATGGTCCAACCGCTTACCCACATATCCTGCCCTGCATCGACCATTCGACCAAGTAGGGTACAAGGTATGGGATACCACATCCATCAAGTGAGCTGCATCAAATAACTCAACAAAATAATCAGCCAGTGGGTCCATGACCTTACCCAAGCCCCAAACTTCATCCGAGCAAAGAGTCATGTTGAGATCCCCTGCGAGAATGAGTGAAGGATCGTTAAGAATACCCGAAAAATCAAGTTTGTCCCAAAAGGAACATATGTCCGAGTAGGGACCATAAACATTCAGAATGCGGATCAGTTTATCACACCCGTGAAAGAAACCCTCCACCAATATGTTAGCACAGGAGGTAAAAGAACTAAGATCAGCCACACTCGGGTCCCAAGCAACCAGGGTGCCCCCTGAATGACCACAAGCATCAAGGGCACATACATGCCATAACAGATTCAGTTTTAAAAAGTAGGAGATTGCAGCATCAGCACTAACCATCGTTTCTTGAAGTAATAACAGAGCAATTCTAGTCACCTCTAAAAACCTTTTTAGAGCCGCTCTCTTAGGGCCCCTACCAAGGCCCCGAACATTGAAAGAGACAATCATCATTAAGGAATGGGGGGGGGGGCTATCAAATCTCTAAGAGCCCGAGATGGGGAGTTCCAAGTCGGACCAATGTCAAAGAGGGAGGCGACAGGAGGATTCACGAAATGAGCCATTGGGGAATGGGTAGGGGAGCCCCCCACAGACCTTGCAGAGTCCTTTTTTTTCCGGTGAGGCTTACGAATCGTCACATTGCCTTGAGGGTTGGGATTGGAGTCGACCAAAGAATCTGAAGCAAACACAACATTGAAAGACTGTAAAGGGATCAGATTTTTCGAGAACAATGGGGGTGGATCAAGATCGTCGGATAAGGATGAGGGAGACAAGGAGATATCCAGAACGGTCGATCGAGGAAACGATGGGGGAGGCATCACAGTAGTGGACGACACCTGAGGGGAAGGGAGAGGGGAAGAACACAGGTTACACAGTTCAGAAGGGTCTGACGAAGACCTAACATGGTCAACCGCAACAAGAGAAATAGTCCGATACAGGCTAGGTTCCACCACAGCAAGAGAACCCCCACCCCGATTCTCCTCCAGGACCGACTCCACGTCCAAACAAATAGTGCTCGGTGCCGAAAGGAAGGGAAAGGCCTGGATAAAATATGTGAACGAAAGAAACTTGAGAAGGAAAGGAATGGCATGTGCAAACTTACCGAGCAAAGCAGTGGCCGACTGAAGATCCAAAGGTAGAGATTCCCACACTCCTTCATCAGGAGCATCCCGCTATTCAGCAACGTCCCCCTGTTGGCCCACACCCACCGGTTGAGAGTTACAACGGTCCTTAAGAGTGACCAATCCATCTACACCTATGGAAACGGAAGGCAATCTTCTAGTAGTCTAATTGTTGGATGAACACTCCACCTTCCCAAACAATCTCTAGTTCACCAGGAAGACCCTCGGAGGAATCTAATTCGACAAGCATACAGGGAGAGCGCCTCTTAGCCCCCATGATTTGATCCTCCTCCATCAGGATAAAACAGCCAATAGTGTTAGCAATGGCCATGAAACCCCCTATATTCCAGCAGTGAAGGGGGAAACCAGGTAAAATTGTCCATAAATGTCTCTTCTGCAATTTCGCCATTCGCGGGTCAAAACCACTGTGCCAGCGGGACAGGATCAGCGACCCAATACCATAAACCCAAAATCGATGTTCAATATAGACCCTGTCCTCCTCATTGAGAAATTGGAACATTATCCACCCATCAGTCAAGACCAGCACCCGTTGCATATTTGTGATAAGGGGTTTCCACTGACAGCGAATCCAAGACAATAACTCAGGACGGTTAAGGCGAAGATATTCAAATTTTCCAACCAAAGCCCTCTGTCTAAGAGCTAGAACCATGTCCATGGTGATGTCTTTACCCAACACACAAACCGGCCGACCCTTCTTCTCCTTTTCGAAAGAGAGCTTAAAAGATTATTTATGTCCTCCACCATTTTTATTAGATCCTCCAACCTTTGACCGACCTGTGATAATGGGAGTCTGTCCCGACAAAACCGAAACAGTCTCCCCCGAGCCAGTATCAGCAGTAACCTTGGGCCCAGGGTCATAATATACGAAAACCTTGGTATTAGACGGAATCCCTTTCCCCACCACGACCCGAGGAACCACCGACCCTTCCATTCAGACTGACCTTAGCCAGAGTGAAATCCTGACACCCATAGAAGACTCCAGAACACCCGTTCGGTCAGGTTACCAAGAGGACTGCTCAGCACCGGCAGCCAACCCCTTAATCAATTCACTAAAACACGGAGGTCCCAATTCCAGAAGACGGAAGTAAGACAAAAACAAAAAACAAGAATAAATCCTCCCACTTGTTTAACCTCGTTGGTACTAAGTTCAACAGTGCATGTTGAACGGACTCCAGGGCCTTCGAGAACCACAGTCAAGCACAGAGTGAAACAAAAACTGGGTCTCGCAGAAGGGTGACTCACAGATAAAGGTGCTCGACCAAGCAATACACAAAAATGGTTACAGAACTGCAGAACTGCTAAGGATCAAGGAATCAAGAATCCCAGAGGGTCCTGGCCCCATACAGACAGGCCTGCAATGCCCCTTCGTTGCCATGGAAAGAGCTCAAGAATTTATACCTACCTATCTCAGAGTCAGGAAGAACCTAACACTTCTCATACATGATTATTCTCTATCAGTGATCCAATTTGATGATGATAACTAGAAGAAGTCCAAATCATATAATGTTTGGACTACTTCATTTTGTTAATGATGGAGGAGTGATGGGTATTTGAATGTTTTTAAGGGATGTAGTAAAAAACAAGTCTATATTTCCAATTAATTGGAATTTTTCTACTATTTCTAATGTCTATATTGTGGAGTATAATGAAAAATTCCAGTAGTGTAGATTACAACTACAGAGGTCACACATCTACATTTGTTATATGAAAAAGGTTTACAAATTTAATGGGTATTGGCCTCCCACATCACTCAAGTGAATTCACACAACTTGGACAAAGAATTGTGAGATCTTTTTGTTTTCCAAAGGTCTTTTTATTGTTGAATTCTATAATCGTGCTCATTATCAACGCATGTTTGGAGAAGCGTACAAATTTTAAACTCCTTGGTTCTCATATTTTGATCTTAATATTATCTTTGTCACTAGAATCCCAGTTTGGGTTTGTCTTCCTAATTTGCCATTTCATTTTTAGCATTTATCAGTTTTTGAGGATATTGGAAATAGTTTGGGCACTTACATAAAATCTAATCTTTAGAGAGTTGTAACGAGTTTTTGTACATATGCACATATCTATGTTGAGATAGACCTTAGTAAGGGTCTTTTGGACAAAATGATTCTTAAATCGAAACATCGTAAACACACAAAGGCCTTGGATTAAGAGAATATAACATTCATGTGTAGGATATGTCATCTTCCACGCCTTTTACAAGTCACTTGTCCTAATTCCTTTATCTTATTAAGTCTCTCCCTAACTAAATGTTATTTTTATCTCTTTAATTATTTTCTTCGTTTTAGTAGTTTTTAATGTCTATGTTCCTCTCTTTCTTTTCACCTCTCTTTGACTTTTTCATTTTTATTATAATTTAATTGTTTACCACCTTAAAGGTTATGTTACTAAAATCTATATAATCATAGCACTCTTTCTACATCACTCAATTTTTTGTGATCCCTTGAAGATGAGTGGAGAGCCCATTCGAAACCTTGTGACAAGGTTAAACTCCTAACACATTGAAAACTCAAGAAACTCTAACACAATGATTATCCACTATGAAAACCTCCATGTTCAAGAGATGGAATTTTCTGGATGAACTGAATTCGAATACTGACATTGATCAAAATGAGGTAAGTCAAAAATCGAATATCGACATTGATCAAAATGAAGTAAATCAACAATCGAATGTGTCAATCAAGAAATCAATTCCTTTCTTAAGGATAGAATAGAAGAAATGGATACAAGGCTTTCCTCCTCAAGTAAGGTCATGGTAGTTAAAGCCCCTTTAGGTGGAAGAAAAAAACATCATGAAATTGATACCTATGATTCAGATAAGGAATTGGTTCCTTCTAAGAATCATGGTCTCTTGTCTTCTACCTCATGATTAGTTAACGTGACTCTTTCAAGAGAGTGCCAAGAAGTTAAAAAGAAGAAGGGTAAAAAGGGAAGATTGATATTTTTTTAAGGACAAGGATGACATTGATATTGATTATGTAATTATAATCATGTAAGTGCACTATGCACTTGTACTCTCTTGTAAGTGCAATATGTACATGTACTTGATTTTATTTGTATCATATGTTGAGCACCAAAAGAATGTAATTTTCATTCTATAATATAATATAAATTGTGATTTTTTTTACCCCCAAGGGTTAGCTCAAGTAGTAGACAAATGTGAGATCTCTCCCCCTCAAAGTTTATATCTAATTATTTTGGATTACAACTTCCCCCCCCCCAAAATTTCATCAAGGTCTACAACTAAACCTTACACCAATGAACCAACAAATGAAGGGTATGCATGCGTAACAAGTCTTACAATCATATATTCATTTACATGCAATTAACTCCAAATGCACAAATATGCCTATTACTATATGTCTAAACATATAATTCTATGACATTAACTTGTTTTATTTCCAATGTAGTTCCTATATAGTTACATAGAAATTTACAATTTTTCATAGTGTCATTAGTTATTCGCTTTCAACATTTCTCATAAACCCATGGCCAATAGGAGTGAATTACAAAACCACAAGCATATCAATGCTTAAAAATTTTACAATGAAGCTTCGACCTTGACCTTATAACAATATTTTAATGTTGTCAAGCTCTCATATGCATTTTCCATACATGGATTATTCACAAGGCATGCACAGTAATTGTTCACAGTAAATGTCCTCCATCACACCCAGTGATCAAATTTGAACCTGACCCAACCCTTCCAAATGGTTTTGACCCGTTCAAAAGTGTTAATAAAAAATTGCTCTTCAAAAGAAAAATTGAAATCTTAGTTTTACCTTGCCAACTAAGAAGGGAAGAGTAGATGTAAATCTTTTAATAGAAGGGTATTTTTGTAAATAACCTATTAATATCTATTCATTGGATCCATTTGTTGGGTAATGATCCATTTGTTGGCTACACATTAAGGATTCTATTACTGCAAATTTGAACTGTTTCTTCCATATTATTAAATTCTCTTTAATGGAAAATTAAAAGTGGTTTTGAAAGTTTCATTCATGTGAGAATTTGGTTGGTGAAGAATTTAAGTTTTGTTCGATTTGATGTGTTTTAAAATATTCAGTTGTTATAGGACTTTCAAAAGAAGAATTATGACTTATATTTTGGTACAACAAAATTCTTACCGGAAATTAACAAGAATGGACAATATTTCTATCGAAATTTATCCTTAATTCTTCAACAAAATGTGTTGTATTAGTAGTTGTAATCATATTCCATCTGTCCACACGTTGAGTTGAATCTAGTTATGCTTTTTTTTCCCAATTTCGTGATGGTTCAATTTCACAAAACTTCTCATTGCATGCACCATATAACAAATAATAATAAATGTGAATGTATTTCATATCAATGAGGGACAACTATTTTCTATAATGGCATTATAGGAAAAAGATAATCTAGTACAAAAAAGAATATATTATTGAATCACAAAATTGACCAAAATATATAATAATGAATCATCTAAGATGGTTTATACCGTGTTTTTAGAACCCAGACTTCGTAATTGCTTGTTAAATCAATTAAAAAACTAAATATGTGGGTGTCGCTCACAAATGAAAACGAAATATGTGGGTGTTGCTCACAAGTGAAGACTAAATATGTGGGTATGTCTGACAATTAGTTCATTTCATAGAGATACAATAAATACAACATTCAACTTCATACAAATTTAACATTATACAAATTCATAACGTAAACGTGAATAGATTGTCCTTACTACCCACGTCTCTATTCAATTGGAATTCCATGTTTTTGAAATATTCATGTCCATGCTACTATAATTGTGATTGTTCCTTGAAAGAAAATTTTGGTGGAAAATTTTCATACGCTTTTATGTGTTTCGAATGGGTACTTAGTGTGAACAGAGTTTGGCCTCAACATTGAAAATTCCTTAGAACTTTGACCTTGTTCAATCCTTCATTCATTAGAACATTTATACAATATACTTTGAACATAATATTTATATAAAATATGACATATATTTATTACTGTAACTACAATATACAAACAAGCACTATGCATTGCAGTCGACTCATCGAGAGTTTGTTGATTCGAGTTTAGTCAGATATCTGCAGTCAATATTTATGAATTTCTCTTTGATCCCTATGAAGTATGTGCATTAATTCTGCCATTTCCTGTAATGTCCCCATCTTGACCCTATTGCATTAAAAATGTAAATGATGTAAATATCGTTATTAAATCACGGTGAGGAGCTCAAGGCCAAGGCCCCGCCATCGATTTTGCGTCTTATGTATCGGCAATTAAAAAAAATAGATGCCTATGGTTCTTGTGCTAGACAGGCACAATGTAAATTAAGACATCATGTAAATATCAATTTTAATGAAATACCCACAACTAGCTATGCAATGCAACAAAGAGATGGGGGCATGATTTTTATAAGGAATAGGGAGGGAAATTATTCAAACCCTTTAACCAATGGCGTTGATCCAAATGTCAATGAAGGAACCCATAAACCATCAACTACCCATTTTGACTTATGCACCCAATCATTTAATTCTTCCAAGAGTTGGTTGAGGTAGTTAATGCCTTGGGATTGGAGAGGTATGGCAGGCAATTTCGTGTATGGGCAAGCCATCAATCTGGGAAATCGTATTTTTGCTTCTTGGGCAAGAAAACACCCACAAAATGGTGCCCAAAGCCATCCTTCACCCATGGACTTTGCTCTCTTATGCAGTCTGAGCTAGCTAGGGCTTTCTCCTTCACATTTTCCATCTTTTTCCTGCATTTTCCATAACTGGGAACTCGTTTTTGTATTGCACAGGGGTTGGGAGGAAGGGAGTCACGGTTTTGGGGTTTATGGAGGGCGCTTCTGTCCCTTGAATGCCCATAAACGTTTTCTGAAAACGCTTTTGCTCTCTCGGGGTTGTTTCCCCATCTTCCATTTCGTTTTTGGTTGCCCACGTTTTACAGAAACTAATGGAAACCCATTCTGGGCATCCAATGTCAAAACGTATCTCTTCATGCCCAACATTTGTGATTTTGTTGTTATTTGAATCCTTGTTTTGGTTTGAACTTGTGAGCAAGAAATTAGGAGTGGAAGTGGACCAGAATTGGCTTGATAAACCTAGTAAGGAAAGTATCCTCTCAAGAAGATCAAAAGGGTTGGCTACTCTTCTATGCACACCTTGAATAATACTGAATTGGAAGGTATGGCTTGAGGGACTGTGTAGTAGTGAAGGGAATACTTCCTTGTGTCGGGTGTGTAGGCATTGTGAGGAACCAAGTTGGATAGATCTTGTAGAGGTATCCTTAGCTCCGTGGCTGAGCTCACTAGATTAGCAATTCTTCCTTTCCATTGCCTTAGTAGCATGATAAACCCAACTGTAGATTGGCTTGGCTGATTTTGGTGCATATCTGGTTATGTGTGAGTCTGTTGTCCCCTTTTTCCTTGTAGAAATCATGCCCAGCTCGAGGGTGGCCATTGTGTTGAGAGATCAATGAGCACAACTGGCCTATGGTTGGGTGGAACATTGCAGTTGCATAGCCAGTTGCTCGGGATTACTTCGTTTTAAGATAAGTACTCTCCTGTGTTAATTTTGTAATGTATTTATTTGATGACTATCATGAATGCCTTGAATGTATGCTAGATGTGTAATAGAATTTACTTCCGTTGTGTTTCTTGTATATATAGAGACATCTACATATGCCTTTTTATACTCCAATGGTTTTTGTTAATAATCATGGGGCTAGATGCCTGGTTTTAGCCTTACGTTCTCTCCATCACACTGGTATGATGGGAGGGGACGTTACATTTCCCATGTCCTTGACTCGTGGGTTAGCAGCATCTATTTAAAGCTCAACCTCTCCACCATTTCCTCCAATAACTTTTTTATCTGATGCTTATTGTACCAGATGGTTGCTAAGGTATTTTTTGGTGCCTTTCCTCATGCATTGCATGCTTTCATTTGATGATTCTACTCTACAAGTTTCATCATTTAACTACTTTGGTTTCTTATGGCTACTACTGATTCTTGTATCCTTTTCTATATTGTTTTTCATAGTAGACCAACTTCTCTTTCTTTCTTTCTAAATATTCAATGGTTGCGCTCATTCCATGTCGTCAAGAGTAAAAATACTGGGAAGATATATTCCAAGGTTTGTTCAAAACCAAGCAAGTGAAGGGATACTTTTGCCATTGTTCCAGTTACCCAAGTGTGGGCCCGTGTGATTTCATTCGCATCGCATCCTCATATTAACGAGTCGTATTGAACATGTATGCAAGTTGTTAGGCCACTTCTCAACAAGTTCGCATTTCCATTTTGGCCCATATCCCAGTATCTTCCATCTCGTTTAGAGGAGTATCTTAAGTAATTTTCTTTTTAGTTTTGACTTTATAATGCCATGATTTTTTACAAATTGTTAGATTTATAAATTTTAATTATTAAATTATAATATCATTTTATACATCTCGAAATTTAAAAAAAATACATTTTTTATTATTAAAACTACAATTTTAACTTGTTTAGAGATTGTTGGAAACCATGTGTTCATTATTTATCATCGATGTTTTAGGTTGAGTAGTGCATCCCATCATTAGGAGGAGATACAACGAACTTGCTGGAAACCTTGTGTTCATTATTTATCATCGGCGTTTCAAGATCATGAGTAGTGCAACCCATCATCAAGAGGAGATATAACAAACTTCGTCTCAGGCTAAGTAGTGCAGCCCATCATCAAGATGAGATACAACGAACTTTCATTGCATCTCCTCCCGATGATGGGTTGTGCTACTCAAGCCGAAACGTTGAAGATAAATAACGAACATAGGGTTTCCAATAATCTCTGAAGATGTCTACCTATGAAAACATCAATAAAATAATTTTAACTTGACTAGTTCAGTAAGAAACCTACCAAAAAGAGAAATTTGTTTATTTATTAAATTGCATTATAATTTAAATTTCTTTTATATAGCTAATGTTTATTTTTTTAAGATTGTAAAGATTTGGAAGGACAATATTTTATTTTCCCTTTTTTTATGAAGGGTATACTTGATTGTTATGGAGAAAAACTTCATATGGATTGGGGTAGACCACAACAGACAGAGTGACACCAGAAATCAACTCAATTCTCAAGTATGTTATATAAATGTAAAATGCCAACAACAAAATACAAGACTCTTATCTCAACCAGATGTTCGAAGAAGACCATCGTTGAGCTTGCAATCCAATGCTCCTTACCTACAACTTGTCCTCAACAACAAATATATACAAGCATATGGAATATAGATATAAATTGTTAGCATAAAAACTAGCATAATCCATTAACGTATTAAACAAATATACCCAAGGAAAATAACTTAAACATTTGTAACATGTATTGGACGAGAAAATGATATTTATATTAATGAAATGAACAGAAGTACATAGTGACAACCTTCTGTAGGAAACTCATCAAAACCGAGAAACTAAGTTTCTCCACCTATCCCTCCACCACTTCAATCCTCCTTGCAAAGGAAAGCTCACAAGTTTAAGGAGTAATTGGGTCCCTCCTCCACAAGATATGGAAGAGCTTGGGAGATGAACACAAAAGAGTTCAAACAATAAGGACAAAGGGATGTAGACTCAAGGCAATGGCAATGGGGAAAAATTTCTCCATATTTTCCTTACTCTCTAGTTTCTCCTCCCTCAAATGCTCCACAATGGCTCAAGATATAACCCTCAAAGGAGGTGGAGGGTCGAATCTAAGCGTTTTCCAGCATATGGAAGGCCAAGGATCAAAATGGTCGTTACTTGAGAAGGAAAACCCGAAATATTTTTAATTTTGAGCATGAAACCATATGTATGCGAGTAGTAGTGGATCAGCATGCGTATATGCGGGATGTAGTGCTGGTAGGTCACATAAATCAACAAAAATGTGCTTTTTAGGGGTGTCTCTGAGAAAGAGAGATGGTATGAGTCTACAAAGGGACATGGAAGGCCATCAAGGCATGTTGCATAAAGTGCAAATCATGTTATAACATATCCCCTTGCTGTGTGAGGCTAGAGGGAAGATCACGATGGCCGAAATACATTATGACTCTCAGAAATGAAGTAATGGAGACCGAGCCGGAAGAACTAGCCACTCATCATAATATTACAATGTTGAATTTGTATACATAACAGTAAATTTGAAGTACATATCAGTTTGATACAATGGCCATGAATAGGAAGTACATCATAGACATATGTCATAAGAGGTCACATTCATAACCCATATACAGTGAGGTCCAGTCTCCAACTGAACTGAAGACATTTAGTACAACCTGGGGTACAAACTACTCTACCATGAGAACTGAGGTCCCATAGATACCATCACGATCATGGATAGTATCATATAGGGTAATGCCATTGTAGTTTTAGGTCTTCGACACAAACCAGTGATGTTGCATGTCCCATCACGTGAATATAAGTACTGGAGTCGAACATGATGACACATCGTATAATTACCGGTCATTAAGGTATATACCATTAACATACACGAGACTACCCATCGATGATGAAAATGGGTGTCAAGGCACTGAGTACATTCAACAAGTGTGAATAAGGGTGTTGAGGTCGAACATTTGTAGAATCCATCGATCAGGGCACATTAATGAATTCTCGACTGTTGATGACAAGAGGACCTACCACTGATGACTACAAGTCTCAAGGTACTCATCTGAATCTAGATCCCAATTCCAGAATAGATGATCTGAAGTTGATGGAATGAGATCCACTGGAAGTAGGACATTAAGGCATTCCCCATAAACCAACACAAGGTACACAACTAGGCTGAAGGATTTGGGAGAACTCAGATGAGCAGGATAAACATGAACCAAGAACCAAGTGTGTCACTCACGTGTACCAAATGCAAGTATTGCACGGAAGCAACCCTCTGAATAGTAGCCAGTGATGAAGACTACTGACAGAAGCAAGGAAACCACCAATGAGGTCTAATGGAATCCAAGGCACATCATGAATCTGGATGTGTTAATAAAGGTATTGTCGTCAAACACAAGGGAAACCACTCATTCAACGACCAATGATGAGGTGTCATCTGTTGAGTTCAAGGTCACCTACCAATGATGAAAGTAGGCCCGGGGTGATAGGTAGGACAAAACATGTCATGTGATTGGAATGCACTTATACAAGGATGGATGACATGCAAATTCAAGAGATCTAAGGAATGGTCGACTCAGTTTTATAGAATTCTTTTGAACAAGAGCATGAGACAAATGGAGACTCATGCAACATAGAATTAAGACTGAATACCGACACAATTTTGTGACGCGGGAGGCATCAACAGAATCTCCATAGGGACTAGAATCTTAACCAATCGGAGAAGTAATCTCTGAGTAACGATTTTAGCTTCCTAAGGCCATACAAAACCCAAACCATTAATGAATGGACTCAAGATTTGTGCTCTGTTCAAAGGTGATATGACTGCTTCCAATAGAAGATTATGACATTTTCTCGTCCGGATTTTTATTTATTTTTATTTTTTTGGTATTTTTCATATTATGAAAGCCTGAAAAAAATGAAAAGAGTGCTTATAATACAAGTACGAGGGAAATCAAACTAGTTCCATGCAATGGAACATACCTATGCTCAATGCAAGGAAATGTGTGTAGCATAAGGACACTCGGGGGGATGTTCCCTTGGGGTCAAACGGTAATCAAGCTACAAAGGATAAATAATAAGCTCTGCTTGGCTAGGAATGGGAAGTGCTTGGGAAATTTTACTTATAATGAAGAAGTGGGAGGCCCGACACTAGGATCATAAAGGCAAGCAGGTCAATGATATGCATTTACAACTTGACATAATCGGGAGTCCCTATGGGTGATAGCCAAAATATAAATGAGAAGAAACATGTGGTTTCGACGCATAGTCATGGAAGGACTACAAGAGACTCCCAGACCTAAGGAGGAACTGTAGCATGGGAACCCAATGAAAAAATAGGGTCTAACTAGGGTACCCATGGTCGAGAAGGCCCTACCGCTTAAATAACAATACTTCTAGAAGCAGTTGGAAGGTACTGTGTCGATAAAAAGTGGGATCGCAACTAAGGTTTATGAATTGTGGTCATAGGTCAATGCAACAATGCATGCGAAGTGGAGTCCTAACATATATCACGGGGATGATATATACCTGCCAAAGGCGCAGATCACGTTAAAAAAGCCTAAAATCCATAACCAACGGAAGATATTGTTTCACAAAGTACCTTGCACCGTATAATTAGTCCATTAGTCTCATAAAACATTAAAAGAAAGGGTCAAAACTATAGAAAGTGGGTAAAAAATTTCTACAAATAGTAAAAATAGGAGTTTTTACCATGTCATTTGGATTTTTTTACCACAATAGTGCATTTGGATTTTTTTACCACAATAGTGCATTTGGAATCATTTTTCCTGTGATAATTGACAGGAGTAGATCACACAGCTAGAGCAAACCTCACTAAAACTCACTCAAGAATAGCAGAGAAGAGAAGAAGAACCGCTGAATCAATAATCACTCATTAACACAAGAAATGGTAAAAACTGTTGTATCATACATCAATTGTAAGCTGGCAATGTGAATCGTGAATAATAACTTAATACAATCAAATGGATTCGAATGCCACTAAGGTCATTTGAATTCTCCTCAATGTGTGGCTTGGATAGCATTGGAGACGTCATCCAACTAGTGGAACTAGTCACAAATGGTCAAAGGTCAGTCAAATAAGTCTAACTGAGTCATGTGAGCACAAATCAAGGGATGGAGACTCCAAGGAGGGTGCATGAGGCTGTCAGTAGGTCAAGTGGCACTCCTATACAGACAAATAGGAGCTACAGGCAGTTAAACTGAGCAATAAATGAATAAACTAGTCAATAAATGCTGCAACTGACTGTTAGTGATCCAAGTAGTGTAGTAGGGCGCATTAGTCTTCCTGGTGAGGAAAACAAGGCGCACTAGGTAGGTAGGAGGGCTCCTGAGGGCTAAAAACAGGCTCTATGGGGATGAACATAGGATCTAGGTGTTGGGGAGACTGCCATACTGATGACTGGATGCATGCATGATGATTAGATGCATGTAGGATGCATGCAAGCATATAAATATAAAAAATGATGGTGAGAATATTCCAACACCCCTCCGCAAGCTAAACATGAGGAAACAACTGAAATAACTAATGGTAGGGCCCTGGTGACTAAGACCAAAGGTCACCTCATACAACAATCTAAATAAATAAAGTGAGGAAAGAGGTAAATCCCAGTGGGAAGAAATCCCCCCATCAATATAGACTATGGTAGGATAATCAATCATGTATATCACTCACCCCAAATGGTAAGTGCACTTCTCCACCAAAGAAAGATCTATCGGCAAGAAATGGGTCTGTAATTTGAGAAGGATGAAACCTTCCATTCTGAAAAACAGATATGGTTCTCCTCGGATCAAGTGGATCTCCCACAAGATCTCCAGCAGATCTAAGAGTAGTGGTTGCCCATCTAGGAAGAGGAGGATATGCAAGCTGTAGATCTAGATCTTGGTCTTCCATTCGCTCATCTTCACTGATAGGTGCTAGATCTTCAGGTTCTTATGAATCTAGATCTAGCATTCTCTCAAAAAGAGTTATCTTCCTCTTGGGAAGAAGTGGATCATGCTCCAAAAACATGTGCTTGAGTTCTCCAACAATGGATGCAAGCGAATTTGGATGCTTCTTGAACTTTCTCTTCCTACCGAGAAGGGTAAGAACAAATCCAAAAGTATGAAGAACATTATGGAGCATGTGATTCAAACCAACTGAGGTAGAATCAACTCCATGAATGTGTTGTTAGTTTTTCAGAATTTACTTCAATCTGATCTAGGATCTTAACTGAGAGAACAACATGTACAGCATATCTACAGCATATCAATCATGGACACAATAATGCAAGCACACAAGAGACACAGAGTTTACTTGGGGAAAACCATAAAGGTGAAAAACCCCAATAACTTCCTCAGATATAGATAGAGCAATGATACAACCCAAGCATAAGAGATAGACATCTCCTAGCAGCGGCTTATCCTCCTCCACAAGTGCGCCACTCTCCAAAGAGTGTGTGAGAGAATAGAATGATCAAATAGAGTGCCTCCCGCACTCTATTTATACTTGACTTGACTTGCCTAATAACCTTTACTAGGTCGGCCTCAACTTAACCACATAACACAATGCTGGCAGGGCCGACACCCAATAGGGTGGTCTAATAACCCTTTGACCCACATGGTCGACCCCCAATAGGGTGGTCTAATAACCCTTCGACCCACATGACTTATACAAGGTCGACCCCAACAAGGTGGTCTAATAACCCATCAAGTATAAATTACGACACTTACAATATAAATGACGACACTTCCGTATAGAGGAATAATAACATCTCTATAGGAATACAAACACTTCCGTATAAAGGAATAATACCATCTCTATAGGAGTACAATATACATATATGAAATACATTCCGAAGTTACATATACATCAACACTCCCTCTTAACTAGGAAGGTATTTCTCGACACAGGTCTTCTAGCACAAGTCTTCTTCTCTGGATCATCGTCACCGGATAATCGTCATCGATTCATCGTCATCGTCACTGCTGCTACTATCTCAATCAATCTCTCAATCTACTCGTCATAGGAAGTTCTACAAAGCTAGTCCTTTTTCATACTGGATGTAGGCCCACCACCTGCAGGTCTTCATCATCACTGGCCATACTGTGGAATCCTCAGGACTTATTACGTGCGTCACAAAACCTCGAAAGAGCATCCCAGGCTGTTACAAGTACACAACTCCGACCTATAGGATCTCCTATGATCTTTTACATGTGACAGTCACAAAACCTTAAAAGGGTGTCTTGCCAAGCAAGAACCCTAAAGAGCATCTGAGGCCTTTTTCATCCTGTCCAGATCTCCAAGTCTGATTACATGTGACTCCTACCACAAAACCTTAAAAGGGTGTCTTTCCAAACAAGAACCCTAAAGAGCATCTGAGGCCTTTTTCATCCTATCCAGATCTCTAGGTCTGATTACATGTGGTCATGGCAATGCCTCGAAAGAGCATCTGAGGCCTTTTTCATCCTGTCCAGATATCCCAGGTCTACTTACATGCCATAGGACAATGCCTCGAAAGAGCATCTGAGGCCTTTTTCATCCCATCCAGATCTCCCAGGTCTACTTACATGTCCTCCCAGAGCAATGCCTCGAAAGAGCATCTGAGGCCTTTTTCATCCTGTCCAGATCTCCCAGGTCTACTTACATGCTCATCTGCACAACCTGTCCATGGCCACAGAGTATCAACCTGATACTCACCATACATCATCCTGATGTACACATGATCATCCTGATCATCAACACTGCATCATCCTGCTGCATGTCATCTAGAGAAACATCCTGAAGCTCGTCATGCATGATCATCCTGATCATACAATGCATCCACCTGATGATACACAGTATCTGCCTGATACATATCATCATACATGATCTACCTGATCATACAATGTATCCACCTGATCATACAATGTATCCACTTGATACATCTACAGATACATACACATGATCCAGCTGATCATATCCAGCATCCAACATGATGCGTATATACATATACATATAAATAATCCAACTGATCATATCCAGCATCCAACATGATGCGTACATACATATAAATGATCCAACTGATCATATCCAACATCCAACATGATGCGTACATACATATAAATGATCCAACTGATCATATCCAACATCCAACATGATGCATACATACATACATATAAATGATCCAACTGATCATATCCATCATCCAACATGATGCATACATACATACATATAAATGATCCAACTGATCATATCCAGCATCCAACATGATGTATACATATAGAGCAGTAACTGGAGCATCGTCCCGATGCTCATCATCTAGCGCTTATATCCACAGCCATGGAAGGATCTTCCTCTCATCATGCTTGGAATGGCTCCAGAAAATGTCTCCATCACTTCTTCCTCGAAGTGTCGTCAATCTAAAGAACACCAAGCCTCTCTCTGAAGTACTCGAACTTCACTCTGGCTAGTGGTTTCGTCAACACATCTGCAACCTGCTCATCCGTCGCAACATACAGGAGATTCACTGCTCCTCTCTGCACCATATCCTTGATATAGTGATATTTGATCTCAATGTGTTTCGACCTATCATGGGACATCAGATTCTCAGACAGCTTCACACAACTCTGGATGTCACAAAAGATACCAGTAGCCTCCAGCGGAAGATCAAATAAATTAGACAGTGGCTTTCGGAGCCATACTGCCTCACAACTAGCCGAACATGCTGCAACATACTCTGCTTCGGCTGTACTCAGTGCTACACAGGACTGCTTCCTGTTAAACCAAGAGATCGCACCTGATCCCATACTGAAGCAACACCCAGATGTGCTCTTCCTATCTGCAGCACTTCCTGCCCAATCTGAATCAACATAAACCTCTAGGTTAAAATTTTGATTCGCATCATACTTGAGCCCATAATCAATTGTACCCTTCAGGTACCTCAGAATATGCTTTACAGCAACCAGGTGAACACCTCTGGGATCCGTCAGGAACTGGCTCAATGTGTTCACAGCAAAGCAAATATCTAGTCTCGTATTCGTCAGGTACATCAAGGACCCAATCATCTGACGATACATCGTGACATCAACCGGATCAGATGAAGCATCACACAGAAGCTTCAAGTTCGATGCCATAGGTGTGGCCATGGCCTTACATTCCATCATCCCAAACCTCTTCAGGATCTCTACTGCATACTTTCCTTGTCCAAGGAAGATACCATCTGCACTCTACCACACCTCCATGCCTAGAAAATAGTGCATCATCCCCAAGTCCTTCATCTCGAACTAGGCAACAAGATTCCTCTTTGTATCTGCAATCAAACTATCATTACCTATAACAAACAGGTCATCCACGTATAGGAGTTGTATCGTAGGATTGCCTTCCTCAACCTTGTAGTAAAGGTTGGAATCCGCTTTACTTTTGGTAAAGCCCAAACTGGATAGAAAACTGTCCATCCTACCATACCAAGTCCTAGGAGCTTGCTTCAAGCCATACAAGGCTTTCTTCAACCTGCACACATATGACTTCCTGTCATGTGTCTCAAAACCAAGTGGCTGCTCCACATACACTTCCTCCTCGACTACACCATTCAAGAAAGCAATCTTGACATCCATCTGGTGTATCTTCCATTTCATCACTGCAACGAGAGCAAGTACTGATCTACAGGATCAAAAGTTTCTTCATAGTCGATTCCTTCTTTTTGTGAGAAGCCACGAGCTACAAATCTCACTTTGTATTTCTCTATGCTGCCATCTGCAGCATGCTTAATCTTGTAGATCCATTTGGAAGTCACAACAGACTTCCCTTCATGTCTTGGGACCACATCCCAAACATCATTCTTCGTGATCGACTGGTACTCCTCGATCAAGACATACTTCCTGAATCCTGGGAACTTCAATATCTTCAGTAGATAACTTTGTTGTTGGAACAAATGTTGTAGTCATTCTTTTGTAGGTGATGGTATACGATCTTTCCTACAAAACAAGTTAAATTGCATGATTAGAAACATCTCATAGTTTTCAGAACAAATTCTTACACATAAAGAAATATGTCATACAGTCATGCAATTATTTTAGCCAATGCTTCAATACAACATTCATCCATATCCTGTAACTTTCTAGATGCCTTCCAATCTCTACCAGAACATTGTTAAGAGTTTGCACTACTCCCAACATGTCAGCAAAGAGGTTTCATTCTAGATAAGTAGCAATGGAATGTTGTACAGTGCCATAGGCCACTTACCCATCACATGCATATTAGTAGTATACTTGTTCATTAATGCAATTATTCTAATATGCATAATACACAACCAAAGTCTAGGAACATAAGCATATACATCATTGAACAACATTATTTAAACAAACAAATATGTAAGAAATGACAATTCAAATACTTATCTTTGTTTGGTTGTTGGGTGGACTCCCTCTGAATCTTTGCAACTCCATTCTGATGTGAATTGTGAGAAGTGGTCAACTCCCTCTGAATATCTGCATCCTTGCAGAAACTACTGGAGTGTGCTCCCTCTTGATCTTTGCTTCCTGGATTACCTGTCCTTGAACTTATATCCATCCTTGATCACTATGCATGCTTACAAGTATCATTATTGTGATATCCTCGAGATCTCATACATAATCATACATTTATTAGTATATTCTCAATACTATCAAAACACAATAATCTTAAGCATGTATAGTCATGATCATTTCAAACAGAAATAATAAGCATTAGTATTCAAGGACTCTTATGGTTAGTCATATCATAAATTAAAGTAAGAAACATAATATGCCTAAACCCGTGATTACTCAAACCTATACTTTCATGACTCTTCTGATTAGTCATATCATCAATTAAGGTAAGAAACATAATATGCATACACCCATGATTATTCAAACCTATGAATAATCATTATCAATCATACCATGTATACTTATATAAGAGATCCTATCACAAGGTAGGATTCTAACTTGATATAGGAAAAACATACCTGGATTAGTATGTTAGCTAGTTATGTCTAACATACCCACATGATGTATTCTTGTTTTCTTCAATGACTTGTGCTAGTAACTTGCATATCTCATAATTTAACCATTATAGAACCAAGTTATACATACCTCGTAAATAGATCTTCTAAGTGATCCATGACAATGGATGAATCTTTGTCTTCGTGTCACCATGATCATATGTTCTTGAAATAGAACATGATTTGTCTTTCTTGGTGTACCTTTCATGTTAGCAGACAACATAAACCTCATACAACACCATAATGCATTAGTACAATCATAAGTGTCAGAACCTTAATCAATGAATATCTTCTATCATGTATTCATAATTTTATTAAGGTGATACGACAAGTCTAGTAATTAATCAAGATTGTATTAACCGTAATGATATGAAGACAAACATATCATAAACTTAACCATGAACAGAATTCGAAACATACCTGTAAGTCATACCTGTCGAGATTGCTTGTAATATTCTTATGTAAGGCCTTAGCCTCATCTCCCTCTGAAACAGGAACTTCTTCACTTATGTAGGTGACCAATCCATTATCTTCTAGGATTATCCCAATCCACTTGATTTGCAGAAATTGGATCTGGAGCTGGATTAGGGTTTGTCAGAGAAACCCTAAAAATTCAAACTTTGAATTTCAAACTTCTGAAAGGATAGAAAGATGCGCCTTTCTAAGCTAATCAAGCCGGTATACTTAGAATTTGAAAACTGCAAAGTTTCACCCCTCAAAATTTACTTTGAAACTCCCGGATCTTCTGGACAGGATCCCGAACTAGGGTTTCATAAAGCCCACCCTTCTTCCCAACCAAAAGGTTTGATCCAAAGCTCTAAACTTCGATTTTTCTGAGGAGCTTCCAGCCGTGGTCACAGACTTCAAAAATTCCAACTTTTGCAGAAGCCCTAATTTTCCATTTTTTCGATCAAAGTCTCGAACTAGGGTTTGATCAAGCCTGGCCTTCTACCCAACCAAAAAATTTGATCTTGTTCTCTAAATTTCTATTTTGATGAGTAGCATTCAGCCGTGGTCTCTGATTACAAAAATACCAACTTTCTATGAAACCCTAATTCTCGGAGCCATGAATGAAGGTGCTCAAAAATAATTCTGTTTTGACAGAAATATGCAACTGATTGTTTTTGGTGTAACTATGAACTTTCCAATCCACAGGGTCTGAAAATTTTTCTTGTGGTAGCATGACCTATCATCTTTCCAACCCCATAGGTCTGACCTCAAACGTATTCTCTGAGAGAGATTTATGCCAAGTGTCGCAACGTGACCTGTTTATGGGATAAAATAGGAGAGCGAACTTGTACGGAGTTCCACATGTCACTGGTTCAATTTCGGCCTCTGAAAAAGTTACCTGAGAAAGTATAGTCCGTGCACTACTTGTCACTTTTTACGAAATTTCATTTGGAGATTCCTATCCCAATTTATGACCTTTTTTCCTAGGTCACCTGTTTATGACTCAGATCTGGAAGAGGTAGAAACCCTAGACTGTACAGATCACAAAACACAAAGTACAACGAACTAGGAGTTTTCCTTTGGACACAAGGTACATGGGGATCTGATATTCAACCTGTAAAAGTTTCAGATCCGAAAACTTCACTAAAATGGATTTATAACGAAAGTGCTACGATGACTAGTTTTTGCTATATCAAGCCCTAGCATCGTAAGTGCAACAAGTGTCATACATGCCATACCATGCCTTCTTTCAGGCTAGCTCTGATACCATGTTAGTTTTTTAGACTTTAATTCAATCTGATCTAGGATCTTAACTAAGAGAAAAACATGTACATCATATCTACAACATATCAATCATGGACACAATAATGCAAGCACACAAGAGACACAGATCACAAGGATATGCATGAGACTTGAAACCAAGCGAATGATGGTGTCTTCAATCTTCGGTAAAACTCTGAAAACATGTGCCAATGACCAAATAGGAGTTTATAGGAAGCATATGATGAGGGAGAGCGAATGCATCACCTCCAAAATCTGATTTTACCTCCAAAATACTCAGTAGATCATCATCTTGCACATCAGCAAGCTCATGGGAAGTAGAGATTTCAAAGGTCTCTTCAACTTCTAGAGTAGTAGCTAACATGTCTTGCTCAGAATTTGAATTAGAAAATGGATCAACTTCATAAGTGTGATGGACCATTTTGCAATAGTAGATCCTGATATCATGTCTTGGATTTCGAATTCATCTTGAACAAATTCATCATGGGATATGATTAAAGTCGAATCATGAATAGAGAGAGCATTGAAGGCAGTACTATTGGGCTTGTTTTCCAAATGGCTAACATCATCCTCTTCCTTCTTTACAAATAATCTGTCCAATCTTGTCCAGTTATCACTTGGATGTTCTGCAGGATCAATGAGGTATTCCATATTGGAAATCATAGCAGTACATATTGTTGTTGTGGCTCTGTCATAATCATCTAGCCAATATTCTTCCTCTTCATAGGAAGAAAAATCTCTCTTAACACCAATACATATATTGAAAAGACCATATCTCTTCAGCTATGTTGTCATCTTTGGTTTCCATTCTTCATAGTTGTATGAAGAGAGAGAAGGAATTGCTTTTAGATCCATGGAAGATGTTGTAGAATTCAAATCTACTGCTGCAACTGCATAAAACTTCAAAACTGCTACAACTGCAGGAAACTGCTGCAACTGCAGAGAACTTCGAATAACCTGCAAAAGAAATGGAGATCCATAGTAGTTTTTGAATTTGAATCTGTTGAAGATGGATTCGAATGATGGAATAAACCTGCAAAACAATGAGAATTGTAAATGGAGATCTATTGAAATTCGAATTGAACACTTCCTTAGGACACTGAGCACATGTGACTGGATTCTTCACACCTAGCTAGACCTCACTGGATTGCTCCAGTGAATTCAAGACAATTGCACCAAGAATTTTTGTGGAAATCCAGAGGCGTATGGTGCTCAATGAAAGACAGATGCTCAAAGAATTGATGCAACTGCTGCAACTGTTGCTGCTGTAATTCGAATAGTTGTCTCCAGCTCTTATACCATGTGATCATTTACAGGAGTAGATCACACAGCTGGAGCAAACCTCACTAAAACTCACTCAAGAATAGCAGAGAAGAGAAGAAGAACTACTGAATCAATAATCACTCATTAACACAAGAAATGGAAAAAATTGTTGTATCATACATCAGCTGTAAGCTGGCACTGTGAATCGTGAATAATAACTGAATACAATCAAATGGATTTGAATGCCACTAAGGTCATTCGAATTCTCCTCAATGTGTGGCTTGGATAGCATTGGAGACATCATCCAACCAGTGGCAGTAGTCACAAATGGTCAAAGGTCAGTCAAATGAGTCTAACTGAGTCATGTGAGCACAAATCAAGGGATGGAGACTCCAAGGAGGGCGCATGAGGCTGATGAGGCAGTCAGTAGGTCAAGCGGCACTCTGATACAGACAACTGGGAGCTACAGGCAGTTAAACTGAGCAATAAATGAATAAACTAGTCAATAAATGCCGCAACTGACTGTTAGTGATCCAAGTAGTGTAGAAGGGTGCATTAGTCTTCCTGGTGAGGAAAACAATGAGCACTAGGTCGGTAGGAGGGATCCTGAGGGCTAAAAACAAGCTCTAGGGGGATGAAAATAGGCCCTAGGTGTTGGGGAGACTGCCATACTGATGATTGGATGCATGCAGGCATGCAAATATAAAAAATGATGGTGAGAAAATTCCAACATTTCCCTCATCCTTCAATCAGTTATTTCGAGAGCTATGGGAGATGAAATCATGAGCCATTTGGACCAAGTAAGTTCCCTCATCATGCTCTTCAATTTCATTGGTTAAATGTTAGATTTTAGTGATGGATTTTTGAGTTTTCAAGCCCAAAAATTGTAAAACTCAGTGTACGCAGGCAGCAGATCATTAGGCCACATACAAGGATAGGTCCACGCGGGCAAAGCAAAGCCCAACCACGTATATGTGCGACTGTGATAACTGTTGCTCGCGTCTAACGCCGTGAGGGTTGTTTTTTAAGAGAACTAACTCAAATCTCTCCCGTCTTTTTGTAGGATGGTGATAGAGTGGAGGGAGAGGGAGCATGATGCCATTGATCATCAAGTGCAAGGTGATTTGGATGCTCAATAAGCTTTGCAAAGATGTGGCCTTTACAAATTTTGTAACATTGGAAAACTAAGGGCACAACCAAGGTTGCTTCAGATTCTTATAGACTATTGGGATCCAGACACCGACTCCTTCAACTTGGATGGGAAGCCTCTAAAAATTGAGGTTGAATACATATACTTAATTACAGGATTATCCTGCCAAGGTGAGGTAGTGAATTTGAGGGCTCGTGGCATAGGAGGGGGAATGACTATAGAGGACTGCAATGCTACATATTGTCTTCCCGATACTCAAAAGGTGGGAAGTCAAGTCCCCATCACATCCATCAAGAGCCTCATCATGAATATCATCATAAGTCTAGTTCTCGGTAGGATATCAGGTTCATCTACACTCTACCAGGCTTCAAGACCCATGATGTTCTATGCGGTAGAGTGTCTTAGACCTACCGTGTATGACTGGAGTACATCATTGTTGGAAACTATGAAGCGCCAACTTACTAAATGCAAGCTTGGAAGGGCCAAAAATTTTGGTTTTGAGAGCATATTGTGCAGTTTCTTCTTCAAGAGGATTCTCGGCCTTAGCCCGAGAGTGGAGGTCCCTCCTCATAGTCTATGAGATCCATCCTAGGCCCGCTAGAATGAGATCATGACATGGTTGGGAGGTGGCAGAGTGCCCTCCCCATACAATGATGTCTTATTCCACTGATGGCGACGACAGGTGATCACCATAAATGACTATACCTATGAGGGGATCGACTTACATGGTGACAGGGACATGCCATTACCACCAAGGCCCACATTTGGTGAGATTGGTAAGCACAATTTTGATTTTTTCATTATACAATTTTTTGAGTTTTTTACTTTAATGAAATAAAATAAAAAATTGGTGTGGTATCAAGTATTAACGCTAGAACCTTTCTCACATACATAGGTCCACAATGACCAAATGGATACCCACGACACCAACGCAGAGGCCGAGGAGAGGATTTAGTTGGAGGGGATTCCGAGCATACCTTGCAGAACGTATAGGGAAAACTATCCAAGTTGACTCATAGAGTATCGATGGTTCAAATAGAGGACCTCCCAGAGGCCATGCAAAGACATGTAGTAGGAGTACCTCGTCTATGGGTGTGTATTTTCCAAAGTCTAACCAATACCGTAGTATGCTATCATGAAACAGATCCTGCGCGTGAGGCTTAGATGTCATGGTTATATTATGTACCATCCATGTATATTTTGAGAGCTATGAGCTCAATTTTTGTACTGACACCACATTTTTGGACTTATTTATGATAATGAAAAACTTATGGTTCTCGGATCTATTATTATTTGTGTATAAATGTGTGAATGGATGAATGTATGGTTGCTTCCTTTGATTAATTGTGAGACAAATTCCAATCTAAAATATAATTTGCATATGCATCGACAACTTGATTAGAACATCTTGGTATATGAATGTATGTTATACAATTAAAATATTGTTCCAACAGTCTTACTCATAAGAATCTTCTTAGTAGCATAGGATCTTTAACACAATACTGACCGTTCAATTGTGAAACGACCAACTGTGAATTCAAGAGAACCTCTAAAGACTGAATACCATTAGAAATGGCATCACGCAGTAACTCAATGAAAGCACTATACTCGGCCACATTGTTCGATGATGGCATGATACATACACCTCCTAAAGACACAAGATGACCCTCGGGTGAGTAAATAACCCAAGCGAAAAAAGCTAAGTTCTGCGTATGATGACTAGCACCATCTATGAATCCTAAGAATGTCGAAGACTCCTTTGACATATACCAACCAAGAGGAAGCGTATAAGCAAACCCAAGATACCAAAAGAAAATCTAAACTATGTACAGAACTATACAATAATGTACCGGGTACCAGCCTAAGTTGGAGACTCAAGCATAGTATCGCTTCAGGTAGAGCCCATTTCTAGGCTCCTTTAGCATATTCCCTTCGTAGTATTCCAACTCATAAGCTCATTTCCATAGGACATGCCTCACAATGTAAGGACCATGCCACATTGGATTGAACTTTCCCACCCCCAGCAGTTCCTTAGCTTTGTCATACAAGAGGACCAAGTCACCCTCAAAGTATTGTCGGGGATAAACAAACCTATCATATTGAGCCTTAACACAAAGTTTATTAAATTCTATGGCCACAATGGCATCTCGACGTCGCTTATCAATTTTCTCGAGGTGGATTAAACGTTGTTCTAAATCTGTTGTGTCAAGAAGGAACTCAATGGCTAGATTCAACGAAGGGATCTCGCATTCAACCGGAAGAATGGACTCCACTAAAAGGTGAGAAACCAGTGGAAGTCTTAACTTCAATTTGGTGCACCCACACAACAGGGTATAACATGATATTCTAATTAGAATTGCTTTATCTAACAGTTTTATGTAGAATGGCCTTAAGAGATTTATTAACTGCCTCTACTTGGACATTTGCTTGGGGGTAGGAAGACTATGAATGATCTTGTTTAAACCCAAGCTTTAATGCCAATTACCTCATCATTTTATTTTGGAAGTGACTACCATGGTCAGTGGAAATCTCCCTCAGAATCCAAAATTGAACGATAATCTGATTGAATGTGAAGTGAGTTGTCATCGCACCATCGGATTTGACAGTCGGCATGGCCTTTGTCCACTTAGTAAAATAATCAATGGCCACAATGATATGATGATTCCCCCCAGCCGAATCTGGGTTTCAATCCATGAAATCCACTCCCCACCTAGTGAAGGGACCAATGCTGATGATTGGATGTAAAGGGGCGTCACGCGAATGGATATTTTGAGAAAACACCTAGAAAGGGTGACATCTCTTGACCGTGTTAACACAATCCTTAAAGATCGATGGCCAATAGTAACCAGCTCGCAGAATCTTCTAAGTTGTAGCAAGCCCGGATAAGTGACCACCACATGCCCCACTATGGCAGTCATTAAGCACAGCCTTCGCTTCTTCGTAAGTTAAGCAACAACACAATATGGAAACCACCCCTCGGCGTTACAAAGTGTCACTGATGATAAGGTAGTTCTTGGCTTGATGATGAATACGACGTCATTCATCCCTTGAAATATGTGGAGGGAACTTCAGGGTCTAGAGATACACAATGATGTCTCCATACCAAGGGTCCGAAGATTATATGAGGAAGATATGCTCATCGACGACTGATTCATCATGAACCATGTCCTCATCAAGCCTAGGGAAATCTGACATCAAATCCACAAAGACCAAATAATTCTTGGATTTCTCTAAAACAAAATCAAGATCAAATTCTTGTAGAATCACAATCCATTTATTATATTCCCCCCCAATAATACATCATGTCAAGACAAATTGAAATGGATTGATATAATCCATAACAGTGGTTTTCCGAAGTAAAATGTAGTGGCATAATCATTGGACTCCATGGACAATCACAAGTGCCAATTTTTCCATGTGAGTATACCTGATTTCAGCGTCTAGTAAATTTCAACTAAGATAATAGATAACATGCTCCTCGAGCTCGTCATCCTCCTGAACCATGACCATTCCAACCATCTCTTAGGATGCGGCGATATAAAGAAAAAATTCTCTACTATAGTCGAGAGGACGCGGCATAGGTGTCGATACTAGGGATTTATTAAGAGCATCGAAGGAATCATGGGCTTGCTCATCCCAAATAAAAGGAACGTCCTTCTTCAAGAGGTGCATGAAACCCTTAGTAAGGATGGAAAAATTCACTATAAAGCGACGTAGAAAATTAGCTTTTCCCTATAGACTCTAAAGTTGAGTAATCGTGCGCAGGGGAGGCAACCGAAGTATTGCCTCAACCTTTAAGGGGTCGACTCTAATCCCCTCCTTCTAAATGATGAATCCCAAAAGCGGGTGTGTTCTCACACAAAAATGCACTTATGAGGGTTTAACCGAATCTTATAACATCGACATCTTTCAAATACAAGACAGAGATGGTACGGATGATCCACTCACTTGCAACAGTGGGAAACAAGATCATCGAGATAAGCCTCCACAATATGTTTAAGATCGTGAAACGCAAAGGTCATAATCGGATGGAAGGTCTCTTCGATGTTTTTAAGGCCGAAGGGAATTTTCCGATATGCAAAAGTACCCCAAGGAAAAATAAATGCAGTCTTGTGTTAATCCTTTGGCTTGATATGGATCTGATTATATCCCAAAAAACCGTCCATACAGGAAAAAATATCGCTTCCCGCACACTCATCCAAAATATGATCAATGAAAGGTGTGGGAAAGTTGTCTTTCAGATAGGCTTTATTCAGATCTCTAAAGTATGTTCACACACAGATGGTTCCTTGCTTCTTATCTTTGGGAACGGGTTTGGATACCCATTCGGTTAAGGGAACTGGATAGATGAAGCCAACTTTAAGGAGCTTCTCTACCTCTACTTTGATAGCGGGTGCCTTCCTAGGATTCACCACCTGCAAGCATTTCCGAATAGGTTTAGCATGAGCATAAGTTTTAATTTCATGTTCGAAAATACTCGGGTCTATACCTAGAATCTCTTCATAATACCAGGAAAACAAATTCCGGAATTCTTTAAACAAATCGGTGTAGATTCGAACTTCTTCAGGGGAGTAATCTACACCGATATATACATTCTCCACTTTTCCTGGAGTTTGAGAAATGTCAAACGGAATGGTGGGAGATATGTTTTCCATGTTCCCTTCAACGTATATACCATGTGTATCCAAAGGGACCATGGGATGACCGACTTTCTTGCTTAGATTCAACCGAAACTCATCTTGACCAATCCTCTCAAGCTCAGGAAGAAAATAAGATCTATGATGAAGGTATTCCCAAGGCTTGTTGGGTCCATTCATGGCCTTGATAATGGCTTCATCCGAAGGTAAAGTATCATCGAGGAAATCATGTGAACAAGATGAGATGACCTTCCAAGCTGGCGGCAGAGTAGGATCGTCCTCCCCTGTCCGCGAAGAGGAAATATCAGAGTCTGTAGTGACTTGTTGTACAACTTGATAAGAAACCTCAGTTGTAGACAATGGCATAACCATTCTGACATGTGAATGTACTTCGAACGATGCAGTCATAGAATGAAGATTCCATGGATCGTTAAAATATGAAGTGTAAAACGAAACCGGACTCGACGATGATGGAGTATCATCGAAAATGGAATCGATAAACATGATTGGCGCCGAAAAGTTAAAGGTTTCCATGAGAGAGGAATACACCCTGACACCAAAATTCCTAGTTTCCTGCTGAGAATTTTCTATCTTGGGGATTGTAGATCTCGACCATGCAGTGGAATTGGAACTAGTAAAGGATAACTAGTCAACAGTCACGATCTTACCTTCATGAGGAAAGCAGATCACTCGAAACACAGACGAAATGATCGCTTTCATAACATAGATCCAATTCTGACCCAGTAAAATATTGTAGTCAAGGGGTGTATCAACCACCTCGACCTCTACCGGCACAGAATTCCCACCCAACTAGACCCGGAGAGAGGGAATAATTCCATACAGTCTAAACGAGTGTCCGTCGAACGCAATCAACATGGTCATATACTTGGATAACGGGGGAGACCCGAGGGCCTTCCAACAAGACAGTAACATCACCAACGTAGAATCACCTTCTTCAACAACGATGCATTTGATAGTCATAGCGATACACTCCACATGGACTTGAAAAGCCACATGGTAAGGTAAGCGAGGTTGCACATCAGTGATCTCAAAATTGATCACACTAGGGCCACTAGAATCAAGAGCTCCCAAGGCAGATAACAAGGCATTCCTCTGTGAAGTACACATCTAGAGTACCTCAAGGGCCGACATAGCACACGATGTTTGGCCCAGATCCTCGACGATGGAATAGTTATGGGCAGCTCAAGCATTAGGATTGTGGGCCAAGTGCTTAAGGAATCCTTTCGGAATTCGTGGCATGGGATCGGGTTTATCAATATGGAAGGGGATCTCCAAAGGAGGAGGAACTTTCCCCATAGAGGGATGTGGAGGATTGTAATCACAAGATCGAGTAGCAACATTAACCTCTGATTGTACCCTATCAACGCATCTGTGACCACCATCATGGGCCAAAGGGTTTTAAGTTCCAACAAACCCATTCCCAGTGGTGGAAGCACCCGAAGTCATGTTTTGGTTATGAGTAAGTGGATTTGTCAACACATCTAGGATTTGTGCAAAAATCTTTGAGGATTCATCCATCATGGGGCACAAGTGAGTGAGTTGATCCTATGAACAAAGTTTATCAGGAAACTTCACCTTGCATTTATGCTTCTTATCCCCACCAACATTGTTGTCATGCTTCTCATTATTCTCATTTCCCTTCTTATTATTTATGTTCCCACCCTTACAGTTGTTCCCTTTTTCTTATTTCCTCCAGGTTGTTGGTTACCCTTCAGATTCATCGACTACATAGAGTGTACATCCGATGGCTGGGTGGGAGAGGTCAAAGTCATAGCTTGTCTTGCTGCAACATGGTTAATAGACAAATTATGCATCTAGTTTGTCACATGGTCTATAGTCTTAGCACTTGCGGAACCTACGATGCCATCAGCATGAGGTCCTGGAGTTTGTTTGGATTCATGTCTCGGTCACAGTGCGTCAGGTATAATGTCATAAATAATCCCAGACTGAGCATAAATCAAGTCTATCTGCTGATATTTAAAGATGGGTTGTTCCTCAGTCGTGACTCTGTACGTTGAAACGTCCTTCACAATATAAGGTAAAAGTGACTTAAGGAACCATTCCAACATAAACTCTAGTGGAATATTGGCTTTAATCAACCTCTTTCGTCGATGCCACTCCTGAATATGGTCAAAAATATGTGTGGCTTTGTCTTGAATGAATGTCAATAGTATTTTTGTGCATGGATCATAATGGACCAACAACTGAAAGTGGTTAAGAAAAAATAATTCCAAATCGTTAAAAGTCTGGTACATGCTCCCAGGAAAATCAACATACCATTTCGCATCGAGCCCTATAAGGGTGCATTGAAACAATCTTAAACAAATTGACTTGTGATTCAAATAATTCAATGAGCACCAAAGGTGAAAGATAGTTACTTGAGCACCCGGATCCTCACCCTTCTTGCCTTCAAACTTTGGAATGTCCGATGGAATCTTAGTGGGGACCGAAGGCCATGCCAGATCGTGACACACTGGATCATTCGTAAGTCTAGATAAGTTTGGTAAGTTCAAAGTAGATAGGAACATGAGTTGTGGTTATGAAGCTTGAGGCCATGCCCCAGGAAAGACTAACCTTGTGGGTACATTCCCGTAGGCATGGGATTCGAGACCGTGGGCCATGGTGTATTCTGGTAAAGACCATTCCCCTGACCAGTAGGATAGCATCCTCCTCCAAATTGATTCATATAAGGATGAACCAGTATTTGCATAGAATGGATCCCTTAAGAAGGAAAATAAATATTACCAAAATTTCCCATAGTATTGTACACGTTTCCCCCTGACGAAGGGGGAAGCATATATGCACCCGATGGAGGAACTCCACCTGAATAGTAACCCATATTGAACGATACATTCCCACCCAAGGGGATGGACTAACCAAGAGGAGGATTCACCATAAGAAAGGCATTCGTAGGGACTGGTGTAGTAGATGATAAGCAGACAGATAGAATATATGAAGTAAAACCACTACCTACATGCCCACTTCCACCCACAAAAGGATTGAAACTGGTATTAGGGGTTGATGAAGGGGGAGGCCATCCCCCAACAAAAGGAGAAGAAGGAGGGATATGACCACTGCCAAACTGATACGCAGTGAAGTGAGTTGAGATGCCCCCAAACCCAACACAAGAGGTACTACCAGAAACCAGTATGGAAGATGGGATACTGGACGAAGGATTGGGCATGCCAAATGTAAATGGATTAGTGGTTTCAGGAATCGATGAAGCATCGTCGTTCGAAAATCCTAAATAGAAAGTGGATACATGATCTGATGACCAATATTTCTCAAAAGGTTTCATTCTAATGGGATGGGATGAACTAGCATCATGAGAACTGGTGAACACGGGAGCCCCAGGGACCCATGAGGCAAAAGAAAAAGGATTCCCATGGACTCCTCCCCCCTGCCAACAATCGTGTCAAAAGGATCCTCGAAGTATCATACACAGAGCTCATAGTAAGAATTATTTGATGCTCACTATGTGATAAATAAGGACCACTAATAGTCTCTCTACGCCTCTTGTGGTGAGGCTGCAAAGGATCACCAGGTGGTAAACCCGCTAAGAGCCGAGAACGGCGGCTAGCCTAAACTCAATCCACGATCACTCCAAAGAGTCGTAAAAACCAATATCGATCCCTAAGGCCAACTAACCGGCAACGAACACACTCCTAGGAAAACTAACCCAAGATGCACACAAATAGAGAGAGTATCTAAATGACCTCCTGACATTATAGAAGGTGTGCCTCTCCCAAGAGGGGCCTGAGAATCCGCTACTACATTCGGAGCTAATAGAACCAATGATAAGGGCCCTTAGACGTCAAAGTGCAATGTTATGTGTTGTCCAACCCCTATATATATTAGGACACTCTTAGAATAACCCTTGCAAGTACCCTCTGTGGTACCTAGGATAGGAAAATATAGTCACCATGTATAACCAATGCTCAGGAGAACAATCGTAGGTCAGATCCACTGTATGGGCAGGGTAGCTAATCCCGAAGCTCAAGAAGCACTTAGGTGCTTCAAGAACCCCCATATACAAATAAACTTGGGATATATCTCCAACGCTAAGAAGGTCACAAAGGGCTATCTCCTCAACCAAATTTCACGTCACCTCGTGCTTGACTCATGTGTAAAGCGAGCTTCCTGAGAACATCGATTATACCATGGGTTTCACCACTCCCTAGACAAAAAAAACTAATATTTAGTTCCATAGTCTTGGATAATTTTACTCACACAATCCTATTCCAAGACTCTAAAACCTATACTTGTTGGTGCACCCTATAAATTAAAAATGTTTCTAATCAAATTTTAAATTAAGCGCTAATTTTAGTTGGTTGTGCTTACTCAAGGGGATATGGACGTGAAACTAATGATGTTCTAGCATTCAACAATCTAAATTTGTTCTAGCATTCGCTTATTGTTGTGGTTTGCATATCCTCACTCCCTTTGTTTATTTCAAGTTATTTGTTTTTATTTATGTTTTAGTTTACTAACAAGATCTTGCGGGATCAATTTGGAGTCATTGTCTTTGCTTTAGTAACACACTATTGGGCCTTATTAACAACCTCTAAGGATTTCACCCCTTAAGTGGGAAGAGATGCACACCTTTGTGTTATTTTTCCCACAACACCATCTTTCTGTTGGCTTGGAATTGTGATATGAGAAAGGCATGATAAACCCAACTGTGTGTTGGATTGGCATTTAGATTAGTGATTTTGAATGCGGACCTAATAAACCCAAATAGCATGTTGGCTTGTCATTCTATTTTTTTAATGCTCGATAAACCCTGTTGTTAGTTGGATTGGTTATGAACTCAATTCATAGAAGGGATAAAAGTTGAACCTTGCATGTGGCATCCATGTGAAGCTGGAACATATTCATGAAGATAAATATTGGGCTGCTATTCATATTTGCCTTTATGATTTCTAAATATGTGCTTCAGTTATGTAATTGAATTCTTGTTATGGAATGTTTTGCTTGAGATGGATGTGGTATCCATGATTGATTTGTCTATAGCTGTAGGTAACATTGCGTGCAAAGCATTAACGCTAATTGTGGACACTATTGCTCAAAGATATCCATCGGACGTAAGTTGGAAATGAAGAAGGTGACATGGTGGAACCAAAAGGATATATTTCAGTGCAACCAATGTGCATCCTCGACAGGAAGATTACGTTGCTCAAGAACAAAGCCATAGGTCAAGTAAAGGTCCAATGGATGCATTACAACTCTGAAGAAGCAACATGGGAATTGGAGGATGCGATGCAGGAGGCATACCCACAACTATTTTGAAAAATTTTGTTGTAATATTTTTGTACATGTACATAGTTTTGATATGCATCGAGGATGGTGCATAAATTAAGGGGTAGGGGAATGTAACACCCAGCTTTTTACCCCAAGATGTAAATATGATGTAATTATGTAAAGGATAGAAGGTAGATATGAATGGTCTAGGATGACTGAATATATTGTAAATATGTACATTCTCTTTTTAATATAAAATTCCCCGATAGTTGGAATTCAAGAAGATGAACAAGAGATTGGGGGCTATCAATCCACAAATGGGGGAAGTGAGATGGTATAAGGGGTGATGACCCTAGTGGAATTTAACTATACCTTAGCCTTCATTAACCTTTTTAACCCAAAGTCCCTTAACCATAATTATGAGGGTCACCCTAATTAATCATGGGATTAAACTTGTGTCAATCATCATTCATTCATTCATTCCATCATCCAGAGAGGAAGAGCATCCATGTTGTGATAGTTCTCATGGGTAAACCAAAGGAATGTTACTTTTCCAGAAGCTACACTCAAGCCCACCATGATAAATTATAGCCTAACTACTTCAATAAACTAGTGCACGTGATTAGGGAAGCTGGCCTATAGTGTGACATCCCTGGAGCCTTGTCATGGAGACTTCCTATCCAGCCTATACTAGAGCGCCAGAAGAGGAAGGGGACAACATGAGGGACTGTAGTGCATAGAATGGGTATCTTCTATGGAATTGTGCAAGTTGATGGGGAATGACTAATGGGTTGGGGTCATTTGTGGATGGGGTTACCCTCACCACTTGGGTAGAGGATAGGTTCCCTTGGGTGAGGAGTAGTCTATGAGGAGTGTAGCTATAAATTGAAGGGGGGGACTTGAAAATCATCCCTTGTGGATTCATAGCCCCATATTGGGGGTGACATATGTCAAATAAATAGAAGGCTCGACAAAGTTCCTATAACTGGGAGGAACATTCTTAGCTTGCAGTTGTTTGGAGTAATTTCATAAGATAAGTGCCAATTATGAATGATTACCTTGGTTTATATTTATGATATATGATTTTGATTGAATTATTGTTAATAAAAATGGTTTTGTACATGGAATCACTAAACATGGTTTGATGCATTCATGTTAGGAATGATTACATAATTAGAATGTACAATTTTAGTTTAAATAATCATTATCATATACATTTTACTTCCACTATTAGAAATCTGTATTTTAGTAAGCCATTGAAAAGTAGATTCGTAATGGAAGCAAGAGCAGGATTGTATGCACATATTTGAGTGTCTCGTGGTCTCAACAATGTAAATAGGTTACTGGTTACATGACATTTACCATATTTCTTCGCTATTTTTTATTATTTATTTCACCTTTTGAATTACCCTAAACAAATGTTCCAATCAAAATTTATGCAAGTTTCATGTTAACATACCTTTAAAAACCTTGGTTTGTATGTAATCTTGCTAGCCAACCTTTCTCCTAAAGTATCTCTAAAATTTTGGCCCTTATGAATCTAAAATTTCGACTTATAGTAGTCTGGTATGTCTTCTCTATAATTCCATAGGTTTGATCAAATTCTAATGTGCCAATAGAAAGTTATGGTGACTTTCCTAGAATTTTTTTTGTCTCTTTTAGGAGAGCGCACTTGTATTACCTACCATGAGTCTAATTTTTATGATCTGCTTTTGAATTTTTTACCAAAAACACTATGTTCTATCTTATTTCTAATGCAATTTGGATTTTTCAATCTTCAAATATAATAGTTTTACCCAAAACAATTGTTTGATACTATATTTTGGACTAGTCAAAATCCCTAACTTCCACAACCTATAAATATGAACTTATAGTGACCATAAGTACTTTGGTATGTCCCTTGAGGATCCTCAAAAATTTTCCATATAAAACATCCCTAAAAAAATGTTATAGCGAAAATGGCTTTGATACCAAATGTTATGAAAAAAAATCTCAAAATAGCATAACAATAGAAAGAAAGAGTAACCCAATGCCTTGAGATTGAAATAAAGAGATGAATAAAAAGTTTATTCGAGGGGGAAACCTCCTTTATAATATATCAAATGCACAAGATGAGATCATCTCCAAAATTAGGTCTCCTTGGTATACATAGGAGACAAAGGGTAAAATTACAATTAAGGTCCTAGCCAACCAATATAGACAATACTAATATAATAATAGAAACATAATGTCACACTATATAGGAATTAATAATGCATCTTATGCACCTTGGTCTTTTATATTAATTTGGTAATGGTTGTGTCACTAAGTCCCTTGGATTTGCAAATATATTTTATCTATGAACCATCCCATGGTTTTAGTCATTTTTATATTAGAAAATAAAATTCAATCTAGCATACTTCTAAAACACTCATGTATGAGCCATGAACTATGTTTCAAGTTAGTTTTGATAACCATTCTCATAATCTTTAATATTCCATTATATAAGACAAGACTTTAAGACAAGAATGACGTTGATTAATCAATACCCTTTACACATGTATCTGCAAACTTTGAAACTCAAAGTAGTTGGCCTCTAAAATGTCCACAATATTCCCTATGCATTAACAATATTACAATATGAAGATACAACTAGATCAACTACAATTCAAGCTTTGTTCACAATAATCCCGCTACATTAGAAGTGTTGCTTTATGAAGTTACAACTAGATGAAATATAAATCAACTTCTCTTGTTGTGCCGAGAGGCGCTCTACAGCCCAGTATGAGGGAGATCTTGTAACATGTGTCAAGTGTTTGTCGAGTTTGTCGAGTAACAAAATAATACAAAGTAAACAAAAAAGAATAATACAAAGTAAAAAGTAATAAATATTATGTCGGCCATAAACAAAAAAGAATAATACAAAGTAAAAAGTAAATATGCGACTTAAACTAGAGACTTTAGAGCTTAGGATTAGGTGATAAATATTATGTCAGTCATAAACAAAAAAGAATAATACAAAGTAAAAAGTAAATATGAGACTTAAACTAGAGACTTTACTTTTTACTTTTAATACAAAGTAAAATGTAAATATGAGATTTTAGAGTGTTTATCGAGTAACAAAATAATACAAAGTAAACAAAAAAGAATAATACAAAGTAAAAAGTAATAAATATTATGTCGGCCATAAACAAAAAAGAATAATACAAAGTAAAAAGTAAATATGAGACTTAAACTAGAGACTTTAGAGCTTAGGATTAGGTGGCTCAGGTATTGCATTCAAGGAGCTATTCAAGGAGAGGTTTGCACCTCGGGAGATTTGATCCCTCTCGACGCTTGATAGAGCCTAGGATTTGGATCTATACTGGTAAATAGAGTTATTAACTACATACCCAAAACATACATGATATTTATGAGAGAATGTTAAGCACTACCACCTCTTATTAGAGGTCGGGACATAGTTAGCCTAACAAACACTTTATGATTTAATCTTTATCCTAACAAACAATATGATATAATTATATTAAATAACCAAAACTTTATTATATTTACGGCACTTCATTATTCAACATTTATCAACTCTAAGTGAAAACCATTGGTTTGCTACATTTTTGTGTGCCATACTAGCTGATTTGTTTTCCCAGCCATACTAACAGAGACCCATACACCAAATTTAACCTAACAAAAACTTCATGATTTAATCTTTAACTTAATAACACTATGATTTAATTTTATTAATAAATAGAAACTTTATATATTTAAGTCAATTTATTATTTGACACTAGTCAACTCTATCAAGAGATACATAGATTGGTTCATTATTACATTTTCTTTGTTTTATAACATTTATTTGTGATGTACTTTCAATGACCCAATACCCCATTTTTTTAGCATACAAAGATTAAATCCATCTCAACCCCGAAGGCTATTGGAAAAACTTTGAATCTCTCACCCCGGTCAACAATACCAAGAGTGATATCAATTGGTTCTTTGTATTTATTTGTGCTATACTTCCATAGACCCATACCAAAATTTTGATCATACAAGCATAAATTTGTCTCAATACCAAAGGTCATTGAAAACACTTTGAATCTTTCAATGTCATCGCCTATGTTTCTTTGTGTTATCATAGACCTATACCAAAAAATTTGATCATACAAACCATTAATCCATCTTAATCCCAAAGGCCATTGAAAATACTTTGAACCTCTGAATGTGATACTCGATTTTTGTTTATTATATTAACATGGACCCATACCTAATATTTGATCTCTTCAACCATAGATCCATCCCATCTTCCATAGACCCATATCCCAAATTTTTATCATACAAACCATAAACCCATTTCAATCCCAAAGGCCATCGAAAACACTTTGAATTTATCAATGTGATTCCCTATGTTTCTATGTTATATTAACATGGACCCATACCGCAGATTTAATCCATTCAAGTATAGATCAATCCCAGCCCTAGGCAGTCTATTAAAGGACCTATATCTTAGCTTTTATCTATTCATATTGATAAAAAAATCCTTCTAAAAATTGGTATGCCCAATAATCATATTGAAAATCCCTCTGAGCAAATTCTAATTTGTGTATATTACTCTCATAAATTTTAGAAATAGAGAAATGGGATGGGTTGAAATCGACCGTTTGCTCTTAGAGTTTAACCTCCGGGGAAAAACAATAGTGAAGGATTTCATATCAAAAAGAGGGCAAATTGCAACAAATGTATTTAGGAGGCATTATGGTCCCCTAGTCCTATCCTGTCTTTTATTATTTGCTTCTTGTCTCTCATTGCTTTTATGCTTATTGCTTGGGGTTGTCGTGTTTCTTCTAATGTGGGGTGGATCTCTATTTTTTGTTGTGGACTCGGGTTGTTGATGTATTGTTTCTTCTAATGTGCGCTCAGGCTATGATTAGGGCACGTGGGAGACCATAGTGACGAATGTTGATGCCATGCATGATACGTGGTGGAAGATCACAACACTAAATGTCAACGTCGTGTGGGGTTCAAGGTATTTGATTTTAGTTTGTAGTTTGGTATAATATGTGATCAAAATTATATATAATATGTATTTTATAATGAAAAATGTTTCAACTTTTTTGTGATGCAATATATTATTTAATATTTACTATATATGATATATATTATATGGTTAATGATGATGACAATGACAATGATTTTGAGGGGAATGACTACGATAATGATGATGACTATGACCATGATTATGACAATGATGATGATGACGATGGCTACGATGACAATAATGATGAGAAGGAGGATTTAAAAGGTTTAAATGTTAAGGGTTATATAATTTAGTTTATGTGTTCAGATTTATATTATTATATATGTTAGACTAGTTAGGTATGATCAATTGTAATAGTTAGGGATTTGGGGTACTAAGGGTTAGAGATTGTACATGTTAGTGTTAAACAATTAGATGGATTAGGTGATATAGGTCATAAAGATTAGGGTATTATAAGTGTCACTTGTTAGGGTTATGGATTACTTGTTAGAGTTTAGTGGATATAGTTTCTATAACGAGTTATAAAGGATAGGGGTTCGATATTAGAGATCAATTAATATGGATGTTATAATAGCTAATGGTTATAGTTATTGTACAAGGTGGTGGTATAATGGTTACAGGAATTGGAGGTTAGAGCATAAGGCCTATAAGAGTTAGGAGAAACTGGTTACAGTTTATATGGATTAGGGTATAAATATTAAGTTTATAAGAGAAGGGGCAATAATAACTAGAGGGTGGGGATTATAAAGTTAGGGGTTAGAATTAAGGTGTTATATGAGTTATAGGTTATATGGATTAGATGTTAGGGGGTCAGATTCATCATGGTTACTGCTTGTAGGATTGAAGGACTAAGATATATGTGCATTCAGTGAGAGTGGTTATCATGGGGTATAAATTGTAAGTGTTAAAATGTTAAAAGTAACATGGGTTTTGCAAGATATGAATTAGAGGTTTATGGGTTAAAAGGTATAGACATTAGGGGTTAGCTCAAGAGTTTATAGTGGTTATTAGCTAAGGGAACTAGGGGATAAGTGTAAAAGTGATTAGGGATGATATAGATTATAGAATTTAGGAGTTATGTGGTTATATGGTGTCCATATGTGCAATATCCCATTTTTCCCTTGATATTTATTGGCTTCAATGTAAATACTGTGTATATGTTGTGTGTGTATTTTCCCTAGTGTGGAGCTCAAGGCCAAGGCCCAACTAGTGGATGTTTAAGGTTATTGCATAGGCAAGTATTTGACAGTTTGATTATTCATGGGTTGTTAAGCCATGAAGAAATGTAAATGATGTAATTATTATTAATGAATAAAATAACCAAGAAGCTAGCTGAGGAGGCAACTAATGAGAAGGGGCCACGTGTATCCACTAGGGAGAGGTGAGGGGGTTATGGGATTGGTTTCCCATGTTGCCACAAGTCCAACTGTGAACCCGTTTGAACTCCCTGCTGACATTAATTTGGTTGCAGAGGGTGGTTGAGAACCCTGCTGCTAAAGCCGATAGAGTATGGAGCATGCCTGCGATTTCCTATGGTAGGGCATGACTCTGGTTTCTTGTCTGGAAAGGCACTCAACGCCCAGAAACTCGCAAAGCCTATTTGACTACATGTGGTGGAAGAGAACACAAGGGGGGGACTCTCCATCGATTCGTCAAGAGAGAACTTGTCCAAACATACCCGCAGACTCATAACCAGGCGTGGAACCCTGAAGATCTTTGTGTTTTCCCTGTGTAATAGCAATACCAGAGAGTTGGTAGACATGAAAACTGTGTGTGCGAATCCAATCTATCGGTGACAGAGTGGCAAGAACCCGTGAGGAAACTGCAAGCCTGAACAGTGCAGAGAAACCTTGAGAACCTGGGAATTGGATTGTAGAGAGTAGATTGTGGAACAGAGCCCTGTCCGCAAGTTTGAAACGAGTCAGCTTGTTGAACTGTGGAAGAAGGTTCGGTTGATTGATAAACCCAGTGAAGGCTAAAATCTCGTAGAACTAGCGACTGGACCTTTCTATGCCCATCCTGGAATAGCACTAGAAGGGAAGAGGCCTTGAGGGGTTGTGCAGCAGAGAAGAGGGTCTTCCTTGTGTTGGATGTGGTAGGTAATGTGGGTGCCAGGTATGCCGAGTGTTGATATTCCTGCAGCTCTATGGTTGAGCTCACTGGCTTAGCAATGCCTCCCTTGTTGTCCATGTTCGCCTGATAAACCCACCGTAGGTTGGCTTAGCATGATCATCTTGTTTGATATGTTTGATATGTTTGATAAACCCAACTGTATGCTAGCTTGGCATGATTGTATTGCTTGGGATGCATGATAAACCCACTGCAGGTTGGCTTAGCATGATTAGCTTGTCTGATATGTTTGATAAACCCAACTATATGTTGGCTTGGCATGATTGTATTGCTTGTGATGCCCGATAAACCCAATGTAGGTTGGCTTAGCAAGATCAGCTAGTATGGTATGCTTGATAAACCCAACTGCAAGTTGGCTTGGCATGACCCCGTTGTTGGTATGCTTGATAAACCCAACTGGAAGTTGGATTAGCATGACCTGTATGTCCCTGAATGCTTGATAAACCCACTGTAGGTTGGCTTAGCATGGGTAGGTGCCTCGGAATGCTTGATAAACCCAACTACATATTGGCTTAGCATTGGGATGGAACCTTGACTGTGAGAGAAACTGATAGCCCTCCTTAGTGGATACACAGCCCATCTCAGGGGTGATCTCTCAGCTAAAAGAGTACAGGCTGGACAGAGATCTAAGGTTGGGTGGAACATTGCTCTCACTTAGCCAGTTGCTTGGCAACTTCAATTGAAAGATAAGTAATTCTTGTTATATTGATTGATGATGTTCCATTGCTATGAAATGGTTGCTTATGTTCAATTGTGGAATTGTGGAATGCATGTGTATATGAATTTGATTGACAAGAAGTCATGTGTAGGCCTGATTAAAGGGTTGAGTTCATTGTTATATGTATATCATGGTATTGCATGAGTTAATGCATTATAAGTCTTGCATGTGACAAATGTATTTGTTAGATCTAACTTTATGCATTTTACATGTTATGATATGTTTGGTTAACCCTGTGAATGAGTTGTATGACCACATATGATCACTGGAAAGGAGGGGAAAGCCCTGGAGTGTTTCAGAATCCCCTAAGTGGGTCAGGTGGAAGGAAACTCGTGATAGGAAGAAGGCTTAATTCCTTTTTAGCAGAGTTATGGATAGAACTTCAGTGGGGAATTTAACATGGTATGAGTGCTCAAATGGGGCAGGGATTTCACCACTCGATAGAGCTCACCAAGATCTCTCCAACGGTACTGACCTTGTATCATTTGGACCAAGGATGAGGAATTTATGCCCCTTAAAAGACTATGTGGAAAGTTACCTTGTAGGGGTGTGGTTCCACTTGCCCGCATCCGCAATGCAGATTGTGGATTGTGGAAACGTAGAATTTCGAGTTACGTTTGGACTTCCACACTTCTGCATCTGCAATTATGGATTGCGGATTGCAGAAGGGACCTTTGTCGGAGGTTGAAATTTGACCTTCCGCACCCGCAATTGCGGATTGGGGATCAGCAGTTGCGGGTTGCAGATTGCGGAAAGGTAGGTTTCCAGTTGTGGAGTTTCGCACTTCCGCATTTGCATTTGCGGATTGCGGATATGAGCTAATTCAACTATGTGCGTATTCAGTCGGATTCGGAAGAAAGAAAAAAAATGTATCAAGGTCTCCCGTGGCCTAAGGGGGTCAATGGGGACGTGAAAGAGTGGTATCAGAGCTTTAGTTGCAACACTGGGAGTTGTTTGGACTGGATCATGCATGAATTTGTGGTTAAGAAATGCGCCCATGGTGTGATTTTGATGAACTTATTTGATTCATTGATTGTTCAAATGAATAGTTCCAGGTATGAATGGGTATGATAGAGTTTAATTGTATGCTTGTGATATCTAATAGAATGTCTCTGATATGCAGAGAGATAGCAGCAACTGTGAAATGAATCGTATCACGGGGCAATGCACAGAAAGGTGTAAGAATGGTCACTCTAAACGATGCGCAAGACCCGTTTGAACCAGAAGACGATGTGCTGGGTAAGAACGTGCAAGAAGCACATACAAAGGCTGATTCTGACGGAAGAAGGGAGCAAGTAACGCCCCCAAACTTGGCTAGGACTATGGTAAGCTTTAACGTGTGGATGATAAAAGCATAAGAGGAGCAACATCATCTCAATGCGGCCATTTACAGAGTCTTACAGACATACAGCAAAGAATAAACGGTGGTTCTAACCCAAGCAATGAAGGCCTAGAGGAGAGAAATGCAGAAATTCAGTCTAGGGGCCATTCTAAGAGAAGAACTCCAAGCCCTAGAAGAGGTTCTATGAGCAGAAGACACAGGACACCCTCTCCTAAGTTTTCTTCTAGCAAGTCAGATGATTCTGAGGGTTCTCATTGGAGCCCAAGGCGCACTACCAAGAAGAGTAAGGGCAGAAAGAAGCACAGAGGTATTACACAGGGTGAATTTAGGAAGGCAAGACCACCCACTTTTGATGGTGAAAGCAAAGAAGGTCAAGAAGCAGAGGCATGGGTTCTTGGAATAAAGAAGTACTTCATAATGCATGAATATTCAAAGAATGAAAAGGCTAGGGTTTCCATTTATAACCTTAGTGGAAGAGCTTCAATTTGGTGGGAACACCTCATGCAAGTGAGGGGAATCAACGAAAGAAGAGTCAGCTGGGAAAAGTTTAAAAGATACTTCCATGAGAAGTTCCTATCAGCTAGGTATTATGATAGCAAAAGGAAAGAGTTCAATGAACTCAGACTAGGACATAACACCATGGATGAGCATGTCCACAGGTTTCTGGAGTTACTGAGGTATGTAGACTACATCAAGGATGAAAGAGTAAAGATCCATTGCTTCCTTGGTAGTATACTACAGAGCTACAGAGATAGAATAGAGTTTGTAAATCCACCAAGCTTGGATGAAGCCTTTAGGATGGCAGAGCATTGCAATGAGAAGGGTAAAGGTAAGGCAGAGGCGCAGCCAGTGTGGAAAGGTAAACCAAAGGGAAAGTTTGATCAAAAGAAAGGTGAATTCAAACCACCATTCAAAAATCAGCCTAGAAGAATTCCACAAGGATAGCAAGTAAGAAGAGAATTCAAGCTAGATGTAGCAGCAGATAGAACGTCAAAGGGGCCACTTCAGTGTTGGGGTTGTGGGGAAAACCACATGCTCAGAGATTGCTCGACTGCAAGGAAGAACCCCAGGAGCTTACACAACGTTAAAGATGTTAGATCAGGTCCTGTCACTAAGAGGGGGGGTGAATCAGTGACTGCTAAAATTTAAACAATTTTTGACAAATGTAAAACAAATTTCAACACACTGATTTATCGTGGAACCCCAATTGGGTAAACCACCAAAGCTTTTCTATTATCTGCAAAATTGCTTTTTACACGTTACAATAGAATTCAATCGGCACCAACCAATCAGGATGCACACACACCCTTAATTCACCAGCACCAACTGGTAGGAGGCTACGACCCCCTATTTAGTCAACGACAACTAACAAGGAAGCAACAACTCCCTTTCGCAGGAACCAACCTGCCCTAGCACCACCTGTTGGCCCGGTTTTGCAACCAGGCTTAGTGCTATGGGCACCTACTAACTAGTAGTAGCAGTTTCAATAGAAATAAAAACAATAAACTAAATAAACAATACTTTTCATGGATCTAAACAAGAATCTAAGCAAATAATGTAAACATTTCAAAATCAAGAACAAGAAACATAATAAATAATTTTTTGTATTGAAAAGTGGGGGGCAAGCAAGTGCTTGCGATATTACCTTCAATGGTGAAGGTTGATGTTGAGCAACTCCCAAGATGAGTAGCTCCAAACTCCAATAGGTCTCTTTCTCCAAGGTTGCTTCAATGGCTAAAAGTGCTCAGGGGAGATTTCAGCAGCATAAGGATGAGATAATGGAAGGATGTGAAATGAGGAGCCCCTACCACCTTTTTATAGGTTTTGGTGGTGGGAAATACCATTTGTGGTTTTGTGGAAACCAAATGGTATTGACCAACATGGTTTAGGTACTTTTCCCTCCTTTTTCCTTTTTTGAATAAAAATAATATTTTAATTCCCTTTTTAATATTTTTGGGAATTTGGACCCTTTTTGAGGGTTTTTTATGATTTTCTTGGAAAAATAATGTTTTTTAATGGAAAAAGGGGTGTACTAAGGTCTTTTGGTGACCTTTTGTTGGTTTCAGAGGCTCAGATGGTGGAAAAGTGGACAAATGGGTCATGTGAGTAAGGGAATGAGCTAGTGAGCACTTTTTAGGTGTTAACAGATTGCCCCCTGATGTGTGAGGGCAGGAGCTCATCGTATGGCCGATAGACATCATAGTTCTTTTGTCCTTTTTCTGGGGTTTAGGGGAGAGAAGAGACCGGTTGGAGACTGGAGCCACGGCCCTTGGAAGCTGCAAAAACAAAAAATATTACATGGCCTCAATATGAATGAGGTATAATCTCTGATAAAGGACGAGGCGGGCATTCCCATGCTCGTATCAAGACATATACAAAACAATTAGTCCCAAGAAGGGGGATCTAATACGTAAAGAAATATACTGGTACATCATAATGGTCCAGAGGGGACATTATTGTGGGATATACTCATGATCATGACTGATCTCAATAACTGATACACTGGAATAACTGTGGAACTGCTGAAACTGAAGGTGTCCAACATCTGTAGGGACTCAAAGACTATGAGTCATCTCTGAGAAATAATGTAACTGTATACTCAAGGGAGTATGAAACAGGGGTAAATCTGAATACTGTCGCCATGCGCAACCCGGATATCCATAGAAAAAGTGTAACTGGTGTGATCCATAGGAAGACTCTCAAATGTGGAGGAGTCAGGTGGTATCCAGGGTCTTCGACTAATAACTGAACGGACCAATACCCTGTGCGAGTCTCAACGATGCGATCAAGGTGTTGAAGTCGAGCATGTGAGAAACAACCATTGGGAGAGGGACTGAGGATTCCTCTCGAAATGATTCATAGGCACTCATCATAAATGGTAATGAGTCCAAGACACAGGGACCTCTAGGTCTATCCTCTGGAATCAATGTGGTTGTCGTCGACAGAGGGAGACCAGCAACTAACAAGGCAATGATGTTTCCTTGATAGGAGCACGAGGTGTAGACCTGAAGTGATGTAGTACTGCTGGTAGGACTGACATACTTGTGGGGATGGGAAATAACTGGGTCAAAAAATGGGTAGACTCAAACTTCCTTTGTTCAGAGCATGATGATATGGTTGACCTGGCAGCGTAGGGAACTGACTTGTATGTGTGGGGATCATTGCTTTGACTGAATGGTATATATTGGCTCTGGGGGGGGAGGACAAGCTGATGGTAGCTGTCGAGGGAGTTTCAGGGTGACATACTGCAGAATACTCTGAACAAAGGCGACCAAAATGGGGAAGCTGCTATGTGAGTAGATATGATCTGTCGTGGCGCCAAGAGGCACCATTGATTCCTTCTTCGTAGTTTTGATGAGCTCCAAGAAGAAATAAAAGTGTGCTCTTAAATGGTACGGTCCTGTGGATTTTGTGAGCCCAGGACGGCTCATGCTCATGGTTGCTTTCATGTTTAGAGAGTCTGAAAACGGTAAGTGGACTCTGTTGGTGTTTCTTTTTCGTAAGTTTAGTCTCCAAGGCCCGAAAAAGGATAAAATGATGCGGATGGAGAACTCTTCTAGCCGATGTGACTAGAGTATACCTTTTTCGTAATTAGTCTACGAGGTCCGGAAAAGGGGTAAACTTATACCAGGTAGACGCCCTTTCAGATACGTTTAGCGAGCATGAAAGGAAGCAAGATTGCTCGGCGATCTTTTAATTGTTTTAGGAGTCAGAAAAGAGCTTAACAGAAACTCCCTAAGTGCCTTTTTCGTAAAAGGGGTTGCTCGGCCCGAAAAAGGGATAAAACTATACCGAACAAAAATGGATTGATGAGGGCGAGAAAAGGTCTCAAGCATCGTCATCAGTGCGGAAAACTGGATCCGGTGATATAAGTATTGTCGAAAACGGAGGACGGCCGATGTGGCACGCAAACCGAGGTGACGAGGGGGCGTGGGAAAAAATGCCCGAAAAATATAAAGGTGGGAGCGAGAAGTGATCTCTAGCATCATCACGAGCGCGGAAAACTGAATCCAGCGATATAAGGCACATCGAAAACGGAGAACGGCCGATGTGGCACGCAAACCGAGGTGACGAGGGGGCGTGGAAAAAATGCCCGAAAAATATAAAGGTGAGAGCGAGAAATGATCTCTAGCATCATCACGAGCGCGGAAAACTGAATCCGGTGATATAAAGATTGTCAAAAACGGAGAACGGCGGATGTGGCACGCAAACCGAGGTGACGAGGGGGGCATGGAAAAAATGCCCAAAAAATCTAGGCGTGAGAGTGAGAAATGATCTCAAGCATCATCACGGGCTCGGAAAAATGAATCCGATGATATCAAATATATCAAAAACGGAGAGCAGCCGAAGTGGTATGCAAAATGGGGCAACGAGGTGTCGGGACACAATGTTGATATTGGTCCTGGTGAGAGCGAGAAATGATCTCAAGCATCATCACGGGCATGGAAATATGAATCCGGCAATGCAAATGGTGCGAAAAACGGAGGTCATAAGGACTCCGGAATGGTTAAAGGAAAGAACTAGGTTAAAAAATGGCTACAAATAAAGGTGATCTCACCAAGCGAAGGATGCAGTGGTGGGGAGAAATGATGACCCGTGGGGGCAAAATACTAGGTGTATCAAATCAACTGAAATATACAAGTGACACGTGACCTCAAAAATGGTTGAGATCACGAATATGAAAAAGTGAGCAGGGTTAATGACCTGCCCCCATGCTATGTGCATGGGGTTTGTGATTGTGGATCACATATGTGTTGGTTTGAACGATGGGCTCATTGAGGTGTTGAGATAGAGATGATGGGGAAGGTTCAAAATGATTGATCATGCCCCCTATCCCGGGGTCGAGGTAATCTATTATGCCCCCTAACTTAGAGGTGTCAATGTGGTGCAGATGTTGTCTCAGAGAGAGATCAATAGGGCATTGAGCAACTGCTGGCGGGGTGTTATACCATGAGGCTATGGGTCGTGGTGGCATACTGAAGTGATGATATGATGATGGGGGATTCCCTTTGTGGGGTGGATGCCCCCAGTATCTCCGACGAGGATCACGATGATGATGAGTAGGCAAGGTTTTGGGCCTGCCCCCATGTTGTGGACATGTGGTTTCCTGGTCGATTTGAAAGGGTTCAACCTGTGTGTCAAAGGGATCAATGGAAGGGGCCGACCGGACAGAGGGGTATCCAGTGGAGATCGTATAAATGGCGGGGTCAAGGCCAGGCATTTCGATATCTGACCAAGTAAAGACATCAGTGAATTCTTGGAACAGTTGTTGGTATTCTCTGATCTCATGCTCACAGTGGGAGGTTCCTAATGTGATGGTATGAAGGGCACCAAGTGGGTCAGAGATGTCAATGTGGATGACGGGAGAAATATCGGCCATGGGATCCGTTAACCAGTCGATTTTAGTAGGAAGGAAATCCTTGGACTCAACCGCGGATTGGGTAGCGGTGGTGGATGAAGTCTCTTCTGGGAGGAAGTATGGACGATGGTGCATGTCTTCCCCGGGATAATCAAAGGTAGTAGGAGTCTCGAGAACCTCTTCATCATTGCGGGAGCTTTGAGTGGTCAAATCGAGTGATGAGGTAGTGGTAGTCGAAGAGATCATGTAGATGGTGTTAATCTCTCCGGATGAGGATGATGTGGGAGGGTAGATCTCCTCGATAGTAGGGGGTGCCGTCTCTAGGTCCAAATTGTTCATCTCGTAGAGAGCTGCTCTGTAGTCTGGGATGTCAGGACAGTTGTGGGAGTAGTGACCGTAAATACCGCATATCGCACATGGGTGGTTGGTACGCAGTGATTTATCACGAGGCATAGGGTTTGGATCAAGTTTGACAACCGGGATGTTGGGGTCGTCGTCCAGCATTTGCATATGTTCCTGTAATGCAGGTAACTGTGGACACTGATGAGTTGGATGGCCTAACTCATCACACAACGAGCATTTGGGAGGAGCACGAAACACAGGGGGAGGTTTAACTGCCTTGGGTGGGGGTACCGTAGTGTATGGTTGTGGGCCTCTGCCCCCAGTGGGCCTGACGAATGGAGGGGGATTCGTCGACGACGAAGGAGTCGTGATACCGGGAGGTGGTTGGGTAGAAGTAACAATGGGTTGCACCGGTTGCAGGATGACGTCTGGTGTCGGTGGTCGAACGGGAGGCGGAATATACCACACGGGTAATCCCAATGTTAGCTCGGGTAGGCTAAGGGTAGCCATAACCGGGGCGCTTACTACACTCGAAGGAGGAAATAGGAATGGGATGGTGTGGATGGGTGTAACACCAATGTGACTGGGGATCAATGGTGGTTGACCACCGGATGTTTGCGTATTCTGCGAAAGAGTACAGAGGTTTGCGACTTGGGACTCCGGTGACGGTGGTGGGATGGCCTGGAATGTAGAGGTCATTGGTGTATCCGAATAAAGTCCGGGTGCCACAGAAGACACAAAGGAGGTAACTGCACTAGAAGCGGGTTGTTCAATCATGGGGAGAACATTCTCCGGTGCTGCAGGGGCGTTGGGATCATAGTAGGTGAGTTGGTCAATTTTGACCACGCGTCCCTCGTGGGGGAACATCATGGTGCGGAAGACGGAGGAGGCAACCGCTTTCATGGCGTACATGTAACTGCGGCCAAGTAAAAGGTTATAGTCGAGCTGGGCGTTGATGACCTCTATGTCGATGAGTACAGTTTTCCCACCTAATTGGACGGGTACCTTGGGTAATAAACCCTGAGGTGAAGCTGACCGGCCGTCGTAGGCCCGCAATGCAGTGGTGGATTGTTGGAGAGCAGGGGATCCCAACTTCTGCCAAACAAAAGTGGACATGACGCATGTGGAGGCACCCTCGTCGATGATACATCGATGGATGACAAGATTCCGAATAGAAACGGAAACTTGGACTGCTATGGTAGAAGGCAGCCGTGGTTCAGATTGGTCTAAATCAAAGGTCATCAATTTCGAATCATTTGGGTCAATCGCCCCAATGGCGGAAAGTAAAGTCTTGCGCTGAGTAGGACAGGTTTTTAAGACTTCTAACGCAGACATGGCTGCGGGAGATTGAGCAAGGTCATCTACGATGTTGTAATTGGACGCAGCCCGTGCATTGGGGTTGTTGTTGATTCGGCGAAGGGGGAAGCGAGGTGCTTTAGAAGTGCCATCGAGTGGAAGCTGAGGTATACGTAATGTCTGATCAGTGGGATTAGCATTAGTATCCTTTTCGGCTGGGGGGGCTTCAGAAGTCGGTCCGTATTGATTCCGACGGGTTTGGATATTGACGTCAGCGGTGGACATCATCAATAAGTGGTGGGTGCCTGAATCAAACATGGGTTGGTCAGGAGCCGTGTAAGTTATTTGTTGTGGTTGCACGTTGCCCTGTTGGGGGGCTAACGGCTGAGTGTTTACCACTCCCTGTGTTGGAAAAGGGTTTTGGAGGACCAAAGGTTGTTGTGGGGGTGGTGGGAGGTTGGGTGGTTGCTGAGGAGCCGCCTGCCCTTGACGATGGGCGTCGTTTGTCCATAGTTGTCGAGCTCGCTCGAGATGTGGGCAAGCGTGGGTATAGTGGCCATAGACACCGCAAATGGAACAAGGATGGTTTGTCCATAAATTAGCATTTTTAGGTTGCTTAGGTGGCCGATCAGGATTCTGATGAGCGGGCGCCGCGTTATTGTTTTGCGGAGGATGGGTAGGTTGTGGAGCTTGGTTACGGTTTTGATTGTTTCCACGGTTTCGTCCTCTTCCTCGGTTTGGTTGCCCACCCTGGTTGCGTTGGTTATTTTGGTATTGGGGCTGCTGTTGTTGTGCGTACACATGCCCTTGAGCATTGGGGGGATTCTGAGGAGCCGCAGGTGCGGGAGCAGGTTGCGGTGGATAGTATGCAGGTGGAGCTGGAGGTGGTCCAGTTGCCTGCTGGGGTTGTTGGTACCCCTGAGCTGGTGGAGGTATGAGGTTAGCCGGTGCAACTGGTTGTGGGTAATGCATAGGCTGTTGTGGAAACTGCATGGGGTTTTGTACCGTAGGTTGAGCATAGTATGTAGGAGGTACATATGCTGATGGCACTTGGCCATAACAATGTTGTGGACAAGAGGGTCCATGAACGTGATGGGTCTGGTCTGTTGGAGCATAAGAAGTTGTTGCTCCGGAACTAGATGTAGCCCTAGAAAGGTCTGGGGCGGGCATGGTGCTCACCATACTGAAAGGTTTTGCTTGCGGTGTAATTTGGCCAATAATGCCATCAGCGGCATGTGATGCCCCCGGTGTGTCACCACGTGCAGAGTCACCTCGTGGGGCGTCAGGTATGATGGTGTATAGGTAACCTGATTGGGCATAGATAAGATCAAACTGTTGGGCCTTAAGGATGGCCTCCTCCTCAGACTGGGGTCTTTCAGACGCTACATCCTTCGCAATGAGAGGAAGGAGGGATTTAAGGAACCAGTCTAAAAAGATTCGGTCGTCTAATTTGATCTTGCATAGGCTTCGGCGCCGACGCCAATCATGGATATGGTCAGTGATATGCGTGGCCGTGTTCTGTCTGCAAGACAGTAGGATTTCGACGCCCGCATCATAGCGGACTGGTAGCTCAAAGAACTGTAGGAAGGTCGAGGCAAGGGAGGTAAATGTGGAATGTGTCCCATGGGGTTGCTCGATGTACCATTTGGCCGCGGAGCCAGTGAAGGTGCGTTGTAAAAGCCGTAGGCGGATTGAGTCATCCACTATGGAGTTGGAGGAACACCATAAGTGGAAGGACATGATGTGATTTTGGGGGTCTTCTCCAGCCTTACCCTCAAACTTAGGGATGTCAGAGGGAAGCTTAGTGGGAATATGGGGCCAAGCAGGATCATGTCTGATGGGGTCATTTGTGAGCCTAGCTAAATCTGGCAGGTTGAGACTTGCCATGTATGGCAGACTAGCGGATGTAGTGACCGGAACCGGGACTTGCCTAGCCATTGTGGTATGGTGTAAGGGTCCAGTAGCGCCTATAGGTATGCTAGGTATGGAGGGTATGTGCCCTCCAAAAGGTATGGCCTGATATGGGTTAGCGCTCCCAAGTGCAACTTGGGTTACACTTGGGTTAGGAATCCCACTAGGGATTCCTGGTATAGCACTGCCAAGTGCAACGTGAGTTACACTTGGGTTAGGAATCACACTAGGGATTCCTGGGATAGCACTCCCAAGTGCAACAGGAGTTACACTTGGGTTAGGAATCGCACTAGGGATTCCTGGGATAGGGTTTGTGGAAACCGAAGGGGGTATGACCCCCATGTTGGGCATGCCCATGACAGGTGGTGGTCCTGTGCTAGGCATTCCTGAATGTGGAGTGTTACCCATATTGGGCATACCTAAGGGGGTGGTTGTTTCCGTGGATGGTACTACCGCAGAAAAGTCTGCGGATGTCTGACCTATGGTTAATGTAAATAGTGGATCAAGTGGTGTTCCAGACATACTTGTGGTTGGTGGTAACTCGGTGGGGTTTTCGGATTCTACCTCCAAATCAAAGGTGAAGTGGGGTATGTCAGAATCGGATGACCGTCTAATTGATTGACGATGTGTCGAATCAAGGGATAATGCTCTGCGTTTGTGACGTGGAGAGCCAAGTGGACTAAACTCTGGGAGTTCGCCCTGTAGACGACGAGAACGTCTAGAATTCTCAATGGTGAGAATATGTTTTTTATGTAAAAAATGTGTTTTAAGTATCAGGTGGTGATATATATGTAAAAGACTCAAAACCCTAATGCAACCAAGGGTGCAAGAAGGGGAGTGAAAAAAGAAGGCTCGCAGGCCAAAAAACCAATCCTCAAAAAATGCACTTATTCTAGCAGCTGTGCTACAATAAGTGGAGGAATGCAACAACTGGTCAGAATACCAACATGCAAGCGGCTCCTAGAAAAAATAGGTGTAACTAGACTCAAAAGGTGGTAAAGATCATGCAAACACCTAATCTAAAAGTATTGTGACTCAAACAGACGATATCCTCTGCAAGGTGATAAAATCCAAGTCAGACAATATGAATGTTGAGACAACGGCTAGATATCCCCCTACCGGGAGGGACACCGGGTAATCAATCCTAAAAAGACAGGCTACTAGGATACTCCGTTCATGACGCATCGAGAAAAGGTAAATCTGCCGTTTGGTCCTTTGATCGCAATATCCCAATACAGGGATATCCCGAGAACTGCGAATGGTAGCCCTTCGGTTACTGAATGGGTTTCGGTATCCCACTCAGGCTTCCGGAACCATCCTCGCGACTTCAACCCTCCTAGGGGAGAGGCCTTCCCACAAACCGGTTGTGACCGCGCCAAAAAGTACTAAGATATTTTAGCTCCCTAATTGGACAACTTCTATGTCTCAGATGTATGAACTGAGGGGTGTTATTGGAACACCTATCCCCCCAATACTACCTAGCTACAAGAATTCTTTTCGTGTTCCCCAAGTGGGGTTAAGAGTGTGTTCAAATTAGGGTACGTTTTAAGTCTTAGTTCAATTAAGTGATCGTGTGAGTGCACGTGAGGTGTTGTAAACTGAACTTGGAAAAATTAAATGCTTTTAAGGGAAATTTTCAAAAAATAAAGGATTTTTCGAAAAATAACAAGCAAATATTTAAGACTTTTTTCACTAAAAGGAATTAATATGTTTTTTCAAAAAATAACTCAAAAAATAAAGGATTTCTTGGATTTATGAAAGCAAATAATAAACTCCTTTTTAAAAGAAATAAATGGATTTCTTCGTTTCAATAAAAATTGCTAAGGGCAAGATTCTAAAGAAGTAAATAAGAAAAAATTTGAATCTAGATAAAGAATGCAAAATGAGTCTTTCTTTCACTTTCTTGAAAATTTTTAAAAAGATTTCTAGGTATGCACTTTTAAATAGTAAAAAAAAAAAAAAAAAAAAAATTTCAAATCTGTAAACTATGCAGAATTTAGTACTGTAAAAAATGTGCTATGGGCAGAAAGTACAGTAAAAAATATTTTTCAAAATCGGGATGGCCGAATGGAAAAATTCAGCCGCGCGGGTTTTGGACGAACAGCCGCGATGGGCCGCGCGGGTTTTGGCCGCACAGTCGCGATGGACCGCGCGGGTTTTGGCCGCACAGTCGCGATGGACCGCGCGGGTTTTGGCCGCACAGTCGCGATGAGCCGTGCAGGTTTTGGCCGCACAGCCGCGATGAGCAGCGCGGAAAAATGCAGAAAAGTCACGATGGACCGCGCGACTGTCTGTAAAAAATCCGCGATGGACCGCGCGGAAAAAGGCAGAAAAGTCGCGATGGACCGCGCGACTGTCTGTAAAAAATCCGCGAGGCGGAAGCCGTGCACAGAAACCGAGAAACGAACCCGAAAATTGAAAATTTCGGGCTGTTTATGGGGCCAAATCTCAGAACAGCAATGGATCTGCTGTCTAAGATGGCAGATCTATGGATCTAAAGGTTAAAAACTCATAAAAACTAAGATTTAAAGGCAAAACTAGAGATCTAAAGTTCAAACCAAAGCGGAGTCGCCAAAAACTGTTGGCCCGGTTTTGCAACCAGGCTTAGTGCTATGGGCACCTACTAACTAGTAGTAGCAGTTTCAATAGAAATAAAAACAATAAACTAAATAAACAATACTTTTCATGGATCTAAACAAGAATCTAAGCAAATAATGTAAACATTTCAAAATCAAGAACAAGAAACATAATAAATAATTTTTTGTATTGAAAAGTGGGGGGCAAGCAAGTGCTTGCGATATTACCTTCAATGGTGAAGGTTGATGTTGAGCAACTCCCAAGATGAGTAGCTCCAAACTCCAATAGGTCTCTTTCTCCAAGGTTGCTTCAATGGCTAAAAGTGCTCAGGGGAGATTTCAGCAGCATAAGGATGAGATAATGGAAGGATGTGAAATGAGGAGCCCCTACCACCTTTTTATAGGTTTTGGTGGTGGGAAATACCATTTGTGGTTTTGTGGAAACCAAATGGTATTGACCAACATGGTTTAGGTACTTTTCCCTCCTTTTTCCTTTTTTGAATAAAAATAATATTTTAATTCTCTTTTTAATATTTTTGGGGAATTTGGACCCTTTTTGAGGGTTTTTTATGATTTTCTTGGAAAAATAATGTTTTTTAATGGAAAAAGGGGGTGTACTAAGGTCTTTTGGTGACCTTTTGTTGGTTTCAGAGGCTCAGATGGTGGAAAAGTGGACAAATGGGTCATGTGAGTAAGGGAATGAGCTAGTGAGCACCTTTTAGGTGTTAACACCACCCTGCCGCCCTTAAGATATTAAGTCTCCACACGCTTCTAGAACTGCATCGCTCTCTTTGGCCTTACTTCTTCTTCAAGTAGTGTGATGAAGAATCGAGAGACACACTTCTACAAATGATTTTGTCATTTCAATATATACTTCTCCAATGTGCATTTTGAAATGTCACACCTTTTCGAAACAACACACCTCAAAAAAATGATACTATAATAAAAATCATTTTTTTTTAATATATAACTATATCTATATTATTGTTTTAATTAACCCTTAAAAGAAATTACTCTATATTGAAAATCATTTCTTTTTTTTATTATCAAAACTAAACACATTTTTATTTATTTAATTAATTAATACTTTGTGTTTTATTAATTCGTATTTAACCTTCATGTTCATGAAGGCTTTAGCCACATTACTTCTATGCCATATCATCATGCCACGTTGATAGCTCCTCTTCCACATCAACCACACCTCCACGTTGACATCGACCACACCATGTTTGAATGATGCCACGTTATTTGCCCATACCGGTGACACATTGCTGCTGCCTCTTCACCATCTAGTCATTATCCTGCCACGTCTTCATTCACTTCGACCGATCATGCTGACTGCAACGACACATCATTGTCCAGTCACTATCTACGTCCACAACTGAGTTTCCATGCGTATCCTTTAATGAGTTTCCATGCGTATCAAAAGGATAGGAGGCCTGACAGGTCGTCCCGGGCGTCGAGCTGGTGATCTTCTCGTGGAGTCCAAACACCCAGCGCCCCCGCCTATCCTTTGCACTACGCGTCAATGGGATTAGTATTGAATGTCGTATATAAACTCATAGAAAGTGTTTTCCCTTTTCAATGTGGGATATATCCATTGATAAAAAAAATCGCAACCCTCGATTTGCTCATCCGATGGCTGCTGAGTCTTCAATATGCCATTTGGCTTATTTCTTCTGAAGGCATAAATATTTTCTCAGGCTCATCTTCTTCGGGGTCCTTCTCTTCAACATATTCTCCAGGCTCCTCACCTTCAAGGCCCTCACTCTCATATTCAGATGCTTCGCCTTCACTCTTCTCTGAGAAAGCTTCCTCAGATTCTGCATTTTTAGCAATGTCCTCTAATTCTCAGTTGTGTGAGTTTTCTTCTATTCAGCACAAAGTTCAAACGTGAGTTTCTGTTTTGACACAAACTCTTAACTGGCTTGGCTCTTCTTCACAATGCAATGCCTCCTCTGTATGGCTCTTACGGCTTCTTCTCTGGTTGGATTTTCTGCACTTGTTGCGATGACGACTTTGCAGGTTCTAGCTCTTCTTTGAGGGTTTTTACTATGATTTTCTTTCTCAATTAATCGATTTCGATACACAGTGATGGGCTTTGTTTGAGAGGCCCGATACCTCTGCCTCTTTAATTAACTTCTGCAGTTATAATATACAAAATACCCACCATTTCCGTCAAGGTGTTTGCATATAGACTCTATATATCGACCTCTGCTACTTGCTTGTATAAATACCGTCCTCCATCGCCATAATCCACTTCCAACGTCCAATGCACAAATTGTATTGCCCTCATGTGTGCTTCTCACATTCAAATGATAGCTAAAGTAGCAGAACGTTTACATATTTTCACCGTTCCTCCATCATCTTTCCATTAGTTCATGATACATTGACAGAAATGGTATCCTCCATAGGGCGTTCATGTAACTCTCAACCAAGAATATACTATCAAGTAGTCACAGGAAAAATGACACTGAAAGTGTTGGCATTCACTTTATACACACTTTTTATGGGTTTTTCCTGATCATGCCCTGCATCTTGAACATTTAGATCAAGCACCTCATTCCCTATAAGTAATTTCAAACTGCCATCTGACCATCTCACAAAGCGAGCATTGCTTTCATAAGAAATGTTACCATTACGATTCTGAACCTTCCTCCATCGCACTATATATTTATTCATAAAAACTGGCAGCACGGTGAAGGGAAAACAAGTCTTTGCAACAATAGCAATAGCTACAGGTGTACAGACACAATTTTGTTGGTTGTTTGAAGCTGAAACTCCAGATTTAGTGCCATCATGATTGGAAAGTGGTAGACTTTAGGCATCGAATGAAAGCATGTCCATTTCAATTTGGCAATTGTCAATGAATCATTCATCATTTCAGCTGTCTGTATATTGTTATTAGATTTTCAAGGATAGTAACTTGTACCTTGTTTTGAGATCAGAGAGTTCAACAGCAATGTGTCCCAACAGAGCATATGTTTTCAGCATTGTCATGTCTAGTTACCATTATCACTTATGATTGCCATCAATGACAATACTCTTCCATGTATCTTTGTTGCCGTGCCACTGCCATATTGCCAACAAAAGAGAAGCTACAGTAGAGGACATGGAAAGAGCAACACCTAGGATTTATGCAGCACTGGATGATCATCAAGTGGACCATCAATCAGCAGTGATGGAGGTTGCAGGTAAGATTGTTAAGCAACATATTTCTATTTTGATTGATCCAGGGTCTACTCATAGTTATATATCTCCTAAGGTAGTTGAAATTTGTTCTCTTGGTAAATTAAAGCATGAGGAGGCTTGGCTAGTTTAGTTAGCCACCGGTACCCAGAGGAAGGTAAGTGAAATAGTGAAGGAGTGTCCTCTAGAATTGAATGGACTGCTCACACATGCAAAATTAAATGTCTTACCATTGGGGTCATATGATTCCTTAATTTGCATGGATTGGTTGGAAAGACATAGAGCCAAGGTGGAGTGTTATGAGAAAGCACTTGAATGCCTTGATGATGAAGGCAAGCCAAGGCTAGTAAAAGGAATTCCAAAGCATGTTTTAGTAAGGCATATTTCAGCTCTGCAATTGAGGAAGCTTTATAAAAAGGACTGTCAATTATATGATGTGCATATATCAGATTCAATAGAAGATAAAGGACCCAGGATAGAAGACTTCCAAATATTACAAGAATTCCAAGATGTATTTCCGGATGAGGTTCCAGGATTTCCACCCAAGAGAGACATTGACTTTTCCATTAATCTTGTTCCAGGAGCAGCACCCATCTCCAAAGCTCCTTATAGAATGAGCACACCAGAATTGGTAGAATTGAAGATGCAGCTGAAGGCATTAATGGACAAGTAATATATCAAACCGAGCATATCCCCGTGGGGTACACCAATGTTGTTTGTTAAGAATAAGGATGGAACATTGAGGCTGTGTATTGATTACAGGTGGCTCAATAAAGTGACAATTAAGAACAAGTATCTCTTGCCAAGGATTGATGACTTGTTTGATCAAATGAAGGAAGCTAGAGTGTTTTCAAAGATTGAATTGAGGTCTAGGTACCATCAAGTAAGTATAAAGGAAGAAGACATTCATAAGAAAACCTTCAGGACTACGTATGGTCATTATGAATTTACAGTGGTGCCATTTGGTCTTACCAATGCACCTACTACATTCATGTGTCTCATGAATAGTGTCTTCAACAAGTATTTGGATAAGTTTGTGATTGTGTTCTTGGATGACATCCTTGTGTATTCCAAGAATGAAGAAGAGCATGATGAGCACTTGAGGATGGTATTGCAAGTCCTTAGGGAGCACCAGTTGTATGCTAAGCTGAGTAAATGTAACTTCTATCAGCAGAGAGTACAATATTTGGGTCATATTATATCAATAGAGGGCATTGCAGTGGATCCAAAGAAGATTGAGGCCATCATGGATTGGTCTACTCCAAGGAATGCAACAGATGTTAGATATTTTATGGGCCTTGTTGGTTACTACAGAAGGTTCATTGGAGGCTTCTCCAAGATAGCCCATCCAATCACTTCATTGTAGAGGAAGGACATCAAATTCACATGGTATGAAAAATGTGAAATAATTTTCCAGCAGTTAAAGGAGTTGCTTACTAGTGCACCTCTTTTGAAGATTGCAGATCCAAGTATGGATTTTGTAGTATGCACTGATGCTTGCATTGAGGGACTCGGTGGAGTGCTAATGCAAGAAGGGTTTGTAATTTGTTATGAGTCACGGAAGTTGAAGGAGCATGAAAGGAACTATGCCACCCATGACTTAGAGCTAGCAACCATAGTTCATGCTCTCAAGAGATGGAGGCATTATCTCTTGGGAAGAAGATTTGAGCTCATAACTTATCATATGAGTTTAAAATACTTATTTGACCAGCCAAATCTGAATGCAAGACAAACTAGATGGATGGATTTTCTTTATGAGTTCTATTTGGAGATTAAGCATATCAAGGGTAAGGATAATAAGGTTGTTTATGCACTCAGCAATAAATTCCATATTGCAACAACAAGTAGGTGTGAGTCAGACTTGAAGGCCAGAATTTTAGAGGCTCAAAATAGTGATGAAGTCTATCTTCAGATTAAAGAGAAATTGCAGCAGAATGTTATAGATGAAAAGTATGCAAGATATCAGCTAGGTGAGGGTAATGTTCTCATTTATCAGAATACCAGACTATACATTCCAAACAGTGCAGATTTGAATAATTTGGTGATGGATGAGATACATTAAAGGCCATACACAGGACATCCAGGATATCAGAAGACTATAACAGTAGCAAGGAAGCAGTACTTTTGGCATGGTATGAAGAAAGACAGAGCTGAGTACATTGCTAGAGTCAAGCATGTCAACAAGTCAAGGCAGAGCATCAACATCTAGCAGGATTGCTGCAGCCATTGCCCATTCCAGAGTGGAAGTGGGAAGTGATCTCTATGGATTTATAACAGGTTTTCCAATGACAGTGAAGAAGCATAATTCAATCATGGTAGTGGTGGACAAGCTATCAAAGATATCTCATTTCATTCCAGTCAAGTCCACCCATAAGGCCAATGACATTGCAGATGTCTTCATGAGAGAGATCTTCAGGTTGCATGGATTGCCCAAAGCAATAGTTTCAGATCGTGACACAAAGTTCACATCTAATTTTTGGAAAGGATTGTTCCAGGAGCTGGGAACTAAGTTGAGTTTTAGTACAGCCTATCATCCTCAGACATATGGTCAGACTGAGAGAGTAAATCAGATCCTTAAAGATATGTTAAGGATGTATGTGATGGACAAGCCATCCGAGTGGGAAGACTATTTACGCTTGGTAGAGTTTGCTTACAACAATGGACATCAAGCATCATTGAAGATGAGTCCTTTTGAAGTGTTGTATGGCAAAGGATGCAGAACTCCGGTGAGCTGGGACAGCCCAGTGAACAGAGTAGTGATTGGACCATAAATTATTGATGAGATGGAGCAAGAGATTGTTAAGATTAGGTGGAATTTGAAGGCAGCATGGACAGGCAAAAGAGTTATGTAGATCTGAAAAGAATGCATAAGGAATTTCAGATTGGGGATCATGTCTACTTGAGAGTGAAACCAAGAAAGAGTACCATGAAGTTGGGGAGTTGTGCCAAATTGGCACCAAGATATTGTGGTCCATTTGAAGTCCTTGATAGGATAGGGCCAGTTGCATATAGGATTGCATTTCCTGCTAACATGAAAGCTCATAATGTTTTCCATGTATCTTTGCTTAAGAAATATGTACATGATCCCAATCATATCATTGATTGGCATGTGATACAAGTGGAACCAGAGGGAGAGTTCTAGGTGGAGCCTATATGCATCCTCTATAGGAAAGTTACCTTTCTCAAGAACTGGGCCATAGGGTAGGTAAAGGTGCAATGGAAGCACCTTATCCCAGAAGAGGCCACGTGGGAGCTGGAGGATGCCACGAAAGACGCATTTCCATTTTTGTTCAGTTTTGAGAACACCGAGGACGGTGTTATTTTCAGGAAGAGGGAGTTGTAATACCCCATTTTGCCCTTGATGTTTATTGGCTTCAATGTAAATATTGTGTATAAGCTGTGTGTGTATTTTCCCTAGTGTGGAGCTGAAGGCCAAGGCCCCACTAGTGGATGTTTAAGGTTATTGCATATGCAAGTATTTGACAGTTTGATTATTCATGGGCTGTTAAGCCATGAAGAAATGTAAATGATGTAATTATTATTAATGAATAAAATAACCAAGAAGCTGGCTAAGGAGGCAACTAATGAGAAGGGGCCACATGTATCCACTAGGTAGAGGTGAGGGGGTTATGGGATTGGTTTCCCATGTTGCCACAGGTCCGACTGTGAACCCGTTTGAACTCATTGCTGACATTAATTCGGTTGCAGAGGGTGGTTGAGAACCCTTCTACTGAAGTCGATGGAGTATGGAGCATGCCTGCGATTTCGTATTGTTAATATTTAATATGCTAAGACAAAAAATATCAGCATTGCATTTCATTTCACAACAATAGCATATACAGGATCACTGAAAGAACAACAAGCACAACATAAACACAAGAGACACAGATTTATCTTGGGAAACCCTCATGGGGTAGAAAACGCAGCAAAGCTTCCTTAATATAGATGACCATCAAATACAAAGATGTAAACCCTAGACATGAGCTCCTTCTCCTCCATAGCAGATCTCTCCCTCACCTATGTGCTATTCACAAGTGAGTGTAATGTGTGTTAAATGAGGAACACACCTCCTCTATTTATACACAACTTTGACTTGTCTTTTACACAAGCTAGGTCGGCCCCAACTTAATCACTTAACATAATGTGACAGGGCCGACCCCACTAGGGTGGTCTAATAACCCCTTTAACCCACATGACTCATATAGGGCCAACCCCCACTAGGGAAGTCTAATAACCCAAGTTACCACATTCTCCATGGAGGAATAAAACATCTCCAGATATACAATAAGGTCTTCACGGAGGAATGAAACATCTCTGGAATAATAAAGTAAAAATATAATATTCTTAGAAGTTACAATATTTCAACACTCCCCCTTAACGAGAGGGATATTATAAAAACATCTGCAGGAGCAAGGAGTCATCAACTACATCATACATGATACATCTATAAATCATTGGAAGCTTTCTTTATTCATCATCAGTAACTCAAGCAGTTACTGGAAGATCTTCAATACTGGAACATCAACATCTTCAGTACTGAATCTTCATCTTCTGCAGTACTTGAATATTTACAACAATATCATCATCTAGATCCTCACGATCAACAGCATCGTCATCACACGATCATCAGCATCGTCATCACACGATCATCAGCATCGTCATCATACGATCATCAGCATCGTCATCACACGATCAACAGCATCATCATCTAGATCATCATGATGAACAACATCTTGATCATCTCGATCTACATCATCTGGATCATCTCGATCTACAGCATCGTCATAGAAACATACTCTGCAATACACAAGATCCTATTACGGGATGATCAGTCCCTCTCCCTTTAGGACATAGGTCCATGGACGATACAATCCAGATCAAATTCCCAGGATGATCAATCCTTATCAATTTAAGACAAGTACCATGTATATGGATGATGCAATCCAAACACATCATTTTGAACTAAATGTTCAGGGATGATGCAGTCCTATCATCAATTTTCAGAGACATTTGTCTATGGATAAATTCAGGGGACTAAAGTCCATGGATGATGCAATCCCTCTCGTCCACTAGGGACCACTTCTCGGAGACATCTGTATATGGATAAATTCAGGGGACCGAAGTCCAGGGACGATGCAATCCCTCTCGTCCACTAGGGACCACTTCTCGGAGACATATGTCTACGGATCAATTCAGGGGACCGAAGTCCAGGGATGATGCAATCCCTCTTGTCCACTAGGGACCACTTCTCGGAGACCTCTGTCTACGGATCAATTCAAGGGACCAAATTCCAGGGATGATGCAATCCCTCTCGTCCACTAGGGACCACTTCTCGGAGACATCTATCTACGGATCAATTCAGGGGACCGAAGTCCAGGGATGATGCAATCCCTCTCGTCCACTAGGGACCACTTCTCGGAGACATCTGTCTACGGATCAATTCAGGGGACCGAAGTCCAGGGATGATGCAATCCCTCTCATCCACTAGGGACCACTTCTCAGAGACATCTGTCTACAGATCTCTTTTAGGACATGTGTCTAAGGATGATACAATCCACTTGTCAACTTAGACCAAGTCTAAGGACCACTCATCAACCTCATCGTCGGTATCACCAATACATGTATTCACATCATCGACCTCACCATCGATATCATCAATACATATATCCACATCATCAACCTCACCGTCAATATCATCAATACATGTATCCACATCATTGACCTTTATGTCAATGCAGGAAATCTCATCATCAGCGACCACATCACTCCCCCTTTTGAGGAGGGTCCTTCTAAACTACACCAAGCTTGTCTCGGAAATACTCAAACTTTGCTCGAGACAGAGGTTTTGGTCAATACATCAGCAACTTGTTCGTCAGTGCTCACATACTCGAGCTTGATAGCTTCTTTCTGCACCATATCCCGTATATAAAAATATCGGATCTCTATGTGCTTTGACTTATCATGGAACACTGGATTCTCAGTCATCTTGATACAAATCTAGTTGTCACACAAGATCACAGTGGGGTCCATATCTAAGTCAAACAATCTTGATAACAGCTTCCGAATCCATATCGCTTCACAGCTAGCAAAGCAAGCAGCTATATATTCTGCTTAGGTTGTGCTGAGAGCCACACTAGTCTGCTTCCTGCTAAACCACGAGATCATGGAAAATCCCAGACAATAACATCCGCTCGATGTGTTATTCCTGTCTGATACACTTCCTGCCCACTCAGCATCTATGTAGCCATACCATCAGAAGTCATGATCTGCAAGCTAACATAGACCAAAATCCATCGTACCCTTTAGGTACCTCATCAAATGCTTTGCAGCTATCAGGCAAACTCGTCTAGGTTCCACTAGATACTGACTCAAGGTGTTCACCGCAAAGCATATATCTGGACTTGTATTTGTCAGATACATCAATGACCCAATAATCTGTCTGTACAGAGTCACATCCACTAACTCTTATGAGTCATCAGCTAATAGATTTAAGTTGGAATCCATGGGAGTGGCCATGGATTTTTGCATTCCAACATATCAAATACCTCCCTAGTTGAGAAAGATTCCTTCTAGGCCTTGTTATACTTCCAGACCTAGGAAGTAATGCATCAATATGAGATATTTCATCTCAAATTCTGTAGCTAGCTTCTTCTTGCTTTCCATGATCTATTTCTCATTCCTTGTCAGAAATAGATCATCCACATATAGTAATAGTATGACAGGTTCATAAGCCATAACCTTAAGATAAAGGTTAGGATCAGCTTTTAGTTTTGGTAAAGCCCAAGCTTGTCAAGAAGCTATCAATTCTCCCTCTGTGACTGAACATCATTCACACTCTACATTGAGTGATCATATCTATCTGTGCCATCTCCCATCAAATGGGTCTATTGATATGAGCCTCAATATCATTCAAACTTCTTGCATCCATCTAAGAGAAGAATTTCATCTGTATATAGACACCATCTTCAACCTTGTAGCAAAGGTTGAAATCTACATCACCCATGGTGATCATTAAGCTCATCAAATGACTATCGATCCTGGGTGCCCATACAGAGATTTCTTCAATTACACCATTAAGAGAATGGTCTTATCAAGCCTCTTGGAGCAAACATCTCATCATGATCCTCTTCCTTTTTCTAAGAGAATCTTCTAGCCACGATCCTTCTATAGTATGTTTGATTTGTAAGTCTTCTTGTTGAACATCCATCACTCGTTCTTTGGAACAGGTGTTCATCATCATAGCACATGATCTTTTCTACAAATCAAAGTTAATCACATGATTAGTAATACTTCATAATCATCAAATTATGATAACCTACTATGCATACTGATATGATCCACATAGTCATGCAACTATCTTGACCAATATTTTGGCACACCACTTTTCCATATCCTGTATGCATAAAGTGGCCATCTAGATGCCTTCCATCTCTACCAGAACATACTGTCAAGAGCGTGCACAGCTCTCAACATGTCAGCAAAGAGGTTTCATTCTAGATAGACAACAATGGAATGTTTGTCCAATCTTACCCATCATATGCATATTAGTAGTATATTGTTCAATGCTATATGAATGCTTACACTATGCATGATATATTCTAGGAATACAAATATGCATACAAGCAATATCATTTACTATTTCAGAGATAACAACTCAAATACTTATCTTTTATGTTGATTGGTTGCCTCCAACTTGATCTCTATATGTCTTTGAACTTCTATTCATTCTGTAGCACTATGCATGCTTAAGTGTGCACTAGTGTCATCCTCATGATCTCATACATAATCATACATTCATTAGTATAGTCTCAATACTATCAAAACATGATAATCTTAAGTATGTATGGTCATGATCATTTCATACATAGGTATACTTACCTAAGATCCTAGCAAAGTAGGATTCTAACTTGATATAGGAAAACATACCTGGATTATCATGTTTGGTTATGTCTTAACATACCCAAACAATATCTTCTTTTGTTCTCTTCAATGATTTAGAGACCTTGTGCTAGAACCTACATATCTCATAGGTTAAGCATAGTAGAACAAAGTCATACATACCTCATAAGTAGAGATTCTATGTGATCAAAGATTATGGATGAGTCATTGTCTTCATGTCATCATGGTCATAGAACTTGATTTGTCTTTCTTGATGTACCTGTGTCTTGTTAGCAAACAACATCATCCTCATACAACACCACAAGTGCATTAGTACAATCATAAGTGTCATAACCTTAATCAATGAATTGTTAAATTTTGAGCATTAATTCACAATACTCTTGGATCTTTACTTAGAGAATAACATATACAGTATATCAATGCATAACAATCACAATAAGCATCACAAGCATCACAAGAATCAAAAGCATGAGAGACAAGAGACACAAAGTTTTCGTGGGGAAAACCCTAAGGTGAAAAACCCCACAGCTTCCTCAGAGATAGAGAGAGCAATGGCTCAACCAAAGTACAACCAAAATACACTTGAGATAGTCTCCTAGAGCAGATGATCCTCCTCCTCACTAATGTGCCACTTTCTGAGTGAGAGAAGTGTGACTTTCCAAATGATCCAAATAGAGATCTCCCGATCTCTATTTATACTTAACCTGTTTGCCCAGTTACACTATGGGGCCGACTTGTCTATCTAGATACATCCACAATATAATATATATTTTAGGGCCGACCCCACACATGGTGGTCTAATAACCCATCGGCAAGTACATACATTTGCGACACTTGTCAATCCACATGACGACACTTCCTTATAGAGGAATAACACATATCTAATAAGGGTACAATAAATATATATGAAATACATGGATGAAATACATTCCGAAGTTACATACACATCAGCACTCCCTCTTAACTAGGAAGGTATTTCTCGACACAGATTTGCTAGACAAGTCTTCTTCTCGGGATCATCGTCACTGTTGCTGCTATCTCAACCAATCTCTGACTCTACTCGTCATAGGAAGTTCTACAGAGCTAGTCCTTTTTCATACTGGATGTAGGCCCACCACCTATAGGTCTTCTTCATCACTGGCCATACTGTGGAATCCTCAGGAGTTATTACGTGCGTCACAAAACCTCGAAAGAGCATCCCAGGCTGTTACGAGCACACGGCTCTACCTATAGGATCTCCCAGGGCCATATTATATGTGACCTCACCACAAAACCTCGCAAGAGCATCCCAGGCCGTTACGAGCACACAACTCTACCTATAGGATCTCCCAGGGACATATTATATGTGGTCACCACAAAACCTTGCAAGAGCATCCCAGGCTGTTACGAGCACACAGCTCTACCTATAGGATCTCCCAGGGATAGATTATATGTGGTCATGGCAAAACCTCACAAGAGCATCCTAGGACTTATTACGGGCACACAGCCCAACCTATCGGATCTCCCAGGGACATATTATATGCCATAGGACAAAACCTCGAAAGAGCATCTTCCAGATATCCCAGGGCCAGATTATATGCCATAGGAAAAACCTCAAAAGACTATCTGCAGATCTCCCAGGGCCAAATTATATGTCCTCCCAGAGCAAAACCTCGAAAGAGAATTTGCCAGATGTCCTAGGGCCAAATTATATGCCATAGGCAAAACCTCGAAAGACTATCTGCAAATCTCCCAGGGCCAAATTATATGCTCATATGCACAACCTAATCCACAGCCATAGAGTATCAATCTGATACTCACCATACATCATCCTGATGTACACATGATCATCCTGATCATCATCACTGCAACATCCTGCTACATATCATCTGGAGCAACATCCTGAAGCTCGTCATCAATGATCATCCTGATCATACAATGCATCTATTCGATGCATACCAAGTATCTACCTGATACATATCATCATACATGATCCACCTGATCATACAATGTATCCACCTGATACAAATACAAATACATGATACATATCACCATACATGATCCACATGATCATACAATGTATCCACCTGATACATATACAGATACATGGTCCACGCATCCAACGTGATGCATATACAAAATACATACAAATGATCCTACTGATCATATCCAACATCCAACATGATGCGTACATACATATAAATGATCCAATTGATCATATCCAGCATCCAACATGATGCGTACATACATATAAATGATCCAACTGATCGTATCCATCATCCAACATGATGCATACATACATATACATATAAATGATCCAACTGATCATATCCAGCATCCAACATGATGCGTACATACATATAAATGATCCAACTGATCATACAAAGCAGAAACCAGAACATCATCCTAATGCTCATCATCCAGCGCTTACATCCACAGCCATGTGAAGGATCCTCCTTCCAACATGCTTGGAATGGCTTCAGCAAATGTGTCCATCACTTCTTCCTCGAAGTGTCATCAATCTGAAGAACGCCAAGCCTCTCCCTGAAGTACTCGAACTTCACCCTGGCTAGTGGCTTCGTCAGCACATCTACAATCTGCTCGTCCGTCGCAACGTACAGGAGCTTCACAGCTCCTCTCTGCACCATATCCCTGATATAGTGGTATTTGATCTCTATGTGTTTCGACCTGTCATGAAACACTGGGTTCTCAGACAGCTTCACACAACTCTGGTTATCACAGAAGATACCAGTAGCATCCAACGGGAGATCAAATAACTCATACAGTAGCTTCCGTAGCCATACTGCCTCACAACTAGCTGAACAAGCTGCAACACACTCTGCCTCAGCTGTACTCAATGCTATGCAGGACTACTTCCTGCTAAACCAAGAGATCACACCTGATCCCATACTGAAGCAGCACCCAGATGTGCTCTTCCTATCTACAGCACTACCTGCCCAATCTGAATCAACATAACCCTGCAAGTTAAACTTTTGATTCACTTCATATTTGAGCCCATAATCCACTGTACCCTTCAGGTACCTCAAAATATGCTTTACAGCAACCAGGTGAACACTCCTCGGGATCCGTCAGGAACTGGCTCAATGTGTTCACCGCAAAGGAAATATCTGGTCTCGTGTTCGTCAGGTACATCAAGGACCCAATCATCTGACGATACATAGAGACATCAACTGGCTCAAATTAAGCATCACAAAGAAGCTTCAGGTTTGATGCCATAGGTGTGGCCATGGCCTTGCAATCCATCATCCCAAATCTCTTCAGGATATCTACTGTGTACTTCCCTTGACCAAGGAAGATCCCACCTGCACTCTGCCACACCTCCATACCTAGGAAGTAATGCATCATTCCCAAATCTTTGATATCGAACTCGGAAGCAAGCTTCCTCTTAGTATCTACAATCAATCTATCATCTCCTGTTACAAATAAGTCATCCACATATAGGAGTAGAATCACAAGATTCCCTTCCTCAACCTTGTAGTAGAGGTTGGAATCCGCTTTACTCTTAGTAAATCCCAAACTAAATAGGAAATTGTCCATCCTACCATACCAGGTTCTGGGATCTTGCTTCAAGCCCTTCAATCTGCACACATATGACTCCCTGTCATGTATTTCAAAACCGAGTGGCTGCTCCACATATACTTCCTCTTCAACTACACCATTCAAGAAAGCAGTCTTGACATCCATCTGGTTTATTTTCCGTTTCATTGCTGCAGCCAGGGCAAGTACTATTCTGATGGAAGTATACCTAGCTACAGGTGCAAAAGTTTCTTCATAATCTATTCCCTCTTTCTGAGAGAAGCCACGAGCTACGAATCTTGCCTTGTATTTCTCTACACTTCCATCTGCAGCATGCTTGATTTTGTAGATCCATTTGGAAGTCACAACAGACTTCTCTTTAGGTCTTGGGACAACATCCCAAACATCATTCTTCATTATTGATTGGTATTCCTCAACCATGGCATCCTTCCATTCTTTCTTTTCCACTGCTTCTTCATAACTGAAAGGCTCTTTGTTCATAATGTCACGGAGTAGAGCAACATAGCTGGTATGTGATCTGGTTCTCTTCTTTGCTCTATGTTCTTCTTCTGGAATGCCAAATCTTTCTGCATCTTGAATGAGCTCTCTAGCCCATGCAGGTTTCCTCTTGTGAGATTTATCCTCATGGGGTGGATCTACAGGTTCTTGCGGATCTTCAAACTCATGAACAACTTCTGGAACTGCTTCAGCCATGGTAGTGTCTTGAAATCTAGTTTCCTTAGGTTCTTCATAAACTTCGATAGGTGCCTTCCTTGATTTGATGAATGCTGAGTTTTCATCAAATGTTACATCCCTGCTGACATCAATCTTCTTGAACCCTGGAAAGTATATTCTGTAAGCCTTCAAGCTTACACTGTAACCCACAAAGATACCCTTCTTTCCTGAAGGATCTAGTTTAGTCCTCTTTTCCTTTGGGACATGAGTGTATACTGGACAACCAAATATTCTTAGATGACTGACTTCAGGTTTCTTACCAGAAAAGACCTCTTCTAGTGTCTTTTTGTCCAATATCTTGTGGGGTGTTCTGTTCTGCACATATACAGCTGTTCTAGCTGCTTCTGCCCATAGATGCATAGGTAGATCCTGGTCATGCAGCAATGCCCTTGCTACTTCCATGATTGTTCTGTTCTTCCTTTCTGCAACTCCATTCTGTTGAGGATTATAAGGAGCAGTCAACTCCCTCTTAATCCCTGAATCACTGCAAAGCTTCTTAAAGTCACCTGAGGTGAATTCTCCACCATTGTCGGATCTGAATGTTCTGATCTTCTTGTCAGTTTGATTCTCCATCAAGGTTTTGAATTCCTTGAACTTATCAAGCACCTCATCTTTATTCTTCAAGAAGTATACCCAAGTGTTCCTGGAGAAGTCATCAATAAATGAGACATAATAAACATACCCACTCAGAGAACTGGATGACATAGGACCACATACATCTGAGTGGATGATTTTCAGGATATCTTTTGCCTTGCTTTCACTGCTTGGGAAATCCTTCTTAATGTTCTTACCTTTTGCACATCCTTTGCAAACACCTTCATGTTTGGTCTTTATTTCAGGAAGACCCTCTACAGCCTTGCTTGCAATTGGAAGTGCCCTATAATGCATATGAGCAAGTCTTCTATGCCAAAGTTCACTTGGCTCCATGGATTCATGTATCATGGCATGTTCAGGTTGACCCTTCAATTTATACAAACCTCCCTCTTGCTCTCCAATCACTACTGCATCATCGATTGTTTTACCCTTTGGCCACATTAGGACTTGGCCATCCACAAATGCAACCCTCATACCTTTTGTATCCAATGCAGAGATGGAGAGTAAGTTCTTATTGAGCCCAGGTACATAATGGACTTCTTTCATCTTCAAAGATTTTCCAAAATCTAGGTTGTAGGAGGCTTCACCACTTCCTTTGATTGGGTATTGATAATCATCCCCAAGTTTCACCTTATGGGGTGATTCATGTTCAGATAGATTCACAAAAGATTCCTTAAACCCAGTCATTTGTTTGGAAGCCCCACTATCAATCAACCAATCATTACAACCATGGGAGATAGTACCCGTGAGAGCAGAGATTAGAACATACTCTTCTTCACTTGATGAGTCATCATCACTATCATCACTTTCTGCCCTAGCCTTCTTCTTTGGAGGTTCATCATCCTTGGCAGCATGAGCATGGAACTTTCTTTTGCTTCCCTTCTTCTTCTTGCTAGAGTTGTTGCTATTATCCCTTTTGTTCTTGGGACAATCTAAAGCAAAGTGACCCTTCTCATTGCATGTGAAGCATCTTAGATCCTTCTTATTCTTTTGATAGGATCTCTTGTAGCGAGAGTGCTCCTTCTTGGGCTTGCTTCTTTTGGTGTGAGCTGCAAGAGCTTGATCTTCAATCCCCATCTTTTCTTCTCGTGCCACAAGCCTTGCTTCTTCTTGTGAGCATTCTTCCCGTAGTCTGTTGAAGGATACCAACTTCTTTCTTGCACAGATTCCTTGAAAAAAGGAGTCCCATGACCTTGGTAGTCCATTTAGAGTGGTCATGACAACTTCACCATTCTCCACCATTTCATCTACTGCTTCCAGTTGTTCCTTAATCTGGGAGACCCTAAAAAAATAAAATTGATTTACTCCTTTCAATTGGTTCCGCAGGGTCATCTTCCGATTTATGTTCTTCCATTCAAATAGCTTGGTCAAAGAGTCAAACATCTCCTTGGGTGTCTTTAGAGAAGACAAATGGGGTATGAGATGGTCTTTAATAGAATCAGCAATGATTCTCTTTGCCTTGACCAAGTTCTTCTTATGCAATACCTTGGCCTCTTCATCCTCTAGGATAGGGATGTCTTCTTTTATATATGAGTCCAACTCATTCTCTTCCAGGATTAACCCAATCCTATACTTCCAAGCTTGAAAGTTATCAAACCCTTCAAGCTTATCCTCAAGCTTGGTGTGGTGAGACATCTTAAAGAGTACTTCAAATGGAAATAGAAAAGATTTAGGTCTTACCACTTGAAATGCTGAAAACTGGATCTGGTCCTGGATTAGGGTTTGTCGAAAAAACCCTAAAAATTCAAAATGTGAATTTCAACTTTCTGAAAGGATAGAAAGATGCACCTTGATGAGCTGATTAGCCTGGTGCATTCAGAATTTTAGATCAGCAAAGTTTAACCCTTCAGATTTGACTTTTTGTCCTCCCGGGTTCACTGGGGAGAGCCCTGAATTAGGGTTCGAGTTTCCTGGAGATCTACCCAGCCAAAAATCTCGATCCAAAGCTCTAAACTTCGATTTTTGCAAGGAGCTTCCAACTATGTCTTAAGATTTCAGAAATTCCTATTTTTGTGGAAACCCTAATTTTTAGGGCCAAATCTGAAAAAGCTCATAATTTAATTCTGATTGGACAGATAGATTCTCCTTGATGATTAGAGTCAATCTACTATACTGATTTTCCAAAATATGTGGAGAGAAACCCAATAAACAAGAAACTCAAGTTTCCGTCACTGCAAAATGTCTTCTTCTCAGGTTAGCTCTGATACCATGTTAAATTTTGAGCATTAATTCACAATACTCTTGGATCTTTACTGAGACAATAACATATACAATATATCAATGCATAACAATCACAATAAGCATGACAAGCATCACAAGAATCAAAAGCATGAGAGACAAGAGACATAGAGTTTCCGTGGGGAAAACCCTAAGGTGAAAAACCCCACAGCTTCCTCAGAGATAGAGAGAGCAATGGCTCAACCAAAGTACAACCAAAATACACTTGAGATAGTCTCCTAGAGCAGATGATCCTCCTCCTCACTAGTGCACCACTTTCTGAGTGAGAGAAGTGTGACTTTCTGAATGATCCAAATAGAGATCTCCCGATCTCTATTTATACTTAACATGTTTGGAAAGTTACACTATGGGGCCAACTTGTCTATCTAGATACATCCACAATATAATATATATTTTAGGGCCGACCCCACACATGGTGGTCTAATAACCCATTGGCAAGTACACACACTTGCGACACTTGTCAATCCACATGACGACACTTCCTTATAGAGGAATAACACATCTCTAATAAGGGTACAATAAATATACAGAAATACATACCAAAGTTACATATACATCAACATGAATGCCTTCTACCATTCACATGCATTCATTATCAAACAATCATAATTGTACTAATCTCAATAACATGAAGACAAACATATCATAAACTTAACCATGAACAAATTTCAACACATACCTATATCTCCTCAAGTCATACCTGTCAGGATTACTTTTAACCCAATCCACTTTGATTTGTTGAAACTGGATCTGGAGCTGGATTAGGGTTTGTCATAGAAACCCTAAAAATTCAAACTTTGGATTTCAAACTTTTGAATGGATGGAAAGATGTGGCTTTCTGAGTTGATCAAGCTGGTATAATTCAATTTTGAAAACTGCAAAATTAGACCCCTCAAAATTGCCTTTGAAACTTCTGGATTCACTAGACAGGACCCTGAACTAGGGTTTGATAAAGCCCACCCTTCTACCCAACCAAAAGGTTCGATCCAAAGCTCTAAACTTTGATTTTTCTGAGGAGCTTCCAACCGTGGTCACAGAGTTCAAAAATTCCAACTTTTGCAGAAGCCCTAATTTGCCATCTTTCCGATCAAAATCCCAAACTAGGGTTTGATCAAGCCCACCTTTCTGACCAACCAAAAATTTTGATCTTGGTCTCTAAATTTCGATTTTGATGAGGATCATTCAACCATGGATTCCAATTCCAAAAATTCCAACTTTCTCTAAAGCCCTAAATTCTAATAGCAGAGATAAGCCAAGAATGAAGGTGCTCAGAAAACAATTCTGTTTTAACAGAAATATGCACTTGATTGTTTCTTGTTCATCTCTGAAATTACAAATTCACAGGGTTTGAAACTTCGGCCTATGGTATCCTGACCTGTCATCTTTCCAACCCCATAGGTCTGACCTCAATTGGATTCTCTGAGAGAGAGTTATTCGAAGTGTCGCAACGTGACCTGTTTATGGGATGAAAAAGGAGAGCGAACTTGTACAGCATTCCACGTGTCACTGGTTCAACTTCGGCCTCTAAAAAAGTTACCTGAGAAACTACAGTCCATTCTCTACCTGTCACTCTTTACGAAATTTCATTTGGAGCTTCCTATCCCCAATTTGTGACCTTTTTTCCCAGGTCACCTGTTTATGACTCAGATCTGGAAGAGGTAGAAACCCTAACTTGTACTAATCATAAATCACAAAGTAAAACGAATTACAGGTTTTCATTTGGACACAAGGTACAGGGGGATGTTATCTACGACCTGTAAAGGTTTCAAATCCTGAACCTTCTCCAAAATGGATTTATAGCAAAAGTTCCATGATGACTAGTTTTTGCTATATAAAACCCTAACCTTCAAATTGTCACAAGTGAAGCAAGTGTCGTAAGTGCCATACATTGCCTTCCTTCAGGCTAGCTCTGATACCATGTTAATATTTAATATGTTAAGACAGAAAATATCAGCATTGTATTTCATTTCACAACAATAGCATATACATGATCACTGAAAGAACAACAAGCACAACATAAACACAAGAGACACAGATTTATCTTGGGAAACCCTCATGGGGTAGAAAACCCAGCAAAGCTTCCTCAATATAGATGACCAGCAAATACAAAGATGTAAACCCTAGACATGAGCTCCTTCTCCTCCATAGCAGATCTCTCCCTCACCTATGCGCTATTCACAAGTGAGTGTAATGTGTGTTAAATGAGGAACACACCTCCTCTATTTATACACAACTACGACTTGTCTTTTACACAAGCTAGGTCGGCCCCAACTTAATCACTTAACATAATGTGGCAGGGCCGACCCCACTAGGGTGGTCTAATAACCCCTTTAACCCACATGACTCATATAGGGCTGACCCCCACTAGGGAAGTCTAATAACCCAAGTTACCACATTCTCCATGGAGGAATAAAACATCTCCAGATATACAATAAGGTCTTCACGGAGGAATGAAACATCTCCTAAATAATAAAGTACAAATATAATATTCTTAGAAGTTACAATATTTCAACACATATGGCAGGGCATGACTCTGGTTTCTTGTCTGGAAAGGCACTCAACACCCAGAAACTCGCAGAGCCTGTTTGACTACCCATGGTGGAAGAGAGCACGGGGGGGGGACTCTCCATTCACCCAGACACACACTTTCCATTCAGGATCAATCAATCCATCAAGAGAGAACTTCTCCAGACATACCCGCAGACTCAGAACTAGGCGTGGAAACCTGAAGATCTTCGTGTTTTCCATGTGTAATAGCAATACCAGAGAGTTGTTAGCCATGAAAACTGTTTTATCCTATTTAAGCCTCGGGCGTGTAGGTGCTGGAATGGTGTCCAATGATAACAACAGGGGATGAAAACCCAACCAAAGGCTTCAAATAATCCTATGCAAGTATTACCCTATCCTCAAGTTGTTTGGTGTGGTTAACACCCACGGATACAAAGGCCTCCGCTGGCACTAGTGAGTGTTTGATCCTAGAAAGGATCTATCTTCCTATAAGGAAAGACAAGAGTTTTACTAATCCTAAGTGGTAGCTTACTTTTGAAAGAATCTAAACTAAGTTAAGTATATTCTAAAAAGAGTGTTTTGTTTATGCACAGGATAACTTAATCTGGAAAATTACTAAATCTCTTCACCAATTTAATAGACATGCAAAACTGGATCTTGACTCAGTAGCTCAAGATATAATCAGCTAAAGACATTTAAACAACAATAACTTAAAAATTAAGTGCATACAAGCTACCCTTTAACTGGAATGTTAATTGACAAACTAACATTGATTTTATGATTTCTGTGAATCATTTGCAGAAATAGATAAAATGTTTTAGATAAGACATTCATTTAAAACATCTAACTACATAGATCATGAGCTGAGAGAAATATGAACTATAGATGGATGCAGGTTACCAATTGTAAATGATAAACAATATTTATAAATACGTTGAAGCAAAATCACAATCCATCAAAGACATTTGACAAATTATGACAAAAGAGGTAGCTGAAGAAAACTGACTGTGTATTAAGGCCTGCAAAAAATTACATAGTCTGCAACAACAGAGCATCTCTAGTCTCTTTTGGCAATTATGTCCCCCCAACATTACTCTTCCTATGAGATCTAAGACCCCTTAAATAACAATTACAAAATAATGTTACAAAGGATAGACTTCTCATAAAATAGGGATTACAAAATCAATTGATCTAAGAATAACCAAGGGAAACTTGCCACTTGGTTCTAACAACTAACAACTCATCAATATATGGATAATGGACTGATTCAAGGCCCAACTAAGCATCACAAGTGAAGGTCTCGATTTCATTCTTGGCCAGCTTATGCCAGGTATGCAGGAATATGTGGATCTTGCCCTCAAAACTAGCAGGTTTCCTGGTGAACTTGTCAACCTCTGAAATTCTTGCATGCTCGAGCTGATGGATCTTTTCCTGGACCTCCTCACATTTGCGTTCAACCTGCTCAATCATTAACTTTGGAGGATAGGATTTCTCAATAAGATCCATGACAAGGAATTGCAAAGTGACCATAATATTATCTACTGCATACCACCTTCTAACATGGATGGATTTTGCTTTCTTTATTGTTTCCTCAACCATTTCAGCAGTATTTTCCCATGCATTCAAATCTATTCTGATGCTTCTGCATTTGAAACTATCCAAAACTGGAATATCAGCCGGCTTATCTTTAATATACCTCTATCATTCCACAATATCATCATAAGCTTTGGAAGCTTCTTGGCTTCTTTCCATATGATGTTCAAGAGTAGCAGACATCCGCTCAAAAGACATATGAGTTTCCTGAATCTCATTGAGGAAACTATACAATTGAGCTAAGAGCCCATGATGTTCTTTATTTACTTGCTCAGCCAAATCTCTGAATTCTTGTTGAGAAAAATTAGAGAAAGAGGAGGAGGCTGCACTTGCAGTTGCATCCTCAAGTTGTTTTTCCAACACAGCTATATTTTCAGCATTGGTAGTATTCAGGACTTCAGCATCCTGCAATTGGACCTGAAGGGAAGCATTTTGTTCCTGAATATCTTCAAGCTTATCCTCAAAATCCTTTCTTAATTCATGAACATAAGATTCATGTTCTTCATTGGTCTTAGTCAGCTGCTCCTGAAGTTTCTTTAACTCTTCCTTTTTCAAGTCAATTTCTTTATTCAATGTGGACACCAAATCAAAATTAGCTCCTGCAAAATCTCCCATGGCTGCAGTAGTTTCTAATGCTTCCTTCTTAACATCATCAGATTGCTTGGTCCAAATAACTTAATTAGGAAAAGACCCCTGCAACACACTTTGATATCTACTTCTTTTGTTACCTTTCCTTATCACTACCTTTTGTGATTTGCTATAAAAATAATCTCCAAGGGGGACCACAATATCCTCCTCACAAGCAGCTGTCCATTCAGTAGAAGTTGTAGCTACCTCCCCCGTTGCTACCAAATGAGTTGTCTGTGTAACAGTAGAATTGGATATTGGCATAGTGACCTGAGAGGTGATGGGAGGAGGAGAGTTGGTTTCAGCAACTAATGGTAAAGAGGTTGGAGAAGCAGTTGAAGTGAGAAGTTCATGAAGTGAAATAGAGGTCGTAGCAACTGATGGTGAAGAAGGAGCAATTGGGCTTTCGACATCAGTGGCTGATGTAAATAAAATAGATGATGGTAGTTGCAGAGAGACAGTTGGAGATTGGCTCTCTGTAACTATTAATAATGAAGTGGCGAGTGGAACTGACAAGGTTGAGAGTGGAGGAGTGATGCAGGTTAGTGCATCAACTAGTTGAGAGATGGTGGATGGTGGTGCAACCTTAGAAGATGAAGTGGGAAGGACTTAAACAGAGGAACTTGGGAGTGAAGAAGTTATTGCATGAACAATAGTAGTGACATCAGGAAAATGTTCATCAGTGATAGGGTCATCCATCGTTATGTTGTTAAGTAAATTTGAAACAGCCTGAGGGTTCTCTGTTACTTAGTGTACAACAGGCACAGCAGTAGAGGAAGAGCTTACTGGAAGCCTTTCATCTTCCACATCATTGTCTTTGATATTCAATGTAGGTATGGCAGATGCAGGATTTTGAATCTTTTGCCTCTTTGCTGGATTATTTACAACCAACACTTCAATATCATTGGATGGGGCACTTGCAGCAACCAATTGAACATTATTGGGTAGACTTCTTGCAACAATGACATGGGTGTCAAGCATTGAATTCATATGCGCGAGTTCTTTCTTCAACTGACCAGCTGACTGAATCAGGAGCTTCTTTGTTGTTGAACATCTGCTGCAGGCTCCTTTCCTTTGTTAGATTTTCAATAATTTTGTTCAATATTATCTAGGATCACTAAGAGAATAACAAGCACAGCATAACAATCACAAGAGACAATCGACACAAAGAATTTCACCAGGGAAAACCAAGAAGGTGAAAAAACCCGCAACTTCCTCAGAGATAGAATAAGCCCCAATACAAAGATCACAAAGATCAAACCCAAAAGATAGATGTCTCCAGCAACTACTCCTCCTCCACTTGTGCGCACTCCTCTCTCTCAACTATGCGAGTTGGATGAGTGAGTGAATGCCAATAGAATGAGAGAGTCACACTCTCTATTTATACAACAACTTAACCTACCTTTAACCCTAACTGGGCCAACTTCCTAAGGAATCCTAATAACCCATCCACATGACTCATACAGGGCCGACCCCACCAAGGTGGTCTAATAACCCATCAAATATATGTTATGACACTTACAATGTAACTTCTCACACTTGCAAATACAAATGATGACACTTCCAATCGAAGGAATAATACATCTTTGTTGGGGATACAATAAAGTACAAATGTAATATACAAGTGAATATCTTCCGAAGTTACAAATACATCAAATCTCCCTCTTAACTAGGAAGGTATTCTCTTGACACAAGTCATTAATACATATAGGCACAAGTCTTCAATTCTGGAGCTGGATCATCGTCACTGGATCACAGAGCATCATCGTCACTGTTGTTATACTCGTCATCTTGATCACTTGTGCTATCTCTCAATTCTTCTTGTCATAGGAATTTCTACAGAGCCAGCCCTTTTTCATGCTAGATGTAGGCCTAGCCTCCTGTAGGTCTTCATCATCTCTGCGAGCGGGCCATCCTGTGGAATTCTCAGGGATGATTATGTGCGTCAACAAAACCTCAAAAGAGCATCCCAAGACTGATTACAAGCTTACTGCTCAACCTATAGGATCTCCCAGGGAGCTATTACATGTGACCTCCACAAAACCTTAAAAGAGCATCTTGCGACCTGCAAGATCTCTAAAGAGCATCCCAGGACTTTTACGTGCCCAGCACAACCTAGGGGATCTCCAGGACTTTTACGTGCCCAGCACAACCTACGGGATCTCCAGGACTGATTACATGTGAACTCCACAAAACCTTAAAAGAGAGTCTTGCAACCTGAAAGATATCTAAAGAGCATCCCAGGACTTTTACGTGCCCAGCACAACCTATGGGATCTCCAGGACTGATTACATGTGAATTCGCAAAACCTCAAAGAGCATCCCAAGGCTGATTACGAGCTTATTGCTCAACCTATAGGATCTCCCAGGGCTGATCACATGCTTTTGCACAACCTGTCCACGACCACGGAGTATCATCCTAATACTCATGATCACACTAATCATCTTCGCATGGAGCATCATCCTTGATGCTCATGATCATACTGATCATCATCATACAGTGCATCATCCCGATGCGCATCATCATCACATGATCATCCTGATCATCATCATAGCTTAGCATCATCATGATGCATATCATCATCACATGATTATCATCATAGCATCATCCTGATGCATATCATCATCACATGATCATCCTAATCATCATCATACAGAACATCATCTGGAACATCATCCTGATGCTCATCACACAGCACTTACATCCACAGCCATGGGAAGGATCCTCCTACCACCATGCTTGGAGTGGCTCCTACAAATGTGTCCCATCACTTCCTCCTCAAAGTATCTTCTATCTGAAGAATACCAAGCCTCTCTCTGAAGTACTCGAACTTCACTCTGGCTAGTGGTTTGGTCAACACATCTACAATCTGCTCATTTGTCGCAACATACAGGAGCTCACTGCTCCTCTCTGCACCATATCCCTGATATAGTGATATTTGATCTCGATATGCTTTGACTTGTCATGGAACACTGGGTTCTCTAACAACTTCACACAACTCTGGATGTCACAGAAGATACAAGTAGCATCCAACTGGAGATCAAATAAATCTAAAAGTAGCTTCCTTATCCATACTACCTCGCAACTGGCCGAACAAGATGCGACATACTCTACTTCGGCTATACTCAGTGCTATGCAGGATTGCTTCCTGCTAAACCAAGAGATCACACCTGATCCCATACTGAAGCAGCACCCCGAAGTGCTCTTCCTATCTGTAGCACTGCCTGCCCAATCTGAATCAACATAACCCTCCAGGTTAACCTTTTGATTCGCATCATACTTGAGGCCATAATCAATCGTACCCTTTAGGTACCTCAAAATATGCTTTACAGCAATCAAGTGAACATGTCTAGGATCCGTCAAGAACTGGCTCAATGTGTTCACCGCAAAGCAAATATCTGGCCTCGTGTTCGTCAAGTACATCAAGGACCCAATCATCTGACGATACATCGTGGCATCAACAGACTCTGATGAAGCATCACTCAATAGCTTCAGGTTCGATGCCATAGGTGTGTACATGGCCTTTCAATCCATCATCCCAAACCGCTTCAGGATCTCTACTGCATACTTCCCTTGTCCTAGGAAGATTCCATATGTACTCTGTCACACCTCCATACCTAGAAAGTAATGCATCATACCCAATTCCTTCATCTCGAACTCGACAGCAAGCTTCCTCTTTGTGTCAGCAATCAACCTATCCTCACCCATCACAAACAGGTCATCCACATATAGTAGGAGTATCACTGGATTTCCTTCCTCAACCTTGTAGTAAAGGTTGGAATCTGCTTTACTCTTGGTAAAGCCCAAACTGGACAGGAAGCTATCAATCCTACCGTACCAAGTCCTGGGTGCTTGTTTCAAGCCATACAAGGCTTTCTTTAACTTGCACACATATGACTCCCTGTCATGTGTCTCAAAACCAAGTGGATGCTCCACATACACTTCCTCTTCGACTACACCATTCAAGAAAGCTGTCTTGACATCCATCTGGTGTATCTTCCACTTCATCACTGCAGCCAGAGCAAGTACTGTTTTGATAGAAGTGTATCTGGCTACAAGTGCAAATTTTTTTTCATAATCTATCCCTTCTTTCTGGGAGAAGCCACGAGCCACAAACCTTGCCTTGTATTTCTCTATGCTACCATCTGCAGCATGCTTGATCTTGTAGATCCACTTGGAATTCACAATAGACTTCCCTTTTGGTCTTGGTACCACATCCCAAACATCATTCTTCATGATTGATTGGTATTCTTCGATCATAGCCTCCTTCCATTCTTTCTTTTCTGCTGCTTCTTCATAACTGGAAGGTTCTTTGTTCATTATGTCACAAAGTAAGGCAATATAGCTAGTGTGTGGCCTTGTCCTTTTTCTTTCTCTGTGTTCCTCCTCTGGAATACCATACCTTTCTACATCTTGGATGAGCTCTCTAGCCCATGTTGCTTTCCTCTTGTGAGAGTTCTTCTCACGGGGTGGATCTATAGGTTCTTGTGGATATTCTATTTCACGGTCCTCTTCTGGAATTGCTTCGTTCATGGTGGTGTCTTGTATTCTGGGTACTCTTGGTTCTTCATTGTCTTCCACGGGTGGATTCCTCGATTTGATGTATGATGAGTCTTCATCAAAATTCACATCCCTGCTGATGTTGATCTTCTTGAATCCTGGAATGTAGATTCTATATGCCTTTGAGTTTTCACTGTACCCCACAAATATACCCTTCTTTCCTGAAGGATCTAACTTTGTCCTCTTTTCTTTTGGAACATGTGTATATACTAGACAACCAAATATCCTGATGGCTGGCTTCTGGTTTCTCACCAAAGAAAAATTCTTCTGGTGTCTTGTTGTCAAGTATCTTGTGTGGTGTTCTATTTTGTACATATATAGCTATCCTTACTGCTTCTGCCCATAGGTGCATAGGTATATCTTGGTCATGAAACATTGTCCGTGCAACTTCCATGATTGTTTTATTATTCCTTTCTGCAACCCCATTTTGTTGTGGATTGTAAGGAGTGGTCAACTCCCTCTTAATCCCTGAATCACTGCATAACTTCTTGAAGTCCCCTGAAGTGAATTCACCGCCATTGTCGGATCTAAAGGTCTTGATCTTCTTATCAGTTTGGTTTTCTATCAAGGCTTTGAATTCCTTGAACTTATCAAACACTTCATCTTTGTTCTTCAAGAAATATACCCAAGTCTTCCTAAAGAAAGCATCAGTGAAAGAAACATAATATACATACCTACTCAGAGAACTAGATGACATCGGACCGCATACATTCGAGTGGATAATCTCCAAGATTCCTTTTGCCTTTCTTTCACTGCTTCGAAATGCCTTCTTTGTATTCTTTCCTTTTGCACATCCTTTGCAAACACCTTCATGCTTTGACTAGATTTCAGGAAGACCTTCTATTGCTTTGCTTGCAATTGGTAGTGCTCTATAGTGCACATGTGCAAGCCTTCTGTGCCAAAGTTCACTTGGCTCCATGGATTCATGTACCATGGCATGTTCATATTGTCCCTTCAATTTGTATAGACCTCCCTCTTACTCTCCAATCACTACTGCATCATCTATGGTCTTACCTTTTGGCCACATAAGTACTTGGCCATCCACAAATGCAACTCTCATCCCATTTGCATCCAAAGATGATATGGAGAGAAGATTCTTCTTGAGTCCGGGTATATATAGAACATCTTTCATCTTTAAAGACTTCCCAGAGTCTAACTTGTACGAGGCTCCTTTCCTTTACCTCCATCTGGGTATGTCAGCATCAGAGGAGTAGCTACCTTTTGTGCTTCCTTTTCTTCCCTATCTTTTCTAGTTTGCTCTATCAGTCTTAATTCCATTTGCCTATAACTCAAAACTTTAGCTTTGAGCTCCTGTTGATACTGAAGAATGTGGCTATGTTCTTCTTTTCTTTTAGCCCTCATTAGGACTTCAGAGAAAATATTCACTCCCTGATAAATAGAATCATCAAGAACATCTTCATGGGCATAATCAGTCTTCATGTGTTCCTACTTGAAGTGAGCATTCATAAATTACTTAGGGTCATGCATCCTTTTGGGAGCATACCCCAATTTCAAACAAATAATTCTATTCCCCAGCACTGCATCCCAAGTTGAAGCTGGAATGACCAAAGGTCCAAGGTTTAGGGGAAACTTAGGCCATTCCCTCCTCTTAGGTCCTGTAAGCTTAGGAAATGCCCCATCTGTCACAGTCTAGAAATATATCTCTTCAAGTAGCAACTTGTCAGAAACTATTCTTGGCAGTAGATGCACTATATTGCTTCCCCAAATCATGATATAAGAAAAAGCTTCCCCCACATACAAATCACCAAGTGTAGGGATTAAAGTTTTGGCATCAGGAGAAAAAGAAGGTGCATCTTCCCTGAATATCTTTTGATAGATGGCGCCAAAGAACCGGTCGCAGATATCATACAGGAAAGGAAGAAAGTTACTTTCCCACAAATTTGAACAGTAAATATGGACTGGGGGTGATGACAAGTTCCACTGCCATCCCATGGCAGGGTACTGGAACTGTGAGCAAAAGACATCAATTACATAGGCAGAATGAAAGAACATTGGCTTCTTTAGTGTTTTCTGATACCTCTTAATAACTGTTTTTAATTCAAAAGACAAGATAGAAGCCCAGGGAAATGATTCTCCCGTTGTAAGGACATAATGAGCTACAGGTGCCCATTCCGCTTTGAATACTGAACAATTGGGAAGACAATAAAGCCTGCAAAGCATGGCTTCCACAAGGGAGTAGGGTTCCCTAAACCACGAAACCGGGTATGAATTATTAGCTCTGGGCATGAAGGTTGTTGGTTTATTCATCCAAGACTTCAACATTTCATCAAAGTTATACCTAGTCTTAGTAGAGTCCAAGAATGCAGCGTTCAGAGGTTGAATGGCCGGTTTAAGGGCATATGCCCTGGTAAAAACCTCAGGACGAAAAGTGGCCAATTGAGACCGTATGTTGTCATTAAAAGAGTGGTCCTTAGGGTTCGCATGGTCAAGAATCCAATTAACAGCGTCTGTGTAAGGAAGAATAGCAGGTCTAGCAGCTAGGGCATGGAGCTGTGAGTTTCTAATCTTCTCATAAGCGGGCCGGTCATTTTGAATATCTGACAAGTCATCGTTATCAAATATGGCGTATATTTTAGACCAGTCAATTTGGTAGGTCTCAGAAACTTTGTCACCGGTATCGGCTAGGTAACCGAAATTGGGGTCTTTGTTCAATATATCTTTCTGAGCAGTTATGGAGCAGGTGTTCCGTGACATTTTGAAAAGAAACTGAAAATTTTATGATGAATAAATAAACACAAATCAACAATAATCCAAAAATGGAAAAACCCGTAAATAACGAACAAGAAAAAACATGAAACCAACCTATGAACGACAAAAACAGCAAAAACGACCCTGGTAAAAACCCCATAGTAAAATCCTCGTAACATGTAAATTTCCGAAAATAGAAATGATAAAAGAAAACAGGAAAAAATCAACATATTTATCAAATTCACCAGGTCAAGTCCGGGCCGTAGGATTAAAACAGATCGACGGCTGAGATTTATTTAAGCGAGATGCAGAAAGTGAATTGCGGGCGTTTATTTCACAAATATATACATCCTTTCCGCAATCCGCAATTGCGGGTTGCGGGGTGCGGAAACGCAAACCACACTAATTGATATAATGATTCTTCCGCAATCCGCAATTGCAAGTTGTGGGTGTGCAACTCTAAGTATAACAAACCAAAAAAAAATTGCAATCCGCAATTACGGGTTGAGGGTTGTGGAAATACAAAATGCAAACTTATTATTGAAATACTTCCCACAATATGCCATCCGCAATTGCGGGTTGCGGGTTGTGGAAAAGCAAAGCGCAAAACCATATTTAGAAGTCTTCCCACAATCCGCAATTGCGGGTTGCAGGTGAAAACAACCACAATTATTGTAAAACGATTCTGCATCCGCAATCCGCATTGCGGATTGCGGGTTGCGGAACGTAAATATTTTAAAACCAAAAACAAGTTTCTGCAATCCGCAATTGCGGATTGCGGGTTGCAGAAAGACTTAACTTTTGGGAAAATCAAGGCTTTCCGCAAATCACAAAAATCAAAGGCATTTTGAAAGGGAAAAATGCTAACTTAATGAAACCATAGCAAATCAATCCGAACATGATGAAAAATCCCCAAAATGACCAAGGAATTTAATCATTACCTTTGCATATAAAAATTTGGGGCTCCCGTGTTTTGATAAAAACATGGGATCCGTTGTACCTACAATAGATTGGTTTCCCATGTTGCCACAGGTCCGACTATGAATCCGTTTGAACTCCCTGCTGACATTAATTCGGTTGCAAAGGGTGGTTGAGAACCCTACTGCTGAAGCCGATGGAGTATAGAGCATGCCTGCGATTTCATATGGCAGGGCATGACTCTGGTTTCTTGTCCGGAAAGACACTCAATGCCCAGAAACTCGCAGAGCCTGTTTGACTACCCTTGGTGTAAGAGAACACATGGGGGGGGACTCTCCATTCACCTAGACACACACTTTCCATTCAAGATCAATCGATCCGTCAAGAGAGAACTTGTCCAGACATACCCGCAGACTCAGAACCAAGCGTGGAAGCCTGAAGATCTTTGTGGTTTCCCTATGTAATAGCAATACCAGAGAGTTGTTAGCCATGAAAAGTGTGTGTGCGAATCCAATCTACCGGTGATAGAGTGGAAAGAACCCGTGAGAAAACTGCAAGCCTGCACAATGCAGAGAAACCATGAGAACCTGGGAATTGGATCGCAGAGAGTAGATTGCGGAATAGAGCCCTGTTGCAAGTCTAAAACGAGTGAGCTTGTAGAACTGTAGAAGAAGGTTGTGTTGCTTGATAAACCAAGTGAAGTCTGAAATCTCATAGAACTAGAGACTGAACTTTTCTATGCCTATCTTGGAATAGCATTTGAAGGGAAGAGGCCTTGAGGGACTGTGCAGCAGAGAAGAGGGTCTTCCTTGTGTTGGATGTGGTAGGTAATGTGGGTGCCAGGTCTACTGAGTGTTGAGATGCTTGCAGCTCTGTGGTTGAGCTCACTGGCTTAGCAATGCCTCCCTTGCTGTCCCTGTTCGCCTGATAAACCCACTGCAGGTTGGCTTAGCATGATCAACTTGTCTGATATGTTTGATAAACCCAACTATATGCTGGCTTGGCATGATTGTATTGCTTGGGATGCCTGATAAACCCACTGTAGTTTGGCTTAGCATGATCAGGTAGTCTGGTATGCTTGATAAACCCAACTGCAGGCTAGCTTGGCATGACCCTGTTGTTGGTATGCTTGATAAACCCAACTGTAAGTTGGCTTAGCATGACATGTATGTCCTTGAATGCTTGATAAAATCGTTGTAGGTTGGCTTATCATGGGTAGGTGCCCTGGAATGCTTGATAAACCCAACTACAGATTGGCTTAGCATTGGGATGGAACCTTGACTGTGAGAGAAACTGATAGCCCTCCTTAGTGGATACACAGCCCAACTCGGGGATGATCTCTCAACTGAAAGAGTATAGGCTGGACAAAGATCTAAGGTTGGGTGGAACATTGCTCTCACTTAGCCAGTTGCTTGGCAGCTTCAATTGAAAGATAAGTACTTCTTGTTATATTGATTGATGATGTTCCCTTGCTATGAAATGGTTGCTTATATTCAATTGTGGAATTGTGGAATGCATGTGTATATGAATTTGATTGACAAGAAGTCATGCGTAGGCCTGAGTAGAGGGTTGAGTTCATTGTTATATGTATATCATGGTATTGCATGAGTTAATGCATTATAAGTCTTGCATGTGACAGATGTATTTGTTAGATCTAACTTTATGCATTTTACATGTTATGATATGTTTGGTTAACCCTATGAATGATTTGTATGACCACATATGATCCTTGAAAAGGAGGGGAAATCCCTAGAGTGTTTCAAAATACCCTAAGTGGGTCAGGTGGAAGGAAAGTCATGACATGAAGAAGGCTTAAGTCCTTTTTAGCAGAGTTATGAACAGAACATCAGTGGGGAATTTAACATGGTATGAGTGCTCAGATGGGGCAGGGATTTCACCACTGGATAGATCTCACCAAGAGCTTTCCAACGGTACAGACCTTGTCTCATTTGGACCAAGGATGAGGAAGTTATGCCCCTCAGAAGACTATGTGGAAAGTTACCTTGTAGGAGTGTGGTTCTGCATGCCCACATCCGCAATGTGGATTGCGGAAACGTAGAAGTTCAAGTTATGTTTGGACTTCCGCACTTCCGCATCCTCAATTGTGGATTGCGGATTGCGGAAGGGTCCTTTGTCGGAGGTTGAAATTTGACCTTCTGCACCCACAATTGTGGATTGCGGATTGCTTATTGCGGATCCGCAGTTGCAGGTTGCGGATTGTGGAAAGGTAGGTTTTCGGTTGTGGAATTTCGCACTTCCGCATCCGCATTTGCGGATTGCGGATTACGGGTTGTGGATCCGAGCTAATTCGACTGTGTGCGTATTCAGTCGGATCAGGAAGAAAAAAAAGTATCAAGGTCTCCTATGGCCTAAGGGGGTTAGTGGGGATGTGACAACATGTAGATTTCAATATGATGTCAAGACCTTTAATAATGAGTTTTATTTGTGGCATGGAACTTCTATATAGTTACGATGTGTTACATAACAAGCCATTTATGTAAGAGCAAGACGACATATATGAGTCAATATTGTAAAGTGTTTTTTTCAGTATCAATGTGAAGTGCTACTAAGTACCATATATACCATATATAATTTGAATCCTAAGTATTATCTAATTTATAGCCAATAATATCACAAACTTTTAGTCATTCCATAAAGTTGTACATCGCATGACACATCCACAAGTTGAGGAGATTACTCTAATGCAAACCCAATCAATTTGTAGTGGAACATTGTTTGTCCGTGCCCCATTTTGACATGAGATAAGCTACCCCTTCCTCTCAAATGTTGACTTATGTTTTGTTTTTTTTTCATTTTTAGATGTGCAAAATTTCTTATTTTGAGCAATAGTTTATGAATAGAAGAAATTGTGGGATTATAGTTTTTCAATAGTAAAATTCTCTATATTATGAAGTAGTGAGTAGTTTTTTACTAAAGATAGTTTTTGTATGGGATACTCAGTTCAAGGAAAATTTTCGAACATACAACCTCGTATGGACAAGTTTATAGGGCTTCTAGTAGGTAAATTAAGTGCAAAGTTTTAACTTGAGAAACTTACCCAATATTTTGGTGCTAATATTAACAGCATGTGCCTCATATAATATTTTGAAGTCAAAGCTTGGAGTTTATCAACCCATCATTTTTTTCTTATATGTACTTAGTTGTGATAATGAAAAATGATGAGTTTATAAATGATCATATTATTCACCCTCAATAGACTGGTATTTCAATGCATCCTTTGTAATGAAGTCAAGGTTTCACAACAAGCTTATAAGGGTAATCTATTAGGGGATAAAATTAATATAAGTTATGGGATAAGGTCTATAGGGTTATGGGCCTTATAAGTTGGGTTTAGAGATGATAGGAGTTAGCTAGGGATTATTGAAGGTATAGGAGTTAATGGATAAGTATTGCTTGTTTTGGGGATTATGATTTAGGAGAGGTTAATAGTTCTATACCTTAGAGAATAGAGATTGCAAATGGCGTTGATTATATATAGGATTTATGGAATATTACAAGTGTCATTAGTTAGGAACTATAGTGGTTAGTGATTATTGAGTCTAATGGTGAAATCAAGGGTTAAGGGTGATAGCAATTACATTTCTTGGGTTTTAAGGTTTAAGGGTTATAATAATTATTGCTTACAATGGTTATTAGGTAGGGTTTCTCATGGTGTTGACAGGGCCAAATTCCATGTATCAATAGCAGGGGTTTAACTAGAAAAAGAGGCCCAATTAGACTCATTCTTGTTTGGTATGGAAAAGCCTCCAAATTTATGGTCTGGTTACCTTTCGACGAGCTTTAAAAGAATAGAAAGAAAAATTAATATTTTCTATTTTTGTTTATATGCAAACTCTAAAGAAAGAAAATTATTATCATAATCTATTTTAATGTAAGAAATAACTTCTAAATGCAAACTAATCTAATGTGAATTAATGATTCAAGTTTTAAAGAGAATATTAATATGACTAAAATTGAAAATGTTATTTATTAGAGAGGTTCTCTCAAAATAATTTTAGAGAAAATTTCTAAAAATAAGCAACATCCAAGATATGTAATAAAATAATGAATAATCAATATTTCAGACTTATCTTTTCAACTTCCAATCATTTAATAAAGATTTACTTGAGAAATAACAGAAAAAAGAACAAGTAACGGAAAATAATCTAATCACAAGTTAGAATTCCTTACTCCACATTGATTCTTAGTTGTTACCCTAAAGCAAAATAGTCACAACTTCAAGCCAAGATACAAATAAGAATTTTCAAATATAAACCATTGGTCAAAAAAGGCTTCTTAGCATTCACTTCTTGAGAGATAAAGTATTTCCATAAGGATTGGACTGTGATCCGATATGTCCAGAAATCGACCCAAGATCGATAACAATGAGATGCTTGGAGTAAAGAGTCGTCCATCAACAACCTGTCCAAGCGTTTGGAGACACGTTCCAATCTCAATCTTATAGACGAAGTTTTAAAATAATTATCGCAATGCTCTTAAAACTAAGTTTTATATGACCTCCGAAATGCATATAACTCGCTTCCCTCGACATAGTTCGAAAACTTTAAAGTTTTGTTGACTTTCATTGTATTGTCGAGAAGTTAAGGTTATATGAACGCCAATGTATCAGGCCTTAATCAAAACTTGAATCAAAAACATTTTGAAACTTAACTACGGGTGTTTATCGGAGCATAGCAAAAAGTGAAGTCGATAACTTTTAAAAGCTCGCTATTTCACATCTTATGAACCATCATCGGTAGAGTCTTCCACTTTAGGAGTTTTTAACTCATTGCTTATGAATTCCAATGTCTGAAGTCATTTCAAGTTAGTCATTTCGTATGATCATTGCTTTGTGGGATTCGTTAGGGTTTGATGGCGATGAAGAGGTGGATGGTTTCAGACTGGTCTCCATTCAGGAATCCAATTTGAGGTAGTTAATTAGTTTATTGCAGACTGGGAGTCTATCATCCCCTGGGATGACTTACTACCAACCAAGTATAAAAAGTGGGAAAGATAAAAAAAATCTGCAGTAAATTAGTCTACAGTCGGCATCACGATTTCCAGATTTGGGGTTTTTCCGTTTTTTTCTATTCTGGGTATATGCTTCTGATTGTACTGTTGTTGTCCTAGTATTCATGTCGGTTTTGGGTTGGTTTCCATTTTATAATATGGGCATGTCATCGACCACGTGCTCTTCACGTCGAGAGCTGGGGTCTGAAGAGGTGGTAGCTATCAATCCTTCTTCTCCCCTTTTCTCACCTAACCGAGTATGTACTAACCCTCAAGTGCAAGTGGTATTCTGCCCTCGGTTACAAATAAAGGTTTTTCACCTGTTTTGATTCCCTCAACGGTGCAGAAAAAAAATCCTAACCTTGCCTTTGGAGGTGGGACGGTTGAAAATGAGTCGGTGGTGCTCAGGCGTGATAATAACCTCAGACGTGAGAAAGCACGAACCCGTCGGAAGCTCAAAACTGAACGGGCAAGGAAGAATCGTGCACTCTGTGTTCTCAGGAAGGACATAACCATGGATATGGTTAAGGTTCTTTCTTCGAGAGCGTTAGTTGGGCGTTTCAAATATATTAGTCTGAGCCATCCCAAAATCATTGAATGGATTTCTAAGTTATGGAAACCACTTATTAATTATGTCCCTAGGGTTATTATGTTGGTTAATGGCTGGATATATTTCCATTTCATATCGGAGGAGTCTCTGTAATTAGTTTTGTCCAAGTTCTAGGTTTTTGGAAATGGCTCACTTGTGCTTCAAAGATGGCATACTTCCTTCAACCCTTGGAAGGAAAAATTGAAAATGCGGCATTTGCAGGTGTTATTACTAGGGCTTCCGTTATTTTGTTGGAGCTTTCAATCCTTTTTTAGGATTGAAAACTCTATTGGTCGGCTTATTCCGGTTAAAGAAGCAACCTTGATGGCTAAAGACAATAAATGTCCAAGGATGCTTGTGGAGATTGACTCCTCAGAGGGTCTCCTAGCAAATGTTGAGGTCCGTTGGGCCGAAGGAAGTTTTTTCCAGCAACTTGACTACTGATGTATACCATTCAGATGTTTCAAATGTCGTGAAGTGGGGCACTTAAGTTAAGCTTGCAATTTGGATCGCCGGAGACTGTCGGCTTCGAGGTCAAGATCACTCTCAAGGGTGGAGTCCGAAGATTTGGACCAATGCATTTCCCTTCCTATACCGATGGATGTTTTAACTGCCAAGGAATTCCTCGGTAAGTTTTAAAAAAATTTGCCCCTGATTCTCAAGTCATTATCAATAGTTGAAATCACTTATTTTTTAAAGATTATGGAGGGCCTTGGTTCGATTGAGTCTCCCAACCCTGTTCTTTCGACACAAAGGTGCTTATTCCCCTCTCCTGTTGATGATCATTTATCGATCTTTGTGTCTCCCATCTTAGGCTCTCTTCCTGTTCCATCTACTCCTCAGTCTTCTTCGAGGCCTAGTAATGCGAGGTTGTTATTTAGCCAGGAAAAAGACCTTGACAATATTTCCTCGTCTCTGGTCACTAATCAACCCTTAATATGTGCTCCCCCTCTGGTCGATCCATCCTCTGGTCTGTCTTGTTCTAAGGTGGGACCCATTTGGGGGATTGAAGACTCCTATTTGGGAGATGGCATTTCTACATCCCAGTCTCCATTGGAGAAAATCCCCATTCCCACATTTGGTACCATTACAAGAGACTCTAGGTATGTCATACCTATTGGTTCGATCCGACACCCTAATGGAACCATTAGGAAGAAACAGGGAAAATCAAAGAAGTCAAAAGAAAACCCCTCTTAGTCTGATGGTAAATGGGTTAATCCTAAGGTGTCGAAACTAACCTCTATCTCTTCTGTGTTGGATTATGCTTGTTCTCCTCGGCCTCTTAGAACAAATGCAGGCCTTCCTCTGGTTACAAAATGATTTTATTTTCTCTAAACATTAGGGGGCTTAATAGCCAGCCCAAAAGGGTTGCCAGTAGAAGTCTACTTGACCAAATCCATCCTGATATAGTCATGTTCCAGGAGACTTGTTATCGAGGGTTATGGCATGCAATATTTTTATTAAAATGGGACCTGAATGGCTTTGTTGTGGGGTTGGCGCCAAGGGTCTGTCAAGAGGACTCTTAGTCGCTTAGAATCCCCGGGTCGCTGAATTATCTTCATTTGAAACATTTGCAGGTATCAAAATTGAAGGTAAGACATGTGGTATTGATCGAAAATTCAATATTATTAACACTTATGGCCCTTACAATGATCGACAGACTTTCTGGGACCGTGTTCGTGGGAAAAATTGTTATCTAAACCCAATCTCATTATTGACGGCAACCTAAACTTGACCGTGTCGGAAGTGGAGGTTTGGGGTACAAAAAATGTATTGGATCCTATGAGTAATTATTTCAAAGATATTTTTGCTGAAGCAGGTTTGATTGATGCTACTCCCTGCTACATTTGTGCCAACCTGGTATAATGGTAGGGTTGGAAAGACTGGAGTTGCAAAGTGACTCGATCGCTTTCTCATGAATGAGCATTTGGCTTCTTCATTGGGAAGGTACAGATAATGGTGTACTCCCATAGGCATTTCTGATCATAAGGTGATAGTTTTGGAGTTCGATTTCAAGGTAAAAAAAAACATTTATCCCTTTAAGTTTAATAACACTTGGCTTAAAGATCCACATTTTTATGATTTTGTCAAAGATCGTTGGGCTCGTCTCTCTCATATGAAACATCATTCCTCGTCTCAACTATTGTTGAATAAACTTAATTTACTACGGATGGAGGTCATCAAGTGGGATAAAAAAAAGAAACAGGAGCTAAATAATGACCTATGCAATTTTGAGGAACAACTCTGATTCTTGGGAGATGATACAAGGGTTGACATTTTTTCAACTAGCAGAAAAGTGAAGGTATTGGAACTTGAACAAAAGAAAGCCACGATTCTCAAGTAGCAGGAAAATTGCTGGAGGCTAAAAAGCCAAGCTATATGGGTTGCATAAGGGGAACGTAATACGAAATTCTTCCATAAGCTTGATTCTCAGCAGAGAAATTTAAATACTATCTGGGATATCCGTGGCGAGGATGGATCCTTTGTGAGGGATGAGGAGAAGATTATGAATTCTGCTAATTTTTTTAAGGATGTTTACAAACAACTGTCCTCTAACAATCTGGTGGATCAATTAAGGATTATTAAACGTTTTCCTAAAAAACAATCTGACAAAGATGGGATATAGGTTGGTAAAGAAATATCACTCGACGAAATCAAAGGTGTTATGTTGAAATTTATCAAAGAGAAGAGTCTTGGACTCGACGGGTGGCCTGTTGAGTTCTTTCTGCACTTTTTTGAGCCACTTGGGTTGGATTTACTTAAGGATATTGAAGATATTCGTTAGAAGACATATATGCCAGCTAAACTAAATTCAACTTACATTACTCTCATCTCTAAGAAAGATCATCCTGAGGACTTCAATGACTTTCATCTAATTTCATTATGTAATATGTTGTACAAGGTAATCACGAAAATCATAGCAAACAGAATCAAGTCGATTCTGGCCAAGCATATCTCGTTGGAGCAATTTGGCTTCCTATCTAATAGGCAGATAATTGACGTTGTGGGGGTGGCCCTGGAAGGCTTACATTCAAATAAAGCTCAGAATATACAAGCTATGATCTTGAAGCTGGATCTCAATAAGGCCTACGATCGGGTCGACTGGACCTTTTTTAGACTGGCCCTGATACAAATTGGGATTCCAGTTGACATGACCAACTGGATAATGGCATGTGTCTCTACTCCATCTTATGCCATGTTGGTCAGTGGATCTCCTTCCCATTTTTTCACCAGCAGTCGTGGAATCAGACAAGGTTGTCCCTTATCACCACTTCTTTTCATTCTTATTATGGAATGTCTTAGTCGATTAATTGGTGAAGCCAATAATAAAAGCAAAATTAGAGGCGACAAAATTACAAGATCATGTGCTATCACACATCTCCTCTTCGTAGATGATGTCTTGATCTTTGGGGAGGCCTCGGTTATTGAATGGAGTGTTCTAAAGGAGATATTTGAGGTTTTTTGCAATGCTTAAGTTATGAAAATTAGTAATCAGAAATCTGAATTTTTATTTAATTGTTTTGATTCTATGATCCTTGTAGAGATTGGGAGCCTTTTTCCCTATAGAATGAGTAATCTAAATGAGGGTTTTATATACTTGGGGTTCTTCTTGAAGGTCAATAGCTATAAAGCTTAGGATTGGGGTTGGTCGTTACAAAAAATTGACCGGAAGATTAACAATTGGGTGTATCATTGGCTCAAGTAGTGCTAATGAGTATTCCGATTTACTAGCTAGGATTGATGAAAATTCCAACATCCATTATGAATTCCATTAGAAAGAAATTTTTTCACTTTATTTGGGCTGGCATGACAGAGTCGAATAAATTTCATCTTTCGAGCTGGGAAAGTATCACATGGCCAAAGAAAATCGGTGGGTGGGATCTTCTGCACCTAGATTGGTTCATTTTGGCGATGAAAACTAAGAGCCTTTGGCATGCATTAAATGATGGTGGCATGTGTATTTTTGTCATTCATTCAAAATACCTAAGAACCGCAACGCCATTTCTTTGGATCAGAAACCCGGTACTTAAAACAAGGAATGCATCCTTATTCTGGATAAGCATCATCATGACTTTCCCTTATATTTCAGAATATCTCAATTGGCAGGTTGGAAATGGCTCGAGAGTTTACGTTGGAATCGATGCCTTCGTGGGAGCACATGATAACTTTTTTCTTTCTAATTGGCTCAATATTGATTGGCTTCATTTTTTTTTCAACGGAAAAAAACCGTACTACTGGTATTCATTGATGAGAATCAAATAGTACAAAATCATAAGTCGATGTGAAATCAAGACCTATACATAAGGAAGGCATGATGGAAACCAAAATACAAACCCAGATTACTAAGAAAACATTAGTAATCCATCATATGCTTTGAGTGATCATGATAAAGTCCGGACATAGATCAGTACATCAAAATTACAAAAAGGGCATAGCCGCTACAAACAAGACAAGAAAACTTGATCTGAATCGAGTAGAAGATTCTCTTGAAATTCTTCCCACCTGATATAGCCTTCAGCGCCTTCATGTTCTTTTTTGGATAATGAATCTACAAGTGAATTATGCTGCCTATAAATGTGTTCAAAGGATATATTCTTGAAGAAAAGTATAACTTCCTTAATTCTGCAGCACCAGTGATGTAGGGAGATGAGATTGATATTATATTCCCTTTGTGCCCATTTGATCGTCACCCGAGAGTCACCAAAAACTGAGATTTTGTGAAAACCAAAATATCTGGAAATTGCAAGAACACACCACAGACCAAGCAGTTCAACCTTGGTATTGGTGCCGTTGCCACAGTTGAGTTTCAAAGTATAAAAATGATCCTGATTGATATAAATAACACCTCCAATAGCACAAAGTCCATCAATAGCCGACCCATCGAAGAAAGCCACAGGTCTATGAAATGAGCATTGGAAGAATGGTTGCTTTATAACTCTTTTATTACCAGTGTTTTTGTAATAATTTTTAGCAACCAACATAATTCTGCAGATGGTAGTATTAATAGAAGGCCTCTTATCTTCAAAAAGTGCTACATTCCTCGAATGCCATACCGCCCAGGAGACCACAGGTGGTAGAAAAGGAATCTCTTTACATTCTCTAAACCATTAAAGTGCACATCCTCTAAACAGACCATCCTTCCATGTTGTATGTAGATCAAGTTGCTGGATGATCTCATTCCAAATAGTTCTGGTAAAGTCACATCCAACAAGGATATGCTCAGATGTTTCCAAATCATTCATGCATAGTATACAAATGTTGGGCCCAATCCAACCATGTTTATGAAGATTATCCCAAGTTTTTAAACACCCCCTAAGGGCTTGCCACATGAAGCATTGTATCTTCACTGGAATCTTCCATCTCCAAAGCACCTTATACCACCAATTAGTAGGAAATGTACAGCAGTAACTAATTAATGCCTTGTAAGCTAGTTTAGCATTAATCATACATGTAGCTTTATTTCCAGTCCAAATGAGCTTGTCTCTATCTCTGTTCAATCGACAACCAACAACATTAAGTTTAAAGATATACTTATCCCATTCAGTCACTTCTTCATCCTAAAAACCCATCTCCCTCATAGAGAGCCGGTATGGTTGTTTATTCCCAGGCCTGTACCTTTGTATTGTATTCAATGTCTTGTAATTGAAGCAGTGAAGAATATGTAATATCCCTCTGGATAAAGTATAATATTCTCCCATACCCATGATAGGGTCGATCCCCACCATAATATCATAACCATTTCCAACTTGCCAAGTAAGATCTTTAGCCAACCAGTTATAATTCTTTAAAAAACCATCCCAAATCTTAGAAATGCCTCTAATCTTATTCATTGAATTCCCGAACCAGTTGATGATATCATCTTTAATATACTTCACTTTTAGAATTTATGTCCAAAGGGTTGGACCAAACAATCCCTGTCAAAAGCTTTTTAGTCTTAATGCACAACTGAATAATGGCAAGTTCTTAATGCCCCACCCTCCTTTTTCAACAGGTAATGCGAGATGTTCCCACTTGGACATAGTCAGACAACCATTGAATGTGCCCCCAGTCCATAAGAATTTGAAAAACAGTTTTCTTAAACTATTTAAAATAAACACTGGAACCCGAAGGAGAGAAAACTAGTAAACCGGTATGCCAGTGAGAACAGATTTGATAAGAGTGAGCCGGCCACCAATAAATAATAATCTGAATGTCCAATTATTTATTCTCTATTCAACACGTTTGATGAGCCACATCTAATCTTGACGCCGATATGCTCCAGGTTTAAGAAAATATCCTAAATATTTGAACCCTTCCTCCAGGGGGCAGAAAGTGTAAGGATAGATTCCTTTAAATAGCTCAATTTCACAATGTGGGATACGAAAGTGGTACACCCGCGTCTTCCTTATGTTTATCAACATACCCGATGCTTTGCATAAATCATTTAAGACACATGAGTAATTCTGCCATTCATTGACAGAGTTCAACCCAGCCATTAGAACATCATCAACAAATAATGTATGTGAAATAGATACATCGTGGGAGAGATTAATGCCATTAATGTTGCACATCGTCTTGTCTTCAATGATCATCAAACTTAATCCCTCAATAATTAATAAGAAAATAAGTGGAGACAATGGGAAACCCTATCTGACCCCTCTAGTAATTTTGAAAAACTCAGATGGAGCACCATTAACTAAAACAACAATACATGCAATGTATACGCAGGCCATGATCCACCAAATAACCAATGGAGGTAATCCAATCTGGATGAGAATTAAGCACAGAAAAACCCAATCCACCCTATCGTATGCTTTTTCCAAATCAATCTTCATTAACATGGCTTGTAAGTTTCTAGCTTTTACAGAGTGTATCACTTCCTAAGTGATGCCAATGGCATCCTGAATCTGCCTATCGATAAGAAAACCAAATTGTTCACCCGAGATGCATCTAGATAGAAGAGGCTTTAACCTTAAAGAAATGATCTTTGATATGATTTTATATGCCAAATTGCAGAGTGCAATTGGACGAAAATCACCAAAGGTAGAGGGTTTACCAATCTTCGAGATCAAGGTAAGAAAAGTGGAATTCAGACCACCTGAAATGTATCCTTCCACTCTAGAGAACTCTACCGTCGCCAGAATATCATTACCCATGACATCAAAAAATTCTAAAAATAGTTCCACTGTCCAACCATCAGGGCTAGGAATTTTGTCTCTGGCGAAGTCCTTCAAAACATCTTCCACTTCTTGCAAAGTAACATCCTGACCCAATTCCTTAGCTTCTGCCACCGACACAAACACAGGGAATTTCCTCGCAATATTGATTTGAGTAATGAAATTACCTTGCTTCGGATCAATGTATAAGGAACTGAAGTAATGCTTAGCCGCTTCATGAATCTCCTCCATATCCTTAATGATATTACCATTAACAACCTCCAATTCCAAAATAGAATTGATATTCTTCCTATGTGTGGCATAAGCATGAAAAAATTTTGTGTTTCGATCACCCAAATCGATCCAAATGGCCCTACTTTTAAGGCGCCATTCCATTTCCTCCTTAACGAGCCATTCCTCTTTATTTTGTTCAAGAATTTTGATTTTCTCTCCTATATAAGCATCCATGTCACCATTTATATTCCTGCACAATAGATCTCCAATCTAATCTTCAAGAACTTCCGATGAATGCAGCTCGGTTTTTTGTTTATCCTTGATCCATTTTGAAACCTGATATTTTAACCTTCGGAGCTTAATAACAAAAGCATCCATTGGATTTGTATCAAGATCCATACCACAGCTGCCCCAGAAAGACCTTATCATCTTACAGAAATCCTCGTCCTTAAGCCATGAACAGTTGAATTTATAAGGATATTTCAACTTATAACCCTCAGCATCAAATTGGAAATATACCGACCAGTGGTCAGAGAACTTGTTTTCTCCAATCCATGATCTGTGACGAGTCCACATTTTCAGCAAATATGTTTTAACAAGAAACTTGTCCAGCCTTTTATGTACACCATCATATCCAACCCTACCATTAGTCCAGGTTGGTGCAAGTGTACCTAGTTATACATCAACTAAATCATATTTAGTCAGAAAGTTTGTAAAAAAATACGCCAAATGATCAAGCCTCGAATTAGACCCCCAAACTTCGCTAGTTGATCTAGTGAAGTTCATGTCACATGCAATTATTAAATTTTAAAAGTTAGGATTTGGAAATATTGATTTTTTTTTTAAATCAAGTGTTAAAAATTGATAGCAAATTTTGAGAATTGAATTAAGATATGCAAGGCAAACAAAAAAAAATCACCAAATTTTTAAGGGGAACCCAAAATGTTTTTAAGAAATTCTTGAGTGTGTTGAGGGCTCGACACATGGTTACGAATTGGGCACTATGAGTTAGCTTTTATATGGCTCAAGCTTTAGGGTAGGGTTACGAGTTGGTTAAAGGTCATGGTTTATGGCTAATGGTTCCTAGGATGATGTTGATGAGGATGAGGAGGCCCTAATGATGATGACCATGATTTTTATGACAATCAAAATAGGGGCTTGGGTATGCATGATAAAATAGTCTTAGTACTAGCACAAATGGAGTAGAATTGCATTAAAACCCTAACTTGTTAATTAGAAAAGGATCATACAACACAAAAATCTTACTACTTTTGTATTTTTTATTAATATTTTTTTTGTATTATGGGTGATTCGGATTCATGTTAATTCATGTCTTCCATTGGATTTTTCTTCATACCTAGACTTAACAATTCCATGTTTTTTTGTTGGCAATAGTTTAAGGGTATTGATATATGAAAGCAATTATTTCATATGTTCGAAGCATATATGAATGGATTTTGATTGGGATTTTGATTGTGCAACACTGGGAGGTTGACCAATTTGGAAGAGTGGAAAAATAATGTTGAAATTTGAAAACCAATGTTGTGTGATTTACGTATATTAATTGAATTTAGTGTTCAACTTTATATTGGTATATGATTATGAATTAAAATTAATGGCATATAATCGAAAGAGATCAAACTAATAGTTGAGAAGTGGTTAACCAATCTTGAAAAGTGAAAATTAATCTTGAATGATGATGATGAGTACAATTACGATTATGATGATTATGATTATTCCAAGGATGATGTTTACAAGGATCAAAATTTCTCTTATAATCTATGCAAGACACACCTCACGTAGACCTCGACTAGTGACTAGTGAAAGGGACTGATCCACATCGCAGTTGGAATTTGTTGTCAGATGCTAACTTCGACACATCTTCGACCAGTCATCCTTGTTGATACAACTTCGACAAGTTTCGACGCGACATGACTTCGACAACTTCAACACTTCAACAGGTTTTCGATTTCGACACAACTCCAAGGAGTCTCGACTTCGACATACTGTGACATGTTCCGCATCTTCGACATTTTCAGCGACCTCACAGTTTGCGACATCGACATGTGACCAGCGACTGTTGAACTTCGACAAACTGTCTCTCTATATTCCAGTCAACTGTAATGGTTGAATAGTTGAACTGTTCTAACTTCTTCTTTGTAACTGAACGTAACGGGTAGGCACCCAAGCATCTCAGATTTCTATATAAGCATGTATAACATTATAACATATATCAGTTTTGATCTGTTTTGCAAGTAATAGAAGAATAGTTCATATTCCTGCATATTGTCTGTGCGTATATGTATTTATTAGTATTGCGTAATCCTGTTTTTGCTCATTTTGTTTATTAAGCTTCGCCATAACAGAGCCGACTCATTCAGTCGAGCTGTTGTCCCCCTCGTGCTTCCTGGACACAACCCAGATCATTGGTATCAGAGCATACTCAGTTTTTCTTGCTTAAGTTCTGTGTATACACTTCTCTTGAAGTTACCTGACTTATGCCGGTTCAAACTCGCTTGCAATCTCAGCAATCCAAGCAGACGGGATCTCCAGAAATGTCAGAAGAAACAAATGATAGACATGCAGCCGACGAGACATCACAGCTTATTGAGCAAGCTCTGGCTTGACAACGAACTGAAATGTTCATCCAGTTCAATGAGATTCTCTTGCGATTCGCTTCGACATCCGGAGGATCCTCGACGAGAACTCACTCCGACAAAATCAGCCCCTTCAAAGTGCAAATGAATCTCAACATACCGAATCTTGAAGGTAAGATTGACGGGGAATCCGTCGACAATTGGGTGCAACAATTGGAATCATATTATGCTACAAATCAACTCTCCGAAGCTGAAAAAGTCACCATTGCATCCTTAAATATGTCAACCTCCGTGCACTGCTGGTGGGATAACCTCTCGACAAATATGGAGAAAAGCGAAGACCCCATTGACACATGGGATAAATTCGTCGAACACATGAGGAAGGAATTTTACCCACCAAAATACCTCGAGCAGCAGTATAAGAAGTGGCAGCAGCTAAGGCAATGGAAAGACCAATCAGTACAGAGTTACACCGATGAGTTCTACCGACTTATGGAAAGACTTGGCATCCAAGAAGAAGAAAAATTGCTTGTTCTGAAATATACCAACAGATTGTCCTAGTACATCCACTAGGAAATGGAATTTTTGACTATCAATATGCTTGCGGATGCTTTCCACTACGCCAGCAAACTAGAAACTAAGCAGAAAGGAAAAGCACGTTTCACGACAAAGCCGACATCAGGAAGACCACCCGACAAGAATACATCAACCGACTTCGACAAGTTGATATCTTCTCAGCTGACAACGGTAAGAAGCCTTTTCACAAGAGGGAACGTAGCAAAAAACCACCGACCGGAAAATGGTGCGATTACCATCACTCATCTTAGCATGACACGTCTAAATGCAAAGCTCAAAAGACATTTTTGGCAAAAGTGTCGACCTCCGACGCGTTTGACAAGACAGTGGAAGAATCGGATCCAGACGCAACTACCCTTTTGACCTCGATCGCTCGAGCATCCTCGACTATTGTCGACGAGGAAGAACAAGAGCGCATGTTCCATACATGGATATGGGTCCAGAGCAACCCATTGCATCTGATCGTGGACAACAAGATCTAAAAGAACTTCGTTTCTGAAGAATTGGTGAAGAAATTAGGTCTTGTTACCACTCCGCATCCTCAGCCTTACAACATCGGTTGGATGAAGGATGGACAAGAACTATGGATCACTTGACAATGCAAACTCGCCTACTTCATAAAACCTTTTGAAAATGAAGTACTATGTGACGTGGCACCACTCTCCATAGCCAATGCCCTATTTGGGAAACCTTATCTCTGGTATAGACATGGAAGTTATCAGTCACGACCTAAGAAGGTGATTTTCAGAATCCGAAATCGATGGTTCATTATACCGGAGCGTCAACCCACACCAACGGTCGCACTAATATCTTCCAAAAAGACAAAGAAGCTCATCAATCATGCTCAGAAGTTTGCACTAATCATGATCAAGCCGCATCATTGTAAGAAGACTACAACAATGAGTTGAGTCACCAACCAATGCAGTTCTTGACAGAAGCAGCAAGTCAATCATATTCTTGATGAGTACCAAAACCTCTTTCAGCTCCAAACGGTGTACCTCAGCATTGCCAGGTAAAACACTCCATTGAACTTATTCCTGGTTCTTCTTTTCCTAACGCATCTGTTTACAGAAGATCCATTCTCAAAAATGAAGAGATTCGCAGACAAATCCAATAATTAATCGACAAAGGACATATTCGCCCCAGGTCCTCTCCTTGTGGAAGTCCAGTCATCCTAGTTCCGAAGAAATATGGGACTTGGCGCATGTGCATCAACTACAGAGCTCTCAACAAAATATCGGTGAAGAATCAGTACCCTCTTCTGCAGATAGACAAGCTTATCAACTATCTGAAAGGTGCTAAATGCTTTACTAAGCTTGACCTCAAGTCGAGATAGCATCAAATTCCAATCGAGCCCTCAGATACTACTTTCAAGACCAAGGATGGATTGTTCGAATGGTTAGTCCTGCCTTTCGGCTTAACCAACACACCTGCGACCTTCATGCGACATATGGATAACCTTCTCCGACCTTTCATCGGCAAATGGGTTATTGTCTATCTCGATGACATATTGATTTTCAGTCGGACATCTTCGACAAGTCCTCAACACTCTCTATTGGTCACCCTATATGTCAATTAATTACAACTAACACACAGGATGCTCAATATAAAACGTCAACCCAGGGTAGGTCTTTTATTTCATTGGCAATAAGCACAATCTATGCATAAACATGTCAAGCAGTTGATTAACTAAATAGAGATAATAATCCTACATATGTGCTCAGGAAAACTCATTCCTTCAAGAAAACTAATCTACTCACACATCTAGGAATTCAATTACAACTATCTCCCTACAGAAATCAACCTAGCAGCAGTTACTGATCTAAGAATGAAAATGAACTAGATTTATTGCAAGAAGTTAAATCCTATAATTATCAAACTACAGTATTCAGTCTTTACCAAAATGATCCATCCAGTAGCTACTGTTACTCAACCACACTATGCCTATTTTAATGAATCAATTGAAGATACAACAACAACTAGAACTTAAACAAGCTTGAACTCTAAACTGATAATTACTGGAAATCCTAGAAAGTGTAAATGACTGAAAGATATTGGGACTGATCTTGGCTGTTACAGCTGAGTAAAACACACATGCAATTAAATTGAACTAACCTACACAGTCGACTGTCACACCACTCTGTTACAACTATTCAAGGTGCAATCATAAACTACCGAAGGAGATGCTAGCATAAATTCTCTGTTGCAGCTAACAGTAACATCTATAATAGTTCCACACCACACAACAGAAAGGAAACTAGATTAATCTACCTACTTAAATCGGCTATCTCTGTGAGAAGGAGGGCCCTGGCCTTCTGACAGAGACACCATGAATCACCACAAATTAAGACACAGAAATGAAGAACTCTACTCTTATATTAATGATGGAATTCGACAATCTCATCTCTCTGTTACAGATAATACAAAATGGTAATTGTCCAACCCCAGGCTATGAGAGCCTCCCAAGATTTATACATGCACAGTACAATTTGAGATCCACTAATCTTGTGTAGCAATGAAGATCTATGATCTTCATGCTGCGGATTTACAACAAAACTGTTATAGCCATATTAAATAAGGTTGTTAGTCATCAAAGATGTCGTTACTCCTGTAGTGAATGGATCAACCAATCGGGGCGTCCTGTCTGTTGCAGTAACGTTCTGTTTCAGCAGGGACCTATTACAACTTCACGTGGAGGGGATGCGCTATCCCTTGGAGTATGAGGAATCGGGCTTTGAAGAGTAACAATTGGAACCATTTGGTTGATACACCTGTGTTTTAGACTTTGACTAAATGAAATCACACAAGTTAGCATAAATCAAAGACTAGAATCCAGAACCTTAACAATCTTAGGCATAAAATAAATAAAGCAATAATGAATTATACCTGTCAATATTATTGGTTGATCTGGAGGAAAGGCATATACATGGCTTGTAAAAATAGGATGTAATCAAGGCAAAATTATGTAATAAGGATGGCCAAAAATGGAAAATTCCTGGACCCAACATCTCCCTCCAACTATTCGATTGCATGTCCTCATGCAACAACCTCCACTAGTTTGAATCTGAGTCTGAGTTGTATGTGTGAAGAGTGGTGAGATTGTAGGAAAATTCTAGTGTTTCCCATGGGGCACAAACCCATAGCAGGATGTCCATTTCTTCCAACACAACTTCTCTTCTTCTTCAGTCAAAACATAGTTGTTCCTGTAGCGACTCACAGGCATCCATATGAGGGGGAATCTGAATCTTAATCCAATCCACCAAGGTCCACATTTTTCCATGCACTACACATATCTAGGAACCCTTGTCAAGGATTGCTTGAAAATTTCAAAGCAATATGGGTCCCTTTCCTTTAGAGATGAAGAAGAATATAGCCATCTGTATTCACTACCCTCCAGAGTAGACTGCTGCATATTGGGAATCATCGAGACACAGGTAGTGAGGATTTTCCATCGCAAATTTTCAAAGTATTAGGAAATTTCAGGAACCCTGAGAGATCCAGCATGATTTGCTATGAGTTCTCTTGGATCCCAAGGTTCACCCCTAATCCAGAGAGTAGACTCCTCATTCTTTGTGATAGTTTGGAAAGCATCTCACCATTTTACATGGTTGGTGACAAAAGAGGCAAATGCCCTCGGCTGAACATCCCCCAAATAGGGCGAAGGGTTGGAAGGAGAGTCAATGTAACATGCCCTATCATGTAAATATAATTCACACAACAAATGTTGATCCTCAAAGTCACTTCCCAGAAACGTTTCTAAGAAATGGGCAGCTGTTGCTAGATCAAATGATCTCCCTTCCTTCAGATCCCTCAATTTAAATAAAGTTGTCTACTCGTGAAGAAAGATAGGGTAGGAGGGGGATGGAGCCCTACAACTCAATAATTCTATGGAGAGAGTATACATTTGATCTTTTTCTTGCTACAGGATCTTAATTTTCTTCAATTTTTCCAATTTTTCTTGAAGTTTTTCCCACCGGATTTTCTGGAAGAATAACTCCTCAGCCCACTTTTCCCTCAACTCCCTGATGGTATTCCTATGCTCCTGAAGAGAAATTATCCCTGTTCTGCACTGATCAATAGATTTATGCCATTTATCCAACTCAAGATTTAGCCAGAGAATATTTTTCTCTAACCGTTGAATTCTCCTATTCTCCACATCCTTTTAATCATCAGAGTCTAGACAAATGAATTCCTAAGAAGGTTTTATTTCTACCTTATCCCCCATTGTACTAGCCTCCTTATTTTTCTCTGGTAGTGTAACAGTTTCATCCTCCATTGGTGTTGCAGTGGCCTGCGCCTGTAATGCAGTATCAACAATTGATTTTGGGGATGTTGGTTCTTGTGTAACAACATCCTCTCTTTCCATTTCAACCTTAACCATCTCAATTTGTGTTACATTCTCAGCAAATGTTCTTAGGACTGTTGGTTCTTGTGTGACAACATCCTTTCTTTCCATTTCAACCTTAGCCATCTCAGTTTGTGTTGCAACTTCAGCAAATGTTTTTGAAAACACTGGTTCTTATGTAACAGTGTTTTCTTCTTGATCCTTGATGTCAGATATTGCTATCTGAGTTGCAGCCTCACTATATATTTCCATGGTTGCTGGTTCTTGTGTAACAGCCCCCTGCCCTTCAATTTCTTCAAACTACTGAGATTGTTCCTGGGTTATCTCCAATTCCTCTGACTGATGAGACTGGTCCTGAAGAAGTTCGGTATCCCCTGATGGCTGGGACTGCACTGTTTCATCTCCTATATTCAAATCAGGGATCACTTCAATTTTTGGCTCATTTTCCCCCATTAATTCTATTTCTAGTGCTTTTTCTTCCTCTTGCTCTATATGTGTATGATTTTGTGATACAAATCCCAACACCATAACTCTGTGTCCTGCTGCAAAGAATATGTCTCCACACTCTGGGCAAACAATCTCTCCTTGCTCCTCATTTTCTAATGCAAGAGATGAATTTTCTAATAAATTTGTAGCATCTAACAATGTGTTCAAATTCTTCTCTGCATGTTTCCCAACTACTCCCTTCAATCTTTCCAACTCATTTCGCAATGTTTGCACCTCCTCCTTTAATAATTCATTTTCAGATAGGAGGTTTTCAATTTGAGGTTCTTCTATGAAAGGTTCCTGTGTAACAGCAGGTGACTTGGGGTTCAGAATGGGAATTTCTATATCTACCCCTGTTACAGGTCTTTTTCTGCCATAGGTGACTCAATATTTGTTCTGATTGCTCTTGCTGTCTCTATTGAGGGTAATTCACTGTTAATCCCAATTGCATCTGCTATCTCTGTTGAGGGTACTTCACTGTTGACCCCAATTGAACCTGCTGTCTCTGCTGCTGCCATAGATCAAGTCCTCCTTGTCTTCACCATTTCCACTGGTTGGTCTCCATTGCATGCTGCTATTGATGTTGTGACAGCTCTGGTTTTTCTTTTCTTTGCTATAGTGGATGTCTGACCCTTGTTCCCTGGCATTTTTCTTTGTTTCTTTGACACGGGGATCTTTTCTTCAGTCTTATCCTCCTCAATAATGGTCCCCCTTATCTAAGGAGATGACACAACATCCAAAACCTCCACATTTCCCTCTCCTACTGCTTCTGCCTGATACTCTTCCTCCTGAATTTATACTGATACTCTGCCGCAGCTTTAACAATTGATCGAGTTTCAACTTCTTCTCCCAGTACTGTAACTGATGCCATCTCAGCTACTTCAACCGCCACCCTTACTGCAATCCCAATTGGGTCTATTTCTTCTATTGTAGGGTTAGATGTTGTTGTGGCTTCTAATGTCACTGCCTCTGGTGCCATGGTTTCCATTCTCATTTCTTCAGCAACATGGTTAGCTATTGTTGCAGCTTCCCCCATATTTACCTCATCTTCATCCTCATTCTGTTTTCCTGATGCTCCAACCTCCCCCCCAACTCGATTGGAGGAGCTCCGGTCCTCATTACCTTAACCAACACCCCCCATTTCTAATGCAGGTTCTCTAATTTCCCCAACCCCAGCAAGAGATTGCTCCCAAGTTAAATTGTGGCATGCAAGGGCCCTCAAGACTAACAATTTAATTAGGATGTGATTGGTAAGGGAATAAATTGGGTGTTGGGTTCTTTTTGCATATCCAGCCATGGTATGCAAGGCTTTAAAAAGATAAAATGGCATATTTACTAAATTTCCATGGCGTAAGTGAGACAATAAGGGGATTTCAGAGAAGGAAACAGTTTGGTACCTACCTTCACAAGAGATATATCTCTTCACAAAGATTGCCACTTGATCCCAGGGTCGTGGTAATGATCCCAATTCTAACCCATGGCGCTTTCGACGAACATTCTCCCCAACTGCTAAAAATTCTCTCACAGCAGTCGCATTATGTGCCTTCCATCCAAATGACTTCTTTCCAACCCGGGGTAAGCCAATAACTTTTGTGATAATTTCCTCTGTAACATCCACGCACAGTCCTCTGACCTCTGAGTGAGTATCAGTCAGATTAAGGGCGAATTGTAATGCGGTTTCGGTGTGGAAACCGTTCAACCGTTCAAAATATTCCATCCAACCTACTGCTGTGAAAATGTTAAGAACTTATGCATTGGCACGCACAGCCTCCGTATTCATGGGTTCATGCCAAACTAGGTTACCCATATCAGCCTCTCCTCAAAATTCAGAATGAATACAACAATTACCAGTCTAGACGTGGGAGTTGCAGCATACGAACATGCAAGGGATCATTAGAATTTGAAATTGGGTATTTTAGGAAAGTTGGTACAGGTATGAAATCCTGGTGAAATGAGACAGTTATGGACAATTGGCATAATTAGGGCACTTCGGTACGAATCAGGTAATGTGCCAGGAATTTAATAGATACAAACATGACTGACACATTCCCTGGTGGTTGAATGGTACGGGTTCATTAATCGAAGGCTAAGACAGTGCATAATCATTATTACCATATTTAATTTCCTGCCAAATCATGTAAAAGTTCTGAATCCGTACCTTTGCGTTATGCGTCCAGCCGTGAATTAATCATCAAAATCTACCTTCGTCACCACCTCCATTAAAACGAGCATAAATGCGCATGTGCTGAAGTGATGTGGCCACCGTCACCCGAGCTGGCAGATACCCAATACATCCCAATAGTTTCCTTCATGGTGGACCGTGATTGGATCTTGTGGAGCAAGCAATTTAAACTGATGCCTGATTGAATCATTATTGGCGGAATCATGTGGAGAGCAGGAAAACTGGCGGAGTCACAGCTGTGAAATTTAGTGGAAATGGTCAAAGTAGTAGAGTCGCAGCTGTATGGGAAAAAGAGAAATAGAAATGAAATTGGCAGAGTCACAGTTGCAAAACTTGGCGAAATGGGAAAAAGTAGCGGAGTCGCCGCTGTACGGAAAAAGGTGAAATGAATGAAATTAGCGGAGTCGCAGCTGTAAAACTTAGCAGAATGGGAAAAAGCAGTGGAGTCGCAGCTGTATGGAAAAAGGTGAAATGAATGAAAATAGTGGAGTCACAACTATAAAACTTGGCGGAATGGGCAAAATTAGCGGAGCCGCAGCTGCGAAATTTGGAAAATGAGCAAGGTAAGGAGTCGCAGCTGTGCAGAATGGAGTAACAGGAAAAATTTTGTAGCTAGCTGTTGAAGCCAACGAATCATCCATCTTCAAAGAGCTTTATTAGATCAGGAAAACAACGTAAGGTTCCTGCAGTCATCTGGCCCAGTCACGACTGCTGCTCCTCTAGTTAATTCCTGCGCACAGTTCTTCAAAACAAAATCCGATCAAATGCAAAATGAAGAATAGATAAAATATAGAAGGAGAAAAACAATTATTTATGTACACAGTATGTGTGGAAATTGCAGTTCTTAAGAATTCACAGGGGTTGAGAAAAATCCTTGCCCTGTCATTCACTGATATTCTAGATCAGCTGCAACATGTGAAACGAAGGCATCCTTCGAGATCGGTTTGTGATACAATCGCAGCCGATGACCATTTGCAAATAACGGTGTCTTGTTTTCATCAATGGTGATCAACCGAACTGTTCCGTTATCAAATACCCGATCTATCTGATAGGGGCCCAACCATCGAGTGCGTAACTTGCCTTTAAAATCCCTCTTAAATCGTGAATCATACAACAGAGCCCAGTCTTCTTCTTGGAAGACTTTCTTTTTTATAAATTGATCATGCCACTTGGAGAGCTGTTGTTGGATTAAAGTTGTATGTTGTACTGCAGTTGTGCGCTTCTCATCCAACTCATTGAGTTGATTCAGTCGGCCCTTTTGTGCTTCTAATAAATCAAGGTTTGCTTCTACAGCTGTTTTCAAAGTTCTAATTTCAAATTCAATTGGGAAAACAACATTCTTACCATACATTAACTCATAAGGGGAAAAACCTGTGGTGTTACGCCATGTAGTGCTATAGGCCCATAGTGCCTATGGAAGTCTCTCAGCCCAATCCTTACGATGGCTTTTCACTGTTTTTGTCAAAATAGCCTCGATGACCTTGTTCGTGCTTTCCACTTGGCCATTGGCCTGTGGATGATATGGCGAGGTTATTTTGTGCTGAATATGAAATTTTTGTAACAGTGCTTCCAATTTGTGAGACATGAACTGTGGTCCACCATCTGTAATGATTTCCTTGGGTACTCCAAACCGAGTAAAAATTTCTTCATATAGGAAATCAATCACAGCCTGATCATTAGCTTTGACCAAGGCCACAGCTTCCACCCATTTGGTCATGTAGTCGATGCAAACCAAGATGTGAACTTTATGTTTTGAGGGAGGGTTGATAGGCCCTACAAAGTCTAAAGCCCGTCTATCGAATGGTTCCACCACAAGCTGCGGCTAAAGAGGCATCTCATCTAATCTATTTGGCTGGCCCATCCTCTAGCAGCTGTCACAGGCCTGAACATATTTTTTTGCATCTCTGAACAATGAAGGCCAAAAATAACCCATCCTTAAAACCTTATGACCTATCCTTTTGTCAGCAAAGTGTCCCTCGCAGGGCTCATCATGGCAAGCTTTTAAAATACTGAAGATTTCATCTTCTCTTACATATCTTCTGATTTCCAGATCAAGTCATGTGTAGAAAATATGACCATCAATGCAGCAATATCGAGCACTCTGTTGTATAATTTTTCTTCTTTCTCTCTTCGACAGATGTGCTGGAAGCTTACCTGCAGCCAAAAAGTTAGCAATATCCACATACCAAGGGGAATGAGCTGATACTATGAATAAATGTTCATCAAGGAAGGAATCTTCGACCGGTAAATTGTCATCACTGTTAGTCAGTCGAGATAAGAAATTTGCAACAATGTTTTCCTTCCCTAGTCTATCAATAATTATGATATCAAATTCTTGTAACAGTAACAGCCATCTAGTAACTCTAGCATTCGTAATTGGTTTGTTCATTAAATATTTTATGGCTGAATGATCAGTGTGCACAAAGGTAGAATATCCAGTAATTTAATGTCTAAATTTATTGATGGCATAGACTATGGAAAGGAATTCCTTCTCGGTGATAGTGTAGTTCAGTTCAGCAGGGGCCAGGTTCTTTCTAATGTAGTAAATTGCATATGGGACATGGCCTTCCTGTTGTCCTAAAACTGCTCCAATAGTAGTGTCTGAAGCATCTGAGGACATGTGAAAAGGCAGAGCCTAGTTGGGCCCTCGTAAGATGGGTGTTGTAGACATCCTTTTCTTAAGTTCTATGAACGATGTTTGGCATGCATCATTCCAAACAAACTGTGCATCTTTCATCAACAGGGTAAATAAAGCAGAAGCAAGTTTGGAAAAATTTTCTATGAATCTCCTATAATACCCAGCATGCCCTAAGAAACTACGTACATCCTTTTGTGTTCTAGGAGTTGGTATATTTTCAATTACCTTAATTTTTTAGGGGTCTACCAGGATACCATTAGAAGAGATGAAGTGTCCCAGAACTACACCTTCGCTCATCATCATATGGCACTTTTCAGTGCTTAAAGAGAGCTAGCTTTGTTCACAACGTTTCAAAACCTTCTCTAAATTTTTCAGTGCTTCTTCGAAACTATTACCATATGGAGTAAAGTCATCCATGAAAATATCCATGCAATCATTTACCATTTTTGAAAAGATTCCAATCAGTGCTCTTTGAAATGTGGCAAGTGCATTGCACAATCTGAAAGGAAGTACTCTGTAAGCAAAAGTGCCCCAGGGACAGGTGAAAGTGGTTTTGTCTTGATCTTCTAGAGCGATCTGGATCTGGTTGTAGCCACTAAATCCATCCAAAAAGGAAAAATACTTTTTCCCAGACAAGGTATCAAGGACCTGATCGATAAAAGGAAGGGGAAAGTGGTCTTTCTACGTTGCCTTGTTTAATTCTCTGTAGTCCACGCAGACCCTCCATTTCCCGTTCTTCTTGGGTACAATCACGAGTGGAGAAACCCACTCGCTGTCTTAGATTGGGTATATAAACCCTTCTTCTTGAAGTTTTTGGATCTCCTCTTTCACTATATCCCGTAGGTTTGGATTCATCCTTCGTTGTGGTTGACACACTGTCCGGGAATCGCTTTTAATGTAAATATGATGTGTGCACATATTAGAAGGGATGCCCTTCATATTTGTGTGTTCCCAAGCGAAATCTCCTTTGTATTTTTTTAGTAGAGTGATCAGCTGTTCCAGCTCATTGGGCGCAAGGTTAGGACTGATGTTCAATGTTTTCCCTAGCTCAATTTCAACTGGGACACTTTTCGAATTTTTAAGTACCAGAATTATGATTGCATCACTGACTAGAGTTTCTTCTGTAAGATTATCTTGTTCTTTCTCATCTAATGCGATGTCCAGAATCTGATAGACATATTTATTAACAGACGTGGTATCACTGATGAAACTATTAATAGCATCATCCTCTATTTCATCTTTAAAAGTTAAGGCTCTCCCTATCATTAGTAATGGTTGAACGCTTTCTTCCTCCTCCAAATCCACCCAAAGTGGAGTTTTAGCTTCTAAGCTTGGTTGGGAAGGGGGGTATAAAGTTAGGCTTTTGATTTCATTGCCATCTGAGATTGTCATGGATCTTAACCGGCAGCTGATACAAGCATCATCTATGGCTAACCAAGGTCTTCCCAGGATCAGCGGGTGTCCCTCCAGTTGAGACTTCGGCTGTAACACCAAGAAGTCTGCAGGGTATTCCCACAAGTCAACTGAGATCACAAGGTCCTCCAAGATTCCCTCAGGCTTAATTGTCGATCTGTTAGCAAGTTCTAAAATAGTAAGGTTTGGCCGAAGATTGGTGAGTCCAAGTTTCTTCACAGTTTCTATGGTCATAACATTAATAGCCGTGCCTAATTCTACCAATACATTGGGGATATGTGTGTTTCCTATATGGACTGTGACAGTCGGGTTTCCAGGATCATCATATTTTTCTATAGGATTCTTTCCCATTATTAATTCGGAGAGTTTTCCCAGTACATGAATAGTGGGAGGATCCCTAGGTTTTCTTCCTGGTTTCTTTACACATAGATCCCTAACAGTCTTGGCATAAATGGGCACGTCATGGAGGGGCTATAACAGTGGGATTTTTACATACAATTTTTTCAATTCTCCTAAGAGATTGAATCGTGGTTGTTCCATTGTTTTATGCAGGGCTAATTGTTTAGGATATGGAGGTTCTCTCAACATCTGTGTAGGTCATGATTCATCGTGTGTTATTTCCTGAGTTTCAGCTACTGTATCAGTAGGAGTATCAGCGTCCTCAATAATAGGGATCGTTGAGTTAACAGTATTCTCAAAGTGTTGATTTATTCCAGTTTTAGTCACTAGGGATGGAACATCCTCAGTGATGATAGGTTCCACTACCCTCCCTGATCGTAAGTGTATATCATTGCAGGGAACTTGAGAAATGGAATACGCAGGCATGTTGGCAGTATTAAACTAGTGAACTGCTTTATTATTCGGGTTTGGGTTAGGTTGTGCAGGTAGCTGTGGTCAAAGTGGTGCATTCATAGGTGCGACATTGTTTTGGAATTACAGCTGTGGCTGGTAGCACTGTTGATTAGGATACTGTTGAGGAGGGTACTGTTGGTATTGAGTCTGGTGATGAGAAAAGTTATTTCCTTGGTAAGGATTTCTCCAGTTTGGATTCCAAGGAGCTTGCTGGTTTGTTTGTGGAAACCATGGTGTCCAAGAGTTATGATTTTGCATTGTGTTCTGCGATGGATGCCACTGGTTGTTGGAATAATTTGAAGGGAATTGTGTATTCAAATTATGCATATTATTCATTCCATTCATATGATTCATAAAAAATGATGGGTCTTGATTCATACCTTGATTGCGAGGTTGCCAAGGTTTCTTCTGTTGTGCAATAAAGTAAGCTTGTTCCACATCTACAGTGGATTCCTGCAGGATTGCTTTGACTTTAGTTAGTGAGGGGCATTCCTTGGTGTCATGCTCCAACTCACGTATTCTACATATTTCTGTCTTGTCCAGTGGGAATTCCTTCAGTGGGTGCTTCTTTCTGCATTTAGGACAGAATACACCAAGTGTCAAATCTTCTACTACTTGTCTCTGCTTAGCTCTCAAGTCATCTAGTTCCGAGGAGATGGAGCTCATCATATCAGTTTTTAAATTCTCCAATAGGTTGCCTATTTCTGCTCGGGTGGCCCCTCCACCAGCTGACTTATGTGTTCTAGTGAAGACATCCTGATCTCGATATTTGTCCCGCTTGCTAGTTCGAGAGGATCCTCTTGAATACCTTCAACATAACTCAATGATCTTATCAAAAGGTTCTTTTGAAATGTCCCCTTTTCCCAACAAGTTCAACATATCTAAACAATCCTCTATGATTCCTCTTAGCAGGATGATCTTAAGCACATCTTTTCCTATTGTTGTATGACCAGACCTCTGCAAATTGTACAACAGGATTTCCAAAAAATATTCCAGGCTCTCTTCTTCCTTCTGGACCATTTTAAACAGCTCTTCCTTTCTATCTCTAGTTCTACAATATTCTTGATATTTATAAAGGAAGGTGTGTCTCATCTGATCCCAAGTAGTGATGGTCTCACGACCTAGACTCATGAACCAACGCAGAGCATTTCCTTTTAAGGTGGTTGGGAATAGTTTCAACTTATGAGCACTGGAGGTTTAATCATAGCTATGACAGAGGATATCAAACTCAAAAAGAAATTTGTCAGGATCCTCAGAGGACTTACCATGGAAATTCGGGAGAAGTGATGGTGAAATATTTTTCATGGGAGCTGCTCCAGGTGTCTAGAGGAAGGGGAATTCTAGTCTGACCACAGTGTCACTAGGCTGATGATCCTCCACTTCCTCTTCGCGATCATCCCAGCGTTCATTTTCCCCTTCACGTTCTTTGTCTGCCATTTTGGTCCAATATTCAAGAGATTCTTTTATTCTTGCTTCCTCTACCCTTGCGTCTTCTGCTTTCCTTCTTTCTTCATATCGCCTTCTTCCTTCCTCTACTTCTTGGCGAGTTTCCAACCACACTTATTTAGTAACTTTTGTTCTGTTAATATAATAAATCTCTTCCCTATTCGATGCTCCCATAGCGCTTCCCTTATATTCAGGTGGTTTATTTTCTACAACAGGAGTTGAAGGTCCCGTTGTATTCTCCACTGTTTATGCTGAATTCTCAAGATTGGGAGGAACATAATTTCCTCTACCTATAGATGCCCGTGGTGGTCTAGTGGAAGAATCAGCTCTAGCAATTATTTCGTTAATGTATGTGTGTCTTCCCTGACCTGTATTACGACCTCGACCTCTTCCACCTGCAATGTTAGTGTTCAAAGGGGGTTCCCGATTTGTTTATCTTGTATTCATGCATGTTGTAAATTATTAAACCAAAGTGAAATCAATTAAACCAACTACTAACTATGTCTACCAATTACCATTCCTCGGCAACGGCGCCAAAATGTTGGTCACCCTATATGTCAATAAATTACAACTAACACACAGGCTGCTCAATATAAAATGTCAACCCAGGGTAGGTCTTTTATTTTAATGGCAATAAGCACAATCTATGCATAAACATGTCAAGTAGTTGATTAACTAAATAGAGATAATAATCCTACCTATCTGCTCAGCTAAACTCATTCCTTCAATAAAAATAATCTACTCACACATCTAGGAATTCAATTACAACTATCTCCCTACAGAAATCAACCTAGCAGCAGTTACTAAGCTAAGAATGAAAATGAACTAGATTTCTTTTGCAAGAAGTTAAATCCTATAATTATCAAACTACAATATTCAATCTTTACCAAAATGATCCATCCAGTAGCTACTGTTACTCAACCACACTATGCTTATTTTAATGAATCAATTGAAGATACAACAGCAACCAGAACTTAAACATAAGCTTGAACTCTAAACTGATAATTACTGGAAATCCTAGAAAGCATAAATGATTGAAAGATATTGGGACTGAGCTTGGTTGTTACAGTTGAGTAAAACACACATGCAATTAAATTGAACTAACCTACATAGTCGAATGTCACACCACTCTATTACAGCTATTCAAGGTGCAATCATAAACTACCGAAGGAGATGCTAGCATAAATTATCTATTGCAGCTAACAACAACATCTACAATAATTCCACACCACACAACATAAAGGAAACTAGATTAATCTACCTACTTAAATCGGCTATCTCTGTGAGAATGCGGGCCCTGGCCTTCTGACAGAGACACCGTGAATCACCACAAATTAAGACACAGAAATGAAGAACTCTGCTCTTATATTAATGATGGAATTTGATAGTCTCGGCTCTCTGTTACAAATAATACAAAATGGTAATTGTCCAACCCCAGGCTATGAGAGCCTCCCAAGATTTATACATGCACAGTACAATTCAAGATCGACTAATCTCACGCAGCAATGAAGATCAATGATCTTCATGCTGTGGAGTTACAAGTAAACTGTTACAACCATATTAAATAAGGTTGTTAGTCATCAAAGATGTTGTTACTCGTGTAGTGAATGGATCAATGGATCAACCAATCGGGGCGTCCTGTCTGTTGCAGCAACATTCTATTTCAGCAGGGACCTGTTACAAATTCACGTGGAGGGGATGCGTTTTCCCTTGGAGTATGAGGAATCGGGATTTGAAGAGTAACAGCTGGAACCATTTGGCTGATACACCTGTGCTTTAGACTTTGACTAAATGAAATCACACAAGTTAGCATAAATCAAAGACTAGAATCTAGAACCTTAACAATCTTAGGCATAAAATAAATAAAGCAATAATGAATTATACCTGTCAATATTATTGGTTGATCTGGAGGAAATTCATATACATGGCTTGTGAAAATAGGATGTAATCAGGGAAAAATGATGTAATAAGGATGGCCAAAAAGGGGCAATTCCTGGACCCAACACTCTCCAGCAACTTCGGCTCTACTTGAACATGGACAAATGCTCTTTTGCGATGACCAACATCAAATATTTGGGGTATGTAATTGACTCTATAGGAATTCATGTCGATCCAGAAAAAGTACAGATCCTCAAACTTTGGCCCATTCCTAGAAGCATTCAAGAACTAAGAAGTTTTCTTGGTTTAGCGAATTTCTATCGACGATTCATACTCAGCTTCAGTCACATAGCCTGGCCCTTGAATCAGTCAACGAAGGGAAACGGGAAAACTGTCCTTCAATGGATAGAGACACATCAAGAAACTTTTGAAAAGCTCAAACATAGGCTCTGCACTGCACCATTACTTGTGTTACCTGATTTGCATCAGTCCTTTGAGATTGATACGGACACATCGGACTATGCCTTGGGCGTAGTGATCACTCAGTCTGGTCACCGAGTCACTTTTCATTCTGAGACTTTTAATGACACAGTTAGAAGATACTCAACGTACGAAAAAAAATTGTACGCCATTGTGCAAGCTCTCAAGCAATGGAGGCATTACATCCTTGGCAACAAAACAGTCATTCTTACTGATCACAAGCCTCTACAGTTCACTCTGACACAATCAAAGTTGCAGACAAACCGACAACTCAAGTGCATTAATTACCTACAACAATTTCAGTTGGTGATTAAGTATCGAAAAGGCAAGGCTAATGCCACTGCATATTGCCTCAATCTACCACCCATTACTCTCCTTTTGACAATGATGAGTATGCAGGGTTACGACATGACCACTTGGCAACAGTTGTACCAAGACGATAGCGACTTCTCAGCAGTCTAATGACAGTTACAGACTAACAAGTCGTCGACCTCAGACTTCGACTATTTCCTGAAGACACCTTATTATACAAGATTGGACAGCTTTGTGTACTGATCAGTGAGCAATGGTAGCAGCTCATTTGGGACGCACACTATAGAAAGACTGCAAGACACTTTGGCATAGCAAAGACACTTGCTATTCTGCAGAAGTATTTCTTCTGGCCTACACTTAAATCTGATGTCAACAAGTACATTCGATCATGCGTGGTTTGTGCCATTGCTAAGATGCCTAATCAACGACAAGGATTGTACAAACCTCTTCAAGTTCCTAGTGGACCATGGGAATCTATTTCTATGGACTACTTGACGGGTTATCCTACTACCAAATATCAGCATGACACGATATTAGTAGTAGTCGACCGATTTTCCAAGATGGCCATTCTCATACCATGTAATAAGACCACGACAGCGCAGTAGACCGCTCAACTCTTCTTTACACATGTTTGGAAACACTTTGGTTTACCCACAACCATCATTTCCGATCGAGATGCCAAATTCGTCAACATCTTTTGGAAGACCCTCTGGCAACATCTAGACACGCGACTCTCATTGTCGACATCTTTCCATCCTCATACTGATGGACAAATGAAAGGTGTGAATCGCTTGGTAGTACAATTGCTTCGCATGTACAATCACTGGCATCGATGCACATGGGATGATAGTATTCCATACATACAGTACAGCTACAATCGGGCTTAGCACAACTCTACAGGAAAGAGTCCATTTGAGATATGTTATGGATTTCAACCCTCAGCGCCTATCGACTTGATCAGCTCCGCGACACAGCCGAACTCTGACACAGACTACAGCCAGCGAGAAGTTGTCGAGAACATATTTGTGACATTCAGCGACAAGCACGGGATATGTTGCACAGAGCAAATGAGAAAGCTAAGGCCCGACACAACAAGTATCACATTCCTCATAAATTTTGCATTGGGGATAAGGTCTGGCTACATCTTAAGAAGGAGCGCTTCACAGGTCCTTTCAAGAAGTTAAAACCTTTGCGATATGGTCCGTACAATATTCTTCGATAGATTGGCGACAATGCTTTTCAGCTCCACATTCCTGCTTGCCTAGGTCTGCATCCAGTCTTCAATGTGGATCTACTTCGACCATACTATGCACCCTTGTTGGAACAGAATGAATTAACAACAACAACACCCACAGACATCAATCCAGATGTTCAGGAGCCTCTTCCTTGCAACACCATTGTGGGAAAACGGATACGCCTTACAAGGACGAACACAATTCCCTTGTTTCAAGTTGCCAAAGCTGGCCAAATCCCATCTCAAGGAAAGTGGTACTCTGCTACTGAAGTGACCAACAAGTTTCCTCACCTTCACAAGCAAACAATGGGGTCCACTGTTTCTTAAGGAAGGAGGTCTAATCCACATCGCAGTTGGCATTTATTGTCGGATTCTAACTTCGACACATCTTCAACCAGTCATCATTGTTGATACAACTTTGACAAGTTTCAACGTGACATGACTTCGACAACTTCGGCACTTTGATAGGTTTTCGATTTCGACACAACTCCGATGAGTCTCAACTTTGACATACTGCAACATGTTCCACATCTTCGACATGTTCAGCAACCTCACAGTTCGCGACATCGACATGCAATGTCGACATGTGACCAGCGACTGTCGAACTTCGACAAACTGTCTCTCTGTCTTCCAGTCGACTGTAACGGTTGAACAGTTGAACCGTTCTAACTTCTTCTTTGTAACTGAACATAATGGGCAGGCACCCAAGCGTCTCAGACTTCTATATAAGCATGTATAACATTGTAACATATATCAGTTTTGATCTGTTTTGCAAGTAATAGAGGAACAGTTCATATTCCTGCATATTGTCTGTGCATATCTGTGTTTATTAGTATTGCGTAATCCTGCTTTTGCTCATTCTGTTTATTAAGCTTCCGCCATAACAGAGCCAACTCATTCAGTCGAACTGATGTCCCCCTCGTGCTTCCTGGACACGACCCGAATCAGGGACCAATGCTGAATTTTTCACAAACTTTGCTTGCATCCCACAAAATATGACTTGGTATGGGAGGGTTTCAAAACTCATAAATAAGTTGGGGATGGTCTCCCCAAGGCCAAAATATTGGGTTCCCAAAACAAGTGTTCAAACAAGTCCATATTGAATCCAATTACATGTCAACAACATCCCATTGGGACTATGGCCTTAATGGTTGTTATGAAAGATATGAACTACTATAAGGAGCACTAGCATAGGGTAAATGTATTAGGTTCTCTAAAAACTTAACGCGATTCCTTTTAATAATCCATGCAAGTCAACTTGCCTCTTTTATATTGAGCATGTCTAGAGGAGCTTCTCTTTGTTTCAATAATAATTTATTTTCTACTAAACAAGGCCAACCACATAAAGATGAAAGCTCATTTATCTCCTCCCCCCAACCTCACATTACTCTCAATTACCCATACCCAATCTATCTAGTTTAAAATAAATGAAATTAACACAATATTATACAAAATAGACAATGACATAAATGTATTAATATAGCAAAACATAAATCTTAGTAAAAAAATAATGAATAATAAAATATAGTGAAAAATGTAATCATCCAATCCTAAGTTTCATGGAAAATTCAATATATTCATTAATCTTATTGTTCTTCATCCAGATCAATATATGAATCATCTAAATTTGAACCATTGAAAGGATTGGCCATAGTGACAACATCATCAACTTCTTGAACTTCTTCGATTTCTGACAGTAAATCTACTTGGTCCTCATCTACACAATCTTCAAATTCTTCAACTTCTTCATTCGACATATCTACCTGCTATGCATCATCTTGTTGATCTTCTTCAATATCATCTTCTTGATATGGTACAATATATTTTACAAGCCTTCATCTTGGCTCATACCAAACTACATATGAACAACCTACTTTTATTTGGCATGTGTGAATAGAAGTTTGCTCATATTGACTGGGAATGACATAAGATTCGTTATTTGATTCAAATAACCATGTATTAATCATGGTAAATCAATTATCATGCTCAATATTTCGATTAGCATCATGTGCCTTCACCCATAACCTATACCAACATACCTTAAAGAGAACTACTTTGAAGGATTTCAAGCCTAACTCAAGAATATCTTCAAGATAGTCAAATTATCTATTTAGATAATTTTGGGCACCTAGCACTACTAGATGAAACATTAGTAACATAGAAAACAACAATTATCATGCAATCAGAGGTTTTCTTCTTATCATCCAGCTATTTGATGTGAAATGTCCACCCATTGCACCACATAGCCTCGTGGTGTTTCACCTACAACAATATGCTCGATATATTAAAAATGCATTGTCAATTGATAAACATGTATATTTACACCTAGTTAATATTTTGAGGACAAATTAAGTTGAACACTAACCAACACAAACAAAAGTGTAAAAATAAAAATACAAAATATGTCATGGGTAATACTTACATGTCTATATTTTATATCATATGCTAAATCAATTTCCCTTTGTGTAAGATTGGTATCTTGAGAATAGCGAGCTCTTCTAATAAACTATTCCAATCCATCCCATGATAACTTACAATAAACTTGTGTACATTGTTTAATCTATACCTTCATCCAATAGAGATCATTTGCAATGTATAAATGTGGTGCATCCCATTCTCGTCCACCTATATTAAGAAAAAGTAATTAATGAATAATTAGGTACCAATAAAATTACTTAATTATAAATGATGGATGAATAAAACTAAAATGTGTACAATAAAAAACAAACATAAAAAACTCTTATAGGTATATGTTGTTTGATTACATTTTGCTTTCTTCATTCTACTCTTCCCCAATAGAACCTACCCTTCATATTTGTTGATGAAATTGACAACCTAAATGCGAGGAAAATTGATTTGCAATGCTACTTCGTGGAGATACTCACTAATATAGACAAATGATTGATATACCATATATCCCTCAACCATAGAGCCCTCGAGACATGATCTTTGTTTGGTAAAATCTTTCAATGCCTTCAAATGCCTCTCCACCATCCACATTGACCTTATGTGTATAGGTCCACATGTTTCAATCTCCTCAACTTGGTGTATGAGGTAGAGTTCTTATGCATTGAGCTCATAATATATGAATGTAGTCTCAATAAATACACTCATATATTTAACTTGATACCTACCTAATTATATGAAAACACACATTTTTATTACATCAAATATATAATAAATTAATATCATGTAACCAACAAAGAAGCAAAATACAATTGAAACAATATGTACTTGAAAACATTATTTTGAAAAAATACCTAGAACAATTATTGCCAACATCATGTGCTCCCTCTTTATTGGCATCCAAGGAGGAAGGTTATTGTTTATAATAAAAATATTCCACACTAAATAAACCTACATGAGCTCTCCAAACATATTGACACCATTGACTGCCAATGAAACTCTAACATTATGAGTTTTTTCTTAAAAAACTAGCCATTTTTCCTTGATGTCCCTAAATGCAGTGCCATCTACAGGTATTTGCATAATACCATCTTCACTTCTCTTATATGCATGCTAATCCATAAATTTTGCTATGTTTTTGCACCTAAAAGATTGTTGGAAACATGGAATTATGGGAATATAACAAATAAACTTGTGGGTCAATTTATTTGTTACTTAATCAATTCAATATTTACTAATTCCTTAACAAGGGCATTCCGATTTTGTTTCATGTTGTCCGACTTCCCTCTTTTGATATTGACATTGTTAACTATTACAACAAATCAATTGAAACAACATTGGTACAATATAAAAATATATTCATAAATAACTCCACAAATGTAGAATTCAAAATTTGTTTTCAAATTGTTTACTTGAATATAATTTGGGATATGTAGAGAATGCAAACTTTATAGGGAAAATAAACAATGTTGAAATTATATACAAAAATGTTGTGACAGTTAACAAGAGTATGAAAAAAATATATTATAGTCATCGAAAGCATCACATAATTGTCACCTTATATAAATAAATTTTATATGGCCGTCGAAATTCAAATGAACATTTGAAATAATCAAAATCAACCATTGCAATTAGGTAACATTTACCACTTCAAATGCAATGTTCTACTCATTTTGGCATTCTCAACTATCATCACAAGTACGACGATCCCATATTATCATCGTTATAATGCCCTTGAAACATCAGTCTACATTTTGACATTGAAACTACAATGATCATCGAGAAAAAAGTTTTAAAAAAAAAAGATATTTTTTCAATAATTTCAACAAATTTATGACAACACAGACAATTTTCATTTCATTGTTTCAAAACAATATCGATTTTCACACTCAAATGTAGTAGTGTGACCTTGAGATCATGGGATTAGATATAAAAGGTTTGTTTTCTCTTAATGAAAGTGGTAGACCTAGGGATAATTATCACAAGCCACGATGATGTATTAATGGTCTCCTTTGATTTTGTATTCTAACTATCAAAGGAGTTGTATCTAGGCAAGAAGATTTTGTATGGTTAGGCAAGTTTAGATGTATTTTTTAAATTGTCTAAAGATGATGAATCGCCTATGTGTGTTCCATCTCGCTTTGAAGGCACAATTACTTGACCTATATAAAACATGGGGGGGGATATTTGATAAATAACTTTATGGGATGATTGATTCCATGTTATTTTAATACAATGTATATATAGTATTAATGTTTTTATGTCACTTGAAAAAATTGAACTAGGATAATACTCCTCTTTTTTAACTACTTGAGTTAGACCCAATTAACACACACACACACACTGTTTTTTTTAAGAAAAAAAAGCATACTTTCTATTCATTTGAAGAGAAAATGCATTCTTCATGTGCTAAAAGCACATATCAAAATCTGAGGCAAAAATGCTCCTCGTAAGTTCCATAGGCTATCAGCGTATGACAATTCAAAGTAGTTTTTTCATAAATATCCATCAAACATCTTCCATGAGCCAACATAATAAGGGACACCAAAGTCTTAAATGTACATTGTTCTGGAAGAGAGCATTCTCCCCCTATTAAATTCCTCTAAATTGAAAGACCTCAAGTTCATCATCAAAGCATGTCTGAAAGATGATCATCAATTAATTTATGCTCCCTATAAACATGTTGAAAAGAAATCTCTTGAAAAGTGTTGTTGATGCCCTTCATGTGATTCTCCACTTGAAAAAGATCTATATTAACAACCAGATTTGTTCCTCTCATCCAATTGATGATGAATGAAGAGTCTCCATAGACTTATAGCTATCGAATTCCTAGATCCGTAGTTGATTTGAGCATGAAAAATAAAGCTGTCAATTTTTCCCAATTGTTAGTGCTTTGACCCAAGGAACCTTTCCCAAAAAGGAACTAATCCTCTGGAAAATAAATTGCAAAACCAAAACCATAGATTTGTTGGTTGCCTTGGAAATCCCCATCAAAATAAGACCAAGTCTTGTCTTGCATGGATGAACAACATAGTCCTTTGACTTACATCCAAACTACCTATAATAATGAAAAAGAGAAATCCCCTATGAAGGGAGCTTAAAGATAGGGGGGACTTCCCTTGAAAATTTCTTGGTTAAGGGCTAGCCAAATAGCCTAGCTCACTAGGTACAGAAGAATCCTAAAAGTTTTAAAAATTGGTTGGACAAAGAACTCTACAAAGCAATCTGTAGTTGAATCTCTATATTGGAGATGAGAGGTGTTTACTTATGTCTCATTGTCTTTCCACAACTGCTGCATGAAACTACCTTTGACAAACACATGAACATTTGATTCCTCGGCATCTCTACACAGCATGCACATTCCAAGACCATTCTTATTTTGTTTTTGCAAGAGGTCCCATGTAAGAACTCAATTCTGCAGCACAAACCATAACAAAACAATACTTTTGGGGGTTCCACCACCATTGTTGTTCTTGATCCTCCCCATCCATTTGCGCCAAATACCTCAACCTAGTTGTATAGGAACCCCCAACCACATTGTAATGCCACACTAGGTCGTCCTCTACCAGTTTGAGTCTGATGTGAGCCCGACATAGTCCTTCAATAAATCAGTCCCAGTGTTGTTTCCACGGGCCAGTTAGTCCCAGATATATAACTTGCAGCCATCCTGAACCCATATGTCATTGGTATGAGTATTACTAATTTTGTCTAGAGCGCATCTCCCTTCGGCCTATAAGTGCACAATCATCTCTCGAGGTTGTCGCATATCCTCATTACAACCCATGATTGCATTCATACCCACTCTAATATTTGTCCCCTAGTTGACCCTCCATGCCAAATATTTGCCTATAATGAGGAAGGCCGTAGCATTCCTTTCCAGCGACTGGAGACTAACTGAATGGATTTTGATCTCAAATGGATCCAATTGACTATTGACAACGAGGCAACATATTTCGTTAGAATTATTCTCTACAAAATACTACTCTTCGAGATACAATTCCAGAGAGATTTTGCTACTAGAACCAGATTGAAAATGAAAATGTTTTTAAGGACCCAACCATCGCATCCTTTTGGTACCTCTATAGTCCTCCAACATATGAGATGATTGTCTAAATACTCCTCTGATCCTTTCCACAAGTAATTAAAACATAATTTTATGGTCTGGTCCAAAATTCCTTTTTGGATATGTTCCATCATGTGCCAGAAAATTGGTATTGCCTCCAAGATAGATTTTATTAAAACTAGTCGACCCCCACGGGAAATCTAATGGTTGCGCCAACAACCGATCCTTTTCTCCAACCTATTGATGAACCAACCCAAATTTTCCCATGCTTATTGGGTTTTGATTTAAATCCCAAATATTTGTCACCATCATCCAGCTTGTGCAAATTAAAAGGAAAGAATTGAACTTATAAGTTTCATTGTGCATTTATATAAATATACATATACATACATACATACATACATACATACATATACATATATATATATATATATATCGACTACTTTCAAAGAAAATTTAAAAGTTTGTTTTGTTTGTTAGTTTGTCTGTGACTTGTGGGACTAGCTTGTGGCCTAAGAAACCGCAACCCATGGACATCTAAGATGTCAAAATCACTTGAGGATCGCACCCACCCTAGACCACACCAACCATTAAGTTTGTGTATTTTATGTGCTAAAATAAACATTTTTTATTTGAGACAACCACGAGGCTAAATGGATGAGTGATTGACTTCTCTTAAAGTGAAATGAAGTGATGTGAGATAACTTATATGCTTCAAGGTGTTTGGATGGCTTGAATACCTTTTTTTAAAGTATTATATAACAATTAAATTTGTTTTCTTACAAATATTTAAATATTGTATTTTTTAATTTTTGTAAAGGAAAAAAAGGTCCAATAGAAATCAAAATATGTATTGGATGTTTTAGAGATTTTTCTAGATGACTTCCTCGAGTTTAAGCATTTGAATCTTCCAAAATTCCATTCAAAACATTACAAACAAGTGACTTTTCATTCTATTACCATCCCATTACATGCATCCCTATGAGAGAAAACATATTACAACCTAAGTAATTCCATCAAAACATATATTCTTGGAATTCTAACACCATATCAGTTCCTTTGAATTCCTTGCTCTTCAATATCCCTTCATTGATCACAATCGCTTCCTTTGAAATTCTATTTGTTTGATTATTGAACTCTTTGTGAACATGTTGGATAACAACTGAGTAATAGGCTTCATGTAGATTGCAAATCCTACATTGAAAATGAGAAAGAAGCATACAGTCAATTCAAGCAGAGCCTTTAAACTACTCTACTACTGCTTGTGAGTCTTTGACTACCTAAAGGTCTCGAAAACCCTTTTTCATTGAAAATTTTAAAAGATCCCAAAGGGTTACTAACTCTACCTGAGTATTAGTTCCTTGACCAACTCGAACTGTGAGCTAGTAATAATGAATTGAGCTTAAGTGAAGAACTATGCCAACATTGCAAGTACCCAGTTGCCCTTAGTCAGCTCCATTTAAAAATCTCCAAGGAAGTTCCAGATTGAATAAGGGATCGTGCCAGGGATTGAATCTACAAGCCACTTCTTTCTTCTAATTTTCAACATAAGCAACCCAAATCGCATGTGCCGCCACTCCTGGGATCCTCTTTCGTCCTTCGAATAGAACATGATTCCTGCAACCATAAACCCCATGGTACATAATCTAGAACCTCTTTAAATGTTTTAACCTGCACACTATTGATCCAATGCCTCATACTCTCTTCGTAAGTTCCGTTATTCCACACACCAGGACAAGCCAATGATGCCTAAAATTCTTGCCACACAAGTTCCACAAAAGAACAAAAGAGAAAATTTCGTTTAACTGATTCCTCATCCATTTCACACATAAGACAATTGTTAGTACCCTACCAACCTTTGACCATTATCCCAAGTCAAGATTTTTTGTGTCTATCACCAACCAAACAAAGATTCACGTTGTCAAAGGACAAGTCCATTTCACACCATAGGCCACCGCCACTTACCTTCTTCTTCATCATTCAAGGAAGTGAGCACACCATATCCATGTTTAGTAGTTAGAACACTTGTATAGTTATTCCAAGACCAAATCAATTGATCATCCTCATCATTTATCTCAATAATACTATGTGTGATACCATGGATGAACCACCTCCATTTATGAACCAAATTCCCATGTAGTCTAAACATCTCCACCTACAACCATGCTTATTTTCGACCTCCATTCAAATTTTGAACACCAATGTCCGCAAAATAATTGAGACCCCTCTCCCTCAATATGTGTCTCAACTCATTTGAAAAAACATAGTATTCTACATCTCCTATCCATGGGTCTACTCCCAAACAAATTCAATCCCCCTTACTTCCATGCCACCCAATGTCTAAGAATTGGAAATGCATGAACCAAACCCTACCAAATATTCGAGACACCTTTTACAGACTTTACCTACAACCTGGTCCATTGATCCACTTTTAAGTAAGGAAGGTATTTTTGCTTCATAATTTCCCCCCATATTCCATCAGAGAATAACGGACACTAAAGCCTCTTATCATCCAAATCTTCCCCAAACAGAGACACATTCTTTAGGCACCATCCTCCACATTGTTTAGGTTTTTCCAATGACTTGCATTTCATCAAGGGGATTCCTTCATTTTTTTTGCTTATCCAAAAGAAGTTGAAGCCATATTCGAATACTATCAATAATACTTTTCAACACATAGGAAAGGGAGAGCCAATATACTGGGATACTATTAAGAACCAATTTGATGAGAATAACACTTCCACCAATAGAGATTCACCTATAACTCTAATAGCTAATCCCTTTTCTAGTTTTTTACTAGTCAAATCAAATATTCCACCCTATAATCATTCGACTTTAGAAAATATCCTAAATATTTTAAGCCATGATCTACCACTTCCTTTTGAAGGGAAAACCTAAACTTATCTGAACAAGCACCTCTAGGGAAATTTCATTATATAAAAATAGGGATTTGTCATAACTAATTTCCATTCTTGAAGCATGATAGAAGAGCTCAAGGATACCTTTGATTGCCCGCCATTCCCTTATTGATCCATCACCACATAATAGTACACCATCCACAAAAAAGAAATGAGAAATTCGTAAATATTTTGTTATCTGAATACCTCTAATTCTTCTAGTATCTTTGGCCTCTTTGAGAAGCCTACTCAACCCTTCTTCCAGTAGCAAAAACAAGAACAATGATAAAGGGAACCCTTTTTGGAGCCTATGCGGTGACTTAAAGAATTGTGATGGAGAATTGTTAATTAAGACTGCAAAGTTTGTCGAGGATACACATCCCATAATACAGTTAACAATTGATGAGTTCAAACATGTCTACAACAATACCAATCGAAGAAAATTCCAACTTACTTTATTGTAAGCCTTAGCCAAGTCAAGTTTCACCACCACTACTGGAATTTTCATTTATTTTATCGAATGGAGATGCTCCTAAGACAAGCCAATAGCATATAAGATTTGTCTCTTGAAAATGAACCCAAATTGTTCCTCTAAGCCACTAATAGACATAATTCCTTTTAATTTGTTAGCTAAGATCTTTAAAATTACTTTGTAAAGTAGGTTACATAGAGAGATTGGCCTAAAATCACCAAAATGTGGAAGGGTTTGTTTTCTTACGAATGAGAGCCAGAAAGGTAGCATTGAGTGTCCCCGAAAATATTCCTAAAACCCTAGACTCTGCTACCACTCTCAAAATATCATTAGTCGGTAGATATGCAAAAACCCCAAGTAAAACTCCATGTTCCAACCATTTGGGCCTAGACTCTTAGCCTATTTGAGCCTAGAGAGAACCTCCTTTAATTCCTTTTTTTTCACAGGGGCCCCCAACCTTACATTTTATGCCTCATTGAAGAAACTAGGGAATAGCAAGGCAATCCTCGTATGATCCACAATATGATTTTCCCTTGGTTTTTTAAATAGATTGTGAAAGTAACTTTGATTCAACTTTCGAAATATCCTTGAAAGACCTTAGTTTTGAGCCATCCGGCCCCTCCAGTTCCCAAATCGTATTGATTTCTTTTCTTTGAGCTGCAAATCTATGAAAAAAATTGGTATTATGTCCTCCTTCCTTTAGCCAAATAGCACTGATCTTTAACCTCCATCTAGATTCCTCAATAGATATAAAATGGGCTTTTCGATTTTCCAAATTTTTTAGCTTATATAGCTCTTCTATAAACAAAACCCTAACGCGATAAACGAAAAAAGCCTCCCAATATTATCCTCTACCTCCAACTACTCTGCTTGACGAAGCTTATTCTATGACCCATCCCAATCTACTGCAAGACACTTTATCAACTTTAAATTGGCCAAAAATTGACAAGTGGCCAATTCACCCAATTGAGGATCAGAGGGCTTCTAGTTTTCATTGACATGTCGACTGAAGCCTTCTCCACCAACCAACAATTATTAAATTTAAAGGGCCTATGGGGTTTCGAGTCCTCTTTTTCCAACTACAGAAGCACCGAATTGTGATCAAATAGATCACCTTCTCCTATCCAACTTCTATATTTATCACATCCTTCCAGTAATGCATTTGCGATTAAAATATGTCCAGTCTTTTTGAAATCTCCACATTACATGAATGGCCATTCATCCATGGTGGATCCAAAGGAATCAACTCCACATCCACTATCTTAGAATATTTAAACAAATGAACAAAGAACAAATCCAAAGGGTCCTATTTATTTGTGGTGCTGCACACTTCTCTTGTTGACACCATTAAATTTAAATCACCACTGAAGAAGAGCTCAAGGTATTTCAAGATACCTTTATCTTCGAAATCTACCCAAAATGGCCCCGCTCCTCATATGGACCACAGACATTCAATATTTTAAAATACCTCCCCAAATATTTAACCATCCCTTCCAGCTAAATACCTGCACTAAACATAAAAGAGTTAAAAACATCAAAAAATGAGCTCTAAGATGTAACTAACCCACCAAAAATACCTTTTGCATCCAAAGTATTGAACTTCCACCCATAAAGGATAGGAGATAAGTAATCGATACCCTTAGTTCCCAAGACCATTGTTTCTTGAAGAAGTAAAACATCAGGCTTATACAATATTATCAACCTACGAACCCCCACAGTGGGTGTCTGATTTCAATCCACCCCTCAACATGATGATGCTTGTTCACTCTCATGGGGTAAGCGACTCACCACTTGGAGATCACATTGTAACCAAGTCCTTTGTTGCACACATGAATTCTCTAACTAGTATGAATGTCATGAATGGTAATTCCTTTCTCCTCACCCATTGGTTTCGTCCTAGACCTAACCCTCTGGAATACTCTTTCGACATTACTTCTGCCATGATAAAATTCAGCGTTGTTCTTCTCCCATGTGCCAAATGTAGCGAATGACTCCCTCGATTTCCATATACAGAAGGTGATTGAATCCGGCCTTTTTTCTCCAATCCTTTTGCTCACCCCCTATGTGTGTTGTTGTGAGTAGCCATGTGAGGTATCCTCACTAGCTAAGTTGATCTACAAAAAGAAAATAAATAAAAATTTATTTTATTATGCAAAACAAGAAGTCATCCCAGTAAAAGAAGACAAGTCGGCCCCAGTGAAAAAGTCACCCATAAAACAGTATAAATAGGAGGGACGCCTCCTCATTTGGACACACAACTCACTCAAATTCGCTCAAGCAAGGAGAAGTTCACTTTGGGTTGTAGAAGACTGATTTTTGGGGCTCTTTCTTTTGTATCTTCTCCATTTGTGATCTCTCTTGATATAGATCACTTTCATATATGATGTACTTGTAATTTGTACTAAAAATCTGAATAATAAAGGTTTGTTAGGTTTTTCCCAAGTTTGTTTTTTCCTAGGGTAAACTATTGTGTCTCTTGTGTTTCTGTGGATGGTTATTTTGTTGAAAGAAATGAAAATTATACAGCTATATTATTAAAAATGTAACAGGTATTGGGCCCACACCACACTAACTAGGGCTTCTTGATTCTAGGGTTTCCATCCACTGATTCAAAATAAAAGGAGGATTGCTCAATTCTCCCTAGGAGGGTGCATATTTCTGTAGAGACAAACTTCAATTTGGTGAAATTTCAGTTTTCACCTAAATTCTACAGAAACTGCAAAAATTAGGGTTTCAGAATGCGAGTTGTTCTGACCATAGATATGGGATAAAAGGATTTCTATCCAACTCGCCTTAGGAGGGCGCATTAGCATGTGAATTCAGTTTTATTAAAGTCCAAGTTTCAATTTTTTACCCTCTTATGCTAGGATTTATGCACCAGATCTGTCAAAATGGTTGTTGGACTAAGAGTTGAAGATAGAATGGAGGGAATGCTATCGCCTGATACACACCTAGGTAACGTGGCAAAAATATTCAATCCAATTGGTGTGTCCTTGGGGGAAAGTCTCGAGTCAAGTATTGTCACTTGATCTTGACTCCTCCATTGAGGCTAACTTCTAACGAAGCCAAGGGGGGTAGACCATAAGAAATGTTACTAAGGCTTTTAGTTCTTAGATGTTAAAATGGAAGTAAGTTTTTTAGAATTTTTTTTATATATAGTATTGAATCAAGGCAAGTGGAAAAGATGTGAATTAGATAAACATCATAGCTTATAAGATATAACATAAACAACAATGAAAAGATATTAAGCAAAAAAAGTATTTTCATAAATTCGATCAGTGCCAATTGGAGTCAAAATAAATGTGGTTGAAAATGAATTTTTTTTCATTTGTACCTTGGTCAGTTTTAGAATTATTATGATGAGTGGATTACGGGAAGGGGGTTCCGATATACCGTAAGGTACATGGAACAAAGTATAGATTTTAAGAGATGTGGTTTCACACAAGAGGAAAGGCTAGAACGAAGTCACGGGAGGATGTCCAACACCACACCAATTGAGAGTGCAGCCTGACGGGTCCTCGCATTCACTACCTAATAGTTCGTTTCTCTTTGTAAAATCTACCCACATAAAGCAAAAGACGTGACGCCATATTTCCATCATTTAAGGGATTTAATTTTAATTGGGTGTGTCATTAATTAGATGTGAAAAGTTATAAAGTGCAAGACCTCGTTTCTAACTGTTCCAAAGGTCCGACAAGCCGAAACTAGTCTACGATGGACAAGAGCATACACTGAGGGTAATGCCAAATATTTATTCCCAATTTGCAAGTAAAATAAAGTTGTGATGCAGAAAAGTAAAAGAAATTGTAAAGCAAATAGTGTTGTACTAATTACTACTGACTAAGGTCAATTTTCTGATCATCCACCACTAATCGAAAATTCCTTTAAGTGGTGGCGAGAGCATACTTTGTGAAGACAAAATCAGGTTCATTACTTGATTGCGAAAGGAAATTAATCTAAACTTGCAAAAATGAAACTAAACTAACTTACAAAAAAGGAAATTTTAATCTAAGAGTTTGTATCAAAAAATCAAAGCAAAAGGAAAAATCACACCAAAAAGGATGCGATGCAGGTTCCCCCAATGGGGAATGGGGTGTGTACGATGTGTAGCCCACTTGCTTATTTTATTAATGATGTATAATGATCAATATAAGAATCCCTTTGATCCTTTATAAAATGGGATCAAAGGTTTAGAATAAAGTTTAGAAAAAAAGGCCCCTTATGGAGAGGGCTTTGAGGAGGTGCTTTGGAAGGCTCGAAACTTCATAATCTCGCCAACACTTCCGCTTTTCCTACCGATAAATGAAAAAAACAATAAATCTAAATGGGTTAAGAGTTAGTGGCTTAAACAAAATTGAAATAAAATTTTACTCCTACTTAGCACTTGGAAAATTATTGGAAAAATTGCAGCTACAAGTACTAAATTAAACTAGATATAAGCTCATGAGATTAAATTTGAAATGCATCCCTTTAAATCTAATTAAATATATAACAAGTATGATTTAAAATATGAAACCTCAAAAATGATCTATACTTTCTATATTTTAAGAAACAGTAACCAGAAAGAATATTTGATTTTAAAGAAGGAAGAAGAAGAGTCCCAGAAACTAGAATGAAGAAGCTTGGAAGTTTTTCTTTGGTGGAATAAAGAGGGTGTTTATCCTTGAAATATCTTGAATATGAGGACAATGCAAGCAAGCTCCAACCCTTCTCCAAGTGCGGCTACCTGAAACTTCAAAACCCTTGCACAAACAAATGGTTAAAAGGAGGTGTTGCGCAAAAGCAAAAAACTAGAAAGCATACAAATCAAACTAGAATGCATACATTGTTAAATTTTGAGCATTAATTCACAATACACTAGGATATTTACTGAGAGAATAACATGTACAGTATATCAATGCATAACAATCATAATAAGCATCACAAGCATCACAAGAATAAAAAGCATGAGAGACAAGAGACACAGAGTTTCCATGGGGAAAACCCTAAGGTGAAAAACCCCACAACTTCCTCAGAGATAGAGAGATCAACGGCTCAACCAAAGTACAACCAAAATACATTGAGATAGTCTCCTAGTAGCAGATGATCCTCCTCCTCACTAGTGCGCCACTTTCTGAGTGAGAGAAGTGTGAGTTTCCGAGTGTTCAAATAGAGATCTCCCTATCTCTATTTATACTTAACCTGTTTTCCCAGTGACCTTATGGGGCCGACTTATCTAGCTAGGTACATCCACAATATAATATATATTTCAGGGCCGACCCCACACATGGTAGTCTAATAACCCATCGGCAAGTACACACACTTGCGACACTTGTCAATACACATGACGACACTTCCTTATAGAGGAATAACACATCTCTTATAAGGGTACAATAAATATATATGAAATACATAGATGAAATACATTCCAAAGTTACATATACATCAACATACATCTCCAATAGATCTACTATAAGCAACCACTAAGAGCATAAATCAAGCAAGAATAGACTCATACCCTAATTAGAGATACCTCTCCTAGTAGGCCCACAAATAACCAATGAAAAGAAAGGAAAAACAAGAAAAGATTATACCTCATAAGCATATGAGAAAAAAGCATCCACACATGAATATCACTACACCATTAATGAGCCTCCAAAGCCTTCTTTATTCATAAACAATACAACAATGATCATACACATTTTTGGTATAGCTTCACTATTTCCCTCTTAAACCAAGGGGAAGAGCTTACTGTTATAGATAAATTGGACTTCAAACCATAAGAGGGCGTACTTACTAAGGAGAGAGGTGGATTGGGGGTTCTAGAAATCATGGCAAGTGTCCTATATGCAAGAGGGAAGGGATTCCACCTCTCCCAACCAACTCCAACAAGAGAGACACATGGGGAATTGTGCCCTCCTTTGGAGAGAATGTGCCCCCCTCATGGAAGCACATCAAATCCCCCTCATCTTGTTGGAAAAGATGCTCCAACAACTCTTTTATTGACCCAAACAAGATGCTAACCAACACGGACACCTTAGATACAATCTGCCTTTGATTTATGAAATGGATTCTCTCCATATTTCCCAATTATTTGACCCAAAATGTCATTTTCAAGAGAAAATCAAAATTAGTAATTGAAAATCACCAATTTGACTCTCAAAAGTGGGTTTAGGGGTTAAGTGGGGGATTTGGGTCAAAAAACAAGCATCCCTATGAAATATTTGTCCCCCTAGACCCACTTTTATGACTTTTTGAAATTTTACAATTAAAATACACCTTATCGATGATTTTATTAAAAAACTAAAAAAAAATCCTGGGGGGGACTTAGCGCATGTTCATGAAACTTTGGGATTATGACTAGCACGGTAATATACATAGACTCAAGTATTTAAAATTCAATACCATAGGATTTAGTAACCATCCTAAGGCATAATCATCACTTTCACCACTCCAACTTTTGAGGATTTTGAGTGAAAAACTCGAAAATTATGTGTCGCTAAAAAGTATCGCATAATTAACAAGGAAAAAACACTATAGGGTGATTAGTTTGATGATTAATTACTAAGAAGGCCAATCCTTTTATATAAGGTCATCATGCTACAATATTTATTACAATTCCCCCAAGGGGGTGTGAACATGCGAAAAACATTAAAAAAAGGGCTAAAATGGCCTATATGGACACCTGATTTTGAATTATGAACAATTGACTTGTTCATTCTTTATGGCTTCACTTGAAATCCAAATAGGAAACAAGGAGTTTCAAACTTCCGATCTTGGAAGAGTGGGATGTTGATGCTCCTAAATGAATATGATCTCAAGGATCATATACTTGGAGATATTCCAAAGGCAAAGGGGGCCTGAGACAAATCAATACATAAGAAGAATGAAGCCATAGCCACGAGGATGTTGATGGACTTAGTAAAAGATCATCTTGTACCTCTTATTGCAAGCCAGGACACTGCCAAGAAGATGTTTGATGCCTTGAATAAACTTAATGAGAATGAGAATCCAAGCAAAATATTGGCCCTGAAAGACCAACTTCGTCAAGTGAAGTTTACAAAGGATGACTTAGTTTCTTCTTACTTCTTGAAGATTGCTCATATTAGAGATCAGATAATGGTTGTTGATGAAAGTGTCCCTGACAAAGATCTTGTGTTGACATATATGAGTAGACTTCCTTCAAATTGGAAGCCATTTGTGAAAGTGATATGTGGTCGTGGTCAGCTTCCCACCTTTGATCAATTTTGGTTAGAGTGTATTCAAGAAGAAACAAGGGAACTTGCCTCTACCTCAAAAGAAAAGAAAGAAGAACTAGTTCTTGCAGCCAGAATTGGAAAGAAGAGAGGAAAGAGGAACAAGGGCAAGAAAGACATCAAGTCAGTCCAAATTCCAAAGATAAAGAAGGATAGATTCAAGCTCAAATGTTTCAATTATGGCAAGCTAGGTCACTTTGTTCCAGAATGCCAAAAGAAAGGAAAAAGGCAAGCATGATGCCTCTACAGCTAAAGAGAATCATACACCGAAACAAGAAGAAGAAATTTAGAAAGATTAATTTCTTATTGCCACTCTCTCATACTCTATTTCAGATAATGATGCTCATGAATATTCTCCACAAAAGAGGTCAAGGAATGCAGAACAGGATCTTGAGGAAATGACAGAAGATCGTCGAAAGGAGTACTTCCTCTAGTACACTCTATGAGTGCACCAATGATTGTAGTATCAAGATGATGTGATTGTCATTGGCGATGAAGATCCGAGATGTAGAAATAAGTTGAATATCTAAAGACTCCTGTGATTTTTGCAAGGAGGCAGAAATCAAGAGGGATCCAACAAAACAATAAAAGATAAGTATTTGTACTATCATTTGAGTTATTCTTTAAATCCTTGAATATTTGGTTTAAAGGACAATGTTCACAACAGTTATATGTAGATTTGTGATACAAATCTCTATTATGAATGACTGAGATTGATGAGTAGTAGGATCATGTAGTGCATATGTTGGTTAAGTATCCTATAGTAATGCACAACATCCCATGAGCTCTTGCTAGTATCCAGATAGTCACCACATGTGTTTGGGATATGGATGGATGTTGTGTTGAAGGATTGGCTAAAATGCTTAGGTAGCTGTGTGAACTATTGAAATGTCAATATGATTTGATTGAATTTTGTGATTATGCAATGATGGTAACTAATTGAATGAACTTGACTTGTAGGAGAGATCATGTGCTATGACCTACAAGAGACTTGTTCCAAAGAACAAGTGATAGTTGTTCAGCAAGAGGACAAGTGATGGATGAGAAGATCCTGTTGATACTCAGTATTTGAGAGGGAGTAGGATGCTCAGATGCAGAGGGAGCAGGGAACTTGAAGATTGATGTTTGCAGTAATGGGAAGACATTTCCCCATTATTAGCCATGTGACTTGGCTAAGGGGTGAATGGCCTGAAGGAAGAGACAGTGTTCATGACTCAGTTCGGGTTGGAATCCAGGATGATACCTCGTATAATATTATGGACTAGCCAAAGAGCAACTCTAGAGGGAGAGTATGATGTAGAGTTGCAGAGGGATTCTGCAACACAGTTCCGGAGGGAGTCTGGAGTGACATCTAGGTACGTTTATAGAGAGCAAGAGACCTAACAGCTACTCATGATATTCATCCTTGATGAGTCACATAAGTGATTCATAGCCTTCCAGTTTAGAGGAAGCAGTTGGAGACTAGGTCTGGAAAGATGTTACGTTGGATGAGTATCAATCCATCATGAAGAATGATGATCTCTTTCTCACAAGGGAAGACAGTATGATTGATAGGTGCGAGAGGGAGTTAACTCATGAGTTTGAGATGAAGGACCTAGGATTGATGTACTATTTCCTGGGATTAGAGGTGTGGTAGGGACCAGATAAAATATTCCTTGGACAAGGGAAGTATACCATTGAGATCTTGCACAAATTTGGTATGATGGACTGTAAGTCCATGGCCACACCTATGGAGGCTAATATGAAGAAGTTACATGACTCTACCATATCTTCAAACTTAGTGGATCTGACCATGTATCGCCAGTTGATTGGTTAATACTAGTCCATATATATGTTATGTAGTGAACACATTGAGTCAGCACATGGTCGAGTCGAGACAAGTACATTGGATAGCAGTTAAGTATGTGTTGAGATATCTATGCGGTGCAGTTGGTTATGGACTAAGATATGCCTCAGATAGTGAAGTGAAGTCGGTGGGATTCACATATTCAGATTGGGCTAGTAGTGCAGTTGACAGAAAGAGAAACTCTGGGTGTTGTTTTATCTTGGGATATGCTATGATTTCTTGGTTCAGTAACAAATAGACCCCTGTGGTACTTAGTTCAGCCAAGGCTGAGTACATTGCAACTAATGCAACCTGTAGGGAAGCAGTATGGCTTCGAAAGATGCTTGCAAAATTGTATGGTCATGAGCTTGATGTGACAGTGATATTATGTGATAACCAGAGTTATGTAAAGCTCTCAGAGAACCACGTGTTCCATGACATGTCCAAACATATTAATATCATATATCACTACATCAGAGACATAGTTCAGAAGGGGGCAGTAAAGCTCCAGTATATCTCCACAAATGAGCAGACTACAGATATTCTTATCAAGCCTTTGTCAAGAGTGAATTTTTCATACTTTCGTGAAAATATTGGGGTGGTGAATATTCCCTTACTCCAAAAGGGAGATTGATGACCAGTATGGATATGATGAGGCACAAGATGAGACTTGTGACTAACTCTTATGTGGATTATATCCCTGTGTTGGATGGTTCCTGTGTGGAACGTTCTCCTGTGTGGAGTGTATCCCTGTGTGGAATGGTTCATGTGTGGAACATTCTCCTATATGGAGAGTGAGTTGAGTTGATCATACTCCTTGATGAACTAAGTTGAGTTGATCGTACCCATCGATGGATTGATTTGAGTTGATTGTACTCCTCGATGGATTGTGATTGTACTCCTCGATGGACTAAGTCGAGTTGATCACATGAGTTGAGTTGATCGTACTCCTCAATGGACTGAGTTGAGTTGATCATGCTCCTCTATGGATTGTGATCATGCTACTCGATGGATTGATTCAAGTTGATCACATGAGTTGAGTTGATCATACTCCTCGATGGACTGAGTTGAGTTTATCGTACTCCTCGATGGATTGAGTTGAGTTGATCATACTCCTTGAGAGTTATGTGTGGACTCCTAGTCATGTGTGTACTATGGTTATGTGCAAACCGAGATGAGTTATGTGTGATCTCTTAGTCATGTGTGGATTGTGGTTATGTGTGGACCGAGATCATTTTTGTGTGAACTTCTTGTACTGTGTGGACTGTATGATCACACTTCTCAATAGACTAAGTTGTGTGGATGGACCTTTCTTATGATGACAAGATGTACGAGACAAATCTTGATGATCAAATGATGTTCGAATGTGTTCCAACGTGATGAAACCTCTCTAGCTAAGAGGGAGTGTTGTTGTGAGTAGCCACGTGAGGCTCAGTAGCTAGGCTAACCTACAAAAATAAAATAAATAAAAATGTATTTTATTATGAAAAAAGAGAAGTGGCCCAATAAAATAAGACAATTCGGTCCCTATGAAAAGGTCACCCAAAAAACATTATAAATAGGAGGAATGCCTCCTCATTTGGACACACAACTCACTCAAGTTCGCTCGAGCAAGGAGAAGTTGGCTCTAGGTTGTAGAAGACTGGTTTTGGGGGATCTTTCTTTTATATATTCTCTAGTTGTGATCTCTCTTGATATAGATCGCTTTCATATTTGATGTATTTGTAATTTGTACTGAATCTTTGAATAAGAAAGGTTTGTTGGGTTTTTCCCGAGTTTGGGTTTTCCCAGGGTAAACTATTATGTCTCTTGTGTTCATGTGGATGGTTATTTTGTTGAAATAAATGAAAATTATACTGTTATACTATTAAAAATCTAACACCGTGTCCACCGAATTCTCTCCCGGCTTGACATTCGGCTCTAGCTCAATTTTCATCCCCCCCCACGACAATTCAACTCTTGCATGGGCCTCTCCTTGCTCTGCATTCATCATGGTTTGCTCCAAGAAAATGGAGAGGGAAACCCCTTCTGGCCCTTGTCGCTCTCACATGCCTCGAGTTCTATGAGAGCATGACATTGTTCGCACCTCCTATGCGGGCATGGTTTCCCCCTTTACCAAGCGCCACATTCAAGGGCTGAAAAATCATATTCAAGACAATTTGACCTGCCTTGCCCCAGACAGGATTTATGCAAAAATGGGGATTCTGGTGGAAGATACAGGCTCTACTAGAACCAGCGAAACTCAATACTATAAGACTGTGTACTTGCTCTAGTATACCAAGACATTGCTCTGTCAGGCTCTCACGAATTGTATTGAGGGAAATTTTATGGAAAATAAATAGGGATTGCCTGGAGGCCCGCATGGATAGGAACGAGGGATGGATTCTCCACATGGCCAAAGCCTAGATGTATTTCAGTGCTAAGCTTAATGCCCTTGCTTGGGAGATCACCAGAAAGGTCTTTATTCGACCTAAGAAAACTCGAGAGGATTCTCAGGTCATCTTCCAGCATCACCCTGATCCCCCTCAACCTGGCGAATTCTTTGGAATGGAAATTGATGATCAAAATCAGAAGCAAAGCATCCCTCCTATGATTATCATTCTAGATGAAGAATAACTATGCCCAGAACCAGCTCAGTTTCCAGGCTTTTATTCCAACTTTATTTCAATGGTTAATAGGCTCCTTTTGTCTCAACTAACAATTAATTTCGACTATAAATCTCGACCTATGGGAGCTAGTATGAATCCTTAGTACTCTATGTTTTCTCTTCAATTACTTAAACATCTAGTGGATAGATACATAGTTTGGTTTTTTTCCATGGTTTCAATATGCCCAGTTGTGCCTGGTTCATGACTTGCCTCTCTGCAATGTCCTTTTTGTTTATAATATAATGGAATTTGAACTTATAAAAAAAACACTATCAACCTACGAAGGGATAGCTTTTGTGGGGAACCCTTGACCCCTCTCACATTCAATGGTAGTATGATCATGGGAGCACCCCACCAGAGGGATTCTCGGCTCTAAGTGCCCTAGCAATGGTTTGTTGCCATTATTTTATTTTCTATATAAAGGAGAGAAGGAGATTTTTTATGAGAACACTTATTTTATTTTGGATTTTTAATTGGGAAAGAGAGAATGGGAAATAATAAGTTTGCGGAGTAGTCATGAGAGCCATATCCAAGTTTAAGTATTCAAGTGTGGACTCGAAGGGTTCAGAGGTTGGAGTATGTTCTTAAATATAAGATATGTGTTCATTGGTTTCTTAAGCAAATGATGAAACAAAGGAAGCTAAGAGCTAGATTCAAGAATTATTAGAAAACTCAATGATATCCATTTGTTTCTTTCAATATTTGTTCAATTTATCTGTAAAATTGTTGTAGGTTTTGCATCTATATCCTATTTGTGAGTTGATCGTTATGGTTTAATTAATAAGTAATGCTCCATGTGTGCAAGTACAAATTTGTAGTAATAGAGTTATGGAATTATATTAGTTATAAATTATTTGTGTTGTTTATTTTACAATGAGGTATGAGGGTTATTATAGTTGCATTTCATTGTGAGGTATATGTGTTTTTGTAATTATAGGCAAGTTCATTTTTTTATGCTTCTAAATTCATGCATACTTTGTTCTATAGTAGAGGATGGAATCCTTAAATTTTAGATTGTCGAGAAAGATAAAAAAAAAATGTGTTTGATTGCCTTAATTGTCAAAATTGTGTGTAAGCTCCTTGTGCAGAAGATGACTACATATTGGTATCAAAGCTAAGATTTGAAACCTAGGGCCCAATAGTTCGTTAGTGTGTTTTTGTGTGAAACCTACTTAAACAAGAAGTGTAGAGTTGTCATTTTATTAAATTTAGAGAAAAAGAAATATAAATTTCAAATAGAAAATGAAACAAGACACCTGCATAAACAAGTAAATTACCAATGGAAATAAAGAAAAACAACTGATTCTAAAGTCAAAATTTTATTTCAAGGTGAAGTGATTTCTTACATGATATTTTTAGTTTACAAAATAAAAAAATAAAAAATTCAGGCTATGTGATACATTGAAATATAATTTGTGCAAAGTAGAGAAGCTAACTCTCATTAAAACATGCTTAAAATAAAAACAAAATTGGAACATGTGCATTACTACATATCCAGAATTCCCACAACTAGTAGGAAGGAAAAATATAATTACACCTAGCATAAATATAATTATTATAGCATATAGAAAACAATAATTAAAGGAAAATAAATTGGAGCCTTTAGAAACACTCACAAACTTAGAGAAAAATCATTTGGTATACATGGGCTCATCCTATAGATATTTTGAGGGGAATGGAAGGAAGACACCTCTCGTTTTACACATTATCAAACAAACAGCAAAAAAGTGAGAAAAAAAAACAAACAAAAAAACAAGTGGAAAATGCCTAAGTAATAATAGTATACCTCCTAAATATTTTTGGATTTGTTTGAAAACTTGAGACAAGTAAGGGGTTAAATTTTTTAATTACCCCACAAATCAATAAATATTATTAATATGATGAGTAAAAAAAAAACCTACAATTTGGAGCATGTAATACAAAAACAAATATAGATATTTGAAAAACAATAAGAGGGGTTTCATAGAAAAATAAACTATGGTTCATCGGGGTTTGTAAATATATACTTTATAAGTGTTTTTTCACTCTTATTGAGCATATTTAAAACCCATGTATAGATACTCTAATCTATGGATAAAAATAAGCCTTTTTTAAGCCATAGAAAGTAACTGTTTTGCTAACTTAGAGGGCACTTTTTAGACAACCCCTGAAAGATGGTTTTATGGTGCTAGAAATCAGGGCCATAAATTCATATTCGCCAAGAGGAAAGGGAGTAGGCTACTACGATTAAGCTTGAAAGAGTTGCATTGTGAAGGGGGATAACCTTAATATGGGGTTGCAAGCTCCCTTTTGGGGAGCCATGCTCCCACCTCCCATGAAGAGTGGTACCCACATGCAAGGTCATAGGCTCCCTTTGGGAGTCATGAGGGGGAAGGATCCCCCAAAAACATAATAGAGATAAGGGGAGGGGCCATGCCTTAAATGGTCATGTGACCATCTCAACACCAATTTATTTCAACAAAAGAGAAGGGCATGTGAAGGAAACGAACAAACCCCGGTCAAATATAGATCTTCGTGGTTCAATAGAAGAGAAGTGCTCGAGGGAGACAAGAGAGAGAGAGAAAAAAAACATATTATATACAATAAATTCAAATCAAAGAAAACAAAGACCAAATTGCAACCTACACTTGAAGAAAACATTTTTTCCATATTGCAATCTACAAGAGAAGTTATTGTGTGAGAGCATTGAGCTATCAAAGCTTGCAAAAGAAAACATGAAAACAAAACCTACAAATCAAAATAAGTTATAAAAATGGATCTAATAAGTTCCATATGAATCTATAGATGCTCTATATGGGGTAGATTAGAATTTGGGGCATCTCATAGATGGCGTTGATTTGGACAAAATTTGGGTCATCAACATTCAATGTGGTTTAGCACATTAAACAATCTCTTTTAGGCCTTGTGACACGTAAGGATTGTCATAGGCTTACCTCATCCAAGGCATAAATTGTTCTTCTCATTGATATTTCCAATGAGCTATTGTGCACCTAAAATGGAGTTTGTGTAAGAAAGTTATGGCCCCAACAAGGTAGTGGTCCAAATATTCCATTGAATTCAAGTGGCAACCATGTCATGTAATGTCCCCATTCAAATAAGTTTCAAAAGAGGAAATTCCACCAATCCACTAGTTTCCTAGGTTGGGGTGGAAACATTGGGATTTTGAATAAGGGAGATAATAAACCCCAAATGGACATTAGATTGACATAAATATATTAAAAGGGGTTAAATAAATATTTATGATACGAAAATAAGGTGGCACTTGGTCATGGAGACACATTGGTGGTGTGGGACCCACAGAAAGCTAGATTCCTCATGCCACATGGCATTCTATTATCACCCATTCGAATCCAAGGTGGAGTCTAATGATATTGGGGAGTTGTAAGGTCAATATACTTGGAATGACTCAATTAAGGTCGAATTGGAGTGGAAGAAGAAGAGGCATTTTGGAGCTACTGAGACAATTGGACTAGATTCCCTAGCTCTATGACAACAATGATGAAGATGCTATGACACCTATGACACAAATCAGACCTAAATGCTGAAATCTGACATATATGACATGTCAGGGCTAAAAATAGCCTCCAAGAAGGCGCACAAGGGAGTTAGGGCAGCCAAAGAGACACCCATTCGAAATGAGGGAAGATGGAGACTAGGAATTGTTGGACAAGTGGCACACATTCGAATCTCTTCCCAAATTGAGTTGGCATGAGTCTTTTGGAAGGAATTCGACCCAAGGATGTCTTTGGAAGTTTATAAAAGTCAAGAACAAAGAAGGAGAGTAGCTTTTGATCATTTTACATTTTGCATTTTGCATTTGCAGAGAAGAGCTAGTAGAGAGCTAGTCTACTTGCCTTAGCACCAATTTCGAGGTTGAAAGATTCCCATCCTAATTGGAAATTGGAGAGGCCATTCAGACCTTTCATTTGGAGATACAGTGGATTCTTTAGTTACAAGTTGAAGCTACAAGGCAGCTCATGGTTCATTCATCTACAACTTGTTCTTGCATCTCTTTCACATTTTCTTGCATATTTGGGCCCCTGGAGGAATTGCACCCTTGGTGAGATGCTGATATCTTTGTGAGAGTCCATGATTCTTAATTTATTTGTATTCTGATCTATATACTCTGTATTTACTGCTCAGAAGACTCTCAGGTCGAAATACCAAGTGAAACTATGTCTTGTTGTTGGAGCTTGAAGAGCCATTATTTCGAATTGTATCAGTCATTATATGTGATTTTGTTGATTTATGGAGTGTCATTAATGTTCTGAATAAGTTTCACTAGCATTTCACAAGTCCTTGGCACCTAAATTTCGAATTTCATAACATATGGTGAAAATTACTAGCTTTCCTCCCTATGAGAAGACTTACATATAAACATCTGATTTGAGGGAGTTGAACAAGGTCATAAGAACTAATTGATGATACATTCGAGAGCTCATTAAATTAATTTTTCAGTACCATACCTCTATTCTGAAATTTGGAAAGGTTTAACATCATTTGGAGAGCCATCTTTGACCACAACCCCTAGGGGATTGAAGCTCGATTTGACTAGTACATTTCCCTACTTTATCCAGATTGTAAATTAATGTTGCAGAAGTGTTTTAAGGGTTTTTAAGCATCCATAATCCTCAGTTATATGTATGAATACCTTCCAAACTCATTCAAACCCCATTTTTCCTAGTTTGTGCAAATTCTTAAAAAGGGAAACTACAAGTGGTATCAGAGCATGGTCCTTGCACCTGATGTGGTCATGAGGACAATAAGTCAAAGAAATCAGCCCCCACCCTTAGAAACTGAAACTGAAAGTACTTTGGTGAAAGGGAAGAAGTAGGAGAACAAGTGCATTCTTTGGTAACCATGAGTAAGGATGAGAAAGGAACCTTAGAGGAGAATGAGGAGTTTAGAAAATTCCTGAATCCATTCTTTGAAGACATGACAAAACAACTAATGCAAGGGTTTGAATTTTTGGCTAGTCAATTTGGAAGCAAATTGGAAATAAGAGGGATCAGTGGTTCTCCTTTCAAGGAAAAGAAGGCAATGGACGAAATAATTTATGTAACAAAGGAGTAACCTCATGTAATGGTGGAACATGAGGTACATGTTGATATGCGGGTGCTTGAAGATGCTACACTCAAACAAGAAGAAAGACAAGTACTTGTCTTTGTTCGGAGGGATTATCAGTTGCCTCATGGAGAGAGTTGCAAAGCCTTGGAGGAGGCACATGATCTCACAATAGTTGTACCAGCCAATTATGGAGAATATGAATTAAATATTTCGATGGGTAAGAGTTGTAAATATTTAAGGTTGTGTTGTTGTAGCAACATCCCCCCCAAAATTTTTGTACATATTGGGGCCCCTCCTTTTATTTTTTCTAGAAAGACTGCCTTAAGAGGTTAATTCTCCTTTTTTCCTTTGTTTTCAACTGAAGATCCTGCTTTGAAAATTTCAAGTTTTTCTTCTAAGGATAAAATTCATGAAATTATCCTGAAGTTGCGGAACCATTTGAGAAAGCCTCCCGAAATTGCGGAACCATTCAGGTTTCCCTTCTGAAACTGCGGGAGCCATTCGCATAAGCCTCCCGAAACTCCGCGGAAAGACTTAGAAATTATTCAAGTTGCGGAACCATTTCAGAAATCCCTCTCGAAACTGCAGAAGAATTTAAGAAAGCCCCTCGAAACTGTGGGAGTCATTCGCCAATCATTTCCGAAGTCGCCGAAGGACTTAGTGTCTTTCCTCTCGAAGTTGTGGAAGTTATTTGCGAAAGCCTTCCGAAACGGTGGAAGCATTCACGTTATTCTCCTGAAACCCCATGGAAAGACTTAGAATTTTATTCAAGTTGCGGAACCATTTCAGAAATCCCTCTCGAAACGGCGGAAGAATTCAAGAAAGCCCCTCAAAACTATGGGAGTCATTCGCCAATCCTTTCTGAAGTCGCCGAAGGACTTAGTGTCTTTCCTCTCGAAGTTGCGGAAGCTATTTTCGAAAGCCTTCCGAAACGGCGGAAGCATTCACGTTATTCTCCCGAAACCCCGCGGAAAGACTTAGACTTTTATTCAAGTTGCGGGAGCCATTCGCCAATCCTTTCCGAAACGGCGGAACCTTTTAGGTTTCCCTTCCGAAACTGCGGAAGTGTTCGAGTTCTATTCCCGGGAACCATTCAGGAAAACCTTCCGAAATGGCGAGAACCTTCGCAAAATTGTTCCGCAATTGCAGAAGCAATTGGCGTATCTCCATCAAAATTGCGGAAATAAACCCATTATTCTCCCGAAACTGCGGGACGACTCAATGAAACTGCTCACGACAAGTTTCCAAAGGTTGCATTTCGAAAGGATTTGCCAATCTCTTCCGAAACGCTGAGGCAGTTCGCCATAACGTTCCGCAATTGCGGGTGAAACTCATAAGTCCGCCCCGAAAAGTGACGGTCACGCACAAATGTCGAGACGGCTTGAAATGACCGCGTCGTACAAAAAATTAAAACCCGGTTTAATGGCACCACCAACCGGTTTAATGCCGCACATGTATAGCCTTTTTAAAAAGGACGGTGGAGGTTTGGTTGATCACATTGTTAGTTTTCATTCAAACAAACGTCGTTGAGAAGACCGAGCCGAACTACTCCAGCTCAACTCGTCCACGACCGCGTCCACCTCACTCAGCCACTATCTCGTTGCCAGGTAGGTTTTTAACCGCTATTTTTGTCTCATCTCCATGTCAAGTTTCCCTTGGGATTTTTCCCGTCCATAACGTGGCCGATAGACATTGGTTGCATATGTCGTTATTTTTGTTTTAAGGCCGTCGAGGCCCCTTTGGTTTCTCGTTCCTACCAGATAAAAGCCGTAACTGTGACCACCCGAGTTTCTCACCGGCCACATTCCAGGTTTCGTCACCCTCATTCAAAATTTGAGTCGGCCATACAACGTCTCGTAAATATTATTAATAACAGTAGTGGTCGGCTGAACCCCTCACCTTTTGATAAATGTGGAAAGCGGTCCCTTGTTTCATCATAAGATTGTTTCAATCCAAGCTCACCCGCCATTGACCATTAGAAGTGCAACGATGAAGGATACCCTCTCTCCTAGGGCTAGATGGGAAGCAGGTTGTTTCCACGTCATATGCTTATCCTTTCGGAAACATTCCAAACTTTGTCTCCTTAAGATAATCAAGTCTCAGAACTATATTTCTTGTTTGGAATGGTTTATTTTGGTTCCCCAACATACAGCTTCATAATTTGTCTATGTCTCTCATTAGCATTTTGAATTGGTCCTTCTCTTTGTTAAAATCTCATAACAGGTTGCACATTTTTATAATGACTTGTATTTGGTTGCTAGCAGGGATAAGCCAGGATGCCAAAAGGTGGTAGAAAGAAAGCTAAAGTGATGGAACCAGAGTTAATACCACTTAGGACTGAAACTATGTTCCAAGATACTAAGTGTACCACCGGCATTCCTCCCGAAGTCCATTGGGGCGATATTTACAGGATGATCAGGGACCAGGATATCCCAGATGCATTATTGGAAGAAGAACAGATCTACCGCAACATCAGAACTTCAGACATAGCTAGGGATTCTACCCGCCCTGAATTGTTCCCATGTTCTGAAGTGATCAGGTGGATACTGGAACATGCTAACGCAGAGACAAGAGTATTACATGACAGCAGGGGAGAGGCCATCGCATCATTCCACCCAGCATATATTGCCGCAGCCTATAAATTCTCACATCCCCAGCAAGCTCTAAGTGATGAATGGTTGGGCCAGATGAACAATATTGAGATGGCCAAAAAATTATTGGTCGCAGGCAAGCACTTAAGAAAGAGAGGCAATGATGAATACGATTTTCAGAACCTAAGACCTCCTTTTAGGTTAATCACCCTGATGCTATGCAGAATTTTCAGCATGCCTGATGGCACTGTATATAGGATACAGTGGGCTACCATCATACACTTCATAGCATTCAAAGGGACTGTGTTTGACTGGGCTACTATCCTTTCGGACAGTTTGGCATCCACAGTGGTTGCTGCAAGAGAAGGTCTGGCCTTAAAAAAGTCAGAATTTTACATGTCTTCCTATCTCATTGACTGTGTTTTGGCCAAGCTATCTTTCCCCAGCTTAGGTTGCACTTGGGATAAAGCCAACACCTCAGTCTACACTGCTTACAAGATAATGTGGGCTCAAAATTACAGAGCTATCTATAAGCTCATCTGCGAGGAGTTCATCATGCCTCTATATGAGCAGATATTCAAGAAAGAGCCCAACTGTGTGTCAGAAAATGCCATGGAGATCCTTGAAAACTATGGAGATTTTTATTTCTCAGAGCAGGACACCTACATCAGAATGTTTGGAGGGACCAAAGCACCATACATTTTGCCAAAGTATGCTACTGACTATGTAGCCCTCAAGGAAGTAGTGAGACAAATTTTTCTTGATGGAATCAGAGCAGTGCTTAAAAAGCAACATAAGGCTTCTTTCCCTCCTTTACCCTTCTGCATAGGAGCCTACAAGTTCTCAGGGGTTGCATCAGCTGAGGAATTTGTTCAAGAACTGAAATCTTTCCACTTCGGCGAAGTAATTTTCCACAGAAATGATAGGCGGGGGAAAGTTGTCGAGCATTGCAAAGAAATTTATGCTCATTTTGAATACGCTCATTATTATGATGCCGAGGAAGAGGCATTCAGAGGCATCAGCAACATGACTGAGCTGCAGATTTGCCGCCAAAGCAGTGGAGCAAGCTCTAGCTCTACCTCATCCCGAAAATCCATCCTACAGAAAGAGAGAGAAGTAGCTGATGCTCGAGCCCAAGAAGAGCAAAGGTTAAAAGAGGAAGCAAGGTGGCAGCAAGAGGCTGAAGTTGCAAGATTACAGCAAGAAGCTGAAGTGGCAAGATTGCAGAAAATGAAAGATTGCAGCAAGAAGCAGAAAATCAAAGGCTGCAGAAAGAAGCTGAAGATGCAAAGCAGATGGAAGAAAATGAAAATCAGCGGCAAACTGGAGAAGGAGAGAGAAGGCAACAAGCTGAAGTGGGGAAAAAGATGGAAGAAGAACTCAAGGCAGTTGAAGATGCCCAGGCAGGTGGTTCCGGCACCCAGGATATGGAGATAGACATATCTCAAGTAGGTGTCTCCGGCACCCAAAATGTGGAGGCAGACACATCGCAAGCAAGTGTCTCTGGTACCCAAAATGTGGGAACAAATTTAGCTCAAGTAGTCCAGACCCCACCCGCAGAAGCAGAAATAAACATAATAGATCTCCCAATTGTCCCTTACACTCGATCAGAAGAGCATACGGTGTCTCGATGGGATGAATTTGTGTATGATAAGAAGAGAAAGGCAGTGGTCCTAAAATCGGAAGAGAGGATAAAGAGACTCTTCCAAGAAGATATTGTTACTCGGCGGGAGACCATAGTAATGCAAAATACAAATAAGGCTCCCTTGGCTATGGCATCCGCCGTTGTAGAAGCAGCAAAAGCAACGCAGGACAATGTGGCCGATATAGTTAGAGAAGTTGAGTCAACAAAGAGGAGAGCTCGCATGTTACAACATACTGTGGCTAATGAGCAGGCTTACAGGGATCTCGTAGTGAATAGTTATAATCGCCTATCTGTTGAGCATAAGGAATTGTCAGACAAGTATAACTTTTTAGAAGAAGAAAAGGAGCACCTGGAGGTCCAGATGATGGTTTTAGAAGCAGAAAAGAACGACGCAGAAGCTAGAGTGTCCCATCTAGAAGCAGATAAGCAGGTATTGGTTGAGCAATTAGAGCAGGCAGAGAGCAGAGCGATAGATATGTCTCCTTTCCATGAGCTGTCCTGTAGCATCCTAAAACAAATGCATGACACTCAAGAGTTGATTTCTGAGGAAGTGTGCAAGCTCAAAGCCATGGTGGTTATATTAAAAGAAGTTAATGCAGAGGCCAATAGGCTTAAGGGTAAATATACTCGAGTTAAAGCAAACATCCTGAGCCATATAGAATGGAGAGAAGGAAAGGTTGATTTCCCCAAGCATCTCCCATTCAAATATGTAGACGGTTTTAATGAAGACATAGCCCTTTTGGAATTTTGTAGGAACTGTAGCCTTAAGCTAATGGCTAAGATCCAAGGGACAATGGATAAAAGTAACCGTCTTTATCAAAAAATCCATGAAGTGCATGATAAGTGCAAGTTGAGTTTCCCTCAGTCCCTTGATGAGTTCCCGAGCAAAGAGCAACATTTGTCTAACTTGAAGGAGGAACTGGATATCCAAACAGAATATGTAAAGAAGATTGATGTCTTAGCCATTGATGATCTCCATCATTATATTGGGATGTCATCAATACACAACCATTTGCTTAAAGAAATCCACCAAGCAGCAGCTGTGGAAATTCAGGGTATTGGAGTAGAGCTTGGTAAAGATGTGACTTCCCAGAAAATCTTGCTCCCTTTCGCAGCAAATGTAGTTATCAGAGACACTAGTGTCTTGTTCAGTTACATTGCAGAAGAGGAAAAGAAAACAGCAACAGCAACAGCAGTAACAGCCAGCCTGAGTGCTTCTCTCCCAGCAGCAACAGCAGTAACAGCTAGCCGGAGTGCTTCTCTCCCAGCTGGAGCGCCTTCCCAAGAGTGAACACGCTGATCCTAAGGCGTTGATTCCTATTTTTGTTGGCCTTCATATGTCTAAAGCGTAGAGCCATTGGACAGTTGTCCTTTTCTTTTTTAGGAATTTTCTTTTTTTTTTAAAAGGGGTCACATTTTTTGTTTATTAAAAGGGAAAAGTCTGTAGGAGACAAGTGTAAAGAGCCAGGTGGCAGCCCAAAGGGCATTTTGTAATATTATAAATAGAAGTTTAGGAAACGGTGTGAAGGACTTTTGGCAGGGAAATAATTTTTTGATCTTGTACAAGCTATCTTGCACTTGTTTCAAGAAAATAAAATCTACCTAATAAGAGCCTAGAGAGGACGTCTTTTGCATGGAAATGGAGATTGGATGCATGTTGGATTATTCCTATGACTGCTATACTTTACTGTGAGATCTTTCTTTACTGTCTTGAATTATTTCTTTGTATTGAATGATCTTACTTCTCTCTATGCAAATGAATTCTCTCTTTCATGAGTAATAGAATATGTTATATCTGTATTAGAAGCTATCTTCTAATATCTCATGCTTCTGCTGTGGATCTATCTTTAAGATTTAATGGCTGTCTGTTGAATTTTAGGTAACTCTTCCAGCACATTACTCATATTCAGAATTTGCTCCTTGCAGGGATAGTTTAGATTTATTTCAGTTTTAGACACAGATTTGTTTTCCAACTCTGCATTTAGATTAAATTAGTCTAGGCACTTGCATATCATTCTAAAACATAAAATCAAAAGAACGGTGGATCGGGCCATAACCGGTATAATTGGAGCAAATCTCCAAACCCACGGTTTCCGGAACCGCTAACCGGATGGATTCCCCATACCAAACGGTGGACAATCTAATTGGGATAGTCTACCGGGGAGGATCCCTTTCTGATTGATGCTGCGATCTCCAGGGAATCAACAGTTTTTGGCGCTAGAAGCAGGGCCTGAAAGTGCATGGCTGATAAAGGAAAATCTCCCACTGTCATAAATGTTACTGAAAACCCACTTAAAGAAGGAATTTCAAGCAGTCCAAATCTTGAAGTAGCAAATCATGAAAACCTTGTCTCTGATCCTGAGCCTCAAGAAGCATTGTATGCTGCACCTTTTACATAAATAGAAGATTTGAGGAGGCACACACGATCTTATGTTAGACATCTAGGTGGTTTAAATGCAGTAAATTTCCTTCCTAGGAAAAGTTCCCCTAGAAAAGAGCGACAGTACACCCGTGATTCGATTCTTGTCCAAAGTTTTGAAGAGCTTGTGAATTTAACTTTAGAAGAAATTGTAGAACCTTTGAACAATGTCAATCTTGAAAACCCAGAAAATATTTCAGATCAAGAAAGTCTTGGAGAACTTATTACTCCAAGGAACACTCCACTGAACTCACCTTACAATTCCCCACCAGATTCTCCACATAGAAACATGGCTGTACCTGCTTGGAGAGCAAGGGGAGCGTTGAATCTAGCTGGGCCATTCCACAATCTTCCAAAAAATCCAGAGAAGGTCTTGCCTAAATTCGACCCATGGAAAGCCATTTTAGCCGAAGATCATCTCAAGAGTTTTTATCTAGCTCTGAATCTTTTGAACGTGCAGCATGAAGATGTAGTCTACAGGCTTTTTCCATACACATTCGAGCCAAAAGTATCATCCTGGTATTTTTAGCCTACAACCTAGCTCAATCTCCAGTTGGGATGAATTTGAAATCTGTTTCTTAAATAAATATGGAAACCAAAAGACTGTAGCTACACTTATGGAAGAACTCTTATCCATGAGAATGGAAAAGAAAGAAAAGGTTCAAGACTTTAACCAAAGGTTCACAACACTCTTAAATAATTTCAGTGAAGCAAATAAACCAGCAGAGGAATCTCTGGTTGAATATTATACAAAAGCTCTTGAGGGACCCATAGCAATGTTTGTTAAAAGATCTAAGAAAACCACCCTGATAGAGAATTTCGAAGAAGCTAGAAAGGTGGAAGAGGAGGCGGATAGCATTGCTAAACATGCCTTAGAGGCTGAAACAAAACCAGCAGTCAGTAAAAAAATCTTGCTGCTCACTAGAGGTAAGGAAGAGTCATCAATAGACATGGAGAATGTAGTTAAGATGATGCAGAAGTTATCTAATAAAATTGTAGATCTCGAGAAAGATAAGGCTGCTAGTACATCTAGGAAACCTTTCAAACCATTTTACAAAAAAAGGGAAGACAGCGATCAAACTCATCCACCCATGAATACTTCCCCTGTTTTAAACCTCAATGAAATCGAGATGGAGAACTTCTGCACCTTTCATCAAGAACCGCATTCGGAAAAGAGCTGCCCACAATGGATTAACTCTATGAGTTTAGTCATGAACCAAATGTTGGATTCACACATTCCAGATCAAGACGATCCTCTAGAGGAATCGAGCCCTGAATTAGAAGAACCACCTCCGGATACTACTATGGTGCTATGGGATTGGGTACCTATAACTAAATCAGCAGAAGAAGATCCCATAGAAAGCTCTCTCTCTGCTGTGAATATTAATACTCGCAGTAAGGGTCCTATTGTGTATCCTGTGAAAGACTCGACTCCCCCCAAGCCTAAAGTTTCAAAAGAACTGCCTAGGAGGAATATAACAATCATTCCACCATGGCCTAAAGTTAGCCAAACAACGGCCAAATAGCCAAACATTGACACCATAGTTCAGCCACCTAAGATCACAATGAGTAAAACAGATCATCCGGCCCGAATTGGGAACGAGTCTGATATAGCTTATGACATTATCGAGGATATAAAGAAAGTCAAAGCAAATGTGTCAATATTCGACATGTGCAGTTTGCCTCACCAACGAGACAAGCTGCTACATGTTCTACAACCCTAGACCAGCACTCCATTAACAGACTCTCAAGAAGATCCTGAAATTAATGAGGCTAGTATCGACGGGAAATCTAAATCTCAAACATTGCCATTCCTATTGACCTTTGAAATTTTCAATCATAATGTCCACAATTGTTTGGTAGATTCTGGAGCATCTTCAAATGTCATGCCACTGTCAATTTGTAAAAAAATTAACGGGCAACCTGTGCCATCTCCGGCCCAAATTATCCAGTTAGATAGGACTGCGGTCAAAGTGATTGGGGAGATGAAAGATGTTCTCATTAGATTATCAGGAAAGTCTAGAGTCTGTCAGTTTATTGACATAATGGTAGTTGATATTCCTGAAGCCTATGGTCTGATCTTAAGCAGGGACTGGTCTACCAAGCTGAATGGTTACTTTGCAACTGATTGGTCTCATCTGTGGTTTCCTTATCAGAACAGGCAGAATCAGATCAAATTCCTGAGAGAACCACACATGAAGCAAAATGTAACTCAACTAGAGGGAAAGAATGAGGTTGTAACCTTCTCATCCTCGGTTCTGGGGAATTATTTCTTAGAAATTGATCCGGGTAATTATCAATCTGAAACCATCAATCATGAATCAGATGAACAGTCTGATCTCCTTAATTTCTCTCGGACTGATGATGTTGACTGTTATATAGTTAGTTTAGTCACCGAATTAGATCGTAGAGATACTAACTTAGCTGAATCAAAAGATATTTTTTGGACATTATACTTTGACAGTTCTAAAACTCTGGAAGTATCCGGAGCTGGTTGTGTTCTGATGGATCCAAGAAGAAACAAGTATTTTTTGTCCTGTAGATTAGACTTTGATTGTACTAACAACACAGCTGAATATGAAGCTTTGGTACATGGATTAAAGAAGGCCATTGGTTTAAATGTTAAATACCTGAAGGTTTTTGGTGACTCAGAAATAGTTGTAAGACAGGTAAGGGACACCATTCATTGTCTCTCACCTCATTTGAAGGGTTATCAAGCTGAGGTATGGGATTTAATTATGCATTTTGATGCTTTCAATATAAAGTCTATTCCTAGATTGCAAAATTCTGTAGCTGATTTGTTAGCAACATCCGCTTCTAGATTGGTGCCATCGAATAACAAATGCTCAATTGAATTAATTTTCAGGCCCTCCATTCTCGATAACATCACAAACTTCAGAGTTTTCGATGATGACGAACATATTATCAGTTTTTTAACGAACGAAGACATCTTCCAAGGAGCTGTGATAGATGAAGAAGAACACGATTCTGATTTGCTAAAGAAGGAGGCAGATAAAGGAAATTTCATCCCCAAAGGGGTAAGGTCACTCGAAATGTTGTTTGATCTTCAAAATAAGTTCAAAAGGCTAGCTAATACCAAAACTAACAGTTCATCAATGCAATATGAGTTAGTTAATTTAGGTACCGAGGCACAACCAAAATTCGTCAACCTTGGCAAATGTTGTTCACCGGGAGAAAGAGATAGGTTCATCAAACTATTTAAGCAATATAAGGATGTTTTTGCATGGACCTATGAGGATCTGAAAATGTATGACGTCCGCATTATTTAGCATTTTATACCGATGAAAGCGGGTGTCAAGCCATTTCAGCAGCAGTTAAGAAGGATGCATCCCACTCTGGAACCTCTAATTCAAAAGGAATTAAAGAAACTCCTGGACGCTAAAATAATCTTTAAGTTCTGGCATTCTGAGTGGGTTGCTAACTTAGTTCCCGTAAGAAAAAATTCAATGGAGATAAAACTATGTGTAGACTTCAGAAATTTAAACAGAGCTTCGGACAAAGACAACTACCCCATCCCTTCAATGGAACAAATCCTTCAAATGGTGTCGAGATCTGAGCTATTTTCTCTTCTCGATGGTTTCTCTGGCTACAATCAGGTATTAGTAGCCGAAGAAGATCGTCTTAAAACTACTTTCCTCACTAAGTGGGGAACTTTCGCATATAGAAGGATGCCATTCGGTCTGATAAACGTAGGAGCTACATTCCAACGAGCAATGGATATCGCCTTCCGAGGATTGGGTGGGCAATGTGTTGTGGTATACTTAGATGATGTGACAGTCTTTTCAAAGAAAAGGGAAGATCATGTTGTCCATCTGAGGCATATTTTTAATCGCTGTCGAAAATATGGTATTTCTTTGAATCCCAAGACGAGTGTGTTCGTTGTTCCCGAAGGTAAACTCTTGGGTCATATCATTTCCAAAGGGGGAGTGTCAATAGATCAAGAAAGAGTACAAGCTATCAATAAAATTCCAACGCCTTATAACAAAAAATCTATGCAGTCCTTTATGGGTACTATCAATTTCGTCCGAAGATTTGTTCCAGATTTCGCACAAATTGTCAAACCGTTGCAACAAATGGTTAAACAAAGCATACAGTTCAAGTGGACAGATTTGGAAAAGGACGCATTTAGAGATATTAAGGCAACTATAGCTAAGGCCCCTTCCTTAAGAAGCCCAGATTTTGATAAGGATTTTATCTTGTATACCTTTGCTTTGGATGACTCCCTCGCAGCTATACTCACGCAAAAGGTGGATCTAGGAGACGAATACCCAATCTCATTTATGAGCACTGGTCTGTAGGGGGTTGAGCTAAATTATCCCATGGTGGAAAAGCATGCATATGCTGTCTTCAAAGTGGTCAAGCAGTTTAGGCTATATATTCTTAAGAACATAACTAAATTTATAGTTCCCCACCCAGCTGTTAGATCCCTTTTTGTTCAAAAGGAACTAGGAGAAAGGAGGGGGAACTGGGTCACAGCTCTTCAAGAATATGATTTAGAATTTGTTAAGATTTAATATGCTAAGACAGAAAATAGCAGCATTACATTCCATTTCACAATAATATCATATACAGGATCACTGAAGAAACAACAAGCACAACATAAACACAAGAGACAGAGATTTATCCTGGGAAACCCTCATGGGGTAGAAAACCCAGCAAAGCTTCCTCAATATAGATGACCAGCAATATACAAAGATGAAACCCTGAGACATGATCTCCTCCTCCACAATAGCAGACCTCTCCTCCACAAGTGCACTATCCTCAAGTGAGTGAATGTGTATAATGAGGAACACACCTCCTCTATTTATACACTACTCTGATATGTATTTTACACAAGTACATGTAGGCTCGTATTTAACCATTAGGTTAAATACCCCATTATAACTGACTGGGCCGACCCCTCTAGGGTGGTCTAATAACCCTTTGACCCACATAACACATACAGGGCCGACCCCCACTAGGGAAGTCTAATAACCCAAGTTACCACATTCCGACGGAGGAATAAACATCTCCGGATATACAATAAGATCTTCACGGAGGAATGAATCATCTCCGGAATAATAAAGTACAAATATAATATTCTTTGATGTTACAATATCTCAACACTCCCCCTTAACGAGAAGGATATTATAACAGCATCTGCACGAGCAAGGAGTCATCAACATCATACATGATACATCTATAAATCATTGGAAGCTTTCTCAACATCATCAGTAACTCAACCAGTTACTGGAATATCTTCAATACAGGAAGATCAACATCTTCAGTACTGAGTCTTTATCTTCTGCAGCACTCAAACAACTACAGCAACATCAATATCTGAATCCTCACGATTGTCAGCATCGCCATCACACGATCATCAGCATCGTCATCACATGATCAACAACATCGTCATCTCACTATCATCACACGATCATCAGCATCGTCATCTCACGATCATCAGCATCGTCATCATACGATCATCAGCATCGTCATCACACGATCATTAGCATCGTCATCTCATCTCGATCTACAGCATCTGGATCATCTCGATCTACAGTATCTGGATCATCACGGTCTATAAAATCTGGATCATCTCGATCTACAGCATCTGGATCATCTCATCTACAGCATCTGGATCATCTCGATCTACACCATCTGGATCATCTCGATCTACACCATCTGGATCATCTCGATCTACAGCATCTGGATCATCTCGATCTACAGCATCTGGATCATCACGATCTACAGCATCTGGATCATCACGATCTACAGCATCTGGATCATCTCGATCTACAGCAACTGGATCATCTCGATCTACAGCATCTGGATCATCTCGATCTACAGCATCTGGATCATCTCGATCTACAACATAAGTATCCTCAACCATACAAGTACATTAATCAATACATGTATCATCAAAAGTATGTATTCTCACCAATACATCTATCATCAAAACATGTATTCTTACTAATACATATATCATCAAAAGCATGTATTCTCACTAATACATCTATCATCAAAAGCATGTATTCTCACTAATACATCTATCATCAAAAGCATGTATTCTCACTAATACATCTATCATCAAAACATGTATTCTCACTAATACATCTATCATCAAAAGCATGTATTCTCACTAATACATCTATCATCAAAAGCATGTATTCTCACTAATACATCTATCATCAAAAGCATGTATTCTCACTAATACATCTATCAATACAAGTATCCACACTGATACAAGTATACACAACAGCAGCATACCCTGCAACACACATGATCCAATTACGGGATGGTAAATCCCTCTCACTTTAGGACATAGGTCCAAGGATGATACAATCCTGATCCACTTATGGGATGATCAATCCCTCTCAATTTAAGACATCTCTCATGTCTATGGATGATGCAATCCAGATCAACTTACAGGATGATCAATCCTTATCCTTTTAAGACACCTCACCATGTCTAAGGATGATGCAATCCCGAATCAACTTACAGGATGATTAGTCCTTATCACTTTAAGACACCTTACCATGTCTAGGGACGACGCAATCCCAATCTACTTACAGGATGATTAGTCCTTACCACTTTAAGACACCTCACCATGTCTAGGGATGATGCAATCCCAATCTACTTACAGGATGATTAGTCCTTATCACTTTAAGACACCTCACCATGTCTAGGGACGATGCAATCCCAATCTACTTACAGGATGATTAGTCCTTATCACTTTAAGACACCTCACCATATCTAGGGACGATGCAATCCCAATCTACTTACAGGATGATTAGTCCTTATCACTTTAAGACACCTCACCATATCTAGGGACGATGCAATCCCAATCTTCTTACAGGATGATTAGTCCTTATCACTTTAAGACACCTCACCATGTCTAGGGATGATGCAATCCCAATCTACTTACAGGATGATTAGTCCTTATCACTTTAAGACACCTCACCATGTCTAGGGATGATGCAATCCCAATCTACTTACAGGATGATTAGTCCTTATCACTTTAAGACACCTCACCATGTCTAGGGACGATGCAATCCCAATCTACTTACAGGATGATTAGTCCTTATCACTTTAAGACACCTCACCATGTCTAGGGACGATGCAATCCCAATCTACTTACAGGATGATTAGTCCTTATCACTTTAAGACAAGTCTCATGTCTAGGGACGATGCAATCCCATCACGTACATTTTGAACCCAGTTCATGGACGATGCAGTCCTCACGTACATTTTGAACCCAGTTCATGGACGATGCAGTCCTCACGTACATTTTGAACCCAGTTCATGGACGATGCAGTCCTCACGTACATTTTGAACCCAGTTCATGGACGATGCAGTCCTCACGTACATTTTGAACCCAGTTCATGGACGATGCAGTCCTCACGTACATTTTGAACCCAGTTCATGGACGATGCAGTCCTCACGTACATTTTGAACCTAGTTCATGGACGATGTAGTCCTCACGTACATTTTGAACCCAGTTCATGGACGATGCAGTCCTCACGTACATTTTGAACCTATTTCATGGACGATGCAGTCCTCACGTACATTTTGAACCCAGTTCATGGACGATGCAGTCCTCACGTACATTTTGAACCTAGTTCATGGACGATGCAGTCCTCACGTACATTTTGAACCCAGTTCATGGACGATGCAGTCCTCATGTACATTTTGAACTAGTGGTTCCGGGATGATGCAATCCCCATCACTTTATTCTCGAAGACCATACGTCTACGGATCAATTCAGGGACCAAGGTCCGGGGATGATACAATCCCCACTTCTCGGAGACCTTACGTCTACGGCTCTCTTTAGGACTGAAAGTCCAGGGATGATCCAATCCCCTCAACTGTCCACTAAGGACTTCATTCTCGGAGACCTCACGTCTACGGCTCTCTTTAGGACTGAAAGTCCAGGGATGATCCAATCCCTCTAACTGTCCACTAAGGACTTCATTCTCGGAGACCTTACGTCTACGGCTCTCTTTAGGACTGAAAGTCCAGGGATGATCCAATCCCCTCAACTGTCCACTAAGGACTTCATTCTCGGAGACCTCACGTCTACGGCTCTCTTTAGGACTGAAAGTCCAGGGATGATCCAATCCCTTTTCTTTCTCGGAGACACCTGTCTACGGCTCACTTTAGAACAAGTGTTCAAGGATGATACAATCCCCACATGTATTCTCATCAATATACTATCGATCCTAGGAACCCATACAGAACCTGATTCACACTTCTTCTTTAATTGCACCATTAAGAGAATGGTCTTATCTAGCCACTTGGAGCAAACATCTCATCATGATTCTCTTCCTCTTTCTAAGAGAATCTTCTAGCCACAAGCCTTCTATATTTTGTTTGATTTGTAAATCTTCTTGTTGAACATCCATCACTTGTTCGGTGTTCATTATTCTTCATGATCTTTCCTACAAAACAAAATTAAGTACATGATTAGTAATCCTTCATAATCATGAAATCATGATAACCTATTATGCATACAGATATCATTTACATAGTTATGCAACTATCTTGACCAATACTTTGGCACAACACTTTCCCATATTCTGTATGCATACAGTGGCTATCTAGATGCCTTCCATCTCTACCAGAACATACTATCGAGAGTGTGCACAGCTCTCAGCATGTCAGCAAAGAGGTTTCATTCTAGACAAGCAACAATGGAATGTTTGTCCAACTTACCAATCATATGCATATTAGTAGTATAATGTTCAATGCTCTATGAATGTTTGCACTCAGCATTATATGTTCTAGGAATACAAATATGCATACAAGAAATATCATTTACTATTTCAAATAACAACTCAAATACTTATCTTTTATGTTTGTGTGGTTGCCTCCCGCTTGATCTTCTATATGTCCTTTGAACTTCTATTCATTCTGTACCACTGTGCATGCTCAAGTGTGCACTAGTGTCATCCTCATGATCTCATACACAAACATTCATTCATTAGTATATTCTCAAAACATTCTAATTCTAAATAATATTGAATATGTATAGTCATGATCATTAGTATTCAGGGTTTCAAGTAAGTCTTCTTTTACTCATGCATATTCTTGTTTGATCATAGTACTCTTCTGGTTAATTAAATCATGCATAAACCCTTGATTACTAACTTTATGAATAAGCATAACCAATCATATCAAGTATACTTATATAAGGGATCCTAACACAAGGTAAGATTCATGGGAAACATACCTGGATTAGTATACCTACTTGGTTATGTACAACATACCTAAACAATCTCTTCAATGATTTAGAGATCCTGAACTAGAACCTGCATGTCTCATAGGTTAAGCATAATATAACAAAGTCATACATACCTCGTAAGTAGAACAAAGATTATGGATGAGTCTTTGTCTTCATGTTTTCATGGTCATGGAGCCTGATTTGTCTTTTGTGATGTACCTGTATCTTGTTAGCAAACAACATCAACCTCACACAACATTATAATGCATTAGTACAATCATAAGTGTCAACACCCTAACCAATGAATATCTTCTATCATGCATTCATAATTTTGTTAAGGTGATACAACAAATCTAAAATCAAGATTGTACTAACCGTAATAACATGAAGACAAACATACCATAAACTTATTCATGAACAAATCTCAAAACATACCTTGATGAGTCATACCTGTCGAGATCGCTTGTAATCTCCTTATGTAAAGCCTTAGCCTCATCTCCCTCTGAAACAGGAACTCCTTCACTTATGCAGGTGACCAATCCATCTTCTTCTAGTATTAACCCTATCCACTTGATTTGCAAGAACTGGACCTGGAGCTGGATATGGGTTTGTCAGAGAAACCCCAAAAATTCAAACTTTGAATTTCAAACTTCCGAAAGGATAGAAATATGCGCCTTGATGAGCTGATCAAACTGATATATTCAGAATTTGAAAACTGCAAAGTTTCACTCCTCAATTTTGCCTTTGAAACTTCCGGATTCACTGGACGTGACCCTGAACTGGGGTTTGATGAATCCCACTCTTCTTCCCAATCAAAATGTTTGATCCAAATCTCTAAGCTTCTATTTTTCTGAGGAGCTTCCAGCCATGGTCACAAATTTCAAAAATTCTCATTTTTACAGAAGCCCTAATTTTCCACTTTTCTGATCAAAGTCCCGAACTAGGGTCTAATCAAGCCCGGCCTTCTGCCCAACCAAAAATTCTGATCTTGGTCTCTAAATTTCTATTTTGATGAGTAGCATCCAGCCGTGGTCTCCGATTACAAAAATTCCAACTTTTTTCAAAGCCCTAAATTCCGGAAGCCATGAATGAAGGTACCAAAAAATAATTCTGTTTTGACAGAAATATGTACCTGATTGTTTCTGGTGTAACTCCAAAATTTTTTTATCCACAGGGTCTGAAAAAGTTTTTTGAGATAGCCTGATCTGTTATCTTTCCATCCTGACAGGTCTGACCTCAATTGGATGTTCTGAGAGAGAGTTATGCCAAATGTCGCAACGTGACCTGTTTTGGGAAAATACAGGAGAGCGAACTTGTACGGCGTGCCACGTGTCACTTTTTGACCTTCGGCCTCTGAAAAACTTTTCTGAGATAGCTCGGCCTCCTATCTTTCCATCCTGACAGGTCTGACCTCAATTGGATTCTCTGAGAGAGAGTTATGCCAAGTGTCGCAACGTGACCTGTTTATGGGATAATACAGGAGAGCGAACTTGTACGACGTTCCACGTGTCACTGGTTCAACTTCGGCCTCTGAAAAAGTTTTCTGAGATAGTACAGTCTGTGTACTACCTGTCACTTTTCACGAAATTTCATTTGGAGCTTCCTAGCCCAAGTTATGACCTTTTTCCCAAGGTCACCTGATTTTGACTCAGATCTGGAAGAGGCAGAAGCCCTATATTGTACAGATCATAAATCACAAAGTACAACGAATTAGAGGTTGTCCTTTGGACACAAGGTACCTGGAGATTTCAGCTTCTTCCTGTAACAGTTTCAGATCCGAAAACTTCGCCAAAACGGATTTATAGCAAAATTGCTACGATGACTGGTTTTTGCTATGTAAAACCCTAACCTTCAAATTGTCGTAAGTAAAGCAAGTGTTTTTAGTGCCATACCTTGTCTTCCTTCAGGTTAGCTCTGATACCATGTTAAGATTTAATATGCTAAGACAGAAAATAGCAGCATTACATTCCATTTCACAATAATATCATATACAGGATCACTGAAGAAACAACAAGCACAACATAAACACAAGAGACAGAGATTTATCCTGGGAAACCCTCATGGGGTAGAAAACCCAGCAAAGCTTCCTCAATATAGATGACCAGCAATATACAAAGATGAAACCCTGAGACATGATCTCCTCCTCCACAATAGCAGACCTCTCCTCCACAAGTGCACTATCCTCAAGTGAGTGAATGTGTATAATGAGGAACACACCTCCTCTATTTATACACTACTCTGATATGTATTTTACACAAGTACATGTAGGCTCGTATTTAACCATTAGGTTAAATACCCCATTATAACTGACTGGGCCGACCCCTCTAGGGTGGTCTAATAACCCTTTGACCCACATAACACATACAGGGCCGACCCCCACTAGGGAAGTCTAATAACCCAAGTTACCACATTCCGACGGAGGAATAAACATCTCCGGATATACAATAAGATCTTCACGGAGGAATGAATCATCTCCGGAATAATAAAGTACAAATATAATATTCTTTGATGTTACAATATCTCAACAGAATTTAAACCAGCCACGATCATCAAAGGGAAAGGCCTGTGCAAATTACTTGCAGGAAACTCGACTGCTGAAGAGCAACATTGGAAGAATGAAGCTGAGCTAAAATCAGTTGAAGTATGTCCTATCTTCTCAACTCCTCAGTCATGGTATAGAGATCTGGTGCATTATTTACAGCAAGGATACCTACCTAAGCACTGGAACTCTAAACAAAGAAGGGCACTCCGTTTGAAATCAACACCTTATCAAATCATTGATGGGATACTTTTCAGAAAGAATTATGATGGAGTTTTCCTTAGATGTCTAGAAAAGGAAGATGCAAGTAAAGTTGTTAAAGAATTACACGATGGCCCCGCAGGTGGACATTATTCAGGGGAGACAACAGCACACAAGATACTTAGAGCTGGATATTATTGGCCCACTCTGTTCTGAGATGCCCATACGTATGCACGAAACTGTGATGTATGCCAAAGAAGTGTCGGGAAATTACCTAAGGCAGCAGGACCCTTGCAGCCGGTTATTATCTCTGATCCTTTTGAGCAGTGGGGTATAGATGTTATCGAAGAGATAAATCCAAATTCTTCTTTGCAACATTGATACATCCTGACGGATACCGACTACTTCACTAGATGGATGGAGGCTATCCTGTTGCGCAAGATCAATGAAGAGGCGGTCATCAGCTTCTTGAAAGAGAACATCATAACCAAGTTTGGGGTTCCAATTTCCCTTGTTTTTTATAATGCTCCATATTTTTCGTCTTTCAAGATAAATGAATTTGTTTATGAATGGGGGATCAAATTGCACTATTCAGCCAATTATTACCCTCAAGGAAACGAATTAGCTGAATCTTCAAACAAAAACCTCATTCGAATTCTCAAGAAAACTGTGATAGAAAATCAACGAAGTTGGCATATAGCTCTCCCAAATGCCTTATCGGAAAACAGGGTGACTCCAAAGAACGCATTAGGGGTTTCCCCTTTCATTCTTGTCTATGGAAAGGAAGCCATCCTTCCCCCCAACATCTTGCTCCCATCCTTACAGTTGTCCCAAGCCTCTCAGGGTTCTGGTAGCCAAGTCTTACAATCCAGGATCAATACCCTGCTTCAACTTGAAGAAGCCCGACAGAAAGCTAAAGACCGATTCCATCAACACCAAGACATAGTTAAGGGATGGTTCGATAAGGGGAAGTCCGGTAAAAGAAGTTTTGAATTTGGGGACTTAGTCCTGAAATGGGACCATAATCATGAAGGCAAAGGAATGCACACGAAATTCCAACATTTATGGGTAGGCCCGTACCAAATTTTGGCAAAAATAGGCCCATCCACTTATAAGTTGGCAGATCTTGAGGGCGAAGAGGTAACCCTTCCTCTCAATGGCCTCGCCCTGAAACAATACTTTGCATAGTCTCACTGAGACTTTTCTGTACATAAATAAAAAAAATTCTTTTATGTTGCTTTAGCCTTTTGTTTTCATTATTTTTCAGCCATTTTGTTTCTTTTCTTTTCATTTGAACCTTTGCACCAAGTTTGTTTTCTGAAAGCCCCTGCGGTTGAGTTTCTCATCAACATAGGTCTCTCAAAGAAATCTCACAACCCATGAGTCCGGAACTATGCTCGAATGAAATTTTATCTATGTATTGTGCTCTTGCTGAACTCTTTCAGAAGGAAGGAATCCTACTCTGCTAGTCACACTAATCCTGTTTAAATAGCAGAGACCTATGACCATGTTTAGTACTATCTTTAGGCTCCACCCACTCTCATACTTAAAGGCATCTCAAGAAGGTTATTGAAGTTGGACCCATGGATAGTAGCACATCCCGAGGGCATAGGGTATTGAAATGAATCCATGCTGCAAATTTAACAGCCAAAATGGCTTATATTCAAGGGTCTGTTTTCCAGAGATTCTCGCCTCAATTGAAGCATGGTTGAGACAAAAGCAAAAACATGTAAAATCAAGAAGATTGTCCAAAAGACTCAGCTCAAAATAGGCTCCTCTCCGTCCGTGAGGCTTGATCAAACCAATAAAATCTCTCACTCACACAAAAGGACATTATGGATTGAGGAGCCTAAATCAAGATCATGTCTAAAGAAAATATCTCTGGAAGGCTCAGACAGCAAAGCTGTCAAAAGTACAAACATCCAAAAAGATGCAAGTGGCATGGGAATGAGGAACAAGAGAAATAATGTCCATGAGAAAGTGTTGCAAATCCTGTGGAGTCCGACAGTAGTAGCCATCTGAAAGATGAATATTTTAAAATAAATCCCATATGTTGGCCCTTTGAGAGTTTTAAAGATGTCTCTATCAAAGCTCCCCTTTCCCCAATGGCTAGCAGGTAAAGTTCATTCTTCCTTCACCCAGATTCAAGTGCTCGGCTGAATATTGCATATAAGATGGATGTCTTTTAATAAGGTTTCGGATCATGGAGAGGAATTTTTCAAAGATCTGTGTTCGCCATCGACTCGCCAATTGTTGTTGCAGCAACATCCCCCCCAAAAATTTTGTACATATTGGGGCCCCTCCTTTTATTTTTTCTAGAAAGACTGCCTTAAGAGGTTAATTCTCCATTTTTACTTTGTTTTCAACTGAAGATCCTGCTTTGAAAATTTCAAGTTTTTCTTCTGAGTATAAAATTCATGAAATTCTCCTGAAGTTGCGGAACCATTTGAGAAAGCCTCCCGAAATTGCGGAACCATTCAGGTTTCCCTTCCGAAACTGCGGGAGCCATTCGCATAAGCCTGCCGAAACTCCACGGAAAGACTTAGAAATTATTCAAGTTGCAGAACCATTTCAGAAATCCCTCTCGAAATAGCGGAAGAATTTAAGAAAGCCCCTCAAAACTGCGGGAGTCATTCGCCAATCCTTTCCGAAGTCGCCAAAGGACTTAGTGTCTTTCCTCTCGAAGTTGCGGAAGCTATTTGCGAAAGCCTTCCGAAACGGCGGAAGCATTCACGTTATTCTCCTGAAACCCCACGAAAAGACTTAGACTTTTATTCAAGTTGCGGAACCATTTCAGAAATCCCTCTCGAAACGGCGGAAGAATTCAAGAAATCCCCTCGAAACTGTGGGAGTCATTCGCCAATCTTTTCCGAAGTCGCCGAAGGACTTAGTGTCTTTCCTCTTGAAGTTGCGGAAGCTATTTGCGAAAGCCTTCCGAAACGGCGGAAGCATTCACGTTATTCTCCCGAAACCCCGCGGAAAGACTTAGACTTTTATTCAAGTTGCGGGGGCCATTCGCCAATCCTTTCTGAAACGGCGGAACCTTTTACGTTTCCCTTCCGAAACTGCGGAAGCGTTCGAGTTCTTTTCCCGGGAACCATTCAGGAAAACCTTCCAAAATGGCGGGAGCCTTCATGAAATTGTTCCGCAATTGCGGAAGCAATTGGCGTATCTCCTTCAAAATTGCGGAAAGAAACCCATTATTCTCCCGAAACTACGAGTCGACTCAACGAAACCGCTCGCGACAAGTTTCCAAAGGTTGCATTTCGGAAGGATTTGCCAATCTCTTCTGAAACGCCGAGGTAGTTCACCATAACGTTCCGCAATTGCGGGTGAAACTCGTAAGTCTACCCCGCAAAGTGATGGTCGCGCACAAATGCTGAGACGGCTTGAAATGACCGCACCGTACAAAAAATTAAAACCCCGTTTAATGGCACCACCAACCGGTTTAATTCCGCACGTGTCTAGCCTTTTTAAAAAGGACGGTGGAGGTTTGGTTGATCACATTGTTAGTTTTCGTTCAAACAAACTCCATTGAGAAGACTGCGCCAGACTACTCCAGCTCAGCTCGTCCACGACCGCGTCCACCTCACTCAGCCACTATCTCGTTGCCAGGTAGGTCTTTAACTGCTATTTTTGTCTCATCTCCACGTCAAGTTACCCTCGGGATTTTTTGCGTCCATAACGTGGCCGATAGACATTGGTTGCATATGTCGTTATTTTTTTTTTTAAGGTCGCCGAGGCCACTTTGGTTTCTCGTTCCTACCAACTAAAAGTCATAACTGTGACCACCCGAGTTTCTCACCGGCCACATTCCAGGCGTCATCACCCTCATTCAAAATTTGAGCCGGCCACACAACGTCTCGTAAATATTATTAATAACAGTAGTGGTCGGCTGAACCGCTCACCTTTTGATAAATGTGGAAAGCGGTCCCTTGTTTCGTCATAAGATTGTTTCAATCCAAGCTCACCCGCCATTGACCATTAAAAGTGCAACGATGAAGGATACCCTCTCTCCTAGGGCTAGATGGGAAGCAGGTTGTTTCCACGTCGTATGCTTATCCTTTCGGAAACATTCCAAACTTTGTATCCTTAAGATAATCAAGTCTCAGAACTATATTTCTTGTTTGGAATGGTTTATTTTGCTTCCCCAACATACAGCTTCATAATTTGTCGGTCTCTCATTAGCATTTTGAATTGGTCCTTCTCTTTGTTAAAATCTCATAACAGGTTGCACATTTTTATAATGACTTGTATTTGGTTGCTAGTAGGGATAATCTAGGATGCCAAAAGGTGGTAGAAAGAAAGCTAAAGTGATGGAACCAGATCCAGTACCACTTAGGACTGAAACTATGTTCCAAGATACTAAGTGTACCACCAGCATTCCTCCCGAAGTCCGTTGGGGCGATATTTACAGGATGATCAGGGACCAGGATATCCCAGATGCATTATTGGAAGAAGAACAGATCTACCGCAACATCAGAACTTCAGGCATAGCTAGGGCTTCTACCCGCCCTAAATTGTTCCCATGTTCTGAAGTGATCGGGTGGATACTGGAACATGCTAACACAGAGACAAGAGTATTACATGACAACAGGGGAGAGGCCATCGCATCATTCCACCCAGCATATATTGCTGCAGCCTATAAATTCTTACGTCCCCAACAAGCTCTGAGTGATGAATGGTTGGGTCAGATGAACAATATTAAGATGGCCAAAAAATTATTGGTCGCAAGCAAGCACTTAAGAAAGAGAGGCAATGATGAATACGATGTTCAGAACCTAAGACCTCCTTTTAGGTTAATCGCCCTGATGCTATGCAGAATTTTCGGCATGCCCGATGGCACTGTATACAGGATACAGTGGGCTCCCATCATACACTTCGTAGCATTCAAAGGGACTGTGTTTGACTGGGCTACTATCCTTTAGGACAGTTTGGAATCCACAGTGGCTACTGCAACAGAAGGTCTGGCCTTAAAAAAGTCAGAATTTTACATGTCTTCCTATCTCATTGACTGTGTTTTGGCCAAGCTATCTTTCCCCAGCTTAGGTTACACTTGGGATAAATCCAACACCCCAGTCTACACTGCTTATAAGATAATGTGGGCTCAAAATTACAGAGCTAGCTATAAGCTCATCTGCAAGGAGTTCATCATGCCTCTATATGAGCAGATATTCAAGGAAGAGCCCAACTGTCTGTCAGAAAATGCCATGGAGATCCTGGAAAACTATGGAGATTTTTATTTCTCAGAGCAGGGCACCTACATCAGAATGTTTGGAGGGACGAAAGCACCATACATTTTGCCTAAGTATGCTACTGACTATGTAGTCCTTGTTGAGATATTGTAACTTCAAAGAATATTATATTTGTACTTTATTATTCCGGAGATGTTTCATTCCTCCATGAAGATCTTATTGTATATCCGGAGATGTTTATTCCTCCGTCGGAATGTGGTAACTTGGGTTAATAGACTTCCCTAGTGGGGGTCGGCCCTATGTGTGTTATGTGGGTCAAAGGGTTATTAGACCACCCTAGAGGGGTCGGCCCAGTCAATTGTAGTGGGGTATTTAACCCATTGGTTAAATACGAGCCTACATGTTTTGTGTAAAAGACAAGTCGGAGTAGTGTATAAATAGAGGAGATGTATTCCTCATTTACACACACTCACTCACCTGAGAGTGGCGCACTTGTGGAGGAGAGGTCTGCTATGGTGGAGGAGGAGATCATGTCTTTGGTTTGCATCTTTGTATATTGTTGGTCATCTATATTGAGGAAGCTTTGCTGGGTTTTCTACCCCATGAGGGTTTCCCAGGATAAATCTGTGTCTCTTGTGTTTATGCTATGCTTGTTGTTTCTTCAGTGATCCTGTATATGCTATTATTGTGAAATGGAATGTAATGCTGTTATTTTCTATCTTAGCATATTAAATATTAACATGGTATCAGAGCTAACCTGAAGGAAGGCAAGGTATGGCACTTACGACACTTGCTTTACTTACGACAATTTGAAGGTTAGGGTTTTATATAGAAAAAATCAGTCATCGTGGAACTTTCACCATAAATACATTTTGGCGCAGGTTCAGGATATGAAACCTTTACAGGTCGTAGACAACATCTCCAGGTATCTTGTGTCCAAAGGGAACCCTCAGATTCGTTGTACTTTGTAAGTTATGATCAGTACAAGTTAGGGTTTCTGCCTCTTCCAGATCTCAGTCAAAATCAGGTGACCTAGGAAAAAAGGGCATAACTTGGGATAGGAAGCTCCAAATGAAATTTCGTAAAAAATGAGAGGTAGTACACAGACTTTACTATCTCAAGAAACATTTTCAGAGGCCGAAGTTTAACCAGTGACACGTGGCACGCCGTACAAGTTCGCTCTCCTGTTTTATCCCATAAACAGGTCACGTTGCGACACTTGGCATAACTTGGGATAGGAAACTCCAAATGAAATTTCGTAAAAAGTGACAGGTATTACACAGACTTTACTATCTCAAGAAACTTTTTCAGAGGCCGAAGTTGAACCAGTGACATGTGGAACGCCGTACAATTTCGCTCTCATGTTTTACCACGTAAACAGGTCACGTTGCGACACTTGGCATAACTCTCTCTCAAAAAATCCAATTGAGGTCAGACCTGTCGGGATGGAAATATGACAGGTCAGGCTACCACAGAAAAAGTTTTCATACCCTGTGGAGCAAACATTTCGGAGTTACAACAGAAACAATCAGGTACATATTTCTGTCAAAACAGAATTATTTTTGGAGCACCTTCATTCATGGCTTCCAGAATTTAGGGTTTCAAAGAAAGTTAGAATTTTTGGAATCGGAATCCACGGATGAATGATACTTAGGAAAATCGAAATTTAGAGACCAAGATTGAATTTTTTTGGTTGGGTAGAAGACCGGGCTTGATCAAACCCCAGTTCGGGATTTGGATCGGAAAGATGGAAAATTAGGGCTTCAGCAAAAGTTGGAATTTTTTAAGTCTGTAACCACGGCTGGAAGCTCCTCGGAAAAATAAGAGTTTAGAGCCTTGGATTGAACCTTTTGATTTTATAGAAGGGTGGGCCTCATCAAACCCTAGTTCGGGTTCCTGTCCAGAAGATCCAGAAGTTTCAAAGGCAATTTTGAGGGGTCAAATTTTGGAGATTTCAAAATTGAAGTATGCTAGTTTGATCAGCTCAGCAAGACACATCCTTCCATCCATTCAGAAGTGTGAAAGTCAAAGATTGAATTTTTAGGGTTTCTCTAGCAAACCCTAATCAAGCTCTAGATCAAGTTTCAGGGGGAGTTGAGGCTAAGGCCTGACATAAGAAGACTACAAGAAGTCTCGATAGGTATGACTTAAGGAGGTTCAGGTATGTCTTGAAATCTGATTCTTGATTAAGTTCATAATGTGTTTGTCTTCATATTATTTATTAGTACAATCTTGATTAATGTTAGAATTGTCTTATCACCCTAGTAACATTATGAATGCATGTGAATGATCGAAGACATTCATTGATTAGGGATATATGATTGTACTAATGCATTATGGTGTTGTGTGAGGTTGATGTTGTCTGCTAAAAAGATACAGGTACATCACAAAAGACAAATCAAGTTCCATGATCATGACAACATGAAGACAAAGACTCATCCATAATCTTTGTTCTACTTACGAGGTATGTATGAATTTGTTATATTATGCTTAACCTATGAGACATGCAGGTTCTAACTCAGGATCTCTAAATCATTGAAGAGATTGTTTAAGTATGTTGTACATAACTAAGCAGGTATACTAATCCAGGTATGTTTTCCTATGTCAAGTTAGAATCTTACCTTGTGTTAGGATCCCTTATATAAGTATACTTGGTATGATTGGTTATGCTTATTCATAAAGTTAGTAATCAAGGGTTTATGCATATTATGTCTCTTATCTTGATGATTTAATTAACCAGAAGAGTACTATGATCAAACAAGAATATGCATGAGTAAAAGAAGACTTCCTTGAAACCCTGAATACTAATGATCATGACTATACATATTCAAGATTATCTAGAATTAGAATGTTTTGATAATATTGAGAATATACTAATGAATATATATTTGTGTATGAGATCATGATGATGACACTAGTGCACACTTGAGCATGCACAATGGTACAGAATGAATAGAAGTTCAAAAAAAAATATAGAAGGCTCATGGCTAGAAGATTCTCTTAGAAAGAGGAAAAGAATCATGATAAGATGTTTGCTCCAAGTGGATAGATAAGACCATTCTCTTAAATGGTGTAATTAAAGAAGAAGTGTGATTCAGGTTCTGTATGGGTATCCAAGATTGGTAGTCAATTGATGAGATTAATGATCGTCATGGGTGATGTGGATCTCAACCTTTGCTACAAGGTTGAATATGGTCTCTCTACACATATGACATGGATGCAAGAAGGAACTCACCACAGAGTTCGAATGATATTGAGGCTCATATCAATAACCCATCTAACGAGAGATGGCACAGATAGATATGCAGAAGAGCATTCAATGCAGAGTGTGAATGATGTTCAGTCACAAAGGGAGAATTGACAGTTTCTTGATAAGCTTGGGCTTTACCAAAAGTAAAGTTGTTCCTAACCTTTACCTTAAGGTTATGGATCATACCATTATTGCATAAGGATGATCTCTTTCTGACAAGGAATGAGAAACAGAAATGAAAAATGAAAGATCTCAGATTGATGCATTACTTACTAGGTCTGGAAGTATGGCAAGGCTCAGAAGGAATCTTTCTCAACCAGGGAAAATATGCCGATAAATATTAAAAGGACTTGATGTGTTGGAATGGCCACTCTCATGGATTCCAACTTGAAGCTGTTAGCAAATGACTCTTCAGAGTTAGTGGATATAACTCTGTACAGACAAATTATTGGGTCACTGATGTATCTAATAAATACTAGGTCAGATATATGTTTTGAATACCTTGATTCAGTATCTAGTGGAAACTAGATGTGTTCACCTATTAGTTGCAAAGCATGTGATCAGGTACCTAAAGGATATGATAGAATTTGATCTATGCTATCTTAGAGATCATGACTTCAGATGGCTACACAGATGTTGATTAAGCAGAAAGTGTATCAGAGAGGAAGAGCACATCGAGAAGATGTTATTGTCTAGGATCAACCATGATCTTGTGGTTTAGAAGGAAGCAGTCTAGTGTGGCTCTTAGCACAAGAAGAATATATGGCTGCTTGCTCTACTAAGTTATGAAGTAGTATGGCTTCAGGATTGTTTGACTTAGAGATAGACCCAACTATGATCCTATGTGACAAACAGAGTTGTATCAAGATGGCAGAGAATCTAGTGTTCCAAGATATGGTGCAGAAAGGAACTAAAAGTTCGAATTTGTAACAAGTTACCAATGTACTAAACAAACTTCTACCGATCCGATGTACTAACCAAACCTCTACCTCAAGTGAACAAGTTGCCGATGTACTAACCAAACCTCTACCTCAAGTAAAGTTTTCCGAGACAAACTTAATATAGTTCAGAAGGACCCTCCTCGAAAGGGGGAGTGATGTGATCACTTATAATGAGATTGCCTGCATCGACAGAGAGGTCGATGATGTGGTTACCTATATTGGTGATGCCAACAAAGAGGTTGGTGGATGGTCCTTAGACAGGGTCTAAGTTGACAAAAGGATTGCATCATCCTTGAACACATGTTCTAAAAGGATCCGTAGACATATGTCTCTGAGAAAGAAGAGGATTGTATCATCCGTGGAATTTAGTCCTAAAGTGATCCGCAGACAGATGTCTCTGAGAGTAAGAGGATTGTATCATCTGTGGACTTTAGTCCTAAAGTGATCCGTAGACAAGATGTCTCCGAGAATAAAATCCTGAATGAACAGGTAAGGGGATTGGATCATCCTCGGACTTTGGTCCTATGAATTGAGCCGTAGACAAGATGTCTCCGAGAATAAAATCCTGAATGAACAGGTAAGGGGATTGGATCATCCTCGGACTTTGGTCCTGTGAATTGAGCCGTAGACAAGATGTCTCCGAGAATAAAATCCTGAATGAACAGGTAAGGGGATTGGATCGTCCTCGGACTTTGGTCCTATGAATTGAGCCGTAGACAAGATTTCTCCGAGAATAAAATCCTGAATGAACAGGTAAGGGGATTGGATCGTCCTCGGACTTTGGTCCTGTGAATTGAGCCGTATACAAGATGTCTCCGAGAATAAAAATCCTGAATGAACAGGTAAGGGGATTGGATCGTCCTCGAACTTTGGTCCTGTGAATTGAGCCATAGACAAGATGTCTCCGAGAATAAAATCCTGAATGAACAGGTAAGGGGATTGGATCGTCCTTGGACTTTGGTCCTGTGAATTGAGTTGTAGACATATGTCTTCGAGAATGAAGTCCTTGGTGGACATGATAGGATTGCATCATCCTCAAGAGAGCCGTAGACGTATGTCTCCGAGAATGAAGTCCTTAGTGGACAAGTGAGGATTAAGTCATCCTTGGACATGGTCCTAAATGTACGGTTGAGGATTAAGTCATCCTTAGACGTGGCCCTAAATGTACGGTTGAGTATTAAGTCATCCTTGGACGTGGTCCTAAATGTACGGTTGAGGATTAAGTCATCCTTGGACGTGGTCCTAAATGTACGGTTGAGGATTAAGTCATCCTTGGACGTGGTCCTAAATGTACGGTTGAGGATTAAGTCATCCTTGGACGTGGTCCTAAATGTACTGTTGAGGATTAAGTCATCCTTGGATGTGGTCCTAAATGTACGGTTGAGGATTAAGTCATCCTTGGACATGGTCCTAAATGTATGGATGGGATTGCATCGTCCCTAGACATGAGACTTGTCTTAAAGTGATAAGGATTGATCATCCTGGAACTTGATCTGGATTGTATCATCCATGGACCTATGTCCTAAAGAGAGCGGGATTGATCATCCTGTAATATGATCGTGTGTGTTGCAGGATATGATGCTATGTATTAGTGAGAATACATGCTTTTGATGATAGATGTATTAGTGAGAATACATGTTTTGATGATAGATGTATCAGTGTGGATACAGATGCTGTAGATCGAGATGATCCAGATGTTGATGTTGTAGATCGTGATGATCCAGATGCTGTAGATCGTGATGATCCAGATGCTGTAGATTGAGATGATCCAGATGTTGTAGATCGAGATGATTCAGATGCTGTAGATCGAGATGATCCAGATGTTGATGCTGTAGATCGTGATGATCCAGATGTTGTAGATTGAGATGATCCAGATGCTGTAGATCGATATGATCCAGATGTTGTAGATCGTGATGATCCAGATGCTGTAGAGCGAGATGATCTAGATGCTGTAGATCGAGATGATCCCGATGCTGATGATCGTATGATGACGATGCTGATGATCGTGAGGATCCAGATGTTGATGTTCTAGTATTGAAGATGTTCCAGTAACTACTTGAGTTATTGATGATGTTGAGAAAGCTTCCAATGATTTATAGATGTATCATGTATGATGTGATGACTCCTTGCTCGTGCAGATGTTGTTATAATATCCTTCTCGTTAAGGGGGAGTGTTGAGATATTGTAACTTCAAAGAATATTATATTTGTACTTTATTATTCCGTAGATGTTTCATTCCTCCGTGAAGATCTTATTGTATATCCGGAGATGTTTATTCCTCCGTCGGAATGTGGTAACTTGGGTTATTAGACTTCCCTAGTGGGGGTCGGCCCTATGTGTGTTATGTGGGTCAAAGGGTTATTAGACCACCCTAGAGGGGTCGGCCCAATCAGTTGTAGTGGGGTATTTAACCCATTGGTTAAATACAAGCCTACATGTTTTGTGTAAAAGACAAGTCGGAGTAGTGTATAAATAGAGGAGATGTATTCCTCATTTACACTCACTCACTCACTTGAGAGTGGCGCACTTGTGGAGGAGAGGTCTGCTATGGTGGAGGAGGAGATCATGTCTTTGGTTTGCATCTTTGTATATTGTTGGTCATCTATATTGAGGAAGATTTGCTGGGTTTTCTACCCCATGAGGGTTTCCCAGGATAAATCTGTGTCTCTTGTGTTTATGCTATGCTTGTTGTTTCTTCAGTGATCTTGTATATGCTATTATTGTGAAATGGAATGTAATGCTGCTATTTTCTGTCTTAGCATATTAAATCTTAACAATCCTCAAGCAGTGAGACAAATTTTTCTTGATGGAATCGGAGCAGTGCTTAACAAGCAACATAAGGCTTCTTTCCCTCCTTTACCCTTCTGCATAGGAGCCTACAAGTTCTCAGGGGTTGCATCAGCTGAGGAATTTGTTCAAGAACTGAAAGCTTTCCACTTCAGCGAAGTAATTTTCCACAGAAATGATAGGCGGGGGAAAGTTGCCGAGCATTGCAAAGAAATTTATGCTCATTTTGAATACGCTCATTATTATGATGCCGAGGAAGAGGCATTCATAGGCATCAGCAACATGACTGAGCTGCAGATTTGTCGCCAAAGCAGTGGAGCAAGCTCTAGCTCTACTTCAGCCCGAAAAGCCAGCCTACAGAAAGAGAGAGAAGTAGCTGATGCCCGAGCCCAAGAAGAGCAAAGGTTAAAAGAGGAAGTAAGGTTGCAGCAAGAGGCTGAAGTTGCAAGATTACAGCAAGAAGATGAAGTGGCAAGATTGCAGCAAGAAGCAGAAAATCAAAGATTGCAGCAAGAAGTAGAAAATCAAAGGCTGCAGAAAGAAGCTGAAGATGCAAAGCAGATGGAAGAAAATGAAAATCAGTGGCAAACTGGAGAAGGAGAGAGAAGGAAACAAGCTGAAGTGGGGCAAAAGACGGAAGAAGAACTCAAGGCAGTTGAAGATGCCTAGGCAGGTGGCTCTGGCACCCAGGATATGGAGATAGACATATCTCAAGCAGGTGTCTCTGGCACCCAAAATGTGGAGGCAGACACAGCGCAAGCAGGTGTCTCTGGTACCCAAAATGTGGGAACAGATTCAGCTCAAGTAGTCCAGACCCCACCCGCAGAAGCAGAAATAAATATAATAGATCTCCCAATCGTCCCTTACACTCCATCAGAAGAGCATACGGTGTCTCGATGGGATGAATTTGTGTATGATATGAAGAGAAAGGCAGTGGTCCTAAAATCGGAAGAGAGGATAAAGAGACTCTTCCAAGAAGATATTGTTACCTGGCGGGAGACCACAGTAATGCAAAATACAAATAAGGCTCCCTTAGCTATGGCATCCGCTGCTGTAGAAGCAGCAAAAGCAACGCAAGACAATGTGGCCGATATAGTTAGAGAAGTTGAGTCGACAAAGATGAGAGCTCACATGTTACAACATATTGTGGCTAATGAGCAGGCTTACAGGGATCTCGTAGTGAATAGGTATAATCGCCTATCTGTTGAGCATAAGAAATTTTCAGACAAGTATAAATTTTTAGAAGAAGAAAAGGAGCACCTGGCAGTCCAGATGATGGTTTTAGAAGCAGAAAAGAACGACGCAGAAGCAAGAGTGTCCCATCTAGAAGCAAATAAGCAGGTATTGGTTGAGCAATTAGAGCAGGCAGAGAGCAAAGCGATAGATATGTCTCCTTTCCATGAGTTGTCATGTAGCATCCTAAAACAAATGCATGACACTCAAGAGCTGATTTCTGAGGAAGTGTGCAAGCTCAAAGCCATGGTGGTTAGATTAAAAGAAGTTAATGCAGAGGCCAATAGGCTTAAGGGTAAATATACTCGGGTTAAAGCAAACATCCTCAGCCAGATAGAATGGAGAGAAGGAAAGGTTGATTTCCCCAAGCATCTCCCATTCAAATCTGTAGACAGTTTTAATGAAGACATAGCCCTTTTGGAATTTTGTAGGAACTGTAGCCTTAAGCTAATGGCTAATATCCAAGGGACAATGGATAAAAGTAACCGTCTTTATCAAAAAATCCATGAAGTGCATGATAAGTGCAAGTTGAGTTTCCCTCAGTCCCTTGATGAGTTCCCGAGCAAAGAACAACGTTTGTCTAACTTGAAAGAGGAACTGGATATCCAAACAGAATATGTAAAGAAGATTGATGTCTTAGCCATTGATGATCTCCATCATTATATTGGGATTTCATCAATACACAACCATTTGCTTAAAGAAATCCACCAAGCAGCAGTTGTGGAAATTCAGGGTATTGGAGTAGAGCTTGGTAAAGATGTGACTTCCCAGAAAATATTGCTCCCTTCCGCAGCAAATGTAGTTATCAGAGACACTGGTGTCTGGTTCAGTTACATTGCAGAAGAGGAAAAGAAAACAGCAGCAGCAGCAGCAGTAACAGCCATCTCGAGTGCTTCTCTCCCAGCAGCAGCAGCAGTAACAGCTAGCCTGAGTGCTTCTCTCCCAGCTGGAGCGCCCTCCCAAGAGTGAACACGCTGATCCTAAGTCGTTGTTTCCTATTTTTGTTGGCCTTCATATTTCTAAAGCGTAGAGCCATTGGACAGCTGTCCTTTTCTTTTTTAGGAATTTTCTATTTTTTTTTAAAAGGGGTCACATTTTTTGTTTATTAAAAGGGAAAAGTCTGTAGGAGACAAGTGTAAAGAGCCAGGTGGCAGCCCAAAGGGTATTTTGTAATATTATAAATAGAAGTTTAGGAAACAGTGTGAAGGACTTTTGGCAGGGAAATAATTTTCTGAACTTGTACGAGCTATCTTACACTTGTTTCAAGAAAATAAAATCTACCTAATAAGAGCCTGGAGAGGACGTCTTTTGCATGGAAATGGAGATTGGATGCATGTTGGATTATTCCTGTGACTTCTATACTTTACTATGAGATATTTCTTTACTGTCTTGAATTATTTCTTTGTATTGAATGATCTTACTTCTCTCTGTGCAAATGAATTCTCTCTTTCATGAGTAATAGAATATGTTATATCTGTATTAGAAGCTATCTTCTAATATCTCATGATTTTGCTGTGGATCTATCTTTAAGATTTAATGGTTGTCTATTGAATTTTAGGTAACTCTTCCAGCACATTACTCATATTCACAATTTGCTCCTTGCAGGGATAGTTTAGATTTATTTCAGTTTTAGACACAGATTTGTTTTCCAGTTCTGCATTTAGATTAAATTAGTCTAGGCACTTGCATATCATTCTAAAACATAAAATCAAAAGAACGGTGGATTGGGCCATAACCGGTATAATTGGAGCAAATCTCCAAACCCACGGTTGCCGGAACCGCTAACCGGATGGATTCCCCATACCAAACGGTGGACAATCTAATTGGGATAGTCTACCGGGGAGGATCCCTTTCGAATTGATGCTGCGATCTCCAGGGCATCAACAGGTTGGTTCATAATTCCTCACCCCCTACTTCTTTTTCATCCACATCAATTGGGGATGAAAATTGGGTGAAAGGTGTTTTTCTAATGGTGCCACATGAGGGGTATTTAACTCCTACCTCTCCTTTTGATGATGACATGACTAGAGCACCTCATTATTTACATTTGTAGAAGCATTTTTTTTTACCTTATGATGATACATATCCTCATGGATGCACCTATGATGTTCACTTGAGTCACTTGAAGACTCATGATTTTCCTTGTTCCTTACTTAGTTCAATCGATGTTGGAGGAACTTCATCCAATACTTGGGTGAAGAGATATATGATTGGAGAACCTTTTTATTGGCATCAACATCCTTTGTTATTTCTTGATGATACACATATTCATGGATGCACAAATGGTACTTCTGTGAGGCCCTTGAAGGCTCATTGTTTTCTTTGCTCCCTATGTGGTTCAGATTTTAGTGGAGATTCTTCATTCACTTCTTGGATGAAAGAATACATGGATGATTGTTTTGATTCATATTACATATTTTTGGAGCAGCATTATAGGACATGGGATACTCACCTATGTCATTGGAGCATATTCGAATGGTCACTTGATGCTTGTATGCACCTAGCAAATGGTAGTCTACTTACTTGGAGGTACAAGCACTTTCATGATTCTTTGATGAGGCACCTCCTTGATGTACATTTTTATTCTGTTTCCATGTACTTTTATGATCTATATTGTGTACTTATAATGTTTGGAAGAATGCATACAAGGAAATGGGATCCAGGAATTCTCTTGCCGGATGGTATGGGTTGGAGAGCACTCCTAATTGTTGGAGTGCAATACAAGCAATGGGACCCTGGAATAATTTTAGTCTCATTGGTTCAAATTTTTTGTTTTGTAAAGAAAGCAGGTTCTTCAACATCCATGTTAGAATTTCTTGAGGACAAGCAATCTTGGGTGGGGAGGACTGTAATGTCCCCATTCAAATAAATTTCAAAATAGGAAATTCCACCAATCTACTAGCTTCCTAGGTTGGGGTGGAAACATTGGGATTTTGAATAAGGGAGCTAATAAACCCCAAATGGACATTATATTGACATAAATATATTAAAATGGGTTAAATAAATATTTATTATAGGAAAATAAGGTGGCACTTGGTCATGGAAACACTTTGGTGGTGTGGGACCCACAAAAAGCTAGATTCCTCATGCCACATGGCATTCTATTCTCACCCATTTGAATCCAAGGTGGAGTCTAATGATATTGGGGATTTGGAAGGTCAATATACTTGGCATGACTCGATTAAGGTCAAATTGGTGTGGAAGAGTAACTCCCATAGAAGAGGAAGAGGCATTTTATGGCTAGTGAGACACTTGGACTAGATTCCCTAGCTCTATGACAACAATGATGAAGATGCTATGACACCTATGACACAAATCATACTTGAATGCTGAAATATGACATATATGACATGTCAGGGCTAAAAATAGCCTCCAAGAAGGTGCACGATGGAGTTAGGTCATCCTAAGAAACACCCATTCAAAATGAGGGAAGATGGAGACTAGGAATTGTTGGACAAGTGGCACACATTGGAATCTCTTCCCAACTTGAGTTGGCATGAGTCTTTTGGAAGGATTTCTATGCAAGGATGTATTTGGAATTTTATAAAAGTCAAGAACAAAGAAGGAGAGTAGCTTTTGATCATTTTACATTTTGCATTTTGCATTTGGAGAGAAAAGCTAGTAGAGAGCTAGTCTACTTGCCTTAGCACCAATTTCAAGGCTGAAAGATTCCCATCCTAACTGGAAATTGGAGAGGCCATTCAAACCTTTAATTTGGATCTACAATGGAGTATCTAGTTATAGGTTGAATCTATGGGAAAGCTCATGGTTCATTCATCTACAACTTGTTCTTGCATCTCTTTCACATTTTCTTGCATATTTGGGCCCCTGGAGGAATTGCGCCCTTGGTGAGATGATGATCTATTTGTGAGAGTCCATGAATCTTCATTTATTTTTATTATAACCTATATACTATGTATTTACTACTTAGAAGACTCTCAGGTCGAAATACAAAGTGAAACTATGTACAAATATGAAACAATGCATAAATGATGCCATTTTCTCTATGTCTTGTTGTTGGAGCTTGAAGAGCCATTATTTCGAGTTGTATAATTCATTCTATGTGATTTTGTTGATGTATGGAGTTTAATTAATGTTATGAATAAGTTTAATTAGCATTTCACAATTCCTTGGCACCTAAATTTCGAATTTCATAACATATGGTGAAAATTACTAGCTTTCCCCCCTATGTGAAGACTTACATATAGACATCTTATTTGAGGGAGTTGAAGAAGTTCATAAGAACTAATTGATGATACATTGGGGAGATAATTAAAGTAATTTATCAGTACCATAACTCTTTTCTGAAATTTGGAAAGTTTTAACATCATTTGGAGAGCCATCTTTGACCACTACCCCTGGGGGATTGAAGCTCGATTTGACTAGTACATTTCCCTACTTTGTCCAGATTGTAAATGAATGTTGCAGAAGTGTTTTAAGGGTTTTTAAGCATCCATAATCCTCATGTATATGTCTTAATACCTTCCAAACTCATCCAGACCCCATTTGGAATCATTTGGAGCCATTCAGAAGCAGTTGGGTTAATGCTAGTCTAAGGGTTGAATTGGTTAAAAATTGCAATTTTTCCTAGTTTGTGCAAATTCTTAAAAAGGGACACTACATGTTAACTCACCGCGATTATAATATGGGGATTCAATAACCTATGGGAATCCACTAGAGACTTATAGAAGCATCCTATAGGTTCCAAGAGGGTTTCAGAACCCTAAACCTATCCCTAATTCTAGTTATCAAAATCCTAGTAGAAGGTGGTGTGCAGGGGTGGGGAAGGGTGGACTTTTTCACTAGCCACTTGTTACTCGATAGTATGAGAAGGAGTGTCAAGGATATGCAATTGGAGCAAAGAAATATAAGTATAATGTAGATGATTATAGAATACCATAGTGATCACATAGCTTCATAGTAAGCTTGTACATCTTTGTAATTTGTATTGTCATCTCCATAAGATAAGAAGATGGAATGCATTGTCCTTCGTAGAATGTTGGTTTTCTTATATCATTTTCTAGGGTATATATTTGTGTGGCATTATGTGGCTTGTCTATTGAAGTCTATGCCATACACTATGTTGACACAATGATTGTCAACAGGGATTCTGTTGTTGCAGCAACATCCCTCCCCAAATTTTTGTAGATATTGGGACCCTCCTTTATTTTCCCAGAAATTTTGCTTTAAAAGTTAAGTCTCCTTTGAAAAAACTTTGAACTTAGTTTTTTTGTTTCAAATGAAAGATCTTTTTTGAAGTTAAAGTTTTCTTCCCAGTCAAAAAACTCAAATTTTCCTCCCGAAACGGCGAAAGAACTCGAGATTCTCTCCCGAAACGACGGAAGATCTTGGGATGTTCACCTGGAACTTTGGAAGAACTTAAAATTCTTTCCTGAAACAGTGGAAACACTCGTCAAGTTTTGTCGCAACAAGGTTTTTCTTACCAAGTCCCTCAACCACATACTTTTCGAAAAGACTTAACAAACTCATCTGTCATTTTCGGAAGAACTTGTCGAGTCTTTCCGCAATGGCGAAGAAACTCAAGAACTTCTGCCGCGACTAACGTTCGGCTCATCATTTTCGGAAGAACCCGCCAAGTTATCCCGAAACGTCAGGAGAAACTCAAGAGTTTGAAACGCAAGCTTTTAGCTCGCCAACTCCGGAAGAACTTGTCAAGTCTTTCCGCGAAAGCGGTGCGTCTTTCTTTTGATTTCCCGCAACAAGCCAGACGCCACGCTTCGAAAGAAACTCAAAAAGTCTGCTCGCAACAGCGGGCGACACTCATCTTTTCCTCCCGGTTATTGACGGTTGTGCATAAATTCCAAAGGGTGGAAGTGACCCCACAGTATGGGTAATTAACCCCGTTTTAATTTCACCACCTACCCAATTTATTTCCCACACATAACAATCTTAATATAAGGGTGGTAGGGGGGTTTCGAATGTGCCATTGGTAAATTTTCATTTTGGGAAACGTCGTTGGAACCTGCGCAAGTTATTCGCTCCAACTCGGTTTATTCGTCACCAAATCAGCCCGCTGCACCATTGTTTCACTGACAGGTAGGTGGCTCTCCCGTTAGCTTTGTCTTATCTATGCGTCAAGACTTTCTCAGGGGTTTTTCATTTCACTACGTGGCCGGTGGGCTCTCGTAGCATTCCATCCTTTAAAATTTATGGCCACTGTATCCCATAGGGTTCTAATTGCTGGTAGCTAGGAGTCATAGCCAGTACTAATCTTCCCCAGTTAATCCATTGAAAGAACTATTCAAGCCCAGCCAGTCCCACCGGCTGCAATTCTATCATAAAATTACCCAAGCCGAGTCGATGCACTCAATCCAAGTTTTTAGCTAGCTATATGCTACTACTCAATACTGTCGAGTGAGGGGAAGTACCAGTCATAGCTGGCTGGGCTACTCAACCGCTAAGTTACATGGCTTGGATACCGGTTATTGAAAGCAGCTTCGTTATATGTTTTTTGGCTTCCTCGTAGAGTTTCCCAATCCAAGTCGGCATACCATTCGCGCTTTAGCCATTAGAAGTGCCTATAATGAAGGACATCGTATCTTCCGAGGGAAATGAGTTTTTTTACGTCATATGCCTATATTTTCGGAAGCTTTTAAATTTTTTCCAAACCAGACATTACTTCCCTAGAATGATCAAGTCTGATGGTTGTATTGTGTTTTCTTGAATAGTCTGTGTTTTGTTTGCCTCCCCGGTAGACAGCCTTATAATTTTATATATAGATTTCATTAGCATGCTAAGTCCATCTTGCTCTATGATTATTCTCTCATGATGATTTACAATCTTAAGCTCATGCACGTATGGTTGCTGACAGGGATAAGCCACGATGCCAAAAGGTAGAAGAAAGAAAGCTAAAATGACGGAGCCAGAACCAGTACAACCAAGGACTGAAAATCTTTTCCAAGACACAAAGTGCACCACTGGCGTCCCTCTCGAGGTCCGGTGGGGAGATGTTTACCTGATGATCAGGGACCAAGATATCCCAGACGTGCTATTAGAAGAAGAACAAATCTACCTAAACATCAGGACCTTTGGCATAGCCAGGGCTTCAACTCGCCCTGAGCTATTCCCGTGCTCAGAAGTGATCGGGTGGATCTTGGAACATGCCAACCCACAAACAAGAGTGTTGCATGATAGCAAGGGAGAGCCATTCGCTTCATTCCATCTAGCTTATATTGCAACAGCCTACAAATTCTCACGTCCCCAGCAGGCACTGAACGATGAATGGTTGGGACAGATGAATAATTTTGAAATATCTAAGAGGCTATTAATCATGGGAAAACAGTTGAGGAAGAGGGACAATGATGAGTATGACGTTCAGAGCCTAAGACCTCCATTCAAGTTGATTGCCCTTATGCTAAGCAGAATTTTCGGCATGCTCGATGGGACCGTATATAGGATACAATGGGCCCCCATAATCCATGCCATAGCATTTAAGGGAACTGTGTTTGATTGGGCTACTATCCTCTCAGACAGTTTGGCATCCACTGTGGCCGCAGCTAGAGAAGGTTTGGCCCTAAATAAGTTAGATTTTTTCATGTATTCGTACCTCATTGATTGCATCCTAGCAAAGCTCCCTTTCCCCAAGTTAGGTTTCTCATGGGATCAGGCCAACACCCTGGTATACACTGATTATAAAATGCTATGGGCTCAGAATTACAGAGCGCACTATAAGCTCATATGTGAAGAATTCACTGTGCCTCTGTATGAGCAGATGTTCAATGAAGAACCCAATTGCTTGTCGAAGAACGCCATGGAAGTCATGGAAGGTTATGGAGATTTCTACTTCTCAAAAAAGGGTACCTATATCAGGATGTTTGGAGCTTCTAATCCACCATACATCTTACCAAAATATGCCACTGATTTTGTAGTCCTGAAAGAAGCAGTCAGGCAAGTTTTCCTTGACGAAATAGGAGGAGTTCTTAATAAGCAGCATAAGGCTTCCTTCCCGCCTTTGCCTTTCTGTATAGGAGCCTATAAATTCTCAGGAGTTGCAGTAGCCGAAGAGTTCATTCAGGAGCTAAAATATTTTCACTTCGGTGAGCCAATCTTCCATAGAAATGACAGGCGGAGCAAGGTTGGGGAACATTGCAAAGAGTTGTATTCTCATTTTGAGTACGCCCATTACTATGATGCCAAAGAATAAGTGTTCAGGGGAATCAGTAATATGACTAAGTTGCAGATTTGTCGTCATAGCAGTGGAGCTAGCTATAGCTCTGCCACAGCCCGAGAAGCCAGTCAGAAGAAAGAAAGGGAAGCAGCTGAGGCCCTGGCCCGTGAAGAACAAAGTTTGAAAGAGGAAGCAAGACTGCAGCAGGAAGCTGAGGAAGTGAGATTGCAGCAGGAAGCCGAAGAAGAAAAAATGTAGCAGGAAGCTCAGGAACGAGAGCAGAGGGAGGTAATGGAAAATCAGCAACAGGCTGAGGAAGAAGAAAGAAGGCGTAAAGATGAAGAAGAACAAAATGTTGAAAGAGAACTTAAGGCCAACAAAGATGCCCAGGCGGGTGGCTCTGGCACCCAAGATATGGAAATAGACTCATCTCAGGAAGTGCAGACCCCACCCGCGGAGATAGAAGTCCATATAAGATACCTCCCGATCATCCCTTTCACCCCATCCGAAGATCATACTGTGTCCCGATGGGATAGATTTATGTATTATAAGAAGAGGAAGGTTGTGGTCCTAAAGTCAGAAGAGAGGATAAAGAGACTTTTCCAGGCAGATATTGTCACCCAGCGAGAAACCACGGTTATGAAAAATACAAATAAGGCTCCCATAGCCATGGCATCCGCCGTTGTGTCAGCAGCAAAAGCAACAGAAGACAATGTGATCGACATGGTCAAAGAGTTTGAGTCAACAAAGAGGAGAGCTCGCATGCTGCAACATACTGTGGCTAACGAGCAGGCTTATAGGGATATTATGGTGAACAAATATAATCATTTTCCTGTTGATCACAAAGAGTTGTTGGATAAGTAACGACACCTGGAAGAAGAAAAGGAACACCTGGAAATCCAGATGATGGTGCTAGAATAAAAAAAGAATGATTCCGAAGCTAAAGTTTTTCATCTAGAAGTAGATAAACAGGCAATGGTTGAGCAGCTAGAACAAGCAGAAAGCAGAGCGATGGATATGTCTCCCTTTCATGAGCAGTCCTGTGACATCTTAGGTCAGATGCATGCCACACAAGAACTGATTATTGAGGAGGTGTGCAAGCTCAAAACCATGTTGGATAGGATGAAGGAAGTTAATGTTGAAGCCAGTAGGCTTAAAGGAAAGTACACTCGGGTAAAAGCGAACATTGTGAGTCAGATGGAGTGGAGAAAAGGAAAGGTAGATTTCCCTAAGCATCTCTCGTTCAAATCTGTGGATGGTTTTAAGGAGGATGTAGCTCTTATGGAGTTCCGCAGGAATTGTGGCGCCAAGCTAATAGCTAAGATCCAGGGAACAATAGGGAAAAGTAATGGCCTGTATCAAAAGATTCTTGAAGTGCATGAAAAATGCAACCTTCTTTTTCCCCAGATCCTGGATGATTTTCCAAGCAGAGAGCAACGTTTGTCAGACTTGAAGAAAGAGATGGGCATTCAAATAGAGTATGTAAAGAAGATTGATGTGCTGGCCACCGATGATCTTCAACATAACATTGGGCTATCATCAGTATACAATCATATGCTCAAGGAGATCCACCAGGTAGCAATAGAAAAAATTCAGGGTATTGAAGCAGAGCTTGGTAAGCATGTGACTTCACAGAAGATCCTGCTTCCCTCACCAGCAAATGTGGTGGTAAGAGACATTGGCATATGGTTCAGTTATATTGCAGAAGAGGAGAAGAAGGAAGCAGCATCAGTAGCGGCCAGCACAGGCACCTCATCCCCAACAGAAGCACCACCCCAAGGATAATCACGCTATTCATAATACGTTGTTTTGTTTTTGTCTACTTCTTTTTGTCCCTGTGGTTAGAGCATGGAGTCACAAGGACAGTTGTCCTTTTCTGTTATGAGAAAGAATTTCTATTATGGGTAAAGGGCCACGAATTGTTTATTTTTTTGTAAAGGCTTTAAGAGACAAGTGTAAAAGGCTAGGTGGCAGCCCAAGAGGTATTTTGTAAACTTATAAATAGATGCATAGGGAATAGTGTAAGGGACTTTTGGCAGGGAAAAGGAATTTTCTGAACTTGTACGAACTATTTTGCACTTGCTCCAAGAAAATGAATTTTGCCTAATAAGAGCCTGGAGAGGACATCTTTTTCCTGGAAATGTGTGTTGGATGCATGCTGATTTATTCTTGAGTCATTCATATCTTACTATGAGATCTTTCTTTGTTGCCTTGAATTATTTCTGAGTATTGAATGATCTTACTATTTTCTGTGTAATGATGTTCCTCCTAAATGAGTAATAGAATGTTTTCTTATGAATTAAAAGCTATCTTTTATGTCTTTAACCTCCTGCTGTAGATGCATCTTTACGATTTAATGGCTACCTATTGATCTTTATATGTTTCTTTCAGCACATTACTCATATTTACAGCATTTCTCCTTGCAAGGATAGAATAGGTTTATTTTAGTTTTAGATATAGATTTGCTTCAAGTCCTGCACTTAGATTAAATTAGCTTAGGCACCTGCATGTCATTTTAAACATTACAATAAAAAAGAACGGTGGATCGGGCCATAACAGTTGTAAAGAAAGAAAATCTCCAAATCTAACGGTAGCCGGAACCACTAACCGGACGGATTCCCCATACCAAACGGTGGACAATCTAGTTGGGATAGTGTACTAGGGAGAATCCCTTTCTATTTGATGCTACGATCTATGAGGCATCAACGATTTTTGGCGCTAGAAGGAGGGCCTGAAGCGCATGCCTGATAAAGGAAAATCTCCCATTGTCAAAAATGTTACTGAAAACCCACTCAAAACAGGAATTTCAGACAACCCAAACCTTGAAGTAACAAATCAAGAAAACGTAATCTCTGATTCTGAACATCAAGAAGTCTTGTATGTTGTGCCTTTTGCAGAAATAGAAGATTTAAGGAGACATACACGATCTTATGTTAAGAAACTAGGTGGTTTAAATGCTATAACTTTTCTCCCTATGAAAAGTACTCCCATAAAAGAAAGACAGTACACCCGTGATTCGATTCTTGTGCAGAATTTTGAAGATCTTGTAAGTTTAACTTTGGATGAAATTATAGAACCCCTGAAAGAAATCGACCTTGAAAACCCAGAAAATTTTTCAGATCCAGAAAATCTTGGAGAACTTGTTACTCCAAAGAACACTCCAATTAATTCACCATACAATTCTCCACCTGATTCTCCACATAGAAACATGGTTGTACCTGCTTGGAGAGCGAGGGGAGCATTAAATCTAGCTGGGCCATTCCACAATCTGCCTAAAAATCCAGAGAAAGTCTTGCCTAAATTCGACCCAAGAAAAGCTATCTCTGCTGAAGATCATCTCAAGAGTTTGTATTTAGCCTTTAATCTGTTAAATGTACAACATGAAGATGTAGTTTGTAGGCTTTTTCCATACACATTTGAACCGAAAGATTCCTCCTAGTATTTTAGCTTACAAGCTAGCTCAATTTCCAGCTGGGAAGAATTTGAAACATGTTTCTTAAAAGTATGGAAATCAAAAGACTGTAGCTACACTCATGAAAGAATTATTGTCCATGAGAATGGAAAAGAAAGAAAAGGTTCAGGACTTCAACCAAAGGTTCACAACACTCTTGAATAATTTCAGCGAAGCAAATAAACCAGCAGAAGAATCTCTAGTTGAATATTATACAACAGCTCTTGAAGGGCCTATAGCAATGTTCGTTAAAAGATCTAAGAAAACCACCCTGATAGAAAATTTTGAAGAAGCTAGAAAGGTGGAAGAAGAAGCAGACAGCATTGCTAAACATGCCTTATATGCAGAGACAAAACCAGCAACTAGTAAAAAAAACCTGCTGCTCACCAGGAATAAAGAAGAGTCATCAACAAACATGGAGAATGTAGTTAAGATGATGCAGAAATTGTCCAATAAAATTGTAGATCTCGAGAAAGATAAAACAGCTAGTACATCTAGGAAGCCTTTCAAACCATTCTACAAGAGGAGGGAAGAAACAATCAACCCCATCCACCAATGAATACTTCTCCTGTTTTAAATCTGAATGAAATAGGGATGGAAAACTTTTGCACATTTCATCAAGAGCCACACTCGGAAAAGAGCTGCCCACAATGGATTAACTCTATGAGTTTAGTCATGAACCAAATGCTAGATTCACATATCCCATATCAAGATGGTCCTCCAGAGGAAGCAATCCCTGAGATAGAGGAACCATCCCCAGACACTACCATGGTGCTATGGGATTGGGTACCTTTAACTGAATTGGTAGAAGGTGATCCCGTGGAAAGCCCAGTTTCTGCTATAAACATTAACACTCATAATAAAGGTCCCATTGCAGATCTAGTTCCAAGCTTGACTATTCCCAAGCCTAAAATTTCAAAAGAATTGCCTAGAAGACACATCACAGTCATTCCACCACAACCTAAAGCTAACCAAATAGCGGTCAAGCAGCCTAACATTGAAAGAACGGTTCAATAACCAAAGGTCACAATGCATAAGACAGACCATCAAAATAGAATTGTAAAAGAATGTGATATAGGATATGACATCATTGAAGATATAAAGAAAGTAAAGGAAAATGTTTCAATATTCAATATGTGCAGTTTTCCCCAGCAACGAGACAAGTTGTTGCATGTTCTTCAATACCGGCCCAGCGCTCCATTAACAGATACTCAAGAAGACCCTGAAATTAATGAGGCCAGTATCGATGGGAAATCCAAATCTCAGACGTTGTCGTTCCTCTTAACTTTTGAAATCTTCAATCACAATGTACACAATTGTCTGGTAGATTATGGAGCATCTTCGAATGTCATGCCACTATCTATCTGTAAAAAGATTAACGGTCAACCAATTCCATCTCCCGCCCAGATTATTCAGTTAGATAGGACTGATGTCAAAGTTATCGGGGAAATGAAAGATGTCCTCATTAGGTTGTCAACAGATCCTAGAGTTTGTCAGTTCGCTGATATAATGATAGTTGACATTCCCGAAGCCTACGGTTTAATCCTAATTAGGGACTGGTCCACTAAGTTGAATGGTTACTTTGCAACTGATTTGTCCCATTTGTGGTTGCCATATCAAAACAAACAGAATCAGATCAAGGTTCTAAGAGAACCGCACATGAAACAAAATGTAACTCAACTAGAAGGAAAGAATGAAGCTATAACCTTTTCATCCTCAGTTTTGGGAAATTATTTCTTAGAAATTGATCCGGGTAATTATCAGTCTGAAACTATTATCCATGAATCAGATGAATAGTCTGATCTCCTTCATTTTTCTCGGATTGATGATATTGACTGTAATATAGTTAGTTTAGTCACTAACTCAGATCACACAGATACTAACTTAGCTAAATCAAGCGATATTTTTTGGACATTATGCTTTGATGGTTCTAAAACTTTGGAGGGGTCCGGAGCCGGTTGTGTTCTGGTGGACCCAGAAAGAAACAAGTATTTTTTTTCCTATAGATTAGAATTTGATTGTACTAATAACACTGCTAAATATGGAGCTTTAGTCCATGAATTGAAGAAAGCCATCGGTTTAAATGTCAAGTACATGAAGGTTTTTGGTGACTCAGAAATAGTAGTGAGATAGGTAAGAGATACCATTCACTGTCTTTCACCTCATTTGAGGAGTTATTAGGCTGAGGTATGGGATTTAATTATGCATTTTGATGCTTTCAATATAAAGTTTGTTCCTAGATTGCAGAATGTTGCGGCTGATTTATTAGCAACCTCCGCTTCTAGATTGGTGCCGACTAATAATAAATGCTCAATTGAATTGGTTTTCAAGCCTTTTGTCCCTGACAATATCACAAACTTCAGAGTTTTCGATGATGACGAACAGATTATCAGTTTTCTAACAAATGAAGACATATTCCAAGAAGTTGTGATAGATGAAGAAGAACATGATTTTGATTTGCAAAAGAAAGATACAGCTAAAGGCAATTTCATCCCCAAAGGGGTGAGGTCGCTAGAAATGTTGTTTGATCTATAGAGCAAGTTCAAAAGGCCAGCAAATACCAAGACCAATAGCTCATCAATGCAGCATGAATTAGTTAATTTGGGCATCAAGGCTGAACCAAAGTTTGTTAACCTTGGCAAATATTGTTCATCGGGAGAAAGAGATAAGTTCATCAAACTATTTCGACAATATAAGGATGTTTTTGTATGGACTTATGAAGATCTGAAAACATATGACATCCGCATTATTCAACATGTCATACCAATGAAGGCAGGTGTCAATCCATTTCAGCATCAATTAGGAAGGATGCATCCTACTCTTGAACCTCTGATTCAAAAGGAATTGAAGAAATTACTGGATGCTAAAATAATCTTTAAAGTCTGGCATTCGGAGTGGGTTGCTAACCTAGTTCCGGTGAGAAAGAAGTCAAGAGAGATAAGACTATGCGTTGACTTCATAAATTTGAATAGGGCTTCATATAAAGACAACTATCTCGTTCCTTCAATGGAACAAATTCTCCAGATGGTATCAGGATCAGAACTCTTTTCCCTTCTTCATGGTTTCTCTGGTTACAATCAAGTATTAGTAGCTGAAGAAGACCATCTTAAGACTACTTTTCGCACTAAAAGGGGAACTTTCGCATATAGAAGGATGCCATTCGATCTGATAAACGCAGGAGCTACATTCCAGGGAGCTATGGATATCGCCTTCCGAGGATTGGGTGGCCATTGTGTCGTTGTCTATCTAGATGATGTGATGGTTTTTTCGAAGAAAAGAGAAGATCATGTTGTTCACTTGAAACGGATTTTTTATCGTTGCCGAAAATATGGTATGTCTTTAAATCCCAAGAAGAGTGTGTTCGTTGTTCCCGAAGGTCAGCTGTTGGGCCACATCATTTCAAAAAGGGGAGTTGCAATAAATCAAGAGAGAGTCAAGCTATCAACAAAATCCCAATGCTTCATAACAAGAAGTCCATGCAGTCATTTATGGGCACTATCAATTTTGTCCGAAGGTTTGTCCTCGATATCGCTCAAATTGTTAAACCTTTGCAACAAATGGTCAAGCAAAGCATATAGTTCAAGTGGACAGACTTAGAAAATGATGCATTTAGAGACATTAAGGCAGCCATAGCCAAGGCTCCTTCCTTAAGAAGCCCAGATTTTGACAAAGATTTTATCTTGTATACTTTTGCTTCAGATGACTCTCTCGTGGCTGTGCTCACGCAAAAAGTAGAATTAGGAGACGAATACCCAATCTCGTTTATGAGAACTAGTTTGCAAGGTGGTGAAATCAATTATCTCGTTGTCGACAAACATGCGTATGCTGTCTTCAAAGCAGTTAAACAGTTGAGACCATATATTCTTAAGAACAAAACTAAATTTATAGTTCCCCATCCAGCTGTTAGATCCTTGTTTGTTCAAAAGGAATTAGGAGAAAGGAGGGGAAACTGGGTCACAGCTCTTCAAGAATATGACTTAGAATTTAAGCCAGCCACTATCATCAAAGGACAAGACCTGTGCAAATTGCTTACAGAAAATCCGACTGATGAAGAGCAGCATTGGAAAAATGAAGCTAAGCTGAATTCAGTTGAAGTATGTCCTATCTTCACAGCTCCTCAATCATGGTATAGGGATCTAGTGCATTATTTGTAGCAAGGATACCTACCTGAGCACTGGAGCTCTAAGCAAAGAAGGGAACTCCGTTTAAAATCAGCGGCTTGTCAAATCATTGGTGGGATACTTTTTAGAAAAAAAATTACGATGGATTTTTTCTCAAATGTCTAGAGAAAGAGGATGCAAGTAAAGTTGTCAAAGAGCTACATGATGGTCCTGCCGGTGGACATTATTCAGGGGAGACAACAGCCCACAAAATACTCAAAGTTGGATATTATTGACCCACTTTATTCCGAGATTCTCATGCTTATGCACGGAACTGTGATATATGCCAAAGAAGTGATAGGAAATTACCTAAGGCAGCAAGACCTTTGTAGCCGGTTATTATCTCAGAACCTTTCGAAGAATGGGGTATAGAAGTCATTGGAGAGATAAACCCAAATTCGTCTCTACAACATCGATACATCCTGACGGCCACCGACTACTTCACCAGATGGACGGAGGCTACCCCATTGCGTAAGATCAATGAAGATGCAGTCATCAGCTTCTTGAAAGAAAACATCATAACCAGGTATGGGGTTCCAATTTCCCTAGTATTTTATAATGCTCCTTATTTCTCGTATTTTAAGATAAATGAATTTGTTTATGAATGGGGAATTAAATTGCATTATTTGGCCAATTATTACCCTCAAGGGAACGGACTAGCTAAATCTTCAAACAAAAACCTCATCCGAATTCTCAAGAAGACTGTGATTGAAAATCAGCGAAGCTGGCATATATCTCTCCCAAATGCCTTATGGGCAGATAGGGTAACTCCAAAGAATGCATTAGGGGTTTCCCCTTACACCCTCGTCTATGGCAAGGAAGCCATACTCCCTCCCAACATCTTACTTCCATCCTTGCAGTTGTCCCAAGCCTCTCGAGGGTCTAGTAGTCAAGTCTTACAATCTAGGATCAATACCTTGCTTCAGCTTGAAGAATCCCGACAGAAAGCTAAAGACTGGTTTCACCACCACCAATATATAATCAAAAGATGGTTCCATAAAAGGAATTCTGGTAAAAGAAGTTTTGAAGTAGGGGACTTAGTCCTGAAATGGGACCATAATCATGAGGGTAAGGGGATGCACACGAAATTCCAACACCTATGGGTAGGCCCTTACCAAATTTCTGCAAAGCTCGGCCCATCCACTTACAAGCTAACGGACCTCCAAGGAGGGGAAGTAACCCTTCCTATTAATGGCCTTGCCTTGAAGCAATACTTTGCGTAGTCTCAATGAGACTTTATGTACATAAATAAAACTTTTCTTTTCTTTTATTTTAGTCCCTTGTTTCCTTTTGTTTCAGCTATTTTGTCTCTTTCTCATCGTTTGAGCTTTTGTACAAATTTGTTTTCCTGAGTCACCTACAATTGGGCCTCTCGTGAAAGAAGATCTCTCAAGGAATCGCACAACTCATGAAACCGGTAATGTATCCTCGAAAGAAAGTTTACCCATGCATTTTTGGCTTTGTTGATCGTTCTCCAGAATGAAGAAATCATATTCTGTTGGTCAAACTAACCCTTGTTTAAATAGAAGAGATTTATTATTATCCTTACTACTATCTTCGGGCTCCATCCACTATCACACTTAAAAGCATCTCAAGAAGACCATTGTAGTGGGACCCACGGAAAGGTAGCACATCTCGAAGGCATAGGGTATTGAAATGACTCCATGCTGCAAATTTAAAAGCCCAAAGGGCTTATAATCAAGGGTATGTTTTCCAGAGATTCTCACCTCAATCAAAGCATGGCTAAGATAAAAGTAAAGCATATAGGTCAAGGAAACTGTCCAAAAGACTCAGCTCATCCAAGGCTCCTCTCCGTCCGTGAGACTTGATAAATCAATAAAATATCTCGCTCACACAAAAGGACATTATGGATCAAGGAGCCAAAATCAAAGATTGCATTTTAAAGAAAATATTTCTGGAAGGCCCAAACAGCAAAGCTGTCAAATGTATGAACATCCAAAAGGATGCAGGCGACATGGGAATGAGGAACAAGAGCAATAGTTTCTATGAGATGTTGTTGCTAATCCTGTGGAGTCCGATGGTAGTGGTCACTTGAAAGATGAATATTCTAAAAATGAACCCCACATGTTGGCCCTTGGAAAGTTTTAAAGATGTCTTCATCGAAGCTCCCCTTCCCCAATGACCAACGGATAAAGTGACTACTTCCTTTTCCGAGATTCAAACACTCAACTGAATATTGCACATGAGGTGGACAGGTTTTAGAAGGAATTCTTTCCCTAAATGAGATAGTTTCCAGAGATCTGTGTTCGCCATCGATTCGCCAATTGTTGTTGTAGCAACATCCCTCCCCAAATTTTTGTAGATATTGGGGCCCCTCCTTTATTTTCCCAGAAAGTTTGCTTAAAAAGTTAAGTCTCATTTGAAAAAACTTTGAACTTAGCTTTTTTGTTTCAAATGAAAGACCTTTTTCGAAGTTAAAGTTTTCTTCCAAGTCACAAAACTCAAATTTTCCTCCCGAAACGACGGAAGAACTCGAGATTCTCTCCCGAAACGGTGGAAGATCTTGGGATGTTCACCCGGAAATTCGGAAGAACTTGAAATTCTTTCCCGAAACAGTGGAAACACTGGTTAAGTTTTGCCGCAAAGAGTTTTTTCTTACCAAGTCCCTCGGCCACTTACTTTTCGAAAAGACTTAACAAACGCATCCGTCATTTTTGGAAGAACTCGTCAAGTCTTTCCGTAATGGCGGAGAAACTCAAGAACTTCCGCCACGACTAACTTTCAGCTCATCATTTTCGGAAGAACCCGCCAAGTTCTCCCGAAACGTCGGGAGAAACTCAAGAGTTTGCACCGCAAGCTTTTAGCTCGCCAACTCTGGAAGAACTCATCGAGTCTTTCCATGAAAGCAGAGCGTCTTTCTTTTTCTTTCCTGCAACAAGCCAGAAGCCACGCTTCGAAATAAACTCGCAAAGTCAGCCCACAACGGCAAGCGAGACTCACCTTTTCCTCCCGATTATTGACGGTTGTGCATAAATGCCAAAGGGTGGAAGTGACCCCACGGTATGGGTAATTAACCCTGTTTTAATTTCACCACCTGCCCGATTCATTGCCCACACATACCAATCTTAATATAAGGGTGGCGGGGGGGGTTTCGACTGTGCCATTGGTAAATTTTTGTTTTGGGAAACGCCGTTGGAACCTGCACAAGTTATTCGCTCCAACTCAGTTTATTCGCCACCACATCATCCCGCTACAGCATTGTTTCACTGACAGGTGGGTGGTTCTACCGTTAGCTTTGTCTTATCTATGCATCGAGACTTTCTCGGGGGTTTTTCATTTCACTACATGGCCGGTGGGATCTCGTAGAATGCCATCCTTTAAAATTTACGGCCACTACATCCCATAGGGTTCTCATTGCTGGTAGCTAGGAATCATAGCCAGTACTAATATTCCCTAGTTAATCCATTGAAAGAACTAGTCAAGCCTAGCAAGTCCCACCAGCCGCAGTTCTATCATAAACTTACTCAAGCCGAGTTGATGCACTCAATCCAATTTTTTAGCCGGCTATATGCTGCTACTCAATACTGTCGAGCGAGGGGTCGTACCAGTCATAGCTGGCTGGGCTACTCAACTACTAAGTTACTTGGCTTGGATACCGGTTATTGAAAGCAGCTTCGTTATATGTTTTTTGGCTTCATCATAGAGTTTCCCAATCCAAGCCGGCACACCATTCGCGCTTTATCCATTAGAAGTGCCTATAATGAAGGACGTCCTATCTTCCGAGGTAAACGAATTTTTTACGTCGTATGCCTATATTTTCGGAATATTTTAAATTTTTTCCAAACCAGACGTTACTTCCCTATAATGATCAAGTCTAATGGTTGTATTGTGTTTTCTTGAATAGTCTGTGTTTTGTTTGCCTCCCCGGCAGACAGCCTTATAATTTTATATATAGCTTTCATTAGCATGCTAAGTCTGTCTTGCTCTATGATTATGCTCTCATAATGATTTACAATCTTAAGCTCATGCACGTATGGTTGCTGACAGGGATAAGCCACGATGCCAAAAGGTAGAAGAAAGAAAGCTAAAATGTCGGAACCAGAGCCAGTACAACCAAGGACTGAAACTCTTTTCCAGGACACAAAGTGCACCACTGGCGTCCCTCCTGAGGTCCGGAGGGGAGATGTTTACCAGATGATCAGGGACAAAGATATCCCAGACGTGCTGTTAGAAGAAGAACAAATCTACCTAAACATAAGGACCTCTGGCATATCTAGGGCTTCAACTCGCCCTGAGCTATTCCCGTGCTCAGAAGTGATCAGGTGGATATTGGAACATGCCAACACACAAACAAGAGTGTTGCATGACAGCAAGGGAGAGCCATTCGCTTCATTCCATCTAGCTTATATTGCAGCATCCTACAAATTCTCATGTCCCCAGCAGGCACTGAAGGATGAATGGTTGGGACAAATGAATAATTTCGAAATAGCTAAGAGGTTGTTTCACGGGAAACAGCTGAGGAAGAGGGACAATGATGAGTATGACGTTCAAATCCTAAGACCTCCATTCAGGTTGATTTCCCTTATGCTAAGCAAAAATTTTGGCATACCCGATGGGACTGCATATAGGATACAATGGGCCCCCATAATCCATGCCATAGCATTTAAGGGAATTGTGTTTGATTGGGCTACTATCCTATCAGACAGTTTGGCATCCACTGTGGCCGCAGCTAGAGAAGGTTTGGCCCTAAAGAAGTCATAGTTTTCCATGTCTTCGTACCTCATTGATTGCATCCTGGCAAAGCTCCCTTTCCCCAAGTTAGGTTGCTCATGGGATCAGGCCAACACCCCGGTATACACTGCTTATAAAATGCTATGGGCTCAAAATTACAGAGCGCACTATAAGCTCATATGTGAAGAATTCATTATGCCTCTGTATGAGCAGATGTTCAATGAGGAACCCAATTGCTTGTCGGAGAACGCCATGGAAGTCATGGAAGGTTATGGAGATTTCTACTTCTCAGAAAAGGGAACCTATATCAGGATGTTTGGAGGTTCTAAGCCACCATACATCTTACCAAAATACGCCACTGATTATGTAGTCCTGAAAGAAGCAGTCAGGCAAGTTTTCCTTGACAGAATAGGAGGAGTTCTTAATAAGCAGCATAAGGCTTCCGTCACTCCTTTGCCTTTCTGTATAGGAGCCTATAAATTCTCAGGAGTTGCAGCAGCCGAACAGTTCATTGAGGAGCTAAAAGCTTTTCACTTCAGTGAGGCAATCTTCCATAGAAATGACAGGCGGAGCAAGGTTGCAGAGAATTGCAAAGAGTTGTATGCTCATTTTGAGTACGCCCATTACTATGATGCCAAAGAAGAAGTGTTCAGGGGAATCAGTAATATGAATGAGTTGCAGATTTGTCGTCATAGCAGTGGAGCTAGCTCTAGCTCTGCCACAGCCCGAGAAGCAAGTCAGAAGAAAGAAAGGGAAGCAGCTGAGGCCCTGGCCCATGAAGAAAAATGTTTGAAAGAGGAAGCAAGACTGCAGTAGGAAGCTGAGGAAGTGAGATTGCAGCATGAAGCCGAAGAAGAAAGACTACAGCAGGAAGCTCAGGAACGAGAGCAGAGGGAGGTAATGGAAAATCAGCAACAGGCTAAGGAAGAAGAAAGAAGGCATAAAGCTAAAGAAGAACAAAATGCTGAAAGAGAACTTAAGGCCAACGAAGATGCCCAGGCGGGTGGCTCTGGCACCCAAGATATGGAAATAGACTCATCTCAGGTAGTGCAGACCCCACCCACGGAGACAGAAGTCCATATAAGAGACCTCCCGATCACCCCTTTCACCCCATCTGAAGATCATACTGTGTCCCGATGGGATAAATTTGTGTATTATAAGAAGAGGAGGGTTGTGGTCCTAAAGTCAGAAGAGCGGATAAAGAGACTTTTCCAGGCAGATATTGTCACCCAGCGAGAAACCACGGTTATGCAAAATACAAATAAGGCTCCCATAGCCATGGCATCCGTCGTTGTGTCGGCAGCAAAAGCAACAGAAGACAATGTGATCGACATGGTCAAAGAGTTTGAGTCAACAAAGAGGAGAGCTCGCATGCTACAACATACTGTGGCTAACGAGCAAGCTTATAGGGATCTTGTGGTGAACAAATATAATCGCCTGTCTGCTGATCACAAAGAGTTGTCGGATAAGTATCGACACCTGGAAAAAGAAAAGGAACACCTGGCAATCCAGATGATGGTGCTAGAAGCAAAAAAGAATGATTCTAAAGCTAGATTTTTTCATCTGGAAGTAGATAAACAGGCAATGGTTGAGCAGCTAGAACAATCAGAAAGCAGAGCGATGGATATGTCTCCCTTTCATGTGCAGTCCTGTGACATCTTAGGTCAGATGCATGCCACACAAGAACTGATTACTGAGGAGGTGTGCAAGCTCAAAACGATGTTGGATAGGATGAAGGAAGTTAATGCTAAAGCCAGTAAGCTGAAAGGAAAGTACACTCGGGTAAAAGTGAACATTGTGAGTCAGATGGAGTGGAGAGAAGGAAAGGTAGATTTTCCTAAGCATCTCCCGTTCAAATCTGTGGACGATTTTAAGGAGGATGTAGCTCTTATGGAGTTCCGCAGGAATTGTGGTGCCAAGCTAATAGCTAAGATCCAAGGAACAATGGGGAAAATTAATGGCCTGTATCAAAAGATTCTTGAAGTGCATGAAAAATGTAAGCTTATTTTCCCCCAGACCTTGGATGATTTTCCAAGCAAAGAGCAACGTTTGTCAGACTTGAAGGAAGAGCTGGGCATTCAAATAGAGTATGTAAATAAGATTGATGTGCTGGCCACCGATGATCTTCATCATTACATTGGGTTATCATCAATATACAATCATATGCTCAAGGAGATCCACCAGGCAGCAATAGCATAAATTCAGGGTATTGAAGCAGAGCTTGGTAAGCATGTGACTTCACAGAAGATCCTGCTTCCCTCACCAGCAAATGTGGTGGTAAGAGACATTGGTATATGGTTCAGTTATATTACAGAAGAGGAGAAGAAGGCAGTAGCACCGGTAGCGGCTAGCACAGGAACCTCATCCCCAACAGAAGCGCCACCCCAAGGATAATCACGCTAGTCATAATATGTTGTTTTGTTTTTGTCTACTTCTTTTTGTCCCTATGGTTAGAGAGTGGAGGCACAAGGACAGCTGTCATTTTCTGTTATGAGAAAGAATTTCTATTATGGGAAAAGGGCCACGAATTGTTTATCTTTTGGTAAAGTCTTTAAGAGACAAGTGTAAAAGGCCAGGTGGCAGCCCAAGAGGCATTTTGTAAACTTATAAATAGATGCATAGGGAATAGTGTAAGGGACTTTTGGCAGGGAAAAGGAATTTTTTGAACTTGTACGAACTATTTTGCACTTGCTCCAAGAAAATGAATTTTGCCTAATAAGAGCCTGGAGAGGACATCTTTTTCCTGGAAATGTGTGTTGGATGCATGCTGATTTATTCTTGATTCATTCATATCTTACTGTGAGATCTTTCTTTTCTGCCATGAATTATTTCTGAGTATTGAATGATCTTACTATTTTTTGTGTAATGATGTTCCTCCTAAATGAGTAATAGAATGTTTTATTATGAATTAAAAGCTATCTTTTATGTCTTTAACCTCTTGTTGTAGATGCATCTTTACGATTTAATGGCTACCTATTCATCTTTATATGTTTCTTTCAGCACATTACTCATATTTACAGCATTGCTCCTTGTAAGGATAGAATAGGTTTATTTCAGTTTTAGATACAGATTTGCTTCAAGTCCTACACTTAGATTAAATTAGCTTAGGCACCTGCATGTCATTTTAAACATTAAAATAAAAAAGAACGGTGGATCGGGCCATAACCGATGTAAAGAAAGCAATCTAGGATCAATACCTTGCTTCAGCTTGAAGAAGCCCGACAGAAAGCTAAAGACCGGTTTCACCACCACCAAGATATAGTCAAAAGATGGTTCGATAAAAGGAAGTCTGGTAAAAGAAGTTTTGAAGTAGGGGACTTAGTCCTGAAATGGGACCATAATCATGAGGGTAAGGGGATGCACACGAAATTCCAACACCTATGCGTAGGCCCTTACCAAATTTCTGCAAAGCTCGGCCCATCCACTTACAAGCTAACGGACCTCCAAGGAGAGGAAGTAACCCTTCCTCTTAATGGCCTCGCCTTGAAGCAATACTTTGCGTAGTCTCAATGAGACTTTATGTACATAAATAAAAAATTTCTTTTATTTTATTTTAGTCCCTTGTTTCCTTTTGTTTCAGCTATTTTGTCTCTTTCTCAGCATTTGAGCTTTTGTACAAATTTGTTTTCCTAAGTCACCTGCAATTGGGCCTCTCGTGAAAGAATATCTCTCAAGGAATCGCACAACTCATGAAACCGGTAATGTATCCTCGAAAGAAAGTTTACCCATGCATTTTTGGCATTGCTGATCATTCTCCAGAATGAAGAAATCATATTTTGTTGGTCAAACTAACCCTTTTTTAAATAGCAGAGATTTATGATTATCCTTACTACTATCTTCGAGCTCCATCCACTATCACACTTAAAAGCATCTCAAGAAGACCGTTGTAGTGGGACCCATGGAAAGGTAGCACATCTCGAAGGCATAGGGTATTGAAATGACTCCATGCTGCAAATTTAAAAGCCAAAAGGGCTTATAATCAAGGGTCTGTTTTCCACAGATTCTCGCCTCAATCAAAGCATGGCTGAGATAAAAGCAAAGCATACAGGTCAAGGAAGCTGTCCAAAAGACTCAGCTCATCCAAGGCTCCTCTCCGTCCGTGAGACTTCATAAATCAATAAAATCTCTCGCTCACACAAAAGGACATTATGGATTGAGGAGCCAAAATCAAAGATTGTATTTTAAAGAAAATATTTCTGGAAGGCCCAAACAGCAAAGCTGTCAAATGTATGAACATCCAAAAGGATGCAGGCAGCATGGGAATGAGGAACAAGAGCAATAGTGTCTATGAGATGTTGTTGCTAATCCTGTGGAGTCCGATGGTAGTGGTCACTTGAAAGATGAATCTTCTAAAAATGAACCCCACATGTTGGCCCTTGGAAAGTTTTAAAGATGTCTTCATCGAAGCTCCCCTTCCCCAATGACTAATGGATAAAGTGACTACTTCCTTTTCCGAGATTCGAACGCTCAACTGAATATTGCACATGAGGTGGACAGTTTTTAGAAGGAATTCTTTCTCTAAATGAGATAGTTTCCAGAGTTCTGTGTTCGCCAGCGATTCGCCAATTGTTGTTGCAGCAACATCTCTCCCCAAATTTTTGTAGATATTGGGGCCCCTCCTTTATTTTCCCAGAAAGTTTGCTTAAAAAGTTAAGTCTCCTTTGAAAAAACTTTGAACTTAGTTTTTTTGTTTCAAATGAAAGATCTTTTTCGAAGTTAAAGTTTTCTTCCAAGTCAAAAAACTCAAATTTTCCTCCCGAAACGGCGGAAGAACTTGAGATTCTCTCCCGAAACAACGGAAGATCTTGGGATGTTCACCCGGAACTTCGGAAGAACTTGAAATTCTTTCCCGAAATAGCAGAAACACGCGTCAAGTTTTGCCGCAACGAGTTTTTTCTTACCAAGTCCCTCGGCCACTTGCTTTTCAAAAAGACTTGACAAACTCATCCGTCATTTTTGAAAGAACTCGCCGAGTCTTTCCGCAATGGCGGAGAAACTCAAGAACTTCCGCTGTGACTAACTTTCGGCTCATCATTTTCAGAATAACTCACCAAGTTATCCCGAAACGTCGGGAGAAACTCAAGAGTTTGCACCGCAAGCTTTTATCTCTCCAACTCCGGAAGAACTCGTCGAGTCTTTCCATGAAAGCGGAGCGTCTTTCTTTTTCTTTCCTGCAACAAGCCAGATGCCATGCTACGAAAGAAACTTGCAAAGTCCGCCTGCAACAACGGGCGAGACTCACCTTTTCCTCTTGATTATTGACGGTTGTGCGTAAATGCCAAAGGGTGGAAGTGACCCCACCGTACGGGTAGTTAACCCCATTTCAATTTCACCACCTACCCGATTTATTGCCCACACGTACCAATCTTAATATAAGGGTGGCGAGGGGGGTTTCGACTGTGCCATTGGTAAATTTTCATTTTGGGAAACGCCATTGGAACCTGCGCAAGTTTTTCGTTCCAGCTCGATTTATTCGCCACCACATCAGCCCGCTGCACCATTGTTCACTGACAGGTAGTTGGTTCTACCATTAGCTTTGTGTTATCTATGCGTCGAGACTTTCTCGGGGTTTTTTTCATTTCACTACGTGGTCGGTGGGCTCTCGTAGCATGCCATCCTTTAAAATTTATGGCCAGTGCAGCCCATAGGGTTCTCATTGCTGGTAGCTAGGACTCATAGCCAATACTAATCTTCCCCAGTTAATTCATTGAAAGAACTAGTCAAGCCTAGCTAGTCCCATCGGCCATAGTTCTATTATAAACTTACTCGAGCCGAGTCGATGCACGCAATCCAAGTTTTTAGCCGGCTATATGCTGCTACTCAATACTGTCGAGCGAGGGGCAGTACCAGTCATAGCTGGCTGGGATACTCAACCGCTAAGTTACATGGCTTGGATACCGGTTATTGAAAGCAGCTTCATTATATGTTTTTTAGCTTCCTCATAGAGTTTCCCAATCCAAGCCGACATACCATTCGCGCTTTATCCATTAGAAGTGCCTATAATGAAGGACATCCTATCTTCCGAGGGAAATGAGTTTTTTACGTCGTATGCCTATATTTTCGGAAGCTTTTAAATTTTTTCCAAACCAGATGTTGCTTCCCTGGAATGATCAAGTACGATGGCTGTATTGTGTTTTCTTGAATAGTCTGTGTTTTGTTTGCCTCCCCAGTAGACAACCTTATAATTTTATATATAGCTTTCATTAGCATGCTAAGTCCGTCTTGCTCTATGATTATGGTCTCATAATGATTTACAATCTTAAGCTCATGCATGTATGGTTGCTGACAGGGATAAGCCACGATGCCAAAAGGTAGCAGAAAGAAAGCTAAAATGACAGAGCCAGAACCAGTACAACCAAGGACTGAAACTCTTTTCCAGGACACAAAGTGCACCACTGGCATCCCTCCCGAGGTCTAGTGGGGAGATGTTTACCCGATGATCAGGGACCAAGATATCCCAGACGTGCTATTAGAAGAAGAACAAATCTACCTAAACATCAGGACCTCTGGCATAGCCAGGGCTTCGACTCGCCCTGAGCTATTCCTGTGCTCAGAAGTGATCGGGTGGATATTGGAACATGCCAACCCACAAACAAGAGTGTTGCATGACAGCAAGGGAGAGCCATTCGCTTCATTCCATCCAGCTTATATTGCAATAGCCTACAAATTCTCACGTCCCCAGCAGGCACTGAATAATGAATGGTTGGGACAGATGAATAATTTCGAAATAGCTAAGAGGCTGTTTCACGGGAAAACAGCTGAGGAAGAAGGACAATGATGAGTATGACGTTCAAATCCTAAGACCTCCATTCAGGTTTATTGCCCTTATGCTAAGCAAAAATTTTGGCATGCCCGATGGGACCGTATATAGGATATAATGGGCCCCCATAATCCATGACATAGCATTTAAGGGAACTGTGTTTGATTGGGCTACTATCCTCTTAGACAGTTTGGCATCCACTGTGGCCGCTGCTAGAGAAGGTTTGGCACTAAAGAATTCATAGTTTTTCATGTCTTCGTACCTCATTGATTGCATCCTGGCAAAGCTCCCTTTCCTTAAGTTAGGTTTCTCATGGGATCAGGCCAACACCCCGGTATACACTGCTTATAAAATGCTATGAACTCAAAATTACAGAGCACACTATAAGCTCATATGTGAGGAATTCACTATGCCTCTGTATGAGCAGATGTTCAATGAAGAACCCAATTGCTAGTCGGAGAATGCCATGGAATTCATGGAAGGTTATGGAGATTTCTACTTCTTAGAAAAGGGTACCTATATCAGGATGTTTGGAGGTTCTAAGCCACCATACATCTTACCAAAATATGCCACTGATTATGTAGTCCTGAAAGAAGGAGTCATGCAAGTTTTCCTTGACGGAATAGGAGGAGTTCTTAATAAGCAGCATAAGGCTTACTTCCCTCCTTTGCCTTTCTATATAGGATCCTATAAATTATCAGGAGTTGCAGCAGCCGAGGAGTTCATTCAGGAGCTGAAAGCTTTTCACTTCGGTGAGGCAATCTTCCATAGAAATGACAGGCGGAGCAAGGTTGCGGAGCATTGCAAAGAGTTGTATGCTCATTTTGAGTACACCCATTACTATGATTCCGTAGAAGAAGTGTTCAGGGGAATCAGTAATATGACTGAGTTGCAGATTTGTCGTCACAGCAGTGGAGCTAGCTCTAGCTTTTCCACAGCCCGAGAAGCAAGTCAAAAGAAAGAAAGGGAAGCAGCTGAGGCCCTGGCCCATGAAGAACAAAGTTTGAAAGAGGAAGAAAGACTGTAGCAGGAAGCTGAGGAAGTGAGATTGCAGCAGGAATCCGAAGAAGCAAGACTGCAACAGGAAGCTCAGGAACGAGAGCAGAGGGAGGTAATGGAAAATCAGCAATAGGCTAAGGAAGAAGAAAGAAGGCGTAAATCTGAAGAAGAACAAAATGTTGAAAGAGAACTTAAGGCCAACGAAGATGCCCAGGCGGGTGGCTCTGGCACCCAAGATATGGAAATAGGATCATCTCAAGTAGTGCAGACCGCACCCGCGGAGACAGAAGTCCATATAAGAGACCTCCCAATCATCCCTTTCACCCCATCCGAAAATCATACTGTGTCCCGATGGGATAAATTTGTGTATTATAAGAAGAGGAAGGCTGTGGTCCTGAAGTCAGAATAGAGGATAAAGAGACTTTTCCAGGCAGACATTGTCACTCAGCGAGAAACCACGGTTATGAAAAATACAAATAAGGCCCCCATAGCCATGGCATCCGCCACTGTGTCGGTAGCAAAAGCAACAGAAGACAATGTGATTGACATGGTCAAAGAGTTTGATTCAACAAAGAGGAGAGCTCGCATGCTGCAACATACTGTGGCTAATGAGAAGGCTTATAGAGGTCTTGTGTTGAACAAATATAAACGCCTGTCTGCTGATCACAAAGAGTTATCGGATAAGTATCGACACCTGGAAGAGGAATACCTGGCAATCCAGATGATGGTGCTAGAAGCAAAAAACAATGATTCTGAAGCTAGAGTTTTTCATCTAGAATTAGATAAAAAGGCAATGGTTGAGCAGCTAGAACAAGCAGAAAGCATAGCGATGGATATATCTCCCTTTCATGAGCAGTCCTGTGACATCTTAGGTCAGATGCATGCCACACAAGAACTGATTACTGAGGAGGTGTGCAAGCTCAAAACCATGTTCGATAGGATGAAGGAAGTTAATGTTGAAGCCAGTAGGCTTAAAGGAAAGTACACTCGGGTAAAAGCGAACATTGTGAGTCAGATGGAGTGGAGAGAAGGAAAGGTATATTTCCCTAAGAATCTACCGTTCAAATCTGTGGACGGTTTTAAGGAGGATGTAGCTCTTATGGAGTTCTGCAGGAATTGTGGCGCCAAGCTAATAGCTAAGATCCAGGGAACAATGGGGAAAAGTAATGGCCTGTATCAAAAGATTCTTGAAGTGCATGAAAAATGCAACCTTATTTTTCCCCAGACCCTGGATGATTTTCCAAGCAAAGAGCAACGTTTGTCAGACTTGAAGGAAGAGCTGGGCATTCAAATAGAGTATGTAAAGAAGATTGATGTGCTGGCCACCGATGATCTTCATCATTACATTCGGCTGTCATCAATATACAATCATATGCTCAAGGAGATCCACCAGGCAGCAATAGAAGAAATTCAGGGTATTGAAGCAGAGATTGGTAAGCATGTGACTTCACAGAAGATCCTGCTTCCCTCACCAGCAAATGTGGTGGTAAGAGACACTGGTATATGGTTCAGTTATATTTCAGAAGAGGAGAAGAAGGAAACAGCACCGGTAGTGGCCAGCACAGGCACCTCATCCCCAATAGAAGCGCCACCCCAAGGATAATCACGCTAGTCATAATACGTTGTTTTGTTTTTGTCTACTTTTTTTTGTCCCTATGGTTAGAGCATGGAGTCACAAGGACAGCTGTCCTTTTTTGTTATGAGAAAGAATTTCTATTATGGGAAAAGGGCCACGAATTGTTTATTTTTCGGTAAAGTCTTTAAGAGACAAGTGTAAAAGGCCAGATGGCAGCCCAAGAGGCATTTTGTAAACTTATAAATAAATGCAGAGGGAATAGTGTAAGCGACTTTTGGCAGGGAAAAGGAATTTTCTAAACTTGTATGAACTATTTTGCACTTGCTCCAAGAAAATGAATTTTGCCTAATAAGAGCCTGGAGAGGACGTCTTTTTCCTGGAAATGTGTGTTGGATGCATGCTGATTTATTCTTGAGTCATTCATATCTTACTGTGAGATCTTTCTTTGCTGCCCTGAATTATTTCTAAGTATTGAATGATCTTACTATTGTCTGTGTAATGATGTTCCTGCTAAATGAGTAATAGAATGTTTTCTTATGAATTAAAAGATATATTTTATGTCTTTAACCTCCTGCTGTAGATGCGTCTTTACGATTTAATGGCTACCTATTGATCTTTATATGTTTCTTTCAACACATTACTCATATTTACAACATTTCTCCTTGCAAGGATAGAATAGGTTTATTGCAGTTTTAGATACAGATTTGCTTCAAGTCCTGTACTTAGATTAAATTAGCTTAGGCACCTGTATGTCATTTTAAACATTAAAATCAAAAAGAACGGTGGATCGAGCCATAACTGGTGTAAAGAAAGCAAATCTCCAAATCTAACGGTAGCCGAAACCGCTAACTGGATGGATTCCCCATACCAAAAGGTGGACAATCTAATTGGGATAGTTTACCGGGGAGAATCCTTCTTTGCTTGATGCTACGATCTACAAGGCATCAACAGGTTCACTTCGCACTGTTGTCAACAACCATCAACAGAACTCCCTTACACACTAGCCCAGAAAGGTTGAACCCTTTCTAGCAACACTTGCAGAGAGAGTGAAGTCTCACCCGAGATGAATAAGGGGGTTGTGGGAACCAAGTTGTTGAATATTGTAACTTCAAAGAATATTATATTTGTACTTTATTATTCCAGAGATGTTTCATTCCTCCGTGAAGATCTTATTGTATATTCGGAGATGTTTATTCCTCCGTCAGAATGTGGTAACTTTGTTTATTAGACTTCCCTAGTGGGGGTCGGCCCTGTATGTGTTATGTGGGTCAAAGGGTTGTTAAACCACCCTAGCGGGATCGTCCCAGTCAGTTGTAATGGGGTGTCTAACCCAATGGTAAATTTGGGACCGACCTAGTTAATATAAAGTGCAAGTCGGAGATGTCTATATATAGAGGAGGTGTGTTCCTCATTTGACACACTTCCCTCACTTGAAATGTAGCACACTTGTGAGAGAGATGTCTACTATGGAGGAGGAGGAGATCATGTCTTTGGTTTCCATATTGCTGGTCATCTATATTGAGGAAGCTTTGCTGGGTTTTCTACCCCATGCGGGTTTCCCAGGATAAATCTGTGTCTCTTGTGTTGATGTTGTGCTTGTTGTTTCTTCAGTGATCCTGTATATGCTATTATTGTGAAATGGAATGTAATGCTGATATTTTCTGTCTTAGCATATTGAATCTTAACATGGTATCAGAGCTAACCTGAAGGAAGGCAATGTATGGCACTTACGACACTTGCTTCACTTGCGACAATTTGAAGGTTTGGGTTTTATATAGCAAAAACCAGTCATCGTGGAACTTTCGCTATAAATACATTTCTGTGAAGGTTCGGGATCTGAAAAGTTTACAGGTCGTAGAAAACATCCCCATGTACTTTGTTTCCAAAGGGAACCCTCAAATTCGTTGTACTTTGTGAGTTATGATCAGTACAAGTTAGGGTTTTTGCCTCTTCCAGATCTTAGTCATAATTAGGTGACCTAGGAAAAAAGGTCATAACTTGGGCTAGGAAGCTCCAAATGAAATTTAGTAAAAAGTGACAGGTAGTACACAGACTTTACTATCTCAGGAAACATTTTCAGAGGCCGAAGTTGAACCAGTGACACGTGGCACGCCGTACAAGTTCTCTCTCTTGTTTTATCCCATAAACAGGTCACGTTGCGACACTTTGCATAAATCTCTCTCAGAAAATCCAATTGAGGTCAAACCTATCAGGATGGAAAGATGCCAGGTCAGGATACCACAAAAAAAATTTCAGACACTATGGATCAAAAATTTAGGATTTACAGCAGAAACAATCAGGTACATATTTCTATCAAAACAGAATTATTTTTGGAGCACATTCATTCATGGCTTCCGGAATTTAGGGTTTCGGAGAAAGTTGGAATTTTTGGAATCGGATTCAATGGCTGAATGCTACTTAGAAAAATTGAAATTTAGAGACCAAGATCAAATTTTTTGGTTGGGTAGAAGACCGGGCTCCATCAAACCCTAGTTTGAAATCCTGTCCAGAAGATCCAGAAGTTTCAAAGGCAATTTTTGAGCGGTCAAATATTTGGAGATTTCAAAATTGAAGTATGCAAGTTTGATCAGCTCAGCAAGATCCAGTTTCAGGGGCAGTTGAGGCTAAGGCCTTACATAAGAAGACTACAATAAATCTCGATAGGTATGACTTAAGGAAATGCAGGTATGTCTTGAAATCTAATTCTTGATTAAGTTCATAATATGTTTGTCTTCATATTATTCAGGTTAGTACAATCTCGATTAATGTTAGAATTGTCTTATCACCATAATAAAAGTATGAAGGCATGTGAATGATAGAAGACATTCATTGATTAGGGTTATATGATTGTACCAATGCACTATGGTATTGTATGAGGCTGATGTTGACTGCTAACAAGATATAGGTACATCACGAAAGACAAATCAAGTTCCATGACCATGACAACATGAAGAAAAAGATTCCTCCATAATCTTTGTTCACTTACGAGGTATGTATGACTTTGTTCTATTATGAGATATGCAGGTTCCTGTTGATGTATATGTAACTTCGGAATGTATTTCATCTATGTATTTCATGTATATTTATTGTACCCTTATTAAAGATGTGTTATTCCTCTACAAGGAAGTGTCGTCATGCGAATTGACAAGTGTCGCAAGTGTGTGTACTTGCCGATGGGTTATTAGACCACCATGTGTGGGGTCGGCCCTGAAATATATATATTATAATGTGGATGTACCTAGCTAGACAAGTCGGCCCCATAAGGTCACTAGGCAAACAGGTTAGTATAAATAGAGATCAGGTGATCTCTATTTAGATCATTCAAAAAAGTATATCTCTCTCACTCAGAAAGTGGTGCACTAGTGAGGAGGAGGATCATCTGCTACTAGGAGACTATCTTAGTGTATTTTGGTTGTACTTTGGTTGAGCCATTTCTCTCTCTATCTCTAAGGAAGTTGTGGGGTTTTTCACCTTAGGGTTTTCCCCATGGAAACTCTGTGTCTCTTGTCTCTCATGCTTTTGATTCTTGTGATGCTTGTCATGCTTATTGTGATTGTTATGCATTGATATACTGTACATGTTATTCTCTCAGTGAAGATCCTAGAGTATTGTGAATTAATGCTCAAAATTTAACATGGTATCAGAGCTAACCTGAGAAGAAGACATTTTCCAGTGACGGAAACTTGAGTTTCTTGTTTATTGGGTTTCTCTCCACAGTTTTTGGAAAATCAGTATAGTAGATTGACTCTACTCATCAAGGAGAATCTATCTGTCCAATCAGAATTCAATTCTGATCATTTTTAGATTTGGCCCTAAAAATTAGGGTTTCCACAAAAATAGGAATTTCTGGAATCTGAATACACAGCTCGAAGCTCCTTGCAAAAATCGAAGTTTAGAGCTTTGGATCGAGATTTTTGGCTGGGTAGATCTCCGGGAAACTCAAACCCTAATTCGGGGCTCTCCCTAGTGAACCTAGGAGGACAAAAAGACAAATCTGAAGGGTAAAACTTTGCTGATCTCAAATTCTGAATGCACCAGGCTGATCAGCTCATCAAGGCACATCTTTCTATCCTTTCAGAAATTTGAAATTCACATTTTGAATTTTTAGGGTTTTTTTTCGACAAACCCTAATCCAAGACCAGATCCAGTTTTCAACATTTCAAGTGGTAAGACCTAAATCTTTTCTATTTCCATTTGAAGTACTCTTTAAGATGTCTCACCACACCAAGCTTGAGGATAAGCTTGAAGGGGCTGATAACTTCCAAGCTTGAAAGTATAGGATTGGGTTAATCCTGTAAGAGAATGAGTTGGACTCATATATAAAAGAAGACATCCCTATCCCAGAGGATGAAGAGGCCAAGGTATTGCATAAGAAGAACTTGGTCAAGGCAAAGAGAATCATTGTTGATTCTATCAAAGACCATCTCATACACCATGTGTCTTCTCTAAAGACACCCAAGGAGATGTTTGACTCTTTGACCAAGTTATTTGAAGGGAAGAACATAAATCGGAAGATGACTTTGCAGAATCAATTGAAAGGGGTCAAGATGTTGAATGGAGAAACCATTCAATATTACTTCTCCAAGGTCTCTCAGATCAAGGAGCAACTTGAAGCTATGGATGAAGTAGTGGACAATGGTGAAGTTGTTATGACCACTCTGAATGGCCTACCTAGGTCATGGGACTCCTTTATTCAAGGAATCTGTGCAAGAAATAAATTGATCTCTTTCAGTAAACTATGGGAGGAATGCTCTCAAGAAGAAGCTAGACTTGTAGCTCGTGAGGAAAATATGGGAGGTGAAGATCAAGCTCTCGCAACTCACACCAAAAGAAGCAAGCCCAAGAAGGAGCACTCTCGCTACAAAAGATCCTATCAAAAGAATAAGAAGGATCTAAGATGCTTCACATGCAATGAGAAGGGTCACTTTGCTTCAGATTGTCCCAAGAACAAAAGGGATAATAACAACAACTTCAGCAAGAAGAAGAAGGGCAGCAAAAGAAAGTTCCATGCTCATGCTGCCGAGGCTGATGAACCTCCAAAGAAGAAGGCTAGGGCAGAAAGTGATGATGACCCATCAAGTGAAGAAGAGTATGTTCTAATATCTACTCTCACAGGTACTATCTCCCATGGTTGTAATGATTGGTTGATTGATAGTGGGGCTTCCAAACACATGATTGGGTTTAAGGAATCTTTTGTGAATCTATCTGAACATGAATCACCCCATAAGGTGAAACTTGGGGATGATTATAAATACCCAATCAAAGGAAGTGGTGAAGCCTCCTACAACCTAGATTCTAGAAAATCTTTGAAGATGAAAGAAGTCCTTTATGTACCTGGGCTCAAGAAGAACTTACTCTCCATCTCTGCATTGGATGCAAAAGGTATGAGGGTTGCATTTGTGGATGGCCAAGTCCTAATGTGGCCAAAGGGAAAGACCATAGATGATGCAGTAGTGATTGGAGAGCAAGAGGGAGGATTGTATAAATTGAAGGGACAACCTGAACATGCCATGGTGCATGAATCCATGGAGCCAAGTGAACTTTGGCATAGAAGACTTGCTCATATGCACTATAGGGCACTTCCAATTGCAAGCAAGGCTATAGAAGGTCTTCCTGAAATCAAGACCAAACATGAAGGTATTTGCAAAGGATGTGCAAAAGGTAAGAACATTAAGAAGGCTTTCCCAAGCAGTGAAAGCAAGGCCAAAGATATCCTGGAAATCATCCACTCAGATGTATGTGTTCCTATGTCATCCAGTTCTCTTAGTGGGTATGTTTACTATGTCTCATTTATTGATGACTTGTCCAAGAAGACTTGGGTATACTTCTTGAAGAACAAATATGAGGTGTTTGTTAAGTTCAAGGAATTCAAAACCTTGATGGAGAATCAAACTGACAAGAAGATCAAAACATTCAGATCCGACAATGGTGGAGAATTCACCTTGGGTGACTTCAAGAAGCTTTGTAGTGATTCAGGGATTAAGAGGGAGTTGACTGCTCCTTATAATCCTCAACAAAATGGAGTTATAGTAAGGAAGAACAGAACTATCATGGAAGCAGCAAGGGCAATGCTGCATGACCAGGACCTACCTATGCATCTATGGGTAGAAGCAGCTAGAACAGTTGTATATGTGCAGAACATAACACCCACAAGATATTGGACAACAAGACACCAGAAGAGGTCTTTTCTGGTAAGAAACCTGAAGTCAGCCATCTCAAAATATTTGGTTGTCTAGTATACACTCATGTCCCAAAGGAAAAGAGGACTAGACTAGATCCTTCAGGAAAGAAGGGTATCTTTGTGGGTTACAGTGAAAGCTCGAAGGCTTACAAAATATACTTTTCTGGGTTCAAGAAGATTGATGTCAGCAAGGATGAATATAAGTTTAAGGACAGGTAATCCAAGAAGCAAAGATCAAGAGGGAGCACACTCCAGCAGCTCCTACAAGGATGCAGATTTTCAGGGGGAGTTGACCATCTTCCTACATTCCACAACAGAAAAGTGTAGAAGAAGCTACTTCAGCAGCTCCTACCAAGAAGAAAAGACTCACAGGGAGTCCACCCAACAAACAAACAAAGATAAGTATTTCAATTATCATTTCTTGCCTATTTTTGTTTAAATAATATTATGCTTAGGAGATGTATAGTGCATATTAGAATGATTGCATTAATGAACAGGATACTACTAATATGCATGTGATGGGTAAGTGGCCTATGGCACTGTACAACATTCCAGTGCTACTTATCTAGAATGAAACCTCTTTGCTGACATGTTGGGAGTAGTGCAAACTCTTAACAATGTTCTGGTAGAGACTGGAAGGCATCTAGAAAGTTGTGGAACATGGATAAATGTTGTATTGAAGCATTGGCTAAGATAAATGCATGACTGCATGACATATTTCTTTATGTGTAAAGAATTTGTTCTGAAAATAATGAAATGTTTCTAATCATGCACTTTAACTTGTTTTGTAGGAAAGACCGTATATCTTCACCTACAAAAGAAGGACTACAACATTTGTTCCAGCAACAAAGATATTTATTGAAGATATTGAAGTTCCCAGGATTTGGGATGAAGAAATGGAATGCCATGATCTGTCGATCATGAAGAAGATGTTTGGGATGCAGTCCCAAGACCTGACAGGGAGTCACATGTGTGCAGATTGAAGAAAGCCTTGTATGGCTTGTAGCAAGCTCCCAGAACTTGATGTGATACAAAGAGGAAGCTCGCTGCTGAATTCAATATGAAGAACTTGGGGATGATGCACTATTTTTTTTGGCATGGAGGTGTGGCAGAGTGCAGATGGAATCTTCCTTGGTCAAGGGAAGTACACAGTAGATATCCTGAAGAGATTCGGGATGATGGATTGCAAGGCCATGGCCACACCTATGGCATCGAATCTAAAGCTTCTATGTGATGTTTCATCTGAGCCGGTTGATGTCTCTATGTATCGTCAGATGATTGGGTCCTTGATGTACCTGACAAACACGAGACCAGATATTTGCTTTGCTGTGAACACATTGAGCGAGTTCCTGACGGATCTGAGGAGTGTTCACCTGGTTGCTGTAAAGCATGTTCTGAGGTACCTGAAGGGTACAATGGATTATGGGCTCAAGTATGAAGCAAATCAAAAGTTTAACCTGCAAGGTTATGTTGATTCAGATTGGGCTGGCAGTGCTGTAGATAGGAAGAGCACATCTGGGTGTTGCTTCAGTATGGGATCAGGTGTGATCTCTTGGTTTAGCAGGAAGCAGTCCTAGCACTGAGTACAGCTGAGGCAGAGTATGTTGCAACCTGTTCAGCTAGTTGTGAGGCAGTATGGCTACGGAAGCTATTGTCTGAGTTATTTGATCTCCCGTTGGATGCTACTGGTATCTTCTATGATAACCAGAGTTGTGTGAAGCTGTCTGAGAACCCAGTGTTTCATGATAGGTCGAAACACATAGAGATCAAATATCACTATATCAGGGATATGGTGCAGAGAGGAGCTGTGAAGCTCATGTATGTTGCGACGGACGAGCAGATTGCAGATGTGCTGACGAAGCCACTAGCCAGGGTGAAGTTCAAGTACTTCAGAGAGATGCTTGGTGTTCTTTGGATTGATGACACTTCGAGGAAGAAGTGATGGACACATTTGTTGAAGCCATTCCAAGCATGTTGGAAGGAGGGACCTTCACATGGCTGTGGATGTCAGCGCTGGATGATGAGCATCAGGATGATGTTCTGGTTTATGCTGGATATGATCAGTTGGATCATTTATATGTATATGTATGTATGCATCATGTTGGATGTTGGATATGATCAGTTGGATCGTTTATATATGTATGTACGCATCATGTTGGATGCTGGATATGATCAATAGGATCATTTGTATGTATTTTGTATATGCATCATGTTGGATGCTTGGACCATGTATCTGTATATGTATCAGGTGGATACATTGTATGATCAGGTGGATCATGTATGGTGATATGTATCATGTATTTGTATTTGTATCAGGTGGATACACTGTATGATCAGGTGGATCATGTATGATGATATGTATCAGGTAGATACTTGGTATGCATCAGGTAGATGCATTGTATGATCAGGATGATCATGGATGACGAGCTTCAGGATGTTGCTCCAGATGACATGCAGCAGGATGTTGCAGTGATGATGATCAAGATGATCATGTGTACATCAGGATGATGTATGGTGAGTATCAGGTTGATACTCTATGGTCGTGGATCAGGTTGTGCAGATGAGCATATAATTTGGCCCTGGGAGATTTGCAGATAGTCTTTCGAGGTTTTGCCTATGGCATATAATTTGGCCCTGGGATATCTGGCAAATGCTCTTTCGAGGTTTTGGTATGCATCTGTGTCGAGAAATACCTTCCTAGTTAAGAGGGAGTGTTGATGTATATGTAACTTCGGAATGTATTTCATCTATGTATTTCATGTATATTTATTGTACCCTTATTAGAGATGTGTTATTCCTCTATAAGTGTCGTCATGAGGATTGACAAGTGTCGTAAGTGTGTGTACTTGTCGATGGGTTATTAGACCACCATGTGTGGGGTCGGCCCTGAAATATATATATTATAATGTGGATGTACCTAGCTAGACAAGTCGGCCCCATAAGGTCACTGGGCAAACAGGTTAGTATAAATAGAGATAAGGTGATCTCTATTTAGATCATTCGGAAAAGTATATCTCTCTCACTCAGAAAGTGGCGCACTAGTGAGGAGGAGGATCATCTGCTACTAGGAGACTATCTCAGTGTATTTTGGTTGTACTTTGGTTGAGCCATTGCTCTCTCTATCTCTGAGGAAGTTGTGGGGTTTTTCACCTTAGGGTTTTCCCCACGGAAACTCTGTGTCTCTTGTCTCTCATGCTTTTGATTCTTGTCATGCTTGTCATGCTTATTGTGATTGTTATGCATTGATATACTATACATGTTATTCTCTCAGTGAAGATCCTAGAGTATTGTGAATTAATGCTCAAAATTTAACAGTTCCAACACAGAATCTCTAAACCATTGAAGAGAACAAAGAAGATATTGATTAGGTATGTTAGACATAACTAAGCAGGTATACTAATCCAGGTATGTTTTCCTATGTCAAGTTAGAATCTTACCTTGTGTTAGGATCCCTTATATAAGTATACTTGGTATGATTGGTTATGATTATTCATAAAGTTAGTCTCTTATCTTAATTGATGATTTAACTAACCAGAAGAGTCCTATGATCAAACAAGAATATGCATGAGTAAAAGAAGATCCCTGAAACCTTGAATACTAATGTTTATTATGATCATGACTATACATATTCAAGAATTATAATGTTTTGATAATATTGAGAATATACTAATGAATGTATGTTTGTGTATGAGATCATGAGGATGACACTAGTGCACACTTGAGCATGCATAGTGGTACAGAATGAATAGAAGTTCAAAAGACATATAGAAGATCAAGCGGGAGGCAACCACACAAACATAAAAGATAAGTATTTGAGTTGTTATTTGAAATAGTAAATGATATTGCTTGTAATAGATTGCATGCATATTTAGAATATATCATGCTGAGTGTAAACATTCATATAGCATTGGACAACATACTACTAATATGCATGTGATTGGTAAATTGGACGAACATTCCATTGTTGCTTGTCTAGAATGAAACCTCTTCGATGACATGCTGAGAGCTGTGTACACTCTCGATAGCATGTTCTGGTAGAGATGGAAGGCATCTAGATAGCCACTGTATGCATATAGGATATGAAAAAGTGTTGTGCCAAAGTATTGGTCAAGATAGTTGCATAACTATGTAAGTGATATCTGTATGTATAATAGGTTATCATGTCAACATGATTTCATGATTATGAAGTATTACTAATCATGTACTTAATTTTGATTTGTAGGAAAGATCATGAAGAATGATGAGCACCGAACAAGTGATGGATGTTCAACAAGAAGATTTACAAATCAAACACAATATAGAAGGATCATGGCTAAAAGATTCTCTTAGAAAGAGGAAGAGAATCATGACGAGATGTTTGCTCCAAGTGGCTAGATAAGACCATTCTCTTAATGGCATAATTAAAGAAGAAGTGTGAATCAGGTTCTATATGGGTACCCAGGATCGATAGTCAATTGATGAGCTTAATGATCACCATGGGTGATGTGGATCTCAACCTTTGCTACAAGGTTGAATATGGTTTCTATACACAGATGGCATGGATGCAAGAAGGAACTCACCACAGATTTCGAATGATATTGAGGCTCATATCAGTAGACCCATCTAACGAGAGATGGCACAGATAGATATGCAGAAGATCACTCAATGCAGAGTGTGAATGATGTTCAGTCACAAAGGGAGAATTGACAGTTTCTTGATAAGTTTGGGCTTTACCAAAAGTAAATTTGATCCGTTACGAATGATGAACCTGTCATATTATTACTGTATGAGGATGATCTATTTTTACAAACAAATCATGAAAAGAAAGAAGAAGATGGCTGCAGAAATGAAAATGAAAGATCTCAGATTGATGCATTACTTCCTAGGTCTGGAAGTATGGCAAGGCTCAGAAGGAATCTTTCTCAACCAGGGAAAGTATACCGAGAAATAGTAAAAGGACTTGATGTGTTGGAATTGCCAATCTCATGGATTCCAACTTGAAGTTGTTAGCGGATGACTCATTAGAGTTAGTGGATATAACTCTGATTATTGGGTCATTGATGTATCTAACGAATACTAGGTCAGATATATGCTTTGTTGTGAACACCTTGAGTCAGTATCTAGTGGAAACTAGATGTGTTCACCTGATAGTTGCAAATCAAGTGATGAGGTACCTAAAGGATATGATAGACCTTGATCTATGCTATCTTGGAGATCATGACTTCAGATGGCTACACAGATGTTGATTGAGCAGAAAGTGTATCAGACAGGAAGAGAACATCGAGAGGATGTTATTGTCTGGGATCAGCCATGATCTCGTGTTTTAGCAGGAAGCAGTCTAGTGTGGATCTCAGCACAAATGGAATATATGGTTGCTTGCTCTGCTAGTTGTGAAGCGGTATGGCTTCAGGATTGTTTGACTTAGAAGTGAACCCAACTGTTATCCTATGTGACAAACAGAGTTGTATCAAGACGACAGAGAGTCTAGTGTTCCATGATAAATCAAAGCACATAGAGATCTGACATTTCTATATACAAGATATGGTGCAGAAAAAGAACTATAAAGTTCGAATTTGTAACAAGTTGCCGATGTACTAACCAAACCTCTACCTCAAGTAAACAAGTTACCGATGTACTAACCAAACCTCTACCTCAAGTAAAGTTTGAGTATTTTCTGAGACAAGCTTGGTAGGACCCTCCTCGAAAGGGGGAGTGATGTGGTCACTTATGATGAGATTGCCTGCATCGACAGTGAGGTCGATGATGTGGATACCTATATTGGTGTTGCCGACAAAGAGGTTGGTGGATAGTCCTTAGACAAGGTCTAAGTTGACGAGGGGATTGCATCATCCTTGAACACATGTTCTAAAAGGATCCATAGACATATGTCTCCGAGAAAGAAGAGGGATTGCATCATCCTTGAACATATGTTCTAAATTGATCCGTAGACAGTTGTCTTCGAGAATGAAGTCCTTAGTGGACAGGTGGGGATTGGATCATCCCTGGACTTTAGTCCTAAAGTGAGCCGTAGACATATGTCTCCGAGAATGAAGTCCTTAGTGGACAAGTGGGGATTGGATCATCTCTGGACTTCAGTCCTAAAGTGATCCGTAGACATATGTATCCGAGAATGAAGTCCTTAGTGGACAAGTGGGGATTGTATCGTCCCCGGACTTCAGTCCCTTGAATTGATCCGTAGACGTATGGTCCCCGAGAATGAAGTCCTTAGTGGACATGTGGGGATTGTATCATCCCTGGACTTCAGTCCCTTGAATTGATCTGTAGACATATGGTCTTGGAGAATGAAGTCCTTGATAGACATGTGGGGATTAAGTCATCCTTGGACATAGTCCTAAATGTATGGTTGGGATTAAGTCATCCTTGGACATAGTCCTAAATGTACGGTGGGGATTAATTCATCCTTGGGCATAGTCCTAAATGTACGATGGGGATTAAGTCATCCTTGGACATAGTCCTAAATGTACGGTGGGGATTAAGTCATCCTTGGACATAGTCCTAAATGTACGGTGGGGATTAAGTCATCCTTGGACATAGTCCTAAATGTACGGTGGGGATTAAATCATCCTTGGACATAGTCCTAAATGAATGGTGTGGATTAAATCATCCCTAGACATAGTCCTAAATGAATGGTGTGGATTAATCATCCTTAGACCGTAAATCCCGTAATTACAAAAGGAAGGATAGTCTTAAACATGATTGTGATGAGATTGATACCGTAATTCTGAAAGGAAGGATCATGTGTATTGTAGAGTATGCTGTTATTGTGTATACTTGACTGATGAGGATACTTGTATTGATATTGATGATATGTATTGATGAGGATACGTGTATGTATACCTGTATTGATGAGGATACTTGTATTGATGATATGTATACTTGTATTGATGAGGATACTTGTATTGATGACGATGTTGATGATCGTGTGATGATGATGTTGATGATTGTGTGATGACGATGCTGATGATCGTGTGATGACGATGCTAATGATCGTGTGATGACGATACTGATGATCTAGATGATGATGTTGATGATCTAGATGACGATGTTGATGATCGTGTGATGACGATGCTGATGATCATGTGATGACGATGTTGATGACCGTGTGATGACGATACTGATGATCGTGTGATGACGATGCTGATGATTGTGAGGATCCAGATGTTGATGTTGTTGTAGTTGTTCGAGTGCTGCAGAAGATAAAGACTCAATATTGAAGATGTTGATGTTCCAGTATTGAAGATGTTCCAGTAACTGCTTGAGTTACTGATGATGTTGAGAAAGCTTCCAATGATTTATAGATGTATCATGTATGATGTTGATGACTCCTTGCTCGTGCAAATGTTGTTATAATATCCTTCTCGTTAAGGGGGAGTGTTGAATATTGTAACTTCAAAGAATATTATATTTGTACTTTAGTATTCCAGAGATGTTTCATTCCTCCGTGAAGATCTTATTGTATATCCGGAGATGTTTATTCCTCCGTCGGAATGTGGTAACTTCGGTTATTAGACTTCCCTAGTGGGGGTCGGCCCTGTATGTGTTATGTGGGTCAAAGGGTTGTTAGACCACCCTAGTGGGGTCGGCCAAGTCAGTTGTAATGGGGTGTTTAACCCAGTGGTAAAGTTGGGGCTGACCTAGTTAATATAAAGTGCAAGTCGGAGATGTGTATATATAGAGGAGGTGTGTTCCTCATTTGACGCACTTCCCTCACTTGAAATGTAGCACACTTGTGAGAGAGAGGTCTGCTATGGAGGAGGAGGAGATCATGTCTTTGGTTTGCATATTGTTGGTCATCTATATTGAGGAAGCTTTGTTGGGTTTTCTACCCCATGAGGGTTTCCAAAGATAAATCTGTGTCTCTTGGGTTTATGTTGTGCTTGTTGTTTCTTCAGTGATCCTGTATATGCTATTATTGTGAAATGGAATGTAATGCTGATATTTTCTATCTTAGCATATTGAATCTTAACACAAGTTTCCGCAGTGGAGAGAGGACATGCATCAAACCACACTTTACAACCACAAAAACCAGAGATTATGTCTTCACATCATACTAACAGTTCATACATCCATTCATTCCTTTCGCATATTCAATGTATAAACAACATTTGCATCAACATGGTTTAACCAATCATTCGCATTAACAATTATTACCAAACAACAAAAAATTTCGCAAGCACTACATTCATCAATTAACAGAAACAGAGACAAAAGATATAACCATAATCGAACATCTTTATGCATTCATCAAAACCTACGGAATAACCTTCACAGAAATAGTCAAAACATCTTATCGCGGATACAAAACAATTCAGAACATGTCATTCTCCGATTCAACTATATCAAGATGCCCTTAGGATTACAATCATACTCCTATTTACATGATACTAAGTGGTTACAAAATGGTCCACATGACCTATTCTAACTAACTAAACCACTTTCATCGGATCCTTGTTCTCCGCGAATGACCCTTTCTTTCGCGGATGGTCCTTCTTCGCAACTATCAACTTCCGCACTTCATGAGGACTAATCTTGTTCCAACAGGCCCCCAACACAAACTTGTGGCTCTCCCTCGAGCCACCTTAGCTGGACACCTCTAGTAAACTTCTGAAACTATTATTGTCGTATGGAGCTCGTTGTTATGTATTTCTTGAATACATCTTTGAATCTCTTGTTCGCTGTCATGTACTTCTTGAACTCATCCTCCAGCCTCTGGAAACATTGATCATCTACCCCTTTTGTGCCTGCTCTTACGCTTCAGGCTTGCTGCAGTCGGGGGAAAAGTTCATCTACGACACCAAATTATGAAGCAGGCCAACTGCTCTAGCACATCTGTTTCACACATTTGACCGTCCGCTGCTGGAGCCAATGGGCCTCCACCCTTGGTGTCTCGGTGGTCCTAGGGACCACAATTCTTATAACTACTACCACACTCTTAGACATCTCAGGTGAGACCTCATCTCTGTTCCTCCCGAGTGTCTGTGTTGCTTCATTCGCTGGTTGTTCATGCAAAGTCATCATTCTTATCCTTAGCGCACCTAGAGTGCTTTCACTCGAAATGAAATGCACCATTGCAACTATCTCACTTCCCTTTTCCACAGCTTCCTTGGGATTTCTCACTCATCTTACCAACTCTCTGCATCTGAATGACTAACTCGCATCATGGATCTTATTGAGTCTCCTCTTCCGCCTGACTTCAACTGGCAGTCTTCAATTTTTGCGCCTGTATTTATGCTTGCTTCTCTTGTCCTTGACACTTGACTCTTGAATCCTTTGCAAAATATTTCCCATAGCCATATGATTTTGTCCTCAAGTGTGTCATCATGCTCCTCCATCGCCTTCTGGCGATGTTGATGCGCATTAATCATGCTCGAATTTGACTACCGCGTGCTAAACGTGCGAAGTATCGATGAGCGACCCGGCTGGCCGTGCTTTCCACTTTTTGTCATCATTGCTTCTTATTCTTCTTCTTCTTTTTCACCTCCTCACTGTGTTTCTCAGCCTCTATGCGCCTGATCATGGAGATAAGGTTTCAACCAATTCCCGTTTACTAGCTTTGGAAATAACATGCCATCCAAACTTTTTAACTGCACCGCGCCTCTGTTAGTGACAAAATATATTACATAGGAACCCAACTAATGCATATGCAACTTACCTGGATGCTTAGTGAACTTACTATCATATAATAGAACCATATCTCCCTGCTGAAAATGCTTAGGTTTGATGTGGCGATGGTGTCGGGCCTTCTATCGATCCTTTTCTACCTTCTAATGAAATCCTGCAATAAACCGATCCTCATGAAGTTGCAGTAGTTGTGCAAATCGTTCTTCAAGTGCATCGTCATCACTCATCCCTTTGGATGCTGCGATGTGCAGACTTGGCACAATATACTCCATCGGCTTGACTGCTTCCTATCCATAAACAAGCTTGAACGGGGTCTGGCCAGTCAATCGTTTACAAGTTGTGCGATACGCCCAAAGTATCGTTGGAATCTTCAAATCCCAATCATCTCGGGCTGTGTTGCACACCTTCGTGATTACATGCTCCAATATTTTGTTGAACACCTCAATTGTTCCATTGGCTTGAGGGTGGTACGAGGTACTCTTCTTATGTTGAATTTGAAACTCCTCCGTCAGTGCTGCGATTGTCTTATTGACGAAGTGAGTACCTTGGTCACTCGACAATATCTTTGGGCATCTGAACCTAGTGACCACTTTGTTAAACAGAAACTTGGCTACAATTACAGTTGTGCAGTCCTTCACTAGTGCAGATTCCGCCCATCACGTCAAATAGTATGTCGCAGTGATGATGTAGCATGACCCTGTTCTTTTTCCTGGTGGGTTAATGGGTCCCACAAATTTGACTGCCCACTTTTCAAAATCCTACAGCGTCACTTGCGGTACTAACGACATTTCATCTCGGTGTGATGGTTTCCCTGTTCTTTGACATACGTCGCAGCTTTTAGCATAGTCTGCCGCATCTTTGTGTAGTGTTGGCCACCAAATTCCAGCTCAAAGGATCTTCCTAGCAGTGGCATGTCCTCCATAGTGTCCCCCTGCGATCCCATAGTGAGCTTCTACTAAAATCCTTCTTTTTTCATGTGGAAGGACATACCGTTGAAGTATTTCATCCGGTCCCATCTTGTATAGTTTCCCAACAATTAGTTGGAAGTCTTCCACCCTGAAAACCAACTGTTTCATTTGGTTTGTAATGAATCCCTCCGGTGTCGTCCCTGTCGCCAAAAATTGAATAATGTGCTCATAGTGGTCGTTGACCACACTGACTCTAAATAACTAAGCATCGGGAAACCCTTCGTCAATGTTCCTTGGTTCTTCGCCTGATTCTATCCTCGACAGATGATCTGGGCTTGCATTCAATCGCCCTTGCTTTACAATTATTTCAAAATAAAATTCTTGGAAGAGTAAGAGCCATCAACAAATATTTCCCCCCAACACAGGCTTGTTCACTAGGTACTTGAGCGCGGAATGGTTAGTGAACATCTTAAGATGACCTCCAAGTAGATAGTGTCGAAAATTTTGTAGAGAGTAGACCATCGCCAGACCTTCACTTTTCGTTGTCATATAATTCTTCTCCGCAGTAGACAACTTTCTATTAGAGAAGGAAATCAGGTGGTCAATCGCTACTTCTCCTGGCCGGGCTAATATAACTCCTAGTGCGACTGATGATGCATCAACATGGACGTGGAATTCTTTCATCCAGTCCAGAAATACTAATATAGGTACCACAACCATCTTTGCTTTCAAGATATCAAGGTTGTTCTGGCATTCTTCATTCCATTCAAACTTGGCGTCTTTCTTCAACAACTTCTCCATCGGCGCCGTGATTGCTGCATACCCTCTGATAAACTTGCGGTAGTATCCTGTGTGTCCCAATGTTGCTCTTAATTGCTTCACTATTGTTGGTGGTGGTAGGTCTACAATAATTGCGATCTTCGTAGGGTCTACCAGCATCCCTTCCCTGCATACAATGTGTCCCAGTAAAATCCCAAACGGAGCACATAAGATGCACTTTTTCAGGTTCAATGAAATCTGGTGTTGTCAACATCTTTCCAGCATTAGCCTCAGATTCACGACATGGTCCTTAACCAATCCATACATTATCCAGTCATCCATATATACTACCAAAAATTTGTGGATGTAGTCTTTGAATGCAGCAATGACCAGTCTGGAGAAGATTGTTGGCGCATTCTTCAGGCCAAATGGAATCACCGTATACTGAAAACATCCCCATTCTATGATGAATGTAGTCTTGTGCCGATCCTCCTTCACAATTTTGATCCGGTGATAACCTGAAAACCCATATATAAAGGAGTATATTTCCTGGCCTCCCAATACTTCGAGCACCTCATTTGTAAATGGTGTTGGGAATGGATTGTGTAGACATGCATCATTTAATTTCCTTAGATCGACACAGATTCAAACTTTGCCAATTTTTTGTCCTAGACCACCATCGGGCTGATCCACTCTGATTCCGCCACTGGTTCTATGATTCCTGCATCCAACATTCTCTCAATTTCAACTTGCACCCACTCCTTGTACCTTGGATTCAACCAGTAAGGCCGTTGCTTGACTGGCTTCGCATCAGGTTTCAGGGGGATGTTCATTTTTCCTAAGTCCCCGAAAATTCCTTTCATCTTCGAGAATTTCGTTGGGAACAAATCTTGAAACTCATGCAACAGATCAGTCATCTTCGTGATAGTCGAGTCATCCCAATAATCCCCAATACTTGCGAACTTTGGGTTCTCCTCCGACCTAATGTTTACTTTCTTGATCTCCAGCGATTGATGAAACTTGTCGAAAGGAATTCCTGGTGCCTCGACACTGCGACTTCCTTCTGATTTTGGTACATATATAGCCCTTGGGTCGTCCTCATCATCCAGTTCTCCTGTGATATTGTAACACTCCATCAACATTTTCGGTGTTGCAATCCATCGAAGTTCCAATGGTTGCTCTGTCGGGACTGCTTCAAATACCTTCTTGTGGATCGCCTGTAGTGCACTATCGATGAAGGGTTTCTCATCTGAGAAACTGAACATTTGGCTAAATCCAATTGTTAGTTATTCCCAAGAGGTCATTCCACATCATAGTTCTGCTCCGACATACCAACTCTGCGGTACTTCATCCAACCTGCGAACAAATGCATGGACCCATTCATGTTTCTCCCTTGAGCCCCATTGGCTTTGACATGCGTTCACATGTTCCTTCGGATCTCTTCTTCCATGATACTTCCTTCCGCCGTATCCTATCATGTCGCCAAACCTAACCTCCATTAGGTGTCAACATAGTGGCCAGTTTATGATACTAGACTTGTGCGCTGCCCACCATCGCGCAGGACTAGCCTTCAAGGCTTCCTCCAAGGCCAATAAACGTTGTGGTTCCACCACTTTTTCCTCAAATTTGGTGAGAAACATTGTCAGGTTGGGCAACCATTCATATGTAAATAGTGTGCACTCCTCTGTGGCTACCCATCGCAGCGACTGTGTGATCCGTGCACACCTCATGAACGATACTTCATGCAGTCGATTCTGCCAATTCTCGAGTGCCTCATCTGAATCTGACGATGCCCAGCTGACACTGCGCCATCCCATCTCTCCATTTATGATAGGATTGATGTAATCCTTAGATATTTTGTATACATTGTCCCATCCCTCCGTAAATTCATCTATTGTTGGTTCGACATATCGCTGCCCTTCTATAGGGTCGAGAGGTGCGACTACCCTCATCTCGCGGTTCTCCAATGACATGGTTTGTTTCTTGAAGTTGATGATGGCCTGGTTTTCCATCACCCAGTCTATCCCTAGCAGCACTGGATAGGGGCTTGTGTTATCAACAATCTCTATACATCAAAGTCTGCGTATGTCTTTAGTCCCTCAATTTCCACTAGAAGTTGGCACACCCAGCCAAGTGGAGTCACCTTACTCTGTTTCACTAATCGCAACTGTACCGGTGACCAGGCCAGCTGTGATTTTCCCATTATTTTCGAGGTCTGCTTGGTCAAAATGTTGACGTCCGACCCCAGGTCCAAGATGATTGAGTCGAAATCAAATGCTTCGATTTGTGCTGACATTTGCATCTCTCTTCCCGTTTTCCTCTTGTGTATGTGATTGACTGTGCGCTCCTGGCGTGCACCCTCCCGTCGATGCAACAAGCTGGATATTTCTTCCAATGCATCCCGATCCTTTGCCAACTCCAGGAAACTCTCCAAGAAGGCTCTTAAGGTGTTATCCTTTCTCTGTGACTTCGTCGTATCGAACATCGGTGGCATATCATAGGTGACTTCTTCCTGAAGAGGTAACTACCTCCTCTATCTCATTGCTTCTTGTGCTTTCAAGAAGACATCCCTTTCAACTTCTACATCAAATGTGACGTGCTTCCATGCTATTGGTCGGACAATCGCCTGTGACCTGTCGAATCCTGTCACAGCTCCTCCTCGAGTCGCTACTCCAACCGTCGCAGTGTGACTTCTGACCTCCGCTGATATCTTCTACACTGTCGGTGGTGGATTCTGATTCTGATTCTGTGGAGGTGGGGGCATGTTCTTGGTTTTCCATTTTGCGATGAGCTGCGGACAGTATTCAACTCCATGGTCCACAACGCTACAATAAGTGCATTGTGGTGTTGGATTCGAGCAATCCCTCTGATAATGCCCCTGTTGGCCACAATTGTAACATATAATCGGTCCTCGTCCTCGTCCAGCATCTCCTCCTCATCCTGTGCCAGCACCTCGACCTCCGTGGAATCCCCCTCTAAAACCTCCACGTGGTGACCCATATGGTGGGTACTGCGGTTTCCCATACTGCAGTTGTTGATATGGTGGTTGCCCACACTGCAGTGATGGATACTGTGGCTAACCATACTGCATTTTCCCATATTTCCCTTGATCATACTACTGTGGCTGGTTAAAATGAGGTTGTTGTTGGGTATACTGCGGTTGTTGTTGTCCCGTCAGTTACTCTTCCCCTTTCATAAAATATGAGTTAGAAGTCTAGTCCTGGAGTAGGTCATAGGCCCTACAGTCTTTTTCATCGTGTCCAACTAATCGACAAAATTTGCAATATAGATTTATTACCGTCGACACCATTTTCTGCAGGTACACACACTCTTACGGTCAATGTCCTCTAGTCTGACAGATGCGACACCAAGGCATCCCTCACTAACTGAGGGGATTCGATGCACCTGATTGCAAATATTCTCAAAACTCTGATCAATTATCCTTATGTTGTCCTTTTGTTTTACACCTGTTGCACCATATGTCTTCGCGATCTTTCCAAGGCATCCCTCACTAACTGAGGGGATTCGATGCACCTGATTGCAAATATTCTCGAAACTTTGGGAAATTATCCTTATGTTGTCCTTCTCTTTTACACCTTTTGCACCATATGTCTTCGCGGGTTTCTTTCCCTTTCTTCATATCCTGCAATTGGAGTGTCGGGTTGGCCAACTGCGCTTGTATCCTATCCATTCCTATGCCAGCTTTGTCGATTGGTGAAGCCTCTAGCTTCATCGCAATCTCCAGTGCTTCGGCTTGGGTTGCTACCTTATGTTACATTAGTGGTCCACGGATGTACGGTACCAATCCCGCAATAAACCACTCCTTGTGTTGCGTATCATTTATCCTAAAACTTACCTTCGCTATCACTGTTTTATACCGTTGATCAAATTCCATACCGGCTCATTCGGGTATTGCCTAATTTCTTTGAGCTCGATGATGTACTGCGACTCTGATTTTGGCTTTCTAAACTCGTCAACCATTCCTGCTTTGATTTGTGCCAATGTTTTTCCTGGAGTCCCTATCGGTACCTTTGTAAATGTTGATGTATATGTAACTTCAAAATGTATTTCACCTATGTATATTGTGCTCCTATAGAGATGTTATTATTCCTCTATACGGAAGTGTCGTCATTTGTATTGACAAGTGTCGCAAGTGTCGTAACTTGTTGTGATGGGTTATTAGACCACCTAGTGAGGGGTCGACGTGGATTAATGTAACAATGGGTTATTAGACTGAGTTAGACAAGTCGGCCCTGCTAGTTTATTAGGCAGCTCAAGACAAGTATAAATAGAGAGCGGGATCTCTCTATTTGTTCATCTCATTATTCACTCCTACATCACTCAAAAAGTGGCGCACTAGTTGAGGAGGAGGAGGAGCTGCTAGTAGAAGACTATCTCTTGTACTTTGGTTTTATCATTGCTCTTTCTATCTCTGAGGAAGTTGTGGGGTTTTTCACCTTTATGGTTTTCCCCAGTGAAACTCTGTGTGTCTATTGTCTCATGTGATTGCTTGGTGTGATTGATATGCATTGTTATACTTGATATGTTGTACATGTTATTCTCTTAGTAAAGATCCTAGAGTATATTGAATTAATGGTCAAAAATTAACATGGTATCAGAGCTAATCTGAGAAGAAGACATTATGCAGTGGCGGAAACTAAGGTTTCTTGTTTATTGGGTTTCTCTCCACATATTTTAGAGAGGAAGCAAGGTAGATTGACTCTACTCATCAAGGAGAATCTTTTTATCCAATCAGAATTCACTTATGGGTACTTTCATTTTTTGCCCTAAAAATTAGGGTTTCCACAAAAATAGGAATTTCTGAAATTTGAAGACATAGCTGGAAGCTCCTTGGACAAATCGAAGTTTAGAGCTTTGGATCGAGATTTGTGCTTGGGTGAAGCTTCAGGAAACTCAAACCCTAATTCAGGGTCCTCCCTAGTGAATCCTGGAGATTGAAAAGCATTTATGAAGGGTGAAACTTTGCAATTTTCAATTTTTGTGTATACCATGATGATCATCTCATCAAGGCGCATCTTTCTATCCTTTCAGAAATTTGAAATTCACATTTTGAATTTTTAGGGTTTCTCTGACAAACCCTAATCCGGGACCAGATCCAGTTTTCAGCAAATCAAGTGGTAAGACTTAAATTTTTTCTATTTCCATTTAAAGTACTCTTTAAGATGTCTCACCACACTAAGCTTGAAGATAAAGCTTGAAGGGGTTGATAACTTTCAAGCATGGAAGTATAGGATTGGGTTAATCCTGGAAGAAAATGAATTGGATACTTACATAAGCTCTGAGGTCCCTGTCCCAGAGGGAGAAGAGGCTAAAGCTCTTCACAAAAATAACTTGGTCAAGGAAAAGAGAATCATTGTTGATTCTATCAAGGACCATCTCATTCCACATGTGTCATCTTTGAAGACACCCAAGGAGATGTTTGATTCCATTTCCAAGCTATTTGAAGGGAAGAACATAAATCGGAAGATGACTCTACGGAACCAATTGAAAGGGGTAAAGCTTCGGAATGGAGAGACCATTCAATCTTATTTTTCTAAGGTCTCTCAGATCAAGGAACAACTTGAAGCTGTGGAAGAAGTAGTGGATAATGGTGAAGTTGTTATGACCACACTGAATGGCCTACCTAGGTCATGGGATTCCTTTATCCAAGGAATCTGTGCAAGAAATAAGTTGGTCTCTTTCAGTAGACTATGGGAGGAATGCTCACAAGAAGAAGCAAGGCTTGTGGCCCGAGAAGAAAAGATGGGGAATGAAGATCAATCTCTCACAGCTCACACCGAGGGAAGCAAGTTTAAGAGGGAGAGATCTCATAACAAGAAACATTCTCACCCTCATCACAAGAAGAAAGATCTATCTCATGTTCGATGTTACGACTGTAATGAAATAGGACACTTTGCTTCAAATTGTCCCAAGAAGAAGAAAGACAACAACTTCAACAAGAAGAAGAAGTACAACAAGAAGAGGTATCATGCTCATGCTACTGAGGATGATGAACCTCCCAGGAAGAAGGCTAGAGCAGAAATGGATGACTCATCTAGTGAAGATGAATATGTTCTAATCTCAGCCCTCACAGGTGCTATCTCTCATGGATGTAATGATTGGCTTATTGACAGTGGGGCTTCTAAACACATGACTGGGTTTAAAGAATCTTTTGTAAATCTATCTGAACATGAATCACCCCATAAGGTGAAACTTGGGGATGATTATCAATATCCTATCAAAGGAAGTGGTGAAGCCTCCTACAACCTAGACTATGGAAAGTCCTTAAAAATGAAAGATGTGTTATTTGTACCTGGGCTCAAGAAGAACCTACTCTCCATCTCTGCATTGGATGCAAAAGGAATGAGGGTTGCATTTGTAGATGGCCAATTCCTAATGTGGCCTAAAGGTAAAACTATAGATGATGCAGTGGTGATTGGAGAGCAAGAGGGAGGATTATACAAATTAAAGGGACAACCTGAACATGCCATGGTACATAAATCCATGGAGCCAAGTGAACTTTGGCATAGAAGGCTTGCACATGTGCACTATAGAGCACTACCAATTGCAAGCAAAGTTGTAGAGGATCTTCCTGAAATCAATTCAAAGCATGAAGGTGTTTGCAAAGGATGTGCAAAGGGAAAGAACACAAAGAATGCATTTCCAAGCAGTAAAATCAAGGCATAAGGAATTTTGGAAATTATCCACTCCGATGTATGCAGTCCAGTGTCATCCAGTTATCTGAGTGGGTATGTGCACTATGGTTCTTTCATTGATGATTTCTCTAAGAAGACTTGGACTTATTTCTTGAAAAACAAAGATGAAGTATTCGACAAGTTCAAGGAATTCAAAGCCTTGATGGAAAATCAAACTAACAAGAAAATCAAGACATTCAGATCCGACAATAGCGAAGAATTCACTTCAGGTGATTTCAAGAAACTATGCAGTGATTCAGGGATTAAGAGGGACTTGACCACTCCTTACAATCCACAATAGAAAGGAGTAGAAGAAGCTACTTCAAAGTTGGACTCCAGCAGCTCCTGCAAGGAAGCAAAGATTCAGAGGGAGTCCACCCAACAAACAAACAAAGATAAGTTTTTGAATTGCCATTTCTTGTATATTCTACCTTAAATAATGTTGTTCAATGATGTATATACTTATGTTCCTAAAGTTAGGATGTGTATTATGCATATTAGGATATTTGCATTAATGAACAAGATACTACTAATATAGTGATGGGTAAGTGGCCTATGGCACTGTGCAACACTCCATTGCTACTTATCTAGAATGAAACCTCTTTGCTGACATGTTGGGAGTTGTGCACACTCTTAACAATGTTCTGGTAGAGATGAAAGGCATCTAGAAAGTTACGGAATATGGATAATTGTTGTATTGAAGCATTGGCTAAGATAATTGCATGACTGTATGACATATATCTTTATGAGTAAGAATTTGTTCTGAAATATATATATAAGATGTTTCTAATCATGCAATTGAATTTTTCTTGTAGGAAAGATTGTATATCGTCACCTACAAAAGAAGAATTACAACATTTGTTCAGCAAAAAAGCTATCTATTGAAGATTATGAAGTTCCTAGGATTCGGGATGAAGTAATGTCATGATCCGTCGATCATGAAAAATGATGTTTGGAATGTAGTCCCAAGACCTGAAGGGAAGTCAGTTGTGACTTCCAAGTGGATCTACAAGATCAAGCATGCTGCAGATGGTAGCATAGAGAAATACAAAGCAAGATTTGTAGCTCATGGCTTCTACCAGAAAGAGGGGATAGACTATGAAGAAACTTTTGCTCCTGTAGCCAGGTACATGTTAAATTTTCAGAATTTACTTCAATCTAATCTAGGATCTTAACTGAGAGAACAACATGTACAGCAAATCTACAGCATATCAATCATGGACACAATAATGCAAGCACACAAGAGACACAGAGTTTACTTGGGGAAAACCATAAAGGTGAAAAACCCCAATAACTTCCTCAGAGATAGATAGAGCAATGATACAACCAGAATACAAGAGATAGTCTTCTCCTAGCAGCAGAGCCTCCCCCTCCACAAGTGCGCCACTCTCCCAAGTGTGAGTGAGAGAATAGAATGTGTAAAATGAGAGAGACACACTCTCTATTTATACACTAACTTGACTTGACCTTTACTCAACTAGGTTGGCCTCAACTTAACCACTTAACATAATGCTGACTGGGTCGACCCCAACTAGGGTGGTCTAATAACCCTTTGACCCACATGGCCGACCCCTAATAGGGTGGTCTAATAACCCTTTGACCCACATGACTTATACAGGGCCGACCCCAACAAGGTGGTCTAATAACCCATCAAGTATAAGTTATGACACTTACAATATAAATGACGACACTTCCGTATAGAGGAATAATAACATCTCTATAGGAATACAATATACATATATGTGAAATACATTTCGAAGTTACATATACATCAACACTCCCTCTTAACTAGGAAGGTATTTCTCGACACAGGTCTTCTAGCACAAGTCTTCTTCTCTGGATCATCGTCACTGGATAATCGTCATCGAGTCATCATCATCGTCACTGCTGCTGCTATCTCAATCAATCTCTGAATCTACTCGTCATAGGAAGTTCTACAAAGCCAGTCCTTTTTCATACTGGATGTAGGCCCACCACCTGCAGGTCTTCGTCATCACTGGCCATACTGTGGAATCCTCAGGACTTATTACGTGCGTCACAAAACCTCGAAAGAGCATCCCAGGTTGTTACGAGCACACGGCTCTACCTATAAGATCTCCCAGGGCCATATTACATGTGACCTCACCACAAAACCTTGCAAGAGCATCCCAGGCTATTACGAGCACACAGCTCTACCTATAAGATCTCCCAGGGACAAATTATATGTGGTCACCACAAAACCTTGCAAGAGCATCCCAGGTTGTTACGAGCACACAGCTCTACCTATAGGATCTCCCAGGGACAGATTATATGTGGTCATGGAAAAACCTCGCAAGAGCATCCCAGGACTTATTACGGGCACACAGCTCAACCTATCGAATCTCCCAGGGACATATTATATTCCATAGGACAAAACCTCGAAAGACCATCTACGAGATATCCCAGGGCCAGATTATATGCCATAGGAAAAACCTCGAAAGACTATCTGCAAATCTCCCAGGGCCAAATTACATGTCCTCCCAGAGCAAAACCTCGAAAGAGCATTTTTCAGATATCCCAGGGCCAAATTATATGCCATAGGCAAAACCTCGAAAGACTATCTGCAAATCTCCCAGGGCCAAATTATATGCTCATCTGCACAACCTAATCCACGGCCATAGAGTATCAACCTGATACTCACCATACATCATCCTGATGTATACATGATCATCCTGATCATCATCACTACAACATCCTGCTGCAAGTCATCTGGAGCAACATCCTGAAGCTCGTCATCCACGATCATCCTGATCATATCATGCATCTACCTGATGCATACCAAGTATCTACATGATACATATCATCATACATGATCCACCTGATCATACAATGTATCCACCTGATACAAATACAAATACATGATCCACATGATCATACATGATACATATCAACATACATGATCTACCTGATCATACAATGTATCCACCTGATACATATACAGATACATGATCCACCTGATCATACATGATACATATCAACATATATGATCTACTTGATCATACACTGTATCCACCTGATACATATACAGATACATGGTCCAAACATCCAACATGATGCATATACAAAATACATACAAATGATCCAACCGATCATATCCAGCATCCAACATGATGCGTACATACATAAATGATCCAACTGATCATATCTAGCATCCAACATGATGCGTACATACATAAATGATCCAACTGATCATATCCAGCATCCAACATGATGCATACATACATATACATATAAATGATCCAACTGATCATATCCAGCATCATCCTGATGCATATACAGAGCAATAACTAGAGCATCATCCTGATGCTCATCATCCAGCGCTTACATCCACAACCATGTGAAGGATCCTCCTTCCAACATGCTTGGAATGGCCTCTGCAAATGTGTCCATCACTTCTTCCTCGAAGTGTCATCAATCCGAAGAACACCAAGCCTCTCTCTGAAGTACTCAAACTTCACTCTGGCTAGTGGTTTCGTTAGCACATCAGCAATCTGCTCGTCCGTCGCAATGTACAGGAGCTTCACAGTTCCTCTCTGCACCATATCCCTGATATAGTGATATTTGATCTCTATGTGTTTCGACCTGTCATGAAACACTAGGTTCTTGGACAGCTTCACACAACTCTGGTTATCACAAAAGATACCAGTAGCATCCAATGGGAGATCAAATAACTCAGACAGTAGCTTCCATAGCCATACTACCTCACAACTAGATGAACAGGCTGCAACATACTCTGCCTCAGCTGTACTCAGTGCTATGTAGGACTGCTTCCTTCTAAACCAAGCGATCACACCTGATCCCGTACTGAAGCAGCATCCGGATGTGCTCTTCCTATCTGCAGCACTGCCAGCCCAATCTGAATCAACATAACCCTGCAGGTTAAACTTTTGATTCGCTTCATACTTGAGCTTATAATCCACTGTACCCTTCAGGTACCTCAAAACATGCTTTACAGCAACCATGTTGGGTATGTTATATCTCTTCACATGGTCGCTGCGTGTACAACACGATCCCAAATTTTTGGGTTGCTTTTTGCTTTTTCGCAATTTTTGACCCATTGTACTCTATCTAATCCCGGTAAAAGGGATTAGGGTTGTAACCTAATTTCGGGTAAACGAATTAGGGTTTTAGATGCTGTGGAATACCATTTATTGTATTGTACATGGTTAAATAAAACATATAATGAAAAAGGAGCTATGCAGCTCTAAGTTTTGCTGGTTTTTTCTCGGTTAAGGGTTTCCAGGTGAAAATCTCTGTGTAGTGTGTGTGCCATTGTGTATTTTCTGTTAATGCTTAAGAATCGATATAAGTTTGTACTTCACTGTTAAGGTTTAAAACTTACAAACCAAGTGAACACTCCTCGGATCCGTCAAGAACTGGCTCAATGTGTTCACCGCAAAGCAAATATCTGGTCTCGTGTTCGTCAGGTACATCAAGGACCCAATCATCTGACAATACATAGAGACATCAACTGGATCAGATGAAGCATCACAAAGAAGCTTCAGATTCGATGCCATAGGTGTGGCCATGGCCTTGCAATCCATCATCCCGAACCTCTTCAGGATCTATACTACATACTTCCCTTGTCCAAGGAATATTCCATCTGCACTCTGCCACACCTCCATTCCAAAAACAAATAGTGCATCATCCCCAAGTTCTTCATCTCAAACTCGGCAGCAAGCTTCCGCTGCGTGTCGGCAATCAATCTATCTTCACCTGTAACAAACAGGTTATCCACATTAAAAAGTAGTATCACTAGATTGCCTTCCTCAACCTTGTAGTAAAGGTTGGAATCCGCTTTACTCTTGGTAAATCCCAAACTAGATAGAAAGTTGTCTATCCTACCAAGTTCTACACACATATATGACTACACCATTCAAGAAGGTTGTCTTGAAATCCATCTGGTGTATCTTCTATTTCATCACTTTTATATTTCTCTATGCTGCCATCTGCAGCATGCTTGATCTGATAGTTCCATTTGGAAGTCACAACAGACTTCCCTTCATCTCTTGGGACCGCATCCCAAACATCGTTCTTCATGATCGACGGATCATGGCATTCTTCCCGTATCTTGGGAACATCAATATCTTCAATAGATAATTTTGTTGCTTGAACAAATGTTGTAGTCCTTCTTTTCTAGGTGAAGGTATACGGTCTTTTCTACAAAACAAGTTAAATTGCATGATTAGAAACATCTCATAATTTGCAGACAAATTCTTACACATAAATAAATATGTCATACAGTCATGCAATTATCTTAGCCAATGCTTCAATACAACATTTATCCATGTTCCACAACTTTCTAGATACCTTCCAGTCTCTACCAGAACATTGTTAAGAGTTTGCACTACTCCCAACATGTCAGCAAAGAGGTTTCATTCTAGATAAGTAGCATTGGAATGTTGTACAATGCCATAGGCCACTTACCCATCACATGCATATTAGTAGTATATTATTCATTAATGCAATCATTCTAATATGCACAATACATATCCTAAGTCTAGGAACATGAGCATATACATCATTGAACAATTTTATTTAAACAAACAAATATGCAAAAAATGATAATTAAAAATACTTATCTTTGTTTGGTTGCTGGGTGGACTCCCTCTGAGTCTTTGCTTCCTTGCAGGAGCTGCTGAAGTAGCTTCTTCTACACCTTTCTGTTGTGGAATGTAGAAAGATGGTCAACTCCCTCTGAATATCTGCATCCTTACAGAAACTACTGAAGTGTGCTCCTTTGCTTTCTTGCAGGAACAACTGGAGTGTGCTCCCTCTTGATCTTTGCTTCATGGATTACCTGTCCTTGAACTTACATCCATCCTTAATCACTATGCATGCTTATTAGTATCATCATTGTGTTATCCTTGAGGTCTCATACATAATCACACATTCATTAGTATAATCTTAATACTATCAAAACACAATAATCTTAAACATGTATAGTCATGATCATTCACAGATAATAAACATTAGTATTCAAGGTTTCAGGGAAGTCTTCTTTTACTCATGCATATTCTTATTTGATCATAGGACTCTTCTAATTAGTTAAATCATCAATGCATAAACCCGTGATTACTCAAACCTATACCTTCATGATTCTTCTGGTTAGTCATATCATCAATTATGGTAAGAAACATAATATGCATACAACCATGACTATTCAAACCTATGACTTCATGAATAATCATTATCAACAACACAACAGTATAAGATCCTAACACAAGGTAGGATTCTAGCTTGATATAGGAAAAACATACCTGGATTAGCATGCTAGCTAGTTATGTATAACATACCCGCATAATGTCTTATGGTTCTCTTCAGTGACTTGTTCTTGTAACCTGCATGTCTCATAGGTTAACCATTGTAGGACCAAGTTATACATACCTCGAAAGTAGATCTTCTATGTGATCCATGACAATGGATGAATCTTTGTCTTCATGTCACCATGATCATATGTTCTTGAAGTAGAACATGATTTGTCTTTCTTGGTGTACCTTTTATGTTAGCGAACAACATAAACCTCATACAACATCACAGTGCATTAGTACATTCATAAGTGTCAAAACCTTAATCAATGAATATCCTCTATTAAGGTGATACGACAAGTCTAGTAATTAATCAAGATTGTACTGTAATGATATGAAGACAAACATATGATAAAATTAACCATGAAACATACCTGTAAACCATACCTGTCAACATTGCTTGTAATCTTCTTATGGAAGGCCTTAGCCTCATCTCCCTCTGAGACAGGAACTTCTTCACTTATGCAGGTGACCAATCCATCTTCTTCTAGGATTAACCCAATCCACTTGATTTGCAACAACTGGACCTGGAGCTGGATTAGGGTTTGTCAAGGAAACCCCAAAAATTCAAAATTTGAATTTCAAACTTCGGAAAGGATAGAAATATGCACCTTGATGAGCTGATCAAGTTGGTATATTCAGAATTTGAAAACTGCAAAGTTTCACCCCTCGAAATTGCCTTTTAGATTTCTGGATTCACTAGGGTGGACCCTAAATTAGGGTTTGAGTTTCCCGGAGCTTCACCCAACCAAAATATTTGATTCAAATCTCTAAGCTTTGATTTTTCTGAGGAGCTTCCAACCGTGGTCACAGATTTCCAAAATTCCAAGTTTTGCAGAAGCCCTAATTTTCCATCTTTCCGATCAAAGTCCCAAACTGGGGTTTGATCAAGCCCAGCCTTCTTCCCAACCAAAAAATCTGATCTTGGTCTCTAAATTTTTATTTTGATGAGTAGCATCCAGCCATGGTCTACGATTAGAGAAATTCCAACTTTCTCCGAAGCCCTAAATTCCGGAAGCCATGAATGAAGGTGCTCAAAAATAATTCTGTTTTGACAGAAATATGTACCTGATTGTTTCTGGTGTAACTCTGAACTTTTTGATCCATAGGGTCTGAAAAAATTTCCTGAAATATAATGACTTGTTATCTTTCCATCCCGACAGGTCTGACCTCAATTGGATTTTCTGAGAGAGAGTTATGCCAAGTGTCGCAACATGACATGTTTATGGGATAATACAAGAGAGAGAACTTCTACGGCGTGCCACATGTCACTGGTTCAACTTCGGCCTCTGAAAACTTTTCCTGATATAGTACAGTCTGTGTACTACCTATTACATTTTACAAAATTTCATTTGGAGCTTCCTTTCCCAAGTTATGACCTTTTTCCCAAGGTCACCTGATTTTGACTCAGATCTAGAAGAGGTAGAAACCCTATATTGTACAGATCATAAATCACAAAGTACAACGAATTAGAGGTTGTCCTTTGGACACAAGGTACATCGGGATCTGATCTTTGACCTATAAAAGTTTTAGATCCAAAAACTTCTCCAAAACGGATTTATAGTGAAAGTTCTACAATGACTGGTTTTTGCTATATCAAGCCCTAGCATCGTAAGTGCAACAAGTGTCATACATGCCATATCATGCCTTCTTTCAGGCTAGCTCTGACCCCATGTTAAATTTTCAGAATTTACTTCAATCTGATCTAGGATCTTAACTGAGAGAACAACATGTACAGCAAATCTACAGCATATTAATCATAGACACAATAATGCAAGCACACAAGAGACACAGAGTTTACTTGGGGAAAACCATAAAGGTGAAAAACCCCAATAACTTCCTCAGAGATAGATAGAGCAATGATACAACCAGAATACAAGAGATAGTCTTCTCCTAGTAGCAGAGCCTCCTCCTCCATAAGTGCGCCACTCTCTCAAGTGTGAGTGAGAGAATAGAATGTGTAAAATGAGAGAGAGACACTCTCTATTTATACACTAACTTGACTTGACCTTTAATCAACTAGGTTGGCCTCAACTTAACTACTTAACATAATGCTGACTGGGCTGAACCCCACTAGGGTGGTCTAATAACCCTTTGACCCATATGGCCAACCCCCAATAGGGTGTTCGAATAACCCTTTGACCCACATGACTTATACAGGGCCGACCCCAACAAGGTGGTCTAATAACCCATCAAGTATAAGTTACGACACTTACAATATAAATGACGACACTTCTGTATAGAGGAATAATAACATCTCTATAGGAATACAATATACATATATGTGAAATACATTCCGAAGTTACATATACATGAACAGTACACTTCCATCAGATCAATACTTGCTCTGGCTGCAGTGATGAAATGGAAGATACACCAGATGGATGTCAAGATAGATTTCTTGAATGGTGTAGTCGAAGAGGAAGTGTATGTGGAGCAGCCACTTGGTTTTGAGACACATGATAGGAAGTCATACGTGTGTCAGTTGAAGAAAGCCTTGTATGGCTTGAAGCAAGCTCCTAGGACTTGGTATGGTAGGATGGATAGCTTTCTATCCAATTTGGGCTTTACCAAGAGTAAAGCAAATTCCAACCTTTACTACAAGGTTGAGGAAGGAAATCCAGTGATACTACTTATGTATGTGGATGACCTATTTGTTACAAGAGAAGATAGTTTGATTGCTGATACCAAGAGGAAACTTGCTGCTGAGTTCGAGATGAAGGACTTGGGGATGATGCACTATTTTCTAGGCATGGAGGTGTGGCAGAGTGTAGATGGGATCTTCCTTGGACAAGGGAAGTATGCAGTAGAGATCCTAAAGAGTTTCGGGATGATATGATGATGATCAGGTTGATATGATGATGATCAGGATGATCATAGATGACGAGCTTCATGATGTTGCTCCATATGATACGCATCAAGTTGATGCTATGATGATGATCAGGTTGATCATGTGATGATGTACATCAGGATTATGTATGGTGAGTATCAGGTTGATACTCTGTGGCCGTGGACAGGTTGTGCAAGTAGCATAGAAAAGACCCTTTAAAATATGAACAGGTAGAGCGGTGTGCTCGTAACATTCTAGAATGCTCTATCGAGATCCAGACAGGTAGAGCGGTGTGCTGGTAACATCCTGGGATGCTCTGAGTAGCTTTTGCTAAAGTTTGGCATAGAAAATATCCTTTAAAATCTGGACAGGTAGAGTGGTGTGCTCGTAACAACCTGGGATGCTCTATCGAGATCCAGACATGTAGAGCGGTATGCTTGTAACATCCTGGGATGCTCTGAGTAGGTTTTGCGAAAGTTCACATAGAAAAGATCCTTTAAAATCCGAACAGGTAGAGCGATGTGCTCATAACATCCTGGCATCCTCTATCGAGATCCAGACAGGTAGAGCAGTATGCCCGTAACATCTTGGGATTCTCTGAGTATGTTTTGTGAAGGTCAACATGTAAAAGATCCTGGGAGATCCGTTAGGTTGAGCAGTGAGCTCGTAATCAGTCCTGGGATGCTCTTTTGTAATGTCCCCATTCCAATAATTTCATAGTAAGACAATCCCATCAATCCTACTAGTTTCCTAGGTTGGATGGGCACATGTGGAATGGTAATAAGGAAGCAAATAAATGATGTTTAGACATTAGAAGGGTTCAAGTATTTAATAAATATAGTGAATAAAGAAATTCAAGAGAAATCATAGGTGACAAATGGTTTTGGAGACATATGGAGGATGTGGGACCCACACTAGCTTGATTTTTCATAATACATGGTATCTCTCTTTTGCAAATTCGAATTAATGGGAATGTGAACACTCTTGGGTGAGTTGGTAAGTCATAACACATGTCATTGAGCATATTAGGTCGAATTGGGAAGGATTGGTAACCTCCATGGAAGATAAAGAGTCAAAGTGGAAGTTTGTGGACACTTGGGCTAGATTCCCTAGCCCCTATGACACCAATGATGGAGCATCTATGACAACTATGACAAATTGCAGACCTGACCTCTGACATCTGACCACTATGACATGTCAGCCCCAAAAATAGGCTCAAGGAAGTCGAATTTGGGAGTTGGAGAAGCCAAAGAGACTCAAAATCGAATTTGGGAGAAGATGGAAGGTTGGAACTAGGAGACAAGTGGCAAATGTGGAATAATTCTTAAATGAAAATCTATTGAATATATTGAGAGGATTTCGACCCTTAGAAGGCTAATGTTGGTTATAAAATGTAGAAATGAAGTATGAGAATGGCTTTTGATGATTTGAGAAAAATTGCATTTGTGAAGAGAGAGCTAGTGGATGACTAGTTTCTTGCCTTAGCCAATTTCGAGGGTGAAAGATTCCCATCCAAGTTGGTGTTTGGAGAGGCCACTCAGGTCTTTCATGGTGCTTTAATGGAGTTTGTATTTGCAGGTAGCAGCTACAGGAAGTTTCATGGTTTGGTTTAGTGCAGCACTTTCTCTCCACCGTTTCCAGTTTTGAAGGCATATTCATGCTCCTTGAGGGAGGGCGTTTTTGGTGAGCACTTGTGCTTCTTGAGAGAGCTTCTCATTATATATTTATGATTGTAATAGCTTTATATCCTCTGTTATTCATATTCAGAAAGTCTCAGGTCGAAATACCCACTGGTTGTATGCAAAACTATTGATTAATGAGCAAACAATGTCCATTTCCCCAATGCATTGATGTATGACACTATAATGTTGATTATTTCGAATGGATGGATGATTCTCTGATATATTTGTGATCAATATAATGCCATGGATGTCTTCTACAAGTTTCATGTACTGTACTTGAGCATTTGAAGCATTTTTACTCAGTTTAGTTGTATTGGGAGATGAAATAGTGCCATTTCCCCAAGGGTCGAATTGAGGGTTTTTGCTGTTGAATGAGAGAGAGTTAGAACAGTAGTAAAAATCAATTAATGGTGCATATGAGACCTCAATAACATACTTAACACATTATATACCTCTGTTCATAAATTTGTGGGAGTTTGGAGGCATTTGGAAGGCCATTTTCAGTGTTACCCGGGGGGGATTTGATGCACAAATTACTAGTCAAAATTACCTATGTTGATCAGAATACAAATCAAGTTTGCAGCAGTATTTGGAGGTCCATAAAACATCCCTGAACCTGATATTCAAGACTAAATACCATTAATACACTCATACAGAAGATTTGGGAGCATTTGGGATGATTTGGAGGTCAAAACAGTTAAACTAGTCAAAGGTCGAAATTGGGGAAAAAGTTGAAAAATTGGCATTTTAATAAAATTTGAAAAAGGGATATTACAAGTGGTATCAGAGCATGTTCTTGGCACCTGATGGTCTTAACAAGAAGTCAAAAGAATAATCCACCACCCTTTGAACCAGTAGTTGAAGAGGTTTTTGTTGAAGAAGAGGTAGTAGAAGAAGAGGAGTCTTTCACTGAAACCATGGGTAGAGAGGAGGATGAAAAATTAAAACATAAGGAGGAACTTATTGAAACCTTAGATCCATGTTTCTCTAAACTTTCAGCAAACATGGATAGGATAGGTGATAAATTGGTGCAAGGATTCGAATTGTTGATTAGCCAGCTTCAAAGCAAAGGGATGATAGGAGATAATAGTGGTTCACACTCAAGGGAAAAGATGAAAGGGAATGAGCATATTTTCTCATGTACAGGACCTTATAATAGACCTGATGAATTTCAAAGCACACAAAGGCATACTGCACCTAAATTTCTCACACCCAAAGAAGAGCCCAATCTTGACTGGGATTACAAGAAACTAGTAAATGATTGGAATGATTTGAATGAAGAGTGTAAAAGAGGTGTACCACTCAGTGACTACATCGATGCTATGCAAAAGATTAAAAGGAAGGGAGATAATAGGAGTCCATTACAAAACAAAGAATTAAATAGTGCTATTGGAAAAATGTCACTTCCTACTTTTGATGGTTCTTCTCAAAATTCTGCTAACACTTGGGTGCAAAAATTGGATGTATATTTTCAGCTGAATCCTATGTTGGAAGAAGATGCATTAAAAATGGCCATTTTGCATTTGGAAGGAGATGCCAATGAATGGTGGTTCTATGGTTTGAAAACCTTGGGTCATGATCAGGTTAAAACATATGGAGAATTTGTTGATAGGGTACTAGAGAGGTTTGAACAAAAAGATCCAGAATTGCCTTTCAAGGAATTAGCTCAATTGAAGCAAACTGGGACACCTACTGAATATATGTTGGAATTTCAAAAATTATCAGTCAAGGTGGCTGATGTATCTATGGGAAGGTTGGTATTGCTGTTCACTGAAGGTTTGGTTGAACCCTTAAAAGGTTTGGTCAAAGCCCACAAGCCAACTACATTAAAAGATGCAATGAGCTTGACTAGGGATCTCCAAAATGTGCTTCCTAGAACGAGATTTCCTCCCAAGCCTGACTTCAGAATTGAAAAGAAACCTTGGCAAAGAGATGCACCTGATAAGAATCCATGGCAAGAAGATGAATATGGAAAGGATAAGAAAGAGGAACTAAGCAGGGAAGAGCTCAGAAGGAAGAAATTGTGTTACTCATGCTTCCAACCATGGGTACTTGGACATAAATGTGCTAAAGGAAAGGCCCAATTCATTGAAGTATTTTGTGATGAGGGATATGAAGGGGGCATGGAGGAAGAAGAAAATAATTCAGCCCAAGAAGAAGGATATACTACAGCAGAAGAAGGGAAACCAGAGGTGAAGCATCCCTCTCCCACCAAAGTAACAATGGCAGTACTTTCAGCACTACCTCGCTATCATACTATCCGATGCAAAGGTATGGTACAAGGACAAAGAACTTCAGTTTTGGTAGATGGAGGAGCCACCCATAACTTCATTGATGCAGAGATGGTGGAGAAAAGAAATATACCTATTGAACCATTTGATGGCTTCACAGTTGTCATTCCCGGTCACAACACAATGGAGTGCAAAATATGGATTCCACAGCTGCAAGTCACCGTAGGTAACTATACTTTTGTTGATAGTTTTTATGTGGTTGATATTGCTGATACTAATGTTGTTTTGGGAGTGCAATGGTTGTATTCAATAGGAGAGCATACAGTAAATTATAAAATTCCTGAAATGAAATTCCAAGATTCAAAAGGAGTACTAAGGATTGTGAGAGGGCAACACACCTATCCGAATCAGGTAGTTTCTTCCCACGGCATGAAGCACCGGAATAGAAATATTATGGGAGACATTACTCATGCAAGGCCACCTGATAGAGGAGGGACAAGTTTGCAGCATGGTAAATTGAGATTGCTTGAGGGCAAGCAATCTTGGGTGGGGAGGACTGTAATGTCCCCATTCCAATAATTTCATAGTAAGACAATCCCATCAATCCTACTAGTTTCCTAGGTTGGATGGGCACATGTGGAATGGTAATAAGGAAGCAAATAAATGATGTTTAGACATTAGAAGGGTTCAAGTATTTAATAAATATAGTGAATAAAGAAATTCAAGAGAAATCATAGGTGACAAATGGTTTTGGAGACATATGGAGGATGTGGGACCCACACTAGCTTGATTTTTCATAATACATGGTATCTCTCTTTTGCAAATTCGAATTAATGGGAATGTGAACACTCTTGGGTGAGTTGGTAAGTCATAACACATGTCATTGAGCATATTAGGTCGAATTGGGAAGGATTGGTAACCTCCATGGAAGATAAAGAGTCAAAGTGGAAGTTTGTGGACACTTGGGCTAGATTCCCTAGCCCCTATGACACCAATGATGGAGCATCTATGACAACTATGACAAATTGCAGACCTGACCTCTGACATCTGACCACTATGACATGTCAGCCCCAAAAATAGGCTCAAGGAAGTCGAATTTGGGAGTTGGAGAAGCCAAAGAGACTCAAAATCGAATTTGGGAGAAGATGGAAGGTTGGAACTAGGAGACAAGTGGCAAATGTGGAATAATTCTTAAATGAAAATCTATTGAATATATTGAGAGGATTTCGACCCTTAGAAGGCTAATGTTGGTTATAAAATGTAGAAATGAAGTATGAGAATGGCTTTTGATGATTTGAGAAAAATTGCATTTGTGAAGAGAGAGCTAGTGGATGACTAGTTTCTTGCCTTAGCCAATTTCGAGGGTGAAAGATTCCCATCCAAGTTGGTGTTTGGAGAGGCCACTCAGGTCTTTCATGGTGCTTTAATGGAGTTTGTATTTGCAGGTAGCAGCTACAGGAAGTTTCATGGTTTGGTTTAGTGCAGCACTTTCTCTCCACCGTTTCCAGTTTTGAAGGCATATTCATGCTCCTTGAGGGAGGGCGTTTTTGGTGAGCACTTGTGCTTCTTGAGAGAGATTCTCATTATATATTTATGATTGTAATAGCTTTATATCCTCTGTTATTCATATTCAGAAAGTCTCAGGTCGAAATACCCACTGGTTGTATGCAAAACTATTGATTAATGAGCAAACAATGTCCATTTCCCCAATGCATTGATGTATGACACTATAATGTTGATTATTTCGAATGGATGGATGATTCTCTGATATATTTGTGATCAATATAATGCCATGGATGTCTTCTACAAGTTTCATGTACTGTACTTGAGCATTTGAAGCATTTTTACTCAGTTTAGTTGTATTGGGAGATGAAATAGTGCCATTTCCCCAAGGGTCGAATTGAGGGTTTTTGCTGTTGAATGAGAGAGAGTTAGAACAGTAGTAAAAATCAATTAATGGTGCATATGAGACCTCAATAACATACTTAACACATTATATACCTCTGTTCATAAATTTGTGGGAGTTTGGAGGCATTTGGAAGGCCATTTTCAGTGTTACCCGGGGGGGATTTGATGCACAAATTACTAGTCAAAATTACCTATGTTGATCAGAATACAAATCAAGTTTGCAGCAGTATTTGGAGGTCCATAAAACATCCCTGAACCTGATATTCAAGACTAAATACCATTAATACACTCATACAGAAGATTTGGGAGCATTTGGGATGATTTGGAGGTCAAAACAGTTAAACTAGTCAAAGGTCGAAATTGGGGAAAAAGTTGAAAAATTGGCATTTTAATAAAATTTGAAAAAGGGATATTACATCTTTCGAGGTTTTGTTGAGGCATGTAATCAGTCCTAAGGATTCCACAGTATGGCCAGTGATGATGAAGATCTACAGGTGGTGGGCCTACATCCAGTATGAAAAAAGGATTAGCTCTGTATAACTTCCTATGACAAGTAGATTGGAGATTGATTGAGATAGCAGCAGCAGTGACGATGATGATGATTCGAGGACGATGATTCGTTGATGATGATCCAGAGAAGAAGACTTGTGTTAGCAGATCTGTGTCGATAAATACCTTCCTAGTTAAGAGGGAGTGTTGATGTATGTGTAACTTCGGAATGTATTTCACCTATGTATATTGTGCTCCTATAGAGATGTTATTATTCCTCTATACGGAAGTGTCGTCATTTGTATTGACAAGTGTCGCAAGTGTCATGACTTGCTGTGATGGGTTATTAGACCACCTAATGAGGGGTTGGCTTGGATTAATGTAACCATGGGTTATTAGACTGAGTTAGACAAGTCGACCCTGCTAGTTTATTTGGCAGCTCAGGTCAAGTATAAATAGAGAGCGGGATCTCTCTATTTGTTCATCTCATTATTCACTCCTACATCACTCGGAAAGTGGCACACTAAATGAGGAGGAGGAGCTACTGGTAGAAGACTATCTCTTGTACTTTGGTTGTACTTTGGTTGTATCATTGCTTTTTCTATCTTTGAGGAAGTTGTGGGTTTTTCACCTTTATGGTTTTCCCCAGTGAAATTCTGTGAGTCTATTGTCTCATGTGATTGCTTGGTGTGATTGATATGCATTGTTATACTTGATATGTTGTACATGTTATTCTCTTAGTAAAGATCCTAGAGTATATTGAATTAATGCTCAAAAATTAATAGTAAACTTCATGAACCAATCTAATGCACGACCCCTAAGGGTCGTCGCTAGCTATCCCTTTTTAATATCTTCATCCTGGACTTGCTTCATAGTCCATACTGCTTCACACAGGAACCAATACTACTCAGGATCCTCAGTCTTGTTCCCCTCGAAAGTGGGCATTTTTGTGTCGTCTGCCATTCTTACATTTCTACTATTATTGTTTGTTGATGCACTACTCCTACTACTGCACGTAGGACAACTCTGCGAACAACTTGTGTTTCTTCCTGTGAAATTCTGAGTAGTGCGCAGGGCTGAAGGTATGTTGTAACTCACGATTCGTCCCTTTTCTGCTTCTGGGGTAGCCTGGTCACCATCTCCTTTGTCATAATAAGGTTTCTTTGTCCCTTGTGGTCTTGTTTTGCAGTCTTCCATTCCGGTCCCTTCAGGAGACTCTCTCTCAATCCTCCTCCTCTTCTCTGGTCGTCGGAATATCACCCCACTCCTCAAGGTACCACAATCTTCCTCATACTCCCTTAGAAATTCATCGTCGCTCATGTCCATCTACCTCGCATCTTTCTATCGGATCCTCATTCACGCGATACCCTCAACCTCCGCACATTAATCTTCTACTCGTCGAAATTCATCCTCAATATGCCCTTTTCGCAGACGAGCATCTTAATCCACAATTTGAGCAGTAGTAGGAATCTCCCCCTAGGTCCTTTGAAAAAGTTCTTCTCTGCGTCGTTGTATGATTTGATTGTGTCAATTGCAAACTCAATAATGTATACCTCTAGGATACTATCCAACTAGAAATCGACATCCCTTTATACCTTATTGCCGACTCGATTTAGCTATTGAATCAGTTATGTGGTCCAATGGTCAGGCTCAGTCTTTTGACAATGGTTCTTCTGAAACATCAGCTGCTCTAGCCACTCGTGCAACAGCAGCGGGAATTCGTAGAAAAACACTTCATGGATATCTAAATAGATATGCTTTTGCAGCCAACTGCTCACTATCTATCCAGGGTTCCAATTTTCTCCTTCTGCGAATTCTTCTGCCTTCTTATCAAACCACTCTTGAATCTTCGGTTTCGTCGGGTGCCACAACATATCTTCTTTTTTTCCTCTTCAGGGTCCCAGCAACAGAACCATTTGTTGACACAACGATTTTCGATAGGGGTTCACTTCGCACTACTGTCAACAACCATCAACAGAACTCCCTTACACACCGGCCCATAAAGGTTTAACCCTTTCCAGCAACACTCGTAGAGCGAATTAAGTCTCACCCAAGATGAATAAGGGGGATGCAGGAACCAAGTTTCCACAGTGGAGAGAGGACATGCATCAAACCGCACTTTACAACCACATCAACCAGATATTATGTCTTCACATCATACTAATAGTTCATACATCCATTCATTCCTTTTGCATATTCAATTTATAAACAACATTCGCATTAACAATAATTACCAAACCACAAAACATTTCTCAAACACTGCATTCATCAATTAACAGAAACAAAGACAAAAGATATTACCATAATCAAACATCTTCATGCATTCATCAAAACCTAAGGAATAACCTTCGCAAAAACAGTCAAAACATCTTATCGCAGATACAAAACAATTCAGAACATGTCATTCTCCGATTCAACTATATCAAGATGCCCTTAGGCTTACAATCACACTCCTATTTATATGATACTAAGTGGTTACAAAACGGTCCACATGACCCATTCTAACTAACTGAACCACTTTCGTCTGCTCCTTATTCTCCGCGAATGACCCTTTCTTCCGCGGATGGTCCTTCTTCGCAGCTGTCAGCGTCCGCACTTCATGCGGACTAATCTCATGCCAACACGTTGCAGTAGTTAAAGAATTTGAATGATGTGTTTTTATTTATGTGAAAAAATTAAAAATACAAAACAATAGTTACACAATGGAACGTAGTCTCACTGTAGTCATTTCAAATTTATATATGTCTTGGCAAGCCAACCATTGGATTATTGATACAAGGTGATTTACAAATCATATTGGTGTTAGAGTGGGTTTATTTCGGTTTCTATTGGTTTTGAATGCAATATATGCTTACCCGACACGAGAAGTCTAAAATTATGAGAGAGTTATATTATGTGGATCTTGATATCAGTACAAAAAGGTATAAGAAGCAGATGTAAGTTTGAGAAATGAAGAAGAGAATTGTGAAGAACCTAATATGTGAAGGTAAAATATGATTTGTGAGTTTGGAATCTCAAGTAGTCAATATTTCATAGGCATGGTTGTCCTCATGGCCTCTTTTGAGAAAGAAATTTATAGCTTTGGAAAGAGAAGGAAGAACAAAAGCTCGAAAAAGGGGACTCTAGTAACCAATCTTCTCAACACCTATTTAAAATGGAATTGAACATTAATATCTAGCCCTATGAAGGTGAGGTAGATGCACTCCTACTAATGTCATAGAAGTTAGGATTTTTGTGGGAGATACCAAATATTTAAGAAAGTTCAAAGCATCATTTGTAGTTGTGGCAACACCACATCATGCTATAATGAACAATATTAAGAGTTTCCAGTGGGGTAAGAATCAACATGCATCCTTTAAAGAATTGAAGTGGCATATTAGTCAATCCCAGGTCCTAACACTACCTAACTTGGAAAATTCTTTTGAAATAGAAATTAATACTAGTGGGTATGCTATGGAGCGGTATTAATGGAAGGTGGAGATCAATATGCTACCATGCAGAGCTATTCTATGGAGAAATATTAAACTACCCTACATATGACAAGTATATTTATACCTTGGTTCAAGTAGTGAAGAAGTGGAAGCACTATATATTGGGTAAGGAGAACATCATCCATATTGATCACCATCCTTTATAATACTTACACACAAAGAGTAAAATTCAATAAGTAAGACAATATAAATGGATGGGATTTATGCAAAATAATTATCTAGTGATTAAATATAGGAAGGGCACAATCAACAAGTTCATTGATGTTCTATCCAAACCACCAACCCCAAAAATTACAACCTCGTGAGCCATTACACACATGGATCCATTCACCCATGAAATATACAGGGAGGAGTATTTGAAAGATGTGGACTATATGGGGGTGTAACAACCACTACTAGGACCAAAATAAATAAATATGTTGATTAACATCTCCAAGATGGGGAAGCATTGTTTACCAAAGGAATAAATAGTACAACTAATAAGGTAGGCTCACACCTCCAATGTTGCTAGTCATTTTGATGTTGAGGAGACTTTGGCTAAGTTGTAAAGGTATGTTTATTGGTCCAAGGTGCAAGAAGAAGTAGCTAGATTTATCAAACCAACAAGTCTAGTAACGTGAAGGAAAAAAATATAAAATCCACAACTAATGCTTGAAAGGCCATGGGAATCATATACGTCAACTTTATTGTGGGTGTGTTGATGATAAGAAAAGGGCATGACTACCTATATTTAGTAGCATATGGGTCCATAAAAAATGCGTGCTTTTATGGCTTGTGAGAAGACCATCAAAGTGAAAGGAGTTGTAAGTTTGTTCCTTGAAAGGTTCTAGGTGCACTTTCTGATCTAAAGGAGCATCATTTCTGATATAGATACTACACTCTTTAATATATTTTGGACTTCATTGCAGGAGAAGTTGGATACTAAATTGAAGAGATCCACTACCATTCACCAATATACTAATGGGTAGGCGAAGGTAGTGAATAGGAATTTGGATCAACTTCTAAGAGGTTACAATCAAAAGCATCCAAGGACTTGCAATGAAAATTTGGTTTATGTACAACGTTCTCATAATAGCGCTGCCCACACTTCCACCAACAAGTCTCCTTATAATTATTTTTTGGGATAATTACCACCATCATCATTGGATATTGCATATAGAATGCTTGAATTTGGGATCAACAACCTCAAATGATGCATTGAAGGTAAAAATGTTTGTAGACAAGATAAGGAAAATACACTTCCAAGTTGAAGAGACACCAAATAAGTCTCAAGAGAAATACATGATAAACATGGGATTGAGAAGACCTTCCAAGTAGGAGACAAAGTATGATTTCACTGTAATAAGGAAATGGTATAGGGACCAGGAAAGAAAATCAAGGCCCTGAGATAAAACATTTTCAAAATTTTGGAGCTCGTACCAGTGCTTACAAACTTAGTCTTCCACCTTATGTGCATATTTACTCAATAGTTAATGTAGAAAACCTAAAATTGTCTGAGCTATCCATGCTTGATGAGCATGAAGAGGGATAAGTATTCCCTTCCTTTAAATATTTGTCATAGCATGCACATGCATAGTTACCAAAGGACAAAATTCTACAAAAAAAATATCGAAATGACCAAAAGGGGTGAACAAGAAATTTGGAAATTGGGATTGAAGGTTAACTACTAGCAAAGGACAAATTGCACTACAAGGACATAGTTGTCAGATTATTTACTCAACCTTCAAAACTAAGGCTTTTGGAGATGAAAAGCCTCCCAAAATGGGCAAGGATGATTCAAAATGGACATACCTAAGTACCATAATAATATATCAATGATCTATATGGGGGAGATTATAATTTGAGACAATTGATAGATGGTGTTGATTCGATCAAAATTCAATTCATCAACTTCCAATGCATTTTTGTGGCCCTATACAATGTATTTGGTTCCTGTGATGGATGATTATTGTCATAGGATTCCCTCATCCAAGAAATAAAATTTTCATTTCATTTTGATCTTTCCATTGAGCTATTGTGCACCTAGAATGGAGTTTGTATGTGAAAGGTATGGCCCTGTAAGGTAACAATCAAAATGTTCTATGCGTGTGCAAGTAGTGACCATGTCAGCTCACCATAATCCAAATATGGGGAGTTAACAACGTATGGGAAGCCACTAGAGATTTCTGGAAGCATCATGGATGTTTCAAGAGGGCTTCAAAATATAAACCTAATTCTAATTGTAACTATGAAAAACCTAGCAAAATAGGGCAAAGCGTGCACCTTTTCACTAGAGGTCGACTCTTCCACAGTATGAGTAGGAGAGTGAAGCAGATACTAATAGGGTAGAGAGACATAAGCATACTTTATAGTATATTAGAGGACCACAGTATCTCGTAGCTTTGTAGTAAGCTTGGACAACTTTGTAATCTTGATTGTAATCTCCATACTACATGGAGATAAAAGGCATAATCCTTCATTGAACACCAATTTCCCTATATGGGTTTCTAGGGTAAATATGTGTGTCCCACTATGTGGATTTTTTATTGCAATCTACTACATACATCACAATAGTTAAAGACTATGAAATGTGTGTTTTTATTTATATTAGAACATTAAAAATACAAAAATAGTTGCACAATCAAGCATAAAGTTACGTAGTCATTTTAAGTTTTGATTTTTTAAAGCAAGCCAACCATTGGAAAATCCAAGGTGGTTTACATATCATATTGGTATCATAGTGGTTTTATTTGGGTGTTTGGTGCTTTTGAGTGTAGTATATGCTTCCTTAAATGAGGAAGTGTTACACCTAAATCTTACCATCATGAGACTTAGTGTATATACCCTTGAAGTATCCATGACCAGGAAGTCAATTTGAGAGATTTGTTGATCCTTTATCCTAAAATCTAGGTGGATCGTCGCAACTTGCGCTCTTCCAGCTTGAAACGACCAGGATCATCGCAGGTTGCTCCTTGATAGAGTGTGACGATGTAGCATGTTGTCCTTATACATCCTGCACTGACCTCATTTGTCGCTTTTTTCCCTATTACAACCTGCGACGATGTCAGTCAATATGGATAAAAGGAAGCTTCGAGCGATTTCTCGAAGGAGGATGACTTGGATCTCTATCCCTAACTTATAGGTTGAGTTGTCCTTCGGTTCCTCCTTTATTGGGAAGATCCCTTAGTCCTCTCCCACTAATCCTCAACTCATTTCTATCCTCCTAGTCCTATTTATATTAGGCTCCTCTTCACTGCAAGGGGAGGAAGTCTATAGTACTTACATGTTGGTGAAATTAGCTTAGGAGATCTCTATTCATCTCTTGGGAGCTCTATACTTCCTTTGGAGGCTTTGGGCATTGGCTTGTTGGAGAAGGATTGCTACGTTAAACCTTGGTTGTAATCACTTTCTTCTATGTACTTTCCCTTTTTATACAGTAATATAAATGCTTTCCACCAAATGTTGTTGCATTGATGATGTTTGTGTAGTTTTCCTGCTTAACTGCTTACTTAGATCTGTTATTGTTTAGATGCATTTTACTACTTGTGTTGTTCTGTATGTCTTGACAGGTTTTGCAGCTGAGATCTGAAGACCATAAAGCTTGGAACAACATCAAGGAGAAAGGATCAACGACCTGAAAGGTAAGGCATCTAGTCACTCAATCTCTAATTAGATCTAGGAAAGTTATTTCATATTTTGTCTCATTTGTTCTAGACTTGCATTAAGCTAGGGAGATCACGCCTTGAGTCTGCTCTTGGTAGATTGTCCGATAACAAATTTGGCGACCATACTGGGGAAGATCATTGTTTTTAGTTTTCAATTTGAAAGCCATTTTCATTTTATTTCTTTTGCAAGCCATCTCATTTGCCTCCTAAGCCTTTTTCACCATCAGATCTTCACTTTGAAGAGTCTGTTGTCCTCCTATGAGTCTGTACTCACAATCTTTAGACCATTTTTTTACTCATTTCTTGGATCTGTTGATCCTTGAGTTTGGATCTCGCTCATCGCACCTGGACAGTATAAATAGAGCATCGATCTGTCATTTTTTGCACTTTGCTTCTCTGTCTTCTGAGCTATCATCACAGTTTTCCCACTAGTGTCCTGCGACATCGTTGCGAACCCCGCACTGGTGACTTGCGACGGTCACTCTGTTCCCAAACACAGACTGCGTCGATCTATTAAATTTGATACAAGGGCATCCCCCCTCCATTTTTTTATTTAAGTTTTGATTTGGTATGTAGACCCCTCTATGCTGCAAGATCCAGCCAGAGACCTCTTTTTGATTTGTGTGTTGAAAGTGTTTGGATTCTGTGTGGATTTGTATTTGGCCCCATTTTTTAACGAGCTTAAGTTTGGTAGTGGTAGACACTTTGGGTTCCCCAACCTTCATCCACTTAACCTTGTTTTCCCTCCTTTCCCCACTTGATCTGATATTTGCATTGGATCTAACCCCAAACTTCTTTTTGCACTTGTCATTTAGCTTTGTTCACATTCAGTCGCTTGTTGAGTGCCTTGAGTGTTTTCAATTCACATGAGTGCTTGTCATTTTCTTGAGATTTTCTGCATATTTAGAGTGTTGCACATCAACTTTCTTTTCAGCTTTTCATACTTAAAAATATAATTTTTATCAAGTTATAATCTTGGCATATCATTCAAAAATTAAAAGTGCATCATTTTTACCATTTTCACGTGCATTTGAAAATTGTTGTAGAAATTGGTTCATCCATTGGAATTTGTCATTCATTAGTCTTTTGGAAAAGTTTGAGAGAAAAAATTAATCATTTGTACCTTTCAGGAATTGTGCATCATTCATTTTCTTGAAGAATTCAAATGAGATCAAGTTTTTACAAGAGTAATTCCATGCTTGAGGAAATTGTATGCATTCTTGGTTTTTTGTGGTTTTAAGCCATTATCGTGGAATTGAAAAGTTAGAGTGCTCTAGATAGGAAATTTCTCTCTTTTCATCTCTTAGTTTTTTATTCGAAAAGACAAAAGAAAATGTTTAGATTTGGTTGTGATGCTTGTTGATTTTTTGTGCTTTGCTTGGAAAAACGGAAAAGCGAAAAGAGTATTTTTATCAAATTTGATAGATTTGGGATTGTGTTGCATTTGGTTGCTTTGGTAAAATCACTTGGAAAGAAATTTCTCCCTCCCATATAGAGAGTTCATCAAAAGAAAAGTACATTTTTTGCATGTAGTGAGGGCTTGCATTATGTTTACGTTTATGTACTCACCTCACACATTCACCTAATTGTCCAGATAAAATTAACGGTAGAACTAGGGTAAAATGTTTAGTAACTTGTGTGTTAAGTTAGAGACATGTTACGGCACAGTAAAATGTGGCAGTTGTCGTTACTTGCCAGCACTGTATTTTGGGGGTATTGTATTCTTCCACGTACCAACCGGTGTATCGAAGCTCTTTCACGTACCAACCAGGTATATCGAAGCTCTTTCACATACCCACCAAGTACTTTGCGTACTTGGCGTATATCGAAAGGTGTTTCACATACTTGGCATATAGAAACGTGTTTCACATACTCGGTAGTATATAGGAAGGTCTCATGCCGTACGGTTGTGCATTAGACAGCACCACTACGGATTTGAGCTCCCATGTACCTTGAGTATAACGGGAGACACTATTTGGATTCCTGAAACCAACTGAGTTAACCATTTGGCCGTCTTGGCAGAGCAATACACCGAGAACAACACTTGGGGAGATTACTACGCACGTACTGTCCAGGTATTCGGGTATTCGAGCAAGGGTACGGTCCCAATCCTCCTTGTCACGTTTTACTATTGGACCCTGCAGTATATAGAAATTTGCGAAGTCTTGACAATCCTGTGAGGTTCCAGACTTTTGAATCCACTCCTATCACATAAGTTTGCTTGCGGCCTTAGTTTGTGTAGGATTTTTTTTGGACTGCTTTTCTTTTGTTTAGATTACTCTAGCAAAAACTTTTGTTTCAATCACTCTGGCTGACTTTCCTTGGAGAAGGTCCTGTAGGATTCAAAACTTACCACCGAAATATTCCCTTAACCATGAGGTAATTTCAAAGGTAAGAATGGACCCACAAGCCACGGTCATGTCACCTGAAGTAGAAAACCCTACTTTGAATATTGAAGCATATATGTTCCGTCCATATTCACCTGCCTCCAACCCCCCACAGGGTGAAGAGGCGCAAACTTACACTTCACAAGACCTACCTTCCGTTTTACTAGGAGAGCCTGGATCGGTGGAATGGTTAAATCCACCCCAGGACGACCCTGCAACAGCTGTTGGTCCTACAGCAGCTTATTGGACATCATCTCTAGGCCACCCAGTGGCTCATTTTGTCGTTGCATCCCCACCCAGTGGGACTACTCCGAACGACCCTCTAGCACCTTATCGTGAACAATTGACTCGATTTCATACTATGGCTGAGCAGTTTCGAATACAAAGTATTTTACGAAGGGTTGAAGACCCGAGGTTACCTCCTTATCAACCACTCCCGAGTCGTTATTTATCTTTTGACTCACCGGAACATCCACGCAACATGTGACCACTTCTGGATCTGGTCAACCCTCCACTCCTGCACATATTCCCCCTAGACAGGAGACCAGTTCTATACCTCAAACGACCCAACCTGTTGAAGGACAATAGTCTAACACACCTGTTACTACCACAGTTATGTTACCCATTCCTCCCCCACCCCAAAACTCGAGGGGAGGATACTCTTTACTCCCTACCTTCCTTACAGGTATTGTTAATACTACGGTCAATAATCAACAAACTGAGTTGCGTCAACCTTTGATTAGTGGTCATCAAGTTGTCATTGGGGGGAAACCTTTGTCTCCTCACCATAATACTGGAGGAGGAGTTCCCATCGGTCCTTCCGTTGGAAATTCCTTACGTGCCGAACCTTCCACCACAGAATTATCCCATGTTGGGGGACCATCCAATGTAATTCAACCACCATGGAGTCAAGCGTATCCAGGTTATATTAACCTTGTGTCAGGACAACTTAATCCCGAAAACACACTCTACAAGATACCTTATCCCAGAAATCCATACACTCTATGGGGGCAGCAAATTTTTTTACAACATGGACCCCCACCTACAGTCCCTCAAGTCCCACCACCCCCACCTCCTGTTGGAGGAGGCGGGCCCACACACAATCCCGGAGGAGGTGGACCTTTACCTTCTGGTAGAGGACCACCCCATTCTGGTAACCATGGCCCACCCCCCTGGCGGTGGAGGTGGAGGCCCTCCTCCTTCAGGAGGAGGTGGAGGGCCACCTCCCCCTGGTGGTGGAAGACCCCCACCTTATGGTGGAGGACCATCCCATCCTGGTGATGGTGGTGGCAGACCATCCCATCATGGTGGTGGTGGTGGAGGACCATCCCATCCTGGTGGTGGTGGCGACGGACCCTCCTATCCTGGTGGAGGTGGAAGAGGCGGCCCTTACCCTTCCGGCAACGACGGTGGAGCACCACCTCCTCTCGGTGGAGGCAGTGGTTGTCCACATTATCCCGGTGGAGGCAATGGGGGTCCATCCTATCCCAGTGGTGGCATCAGACATCCCCCATTTGGAGGCAGCCCACCCCCTCCCAGCGATGGTGGTGGACCCCCACCTTATGGTAACGGACCACCTTATTATGGTAATGGACCGCCTTATTATGGTGGCGAACCGACATATGGTCCGGGCGGCACACCCCCTTACAGTCAGTTCCCTCTAGGGACACCTTACAACAAGTTGATTTAAGGTCCTACCGGTCCATACATGCCTTATCAGTACTATCAGTACCCCCAGCTGAACCAACAACTGCCCTTTTTGGCTACGTTGGACCTTCCCGACTTCTCTCATCTGATGAATGATCCCATTTCCCATGGGCATAACTGGCCACCCATTCCGGTTAAGTTACCATCAGATATCCCCAAATTTGATGGCAAGCTTGGTGAGGATCCCAAAAACCATGTGATGACATACCATTTATGGTGTTCATCCAACTCCTTGATGGATGATTCGATCCGTCTTAGGTTATTTCAATGGACTCTCACCAGCCTAGCTGCCAAGTGGTATATTGAACTACCACCCAATTCTTTTCTAGATTTTCGATCTCTTGCTATGTTATGTTTTACCCACTTCCAGTTACCCATCTGCTATGAGTCTGGTACAGACTTATTGACCTCCCTTCGCCAGAACACTGCCACTCATATTTCATATCATATTCATGAATGGCGACGAAGACGACGTCTTATTAAGGCTCATTTTTTGGACCAACTCTTCGCCGACTGGTTCACAAAGTCACTTTTACCCGTCGTAGCTCGAGACGTAGCTATGGGAGGAGCCGTCACTGAGGAACAGGCTATTGCCCATGCCCATTACTTAGACTTAGTCTATGCTCAATCCGAAAAATTGTTTGAAATTGTTCCTGATACACCCCGCCCTACGTATGATCCCACGAAACCACCCAAGGGACCACAGGACGATGGCATCATTGGTTCCCTTTCCTCCCATCCTTCTACTCAAACTAGTGGCTCGTCAAACCCCCAAGGTTCTTCTCCATCGCCACCATAGGCTGGAAACAACGCTACCAAGTCCACCACTCCTGCCTCCACCGAGGACGTGAATTCTATGCAATCAACTTCATCTCAGAAGTCCAGTGGTAAGAAGAAGAACAAAGGGAAACCTAAGAAATCTTCTAACCAACAGGAACCCAAGTCCACTCAAGAAGACACCAAATAGAATAGGAAGTTGAAGTATCCTTGTTTGCTGTGCGGTGGAGACCATTTCTCAAAATAATGTCCCCACCTAGACGAAGTTCAGAAGTTTCTCAAAGGAAACTCTACTACTGCAGTTCTCAACGATCCCTTCCCCACTCAGAACCAGCAACTAATTGCACACACCTCTCCTTCCCAAGGAGAAGCATCCTCCACCACGCATGTTCTCATGATGCGTAGTGAGACCGTCAACTTGAAGACGCATTCTCGTTTGTATGACTCTGTCCCTCAGAAGGAACCCGTTGAAAGTAATACTGAAAAATCTTTCGCTTCAATTCCTGACATCATCGTACTGCACGCTTCTCTCACCATTGAGAAGCCCTCTTTAGATTCAGTGTTGCATCTGCCCAAGAGCACAATTCGAAAAGTTGTTTTCAATCCCAATGCTCGGGCCGCTCAAAACTACAATATTGTAGAGGACCTGGCACAAGCTCCTTGTGCTATGTCGATGCTCAAGATTTTGCAGAACTGTCCTAACCAACGCAAGACTCTCCTCGCTGCCATCGACGTGGTTGATCCAGATTCTTCTAATACCATCATGTTCCATCTTGAGTATTTTAAGCTGAGGCTTTCCCATCAGTTGGCATTTCAAGTTTCCACAAACATTGCTGGGAAGACAATCCATCGTACCGTCTTGTATGAAGGTGCCTCTACTTCAGTCATGTCGATTTCATGTTGAAGAGCCATTGGATCTCCCAAGTTGAACTGTTCTCCCACCACCTTGAAATCATTCGACGGACGTGGCTTTCAACCTCATGGGTTGTTACAATCCTTAGTAGTCAAGTTGGGGGGCAAAACCGCAACCATTAACATGGAAGTGGTCGCTGCCCTGTTAGATTATAATATTCTTCTTGGTCATAATTGGTTTTACGCCATGACTATGGTTGCATCATCCGTCTTCTGCATAGTACAATTCCCCCCATCAAGGCTGAATTGTTACTGTTGACCAACTAGATTTCTGTACACCTGACACCGCTACTCATCTGGGTGATAATGTTCCGTTACTTGGACAATCTTCGCATCCTTATGAGAGCGTGGGGGTTGGCCTCATTAAGGACTCATCCCTTATGGGCATTTTTCCAACCTCGGATCCCCCAAATCATGTTGCCACGGTGAACATGATCTCCTCTCGGAGTTCATCTCTCCCTAACTCTATTGATCAATGGCTTGTACCTAATGAAGCCACTACACACTTGATTGGAGACACCATGCCTCTTTCACCCGCTGAACTCACTTACGAGGCTATCCAGTCAGCCCCGGAGGACCACTTAGCTATGGCCTCCACCTCCTGTTATCTACAACGGATATCATCCCTACCCGATCCTCTACTCCGGACTTTTCATTCTAATGAGTCCATTATGGAAATCATGAGTGCAGATGACCCTCTGTTGGAAGACCTCCATCATCGGTCGTCTTTCCTTCCTTCATTGGACACTGTAGAGAATAGCATCACCACCATTTTTACACCGGATGTCTACCCTTGCTCTCAGTCCTCGATACTCACATGTCAAACGGAATCTGAAGGCAACTTGGACAACATTGAGCCTACCATTTTGGTCGACATATCAGTTACTCCTAGTGTAGTGGAACACATTTGCTTAGGTCAGAAGTGTTCCCCTAAAGAGATTACAATGTTCACGGCCTTGTTCAAGCAATTTCAAGACTTGTTTGCTTGGACCTACGAGTAGATGCCTAGGATAGACCCCACTATTGTTTCACACACGATTCAAACCTATCCTGATGCTAAACCAGTCCGGCAAAAACTATGATCTGTACACCCCTGAAAGACTGCGGAAATCAAGGAAGAGATTGAAAAGCTCTTCAAAGATGGTTTTATCTACCCTGTCCCATTGACATAATGGGTCTCAAACGTTGTCCCTATAGCTAAAAAATAGGGTACTATTTGAGTCTACATCGATTATCGAGATCTCAATAAGGCTTGTCCTAAGGACAATTACCCGACTCCCTTTATCGAACAGATCATTGACAACTGTGCTGGAAGTGTCATTTTTTCTTTTATGGATGACTTTTCCAGCTACAACCAGATTGAGATACACCCAGTTGATCAACACAAGATAGCTTTCATCTATCCTTGGGGTACGTTTGCTTATCGCAAGCTCCCTTTTGGCCTTAAAAATGCTGGTGCCACATTCCAGTGGGCCATGTCATACACCTTTCACGATGTGAAGGACTTTGTGGAACCCTACTTGGACGATCTACCTGCCCATTCATAAAATCGTGAGTACCACATTGACCATCTGATGGCGGTATTCCTCAGATGCAGGCGGTATAACATCCGCTTGAACCCTCATAAGTGTATATTCTGTGTCGAGTCTGGACGCCTCCTCGGTTTCATTGTCTCGAAGGATGGGATCCGCATTTATCCCTTGAAGCCGGCAACCATCGTCACTCTGCCACCTCCCATTGACATCACAGAACTTCAAAGTTTGCAAGGGAAGGCAACTTATTTAAGGCGTTTTGTCTGTAATTTCGCACAGAAGACACAGGGCTACATGAGATTGATGAAGAAAGACATCCCGTTCATTTGGGATGACCAAGCGCAACAATCTTTCGATAGCCTCAAACATGCTATAACGCACACCCCTGTGCTCCAAACACCCAATTACTACAAGGATTATATCATTTATCTTGCCGCTTCTGCCACCACAATCGCCATGGTCTTGGTACAAGAAGACACCAACGCCCAAGAACATGTGATATATTACTTAAGTAAGGGTCTCATTGACTCTAAAACTCGCTACTCACATGTCGAGAAGCTCGCTCTCACGGCAGTCATTGCCGTTCAGAAGTTCTATCATTACATTTTGCTCCGCACCACTACCATCATCGCCGATTCGACCCCATGTACCATGTTTTGATACGTCAGGTGCTTGGGGGCAAGTATTCACGCTCGATCGTGATACTGCAGGAATTTGGTCTCCTATTTGAAAAGGCTAAGTCTAAAAATTCTTTGGTGTTTGCCGAGCTGATCTGTGATCTTCCCCGGGCTGATGTCGACTTTGATCCCAATGATTCTCTCCCAGACGAATCCCAATGATTCTCTCCCAGACGAATCATTGTTCCTCATCAGTACGTTTGATCCGTGGTATGGAGATATCACTTTATATCTTCAGACCCAATGTTTCAGCCCCTAACTCTCTCGGGACGACCGCCGTCGAATACACCACCATGCAAAGTATTACCATATCATCAGTGATACCTTGTACTGTCATGGTATTGATTCTATTCTTCGATGTTGTCTCACTCATGAAGAGGATGAACACATCTTAAATGACTGTCACGCTGGGGCGTGTGGTGCTCATCTCTCTGGGATGGCTACAGCCCAGAAAATCCTTCGTGCAGGATATTATTGGCCATCTATCTTTAAAGATTGTATCGAGGCCGTAAAAAAATTTCCTCCGTGCCAACACTTTCAAACTAAAAAGTGCATCCACCCAGCCCCGTTACACCCAGTTATTGTCGTTGGCCCCTTCGCTAAATGGGGCATTGACTTCATGCACTCTAAGCCTACCTTAGCTGGGGGGCATGGTTACGTCATATTAGCCGTGGATTACTTTACAAAGTGGGCCGAGGCTATGCCTACATATACGGACAATTGCAAAACCGTTGCACTCTTCATGTTCAATCATGTTATAGCGCGATTCGGAGTTCCTCAAGCTATAGTCACCGACCATGGTTCTCACTTCATGAACCACATGGTTGACGAATTAAGCACTAGATTGGGTTTTCACCATGAAAACTCAACACCGTACTACCTGCAATCCAATGGACAAGTAGAGGCCATTAACAAGGTCTTGAAAACCATGATCCAATGCATGGTGCGTACGCACAAGTCCAACTGGCACAATATGCTCTTCTCCGCACTATGGGATTATCAAAATTCCACCAAGACCGCCACTGGATTTACCCCCTTCCAATTATTTTATGGATTGGAGGCAGTCCTACCGATAGAGTGCGAGATTCTGTCCCTCAAACTCACAGTTGAAATTTTCCCTAACGCTACTGCTGAGGAAGAACGCTTCCTCTACCTAGCAAAACTTGACGAGACTCGCCGCGATGCCGCTCTTGCCAACGAGGCACATAAGAAACGCATCAAAGCGCAGTATGACAAGTCGGTAGAACCTCGCGTCTATAGCGAGGGTGATTTGGTCCTCACATATGACCAAAGACATGATAAGCTGGGGGCAGGAAAGTTTGAGTCCATGTGGCATGGACCCTACATAGTAAAACGCATCCTAGAGAAGGGAGCCTGTGAGCTAGAAGACTATGACAAGATATCTTTAGGTGAGCCCCGCAACGGGATCTACTTGAAGAGGTACTATACTTGAATCTGTCATGCATAGACCTCTTGTATATAATGTACATGGTGTGTGTTTTGTGTGGTGTGACGCTTTGATTTTGCGTGCTTAGGTCTTGTTTCATTACTTATACCATGTTTTGTCTGCATGTGCATATGGAAACTTGCTGCGGATTCGCGGATGGCGCTAGCAGGCATACCCGCAACCTTGCCTCGGCAGCCTGGGTGTTATACTCACCCACCAACGAGCTTATCAGCTCAGGAGGAATGTGTCTAGGTTTCACAACCAACAATGCTGTGGAATATCAGGCAGTGATTGGAACCCTAATGGATGCTCTTGATTTGGGTATGGACCACGTTGTCATCCATTTGGACTCTCAACTAGTGGTCTCTCATCTTAACCGGGTTTAAACCATCCACGACCCTATCCTACTCCGTCTTTTCTGACGAGTTCATCTTCTGGAATGGTTCTTCGAATCCATTTAGTACCTGCACATTCCACGAGACATGAACACAGTTTTCGACTCAATGGCCAACTTCATCTTAGATTGGTACATTGCACACACATAGCATATTCATGAACTGTAAAAGCAGACACAACGTAGTAAATAACTCATCACATAAGCAAACATATAAACAAGATCTCATATGAAACACAAATGTATAAAACCGCCAAAATGTTTATATATATATAAATCAAGATAAACTAGTGTTGATACAAAATTTGAAGCACGATGGCTTTCAGTGAGTCTATACAAAATCTGAAGCCTGATAGCTTTCAATAGTACAAAATCTGAGGCTCACAAGCTCTCAATACATACATAATATCATAAGGCCTGACGCCTGGACCGTGCACCCCTGGGTCTCATATCCCTCGCCTGCTAGCCGTGGAAACTATCAACCGTTCTCTCTACCTTGCGGAGAATCACATTGAAACGCAAGGTCACGCCAACCGTGTACCTTTGCATGGCCCATGGTAACTCATGCACTGTTGGCTCTGGAACGTCTAATGTCAACCTAGTGAGGTTCTCATAGACATCTTCCATCTCTACGATGGCATCATGCATGGCTAGTGCTTCTCCCCTCCTCGCGAGAAGTGAAACTCCGACTGGTCGTGAAGGGCCCACATCTGCACCAACATGTTATTAACTCATCAACACTACCCAAAAAAATTATAAATACACAAAATGAAAAAATACAATGGTCTTTGTTCTTACCGATATCTCCCCGCTCTGCTCCCTCAGGCAACACCAGGTTTGGATCCTCCCTGAAGTCCGTACCACTGTACGAATAGTCCTCGATCATGAGTAGCTGGCCTTCTAGCCAAGTGAAGAATCCAAAACCATATCTGATGATCGGACCCCCACCACCATGGCGGGCCATCACATCCGTCCATCGAACCATATGAGGATCCTTGGCATCCCTATCATCCAAGGTCACCTGCGGGCGTAAGAGAGGTACCCGCTCCAGCAAGAAAGAGATCACTATTGATCCATAACCAAACTGCTTGAGTTCACCACGCCGACACTTGGTCAGTTGAGCTCGAAGGTTGGTGAGGAGTCTCTCACACCAGTTAAACACCTTAGGAGACATACACTCCTCTTCATATAACATTTGGGACTTGGTAGCTAGGTGAGCCACTTGGCACCCTGTTATCCTCACTATAGTGAAGAGTATGATGCGCAATGGACATTCTCAAACCTCCTTATTGGGAATTTTCCCACTAGAGGCAACGACATCTGGAGTGCAATGCTGAGCGATCAAATCATCCACTGTCAGGTCACTCCCTCGTGATCTGGTGAGAGACACAATATCCCCCCTCCGGGATAGTCTTGTCAAGAAATAGATGTCTTCAACATCTATATTCAGCACGTGTTCCCCAATCATGAAATATTGCTGCACTGGATCCCAACTCCGGATCATGTGCTCCAGTAATGGGACTTGGGCCCTCATGCCCTGAACCTGGAAGTACTTCAACAGTCCACAGTTTCTCAATGCATTCACACACAATGGATCATTTGCCGCTTGTATATCTTCTAAATCGTGTTCACATTCACACCATTCAAGAACCATGGTGACGGTTGTAAACCTGTCAAAGGAAGCATTTAAACACTATTAGAGCTCATCCAAACCATTGAAAACTTTTCTTGTGGGCTAGGTTTTGAGTTGAACTTGGGCGTTTCCACCATCGCACCCCGTCATTGCTGACAGGGTGACATTGTCACAAAGCGCCCTTATGGGTTTTGCGACGACCCGGGTTTGTCCCAGTTCCCGTAAAGGAGGCTTGAGACGACCCGAGGGCGCAAAATCCCCTCATAAATCAACCCAAAAAATGAACAAAAAACAAAATTGTAAACCACTAGAAAGATGTTGGCTGAGGTCTAGGTTTACGTACTCCTGACAGTTCGTGAAATGTCAACCGTAGCTCCAGCAATCGACGAATGAAAATTAGCTCCAAATGGCACTTTCTTCTCCCCAAACTTGGCAAATGAAAATGGTAACTATTTTTGGTCATTTTTCCTATTTTATAAACAAAAAGGGAATATTATTTTTTCAAATTTAGATGCTTTATGGGTTATTTGCTATAGTTTGGATTATTTTAATACCCGGTTGACTATTTTTTATCTAGTTTTCAAGCATGCAGGAGACGTTAAGTGTTTCATTTGTGCCTTTCTCGCATCATGGCGATCATCTCATAAATGTTGTCAAGTATGAACAACACGTGGAATATTTTTGTTGTTATTTTCGCCCGTTAGAATTCAGTTATTTAATGATAGCGAGCTAATTCTTTGTTCTTTCTTGTGCTCGTAAAACCATGAGAATAAGTCACCGAGTTATGATTTATCACTTTTCCGGGCTTGTTAAACTCCTACGGAAAAAGAACCCCCCCGGAGTCTATCTTTAAGCTCTTTTCAGGCTCTCGAAATACGAAAAGATCGCCGAGCGAACTTGTTGCGTTCATGCTTGCTAAAGTATTTGAACGGTCGTCTCTCTTGTGATAGTTTACCCCTTTTTCAGACCAGGGGGAACTATTTACAAAGAAGGAATACTTCAGCCAATCATGACTGGAAGAGTCCTCTCTCGCGTTGCTTTACCATTTTTTGGGCGAAGAGGCGAACCTTACGAAAAATAACCTTTGGAGTCTTCTTTAGCTCTTTCCAGACTCTCTAAACATGAAATGATGACCGAGTTTACCTTCTATGGACTCGTTAAAATTTAACATTGAAGAGCCCGCTATGGGACGAATCCCTCATTTCCCCGGTTCGAAAAATATTTGGGATTGGACTCATCTATGAGATGAGCTATACCGAGCATCTGGTTACCCTCATCAAGCTCGTAAAAAACACATGAGGCACTCATCAGTCATGATGGGGAAAAAGGAAAGCTTTTGTGTTACACTTTTTACCTGTGGTAGTACCTAGTCATTCTTGAACATGGAACTCATTTGCATTCGCATACCATACTTGGGTCATCCGTTTGTCCTCGAGTTTTACCTACTTCATTAGTCTTGTTACTCCTTTGGATCATCCAAAGAATATTTCCATCATCAGTTGCATTAGGAATTGGCGTCATTCTCGTCATGTCGATACTGCCAAGTCATGCCACGCCCATGTTCAAGAATACTTTTACCACCCATCATTTGCAGACAACACACCTTCCACCATGTCAAGTCTACTCTGAGTCAATCTTGTATGTTACTGTATCATCCGATCTGTTCAAAACATCCTTTGTCATGTTTCGTGTCGATGATGGGGGAATTCATCATGGCCCTCCTTCGACGGTTTCATCCTTGTCGACTTCAACACATCATCCGAGGATTGAATCTAGAAACTAACCAAGAACCTTGGGCCTGCATGCCTCAATGAACATGTTATACAACTTGATGAGAACTCGTCATTGTTCTCGTTTTTTGGGGGGTCAATTTTAGTAGCTGTTTTTACCTTCATTTCAGAAAGTGTGTATACTGGTAGCGCCATTTTTCATTTTGAGCCATTTTTTTGTGATTTTGAAAACTTCTTGGTAATTTTTTTTTTTTTTTTACAAACGCGTTTTTTCGACTTTTACAAAAAAATATACATTTAGTAGCAAAAAAACCAAACAAATGTTTTTTAACAAAACATTAACAAAATATATAAATTGAAAACAAAAATCATAATAAAAACCTCCCTCCCTCCTCCGCCTCCTTCGCCTCCCTCCCTCCTTCGCCTCCCTCCCTCCTCTGCCTCCTTCGCCTCCCTCCCTCCCTCCCTCCCTCCTCCGCCTCCTTCGCCTCCCTCCCTCCCTCCCTCCCTCCCTCCCTCCTCCACCTCCGCTCCCCCTTCCTCCCAAGTCTCCCCTCCACCATCCCCCACAACCCCTCCCTCCTCCACCTCCCCTCCCCCTTCCTTCATCGCCATCCCCCACAACTGCCTCCCTCCTCTGCCTCCCCTCCCCCTTCTTACCATGCCTCCCATCCAACATACCCCACGCCCCACTCCCTACCCCCCCCCCCCCCCGCCCCTCTCCTCCCTCCTCTCCCCCTCCCTGCCGCCCTATCCCCCCTCCCCGCCCCCCTATCCACCACTCCCCTCCCCGTGCCCCGCTTGCTACCCATACCTCCATCAACCGGGCGGCGCGATTCTCAGAATTGCGTCGCCGCGAAGGGCTGGCGCAGGGTGGGGGGGAGCGAGTGGGGCGTGGGGTATGCTATTTGGGAGGCATGTGAGGAAGGGGGAGGGGAGGTAGAGGAGGGAGGCGACCGTGGGAGATGGAGAAGGGGAGGTAGTGGAGGAAGGGGGAGGGGAGGTGGAGGAGGGAGGGGCCATGGGGGATGGTGGAGGGAATGCGTGGGAGGAAGGGGGAGGGGAGGCAGAGGAGGGAGGGAGGAAGGGGAGGGATTTTTAATTTTTTTTTTAATTTAATTTTTTAATACTTTTTTTTTTTAATTTGTTTGGTCATAATTTAATTTTTTTATATGTTTTCTGGTTTTTTTTTCCAAGAAAAAGAAGCGTAATTTTATTTCAGCAGAGGTGAACAAAATTACATTATATATATGCATTACAAGTATGCATGTGGATACCCACTTAAAAGTGGGAGTACTTAAAACTGTAGTATCTTCTTTACATCAGTCTGGTGTGTTCATACAATCACCATTTAAAAACCAAAAATTAAGTTCTATAGTAAGATTTCATCGAGCAGCTCCTCGAGCCCCATGAAGCTTTAAACATAAAATAAACTGTAACAAAAGTCCTGTCATGATAGATAAATAGTGTCGGCACAAAAAGGAATGCAATGGTAGTCTTTCTCAGTTCTTAGTTTGATAGTAATGTCATTTCATCAACAAAAGGCCGATGATAGTACTCATAAAGTGTCCCCTCGCGATACTCCTTTATCTTCCACACCCCCATTGCCAGGACCCTACCAGCTTTAGAATCCTCATCCGCCTCCTTGTTATTCTCCCTGTAAATATGTCTGCAAGAAAAATGTATGAATGAGTGTTGAAGCTCATGAATGTCCTGTAGGATGTTAGCAAGTCTAAGATCTCTGCATTGTTGTATTCCAAGCGACCAGTTAGTAACATTCTTAGAATCACCAAAAACATTGATACTCTGACAGCCAGCCTCAATGGAAAACAAAAGGAGGAGTTTGAAACTCATGAGTTCTGCATAATTATTCCCACCACCTCCCAGGCCCCAAAATAGGTGAAAGTAGTGGGAGATAGAGAGATGTAAAATGGCCCCTCCCCCTGCACACATTTTCCTGTGCAGATCCATCATAGAATCCCCATGGGATGGTTCAGTCAATGTCCACTTCCATAACCACTCTCTATTTTGCAACTCTTATATGTTGTGGGAACGCGGTTAGAAAGCCACATATGAATGTGGCGGAGATAGCAGGAGTACATGGTTTATATGAGAAAAGAAGGTTGTTCTGTACCAGCCAAATACCCCAAGAAACCATCAAAGGTAGAGCTTTATATGATTTGCCATTTGGACCATTGTACCACTGAGTCCAAGCTTGTAACAGTGAATCACCCACCCAGTTATACTATGAATGTGTAATCAGGGAGCATTCTGCCCACACTTGCATCGTGAAGGGACAGTGTAAGAATAAGTGTAAACAGGTCTCCTCAGCCACTTTGCATAAGATACACCACCCCGGTCCCACCCAATTCTTTCTCTGTAAAAAATCCTAGGTAGGAACCGAGTTCTCAAGAACGTTCCACATAAATAATATTTGTTTCATGGGACAATTTAGTTTCCAGAGTGGCTTCCACCACCAAACCAGATCACAAGGATTGACAAAATAACTTAAGCTGATATATCCATTCTTCGAAGAAAAAATGCCATTCGGGGCCCCTTCCCAGACCAGACAATAATACCTATCGCGGATAAGGATTTGAGAAAGAGTAAGCGCCCTATAATATATCCTCAATTCCTCCTGTTCATCCACCATTAAATCCAGAATGTTAACATCTAACCATGTTTGAATCCATGGATGATCCAAAACTCGATTGGCAAGCTGTGAGAGATATATGATACCCATGTCCCGGAGTGATGCAATCAACCCTTCCGATAAAAGATGTCTGCCTTCGCTCCCAAACCAAGGGTCTTCCCCCACCCGTAGTGAATGGCCATTCCCAATGTTCCAGGCCAAAAGGTCACCAACAACAAAGAAAGAATCCACAAGAGCTTTCCAAATGACTGATCCTCCTCGATGTGACTTAACAGGGTTCCGAACCTAGTCCAAAACAGTTGCAGGAGCAATGTATTTCTGTATGACCACCCGGGTCCATAAACTATCGCTCTTTAAGATCCTCCATACTCCTTTGGCCGCTAGGGCTTTGGAAAAATGGTGAATTTTTTTCAGACCCCAACCTCCCAAAGCCTTGGGGATTGCAATTCTCTGCCATCGAACCCATGGGGATACAAAATCTCCTTTACCGCTCCATAGAAAATGAAAGCAAATCTTTTGAGCCTTCTCCAGCGTTCCTTTGGGAATCCAAGAAAGGGACATCCAATAGACAGGTATGGCCTCAAGAATAGATTTCACCAATATCAACCTTCCTGCTCTCGAGAGCCACTTGTGGCTCCACACCTTCAAACGTTTGTGGAGTTTCTCAATAAGCCAGTTCCAATCATGTTTGGTATAAGCATTCGGCTTTAATTGGAACCCAAGGTAGCTAAAACCAGCATCAAGAACCGTTAAGGTGTAAGGAAAGATCCTCCTTATGGCCGCAATCTCAGCATCTCTTAACAAATGGACCGACAGGGTAGATTTCCTTTCATTTATCTCCATACCAGTAGCTGTAGAAAAAAGCTGAATAATACCCTGGAGAGTTTCGATATCACAATGCGATCCTGTACAGAAGATGAGAATATCATCCACAAAAAGTAGATGGGAAATAAAAAGATCCGGAGCCACTTGAATACCGTGTAGAGTGCCCTCCCTACAAGCTTTCTTTAGGGCCTTACTTAGCCCTTCTGCTACCAGAAGAAAAAGTAAGGGTGACAAGGGACACCCTTGGCGAAGGCCTCTTTCCGAGTGAAAGAAAGGAGAGGTTGCCCCATTTATGAGTACCGCAAAGGAGACCGTAGTGATACAACTCATTATCCACCTGATAAAATCCACAACAAAGCCCAGATGAGTAAGAAGCAAATGAATGTATAGCCAAGTCACCTTGTCATATGCCTTTGACAAATCAATCTTGATAATGGCTCCTTTAAGTTTCCTTGATTTCATACTATGAATGCCTTCCTGAGCCACACCAATAGCTTCATGAATTTGACGGCCCTCCAAAAACCCAAATTGTTCTGCAGAGATATGTTTGGACAGAATGACTTTCAGTCTCCTGGCTATAATTTTTGATACCACCTTATACACACAATTGCACAGGGAGATACGTCTGAAGTCACCAAGAGAGGAGGAATTGTCTGTCTTAGGGATAAGGGCAATAAAGGTAGAATTTAGGGTAGCCGGAATTCGCCCAGAGATTCTTGTATCTTCAACCATCTGTAATAGGTCTTCCCCAATGAATTCAAAAAGAGCCAAAAGAAATTCAATTGTCCATCCATCCGGACCCGGACTTTTGTCTTTCTGGAAGCTCTGAAGGACCCCCTTCAGTTCTTCTTCCATAACATTTGCCATCAAGGACTGATTATCTTCCTCTTCAACAAACCGTGGAAAAAGCTGTGCCATCCTAACAATTTCAGCAACGGTTACCTGTGCAGGGGCTTTAAAAAGAGTCTGGAAATGTTCTACCCCCACCCCAACCATTCCTTCAAGGAAGTTTGTGTTTCCCCCAACGAGTCCTCAAGGCTCCAGATAGTGTTGGAAGCCTTCCTTCCTTTCGCATATGCATGAAAAAATTGTGTATTCTCATCGCCTGCTGTAAGCCATAGCGCCCTGCTTTTCAGTCTCCAAGTTTCCTCTTTTTCTAGCAATAATGTGTTTCTCCTGCCTTCCGGTGATACAAGATGGGCCTTTTCCTCCACGGACCCCAAGCCCCCAGACCCAAATTCATAGATTGACCTCAGGTCCAATTCAATTCGTTTCAATTCCCTGTCTTCCCGGACTCTCTTTTCATGGGCCCAAGCTTTAATAGGTCCTTTGATCCTTTTGATGTTAGTGGTAAATTGTTGGGAGGCCGAGAAACCGGCCCTAGGATTGCAAGGTATCCAGAGAGAAATAACCAGGTTAGTGAAGGACTTGTCTTTTAACCAAATTTTATTGAACTTAAGAGGCCTCGCGGGTTTAATAGGTCCCATACGAAGTTCAAGAAAGATGGGCAAATGATCGGAGGACCCCCCAGATCCCACCCACTACCTCATGAGGAAGAACCTGTCCACGAAGGAATCAGAAACCAAGAATCTATCCAGACGCTTCTCTACCCGGTTTTCTCCAAATCTGTTATTCCTCCAAGTAGGCTTGAGGAGGGTAGGCTCGATATCAATCAAATTTTGGGAAACCAACTTTTGTGTGAAATAATCAGCCAAAGGATCAGAACGAGCTCTGCTGCCCCAAACTTCTGACGGACCTAAAGAGAAATTAAAATCTCCACCCAACAAGAGATCCCCCTCCTGTAAAAGCGGGTTTGAGAGAAGAGCATCCCAGAAGGGAATACGATTTATATAAGGACCATAGACATTTACCATAGTGAACAAATCACCAATATCAAGAGTCGAACATGACAGTCCCGGAACGGAATCCATCCCCCAAAGATTATGAAGCTTCACCGTTCGTACATTCCAGCCAATAGCCAGACCACTAGAATGACCACGAGCATCCAAAGTAGCAAATAACCAACCACTGAACCAACTCTCCAGCATAGACTTTACCACCGAACCCACACCCAAAGTTTCTTGAAGCAGAATGATATCCGGGTGTTCAAGAGATACCACTCTTCATTGTGTTGATCTTTTATGGGGACCAGCCAGACCCCGACAATTAAAAGACATAACCTTCATTAGCGACCCTTCTTTTGGGCACACACCGCTCTAAGCGCCCGATCAATAGTCACATGTTTTCCTTCCAGCAAGTCCATCTTGGCCTTTGACTGAGCCTTAGATAGATGAGATTTCCTTCCACGGCCTTTACCAGTATTACACACCCCAGCACCCAGCCCCCCAGGGGTAATCTTTGTGAGAGATTGTAAGAAATATCCAGAATCCGAGGAGTTGGTGGGGGAGGGTGAAGAGCGCACCTCTTCAAGGGAAAGATCTGGATCAAGGGGTATATCAAGAAGCACCACACCAGGAACCGAAGGAGTTTCCAAAGTGCTAGCAGGGCCAAGCTCAATACAAGGGGTTTCCACCGGGTCGTTAGGGGGAGAGATATTCAAATTTTTGAGAGCCTCCAACCAGTTCTTCTTATCCAACGAAAAATTATTTAAAACAAGATTAAAGGAATGAGAGTTGATGGAAGAAGGAATACCCGCAGCAGTAGTCACCCAGGGCAGATGAGGAGCCGGAAGTGTAATCCCAGTGGAGACTGCAGCCAGGGTTGTTCCTTCCTCAACCGGCGCTACTTGTAACGGTCCATTCTCAATACCAGCTTCGTCCTCCGCAAGATGGAAAGGTTCTGAAGTTGGTTGTCCCGCAGGAGGAGGAGCCTCCCCAGCCATGGACTTTTTGTGACCACCACCATTTCGCCACCATAAGGGTAACTTACACTCTGCTACTGGATGTCCATAGGCATGGCAGCGACGACACTTGAAAGGAACATTTTCATAGTTGAGTTTCTGTACATAGGAATAGGGCCCCCAGCTGAGTGTGACATCCGAAGCCAGACCATCCCTGATATTTAGATTAACCAAAATACATGCCACCTTTTGCTGACGAGTTTGTAGAAAGCTATAATCTCCTTCCAAGTATGTTCCAATTAGGTTCCCAATACCTTTAAAATGCCTCGCCGACCAGTAGTGAAGAGGTAAGCTCGGTAGGCGAACCCAAATGGGAACCAAATCCAGCCGTTCACGGCTAGCATCAAACATCGGATGCCAGGGTTTAATCATAATCGAGCAATGATCCTAGCTCCAATTGGAATTTAGAACCCATTGAGCTTGTTCCTTATTCTGAAAATTGAAGGCGAACCGGTTCCGGGCTATTTCTACCACCTCAGGGGTATAGCCTAGTTGTGCAACCCAGTGTTCCGCCACCCAAGCCTCAATGGTACGCAGAGAGAACGACCTGCCCAAAGCTTTTCCAACCAAAGTGATGTTGGTCATCTTGATAAGTTGATGCCACTCAATATCTTCACCTAGGGCGTAATTGTATTTTGTCTGACTCAGTTTCAACCATCGTTTCCGCCCATGCTTCGCCGGATTGTTTGAATCATCAGAGGAGCGGCCTCCCCACTCGTCTGAGCTGGTACCTGAGCCCACAAGTGGACTAGCAAACCCTCCTTGTTCATGGATCCCCAAGCATCCTATACCAGTTCCTTCCAGAGGCCCCTCAACATTCAATCCAGGATACAGAGTGTCCGATGTAATATTCCCTGGGTCAACCATTCCAAGATTCTTAACACTTGAAGGGCAAGGGGCTCCACCCTCAGTCATCGTGCCTTCAAAAGCCTGTATCACCTGATCTGAAGACCAAAGAGGTGCCACCGACTCCTTCAATGGTAACGTCGAAGAAAACCGAGGGGATGGTTCAGTTAACGGTAAAAGACCCGGAGATTGTGCCAAGAAAGTCGACGGAGAGAAACCTAGTTCCAGACGAGCCTCCCCCGTTGAGAACCCAGTCTGCCCAAAACCACCAGTGTTCGCCACATCATTCCATGCAATGCCAGGTGTCTGTGTCCAAATCGGCAGCCCATCCGACGGGTCAAAGGAGTAGTCCAGCTGGTCTTCGTAGGTTGCCATCGTAAGGTAAAAAACAGTGGGAAACAAGGTCAGTGAAAACAATAAGTAAAAACAAATGCAGGGAAACTAAAACCCTCGGTTCACGCCTCTACGCCCAACACAATGATCGCCGATCAAGAAAACAAAATGACCTCCACGTCGCGCAACATCCCTTTTTTGTTTTTAAAATTAATTTTTTTTTTAATTAAGATTTTTTAAATTTGTTTTGTTAGAATTTATTTTTTTTATATGTTTTTTTGTTTTTAAAATCATTTTTTTAATTGAATTTTTTTTAAAATTATTGATATTTTTGTATAGTAAAAAACAAAAATTTCCTTTTTTTTATTGAGCTTTTTATATATATATATATATTAAATTTATTTATTTTTTTCCAAATTTTAACATTTTTCAAAAATTTTAATTAATTTTTCTTTAAAATTTTTGAACATTTTTATATATTTTGTGGTATTTTTCAAATATATATAAATATATATTTAAATTGACATATTTTTAATTTTTTTTAAATTCTCAAAGTGTTTTTATTTTTATTTTTTTTAATTCTCAAAGTGTTTTTATTTTTTATTTTTTTAATTCTCAAAGTGTTTTTATTATTTTTTTAAATGTTATTATTTTTTTAAATGTTATTATTTTTTTTAAATTTGTATTTTTCTTTTTAAATTTGAAATTTCGGTTCCATTTTAATTTTGGTTTTCTATTTTTTTTGGGATTTGTTTTTTTTCACTTTTTGTTTATAATGTTTTTAAGGTTGTAAATAATTTATGAAATTATTTTTAATTTAATTTTTGAAAATTTTAAAATAATTTTCAATTTTTTATTTAATTCTAGGAGGTCTTTGGGGTTGTTTTTTAGTGTTTTGATGCAACAATAATAATTGTTATAGGTATTTCCTCCCTGTGCACCAAAATATCATAACTTATGATTTAATATATCGTTTTATTATGAATAATATCATAAATTCGTTTATTTTATGTAGAAAGAGAGGTTAAAAAATTTCATGAATAATTTGTATTTAACTAGGTGCTAGTTTTATATAGTATTGCTAAGAGAATTAATAAATACAATTTTAAATTATGATATAATAATGCCATTTTCTGAAAAAAGTGTGCTACCAATAGCATTAGTTTTCAATTCAGGGCTCGATTTTAAGGTTTTTGTAAACAACAATAGAGATTGTTTTGGTCCATGTCTATAATTTTAACCATAAAAAAAGTGGTGCTAATTGTAGCACCACTTTTTTTATTTGAGGTTGTTTTTTGGTGTTTTTTATGCAAAAATATGAGTTTTTATGGCTAGAGTTCTCGTTTTGAGTATATAGTTCTCGTCAAGTTGTATAACATGTTAATGGTAGGTTACCTCGCTTTCGACATGAGTTTACATCATTGACTCTTGATCGAAAGATTTCATCCGACGTTCGACTTCAACTCATTCATTCGTGCCTAGTGATATGTACTATGATACCTTGGGGATCATTGACATCAATGATGATTTCCCTCGCACTTGTTAATGGTATACATCAATGACCAGTAATCAAGTGGTTTCTACCATGTTCGACGTCAAGACATTTGTAATCACATGGATAGATTCGTATCATTGCGGGTTCGACTTGAAGACCTTGGGGAGTCATGTTTTACCTAGGTTGCGATGGAGATTTTTTGAGTCATATCACACGGATCCACATTTGTATTGGTCGTGGCTATGTTATCATCTCATCATGGATCTACGCTTGTATCTAGTAGCCATGATTGTGTTCAATCAATTCTTTACTACCATGGATCTGCATTGTATTGGTCGGCAACCATGTTGTGAGTCATACAAGAATGTGTTCTCAGAGTCAGTTGTACTGCAGCAACATTTCCTATCCGACGAGTCATTGCCATTCCTTCTGTTAAAGCATTTCACCTGTCCAGTTTCAACAGCTTCATGCTTTGGGGGGCATTCTATTACACCTAATCTTACCATCACGAGACTTAGTGTATATACCCTTGAAGTATCCATGACCGAGAAGTCAATTTGAGAGAGTTGTTGATCCTTTATCCTAAAATCTAGGGGGATCGTCGCAACTTGCACTCTTCCAGCTTGCGATGACCAAGATCATTGCAAGTTGCTCCTTGATAGAGTGCGACGATGTAGCATGTTGTCCTTATACATCCTGCACCGACCTCATATGTCTCTTGTTTCTCTATTACAACCTATGATGATGTCAGTTAATATGGATAAAAGGAGCTTCGAGCGATTTCTCGAAGGAGGATGACTTGGATCTCCATCCCTAACTTATACGTTGAGCTGTCCTTCGGTTCCTCCTTCATTGGGAAGATCCCTTAGTCCTCTCCTACTAATCCTCAACTCATTTCTATCCTCCTAGTCCTATTTATATGAGGCTCCTCTTCACTGCAAGGGGAGGAAGTCTATAGTACTTACATGCTGGTGAAATTAGCTTAGGAGATCTCTATTCATCTCTTGGGAGATCCATACTTCCTTTGGAGGATTTGGGCATTGGCTTGTTGGAGAAGGATTGCTACGTTAAGCCTCATTTGTAATCACTTTCTTCTATGTACTTTCCCTTTTTATACAGTAATATAAATGCTTTCCATCAAATGTTGTTGCATTGATGATGTTTGTGTAGTTTGCCTGCTTAACTGGTTACTTAGATATGTTATCGTTTAGATGCATTTTACTACTTGTGTTGTTCTGTATGTATTGACAGGTTTTGCAGCTGAGATTTGAAGACCATAAAGCTTGGAACAACATCAAGGAGAAAGGATTCGCGACCTGAAAGGTAAGGCATCTAGTCACTCGATCTCTAATTAGATCTAGGAAAGTTATTTCATATTCTGTCTCATTTGTTCTAGACTTGCATTAAGCTAGGGAGATCACGCATTGAGTTTTCTCTTGATAGATTGTCCGATAACAGGAAGTCCAAATTCGAGGGAGAGTTGTACCCTATGGATCTTGAGATCAGGACAAGAAGGGTTAAGAAGCAACCACAATCCTCATAAATTCAATAAGAGCATTGCAAAGGACCCATAAATAAAGGTGAAATAAGATTTGCAAGGCTGAAATCTCAAGTAGTCGATGTTTCTAAAAACATGACCATCCTCATGGATTCTCTTGAGAAAAAATTGATCCATTTTTTCAGAAACCCTAATATCATGAGAAACCCAAATGTCATGAGAATCCAAGGAAAGAGAAGGAAGAACCAAAGCTTTACAAAGGGGACAAAAATAACCAATATTCTCAACTCTTATTTAAAAATAAAGGGAAGGTCAAGATCAAGCCCTATGAAAGTGAGGTATATGCACTTAAGTTGAATTGTTTTTTTTTTTTACAAGAACGAGTAGGTTTTATATTAATAAAACAGTGACATAGTCACTTGAGAGTTTACATTCCATAACAGGGAAAACCACATGAGCGTTCAATCTTTAAATACAAATGCCTGTAAGTAACAAAATCAGGACTTTTGTAGACTGGAAACTGTAAAAGAGAGCAAAAGAAGATAGAAACTAGACTGATGTCAACGATGACGAGCCCCCGGAGCTGGCTTGTTGGCCGCTTGATTCTTGTCATGTCCTGCAATCTCGGCTTTCCGCAGGTTTGCCAGAACTGCCTCCGCCCGTTGCAGCCTGAGGTCCAGATTTTCCGCTGCAACCATAACTTTTTCTTCCAGAGCCTCAAAGGCTGCCTTGAAATCCGAGCGAATGAGCACTAATTCGTCCTCAATTCTGTCCAGGCGTCGCCCTCCCTGATGGTCCAGCTGTTGCATGAAGTTCCCTTGGCGACGTACCCTTCGCCGCAAGACACGGACTTCGGCTTCCAGTTCCTGCAATGGGTCCGGGGAGGAGGTTGCCGATTCCCCTGAATCCGCCATTCCTACCGCCTGCTCTGGATTGGAGGAATACACAACCAAAGGTTCAAAACGAGGCACCCAGGGCCTTCGCCACCCAGAAGAAAGCTCAAGAAGGAAGTAGATTACGGTTTCAGAGGCAACTCGATGGAGATTTCGCAAATTACCACGTTGGGTTACCATGTGATAAATAGGGAGCTTAAATGCCTTAAGCCTGGGGCATGCTTCAGGGCCCATCATCAAAATACGAGGATCATCGATTACCAGACCCGTACTGCCTTTTACATACCGGCTCATCTTGCTGATTAATGAATCCTTATGCGGAACCAGAGAGTAAGCGTCATCATTTCCAGACCAGGTACCATCCGTCCCAGAATTTATGGCAGCGAGAGGATTAACCGCAAGTGAATCAGCCCAGTGAAAGGACCTGCTATGATTGCAAAAGCTCCTCGGCTTATATGAGATCTTTCCCGTTAAGTTCCCATGCCCGGAAGTACAGCTGCTGGTACTCTCCCACATCAGCATGAGCGCATACGACATCATTTTGGAGATAGGAGGGAGTACGAGCTGTAAGGTTTTAAATGCCAGAACAAAGAATGCCACGCCTCGTTTGAAGACCATCCGGCAGCGGGAAGTCGTGACAACAGGCTTATAATCCGTTCTCCACGTGTCCCCTGCGCTTGAGTGCATGTCCTCCTGCGGAAAGTTAGGGAATGGAGGTCCAGCTAAATACATCGTTGATCTTAAGAGCCCCTTTACCCAGGGATATAGCCTCATTTGCCGCTTTATCCGCATGACCATTATGCTCTCTCAAGACATGATAGAATTCGATATCCCGGAAGAGGGGGATGAGCAGGGAAATTCTTCTGAGAACTTGGCGAAGACGATTAGAAGTGGGAAAGTTCTTAGAATTGATGCATTGGATGATCATCCTTGAGTCCCCAACAACGGTGAGGACCTGGGCGCCGTGAAGAAGGGCTTGGTTTAATCCTTGCCAAAGAGCCAAAGCTTCTGCTATATTGTTGGATTCGATACCCAAGTTCCAAGAGTAAGTGAATACCAAGTCTCCAGCGGGGTCAAACAGCACCCTTCCCCCTCCTGCCTCCCCTCACTTAAGTTGAATTGTTAGTTGCAACAATTAGATGTATATTTTGGTATGCGTATTGTATAAGAGGAACATAAAATAGATTTTTCCAAGCTTAAGCTAGAAGGCCATAAACAAACTTAGTGGGAGAGCCACAATGAGGCACTTAGGTTGGCGGGAGATCACCAATAACTAAGTGGAAGGTATTGAAAGGCCTCCTCAAGTCCAAATTTCACCCTATTGAGTTTGATGAGGACCAAAATATTTGGTGACACTATTACCAATATTGGCAAGAACACAATGTACAACAGTGCACTACATAGTTTTAGAAGTAACCCATTCAATTAGTGAATAAATCTTTAAGACTTTGATGTGGTCATCAAGTAGCTAGGTGGTCTTCACAATCACACAAGGAGATAAGGTATGTTATTCAAGCATGAGACCATTGAAGATGCATATGTACATGCCTAATGCATTGAATATGAGAAGAAAAAGGGACATCCAAATGGTTTGAAGCAGTTAAACTAGGTTGGATCTTCCAATAAGGGCGAGAAGAAGAAGGAAAAAGGGACAAATAAGAAGACCATTGCCATTGTATGTGTGTGCAAGAACCCTAACAGCCTTTGTGACCATTGCAATTTTGATGGCCACATGAAAGAAAAATGTTGGGAACTAAATTTAGAGTTGAATCCTAAGAGCTGCAAGCATGACCAATCCAAGAAGAAGAATCTTCTATCAGAAGTTGGAAGATAGATTAAAATCAAATCAGATGTCGATGAAAAGATTGGCTAGACAATAATGCATAAGAAGGTGGACATAAGTTGACTCCATCACAAAGAGGAGAAGGAGATGGCAAATTTATTCCATATCAAAAAGAACAAGGTACCAGATGCTCTATTCATTTATTTCTCATTAGCAACTTCATTGCAGAGGACTTGGTAAGTAAACTTGGTTTAGAAATACTTGATCACCCTCATCCACACCATTTGGATTCGGTGAATAAGGATGTAGAGTTAAAATTTATCAAGTATTGTAAGCTTAGATTTTCCATTAGTGCAAATTTTATTGATGAAATGCCAATTTTATAAATTGACATTTATGGGTATAATTTTCGTGGATCATATCCTCTTGATGTTGAGCCTGACATAAAACTTGAAATGTTGAGTTTCAAAACAAGTGTAATTCATCTTTCTAAAAAATCATTCAATGAAATAAAATTCAATATAATAGCTCTTGATGTCTACGGTGTAGTGTTTGGTATCCCCTACGAGGAATGCTATCTTCATGAGATGGGTCAATTAATACTACCTAATCAATAATGGTAAATCATTGATAATCAATGCAATCACAGGGAAGTCTAATATCTCTCTAGTGAGTCAACCCAAGATAAAGATTGATTATCTCGACCAAGAAGTTTGTACTTTTATTCTCGAGATAAAACCAAAAAGACACTAATTCCACGCGTGTTAAAGCACCTTTTGAAGGATATTTGAAAGAACAAAAGTGCCAATTGGAAGAACCTTTGCAAGAATACATACGATTTTTTTTTGCAAGCATAGTGTTCCAAAATCTAAAATGAATTTCGCCCAAGAGGAAAGTGGTACACAAGATACAATTACTTGTAAACTCTCCTTTACCAAATATATGGCTATATAGATAGTCCATGTTAGAGAATTGTCGGAGTAAGGAGTAATAAGACAAAGCACCTCACCATGTGTCTCTCTAGTCATTTTTGGTGCCAAAGAAGGATGGGACTTGGAGAACGTGCATTAATTGCATATCCATACACAATGTTACTCTCAAGAATTGGTACCCTTCGCCCCAAACCAATGGCTCGTTAGATCAACTATAACGTGTAAAGTACTTTACCAAGTTGTACTTGAAATCTGGATATCATCAAGTCTAGATCAATGAAGATGACACTTGGAAGAATGCTTTAAAGACAAAGCAAGGTCTATACTAGTGGTTAGTAATTCATTTTGGTTTGAGTAATGCATTAACTACTTTTATGTGTTTAATGAATGCTATGTTGCATCCATTCCTATAATCATTTTCCATAGTTTATTTGGATGGCATTTAGATGTTTAGTTTTGTTTGACTATAATAAGGTCTTTCCACATAGGTTGAACACCTTAAATAACTACTCAAACAATGTATTTTAAGCTCAAAGTCATTTCTAGCCTTTTTTGATCTTCAGTTACAAGAAATATCTGCAATGTATTATTTTTCAGGTTTACACTGAGAACACTTAGAGATTAATTTTACCCGAATTTGTATTTTGTGACAGTTTTATGTGCTTTCAAAGTATTTTCTTATAGTTTTTGTACTTTTTCAATATATAGACAGTGGGGAAAAACTGACTACGTAATTTACTAGTGAGTAAAGAGCTTTGATATCAAGCAACAAACTTTTTCACTTATTGAAAAAAACAACTTAAAAATCATTTGTAAAATTTATGACATCAATAAATAAATTCTCATAAATCAAAACATCACGTGAGAAGTACCAACAACTCTTTTTGGTAAACAAAAGTTAAAAATGACATGTAAAAATTGCCACATAACATTTCTAAAATATTCTATATTAAATATTTTAAATTTTATTTTCTATGTTTTAAAAGTAAAACCATACTTTCATAAATTTATATCTTATCCATATAAATACAATTTACTAAATTATTATTATTATTAAATATTGCAAAAACGGAAACTAAACTAATAGAAAAAAAAAACATTCACTTACAAATAAAATATAAAATAAAAATTCTTGAATGTGGGTGGTGTGAGGAGAGAAGTGTCACGTGACAGCAGGTGGAGTTTAAATGACTCGCCAACCACCTGGCATTTTAGCTCGCCTCATGCTCCCTCTTCTTAAATCCTCTCCCATGCGAAGGTTAATCAAGTTAATGACGATGGCTCTTCGATCTAATAGGAGGTTGGCTCTTCGATCCAATAGGAGGTTGGCTCTTCGTATAGAGTATGTGGGTGAATTCTATGGCTCTTTATGGCTGTAGGATATAGATGGAAACCATTTTATTCTCCATTATAGCCATCAGATGAGGTATTTTGTGTTGAGGGTTCAGGGTGGTGATGAGAGTGGCCCCCTCTGCGTGCACGGGGAAACTTGGATTTTGGTTGTTAGGGGAGGAAGACATGCCAATCCACCCATCCCTTTGTTGATGTATATGTAACTTCGGAATGTATTTCACCTATGTATATTGTACTCCTATAGAGATGGTATTATTCCTCTATACGGAAGCGTCGTCATTTGTATTGACAAGTGTCGCAAGTGTCGTAACTTGCTGTGATGGGTTATTAGACCACCTATTGAGGGGTCGGCCCGGATTAATGTAACCATGGGTTATTAGACTGAGTTAGACAAGTCAACCCTGCTAGTTTATTAGGAAAGTCGGGATAAGTATAAATAGAGAGCGGGAGCTCTCTATTTGATCATCTCATTATTCACTTCTACATCACTCAGAAAGTGGCGCACTAGTGAGGAAGGAGGAGTAGCTGCTAGGAGAAGACGATCTCTTGTACTTGGTTGTATCATTGCTCTTTCTATCTCTGAGGAAGTTGTGGGGTTTTTCACCTTTATGGTTTTCCCCAGTGAAACTCTGTGTGTCTATTGTCTCATGTGATTGCTTGGTGTGATTGATATGCATTGTTATACTTGATATGTTGTACATGTTATTCTCTTAGTAAAGATCCTAGAGTATATTGAATTAATGCTAAAAAATTAACACCCTTGGAAGGTGAGTAATAATTCGTCGATGTCAATCTATCATCATGGTATTCCTTGGTGCAACAGTGGTGGCAGAGGGGTGGCTGGGCGAGGAATCAGACCGCATGCTACTGGTCTTCGATATGAGGATGACACCCCCACACTCTTCATCATGAAATTGATGAATTGAAGGTGGAAGCGGTGGAGAATCAACTGGCTAATCCGCAGGAAATGGAGCGGGTCAACCATTATTAGGTTTTCAAGAACCTGCTTGCTAACTTGGTTCATAACAACCAGGAGGTCTAGAGGAGAACCCGCGATGCGGTGAAAGACATGTAGCACAATTGGCACTAGTTAAGCAGTGGCTTGGACAATATGGCGGAGTGGCATGAATTGGGTATGCCTCCTCCAGAAGAGTAGAGAGTCAACACGAAGCACCAACCCCTTCATGTTGATGAAGAGCTCCCTTAGGATGCTCAACCTGATTGCGGTTATCCCAAGAAGTCTAGTAAGCGCCCTCTGTAGGAACAAGACACTGCTCTTGGTCAGTCCGACTCAATGAGCTCTTGATGTCTCCACACGAAGAAGATCAAACGACAGGCTGGTGAATTTCAGGAACCTCCACATAAATTTGAGAGCCATCCTGTTAAGTGGAATGAAGAAGACTCATCCAACAAGGGCTCTAGAGGATATCAAATTAAGGAGGAACCAACAGAGGTTACTTCTAATGTCCAAGCCCAGTCTTGAGCGAGACTCCTTAGTTCTTAAGCATTCTAGTTACTCTCGGTCTTTAAGGTTACTAGTTTCTCTTTGCTATTTCAATATGAAATCTATGTATGTTGTTTTGAATTGGCTTATTTACTCCTACTTAGCATGGTTTCCTGACACAAAGCAAGCCTTTTTTTGGGCCAATTGTAAGAAATTTGATGAAAAAGCTCTAGCCCTCTTCGGCTTGTAACTCTTTTTGTATATTTTTGTATATCAATATAATATAGCTATTGCAACTTTACAAAAAAATATATAAAATATAAAATGAAAAAACACATTCACTTGCAAATAAAATGTATAGAATGAACTTATTTCTTTTGGTCCTTGCGAAGGCAGGGAATATGGCAATCAATTGGTCCTACATAAACTTTGACTTTATATTAATCCTAAAACAAATTCATAATGTTTCTCAATGTTTTGTAATATTTATGTATTAAAATTAATATTTTGAAAATATAAATTATTTTGTTGAATATTTAAAATGTGTTATTTCTATTTTATGATTGGTTAAAGGCATTGAAGTGACAAATTACCCCTAATTGGATGTGAAATTGTTTAAACAAAATAATAATTTAAATTTTAAAAATTCAAAAAAAAAATTGTAGCTTGACATGCCGTCTTTGTATTAAATGTTTAATTAATGCTAATGAATACTATCATTTTTGTACACTTCTGAAATTATTTAAACAAAAAAATAACTATTTAAAATTCAAAAATTCAAAATAATTTCTAGCTTGACATGTGCTCTTTGTACTAAAGGTTTCATTAATGCCAATGAATACAATCATTCTTGTACAATGTCATTAATAATAAGTACCAATTCTTTTAGTGATATCATTTTGTGCAATCTACAATATTCACATTAAAATTAATTTATAATTCTAAAAACTCAATCAATGACATATCTACATTTAAAAGGAGTCCCATTTAAAACACTTTTTATGAACTAATAGTAACTATTTTTTCCTTTTAACACTAATATTTTTTTCCAGAAGAAAAAGAATCTCTTGCTATTCATTTATGAATCAAAGAAACTTCACTATATCTCTTGTCCAAAAGACATTACAACTCATTTAGAGTACTCTAAGACATCAATGACCTTTCAACAAAAACCAATTAACCAGGTTATCATATATCTAAAACCTGATCCATATGACTGGATATAACACAATCTGTCCTTCTATATTGCACCCATTGATAACTCTGTGGTCTCTGTAGACCCAGTTTACCTCCAGACTGCTAGTATCCAACAGACTTTCTACAGTAAATATATAGTCCGATTACATTGCAAAAATAATTAAGAAAAAAACAAAAAGAAACATCAACATTCAGTAAATGGCAATCATTTTCTCCTCCACAAGTTGATTCTTCACAATATAACAAATAACCGCCCTTCCTTCACCCATATCCAGTCCCTTCTTTGATAAAATATCAACCTTTTTGTTAAAAACCCTGCTCACATGGTTGTAAGTTATGTTTGCAATGGATTTTTGAAGGGTCACAATCCCTTTTTCCAAAAAGATAATGATGGCACCTATGATTTATGCTTTCCCATAACCCACTCAATGATTGCATTTGAATCACCAAGAATATCAATTTGATTCATCCCAAAAGACCAGGTCAAAAGTAATATACTCCATAGTGCAAGTAACTCTGATCTCGAATTGTTCCCAGTCCCGCAACCAAAGTACATCTCCACCCGTTGTTCCTTATCTAAAATCAAGAGACATCCTGCACCGCATTATCCCAATTGAGCTACACCATCAAAACTGCCAACTGGATTACTATAACTCATCAAAGGATAATCCAGTTTTGTTCCCTTCAATGTTGGTGCTTTCCACTTAACATCTTTCATATATTGATTAATAAAAGCCACATATCCATAAAAAGTATATGTTTTATCCTAAAAAAGTAATGAGTTCCTAAGATGCCAGATACCCCGAATGAATGTTAATGGGTACGTAATTTGAAATTGATGGCGATCATACCAGTCTTTCAAACAATATGTCGAAGTATCACCAGCCGACCCAAGCCCTGGTGGGGAAACTGTGTTATACGAATATTAGCCTCTCTGCACTTATTTCCTGGATAAATTTGCACTGGAAAACTCTGCTTACACATGCTCCGAGAGGTCATATCCTGATAAATAATTGGGTTGTATTCCATTTTCTGGACGAGGCCCATGCAACCTTGATAATGGGTAAACTTTGGGTTATAGAGCGGGGGTCATTCTGTTTAAAGCAGTGGCATTTGGATTTTGATTCGGCCACATAACAGTTATAGATTAACCACTAATAGGTATTGTTAAAGGGTTTTCCCTTGGCGTTATGGTCCAGAGAATTTTTTGTGACCCTGGCAAATCAAATCGGTAAATTTGTATTTTTTGATGATAAATCTCTTTTCCATGAGGACAAGCGGTGTGCCTAGATACTGGTTGAACTTGATGTATCTTTGGGCCTCCCGGAAAGCATCCAAATTCGGTGGGGGGAAAAGGTTTATCGCTAGGAGCTTGATTATTGGCGTACACCTTTTCATTGCTTCTCATGTGGTAAAACTGGACATTCGAGGAGGAATTGTGGTCTGGAAAAGAGTTATGGGGATACTGGGAATGCAACTATTGTCTCGGAACATCTCTCGGAGATGGGACTTATGGAGAAGCTGACATCTCTGGCATTGGAGGATCTATCTTCCTTTACTGGTAAGTTTAAAAATCTCTTTCCTACACTCTTTAATTCTATGTCTAGGAATGAGGTTTATTTGCTAGAAGGTTGGGGAAAGGAATATTTGTCGAATGGATCGACTGTAAACCCTAGTTGTAAAAACCCTAACTTGGATACCAGTATTACTTTGGGGGTTGATCCACTGGTGGACAACGACATATCATAGCCTGCTATATTGGGGATTTTATCCAATTTGTCTGACTCCCATCTTTTGAGAGACGAACATGTCACTCTACAGACTATGCCTACTACCCCACCACCTGTAGCGACTAGGGGGGATGTCAATTGTTTGGAACTGGGTTTATTTTATGATCCCATACCGGTTTATTGTGAGGGTTCGTTGATTCCTGATACACAATACCCTACAATTTCCAATGTGACCATTCAGAAAAATGATGGGGGCAGGCGTAAGAAGGACTTGGCTAGGGCGTCTTTGGGGGGCACAATAGATGTGTTGTTTTCAGAAGAAGGATCTTCTTCTCTTTTGCATTCATGTGGGGACAATCAGTCTTTGACTTCATTGTCTTTCGGCCTCTTAGAGCAGTGAGGGCCAGTCCGGAGGTTACTACATGATCATATTGACCCTTAATATTCATGGGGTTGGAGGCACTCCCAAACTCAACGCCTTCCACAGACTGTTAGAGCTTACTAGTCTGGATGTGGTACTACTTCAGGAAACTATGGTTGATGAGTTAAAGGCTCGGATTTTCTTTAATTCCTTCCTTCCTTCTTGGGAAGTTTGTTCAGTTGAGGCTGTTGGGAGATCGGGTGGTCTTCTTTCGGCATGGAATCTGTCCCTTTTTATGTTTAAACCCTTTGCATTGGAGGGGGGGTATTTTATTATCTGGTAAGAGTAGGGTTTTAAATTCTCCTTTGCATGTTTTCAACTGTTATGGTCCTCAATTGGATAAACAATTGTTCTGGGCTAATCTCGCGACATCGGGACTACTGGATTTAACTTCACTGATTTTAGCGACGGATCTGAATATTTCTTTGAGTACCAGGGATTCATGGGGTACCAAGGCTCACCATCAGTCAAATTATTCTTGTTTTATTAATCTCTTTGATGATCATGGTTTTACATATATTATTCCAAATCCTTTGTTACCAACATGGCGCAATGGGAGAAGGGGTGATGATGCTGTGGAAAAGCAATTGGAGCGCTTTTTTCTACATGAGGATCTTTTTGGCTCTTTATCTCATTGTTCTTCATGGGTGGAGACTGTACAAATCTCAGACCATTTTCCTATTATTCTGAAAATTGGAAATGGTGTCTTTCCATCAAGGTATCCGTTTAAATAGTGTCATCTTTGGACCCTGGATGACATATTTATTGGGATGGTTAGGCACTTGTGGTCATCTATTGTGGTAGAACATCCTACTCCAGCTATGCTGAGATTACCGACCCTTTTACGATTGTCGAATTCTTGGATGGCTCCTTGGATCCGGGACAAAAAGATTCTCTTACAGTTAGAGTTGCGAGACATTGAACATGCTATTTCTATTCAATTAACCTGTCCTTATGAAGAGACTATAGACCCAGTTGTCATGGATCAGATTAGTACACTAGAGATGCGAAAGGTTGCATTGCTTAAGACAAATGAAGAGCTGCGGTGACTAAAAAGTTGTGCTTTATGGCTATCATGTGGGGATCAGAATACAAAAATTTTCCATGTTTATGCGGACAATCAACGAAAAAAGAAGGCTATTTGGTACATTAAAAATTCATTGGGTACTTCGATTTTGGATATGCCCCGGATTACTGAGGAAGTAGTGCTATACTTTTCGGATATCTACAAGTTTCCTCACACAGTAAGTCTGGAGGCACAGATGAGGATTATACAGGTGATGCCTTGCATTTGTTTTGATAGTGATTGTATTGCAATTTATGTGCCTATTACTATTTTAGAAATCGAGGGCGTCATAAAGGATATGGAAAAGGATAAGACTCCGGGGCCGGACGACTAGACATGTGAGTTTTTTATCTAGTTTTTTGACATTATGGGACCTAAACTTGTTCGCCTGGTCGAAGAGGATCGGGTGGCTGGTAAGGTTTCTGGTGGTGTGAATGCTACCTTTATTGCATTAATCCTGAAGACTACAAATCCAATGACATTTTAGGATTACCGACCTATTTCATTGTGCAGAGCGGCTAATGTCCGTATAACAAAATTTCCCCACCAGGGCTCGTATAAACTTGTGTTGTTACACAAACAATATATATATGTATATGTTGTCTTTTTATTTATTGACATGTGCATTTTTAATTGACAATATATATGACTTACTCTTTATCAACATGTAAGATATAATTAAACACTATTATTTTTATTTTTACAAAATATATTTTAAAAATATTATACACCTTAAAATTTATAATTACGCCTAAGGCATATATTAAGGGGCAGGCTCCCCTCAGGCCATCGTTGTCTGGACAGCCTATGAGGAGCCACCACCTGTAACAAAAAACAAATCCAATCAAAGCTTGGTTTAACAATTCCTTCATCATCGCGATTCGCATCGGCTGAAAGCAGAGAGAGAGTTACACGTGCCAACTCTTCCTTGACATTTCTTTCTTTTGTTGTTCATCGGTATCTTGATCATCCATGGCAGGGCGCAGAAAGGCGGTTGGAGGGGCGGAAAAGCCAGCGCTTAAAAGCTGTACCAGAGCCGAGACACTGCTTCTATCGGCCGCGGCCATGATGTTTTTCTCGTCTTCGTTCATCATTTCTATGAGGTTGTCCAGGGCTTTGTGCTTGGATTCCGTTATGTTCCATCGTATTGCTTCACGCCTTTCCCCGAATGCAGACCTGGTAAGCATTAAAGGAATGGTTCCTTACCTAATACGCCATTTTTCACCAAGAGACTTAGGTCGATTTGGCAGTCAACGCATAAGGTTGCTTTGCATCTGCAATTTTCCACCATAGTTCCGGTAGGCACAATTAGAGGTGAGCTTTATCGTTTCCTAGAGAGTTACTACGACGGCCTACCGCTGTTCCTTGCATAGGGAGTTTTTTGTGAAACAGGAATGGCTTGCCTAGTCCGAGAGCGTTGAAGGAAGCTACTCCACTTTGTTGGAGATATTCTTCCATCTTCCAATAAAAGCTTTAACTTCTCCAATTTTAGCTACAGCCAAAGGAACCAATTCTTCTGCTTCCGCTTGCTTTAGCCATTCTTCTGTGGATTTAGTCCCATTGTTCAATTCAAGAACTTCTACCGCCATGGTTCCTTCTCCCTTTCGAATTTTAGAGCCGTTGGAAACCGAAGAACCAGCAGTCTTTTGCGCTCAGAGTTGATCGTCCCGTTCAGGAAGTTAAGCATTTATGTCTCTTGTCTCACTTTGCGATCTGCAAAAGCAAAAGTAGATGAGAATAAAGAGGAGCTTTAGATACGAATTTACATTTGTATGGAATCCAAACCTCATATCTAATTACTTAGTAATATTTACTATCATGATAGAACAAGATGTCGAATTTCCATTGGATTAAAACATAATACCTTTGGAAGATATGAGGAATAACCATTTCTGGAATAGAGGTACAATTGGCTATTTGTCCTTGTCTTAGTCGCATAAAAGGTAGACTGAATAGAACTAGTTAAACTCACTGTTGGAATCAATAAAAAAAGATCGGATACATCTCATGTGTAGTTCAGAAACAAAGATGATGCTTAGTGAATCTCAAATGAATTTATGCATTGAAACAAATCCTTAAGTCCTTAAACAAATGCAAGAGTATACCAATGATAAGGATGACCCCCTTTTCGGCACTGTCATATTATTTTCGCACCTAAAATAAAATCTGAGTTTTTTCAAGAGTGTTTAACCACAACTAATTTAACCCCCTTCAGGACAGTCATGGTGAACTAAGGTTCTTCCGTATAAGTGTCTCTCTACACGGACAATTTCATCCTCTTCGATACTTTTATACATCTTACTTGTCTATCTCGACAAGAAACTAATGATTGTAAAAATTCAGAACACAATTCAAACCCTTTAGATTGATATTCTAATGCATGATTTTGATTATCTTCGTTGTTGAGTAGAGTCTTGACTTGACAAATATGGTGGATCCAAATAGGCAAAGTAAGGGAGTTATTCATCAATGAATTTAAACCAATTTAAAAGCCTCTTTGAGTAAAGACGATACATAATAGATACCTAAAAGTCTAAAATGAAAACGTAAGGTAAAGATTAACCTGTTGAGTGAGAAAATGACTGTATGAAGCCCAAAAAAAAGGGTTTTGTATGAGTTTAGAGTTGTTTATTCCAAATTTATTGTGAATAGGGCATGTGGGATACATGCATAAGCCCACATACCTCATGCCTTGTCCTAATTTGACTACCGCCCCTTATTTGTCAAATAGAATTTTATAATTTGAATTGAGAATGTTTATTTATTTATTTTATTAATTGTTATTTATATATATATATTTCTTTTTACTAACTAAACATATTTTTAAATAAAACAAATTATCAAATAAAAACCAATTATCTGTTACACGTGCAAAAGCAAAGCAAAAAATATATATTATTAATTACATTATTAATGAAATTAAACCTACTCCTAAGGATAACATTAGTGCCTTTTGAAAGGGAAATGGCCGATGAGGGCTCCAAGAAATGAATGAGAAGAAGTACGTTAGTCTGTGAGGACGGTTTTTATTTCGGAACCTGGGATGTTTGAACAGAACGTTTTTTATGGAGGTGGGACGAGGCAGGAGGCCATGACGATGGTGGAGCTAAAATCGGCACCTTAGGTGGTTTGTATTCGGAGCTGTTTTCGATTCAGGTGACGAGAGTTCGGGGTTTCTTGGTGCACTATGGTGGTTCCTTTGGTGTAGGTGGACTCGCATGCTGGTGGATGGGCGGACTGCTGCGGTCTAGGGGTCACGGTATTGACGGCTAGAACGGCGGTGTAGGGGTCTGAACACCGTTTAATATTCCCGTATTATACCTGTTTCTTGGTGGTAAACCTCAGGTGGTTGCCACGGTTCCTGTGCTACGGTGGAGGTGGGGTTTCCCTGAACATGGCTACATATGATGACAGGGTGGACTACTCCTTTGATGCATCAGATGACTTGCCCATCTGGACACAGTCTGAGTGTGCCGGGTGGACGATTGGGGTCCCTGCTGGTGGCGGCGAGGTGGAAGGAGGACCTACTTTTGAGAACCGGTCCGCCCTGGGGTTTTCACCGACGGATTTCTTGGCATTATCTCCCAGCCCTGGGGTTTTATGTGCTCCCATCTCCGGTTTATCAGCGAATACTCCGCAGGCTGCGGGGGTTTTATGGACCTCGGACCATGTTATTGAGGCCCTGGAGGGTTCGGCGAGCAAGAATAAAGGATATGGCACGGTGGAAGATGGAACTCGGGGCATCGTTGGCAGAGTACCTTCTCCATTGAACCCGCAACCTGGATTGAACACTGCCGAGACAAGGGAGGAAAGGTGGGCGGGGCAACTGGAAATCCACGAGTAGCGTGGTTTTGCTAGCCCGTGTGTGGGCTCTGGTACGAGTTCATACGAGTGGGGTGGACCTTCATCGGAGGAAACTACTCACCAGGAAAAACGGGGCAGGAAGAGGTGGTTGAAACTCAGCAGGACTCGGTACAATTACGCTCTTGGGGAAGACATTGAGTGGCACCAACTGGTCAAGATGACCAGTATCACTCTGGTTGGCAAAGCATTGGGCAGATCTTTCTCCCTGCGTACCATTGAAGATTGGGTGGGAGAGAAGTGGGCTGGGGTTTTGGGCTATACACCAGAAGTAGTGGAATTAACCCGAAACTGGTTTGCTTTCAATTTCCAGGCGGAGGAGCACACAAAATGGGTTTTAAACTCCAACTGGAGCTGGGATCATTGCCCGGTCATGATCAAACCATGGCATCCGCTGTTTGATGCTAGTAAGGAACGGTTGGACTTTGTACCACTGTGGGTACGGCTACCAGGATTACCTCTACATTACTGGTCGGAGCGACATTTCAGAGGCATTGGGAACATGATTGGGCATTATTTGGATGGAGACTACAATTTTCTACAAACCAGGCAGCGGAAGGTGGCTCGTATTCTGGTAAATCTGAACATTCGGGATGGGTTGGTACCAGATGTTACCCTCAGCTAGGGGCCATATGTCTACTCACAGAAATTGGACTACGAAAATGTTCCCTTCAGATGCCGCCGCTGTCATGCCTACGGTCATCCGGCTGCTGAATGCAAACTCCCGTTCCGGAAGAATTATGGGGGACCGCGGAAGGGTACTGGTGCGGTGGCGGCAACTTCACTTCCGGATCTTCCATTAACAGAAACCCTCCCTGTTGCGGCTTTGGACGAGGCTGAGGGACTTGTTACTACACAGGATATGGATGACCCTGGTCCTTCTGGCACGGCACTACCGGTCCCTGATGTAGCGGAGGCAGATGAGGCAATCTTACCAGGGGAAGAGGGTTTGGACGCGGTTCCTGTTGGGGTTTTGCTACCTGGAAATACTGCTATTGAGGCGACTCATCCGGCGGCAAACTTGGAACCTGGGACTACTTCAGCGGGTATTGCTCACTCCATTAAACCCCTTTCTTTTCATTTTGCTTTAAAAAACTTGCATTTTGATAATCCAGACTGGATTGAGGCACTAAAAATCTGAATATTTCCCCGGCAATGGAGTTGGTAGATACTATGGGTATTGATCCTGACATCCCATCCTGCTCGACTTTGAAGCCAACCACTGGGGTATTGTTGCTTGAACCTCCCCCTATTGACGGACCTGGGCCCCTTGATGAACCTCAATCCCCATCCCCTACCACATCTTCGGACTCTGGTTACTTCTTGAGATCCCTTACAAAAATTTCCCCGGGAGGGCTGGGGATAGGCACTAATAAGGATGGCAGGAATGGTAGGGGTCGAGGCCGAAAATCCCACCTTGCTAAGGCACAAACCAAGGCCAAGATGGACCTCTTGGATGGCAAACAGGTGACTATTGATCGGGCGCTTAGAGCGGTGCGTGCCCAGAAGAAGGGACGTTGATGAAAGTTATGTCTTTTAACTGCCGGGGTCTGGCTGGTCCCCTCAAAAGATCAGCACTCCACAGAGTGGTGTCTATTGAACACCCGGATATCATTCTGCTTCAGGAAACTATGGGTGTTGGTGAGACTGTTAAAAAATTACTTGAAAGTTGGTTTGGTGGTTGGTCCTTTACTACACTGGATGCCAAGGGCAGGTCCGGGGGTCTGGCTATGGGGTGGAACACCCGGTCGATACAGTGCCAGAATCTCTGGGGTATGGAAGCGGCTCTGGGGATGACTTGCTCGTCCTTGGATTTTGGTGACACTCTCATGGTGGTAAATGTCTATGGGCCTTATGCGAACCGAGTCCCTTTCTGGGAATCTCTGTTCTCTTATCCTATGCTACATATGGGAAACCTTATTTTGGGAGGGGATCTAAATTTTTCCCTTGGGCCGGCTGAAGTTTGGGGTTGTAGAGCTCGGCCAGATCCTATGGCTGATTTTTTCACTCACCAGCTTGTTACCCACAAGCTGCTGGATATTGAGCCAACGCTCCTTAAACCTACTTGGAGAAATAATAGAACTAGTGAATACAGGGTTGAAAAACGGTTGGATCGTTTTCTGGTGTCTGACACCTTTGTGGAGCGGAACTATTTATTGAGGCAGTGGGTTGGCTCGGGGGGCTCTTCGGATCATTTCCCAATTTTTTTGGAGATCCGTGATGGTCCTTTGAAACCTGCTGGGCCGCTCAAATTTAACAAAATCTGGTTGGATGATGAGACTTTTCCTGAACTTATCCGATCCCTTTGGGTTCCCTACAATCCCAGGGTAGACAACTCGGCCTCTTATCAGTTCTCAAAAAATATCAAGCGAGTTAAAAGGCCGGTGAAGGCCTGGGCCCATGAAAAGCACATAAGAGATGATAACGCTTTAAAGACTATCGAATTGGAATTGCAGTCTATGTATGATTCGGGAACTGGGGGTTTGGACACACCAGAGGAGAAAGCTCTTTTGGTTTCATTGGAAGGCAGGCGCAATAAGCTGCTTTTGGAGAAAGAGGAAACGTGGAGACTGAAGAGCAGGGCTATATGGCTATCGGCTGGGGATGAGAACACAAAATTTTTCCATGCATATGCCAAAGGAAGGAAGGCGGCCAATACCATTTGGAGCTTGGATGACTCACTGGGGCATACACAGACTTCTTTTGAGGATATGGCTGGGGTTGGGGTTGAACATTTCAAATCACTCTTTAAAGCCCCTGCACAGGCTAACATTTTGGATGTGGTTCGGATGGCCCAATTTTTTCCACGTTTTGTGGATGAAGAAGACAATCACTCCTTGATGGCTGTTGTTGAGGAAGATGAACTGAAGGGCGTATTGAAGGAATTTCAAAAAGATAAAATCCCGGGACCGGATGGATGGACGGTGGAATTCTTGCTGGCACTCTTTGAGATTATTGGGAATGATCTGCTGCAGATGGTGGATGATACTCGTAGATCGGGGAGGATCCCGGCTGCCCTGAACTCCACTTTTATTGCACTTATACCAAAGACTGACAATTCCTCTTCCTTAAGCGATTTCAGACCCATTTCTTTGTGCAACTGTGTATACAAGGTAGTATCAAAGATTATTGTTGGGCGGCTTAAAGGGATTCTGTCCAAGCATATTTCTGAGGAACAATTCGGCTTCCTGGAAGGGAGACAGATACACGAGGCTATTGGGGTAGCACAGGAGGGTATCCATAGCATGAAAGCTCGGAAAATCAAAGGAGCTATTATCAAGATTGACTTGTCAAAAGCATATGATAAGGTGAGCTGGTTGTATATTCATTTACTTCTCACTCATCTGGGTTTTGCTGTGGATTTTATCAGGTGGATTATGAGTTGTATTTCTACGGTATCCTTTGCGGTACTTATTAATGGTGCAGCATCTCCTTTCTTCCGGTCTGAAAGAGGACTGCGTCAGGGATGTCCACTATCCCCTTTACTCTTCTTGTTGGTCGCTGAAGGACTGAGTAAAGCTTTGAATAAAGCATGTAGGGATGGCACTCTCCATGGCATCCAAGTGGCACCTGATCTGTTTATTACACATCTGCTGTTTGTGGATGATATACTTATCTTCTGCACTGGATCGATTAGGGACATGGAAACGCTAAAGGACATCTTTCAACTATTCTTCTTATGCCACATGTATGGAGATCAATGTGAGAAAATCCACTCTAACAACCCATCTGCTGAGGGAAGATGAGATTACGGCTATCCGGAGGATCTTTCCCTATACATTTCTACGCCTTGAGGTGGGCTTCTGCTACCTTGGGTTTCACTTAAAGCCAAATTCATACACCAAAAGGGACTGGCAATGGATCGTTGAAAAAATACACAAGAGACTGAAGGTATGGAGCCATAGATGGCTGTCGCGAGCTGGAAGGCTGGTTATGGTAAAATCGGTTCTTGAGGCCATCCCAGTCTACTGGATGTCACTCTCATGGATTCCTAAAGGAACGCTGGAGAGAGCTCGGAAGCTGTGTTTTCGCTTCCTTTGGAGCGGCAAGGGAGATTTTGTCTCCCCATGGGTTCGATGGCAGAAGATCGCAATTCCTAAAGCCTTAGGGGGGTGGGGACTTAAAAATATACATTTTTTTGCAAAGGCGTTGGCTGCGAAAGGGGTTTGGAGATTGTTGAAATCTGACAGCCTGTGGACTAAGGTTGTCACTCGGAAATATATTGCCCCTCTCTCTATTTTGGAATGGGTGCGGTTGGTGGATAAATCACAGGTTGGCTGTTCCGTTATCTGGAAAGCGGTCATTAATTCTTTTCTTGTTATTGGCGACCTGCTCACCTGGAATATTGGGAATGGACAGGCCCTTTGTGTTGGGGAGGACCCTTGGTTTGGGAGTGCTGGTCGTCACCTATTATCTGGTGAATTGATACTCTCTCTTCGGAATCTGGGGATTTGTTATCTATCCCATTTGGCTGGCCGGGATATGCATCCATGGATTCAGACATGGGTTGATGTAGACTCTTTGGCACTTACTGTGGAGGAACGGGCGGAATTGCGGTCTTTTTATCGGGCACTTTCTCAATCTCATATTCGCTTACGGGACTGGGAGGACTGTTTGGTATGGGAGGGGGCCCCGGATGGCTGCTATACACCAAAGGATGGATACATCAGTATCTGCCACTTCATGAATCAACGTGAGCTGGTGGGTTGGTGGAAAACCCTGTGGAAGATAAATTGCCCTTTGAAACATAGACTGTTTATGTGGAATGTCCTCGAGAATTCTATTCCCACCTGGGACTCTTTACATAAGAAGAATCAGATCGGGCCGGGCTGGTGCATATTATGCAAAGCCTATGAGGAATCTTGTGTCCATCTATTTCTCCAGTGCCCTTTCATGGCGCAAGTGTGGGCGGAGTGTTCGAGAATATATAATACCTTTTTTAACTGGGCCGGGGATTCGGTGTTGTCAGCCTGGTCACAATGGGTGTTGGATCCTATAGGCAAATCTTTCATGAATCTCCCATTGCTGGTGGTATGGGGCATCTGGTTGGCACGAAATGGGTTGATCTTCACTGATAAAAAATGTACACCGGTGGTCACTGCTATTCAGATTTGTGGCTACCGTCAGGCCTTCCCACACCACATCAGAGTGGCAAAACAGTGTGAGGTCCTCGCCTTAGAAATTGATGATTCTATGCCTTGGGGTTTTTATGATGGATCTGCACTAGAACGCAGGTGCGGGGGTGGGGCTATACTGAATATTTCAAAAACTCACTCATTCATACTTTTCTTGGGACTGGGGGAAGGTGGAAATAATTATGCTGAGATTATGAGCCTGAAACTTCTTCTCATCTTTGCAAGGGAGAAGGGATGTCATCAGATTAGTGTGTTTGGTGATTCAATGAATGCTACAAATTGGACAAATGGCACTCAACTTTGCAGGGATCTTAGACTAGCAAACATTCTACAGGACATTATGCAACTAAAACTTTCTTTCTTACACTTTGCATGCAGACATATTTACAGAGAGAACAACAAGGAGGCGGACGAGGCTTCTCAGGTTGGCCGGGACTTGGCAGTGGGGTTGTGGAAAGTGAAAGAGTTCAGGGATGGAACTCACTATGAATACTTTCATAGACCTTTTATTGAGGAACTTTGAAACACAGGGATTTTAACTGGCACATGTTTTGTTTTTTTTGGTTTTTCTGCTGTTCTAAACTATGATGCTGCATCGGATGATAGAGGCGGTATTTTATTATTATTAAAATGCCAAGCTGTAAATGTACTTATTTGTTATTGTTACTGTTTTTAGTGGCTCGGGGAGTCAACAGCCTACTAGCTGGTTCTTTTTGGATACTTAGCTACTGCATTAAAATTGGGGACCTTATATTATGGATTATGATGACATGTATGGGTCATTGTCTTTACTGGACGGATGTACAGAAACTTATACCTGCTGGACTGCTTTTTTTGTATCCTTAAGTGGATTACCGAAATGCTTAATTGCATCTACTGAATGTAATTTGTTCACCTCTGCTGAATAAAATTACGCTTTTTTCCCGAGGAAAAAAAAAAAAAACATTAGTGCCTTTAGTGGTTGTTGCGAGTTTAGTAGCGGAAGGTCGAATGTTGAATTACTATTGGCTAACAAGACACAACCAGAATTATGGGGATTGGGGATTTTGGTATGGTGTGTAATGAAAGTCTAGCTAGCTTCAGATAATAGCTTATGTGCATGGGTTACCTCTATACATGATACACTAGCATCGCAACACTATAGCGAATGATCATGTCCAATACCATGTACTTAGAATATGCATTTAGAAAGGTGAGTAAACTGTCATGGAATTATGTCTTATTATTCCATAATGTGTGATGAGGTAGTTAGACTTGCTTTTCAATGACGAAATGTTGAGCATACTTGCATTGGATTGTGAGTCAAATTGTTGAGTAATTGTGTATACTAGTGTACATTTCTTGACAAATGGTGGTGGTTAGTATAACTAATAAAATAGTTGCTTTTAGCATCTTTATGAGTAGATGACCTTTTGGTTAAGCTAAATATTAACAAGAAGAGATCCATATAACAATTTCAATATTTACCATGTTTACCTAAAAGAATTTTTTTGTCTAATTAAAGTAAATATAAGTTATGGTTGTTTAAACTAAAATTAGTTACAAGATCTCAATAGGGCAAGCATGATCCCATTGTTGAACTTTTAAGATGGCTTAGTAAGAAAAAAAGCTTTATAGAGCTAGAGATACCTAAAAGGGTTAGAGATCACCATGGATAGTATCATGTAGGTGTAATGTATAATAATAAATATTGTAAGAAATAAATTAAGAAAAGAATACATGAAGAAAAGTTGTTATAAGAGTGAGAATTACATAGTAATAATTATAGATTGTAATGAGATTCTTTCGTGTCTTTGAAAGCATATTATATATCACATATTTTCGTCAAAGAAAATTGAATTTGACGAATAAATTGTCTGGCCCTGGTAACGGTGTTTAATAACCAAATATATTTTTCACAACATGCCAAAATGTTAAGAGTCCGTAAAATTAGTACGACTCCAACTCATCCGTAAAGAAGTTCATGAATGAGAAAGAAAAGGCCATATTTGCATTTACTGGCTTCCATCGAATTTACTGCTTCTAGAAATTTGTAGGAACGCAAATCTTGTGAATGTTATCAGGGCGAGATTTTTACACTGGTTCATCCATACATGTGAGGCTAAGCATTTAATGGATGTAAATCTCGTGAACGTTATCAAGGCGATATTTTTACATTGGTTCATCCATACATGTGAGGCTAAGCATTTAATGGATGCAAAACACCCTGCGTCAATTACTTATGTCCGGCTGCGGTGGTCAAACTACCTTCATAAGTCAGTTTCTTTGACGACGAAATGGTCAAATCTGTCAGCAAGGCTATAAAAGGGTCGGATTCCAGAGTACTCAAACCAATACTCAACTAAAGACTCCTTTCAAACATTATTACAACATTTTAAATTCAAAATAACATCGAAAATTCCGCATCCCTCATATGTGTAAAGAATCCTGTTTCATGGACGAAGAAACACGTTCCTGAGGTTCTAAGAAGAAGTCCACATCGCAGAGCAGCAAGGCGAGGTTGCAGTTCCCCGTTGGCAGAATCACCCGGTTCCTCAAAGCCGACAAGTATGTTGAACGCGTGGGAGGAGGTGCTCCAGTCTACCTTGCGGTCATTCTTAAATATCTGGCAGCTGAGGTATGTTGATATTTATTCTCTATTTTCACTGATTGATTTGGGCCTTTTGGTGTGTGTTGATTAATTTAAATGTATTTATACAGTTAATGGTTCATTTATACAGGTATTTATAATTTTTAAAATAATAAAAAAAATTAAGAATTAAAAAAATAGATTAATATTCAAAAACCCAAAAACATGGTGAGAATGGTGAGATTGTTAATATCATTGATCCCACTCAACTAAACTATCGTTTCTCATAGCATCAAGGATAATAAAAATTTAATGGATATTAATCATTGATTAAAACTAATTTTAAACATGCAATAGAAATACACCTCCATCCCACTCATGCTTACTAAATTGTTTATTATGTACAATTTTTTTATTAAAAAACAAAATAACATTTATTTTCAATGCTACCTATTTTTAAGGCTTTTTATTGGTTGTTATAAGTCAAGTAAAAGAAAGTGAGATTAAGTATACAGAGGGAGAATGAATATGTAAGCAAGGTTAATAATTTTTTTTCTAAAAAGATCATATGTTTAAATTAATTGATGATTAAATGAAGTTTTGAAGATAAATTAAATGTTACAACTTGAACATTTATTTGATTTTATAGTTAAATATAATATTGGGTGTAGGCGTTGAGTTGTCATTGACCATCATTAGCAATCTAAATACCATTTATTATCCAAAATCTCCTCTCATGAATATCACGTGAAAGCATGTACGACTACATATGTAAATAAACATTTTATCACACATTAAAATGGTATAGAGAATCCAAAAAACCAAGAGATGGTTGTACAATTGTACAACATACCAACGACATAAATCTATCGGGTGTAAACATGATCATCTACAACACAAGTTTGGTTGAAAGGCCATGAAACGGGTAAAGCACTCATAGGTAAGAGTAGGACCTTTGTCTCTTAAAGTTTCAAACATATACATGTGTGGTTACTGCGCCAATAATATGTAATATGGATGGAGTTTGCCTTTACAAAGACTAATTGATCAACATATGCTTACGACAAACTCTCCATTTGTACTAAAGCATGTCAACATTCACTACACTCAAATATTCTTGCAGAATATTCATACAGTTACTATTGTCATTTACCCAGGTTTTCTTTTTTAAATAATTTTTGCCATTTTGCATGTCATTTAGTCACTTGGAGAATACCTTAAAGAAGATGAGGCTTGAATTAATTCCTTTGTAAAAAAAGTTTAAACTTTGCTATTATGTTTATGTCTATGTCGTTCATTTATTTATGCGATTAATTGTTATAGGTCATGCTTATGGGTAACAACCACAATTATACACAATTGCTTTCAACCATCTCACAAAAGGATTGTAATGTCTTTGAAAACGTAAAAGGAAGCCTTATAATTTAATTAAGGAAAAAAGGCATTATGGGTAGCCAACTAAAAAAGAAAATAATTACAAACAAGCTCTTTTCTGCATATATGAAAGAAAGAGGGCACATCAACAACCCACATTGATGAATTTGTCAAGCTAAAGAGAAGCAAAATATACCTGGTAGGATGATTCCCTATCCATGGAACCATGAAGGGGCTATGAGCTGTGGAGAGAGATCGTGTTGTGAAATATTATTGAGATCGCATATCTATGTGAAAGAAAGATTGTCCCATGCAAAATTAAGGAGTCGTGAAATTGCTTCACATGAAGGTAGTTGCGTGAGAATTTTAGTGAAGAATAATAATTCTATTCAATAATAGTGAAGTCATGGCATTTGATAATTACATTGGTTCTCCATAGGGCCAATCTCAACCAAAGCACATACGAATTTCACCCATAAATCGAAGTAACGAGAAACAAATCCCCCTCAATATGGCTTGGGCATTGACTATCCATAAATCCCAAGGATTGGCATTAACAAGGTCAACAATTGACATTGGTAACAATGAAGATCAAGGATTAACCTTGACAACAATGCCATGTACTACAACATTAGAAAGAATCCAAATTACATCATCATTCTCCTTCGAACGCTATGCAAAGATGAAAGACATTTCATATGTCTCACTTCGAAAAAATCAAGAGGCGTGCCTTATCCTCTATCCCTTTTACACTTAAAATTGCAACCTTCAATCCCTGCACCCCCCCCCTACCAAATGAAAATATCAATGTTGATTTCCAATATATTGAGAGCCAAACTTGATCATTACTTAGCCCTTTATTGTTTTACTTACATATGTATACTTTTGTGTATGCCAAATTAATGTACATATCATTTTATTAATTGCCATCTATTACACGGGTTTCTATTTAATGCTTATTAGTACTTGCAACATGGTTTTCCTTTCAATTTCATTGACTACAATCCCTACCATATATTAGCTAGACTTGTTTTCAAAAACACAAAATTATATTGTCGAAATACACACAACTTTCTCTCATTTTACAACATATTGAAATTATTCTCGACGTTTCATTTCCCCGTTTTGGAAGTATGCTAGTAATACACATTTTAGTTTAATAGTTCTATAAAATATATATTTTTTGACATAATATATATTTTAAAATGTTAAATATAGACACACATTTATCATACCTTTAATATCATTTTCCTATCATTTTAATTGTAAGGAAAATGATTAGCTCTTTTTAAAAATAAAGATATGAATTAGCTTTTATTAATAATAAATATGTAACAAAACTAATATCATTTATATAAAAAAAAATTATAAACATATAAATTATATCTTAATTATAAATATAAAAATCATATCTTAATTATAAATGTAATCTTACTTACTAAGTACTTTGTAACTATTTTTCTTCTTTTCTAATACAAAAACTTAAAAAAATATTTTTTTTAGAAGTGTGATGTTATTTTAAAGATAACCTATTCTATCGACCCTTACATTTGGCAAAGCCCCTATGTACTCGGATCTATGTTGCTGCGATTCCGTGACGCATTGATACAATCCGACGCAAGACGTTGACGGTTTTCGAAACACAAATAATCTATTTTTTTGCAGAGACAATTGCGAACATGGTACCGGTCACAGCAAATACAAAATTAATCGCACCAATTTGCTTTGCTAGATCTAGAAACTGCAGAAGAAACCAATTTCAGCTTCCTTCATATTGCAATCTTTCTTACAGTCTTCTAAATAAATTTGGTTTGGGCAGACAGAATAGGCTGTATCTGTTCTCACTGGTACACCCAATCTCCATGATCAGCAGGGCACATAGCATAAAAAATAGCAGCAATAGCATGGGAACAGATGAATCCTCTGAGGAAACTGAAGCCATTATTGAAAACGGGTTCTCCACCGCTTCGGCACATTCTTCAAGAGGATTCAGTCATTATGTCAACAAATCAGTTAATCCTCCTTCCACCTACTCTTTTTTCTTCTTTTTTCCGAGTTGTTTATTTGCAAATTTGCTATAAGTTTAGGCGCACCGTGTGTCAATTTCCCTCCCTCAAAACCACTGGTTGAATCCCCTTTTTTGGTTCCAGGGTTTCAACGCCCCAGCTTTATAAATTTGATTTGGATGGCTTCCTGTAGTGTGTCTCTTTTCGCTTCAATCTTTTGATTATTTTGACTGAAATTATTGCAAGTGGTTTAAATAGTTGAATGGGGACTACAAGGGCACAAGGTGCAGGTTAGAGACACATTGATAATCAGTTCGAGTGTGCACCACTTTTCAGTGGGGCCAGGCTTCACAGTTTGGTGCTCTATGTAAAACACTTAAGACTGGTATCTACTATCAAGGGCGTTTCGCTATGTTCCACCGAGGTGTGGGGATGGGGGACACGTTTCTGAGGTGGCTAGAGACACTCAAGTTTCAAGAGACAATAGGTTAGCTTTCATTAATATAGAAAAAATGTATAAAAGATTGAAAAAAAAACCCATGAATCATGATTAATCACACATAAGTCATAGTTACCATATACGAATTTCGATAGGGTGCAATAGGAATTTTTTTTGTGTGAAAAAGCTTCAATACCGGAAAATATTGAAGAAGACATCTCAGTAATACGAAAAGCATGCAATTTTTTCGATAGAAAATAGAAAAAAATGTAGAGTTTAGAAAGTCAAAATTAAGCAGCAGCCATTCTCTGTGGAAATTTCGGGAATCCTTACTCAAGACAAATTCAGAAATTTCACCTCAATTTGAGGTTTCTTGGATTTATTTCTTGTAAACTTTTTAGCCTCATGGCTGCATCTGAAATATAAATTACAGTAGAATATATTTCACTTCTATCCAACCAATACATAAAGCAACTCAAGAAAATAAACTCTGAACAAATGTACTTCAAGGGAATGTTTCCAGCCCTAGGGGCACAATCTCCAAAATATAACAGATTTGAAAATTACTTATAAACAACAGATTTGTTAGTCATAAATCTGTGCTCTTTAGCTTCTATTTGCTTGTCAAATCACTCAACAAAATCTGCTCATTGTTATGTGAAATCAACATACATAACCAGCACTAGAAACCACTCAATCACCATGGGAACATAGACTGAAAATCAGATCTACAAGTACACAAAGTTTGGACAGCAAAGCATGCTTCATCTATACATAAGAATGAAGTTGCAAGTGCATGCCAACAACTTATCACAAACTTGCATAAGATATGCCTTCAATCATATCACAAGTTAAGACTTTCCAATGCATCCAACCACAGCTACGACATCCATGATCAATAACAAACCCTAACTAGCAATCATGGCCTAGCAAGGGATTACACCAAGCTACTCCTAGCCACTCGAAATAGTCAACAACAAGCTAGCATTAATACCATCAAGTCCACCCTTGTTCTTTCTCCAAGCTTGCCTCACACAAGCTCTCCAATCGAAGTGCTCCAAGTCTCCTCTAGGGTTTCTTTGCTACAAACCCTAGCTCCTTCTGACATAAGGACTTCAACCCTAGTGCTTCAAGTCTCTTATAGGTTTTGTCTCACACAAACTCTATTGTCTTCCTCCCTTGCATAAAAACAAGTACAAAGATTCAAAACAAGTTCATCTTCAAGATAAAATGATTTAATGAACTCCAATGCTATTTCAAAGCTATTTGCCCATGGTAGGGTTTGCATCCCACAAACTCTAGGTTTTCTCCTCTTGCATCACACAAGCACGAAGGTCTCTAGACAATGTTACAACATCAACATAAGCTCCAAGTCTTCTTCAAGCTAAGCACCACACCAAACTTCAAGAATCTTCTACTCCTCTAGCACTCCATGTTTTTGCTCTAGGGTTTACATCCCACAAACTTTAGGTCTTGCTCCTTACAAGATTTCTCCAAGATAACTACAATGATAGAATGATGAGTACATCAATTGTGAGTAATGACAAAGGCTCTCTCCTCCCTTTATATGGAATAGGTGAGGAAGGCCAACATAAAATATGGACTAGTTCCACACAAGTAACCCTAGACCTAAGTTAACCCCACATGGAGTGCTCTACAATACAAGGATGACAAGTGTCACACTAGGGTTTTACCTAACCCCAAGGTGGTTTGCCCTCCAAGGATGATGCCCCTTGGGCCCAACACCTCTCCTTAAAGATAGTGTGCTATCTAACAAGCTTTTAGTCCAACGCTCCCATGGTGGTTTGTTTTCCAAGTGTCTTCATGCAAGGTGCTCCTCCTCTGGGTATGTGCCACATGTCCTCTTGTGCCTATTGCTCCTCAACATTTGTGTCATGGTAATTATTTGCTCCAATCCTTCTCCTCAACATATGTGTCCAGGTTCCAACCGACCTCCATGAAGTATGCTTCTCAACCCAAGCACCCTCGAGTCATGTATCCAACCTCCAAGGTGTATGTCACATGGTCCCATGCTCTCAAGGCTAAGTGCTTAGCGCTCATCCTCCTAGGTAGGTACCTTTCCCACTCACACAAATGACTTTCCCATTGTGTGCAACCAATGGGTTAATCATCATGCTACATAGGATCAATGTTACAAAAACTAGACCGGAACCGGCAAAACCGGCCGGTCTGACTAGTTCAGAGGCCTCACCAGTTCAAACCGGTGTCTCAAACCGGAATTTACCAGTTCTGGCCGGTTTTACCGGTTTCGGTTCTGGTTTCGATCGGTTCAGTACAGAACTATACGATGATACTTAAGAGGCCATTTTTATTTTATTTTTAAATAAAAAAGTTGGTTGAGTGGGGAAGGTTCTAGATAACCCTAAACCCCTAAGAAAGCTATAAAAGCAACCCCAACCGCTCTATTTCTCTCACACTATTCATTTGAGTATTTTGAGTTAAGAATCATTCTTGACATTCCTGGGAAGTGTAGCAGCCTTGAAAGAGTATACTAAGTACCTACAACAGTCCTGGTTATATCATCACAACAACAATAAAATACACCTAATAGCAGTTACCTACAGCAGTAAGAGGCTTTGAGCAGCCCTAACAACAACTCTGAGCTAATTGTGTAGTTAAAAGAAACTTTTGTGGGCATATTCCAAGGTGACAGTCTGTTACAACAGCCTTGAAACAACCCTTTCAACAACAACAGTTTCCTTAGCATGTTAGACATATGATTCAAGTGAAATATGCCCAGTATGACACCTAGCAAAATACATACAAGAGACCTTTTTGCAAATTTGTGTATAATGGTTTTGATTCACATGGTTGAACATATACATATATAGATATATAATTTTTTCAAAATTTGAATATTTTATGTATATTTGGTGGACCAGTTTTGTGATTCGGTTTTTTTCCCAGTTTTGGTTTGGTTCCGGTTTTCGAGGTCGCTTGGTTCGACCATGGGTTCGGTTTTTGTAACCTTCCAGAGGATAACAATCTCCTAGGTAAGTGTGCTATGCTAACATTCTATCCTAGGTCAAACATCCACTCAAACTGGGCCATCCATATGTCCATCAAGCATCGCCAAGGGACTAAGAGACCTAGCTCTCTCTCTCAGCGAGGTGAAAACACTTTTGGAGTAACCCCAAAAACTAACACTCCCTCTTTACAAGGAAAGTGTGTTATGTAACACCAATCATCTCCCTTTGAATCCGCAACTTGTAAATCTCTTGACTCCACACAACTAGAAGAATACTCCTCTATCATGTCATGAACGTCATACCTACTCTGCAAGAATCCATGACAGCCACTCCCACAGGTATAGGTCTGAGCACCTCATCATCCAAGTAATCACTGCTCACAAAGGTGTGTCTCTCTCCAAGCAATCAACCAAGCAATCTGCAACTCGGCCTCTGTATGGTGTGTTGCCGTCGGATTGCGCACCTGGTTAACGCAACAAAAATTTCATTACTGCTTGATGGGCCCTTGGGGGCAAGTTTTGAGTCAGGGCTGTCACCTAATCCTGACTCCTCCGTTTAGGCTAACTCCTAACGAAGCCAAGAGGTGTTGTCCCTATAGAATGTTTCTAAGGTTGTTTCAGTGTTTTTAGAAAGTTAATTAGATGGGTGTTTTTAGGAGTTGAAAAAGTGTGATTTTACTGTCCAAGTTTATGCAAAAGAAATTAAGAATAACAACATGAAATTAACCCATTGACATGATGCAAGCTTAAACAAAAGATATAACAAATACGATACCAATGCCTGGGAGTAAAAAATATAAAGTAAAATGCTGTTGCTGAATAAGAAATGTTTTGCAATGCTCTTGGTCAATTTTAGACTTATTAATGGTGGATTTAATTAAGGGAAAAGGGGGAGCTCCAGATGTACTGTGAGGTACAAGGAGTAATGTCCGGAAATCAAGCAAAGGTGGCTCCTCACAAAGACGTGTGGGTTGGAACGGAGTCTCAGGCGATGTTCAACACTACACCAACAAGGATGTAGTCTAACGAAGCCCCGAGGTCACTTTCCAGTGGTTTCCACTTCTTCTGAGAAATTTTCCCATACAATGTTTGATGTTTGAGTGCCAGATTTTCACTATGTTTAAGGGTCATTAAATTTTATTAATGTGAGTTTTTAATTAGATGTGAAGATTTAATAAGTTGTTGCAAGTGCAACTCTTTCTGATTTCCTAAGGACCAGGCCAATGCCTTCAAAGGGAAAGAGCATACTTTGAGAAACAACAAAATGTTTATTCTGATTTGTAAGTGTTTGAATTAAAGTGCTAAACCAAATAACTTGCAAAAATGAAATATATCAATCACCAAGTTTATGTGTCACTTTCTGATCAACGACCACTAATCGGCAATGCCTTTAGGTGGTGGTGTGTGCATACTTCGTGGCAACGAAACTGACTTTATTTAGCTACTTGCGAAAATGAAAGAAAACAAAAATCTAAACAATTAAAATAAAGTATACAACCTGCATGAAAAGTGATTGTGTGCTTGTGTTATGAAAATGAAAAATATTGTTAGAAAAAATTACTCCCCAAAAATGAGACTGCGAATCCCCCCTGGGGGATGGGGTGTGGGTGTTGTGTAGCCCACTTGCTCTCTTTATTAAATTATTTACAAATGCTCTAAAGAAATGCCACTTAGTCCTTTTAGACTTGGATCTAAGGGTTTACAAACTAGAATTTTAAAAGATTAATGGAAGAGGGTCTCCGGAAGCTTAATTTGGCCAATTCTGACGAAAATCCGCTAGAGTCTCCTCCTCTTTTTCGTTGGACCTGCTAAAAACCAGCAAGGAAATTTATTAGAATGTGATGGCAAACACAAAACAAAAAAAATAAATTTTGAAATTTTTTGTATTTAGAAAAAATTGCTAAGTATAAATACAAACTTCTAGCTTAGATCTAGTGAAAAATAAGGCTTCTTAAAGTACTTAGATAAACATGAATATGATGGATCTACTTCTTAAGCACTTTGCAAAAACAAAAATTTGAAAGAGAGAGAAGTTTTGATTTGTAGAACATGGATGAATCTTGTTATCACATCCATGTTAGCTGGAGCTACCATGTTGCAGATTGTGTGGTCAGGGACCATACTATACTTTTTTTTTTTTTCAGATCAGAGATCGGATGCCTTCAGAGGGGGCATGTATTTTGTTCAGATTGCCCCGAGCAGAGATATCATTGGGGACAGATGGTTTATGTATTGGTCCAAACATGTTACACAGCATCTGCTAGAGGGTCACCCTTCCTTGCCAGGCTTTGAGTAAGTCCATTGAGACAGTTGCCTAGCTTTATTTTTGATTGAGAGCATTACAGAGTTTTGCTGGTTTGCCACTTGTTGCCCAGATTCAGCAGAGGTCCAGTTTCAGAGAAAACTTCAGCAGCAGGTATATGGTGCGGCACGTATAGCATTTGATGTTTTGTTGCTCATGTTGCTGATTAGACTTGTTTATATATGATAGTACACTGACTTTACATATGATGATTGATATGGTGATCTAGTTGTCATTATGATGTGTTGTTGGGCCCTTGGTGATGTCAGTCCATCCCTTCCAGTAGACTCCTATCTATGCACACTGGATCATATCCCCATATTGGTATAGACTTGGTCATTTAGTCCCCCTAGGCAGCTGACTTTGGATCCACCTTCACTTTCTCCACCCATCCGACTCATTCAGGTTTGTCTTTCCCGACTTGGATTGTGATTTGTGACCTTGAGGATCCCCTTCCCCACTGACCTCTGAGTATGCCATGATTCCCTGTCTTTTGTGCCTTGGCTCTTTAGTGTGTGAGATGCACTCTCAAACCTGGGATTTGCTCCTGTCGGTTGCCCCCGATGTTGCAATGCAGTATAGGATTGTGTAGCCTCACCGGGTGTTCCCCACTGTTCATCGAAGCTTGTACACTTACCCCCATTACTTTGCAGTAAGAGCACCTTGATTATATCTTTTGAGATATGTATCTAAGCCCAAAAAGGGCCATGATGTAATAAATGAAAAGCAGCCAGAAAGGCTAGAAAATGTAAAATCAAGCCAAAAAGGCTAAGTATGAAATGTAATGTAAAGTCCAAGTAATGTGTTTTTCAACACACACAGACACAGGTCAGCCATACATGTTAGCACTGTAGTGGTTATTTCCTCACCTAGTCCCGCGGGGCAAGGAGGTGAGATGGAGCAAGGGACAACTCAAAATGTCCCCTAGAGTCTCAAGTTACGGTTTGCCGGACACCCAGTTTGGTGGCTCTAGAAAAGATCCTCACGGAGTCTTCTTAAGGCACGGATGTGAGTTGTGAGGTATTTGTTAGATGACTAGTGGCGGTTTCCCTGCACTATACCCATTTGTGAGGCACCGCCCTACCCTGTGTATTATCATGGTATGCTTATCTTAGTGGGCTTCGCTTTCCCGATTTATCCAAAAGGTCACACGATCTTGGTCCTTGTTTTCCCTTATCCTTCACCCTATTTTTCCACCTCACCCGAAGTCAGCTAAGTGGTCAAGTCTATAGGTTGTGCATAGCAGTTTGAGTCTTTTGGAGGTGGTGGGCCCACCTCACCTAGGGCCTCGTATTTTTGATCACCATATTGGCATCATATTGTTTAGTAATGTACTAACATGTATAAGGAAGCCTTTCGCTTCATGTGGCATACAGGTATTCAGCCAGCACCATGATGACCAGATGTGACTTGGTCAAACTAGGTTGACCAGGCCAAAAATGGGCCCGTAAAAATGTTGTGATCAAGATTTCGATTTTGGTCAATTATTATCTATTGGGGTCCCATATGAGCCTCCAAGTGTCAGAATTTGAAAAGATTGAGGCGTTTGTGAGATTTTTAATTACTATGGGTCACCAAGGACCTATTTTAATTAAAAATCATGGATTTTGGGCAAACAGTGCCTAAGTGATGGATCGGGGTCGTTCAAGTGACCATATCTACTATTTTTAGGGTCCACGATCGCATTGCAGTAGACGGTTCGACAATCCAGGCACTATAAGTGGGTCAAAAGCCCAATTTACACCTTCAGCAATAAAAACCAACAATTAATTAAATGGAAAATAAAAAATATGGCAAAGGCAACTATGACAAATGGCAAAAATCAAAGGTTGGCTAATAAAAGGGGGTCTTCTAAGGTAATGTTAGTAATATTTGGACATCTATTATGTGTTGTGGGTCCCTCCATTGGACCAACTCACCATGTGGGACGAAAATTCAATTTTTGTGAAATGTTTGATGTGGGACCTTGGATGTATGAGTTAGGGGGGTAAAACACTATATATACACCCCCTAACACGTGTTTTACTTGTTGTATGGGCCCCACGAAGGGCCCCTGTCTCCACATGAGCGCTAGAGGGCAATTCACACCCCCTCATGGGCACTCCTCCACCCTTCGATTTGGCTAATTGGGAATGCATCCCAGCCATCCATTTTGGAGGGAATTAGGGTTGTATTTGGGCATTCTCTACTTAAGAGAGAGTCCCTCCTATTGCTACTCCTCCTTGGCATTGTAAAAACTTGAGATTGGAGTAATATAGAGATTCTTCTCCCGACTTCTTGAGATGATTTGTATGGATGCTCAATGGTGTTAATTGTTAGTTAGTCTTCATAGCTTTGTGGAGCATTCTTAGTGAGTTTTCTGTCCATATTTGGCTAACACGAATTGCAGGGAAGGTGGCCATTTGAAGGGAGGCGCTACACTTGGAGTGGGAGCTCCATTCTAGCAAATTTCGTCAAAATTATTTACAAGGGAGTTGTCTTTGCTTTCAACTTGTCAATTCCTTTACTTTCAACCATCTATTTGTTGTTCTTACTTAGTTATTTGTTGCACCTATTGATTTTCTCTTGTTTGTGGCAGGTACTCAGGTCGCTATTGGTCATCCAGTTGCTCAAAACGCTCATAGAATTCGCTGGTTGCTCAACAATTGGACGTGAAGCTGGTCTTCAACCTATTTCTTCCATACACTTCTATTCCAGGTACTTCTCTTTGCTGATCTCATAGAGTTCCAATTTCATTGTGTGTATGTTAAACTGCAAAATCATAAAATAAACCCCAAAAAATACAAAACTTAAGATTTCACCGTTAGAATTTGTTTTCCTTTAAAACCTGCTTATGAAACACTGTTAAACACTCATATCCAAAGTTTCATTGTTTTCTGACTCCATTTACCCATAGAACTAGGCACTAGTACTTCACTGATTTCGTCCTCCTTGGGCATTTTAGCCAGTCACGCTGTTGGGTATTTTTCTGGGTTGTGGGTACCCTTGATTTGAGTTTAAATCGTCATTTTATCATAAGAAATCAAGTTATCGTTTGCTGAAAGTGATTAAAAACCTTAATTTTACACTGCCCTAGGTCCACTAAGCTATTGAGTCAATCTCTCCCTTGGGCAGATTTCCATCGATTAATCACTTCCATTTTATTCGCATCTTCAGTTGATTTTCAGCCACATTATTGCTAATCTAGTCCATTTATCTCATCACGTTTGATTGCTGGTCACTTTCTATTCATACACTCATCTTATGCTTGTGTCCAGCCAGTGGCTGAAACCCAACTTAGGATCTTATCAACACTCATTTCTTGTGTCCATCTCTTTATCTTTTGGGATTTGGGTGTATTTTTGTCTCTCAGCCATCACTGGTTGAGTGGGGTCTCCCCCCTGACTTGGCTACGTGCCTCGTCTGAAGTGACAATAGCCTTGTCCAGTGTGACAACCGTTCCTTGAATGGAGGACTTGGCAATTGCTGGTTACATCTTCTTAGCTGCTCACCCTCTACCATCTCGGACGAGATACCTTTCACTAGCAGCTAGAGTTTGTGTGATAACAAATCTCTTTCAAGCCAAAGCTTGATCTTTGGTGTTGTTCTTGGAAGCCCCCGCAAGCAAAGTGTTAGCTTTAAAAAATGTTGCCCAAAGAGGAGAAGATACAATCGAGTTCAAACCCCCCTTAAGCTTTGTGATCTGCAGCTTATAAGACGAATTTTGCAACAAGAATATTAGATCTAGTGTGTTAGAATGAAAAGAAAACCAAAAGAGCCTAAATATAACCGAATATTGGCTACTTCTAGATCTCTTTAAATAAAAACACAATTAAACAAATTGACATCTGCAAATGTTTACTCGATATCAACTAAGCTAGATCGGTTAATAATTGGAAACAAGAATAGCATAAATCACAATATCACCTCATGAGATGATCATTCAACACACTTGCACACGATGGATCTCCAAAGTCTCCAACATATATTCAAAATAGTATGAAGTTACAAAATGGCAGAGGTTCTATGCATCCATAACAAAAGAGGAGCAAGACCTTGCTTTATATAGGCACAAGAGGAAGAGAGGGGGGTGCATAAGAGAGAGGGCGAATCCCATGAAGGGAGGAGTGATCTATGCCATGATTGTTAAGTTTAAACTAATTTGACTAGCAAGATCACTGAAAGAAACACAATCACAAGATAGACAGAGATTTTACCTTGGGAAATCCTCATGGGGTAGAAAACCCAACAAAGCTTTCCTCAATAAGATGATCAATTAAATACAAGATGTAGTCCAAGACTAGAGCTCCTTCTCTACCTCCTATGCAGACCTCTCTCTCACTTGTGCGCTACTTTCTGAGTGGTGGAAGAGAGATAAGTGAGGAACATCCTCCTCTACTTATACTTGTTTCCCGACTGACTTTTTACCTTATGGGGCCGAACTCTTCTAAGAGAGTCTAATAACCCCTAATAAATTAACTCAGGGTTGACCCCCACATGGTAGATCTAATAACCCTGGTTACCACAATCCATCGGAGGAATAAACATCTCCGGATACATAAGAAAGTCACATCGGAGGAATGAAACATCTCCGGAATAATACAAATATAATATTCTTAGAAGTTACAATATTTCAACACTCCCCCTTAACGAGAAGGATATTATAACATCTGTAGGAGCAAGGAGTCATTGACTACAACATGACACATCTATAAATCATTAGAAGCTTTCTCAACATCATCAGTAACTCAAGCAGTTACTGGAACATCTGGATCCTCACGATTATCAGCATCGTCATCGCATGATCATCAACATGATCATCAGCATCGTCATCACACGATCATCAGCATCGTCATCACACGATCATCAACATACCCTGTAACATACATGATCCATTTAAGACACCTCATCATGTCTAGGGACGATGCAGTCCACTCGTTAACTTAGACAAAGTCTAAGGACCACTTCTCGGAGACATACGTCTACGGATCATTTTGGAACTGAAGTCCAAGGATGATACAATCCCCACTCTCGGTGACATATAGTCTGCAGATCATTTAGGATTGAAGTCCAAGGATGATACAATCCTCACTCTCGGTGACATATAGTCCGCGGCTCATTTAGGACTAAAGTCCAAGGATGATACAATCCTCACTCTCGGTGACATATAGTCTGTGGCTCATTTAGGACTGAAGTCCAAGGATGATACAATCCTCACTCTCGGTGACATATAGTCTGCGGCTCATTTAGGACTGAAGTCCAAGGATGATACAATCCTCACCTGTTCACTAAGGACTTCATTCTCGAAGACATTTGTCTACGGATCAATTCAAGGGACCGAAGTTCGGGGATGATACAATCCCCACCTGTCCACTAAGGACTTCATTCTCAAAGACATCTGTCTACGGATCAATTCAAGGGACCGAAGTCCGGGGATGATAGAATCCCCACCTGTCCACTAAGGACTTCATTCTCGAAGACATCTGTCTACGGATCAATTCAAGGGACCGAAGTCTGGGGATGATACAATCCCCACCTGTCCACTAAGGACTTCATTCTCGAAGACATTTGTCTACGGATCAATTCAAGGGACCGAAGTCTGGGGATGATACAATCCCCACCCGTTCACTACATCGATATAGTATCCTCATCAATACAGGTATCATTTGTACACATCATCAATACAAGTATACATATCATCAATACATATCCTCATCAATACATATTATCAATACAAGTATCCTCATTAATACATATTATCAATACAAGTATCAATACATATCCTCATCAATACAATACAAGAATATATATCCTCATCAATACATATCAAGTATCTACATCAATACATGTCCTCATTAATACATATCAAGTATCCATATCAATACATATCCTCATAGATACCAGTACCCAAAGATATATTTATCAATCATATCACTCCCCCTTTCGAGGAGGGTCCTTCTGAACTACACCAAGCTTGTCTTGGAAAAACTTAAACTTTACTCGAGATAGAGGTTTGGTTAGTATATCAACAACTTGTTCATTAGTGCCTACAAATTCGAGCTTTATAGTTCCTTTTTGCACCATATCTCGTATATAGAAATATCGGATCTCTATGTGCTTTGATTTATCATGGAACACTGGATTCTCTGTCATCTTGATACAACTCTGGTTGTCACATAGAATCACAGTGGGGTCCATCTCTAAGTCAAACAATCCTGATAATAACTTTCGAAGCCATACTGCTTCGCAACTAGCAGAGCAGACAACTATATATTTTGCTTCAGCTGTGCTGAGAGCCACACTTGACTACTTTCTGCTAAACCACGAGATCATGGCAGATCCCAGACAATAGCATCCACCTGATGTACTCTTCCTGTTTGATACACTTCTTGCCCAATCAGCATCTGTGTAGCCATACAATCTGAAGTCATGATCTCCACGATAATAGAGACCAAAGTCTATCGTACCCTTTAGGTACCTCATCACATGTTTTGCAGCAATTAGGTGAACTCGTCTTGGTTTCACTAAATACTGATTCAGAGTGTTCACCGCAAAACATATGTCTAGCCTGGTATTTGTCAGATACATTAATGATCCAATAATCTGTCTGTATAGAGTCATATCCACTAGTTCTGAAGAGTCATCAACTAATAGCTTTAAGTTGGAATCCATGGGAGTTTGCATTCCAACATATTGAATCTTTTCAAGATTCCCACAGCATACTTACCTTGGTTGAGAAAGATTCCATTTGGTCCTTACCTTACTTCCAGACCTAGGAAGTAGTGCATTAATCCGAGATCTTTCATTTCAAACTCTAATGAGAGCTTCTTCTTGCACTCGATAATTTGTTTCTCATTTCCAGTCAAAAATAGATCATCCACATATAGCAATAATATGACAGGTTCATCATTCATAACCTTGAGATAAAGATTAGGATCAACTTTACACTTGGTAAAGCCCAAGGTTGTCAAAAAACTGTCAATTCTTCCATCCCAAGCTCTGGGAGCTTGCTTCAACCCATATAAGGCCTTCTTCAGTTTACATACATGGGTTCTTCCATCTTCTACCTCAAATCCTTGTGGTTGTTCTATGTACACTTCTTCCTCAATCACACCATTCAGGAAGGCTGTCTTTACACCCATTTGGTGTAGATTCCATTTCATCATGGATGCAAGTGCCATGATGGTTCTAATGGAAGTGTACCTTGCAACTGGGGCAAATGTTTCTTCATAGTCAATTCCCTCTTTCTGAGAGAATCCTCTAGCCACAAATCTTACTTTGTATTTTTCAATGCTACCATCTGCAGCATGCTTTATTTTGTATATCCATTTGGAAGATACCACACTTTTGTCTTTTGGCTTGGGAACTATATCCCAAACATCATTTTTTATTATTGACTGGTATTCTTTTGTCATTGCTTCTACCCATTCTTTCTTATGGATTGCCTTTTCATAACTAGTAGGTTCCTGATCTACAAGATCACACATCAAGGCCATATAGTTGGAGAATGGCTTTGGTTTCTTTCTTACTCTAGTGGAGCCCTCAGGGGCTCCATACTTTTCTGCTCCTAATATAATATCTCTTGCCCATGCTGGCTTTCTTTTCCTTGTAATGTTTGAAAGGGGGGGTTCTTGTGGTTCTATCATATCATGGTCTTCAGGTGTTATCTCTTCAGAGATGGGTATAGTCTCTGTAATTCTGGGAGGTGCATCTTCTTCATATACTTCTTCATACTGGCACTTCCTAGATTTCTTGAGAGCTGTCTCTTCATCAAATGTCACATCCCTACTAATCTCCATATGGTGGAATCCTGGAATGTATATTCTGAATGCCTTGGATGTTTCACAGTATCCAACAAATATTCCCTTCTTTCTAGAAGGATCTAACTTAGTCCTCTTTTCTTTTGGAATGTGAATGTGTACTGGACATCCAAATATCTTGATGTGACTTACCTTAGGCTTCTTCCCTGTGAACACTTCTTCTGGAGTCTTGAAATCAAGAGCACTGTGGGATAGTCTATTTTGCACATAGACTGCTGTCCTAGTTGCTTCAACCCATAGATACATAAGCAGGTCTTGATCAGGTATCATTGTTTTCACAGCTTCCATGATGGTTCTATTCTTTCTTTCCACAACACCATTTTGTTGAGGATTGTAGGGAGTGGTTAACTCCCTCTTGATTCCAGCTTCTTTACAAAGGACTTCAAAATCTTTTGAAGTGTATTCTCCACCATTATCTGTCCTGAGTATTTTGATATTCTTTTCTGAAAGATTTTCTATCAAGGCTTTGAACTCCTTGAACTTTCCAAAGACTTCATTCTTCCCTTTTAGAAAGTAAATCCAAGACTTTCTGGAGTAGTCATCAATAAATGTAAGGTAGTATTCATATCCACTCAAGGATGTGGAGGGAATTGGTCCACATACATCTGAATGAATCAATTCCAAAATACTCTTGGTCTTTGTTTCACTCTTTGGAAATCGGTTCTTGATATTCTTTCCTTTGGCACACCCCTTGCATGTGCCATCATGATCAATCTTCAAATCTGGTAGTCCTATGACAACCTTACTTACACGAGGTAGTGCTTTGTAGTTGATATGAGCAAGCCTCCTATGCCATAGTTCATTAGGGTTAGTGACTTCATGAACAAGGGCAGCTTCTGGATGTCCCCTGAGTTTGTATAGACCTCCTTCCTCTTCACCAATAACAATTGCATCCTTAATTGATTTTCCTTTGGACCACATGAGTACTTGTCCATCTATGAATGCAACCCTATAACTTTTCTTATCTAGAGCTGAGATAGAAAGTAAGTTCTTCTTCAATCCTGGGACATATAATATCTCTTTCATTTTCAATGGTGTTCCAGAATCAAGTTTGTAGCTTGCTTCACCAGTTCCCTTGATGGGATATTGATAGTCATCTCCTAATGACACCTTTTGTGGAGAGGTCTGCTCTTCTAATTTTGAAAGAGATTTCTTTTGTCCAGTCATGTGCTTTGAAGCACCACTATCAATAAGCCATGTATCTTCTCCAGGTGTTATAGATCCTGAGAGTGCTGAGAATAGAACATACTCTTCTGCATCTTCTTCTTCATTCCTTCTAGATCTTTTCTTGAGGAGGGGCCTTTCTTCTTCTTCTCTTTTAGATCTTTTCTTGTGAGGCCTTTCTTCCTCTTCTTCTTCTTCTTCACTTTCATCTTCTGCAAGATGTGCTTGATGTCTTTTATGGTGAAGATTTTTCTTCTTCTTTGAGGGACAAAATCTAGCAATGTGTCCTTCTTTATGACAATTGAAACACTGGAAAGAAGAGTATTTTTCTTCTTCCTTTCTTTTGAAATTTTTGTGGAGATTGAGACTCCTTGTGACTATCCTTCTTGAAGTAAGATTGATTCCTCCTTCTCTTGGTGTGTGTAGCCAAGGCTTGGTCATCTTCTTTGAGCAGGGCTTCTCTGTTAGAAACCCTAGCTTCTTCTTGGATACAATCTTCCCATACCACATCAAACTTCATGCTTTCTTTTCTGGCACACATGGTTTGGATAAATGATTCCCATGGTCTAGTGAGACCATTTAGAGCAGTCATGACTAGTTCATCTTCATCAAGGGTATCTCCAATAGCATCTAGTTGTTCTCTGAGCTGGTAGATCCTTGAGAAATAGTCTTGAACAGATTCTCCTTTGTTCATCTTTGTGTTCTTCAATTGTGTTCTCAGATTCATCTTCCTATTGATGTTCTTTCCCTCATACATTCTGGAAAGGGCATCATACATTTCCTTTGGAGTCTTCTTGGATGCCGCTTGGGGAATCAAGTGGTCTTTAATAGAATCAACAATGATTCTCTTTGCCCTAATCAAATCCTTCCTATACTTCTCTTTGGCTTCATCTTCTCCAGGTTCTGCAATCTCATCCTTGATATACTGGGCAAGGTCATTCTCTTCAAGAATGAGGCCAATTCTGTATTTCCATGCCCGAAAATTTTCTATACCCTCTAGCTTGTCTTCAAGCTTAGTGCTTGGAGCCATCTTCTCTAGGGGTCAAGAGAGATTGAAGTTTCTCAAGAGATAGAATAACACTTACCAGGAGATGTGCTTGATTGAAATGGAAAATCTGGTGTGTTATGCTTTTGGAGACTTCAACTTTTCACCTTCCGGATTTGCAACAGAATTTCTGGTTTACTGGTGCACAGGTGCGCAACTTTTCTGGTTCTCTGGTTTTCTGGTTTTCTGCACTTTTGGTCAAACTAGGGTTTGACTTTCCCAGAGTTCTATCCAACCAAAAACCTCGATCTAGGGCTCAAAACTTCAATTTTGAGGAGGGCTATCCAGCCATGCAATCAGAATCCAAAAATACCAACTTTTGCAGAAACCCTAATTTTTACCGGAGAAGAAGAGAGAGAGATTTTCACCTTGTGAAAGATGTCCTATTCAGGCTAGCTCTGATACCATGTTAAGTTTAAACTAATTTGACTAGCAAGATCACTGAAAGAAACACAATCACAAGATAAATAGAGATTTTACCCTGGGAAACCCTCATTGGGTAGAAAACCCAACAAAGCTTTCCTCAATAAGATGATCAACCAAATACAAGATGTAGTCCAAGACTAGAGCTCCTTCTCTACCTCCTATGCAGACCTCTCTCTCACTTGTGCGCTACTTTCTGAGTGGTGGAAGAGTGAGATAAGTGAGGAACATCCTCCTCTACTTATACTTGTTTCCCGACTGACTTTTTACCTTATGGGGCCGACCTCTCCTAAGAGAGTCTAATAACCCCTAATAAATTAACTCAGGGCCGACCCCCACATGGTAGATCTAATAACCCTGGTTACCACAATCCATCGGAGGAATAAACATCTCCGGATACATAATAAAGTCACATCGGAGGAATGAAACATCTCCGGAATAATACAAATATAATATTCTTAGAAGTTACAATATTTCAACAATGACTTATGGCTTGACTTAAAGGATTGGAAGTGAGGTGGCTGCCACATAAGGAAGGTGCCCCGACTCCCACATTGGTTTCTCCTCCAAACAACAACGTGCTGCCATGTAACCCACACGTGAACTCATGAAAAGATGGCGCATTTCTTAATCTTGATATCATTCGCTACCTTCCAAATCTCTCTCAAATCACATGCTTTTGACTAGGAATGAAGTTGCCCTCCATAAGAGACAAGATTGCCACCTTTTCCAAAATGTTTAAACATGTTTCCTTGATTTTCTCATTTTGTCCTTTTGTGTCTTTTTAAGCATTTTTTGTGACATTTTGTCGCCTTTTTAAGCAAAAATGATTTAAGTGATAATTTAATCACCCGAAACATAGAAAAAGTGGGTCTTAGGGTAAAGAGGATGCTTTGAGTGTGAAAACGAGCATCCCCACGCCAAATTCCGCCTCCAGACCATACTTTTATTACAAGTTGAAATTTCCCATTTAAGCTATTTTAAAAATAGCCTAAGTTTTGCAGGAGAAATTACTTTTGTCGGAATTGACCAAAAATCCTAGGGGACCTAGTGCATGTCCATATGACTCATTATTGATGGCTAGCATGTAAAAATACATAGACATTTAGGCTTTAATAACCTCCCAAGGTTTGACCACCAAGGTAAATACTCTAGCTTTGGAGGTGTGAGTGAAAAACTCAGGGATTATACGCCACTAAAGTGCAATGCATAATTCTTAAGGAAAAAATACTCTAGAGTATCTCCTTGATAGCTAAACCTAAGGTAGGCCAAGCCTGTTAAAAAAAAGACCATGCTTAGACCAACTTATTACAACTCCCCATGGGGGTATGGACATGCAATTTTTTTGAAAAAGGGCCGAAATTTGGCTTGATGGATCACGAAACATTGATGATGAACAATTTGATTGTTCAAGTCTTTGATGGTTCACTTGGAATCCAGTAAGTGCAATTTAGTGGATAACATGGTGAACATGCAAGGAGAACAAAATCAAAGCAACTTAGTTTACGCCATCAAACCAAGCTACTCCCTCTTCATCTTGAACTTCCCCTCTGTTAGGGGTTTCATAAAAACAATGACCCTCTGTGATATTGAAGGAACATAAACTTGGATCATGGCTTCCCGTTGATCTCTAAAATCACTTTAGAGCAAGGAAGACATCAACAATAAAACTCCAACATCCCTAAAGTCAATATCAAGGACCAAAATCTTTTGGCACCACTTCAAGAGCTATTCAGAACACCTTGCAAAGATAATCACATCTGCAAACAAGACCAAGACAAGTGGATTCAATCTATGAAAAACACAAGACACAAGATACAAATCTGCATACATCTCAACTCATCGATCCTGAAAAACCAAGCTCGTGGTAAAATTAAGAACAACCCACAAAGGGTTATCATCAAACTGTGGGCATAAGAATCCTTCTTGTGCTCCTCAAAACCTCTGGCAACTGAAGTGACAACCTCAACAAGGTCACCTCCCTCTTTTCGAGAGATTTTTGAAGCAAGAGTAAGATCAAGGTCAATTCCCTCTTCCTGAGAGAATCCAACAATCATGTTGTTGGTACTCATCACTACTCTCGTTAATTGGAAACTTGGAATCTGTTATAGCTCGATTTAGCACTTAATTGGAAAAGTACCAATCCACTAGTGCTATCAAGTGTAACTTCAGAAGAAAAACACCACTGTCACCTTAGTGCTTAACTTCTCTCTTTTAGACCAGCTCTCGAGGCCAAGGGAGGCTTTCCTATGTGTTGATTGGATCTAGAATTTGAGGATAGCTAAGAGAAATAAACCAACTTTTTTAATATGTGAAATGTGTATATCGTAAGTTAATTTCTCAAGTAAGCATTCAATCACTTTATATTTGCAATGACCAATAGGTCAAACACTTAAAAGATTGTTCAATGATGTAAAATATAACAAACCATGAACATTTGCATTACTTAGTGAAGGAAAAATAACAATGGATCATAAGACTTGAAAAGTAAAAGTGCTTAAACTAGTAATTTCATTGCCATGAGAAATAATAAATCATTCTCCAAGTGAGATTGCAATATACAAAGAAGTTATTATTATTAGAGGTCCTGAAGTTAGGCTTTGAATGAGGCCTTGCTTGAGAGAAGATCTCTGAAACAAGGTGTCACCCAAATTCAATTAGACCAGACCTTTGGAAGTGACTAAATTCACTTCTCCAAGCTCGGGAATGTGGTCTTATTCTTATTTAATGTGCCAATTACTCCAGGTTAATTATTGAAATAGCATCTATCCATTCATCCATGATTCATAAAGAATGAAATTTGTCATCAGGAGCTTGTGCAACAATGAAAAGATAATGAAATAAAGCTTGCACACATACAATTCTAGAATTCTTAGCAAATGACTATGTGAGATATGACACTTAAATCAAACCATTAAACCAAGAGACATTTCCCAAATTAACAAGTTTAATTATTTAGCCAATATACCCAAGATAAATGAGATATTAAACCAGCATTGACTAAATAAAAACACCAAGTTATCTTTCTGTTATCTGATGTCCAATAGAGCAGTAAAACTCAGAAAAAAATTCCAGAATTGAAACAAGTTACTTTAGCCAACAATTAAAGGTGGTTTAGCAAGTGACAATTTACCATTATCCAAAGTAAAATTTCCAGAAAATTAGGGCTTGCTGTTCTAACGTTTTGCAGCAAGGAAAACAACAAGAAAACTAAGAAAAATTCAGATTTCAAGCTCAAATCAACTGCAGAAAATTAAAGTGCAAAAAGTTTGAATTTTAGATGCTGGAAAAGGCTAAGAAAAATTTCCAGAATTAAAAGATATTTCTGTAGCAATTTTTAGAATTGATTAAATGCAATATTAACCCCTTTAAACCACCAAAAACTTCGAGAAAAAATATATTTTAAACTACATTTTTTTAGTGATCATATCCAGCATAAACACTTATTAGAAACATGGAATTTAGAACTAGCTAGGGCTGCTTTTTACTTTTGTGTTTTCTGCATAAAACCAGTAAATTTAAAACAGAAATAAAGTGAAATTTAAGCCTAGAAAATATGATAAAACCATAAATTTATCTAGGCAAAATGGGAAAATTTCTAAAATGTCTTTCTTATGATTTTTTGCCCTAAAACAAAAATAAAACAAAAAAAAGAAAATGTTTCGGATTTTTTGGTTGTAGAATTAGAGAGTTTAGGATTAGTGCCTTCAAAGTTTCAAACCCTTGGTCAAATGGAGTCTTTAGGATATCTTTCTTGAAGCCTTCTTTGTATGTGTTTGACCGGAACCCCTGCAAAATGCGTGCCAAAATTCCTGAATCCTACCCCAAACAATCTGAAGCTATTTGCAAATTTTACCAAGGAAGAGTAGCATTTAATTTTACACCTTCAACCTACCTATCTAGCTCACCCTTAGCTTATGCAGAATTGATGAGTACCCCTGCCACGGATGCCAAATACTTCAATCAACCTACAAAGCTAAAGTATGATAGACCAATGGAGTAACATTACCCTTCTTATGGACTAGATAAATAAACCTTACAATGCCAAAATAAGCAAATTTACCTCAAAGACGAAGCCACCAAGTCAAACCTCATATGAAGAAATCCCAAGAGAACAAGAACAAAGAGTGCAAAGTGATAGTATTATTCTCCACTCACAACAACAAGATACAGTAAGGAGTTAGCTTTCTTATATAGGAGAAAAGCTCAACCTCCTTTACAATAAAATAATAATACATGAGCTAAAACCTTAGATCTAGCCTATGGACTCTCCAAGATAGAGTAAAAAATAATAAACAAATCTTAACTAACCAACAAACTCCTTAAAGAGGGAGGGCGCTCCAAAATGGTCCTCAATCCAACTAAATGTAACAAACGAGCCCCAAAAGCAAGGGCGTGCCAACAATAATGGACCAAAACCAATCAATATACGTCAATATAGCTCAAAACACTAGAACACTCCCTCAAAATTTGCCACACGTGTGGCTCAAATGGTCTTCAAAGGTGACATCAACCTCAAGTAATGGTCCAAACCAATGTTTTAAAACTCGGAATAGGGAATTGAACCGGTCGAGGGTCAACTCGGACCTGAACCGGAACCGGTAATGAACCGGAGTGGTTTGATTTCAATGAACCAGAATATTAAAAAATACAAAAATAATTACAATTCTAATCATAAAAATTATATTTAACATTCCAAGCTCTGATTTCAAACCATTAGAGACATAATATGCAAAGTCTACAATTATATATAATAATATATACCATAAACCATGTATGGGTCACAAAATGGCACCGTGTGCACTACATAGTAAAGTCTCATAGCACATATCTCTGATTCTGAAACACAATACAATATCAATGAGGCTCTATAGTCTCTACAATCCAGATTACACAGTCACACTCTGGTTGCTCCAGGCTCCAGCGTCCAACTCCAAGCCAACGACCCTCCAATAGTCAAGCTGTCGATTGTCTTTCTCAATGACTCCAGTCTGCAAGCCTTGGTCCTTGGACAACGACCTCCTCAATGTGAAAATTGAAAACGACTCAACCCAACAAGTTGCAACGAGAGGAATGTCTGAGAGAATTGGGAGGGGAGGCATATGCATGGGTTTAGCAATGATTTAGGGTTAGGTTTTTTAATTTAAAAAAAAACAATTTTTAATCCCCTCATTACCTGTTCAGGCCCGCAGAGAATTGGCATCTAACCGGCCGGTTATTGGTCCGGTTTGGTAATGAACCGGCCGGTTCAGGACCGGTTTATTACCAAACCGGACCCCGGTCCGAGTTTTGTCTCGGTTCAGTATGCAAGCTTGGTTGGCCGGTCAAACCGGCCGGTTCTGGTTCCGGTTCGGCCGGGTTTAAAAACAATGGTCCAAACATGCAATGCCCTCCTCAAAAGTGGGAGCGTTCTACTCCAAGAAGGTCCTAAGTGGTGGAGGGGGCTATCCCAAGGTCAAAACCCTAGAATGTCCTCCTCAATATGCTCAACGATCCATCCTCAAGTGCCAAAAGGTGTGATGAATCCATAAAATAAACCCCAATGGCTCACTAGGAGTGTCCAAATGTCATGCCAATGGTCCAAAGTTGAAGTGCAAGGTCTAAATGTGATGTAGTAATGGTGCAAACAAGGCTTAAGCCTCCCACGTGCCAAGAGTAAGGGTCTCCAACATGTAGAAGGGGGATGCCCCTCTCAAAGTACTAGGAAACATCATGTGTGGCCATCACCAAGTGTAGAGATCCATTGAAATATGCCTAATAACCATCAAATGTACCAACTCAAGTGTCATATCATGTATACAAGATAAATCACTCTAGTGCATAAGGGTTAACCCATCATTTAACTAAGGCAATGCTATAAAACTTGAAAATAATACATGAAATAAAGTTACAATTATACCTTTCTAACAATTCGATGATTTATTTAACCTTTACACATCCAGTCTAACCTTGGTTTGACCTTATTAAAACCTTATTAGATGTGACACCCCTAAGTTAAGATGCATAGCCTAGCTACCTAAGTCAAGTGAATTATGTACTAGGGGAGAAAGAGGGTCTTTATGAAATAACTATCATAACAATATAAGAGTGATAGGTTTATACTTAACTTTTAAGTGTTAGGATTTTATATGTTTTTTCCACATGTGTGCCCAAGGAGGTGCTGTATGGGTCATCCATCCTTGCGCCTTCATATTGTGATCCCTTTTTTCATTTTTTCCTTTGATATTTCATTTATTTACATTTCATAGCCCTTTGTTGGCTTAGTCTCTTTTTGCTTTAGGTTTGGCTTTGATAACTTGGGACAAGGGAACCTGGCTTTTGCAAGGGGAGTATCTCCCATAGTTTTCCATTTGCATTTACATAGTTGGAGTTTTGATTCTGATTCTGACAGGAATGGCTGTGAATCAAACATATTCCTGCTACAACTTGGGTCAATTTTATGCCTTTTTGTTGATTCATCTAATGCAGTTTATGCATGCATATGGATAAGTGATGTATTTTCTGAAATGTGTGTTGCTGATAAAGTTGTGTTCAGATGGTGCAAATGGAATTTATGACACTTGTGTGATAGTCTAAACAATGAGCAATACTCAGAGAAGAAAATGTCACAGCAATAATTTTATATTAGGTCGGATTGCTTCAGTGTTCCTCCATATCATTCCCTTAGTTGAAGTTTCCATTGTGATGAATGGTCATTGGCTTGAGGCTTCATAGTGTATTTCAGGTTTACTGCAGGTTTGGGCTTGCAATGATTTATTAGTTATGCATCATGCCTTTTTGATGATGCTGATTATTTAAGCAACTGACTGCAGAGCAAGTGGGTAATTTCAGCGATTCTTGTAGCTGTAGTAATTTGGAAACATGATGCAGAAGTCATATGGGCAGCATCAGGCAGCATTCTTAATACAGGGAGTTCAAGAATTTTGAAATATCTCTTTAATCACCAGCGCCCTCTTTCGGCTCTGAATCTCAAGTCTGATCCAGGGATGCCATCTTCACATGGACAATCTATTGGGTATCTTGCTGTGTATGCTGCTTTAACATGTAGGTGCTCCATCAAAGTCTTTGTGTTTACAGTTCAATTGGTTTTAACTTCATATCCTTGTCATGGATAATATGTAGATAATATACATCTATATAGAACAAATTAGGTTTTTCTTTTGCTTGAAATAATGGTTTCACTAGATTGGAAAATTACATACGTTCAGCTGAAAAACCCCAAGGATACCATAGAAGTGGTTGAACTTGGCAGGTACACCCAACTGGATACGGCCAGTGCTACCCCACTGTATCTCCTTGGATACAGAGTCAATCAGGATTTGTGGTGGATATGGAATGGATCCATTGATCCAGCAAGATCCAGTATCTCTTTTGGATTTATCTGGGATGCACTCATATATGGATCTTTCTTTAAAATAGACAAGAAGTTATTAATATGTCAACCTTTAAAAATTAATGATCATTGTGTTATCATTAGTAATATTATTGCAACTGATATCTTAACATTAGGTATCTGGCAGATAGACAACTTGTGGGGCCATGACCTGCAGATAGACTCCCCTGTTAATGAAAAGCAAAATAATAGAATTTATGACAACTGACAAACTGTTCTTTGGCTGATTTTGCTTCATAGGTAGACTCATAAAGCTGACCTTCAGGCCTGTGATATATAATATTTTATTACAGACAAACATACGAGGAAACCCAAAACACTAATAATATTAATGTTATGCAGATTGGTGACTGGAGATGGAGGAACTAGAGAAGCCACAGGGGGAGGAAACCCTAGCTATAGAAGATGATGATGAGCAGCTGTTAGACTACTCGGAAGACCTTTTGGAGGTTGTGGACATCTTTGGTTACAAGGTTCCCCTTGAGTGTGAGAAGGGAAGCGGGAGTTTTTCTAATCCTAGTCGGATTTTGAGCCTTGGCAGATCTGCAGAGATGTTATTTCCTGGTGTTAGAAATCAGGTGACAGATTTTTTTCAACGGGGAATATTAACTGATCCCGATACTCACATCACTGAGGGTATGACTATTCATAATGCCCTCTGTAATGCTATCCCTGTCATTTCACCGGTCTCACTTTTTAGGTTTTGTTCCTCACAGCAGGTTCCAGAGGTGGTACTTCACATTACTGAAACTAGTGGCAAGAAACCCCAGGGGTCGTCTGTCGAAGAGGAGGAAACTAAACCATTTAGATTTGTGGGGAGATGCTTGGATCTCTCAGCTCTTTCTAGGATCATAAGCTTGCCCCCTAGGGTTTCTGAAGGGAATAAGGAAGGTAGGAAGCAGGGCAGGTGAAAAGCAGTAAAAAGGAACCCATCGAATGCCAAAATGGTAGGGGGGAGGACGTGGAAGTGGCCAATAGTTTTAATCATCTGGGTAAGACTTTAGTTGGTAGATTTGCTGGTAGAAGGATCTCATAGGAGAAGTTAAATGAATGGTTGCAATTATATTGGAGACCAGTAATGGGTTATGGTCCGCGGTTTCATTTCCTTCCCAAGGGTTGGCCGAGTTTTGATTCCAGGGATTTTTAGGATGCAGAGGCAGTTCTAGCGGGAGTTTGGTTTTGGTTCATCTCTTATTTGCTGATTAAACCCTAGCACCCTCTTTTTGACCCCAGGTCTAAAAAGGTGGAGAGAAACCCACTATGGGTAAAGACTACGTTGCGGGGAAGCGCTCTCCCCCCTCTCGCCCCCGCTCCGGAAGCTAGCTTCCGGCCGAAGCTAGGCGGAAGCGCGATTCGCTTTCGCTTCCGGGCGGAATCGTTTTTGAGAAGCGCGCTTCGGGGTTCAAATTTTCGCTCCCTGCCACTGTCTGAGAGCGTGCAGGAATCGATCCGAAGCGTCGCTTCCGGATCGATTCCTCTTCGCTTCCTATTCGCTTCCTGTTCGCTTCCCCCAGCGATTCCGGCGAAAAAAAAAACGCTTCGGTCGCTTCCGAAATCGATTCCCCGTAGCTTCCTCGGACGATTCGCCAAAAACCGCGATTTTCATGGTGAGTTGAAGCTCGTGGGGTCCACGCTTGGGGTTTTGGAGGGGGGAATAGGGCTTTGAGGTATAAAGCCCTCCTCCACACTCCATTTTGTCACTTTGTTTGAGAAGAGAAGAGAAGAGAGTAGAGGAGAGGAGAAGAGAAGAGAAGAAGAGAAAGAGGAGAAGAGAAGAGGAGAAGGTGCCATTGGAGATTGAAGAAGGTTGGAATCTTGGATGCTTGGAGCCTGGGCAAGTTGGCACACTCACTACCATTGGAGTCTTGGACATCCAAATAGGTAGGCTCTAAACCCCTTCTTGTTGATTTGCTTTGTGTTTGAAGTTTGAACTTGAAGTTTTGATGGTTGAGACTTGAATTTTTTAAGCTTGAAATTTGACTAGAATCTAGAATGTCATTGTAAATGTTCCTCTCCTACTCTTTCCCATGCTTTCTCCATCATTTCTATTGCAGGGCAACAGGTTAAACTCTAGTTCCACTTCCAACTTCCAAGTCCAACAAACATGATGATGGGTTTATGGTTTCTTTTGTTGGTTCCATTTGTTGTTTTGATGATGTTCATTGAAAACCGGAGGAGGAATGAGGGAGAGGGAGATGATGAAGAAGTGGGTAGTGGCACATACCGTGGGGAGGAGGAGGGAGGGGAAGAGGAGGAGGAGGAGGAGGGAAACCAAATGAAAACCAAGGAAGACACAACACCCTTATGGAAATATGTCACCAAGCAGGGAGGAAGCAAGGGGGGTGGAACCGCCAAATTTGGTTGCCCCCATTGTAAAAAGACTTACACGGGTTCATATACCCGTCTGAGAAGACATCTATGTGGGAACATGCCATGTGATGAAAACAAAACTGTAGGAGTTTGTGTTTGCAAAAGTGTGCCATCAACACAAAGAGCCATGTATAAGAAGGAAGAATTTGAAGCACAAAACAAATCAAAAGCAAGGGTTGACCACGACCCCTCAATGAACTCACCGATAGCTAGAGGCCCATCCACCCAAGGTAGTGGATTCTCACCCCCTGGGTCACGCAGGACAATATCAGATTTCCTTGACACCAACGGTAGGGATGACGTGGATGCAAGAGTGTTCCGGTTTCTCTATGCATGTGGCATACCGTTCAATGTCCTTCGCTCACCCTATTGGCATGAAATGGTAGATGCCATTCGCACTGCTCCAGCAGGATACAAGAGCCCAGGGTATGACAAAGCTAGAACTGTGGGGCTTGACAAGGAAAGAGGCAAGATCCAAAATGCTTTGGGGCAATTCACAAATGCTTGGAATGAGTATGGGGTATCAATTGTATCAGATGGATGGACAAATGTAAAAGGCAAGCCATTGATAAATGTTCTTGGTGTGTCTGCTACTGGTGCAGTCTTCCTTTCAGCCCATGACTACTCAGATAAATTCAAGACTGGCATAAACATTGCAGAACTCCTACTCAAAACCATTGAATCTATTGGTCCATACAATGTCATCCAAGTCATAACCGACAATGCTGCTAATTGTAAGGCAGCGGGAGCAATCATTGAAGATAAATACCCCAACATATTTTGGTCTGGGTGTTTGGTTCACACAATGAACCTTTTGATGCACGACATCATTAAGTTGAAGGAAAATCAATACAAATGGATTGGTGAATTGTACAAAAAGGGCAAGAAGATGATAAGATTTATAACCAACCATAGCAATGCCCATGGCATTTTCCGCAGTCACTCAAAGTTGGAGCTATTGAAGATAGCAAAGACTAGATTTGCTAGCTACTACCTCACTTTCAGGCGACTTTTGAAGGTAAGAGAGGCATTAGCTAGCATGGTATCAAGTGAGTCATGGCAGGTCTTGAAAGATAGGTGTACATCCGCATCTGAAAGGCTTGATTTTCAGGAGGTGGAAGAAACAGTTCTTGATGCGGGATTTTGGGCAAGTGTCAAGTATGTTTTGCAGTTCACAAAGCCCATATATAACATGATTCGGTTTGCAGATACAGATAAGCCGGTGATTGGGGAGGTGTATGAGCAGATGGATAGCATGCTGGGTCAAATTAAAGATATTGTTGAACAGAAAGATCCCATCTTGTATGACCATATTCATGAACATGTGGTCAAAAGGTGGGAACATCTCAACGTTCCACTGCATGCCTTAGCGTATGTATTAACACCAAAATATTATTCTCCATCTTGGTTGGCCAAACCAGCACCTGGGGGTGGGGTTAGGAGAAAGCCCCACACAGATCCAGAGGTACATCTTGCATACATGACTGCTATAGACAAATTGGTCCCTGATTTAGAGGAATGTGACATATTGCGCAGTGAATTAAGCAAATACCTCAGTGAAGTTGGTCCATTTGGTACTTTGCATGCAATCAGAGATCGAGATAGGGCGCCTCCTATCGAATGGTGGAACATGTATGGCTCAACATGCCAACGCTTGTATAGATTGGCTGTTAGAGTGCTTTCACAGGTGGTTAACAGTTCCTCTGCAGAAAGGTGTTGGAGCACCTATAGCTTCATCCACTCAGTGAAAAGAAATCGATTAAATGAAAATCGAGCAGAAAGCTTGGTTTATGTACATTACAACTTGAGGTTGTTGACTCATTATTGTGAGCGTGCCAAAACTGATAGATCATATGTCACTTGGGACAACAATCCGGAGGAGCATAACTTGGAGGATGGAGCCATAGCTTTGGAGCGCTTGGAGGAAGAGCTTTTGGGCGATGAGGATGAAGCATATGCAGTACCACTACCAAGGGCGCCGCCATCTTCTTCCTCGTTTCCAGATGCACCATCTTTGCCTAGAGGTTCACGACCTCCATCTGCATCAGTGAGGGGGGGTCGTGCAGGATCGAGTCTTGGACGTGGCTCAGCAGTGGTGGCTACTGGGGATGATAATCCCACTCCCATTGTTCAGAGAGCACGAGAAAAGAAAATGGAAATTTCTCGTGGCAAGAGGAAACATCCATGATTCCATAAAATCTACTTTTCTTGTATTTTCTTGTTTACAATACTTTCAAGTTTCGGCACTATTGACTCTTTTATATTTATTATCATATATTTTGTAAACATTACATGGCATTTCAAGTTTGAAGTTTTATGTTGAACCTACCTTTGAATTTGAAGCTTTAAGGTTGAATCTTGATGTTATAACTTATGGAATCATGGATATTGGACCTATGGTTGATGAAATCATGAATTCACTAGTAAATGATTAATGAATGATGTTATATGGTATTATTGTTTATTTCATGCTTTTCAATGATTAATGATGTTATATGATGTTATCTGATGATTGATGAACTTCTACTTGCATTTGTTGACATATATGCATCAAAATATAAAAAAAAATATATTATATAAAAAACGCTTCCGGAACGCTTCCTAACCGGAAGCTTTTGAAAATTTCGCTTCTCGCTCCCGCTCCCGCTCCCGCTTCTCGCTCCCGCTTCCGCTCCCAAGTAACCTTGGGTAAAGATGCCAGGGCTCCCATTGCAGTTTTGGACCAAATATTTCCTAGCTGCCCTTGACAATTAACTAGGGAAAACTACAAGGGTGGATGATACTTTTCTTGTTGATCCCTAGCACACCTTAACGCATGTATTGGTGGAGATTGACACTAGGAATGGTTTATTGGAGAGCATCAAAATGGAAATTGAAGGGCACACTTATATCCAACCTTTTGGGTTATTAGAATATCCCCTTTCGTTGTCTAAGGTATCATGATGCATGACATTTATTGGTGGACTGCAGCAAGCCTTTTACAAAAAGGGTCTGGCATAAGAAGGTTGTAAGCAATGCATACTTGCAGAGGGTGGACGAGGAAATGGGGAATTTCACTGGGGCTGTCAAAGAGGATAGTGCTCCCACTGGTCTTGTAAAAACTTCTACAGTAGATTTTTTTTGATCTCTCAGCTGCTCATGGAACGATCAAGTGAGCCGTTGGAATCTACCCTGGTTTCGCCTTCGAAGGAGGTTCCTGAAGAGCACATCTCACTTTAGAAGGAGATGACAGCACCAATGGTCTTCCCGATGGATTGGTCTGCTGGGATCATGGATAGCAAAGGACCGGGAATGGCTACCAACCTATTGGAGGTGTCTGTTTCGGACATTTAGCAACATCATGATCGGGAGAGGTACTATAATAATTCACAGAAGGAACTGGATGTACCTAAGGAGACCAATAATTCGACTATCCTACAATTTTCGGAAGGGGAACCCATTCATATAATGGAAGAGCAAATCCTCGCTACTCGGTTGGGCCTATGCCTTTCATCTCCTTCAAAGGATCCCATTCGCCTCAATAAAGAAAAGGTTGAAGACTTTCAGGTTAGAGATACATCAACAGTGGATCAAAGAGTTGTGTAATATCCCAAGCAAATCTGGGCTAGAATTTCTCCCCAGTCTATTAGCTTGGCTAAGGATTTCGTAAACACTGGTGAACTCTTTTATCTTACTGCTGTAGATTGCAAGTCTGGCTCAACTGACTGTTATGCTTTTGTGAAGACCTTGCTTATGAACTTCTACCAAACCTCTATACTTGTACTGCTGTAGCTTATAGTAAGCAAATCTGACTTGAGATTTTGGTTATTTACTGCTGTTAAATGTCATGTAATGTTTGATGCTGGTAGATCTGATCTCTATTGGTTTACTTTGAATGTTTCATATGACAGTGTATGGAAGATATCATTCATAGTATTGTTGCCTAATGAATAAAGATAATAACAGAGAAACTGGCACATATTATCAAACTTAAAAGGAACAACTTCAGATCTGAATATATCCATGCATGAGCAACAAACAAGGGCTGATATTTATTTATTGGCATAATCAATGTTTTACATGCCTGGAAATGTCCTTCATGTTGCGTTGAGTAGATCTGTCCCTTGAGGAAAGGAGATGAGGATGCACCTGCTAAGAAAAGAGGTAAGGAATTCGACTTGCTTGAGGAATCCACCAACAAATGAAACTCCACTGTCTTAATCCACAAACATAGAGGTAACAGCACCACATAAATGGAAGGAACCACATCTACGCCTGGCAGTATCCTGCACACGAGTTCTTTCAGCAGTATTGACTGTACCAGAGATGTGTGCCCTCTATACTGAAGATTCTCTTTCACATGCAGCAGCTGTAACACCTTTAACACTACTGTACAGTCCTCTAATGACCACGACTTGGAGCAGAAAGACAGGAGTAAGGTAGTAGAACGGATGCCTGTAGGATATGGCTCTGCTTCCTTAGCCTGGTGCGCCCTTCTCTCACTGCAGACCCCCACTCTTAACAATAACAATGCTCACTACTGTAACTTAAGATCTGGGCATGAATAGACTTAAAGGGGAACATGTAATGGAGACAATATGAAGATAAACGAAGTCTTTCACCTCCTGCTGTAATAGACTGCCATAAAGTGCGCCTATTTTGTTCATCGGTTTGAAGCTTGTAGATTGGTCGATGTTGAGCCTATCTCTTTCAAGCCAACGTGGAGGAACAATTGAAAGGGTGATGTTGGGGTCTCTAAGCGACTTGATCACTTTTTAGTCTCAGACAAACTCTTCGTGTTATTGAGCGGCACCATTCCTGGGTAGGTACTAGAGGGTCTTCAGACCATTGTCCAATTTTACTCTAGTTCTACTTACATGATAAAAAGACTCCTTGTCCCTTTAAATTCAATTTGGGATGGCTTGTAGATGAGGAATTCTAGTCACTTGTCAAGGAAAACTGGAGACATTTCAATCCTTCCATTCAAATTTTTGCAGGAGAACAGTTTGCAGCGTCCCTCAAACTGTGAAGGAAAATACATTACCATGGGTAGCAGAAAGACACAAGAATAAGGAGAGGATCATGAAAGAGGTTGAGGATCAATTATAAGCTTTGTTCAATGAGAATGAAGCAAGTGTTTTCTCGGAAGAGGAACTTGGTACGCTCAAAGTGCTCGAAGAAAAAAAGAAAAAATTACTCCTAGAACAAGAAGAGTGGCCGCTAAAGAATAGAGCTATCTGGCTTGACCTTGGGGATGAAAACACAAAGTTCTTCCACCAAGTGGAAAATCATAGGAAATGTCAGAATACAATTTGGGACATTAAGAATGATGTCTGAGAGACTATTAGGGTCTTCAATGGACTAGTAGATCTATGTGTGTCACATTTTGAAGGGTTGTATATACCATAGAGAACTGGCAAGAGTTAATATAGTTGAAGTCATCAAAATATGCACCTAATTCCCGCGGTTGGCTAATGTGGAAGACAATCTAGAGTTGTCTAAGGAGATCACGATGGAAGAATTGAAAGGTGTAATGTCTTCGTTTCAAAAAAATAAAAGTCCAGGCTCGCATGGCTGGACCATTGAGTTCATTTTGGGTTTTATAGATCTTTTGGGGATTGATTTACTTTGGGAGGCAGAGGTGTTATCACCTAGATTGTAGCTGCTACTAAGAGGGATCCTATCTAGGATGGTAGAGGCAAGGCAGCTAATCAAGTGACACTGCAAGGGCCTCGTCCACTACTATTGGAGTAGTTGTCACAGCAGATGGGCTCTTGTTGCTTTCAGCTAAGCTAGAAGCAAGACCAAGGGGGAGACCCTAGCTAGCCTATAGAGACTAACTGAAGACAAGATACACAAGCAATAGATGGAAAGAAGTTAATGGCAATGGTATCTTGAATTAATATCTTAGATCGATAGATAGCTACAGATATAGAGTGTTTAATGACACAAGTTGAGAGGCTTTAACAATGGATGAGATTATCAACCCGGATGAATTTACCCAATAACTATGATTAGAAACCAGATCTAAGACAATATATGTGCCAAATGCAAAATGCCCAATCCACATCAGCTACGGTTTAAGCAGTTAAATGAGCAATGGCTATGAAAAGGTGATTTAATGAATTATTGGCACTCTAAATGGTTGCTAGATGTAAGATATGGCAATAAGTGAAGATTCGAGCAACACCTAGATCACCAAAATTGAAAAATGAACAGATACCCAAGGAGGGTGAATTGATCCAAAGGAGACTAGTGCTACACGATGGGAAAATGGAGTCGGATGCAAACCAAACTTGGTCTCTAAGGGTTTTATGCCAATTTCAACTTGGGTTTTTAACTGTAAGAGCAGAAGGTGATTGGAAATCCTACTTCTACGAAACGAGGGTTTTATACTTGGAAGAAAATGTTGACAAGTGGAATAGAAATTTAAACTAGAGAGAAAATATTTAAATTGTACCTGGAATCTTGGCCGATGCCAAGATAGTGTCACTCTTCCTCAACTATGATCAACTTGGTGAAGCCTCGGTGAAGATTTTGCCCAAATCGAAATGCCCAATGTGGCCATTGTGCCCCTCTCTTGCACAAACATAAATGACTGTCAATATGAAATCCAAAAGAGATAAACTAATGCAACAAGATAAAGAAAGAACATTTCACTTGACAAGTAAATTGCACAAATGAAAACTCCTTGTAGTGAAACGTTTTCAGAGAGAGAGAGACTATGCTCTCCACAATAGTGCCCCTCTTCCAAATCGCCACCCTGTCACAAAGTCATCACAATCGAATGCTAACAAGAACCACAAAGATTTCAGTAGTGTTCACAGAGTAAGATAATGCAATCACTATGCAAGAACATCACACACAAGATGCACAAGTTTTGCCAAAAGATATTTTCTCTATTAGTCGAAATTTCCAAGAGCCAAAAGTCCCTTTACAATGAGGGGTCTCCTCTCTTAAATAGTTTTGAGAGAGACTAAATCCCTAACCACTTTTTAAATGAGCACTTGAGATTAAAAGATAATACAATGATAACCAATGGTGGAGATCTAATCTCACACTCACTACATGGATCAACTAGATGAGGGGGGCGAATTGCCTCATAACGCCCAAATACATATAATAAAATGATATAACATGATAATACATCGAGAAAAAGGGGGTCTGGATACCCTCTAGAGCATGAAGAAGAACATCCAAGTCAAAAATTTGCCATTCATTCACCCTTTGTTCCATTTACTAAACCATGGTCACTTTAATTAATTTAATTTATATGTTGAATATCCTCTGTAAACCATATAATATGCCCAAAACATGATCTTTCGTTGCCCGGAATAAAAATCTGTTTGTGCCAAAAATTCCAAAAAATAGCAATTTGGTGATACTCATTACCCATACCCAGAAAACGATTTTGGTGTAAAGCCTTCAAATAATTTTTCCAAAGTTTAATAAAAATTGATTCACTTTATTTAAAATTCACCCAATCACTGCATTGAACCAATTTTTGCATTTCTGAAGCATTGGAATGATGAAACTAGCCTCCAAAGGCATAAAAAACAATACTAGGATGTATGTAATGATACTTGGCCGCGAGGCCATGCTCGTTGACCAAGTCAAGAAAGTTGACCAGGTCAAAACTGACCAAAAACTGATAACTAGGCCAAACTGAATGAATTTGCATGCCCATGGGGTGAAATATGCTCTCCCGTGTATGTTAATAACCAAACTAGAACATGAGTAACATAACAGTGGTGATCAATCATTAAATGATCATTAGACTTGTGCAAAAGTAGTCAGACAATTCTTCATGAAGCCCTTTACATATACCCACTTACAAACTTAACCAAGTTGCTATGATGGGTGAGGTGAACAGAATGTAATGTCCCCATTCAATTAAACTCATGACAGGGAAATTCCACCAAACCTACTAGTTCCCTAGGTTGGATGGAGACATTGGAATTTGGAATAAGGGGGCTAATAAATGATATTTGGACATTAGAATGGCATAAATATTTAATAAAGGAGATAAATAAATAAATACAAGGGAAAATCAAAGTGGCAATTGATCATGAAGACACATGGAGGTTGTGGGGCCCACACAAGCTAGAATTTCTATGCCACATGACATCCTCCTCTTGCAATTTCGAATCCATGGGAAGTCTAATGTTCTTGGGATGAGTTTGAAGGCCCATACACTTGGAGTAACTCCAATTAAGGTCAAATTGGAGTGGAAGAGTAACTCCCATGGAAGAGGAAGAGGCATTTTGGAGCTAGTGAGACACTTGGACTAGATTCCCTAGCTCTATGACAACAATGATGAAGATGCTATGACACCTATGACACAAATCAGACCTTAAGGCTGACATGTGACATATATGACATATTAGGGCTAAAAATATCCTCCAAGAGGGTGCTCAAGTGAGTTAGGGCAGCCAAAGAGACACCAATTCGAATTTGGAGAAGGAGAGGGCTAGAATTGGAAGGACAAGTGGCATACTTGGGAATCTCTTCCCAACTTGAGTTGGCATGAAGCTCTTGGGAGGAATTCGACCCATGGAGGACCTTAGAAGTTTATAAAAGACAATAACAAAGAAGGATGGTAGCTTTTGATCATTTTTAGAATTTGCATTTGTGAAGAGAGCTAGTGGAGTGCTTCTCTACTTGCCTTAGCCAATTTCGAGGGTGAAAGATTCCCATCCTAGTTGGTAGTGGGAAAGGCCATTCAGACCTTTCATGAGAGCTTTAATGGAGTCTTTTGTTGCAGGTGTAAGCTACAGGGCAACTCGTGGTCTCTCTTAGTGTAGCTCCTTCCTCCAACCATTTCCAGTGTTCTTGGCATATTCATGATCCTTGAGGAGAGGCGCATTGGGTGAGCTATTGTTCTCTTTGGGGGAGCTTCTAATGCCACATTTCTTTTGTCATATAATGTAAATGCTCTGTTCTTCATGTTCAGAACTGTACCAAGTCGATAATCCAAGTGGAATGATGTAAATCTGATCCTGTCACGGCCACACTTCACATGCACTCTTGGCAAGCACAAGTATGGTGTGCGGCACTGCTAGGACGTTGGTTGAGGGCTTGGCCAACTCAACTTCCGCACCTACAGACTACGCCTCCAATTACCTGCGGAATAACCTTCACGGCGGAACACTTAACCTATTCAAGCATTCCTACTTAACATATTACTCTTTGACAAATGTTCAGTCATTAGCCTTACGGCACATCAAGTAAAAACGCAGTAAGCAATGCAAAGAACACAATAAGAGTAATGGTGGGTTGCCCAACTGGCAGAGCCCGTTTTTATATAGAAGAATAGAAGAAGGTTACATCAATGGAGTTGCTTAACCCAGCAGAGCTCCAGGGTGCTGCCCAGCTAGCATACACCCTCAAGAATTACAATGATTGGCATCTATGACTGTTGCAGACGACAGTGCGACGGTGCAGGCTTCCGCAGAGTTGCGAGTTAGGCAGCGATGCAGCGGAGAGACTTGGCATGGCTATGCGAGCAGGCAGGCATGCGCGACGGTGACAATTTGGGTTGTATCTTGATTGTATTCAGAGTGTTGCTAGTTGGGCTCACTCGCGGATGAGTTGCCGGGTATGTGGCATCCTCCGTCGTTAAAACAAGTCATCTCTTGGGTGTTAGGCACGTTCCGGTTTGGAGTGCCGCCCACATATAAAAATCTGTCTCTTGTGTCTTGGTTGGTTGTTTGTATGGGCAAACTGTAAAAATTAACTAAGTATGAAAAACGCATAAGAGATAGGAGTATGGTTTCCGCATGGTGGTTTAGGCGTAGTCTGTTGGTGTAATGTGTGAGTTGGTCACGCCCTCATGCGTTCCCAAGCAGTGCCGCACGTCATATTTAGGAACCTTGAAGCGTTCGCTAAGTATGGCTGTGTCAGGTGCAAATGGTGCGAATTTCCCCACTATGTTGATGTATGCCAATAATATGTTGATGTATTTGAATTGACCAGTGAACTATTGATGGATTAATGATGTATGGACTGTTATTTATCTGTTCTACAAGTTTCATGTTCAGTGCATAAGCTTTGGGAGTCATATTGTTCATTTTTAAAGCATTTGGAGAAGATTGCCTATCATTTCCCCCAAGGTCGAAACTAGTATTTTGCTTCTGATTTGGAGAGGGTTGTAGCAGACTTAATTGACTAAATAGAGGTGCATATGAGTCCATGTTAATGTCCCCTAGATGTCCCCTGCCTCTATCATGAAATTCGAGAGGGTCCAATAGCACTTGGAGAGCCATCTTTAGCACCTACCCAAGGGGGATTCGAACCCCAAATTGCTAGTAAAGTTTCCTACTTGGGACATAAATTAAAGGAGAGTTGCAGAAGCTATTTGATGACTCTAAATCATCCATGAACCTCATATTTATGCACTAAAACCATTCATTCATCTACTGTGACAATTTGGGAGCATTTGGAGGTCAAGAACCCAAGACTAGTCAAAGGTCGAACTAGTGGAAAAAGTTGAAAAATTCACCATTTTAATAAAATTCAAAAAAGGGACATTACACAAAACAAGGCTAGGACAAGGGTATCTGACTTGGTAAGCCTTGACACTGTTATCTCTCAGAAAGAAGGGAAAAAGGAATCCACTTAGACATGTGTAGGATAGATAAAACTGGGGGATGGTAGTGTCTTACATATGGGTAAAGTGCTTAGAAAGTCTCCAGTAGGTTCTAGTAAGCATCCTTTATAACATTTAATTTATGTAGCTATTATCACACAACTTGTAGTTGCCCCTAGAGGTATCCCATCCGGGACGGTAGAGGAGTCAGGCAACTAAAGAGGTGACCCAAGAGATGCCACGGTTCCCAATGCAAGATGGGAGTCACGTCAACCGAGGCACTCTTCGCTTTAGGTCAAGGTGTAACTAGACCAAGGGGGAGACCCTATACCCCAATCACAGTTGATTGGACCTAAGCAAAGTTTCTAAGGGTAGATAAGTAATGAGTTACGGAAACCAATGCAAGGCTAAGTGGACCTAAGGTTTAAGGTACGGTTGAGGGAGGTATAAGAGATTAATAATGTTTCAACCTATGTATGGTTTAGGCCACATGATGGGGTATGATGACAAGTTATAGTACCAAGTGTTTACACAAGTGGGTCTAGTTTTCTTGGGAAGTGTGAAGTGATTCTAGGTAGGCCCACAAGGTGAAGTTAGGTATGAGGTAGGTACTATAGGTTAGATATAGGCTAGATCTACGAGTTTAAGTTAATTGCAATGATACCCATGTACTAGATCTAGATTTTGACACGAATCCCAAGGAGTGCGACTTGCTTGGTGATGGACTAGTGCCTTGTTAAGTGGGCTAATGGGGTCAAAAGGTATGTCAAATTGTAGATCGGGACACCTAGAAGCCAAGTCAAGTGGATTGGATGAGATTCAATGGTTGGATCTTAGTAGATCTAGGTTTTTAAATGATGACCAAAAGTGGACCACAATCCCTTAAAACAAGGAATGCAATCCCCAAGGCGGATCTTGATGAAAGGACAGTGTAGACCTAGGTTTCAAGGCATGGGCATTCCAAATCCACGAAAAACTCAAACACCCACTTCCTAGAAGTGGACCAACTCAAAAAATCAAGGGGGTGCGATTTGCTCAAGGAGGGTCCAAAAATGGGTTTTGGTGGACCAAATCAAGTCCAATGGCCACCAAAATGTAGATCCGGGATGTCAGTACCCCGATCTATGTTCCTTCAAAGTTTCAAGTGAATCCAATGGCTAGATCTTAGTAGATCTAAGTTTTAAGATGCCAAGAAGGTCAAAAGGGGGTTTCAACCCCTCAAAACATGGAGAGATGTCCACAAGGTAGTTTTCACCAAAGTAAAGATATGGGTATAGGTTATCAAATGTCTAGATGTCAAATCAAGTGGGATCTCACCTACCCATGTGCTAGATCTAACCGAACAAGCTTCTCTTAGGAAAATCGATTTAGGTTCAAGAAGGCTTTTTGCATTGAAAAGTGTGTCAATTTTTAGCCAATCACCACCAAACTATAGATCCAACTAGGGGTGGATCCTATAGAGGTGGGTTTTTAATATCTTTTCAATTGCAAGGCTAGATCTAAGTAGATCTAAGAAATACCAAAATTGGGGTTTTGATTTAATTAGGGTTTTATGACCAATGAAGATAGAATGGATGAAAGAGGCACATACCTTGTAGATCTTACCTCAATTGCTTATGGCCACCTTGCAAGTTGATAGCATTCTCCTATGTGTATATTCAAGAGTGAGATCCAAGTGCTCCAACCAAATCGCCCTTCTCCAAGATAGCCAAATCGTCCTCCTCCTACAAGACAAGATCAAAGAAACAAGCCAAGCAAGATGATTATGAAAATGGTAGAAAGATGTAATAGAAAGCATCAACTATGTCACGAAGATACAATAATGATACTCCCTGTCACAAGGTCAACCCAAGAGAGAATATGTGGATCCCTCCAACAATAACCCTCATGAAGTCGCCCTCCTCTCTCCAATTCGACTTTCCTGTCAAAAGGTTAGCAAAAGCACCAAAATCCACAATGATACATAGAAGAGATACTTTATATTCAATATGCAAGAGAATCCACAATGCAAGAGAGATGTGCTCCACAAAAAATCTTCTATTCCAATATTCCAGAGCTCCAAAGGTGAGCTTTACAATGGGGGGTCTCCTCCTTATATAGGATAATAAAGACCAAAACCCTATACCACTTCATAATACTACATCAAATGAGTGGTTGAGATTATAAGATCTCATCATACAATCAATGGCTAAGATGACCAATCACAATATATCACAGGGATCACTCAAAATAACAAAAGCGCCCTCACTAAATGGTACAATGGAGGGTGACGTCATCCCACTAGAGGGGTAAAAAGTACAATAATCCACCTCATGATGACTAGGACATGATAAAATAAGCACATGGTGGGGCTAGGAGGTATTAATCCTTACTAGCTCATCCCCAAGGCACAATAAAATAATAAAATATGTCCAATATAATAAAAATGATCAAAACTGTCCTCAGAATCCATGACAGTCAAGCAGTAAATGTCCTCCTGTGATCAATCCGGGCATACCCACATGGTGAAAACTGACTGGAAGATAGTGATGCCATCCTGGAAGACCTCTGTGAAAACCAAATGCCAAAACCTTGCCTCAATTGTCCAAATCGATTTCCTCAGTGACCACTTTATCCCATTTTTTAACTGCCTCGGGAAATGTGAAAGTGCCAAAACTGCCTCCTAGGGTGCTAGCGCTGTCCATCTGAGCCCACCAGGCTCTCCGGAAGGGGGGATAAATGGTAATAACAAGTGGCTGGACCACCCCTTCCATCATCAGCGCCCTAGGTGAACTGGCCTCTCGGGGCCCCTGCTGCTCAGGCTGGGAAATCAGCCCCCAATCTGGTCAACAAGTGTAAAACTGCATCAATCACTGTCAGAAGTGCCCGGAACTGAAAGATAAGTGTCTCAATGGATCCAGAAGACCCAAATCCACTAGGAGTGAGTACTCATACACCCTGGGTTGCCCTAATGGGCCTGCTGTAGGGTCCACCATATATGGACAATGTATAATCTGCTGATCTGAAGAAATAATAAACCTGCTGAACTGGATCAAACATCATCTGCATCATATGTCCATCATATGATATCATCATCAAACATGTGGGCCCATAAATCATCATCAATAATCATCATACATGGTCCACATCATCACGGATCCCAAGAATATATATAATCAAGGATAAATCACATCAGTAGACTAAGACAATGCTTCTCCAATCATTTCCATAGCTAAGCTCAAAGTATAAATTCCATTCAGTGGCATTAATCGAGTTAACATATTCCGTTGTTATAATAAATTACTTGCACCATAGTTCAAATGACAAACTCACTCATTGGGCATGGTCAGACTGCTAGTGAAGGATGAAGGCTAGGAGCAAGGTTGGGCCAAGGGTTTGACTTGTCTAACTTAACTCAAAAATACTTTGGACTGGGAGAAGGGGGAAGCTACAAACTCTGTGTTGGACAAAATAACACGGGGGATGGCTGTGCCTCACAAATGGATAAGTTGTTTAGAGAGTGTTTATTCAACTTAGGCATCATGTCTACATCAAGTTGATCCAGGTTCATTAGGATCATTCAATTTTATTCCATGGCCTTTTTGGCCTACATAACCCTTCGGATTTCAGATGTGCTGAGAAGCACAACTAGTTGCAGCTTGCATCCAGGGCATGTTTTTCATATATTTATACAAGGTCAGCAATTGTTTAGATATAGCTTTTAAGAACCATTGCTTTTTGGACCTTTCTTATACTCTTCGAGGAGTATTTTTAGCTTTTCATTGCTCTTGCCCTTTTTTGTTTCCATGGGCGAATTTTTAGTTTCCATAGATAGAACATGAGCTTTCAGTTTTAGCCAACAACATCTCAAGTGACTAGGGGGAGTTCGAGCCAATGCCAAACATCGGGACAACCGACCAGAATGATTTAGGCCTACAATCCAACTTACCAAAGGCAAGTTCTGTCACCAACTTAGAGCCGAGACACTGGGTAAACAGGGATGCGGTCCAAACACAGAGGTAGAAAAATGGGGAAGTCCTCAGTATCAAAAAGTCAAAATGAGACTAGTCAGGGTTTAAAGTCAAATAGGAAGGTCATGTATGGATGGAGACAAGTGAGTATGGAGCCTACACTAGCAGACAACTGGTGTCGGGGAAAGACCATGTCTATGTAAGGTGAAATACCAGTAAGTTTTGTTAAATGACCTAAAAGTGCAAGCAATTGTCCATTTATGATTTACAGTTCATTTTAAATAGTTTGCCACATCAGGAATAATATACCAAGCACATGCCATGATCATGACTAAATCAACAAGATAATAATCCACAGTCAGTGAGAACATATCCATAGATCATACAACATCATCATAATAATCATCATCATGCATCATCTGAAACACTGCTGAAATACATCTCTAGGCACTGAACTGAAACTGTAATGGGATAAGTGGTCACATCAGTCATCAAATCCGAACTCTCAAGGCTCAGCCTTGACACAAGGTCATAAAATCTGAATAATGTACTGCTCTGATCATGAGTGATCCAAAATATATAGCCATGCTCTGGAATAAATGAAGCTCTGGAATGTGCAGATATCTGCTGTACAAGAATAGTAGCCCTGCTACTATGGTGTGATAACAGTAGCTTTTGCAACATTTCATATTCAATCATTTATGTAGCATGATCTTTCCTTCACTAGCTAGCCGCCAAGGGCAGGTGCCCTAGATAGCCTTGTGGGCTCGAGATAATGACTCGGTTTGACCTCTGTTGCTCGCCACCATCCATAGGTGCGATGGAGTTACCACCCTGTTGCCTTGTAGGGGCAAATGGCCTTACATCATATGAAGGATGAGTGCTCATCCCTTGGCCACTGACTAGCTACAGAAGACTTATTTGCTTTCATTTCATTTAGGCCTAGTGTTGAAAAACACAACTAATCGCAGTTGGCCTTGCATCCTTTAGATATAGCATTTATGCGTTCTGATGCATTTTTTAGGATAACTAGGCTAGAAGACTAAAAGAGACAATCCAGTGACACTGGCCACACATCCAATCTACAAGGCATCATACAAGCAGACGGGAAGGGACTGGGACACACACTCCAGAGCCGAGACACAAAGTAAACATGTAGTCTAACCAACATAGAGGTTTAAGTGACGGAAAGGTCCTTAATCTCACAAGTCCAGGTCCAAGTCAAAGGTCAAATATAAAAAATGGAAGAAGTGAATGGATGGAAGGATGCGAAAAGGTGATGCCATACATGGCAAAGGCAAGGCTAAGTTTGCACAAGGTAAGGAACTAGTGAGCATATGAAAAGGCCTTACATTCAAATTGTCATACAACTCGTGACCACAAATCCATGACAACAACCAAAGCATATAACACATCACCACTGTCAACTACCATGCATAGTCACATTTATTACTATAAACAAGAGAGACACATGAATATACCCCATATACAACCTGTATACTTGCTCAGCCATGATCATGAATACCAACTTTGACTGCCATGGGAAAGAGAAAATACCAGTTGGCAGCTTTGTTGCTCTGACAAAAGGGAGTCATAGTCTAGCAAATATCCCTCCAGGATCTTGAAGAGGGCTCATAAATGACAAGGATGCACTAATAATACTGCTCCACATAGGTTAGCTGCCTTTGTATGTATTTTGTCACCGATCATCATGGAACATGAATGCTCATCTCATGTACTGGCTCGGGCTATGACAATTGCTCTGGAAATGATAGTAGCTCCCAGCTACTATAAATGTGACAACAGGAGGAAGTTCATCAAAATGGGAGAGTTCTAGATTCTTTTAATACTACCTTTATTGCGCTCATTCCAAAGGTTGATAAGGCTGATACCTTCGGTGATTTTCGGTCGATATCCCTATGCAATTGTATTTATAAGATCCTATCAAAAATCATAGCTGACTGCTTGAAAAAGTTTCATTTCAATAGAGCAATTCAACTTTTTTGAAGGTTGGTATATTCATGAAGCGATGGGGTCTGCACATGAGACACTACATTCCATAAAATAGAGGTGGAGGCCAACCGTGGTAATGAAACTTGACCTCTCCAAAGCGTACGACTGAACTTGCTGGATGTATTTAAGGATGCTCTTAATCCATATTGGACTTCATATTCAGGTAGTAATGTGCCGGTTTGGTGACTTTGTTGTTCTTAATAATTGTTTTGCATCCAAGTTTTTCAATCCCTCGAGGGGGGCTCTACCAAGGATTCCCCTTGTCACCCTACCTATTTCTCTTGGTTGCGAAAGATATGAGTAGAGCTATTATAAAAACTAAAATGGAGAATCGGTTGAGGGGGATCTAGGTTGGCTGTCTTGAATTCATCACTCATCTGCTTTTCGTGGATGATGTCCTAATTTTTGACCATGGTTCATATTATCACACAACTTGTAGTTGTCCCAAAAGGTGATCCTATCCAGGATGGTAGAGGTGTTGGACAACTAAAGAGGTGACCTAAGAGATGCCACGGTTCCCAATGCAATTGGTTGTCAATTGTCATGCTAACCGAGGCACTCTTCACTTTAGATCTAGCCTAAGCAAGACCAAGGGGGAGACCCTAGCTAACCAATGAAGGCTAGTGAACCTATTCAAGACCTCCTAGGGAAATGTGAAAGTAAAAATAGGAGAAGATCGAGAGTAAAAGGATCTAGATCTAAGAAATATAAGTGGACCCAAGGAGTTAGGGCTTGGTTGAAGAGGCTTATAGGATGGATAAATGTTCAAGCAAGGAAAGGTTAAGCCACTTATGAGTTTAGATAAGTAGATCTAGATAGATCTAATGCCAAGTAGAAAGATCCAAGTGGGGCCCACCCTTAAACTATGGAAAATGGTCAAAATGGGGTCCACAAGGTGAAAATCAAGTTGAGATGGCACTAAAAGGGTTGCTAATCAATGATCTATGGCTTTGATGAGGAACAAGCAATACACAAGTGACAGATCTGGAAAAAACCCACCTACCCACAAGTGCGACCTCCCTTGGAGAGGCCCAATGCCTTAGATCAGGGGGTAAATGGAGTTGGATTCCCACCAAATTTGTTCTCCAAGGTTCATTAATTATTAGTGAGGTGGGTTTTAATTATTAAGCCCAAGCAATCGCCAGATCTTATCAGATCTAAAATCTAGGGTTTTAATAATAAGTGTTTGAAGTGACCAATGGGTAAAATGCATGAAATAAGATACCTACCTTGTAGATCCTACCTCTAAAGCTTGCGTCTACCTTGCAAATTGATAATCCTTCCCAAGTGACGCAATCAAGAATGAGATCCATCCTATCCAAGTGAAATCGCTATCCCTCCAAGGTGACAAGTGCGTCCTTCTCCTGCAAGAAACGATCTATATGAGAATCAATCTAGCATGAAAATGACTATAAGGATGAAAAGATGAAACGAAAAGCATCAACTATGTCACGAAGATGCAATAATGATACTCCCCGAGACAAAAGAAAATCCAAAGGTAAGATATGGGGTTTCCCCACAATACCGTCCCCTCAAATCGTCCTCCTCTTCACCCACACGGCCTCCCTGCAGAGAAAATGTTTGGACAAGCGAGATCCACAATGATAACACAGAGAAAAGATTGTATATTGAACTTGCAAGATAACCCATCGAAGCTAAAGAAGCAGAGCTACAAAAATAGTATTTTTATTCCAAGTTTTCCTTAGCCCAAAGGTGCCTTTACAATAGGGGGGTTTCTTCCTTAAATAGGAATGAGAGAGACCAAAACCCTAAACCACTTTATGAATGAGTGGTGGATATCAACAGATAGATACAATACAATCAACGACTAAGATGAGCCGGAACAATATAACACGAATCAACTCACTAAGAGGGGTGTGCACTCACTAAAAGAGGCCCTAGGGGGGGTGCGCACCACATAAAAATGACTAGGACAAGTGCGTACCACATAAGATGACTAGGACAAGCAACTAGGAGCACATGGTGGGTCTAGGAGGTTTTATTATCCTTCACTAGCATCACCCCATGGCACAATGATATAAAATATGACTCAATAACATGTCCAAGTGACCAAATGACCAAATCGTGGCCCCCTCAATGAGAGAATAATACATCAAATCACAACCCGAAGAGTGTGTGGAACCCACTGAATCCTGCAAGGTGATCTGGAAGGAGTGGGATACATCACATATGACCTCTGAACAAACCGCATGCCAAAACCTTGCCTCAATAACCCAAATCGATTTCCTTAATGACCTTTTTATCCCATTTTTATTCCACTTGAAAAACCATCAAAATGCCTGTAACTCATTGCCTGATGCCCAGACACAAAATCTGACTTTGCCATCATGTTTGGAGATGGGGTAACATAGTAATAACAAGTGGCTGGACCACCCCTCTCCTCTATAGCGCCCTAGGTAAACATGCTAGCTCAATGCAACTGCTAGATAAGCCATTTCTGCATGGCAAAACCGGTCAAAAGAGAAAATCTGGCCATATCATCACTGAGAGTGCCTAAAACTGAAATCTGAGTGTCTCAATGGACTCAAAAGGTCCAAATCTACTAGGGATGAGTACCCATACACCCTGTGGCAACCTGTAAGATCATCTGTAGCCTCAGCCATACCCGGACAATAATAAAGATAATGGTTTGGAAATAATGATAACCATAAAAAAATGCATCAACCATCTTCTGAAACCTGTGTCCACTGTATGGAATCATCAAAGGTGTATCAAAGGACCATAAATCATCATCATATAGCATCACTGGTCCGACTCATCACGGATCCCAAGGTTGACTTGGTCAAACTAGGTTTGACCAGGTCAAAACTGATCAAAATATGACCCAGGCTAGAAAAGCATGTTGTTGCAAGTGCAAATGGTTAAGGCATGTTTTTTTAATCATTCTCATAGCAAGACTTAAAGTATTAAGCATCATTTCATTGGCAGTTAATAAATAATTATATCAAGCATAAGTTTAAATAATCATTTACTTACAAAAGAACCTCAGGAATATACTCATTATGTAGACATGATCATTTTACTAGCAAAGGGTGAGGGTGAAGAATGCAAGGTTAGGACAAGGGGATGACTTAACTGACTCAACATTGTGATACTTTGGATAGGGGAAAGAGAGTATACACTTAAGCATATGTCGGATAATAAACACACAGGGAATGGCAGTGTCACAAATGGGATAAGTTGTTCAGAGGAGTGCTTATTCAACCTTGGCAAATGTCTACAACTCACATCCAAGCTGTATCAGCTCTACGAGGATCTTTTCTAGAACCGCCATGGACTGGGTGCCCGACTAACCATAACTTGAGGTTCTAGGGGACACTTAGAATTAGTTGTCCCTTACTCCATCTCACATCACAACCCATGGGCTCCGTGAGGAATTAATCATTACATTTCATTTCCTTGGCCAACAGTCTTTGGATTTAGCATACATTTAACCACTGCTTTCTTCAGGCCTATATGACCCTTTTGGGTATTTTGCATGTGCTTAGAAGCACAACTACTAAAGCTTTCATCCAGGGTACTTTTAGTTTCCATTTCATTTCATTTCATAACCCTTTTGGGGATTTTGCATGTGCTTAGAAGCACAACTACTCAAGCTTTCATCCAGGGTATTTTTCATTTAAGTTTCCATTTAATTTCACAACCCTCTTTCATTGTGCTGAGAAGCACAGTTTTTAAAGTATTTTCATGGGCTTTCATAAAAGATATAACAATAGTTTCCATATGTAATGATGGTAGTACAATTTGCTTCAGGTTTTAGCCAACGCAACTCAAGCAACTAAGGGGGACTCTCTACAATCAAGACCAAACATCAGGGCAACCGACTAGAGTGATCAAGGTATCAAATCCAACTCACCAAAGGGTAAGTTCTGTTGCCAACTTAGAGTCGAGACACAAACTAACAGGGATGCTATCCAACATAGAGGCAAAAGTGGGGAGGTCCTCCATATCATAGGCTGAGGTGTAAGTCAAGGTAAAAACCAATAAAGGGACAGATAATGGATGGATGGGGAAAGTGAAGGTGATGCCTAAGCTAGCAAACCATAAAGGTGGGAATGATCATGTCCACACTCCTAGGAGGGTAAAACCAACACGTATAAAACAATAGCTTCTAAATGTAAGTAATAAAACCATTTGGATAATCAATAATCAACCATATTCATTTCATACATATGTACTACCAGATCATAATTGCTATATACTAAGTCAATCTATCAAAATGACCAAAAGAGAAAGATAATAAAACCAATGCACATCATATACCTGCTGGGCCATATACCTGTACCTGCTATCTGGATCATCAATAACCACTGAAACATTGCTGCTGAAACTCTGGGCACTGCATTGCTATGTATGGGATAAAAGGTCATCTCGGTCATCAAATCTAAGGACAAGAGGCTCAACCTTGGCATAAGGTCTATTGCATGTCTGATCTGGGGCTGCTCTGATGTGTGAGTGATCATCAATAATACTGCTCATCATAGCTGGTCTCACTAAAACTATGTAAATGCAAAGCTCAAAATTATACAATGAACTGCTCTGCAATCATGGTAGCCCAACTACTATGGATGTGATAACAGTTCCTTGAGAGAGGCAATGGTCATTCAGGAAGTTACCAAACTTTAAAGTTAGGCCACGGGTATGGAGATCAACCTCCAAAAGTACTCAATGAGTTTCAATTTGGTTAGGGAGGAGGAGACTCAAAGGATTCTTCATTTACTTCAATTTCAATGGATGGATCTCCAGGCAGGGTTGAAATACCTCGGTTTCTTTTTGAAACCCTTAGGGTATGGAAAAAACGATTGGCAGTGGTTAGTGGGCAAAGCTGAAAGGAGGATTCACTTTTGGTGTCATTGGTGGTTATTTACGAGTGGCCTTCTAACTTTAGTCAAAGCAGTTTTGGAAGCTATTCTGGTTTTTTGGCTTCTATTGGCCCAATTTCCCAAAGGCATCCTTGAGAAAATTCAAAGGTTATGTTCAGGTTTCCTTTGGTGTGGCAAGGCCTAAACATGAGGGTGGATGGGGAATTAAACAATTTTATTTCTTTGGGAAGTCTATGGTAGGAAAACATTTTTGGAATCTTATAAGTTATTACCAAAGAAGGGTTGTGGCAAAGAATTATTACACAAAAATATTTAGCTCCTGCCACTTTGCTTCACTGGGTAAGGAACCTGGTGAAGAGTGTTCAAAATGTTTCTAATCAGCGGAAGGCCATGGTTCAAGCCTTCCCAATGGTTGGTGATAATCTCACCTAGAAAGTGGGTGATGGTTCTTCAGTCAAAATTGGAAAGGACACGATGAAAAGGATGAACCTATCAATTCCATTGATCCAATTGATATCCCCATAAATGTTGCAGGTCGGAAAAGACCTAGATGGGCACAACAGACTCTGCAGGATGCAGAGGGACATGAAGCTCCACATGACGTTTCCAGAGAAAGCAAAAGACCTCAGAGATTCTCCAGTTATGTGGCACTGATGAGTAACATCATTGATTCAGAACCTACTTGTTACCGGGCAAATTAGCAGGGCTAATTCCCAGCAAGCAAAACTAAGAATAGTGACCCAATGTCACCTCGGTCACCGTCCTAACTTCTTCGGAAGTAGAAATCTCCAAGGAGAAGTATCCTTATGGAATCCTGTAGAACACTAAGACAACCACAAAATGTATTCTCTATGCAATCTTGTAGTTAGACCAGTGCCTAATGGAGTCAAATGGATTGTGTGTGCTTTAACCAATAATGCTTAGTTCATTCAATGAAAGGTAAGAAAGTGTTCACATGCACTATGATAATCAATAATAATATTGGATCAAAAGACTATATTGCCAATAAACCTCAACCATTAACCAAACATGCATTAAATGATAATTGTCAATTTCATTCACTAATCAGATATAAGCATATAACATGAGAATTCCAAACCAATTATAACTCTTAAAGAGATTAAACCACCAACCAATGAAATGTATGTGCATAAGTATCAACAAAAGTGTAGTCTTCAGATTAGTATTCAGCACATTTATAGCAGCAGAGATTGATAATTAAAAGATGCTAGGATTAGCATTCCTCAAGAGTCAATAAATAACCTTGCCATTAACATGAATGTAACCTCTACATCTATATGACAGCAGAAGATTAGGGAGATTAACCAAAGAGTAATATGTGCCAAATATCTTCTATGTGTAATGTAGAATACAGTCCTCTTTAGATCAGCATGTAAAAGTCCTTAAAAGATTCTCAACAATATTGGATCAAAAGACTATATTGCCAATACATAATTCAACCATTAACCAAATATGCAATGTATGTTATCAAAGAAACGCCAATGAGAAATTAATCCAAGATCATCATAAAATGGCAAGTCATTTATTCAAGATGACATGTATCATGAGTAATCATTGCTGTGTATGTAGAGATATAAACCCAAGATAAATATGCTGAATCTTGTCAATGTATGTATATCAGGGTTCAAGTTTATAGGCTATCAATCAAGTATACCATATGAAGTGTGGATCATCAAATAAAGTGCTCGATACAACTCAAAAGATACCAGCAATCATAGACTATTATTACTCAACCGAATACAAGTCATTAGATACATCAAATTTAATACCAGTTAGTTATTTGCAGATCTGTAAGTTCAGTTTTCTGAGGCACATTTCACAGTAAAATGTCCCCAGAAGTGCACAGAAGAGGCCCTAGAGGCTAAACAAAATACTTCAGACAATTATAATCACCACATGCAACAAAATCTAGAGTAATTTCCAGATCTGTAGGTAGAATTTCTGAGTTAAATTTATATAGTAAATGACCTTTAAAAAGAAACATAGAAAGTAAATAGAAGGCAAGTAAACTAACTCTAACAAGATTAAGATAAAAGATAAATTAACTTGTTTCTGTTTTGTGTTTTGCAGGGAAGAGGGGATGTGAGGCACACAATGTGAAGGCACTTGGTCTGCAAATTTAATTTGCAGACCTGTGCTTGCTAAGATGAGGGTTCGGATAGGGCAGCTAGGGGGTGTACAAGGGTGATGTGGCAAGGAGTGGGAAGGAAGGAAAGGAAACAAATAAGGATAGGGGATAGGTCGTAGGGATGGAAACAGAAAATTAGGGCTTTAGCTTTAGGTTCACTTAGAATTTAGGGTTTATTTTAACATTTAAAATTAAAAACTAACTGAGATATCAAAGAAATTAACTTAATCTACATAATATGTACAAATAGACAAAACTCAGAAATTAGGGTTTTTTAGGGAGTTTTTGATAATTTTGGGATTTTTAGGGCTCCTACAATTTTGCCCTAGGGTTTTTAGGAACAAATAGGGCAGACCGAAATTATAGGAAGAAGGGCCGAAATTTTAAGGAGGCCAAAAAAGGCAAAAAAAATAATTTTTAAATTTTTAGGGTTTTTATCATAAAATTGCAGACCTAATTCTAACCCTAATTCTACCATGAAAATGCAATATTACACATGAAAATGCAAGTTTAACCTAACAATAATATTTACAAAAATGCAAACTCAGAAAAATTAGGTTTAAAGAAGTAGATGAACAACCTAGGGTTTCAAAAGAAAACTATCTACCAAACCCTAGGGCATCAATGAGAGGAGTTACCCTCCTTGAGATGGTACTTGGCAAGCGTGACAACTAGCGCTAACCTCAACAATCTCTAGGATTCGTTGAGACCTAGCTTAGCAAAACTTGAAGACCTAAAGCTCAAGCTTGAATGCAAGGGTGATCAAAGATAAAAATGAAATGCTAATCAAGACAAAATGAAGCAACAATGGCTTCCATTCAACCCTAACAAGCATCACTTTCATACAAATTGACTAAGAGACATCAAACCAAAAGTATAGATACCTCCAAGTGCATGTGGTCAAGCAAACAACTCTAGCCTCACCTTAGCAATGGCATGAACAATAGTAAAACTTCCAAGAAATGCTTCAAACTTGCAAAATAACCTTCATCAAGGAGTGTGCATCCCTTCAAAGAGCCCTAGTTAGGGCAAATAACAGACATAATGATTTTATCCCAAAAGTTGATGTCTAAAAATGAAGTGAGGAGATTGAATTTATATGATCTCACACTCACTTTTACATAAAATAAGGTCAATTTAATATTAAAAATGTCAACTTAAAATTAAAACAAAAATAATATAAAATAATGATAAAAGTGGGTAAATTGGGTGTTTTTCCCTGGATTTGACCAAAACATGAGCAAAATGGTTGAGCAAGGCCAAATTTGACCAAATTGAAGGCCAGACTGCATGGAGGGGGTCGTCATGCCCCAACTAACCCCAACAATGATGAAAAACCCTCAATGCCCCCCCCCCTTATCAAGCATTACAGTCTGCCCAGGAAGATGACATCATCCTTTGAGGGAGGTCCTAGAGAGAGGGTGCTGCTGAACTAGAGGGCCAGGAGGGTGCTGGAGGTGCTCTGAAGGATGAAGTCATGTGACCCAGTGACCCACCCTTGGAAGCCCCAGACACCAACCTCGGGGTTTTAAACCCTTTCATGAGGCAGTCAGCGATGCCACTAAGCCATAGTACTTCCAAAGGAGAAACCAGAGGGTCTGGCCATGCCCCTTCCTTAGAATAAGTTGGCTAAACACCCCTCCTGGTCAGAAAAAAGACACCCTCTCCCTGGAGCACCTCTGCAGGTACGCTAGTGCTGGTACCATCGTAACACCTACCAATTGTAAAGAAGCATCCAAACATCAATTTTGGAAGGATTCCATGATGGAAGAACATCAATCCATCATGAAGAATGATGTGTGGGAAGTTGTGCCGAGACCTGAGGAGAAGTTAGTAGTAACTTCTAAATGGTTATACAAAATCAAGCATGGAGCAGATGGAAGTGTTGAAAAATACAAGGCCAGATTTGTTGCCAGAGGATTCTCTCAGAAAGAGGGAGTCGATTATGATGAGACATTTGCTTCCCGGGCTCGATATACTTCCATCAGATCGATCATTGCTATTGCTTCAATTATGGGAAGGAAGTTGCATCAGATGGATGTGAAGACAACCTTTCTCAATTGTGTTATTGAGGAAGAAGTTTACATCGAGCAGCCAGATGGGTTTATTGTCCACGGAAAGGAGTCTCATGTATGCAGATTGAAAAATGCACTGTATGGACTCAAGCAAGCACCTCGTGCTTGGTATGGACGGATAGACGGATTCCTGGTGAACTTGGGATTTACCAAGAGTGATGCAGACCCCAACCTTTATTACAAGGTTGTAGATGATGAGCCACTGATTTTGGTACTATATGTTGATGACCTGTTTCTCACAGGAAATGAGAAACTTATCGTATGGTGTAAGAAGAATCTCGTCTCTGAGTTTGAAATGAAGGATCTTGGATTGATGCACTACTTCTTGGGATTAGGAGTATGGCAGAGGCAGAAAGAGATATTCCTAGGACAAGGAAAGTACACCATAGATATATTGAAGAGATTCGGAATGTTGGACTGCAAGTCCATGGCCACTCCGATGGATGCAAATTGGAAGAAGCTGAGAGATTTTGCTTCAGACTCAGATTTGATTGATCCCACCATGTATCGCCAGCTGATTGGGTCATTAATGTATCTGATAAACACCAGACCAGATATATGTTTTGCTGTGAATGCTCTCAGTTAGTTCATGTGTGAACCGAGGCAGATTCACTGGATTGCTGCAAAACATGTGCTCAGATACTTCTGTGGCACTGTGGGATATGGTTTGAAATATGCTTCAGATTGTGACCTGAGATTGCAGGGGTTTACAGACTCATATTGGGCCGGATGCGTTGTAGATAGGAAGAGTACTTCCAGATGTTGCTTTAGTTTGGGTTCTGCAGTCCTTTCCTGGTGCAGTAGGAAGCAGAAATCGATAGCACTCAGTACTACAGAGGCCGAGTACATGGCTGCTAGTACAGTAGCTCGAGAAGCAGTTTGGCTTCGTAAACTCCTGGCAGGATTGTTTGGCCAGATTCCAGAGTCGACTGTGATTCACTATGATAACCAGAGCTGTCTGCAGATGTCAGTGAATCCTGTATTTCACGATAGGTCGAAGCATATAGAGATTCTGTATCACTTCATACGTGATATGGTGCAGAAAGGTGCGGTCGAGTTACAGTACGTGCCAACAAATGACCAGACTGTAGATGTTCTCACCAAGGCCCTTCCCAGGGTGAAGTTCGAATACTTTCCCGGAAGACTTGGAGTAGAAGAGAATGTGTCCCTCCTTGAGAGGGAAAGATGACATCGAGATGCTTGCCCTGCTTTCACCCAAGTACCTTCACTCATCCAGGTGCTTAGCCAGGTATGGGAGAAATCCCATCGGCAAATGAGTCAAACAGGTAGTGGATGGTTGGGTTCACACAGGTGCCTTTGCTCGTCCAAGTTTTCAGCCAAGTATGGGAGAAATCCCATCGGCAGATGAGACAGACAGGTAGTAGATGGCCGTGTGATTGCACAGGTTCCTCTACTCGTTCGGGTTCTCGGCCAGGTATGGGAGGACCCCATCGGCAGATGAGACAAACAGGTAGTAGATGGTCGTGCCCATTTGCTCGTCTGGGATCTCAGCCAGGTATGGGAGAAATCCCATCGACAAATGAGACAGACATGTAACAAATGGTATAGCTGATATCTCAGATATCCAAGATCGAGTGATTCTCCTGGACTCACCGAAGGACTAGTGAAGTTGATGCATGAAGACACTTCTCGAAGGACTGAGACTGTGCTGACAACCTTCAGTGTGTATAGAGATGATGGAGACAATTAGATGTACAGATGAAACCCAGATGATCGTGATGCTGATGAAGACCGAAGAATATCTTCCTCGTTGAGAGGGAGTGTTGGATTTTGCGCAACTTCGGAAGATATTATTTATTGTATTTCTATTGTATTTGATCAAGGTTACTTGGGAGCGGGAGCGGGAGCGAGAAGCTAAATTTTCAAAAGCTTCCGGTTAGGAAGCGTTCCGGAAGCGTTTTTTATATAATATATATTTTTTATATATTTTGATGCATATATGTCAACAAATGCAAGTAGAAGTTCATCAATCATCAGATAACATCATATAACATCATTCATCATTGAAAAGCATGAAATAAACAATAATACCATATAACATCATTCATCAATCATCATTCATTAATCATTTATTAGTAAATTCATGATTTCGTCAACCATAGGTCCAATATCCATGATTCCATAAGTTATAACATCAAGATTCAACCTTAAAGCTTCAAATTCAAAGGTAGGTTCAGCTTCAAACTTCAAACTTGAAATGCCATGTAATGTTTACAAAATATATGATACTAAATATAAAAGAGTCAATAGTGCCGAAACTTGAAAGTATTGTAAACAAGAAAATACAAGAAAAGTAGATTTTATGGAATCATGGATGTTTCCTCTTGCCACGAGAAATTTCCATTTTCTTTTCTCGTGCTCTCTAAACAATGGGAGTGGGATTATCATCCCCAGTAGCCACCACTGCCGAGCCACGTCCAAGACTCGATCCTGCACGACCCCCCCTCACTGATGCAGATGGAGGTCGTGAACCTCTAAGCAAACGTGGTGCATCTGGAAACGAGGAAGAAGATGGCAGCGCCATTGGTAGTGGTACTGCATATGCGTCATCCTCATCGCCCAAAATCTCTTCCTCCAAGCACTCCAAAGCTATGGCTCCATCCTCCAAGTTATGCTCCTCCGGATTGTTGTCTCAAGTGACATATGATCTGTCAGTTTTGGCACGCTCACAATAATGAGTCAACAACCTCAAGTTGTAATGTACATAAACCAAGCTTTCTGCTCTGTTTTCATTTAATCGGTTTCTTTTCACTGAGTGGATGAAGCTATAGGTGCTCCAACACCTTTCTGCAGAGGAACTGTTAACCACCTGTGAAAGCACTCTAATAGCCAATTTATACAAGCGTTGGCATGTTGAGCCATACATGTTCCACCTTTCGATAGGAGGTGCCCTATCTCGATCTCTGATTGCATGCAAAGTACCAAATGGACCAACTTCACTAACGTATTTGCTTAATTCACTGCGCAATATGTCACATTCCTCTACATCAGGGACCAACTTATCTGTAGCATTCATGTACGCAAGATGTACCTCTGGATCTGTGTGGGGCTTTCTCCTAACCCCACCCCCAGGTGCTGGTTTGTCCAACCAAGATGGAGAATAATATTTTGGTTTAAACACATACGCTAAGGCATGCAGTGGAACGTTGAGATGTTCCCACCTTTTGACCACATTTGTGTGAATATGGTCATACAAGACAGGATCTTTCTGCTCAACAATATCTTTAATTTGACCCAGCATGCTATCAATCTGCTCATACACCTCCCCAATCACCGGCTTATCTGTATATGCAAACCGAATCATGTAATAAATGGGCTTTGTGAACTGCAAAACATACTTGACACTTACCCAAAACCCTGCATCAAGAACTGTTTCTTCCACCCTTGAAAATCAAACCTGTCAGATGCGGATGTACACCTATCTTTCAAGACCTGCCATGACTCACTTGATACCATGCTAGCCAATGCCTCTCTTACCTTCAAAAGGCACCTGAAAGTGAGGTAGTAGCTAGCAAATCTAGTCTTTGCTATCTTCAATAGCTCCAACTTTGAGTGACTATGGAAAATGCCATGGGCATTGCTATGGTTGGTTATAAATCTTATCATCTTCTTGCCCTTTTTGTACAATTCACCAATCCATTTGTATTGATTTTCCTTCAACTTAATGATGTTGTGCATCAAAAGGTTCATTGTGTGAACCAAACACCCAGACCAAAATATGTTAGGGTATTTATCTTCAATGATTGCTACCGCTGCCTTACAATTAGCAGCATTATCGGTTATGACTTGGATGACATTGTATGGACCAATAGCTTCAATGGTTTTGAGTAGGAGTTCTGCAATGTTTATGCCAGTCTTGAATTTATCTGAGTAGTCATGGGCTGAAAGGAAGACTGCACCAGTAGCAGACACACCAAGAACATTTATCAATGGCTTGCCTTTTACATTTGTCCATCCATATGATACAATTGATACCCCATACTCATTCCAAGCATTTGTGAATTGCCCCAAAGCATTTTGGATCTTGCCTCTTTCCTTGTCAAGCCCCACAGTTCTAGCTTTGTCATACCGGGCTCATGTATTCTGCTGGAGCAGTGCGAATGGCGTCTACCATTTCATGCCAATAGGGTGAGCGAAGGACATTGAATGGTATGCCACATGCATAGAGAAACCGGAACACTTTTGCATCCACGTCATCCCTACCACTAACGTCAAGGAAATCTGATATTGTCCTGCATGACCCAGGGGGTGAGAATCCACTACCTTGGGTGGATGGGCCTCCAGTTCTCGGTGAGTTCAATGAGGGGTCATAGTCAACCCTTGCTTTTGATTTGTTTTGTGCTTCAAATTCTTCCTTCTTATACATGGCTCTTTGTGTTGATGGCACACTTTCGCAAACACAAACTCCTACAGTTTTGTTTTCATCACATGGCATGTTCCCACATAGATGTCTTCTCAGACGGGTATATGAACCCGTGTAAGTCTTTTTACAATGGGGGCAACCAAATTTGGTGGTTCCACCCCCCTTGCTTCCTCCCTGCTTGGTGACATATTTCCACAAGGGTGTTGTGTCCTCCTTGGTTTTCATTTGGTTTCCCTCCTCCTCCTCCTCCTCTTCCCCTCCCTCCTCCTCTCCACGGTATGTGCCACTACCCACTTCTTCATCATCTCCCTCTCCCTCATTCCTCCTCCGGTTTTCAATGAACATCATCAAAACAACAAATGGAACCAACAAAAGAAACCATAAACCCATCATCATGTTTGTTGGACTTGGAAGTTGGAAGTGGAACTAGAGTTTAACCTGTTGCCCTACAATAGAAATGATGGAGAAAGCATGGGAAAGAGAAGGAGAGGAACATTTACAATGACATTCTAGATTCTAGTCAAATTTCAAGCTTAAAAAATTCAAGTCTCAAGCATCAAAACTTCAAGTTCAAACTTCAAACACAAAGCAAATCAATAAGAAAGAGTTTAGAGCCTACCTATTTGGATGTCCAAGAATCCAATGGTAGTGAGTGTGCCAACTTGCCAAGGCTCCAAGCATCCAACCTTCTTCAATCTCCAATGGCACCTTCTCCTCTTCTCTTCTCCTCTTCTCCTCTTCTCCTCTTCTCTTCTCTTCTCCTCTCCTCTCCTCTCTTCTCTTTTCAAACAAACCAAAGTGACAAAATGGAGTGTGGAGGAGGGCTTTATACCTCAAAGCCCTATTCCCCCCTCCAAAACCCCAAGCGTGGACCCCACAAGCTCCAACTCACCAAGAAAATCGCGGGTTTTGGCGAATCGTCCGAGGAAGCTATGGGAATTGATTTCGAAAGCGACCGAAGCGTTTTTTTTTTCCCCGGAATCGATGGGGGAAGCGACGGGGAAGCGAAGAGGAATCGATCCGGAAGCGAAGGGGAAGCGACGCTTCGGATCGATTCCAGAACGAACTCATACAGTGGCAGGAAGCGAAATTTTAAGACCCGAAGCGCACTTCCTGAAATCGATTCCTCTCGGAAGCAAAAGCGAATCGCACTTCGGCATAGCTTCCGCCTAGCTTCGGCCGGAAGCTAGCTTCCGAAGCGGGGGCGAGGGGGGGGGAGCACTTCCCCGCAATGTAGTATTTGATTGTACCTCCTAAGGGAGATGAACTTGATGTAATTAACTATGTAAACCCTTGAAATAATCAATGTAAACCTTGGGGTGAAAAGAAGCAAAAGAAAAGATTAAATTTAAATTATAAATTGCCCCCCAAGTGTAGTCGGCCCAATCAAATAGAGAAGTTGGCTCACCTAGGGTAAAAGTCAGTTTTGCACTTGTATAAATAAGAGGTAAAGTCCTCATTATCACACTCACTCATTCACTCAAGTTCGCATCACTTGGAGGAGAGAAGTTCGCATCTACTGGAGAAGAAGGCTGTTTTGGGGTTTCTACTTTTGGAAAGCATTTTCCATCTTTTCTCTTTTATGATTGTACTCTGATCTCAGAATTATCATCTCTATATGAAGGTTGCTGGGTTTTCTCTCGTTTGGGTTTCCAAGGATAAACTCTGTTGTTATTGTTTTGTGCTTTGTGTTTCTTCTAGTGATCCTGTTTATGCAATTGAATTATTATGCTATGAATGTATGAAAATTAACAAACGTAACTTTATATCAATGTTTCCACATAAAACCAATTGCAGCCACTTAAACTGTATGCCAAGCAATTTGCAGCTGTCTTTAATCATCTATGCGTCCCTAGAATGGGCCCCTTCCATGAGAGTGGGGCTACAAAAAGGGAGTGAAATTCAACCTGAAAACAAGCCCAAAAGATTCTAACAGGCTTACATTTCCAAAAAACATGCTGAACTATCTCATCCATACCACACAACGCACATGCGTGAAATGTCCCCGAATATGTTTCTAGGACTTATTTTGTTTGAGGAAATACCCATAAACATTTCTGGTACAGAAATGAGGCCTGGGGCTGTGGAGTTTCTAGTCACAAATATTAAGAAATTATGCCCCAGATGATGAATTAAGTTGGATAGTGTTATGTAAATGGTTAATCACAGTAGGAGTCTACGCTGGTCACATGGACAACTAGCTAGTGAAATGGTACATACTTGGTTATATCTATGATCCTTTCCACCATGATCTGCTATTCACTTACCTAAGGTTTGTATGCATACTTGATGGATGCTTTTCCTGTCTTGGCAAGCTATTAGAATAATGAAACCCAATTGGGTCATGAAAGTAATTGGTCCCTACTTTTTGACTTTGCATGGTAAGGAGCTCGAAGACACTGTTGTCGTTGAAAACACACATGGCGTTAACGTGGCAGAAATCTTCAAGCCACTAAGTGTGTCTCTGGGGGCAAGCCTCGAGTCAAGTACTGTCACTTGAATCTTGACTCCTTCGTTTAGGCAAACTCCTAACGAAGCCAAGGGGGGTGGACCCTAAAAGTTGCTAAGGCTGATTAAGCTAGCTGGTTATGGTGGATGAGTTAGTTTTTTAGGAGTTTTTTATAATGACAAAATTGACACAAGAGATTTGCAATATAACTTGAAAGCATAACATCATAAAGATTTAAACAACATAAAAATTAAACATGATTATCAATTCATTCAACACATGATAGCAATTAAATATAATTTGCAATGATAAATAAAAAAGACCTGTTCTGAAAAATGGAGTCAAAATGAAATGTCGTTTGTAAGGCTGGAAATAAAATGTTGTGCAAATGTTCTTGGATCAATTTTAATTTAATGTGGTAATGAGTTTTTATTAAGGATGAGGGGATTTCCAATATACCATAAGGTACTTGAAATATGTCAGGATTCTGGCAAGGTGGCTTTTCACTCAGACATGTTGGCTGGATCGGAGTCTCTGGGAGGTGTTCAACACTACACCAAACGAGGGTGTAGTCTAACGGTATCCCGAGGTTGCTACCCAGTAGTTCCCGCTTCCTTTGAGAAATTTGCCCACATTATGCCAAAAAAATCGATAGGTCGGATTTTCGTATATGGGTGGTTTATTGGGGAATGTTAATCCTATTACTAGTCACTTATTCCCTTTTTGATGTGATCATCATGTTTAGATTGAGCTGCAGTGACCACAGAGCATACGGGGAAAAACCTTGTTTATTTTAAAAGATTTTTGAACACAGATTTTACTTTTTTATGCCCCAAGAGTCTCTTTTCGGGGCCCTTGTCCTGAAACCTTACTTCGGGAAAGCAAGGGGGTGTTTTGATTGTAGAGAACTGAAAAAAGTAAATGTTTTCTAATTACTACACTACCGAGGTAGTGGTTTAGTATCCGAATTATTTTTTGCAAAAGATGAACAAAATTGTAGTGAAAAAAGTATACGGTCTGCAAAAATGAAAACAAAAATGTTCCTACGTCCTGAGAGAGTCAATGGCCCAATATTTGGATTGGACCACGACGTTAAATTTTATTTTGCTTGGTTGATTTTAAATTATTCTAATCTAAAGTGAAAATTGTTTAGGTTTGAAAATTGACAACGAACTCAAAAAGTCGAACCTACACCAATCCCCCCTGGGGGGATGAGAAGCAAGCTCTATGAGCTTACTTCTAAAATACTTTTTATTGCTAGTTACAATGATCAATACTAAAAATAAAGAACTCCTCTTTCTCCTTACAGATCTGGAGAAAAGAGGTTACAAAATGTAGAAGCAAAGTAATGGAGGAAAGGTAAGGTTCAGTGAAGGTTCTGGATCATCCAAGTTGGTCAGAAAGTGTGCATAAAAACCTTCTTTTTGCTGTCACAGTACAAAGACCAACAAACTCTATTAGTCCAAAAAGTGCCCAAAATCACTTTAAAAGTGTTTTGGGCAACAACAAAAATTACAAAAAAAAAATCTAAGTTAAAAAGACTAGTTAACTACAAAAATGAACTAAGATGGAATGGCTAAAAAGCCACCCTCTTAGGGTCTTGGACAACCTTAAAAAGGAATCCAATGAAGCACTTAGATGCTTGATATAAACTTTTAAAACTTTAAGAAAAGAAAACCTTAAACAGTTCTAAAAATTTAACTTGAACAAAATTATTTAATGATTCTTTTCAAGCAAGACCCAAACAATGAAATATAAATCTGAAGTATATTGGATCTATGCATAAAAATTTCAGATCTAATTTTTAATAAGCATGTAAAGAAGATCAGATTTGAAAGTATCCAAACCAAAGTAACCAAGAAGAAGTTATTTTTTAAAGGAGAAAGAGAGTATGAGAGAACTTGTGCCAAAGAATAACAAACTAAGAATGCTTCACTGTGGAGTGTTGAGGGACAATGTTTATGAAGTTTGTTGAAGATGGAATGGAGTCGAACTTGATCCAATCCTCCTCCAAGCTTGACCACATGAAATCTAACTCACAAACACTTGCATACCCATGAGATTTTATAAAACATATATAAATCAGAAATTAAAATAGCATGCAAATAAACTGATTTAACATGCAAATTTTTTGTTTCCAATCATACATGAAAATATAAAATGAAAGTAAACTTACTAACAATTTCCTATTCCTATTGATTCAACTGAGCTATCAAGGCAATATCTACATTAATTATAAGAAAGAAATTTGCAAGTAGGAAACAATTACCATATAAAGAGCATCACAATGTTGATCCACACACCAATGCACTACACCATTTAGACTCCAAAGCTTTTTATTCTTAATGCCGAAATGATATCTCAGATTACAAGAGCAAGCCTTCTCTCATTCTAACTCTAACTAGTTTGGAATGAGAGAGGAGCTCATTATTTATAGAAAAGAGAAGAGAGGGGAGGGTGCACATGTCAAGGAGAGAGTGTGCCATGAGTTAGGGAGAATATGGGGCTGCCTCCCACTTATTTGGTTGCCAAAAAACAACATCAAATCATCCCATACATCAGCCCAAAGAGGGCCTAAAAATCAGCTGCAACAATCCCCAAATCGTGGGCACTCTTTTTGGGAAATGCGCCCAAGTCATGGGGAAGTGATCCCTTAAAGTTATCTGCCCAAAAAGTGTCATAAAATCTCTTTTACATGCCCCCAAACATAGCTGATCCAAAATCTCTTACACATCCCCAAAATTTAGGATTTTGGTTTTTTATGATTTTTCACTTTTTTGCATTTTTTCTCATTTTTGACTTGCTTGACTTTTTGCAAAATAGATGAAAAATAAAGTGTCTAAACACTTAGGAAAGTCGGTTTAGGGGTAATGTGGGTGCTCTGGGTTAGAAAATGAGCACCCCCATGGCCAAAACAACCCCTAGACCATAATTTTATCACTTTTTCAATTTTTTTAAATCAAACCATTAAAAAATGGCTTGTTTTACGAAAAAATATTTTTTCTCGAAACTAAAAAAACAACCTAGGGAGACCTAATACATGTTCATACGACTCAAAAACTATGCCTAGCATGGTTTAATACATTGACACTTAGGCTCTAATAATCTTTTAGGGCTTAAAAATTACGCCGACCACCCCAACTTTGGAGGATTGAGTGAAAAACTCGAAAATTTTTAGTCGTTTGTTCAACAACAAATAATTTCCAAGGAAAAAAACACTCTGGGCTAGTCGAGTTAACGTTTAAGTTCGAGAAGCAGTGTCTTTTACAAAAAGATACCATGCTAGTACATTTTATTACAATTTCCCTGAGGGGGTATGAACATGTGGTTATTAAAAAAAGGGGCCAAAACTTGGCTTGATGGACTTCTGAACTCTGATAATGAACAATTAGACTGTTCAAGTCTTCGACGGTTCACTCGAAATGGCACTAAGATAAAAAAAGTATTGTTTCTTACTTTGTGAAGTGGTGGGATTAATCTTATATGCAAGCAATGTTCTTTTAAGGGATTGGCTATGATGGTATGGTGCAACCAATGTTATCAGAACCGGACTGGGGATCAAACCGGCAGAGCCCAAAATGTAAACCAGACCGGAACCGGAAAAAAACCGGTTGACCAAAAAATACATAAACTATTCATATTTTGTAAAAAAACATATATATTCATGTGCATACATATGAATCCAAACCATCAATACACAAATAAGCAAAGTTTTTCATATATATAGCAAGTACGGGTGCAAATAACCAAAATAGCATTGAGTGCAATACATCTCTGAAGGTCTGAACTAAAATACATCAATAAAGAGTCTCTAAATGGCCCCTAGAGTCCAAAAAATAAGCAGAGTATGGACCGGTCGGGCCAGTTCTGTACGGAACCAGACGGTTCACAACCGGTCCAAATCATTTTTTGCAGGTTTTCCGGTTCAGGTACCTAACCGGACTGGTTGGGCCTGTGACCCGGTCGGACCAGCTGGTTTTACCGGATCTGGTCCGGTTCCGATAACATTGGGTGCAACAATTAACAGAGGGACTTTGTGGGAGGTTTGGTTGGGTATATAATATTCCCTACAGGCCCAACTTGAATTACCAGGTAGACAAGACTTGACTCGATTAACAAATGGGTGTACTAGTTGAATAGGTCACCATCCACGCTAACTTGGTAATTCCAGGCTGCTTGTCTTCATGTCTTTCAAGCGATGAAGGTAACCATGACAATATTCCTGAATTCCAAATGTGAAATGCAGCAATCACTCGTAATTTTTAAAAGATCATCCATCCTAAAAATTGTAACTGTGGATACTTTTTTAGGTAGCATCCACTGGATGCTATTTCAGAAATTCTATTTCACTGACCATCCACTGTGGTGTTGCAGAAGGTTAAGATATGTCTGTACATGCCCATATGGCCTCATATAAGAGACAATACTAATAGTTAACTACTGTAACAAGATATTTGCTAATGGTATTGGCACTCATATTAGTGGACTATCTAAAGGACAGTTCTCTGAACACAGTTTTTTATGCTTATGTTTATAATATTAAGAATGACAAAAGCTTTGGTCTGGAGTAGTAATTTTCAATATATATATGATATTCCTAGTTTGGTTTATATGTTCCTTGCCTCCTCACTTGTGACTTTTATTATGCACTATTTATTGATGACTTGGTATTTTCATCAGAGCTGCTGCTTTTCATGCCATCTGCTGTATAAAAATTTGAAGGATTAAAATGCGTGGACATTTTTGTTGCAGTGGTTTCTTGGCAAGGTTTCAGTGCACTTGCTGTTATTGGTGGATTTGCAATATTAATATGTGGTGCATACCTGGTAAGTGGAGCAATTATGATAGCTTCATATTTTTTTAATGGGGAAATTAGTTGTACTGGACACAATATTCACGTACATTCATTCAAGCAAATACTGTAATCTCCAAGATGCCAGGAGAATTTAAAACCTGTTGAATGATCTGAATGTATATGTGCCATAAGATCTTCCAGATAGTGGAGTTCTATTGTCTTACATGTGTATGGCACAATAGGTCCACTCATTTTTGCCACTAGATTTAGATATTCCTAGCTACTATAAATGGAATTTTTATGTGAAACTAAAGTTCTTTTCAAACCATAATTATATTATGTGGAATTCTTTATTTTCTGCAACATCAAGTTCTAGCTGCTTATTTTAGCATTTGTTATAGTTGACTGCAACTTCCATAGTACTCATCTCTCAACAGTATCTCATCAATGGGAATATTTTAACAAGGGCCATATGGGCTAGGTCAGGTTGAAGATCATTATCTGTTAGAAGATGGGCTATTTCATTGGTTAGACTCATGCATAGACCTGCGGGAACCATTGCAGATTTATATACATTGTATGCAACTTAGTCCTGGTTATGGTACATTTGTTGTTCCCATCCTATACACATGTTGGACTCCTTCCCGTCAAACCATCCCTGAAGTATCACTTTTAGTATTTGATTATATACAATAGACAAGAGTACCAGTCAAGCAGTAAACAGCCCTATAGGACTAGGAACAGCCATTATAGGACTAGGAGCTGCCAAGATTAGATCTGATTTACATACTTTACTTCTGAAGTGGCTTGTTGTAATTTCATCTAACTCCTATAGTTTACTCATCCTCAAATTATTTTATTAGGGTCTACCTCCCTTGGCTTTGTTTAGGAATTGGCCTAAACAGAGAGGTTGAGTGTTGTGGTGATAGTTGCACCCAACCTGAACTTGCCCCAAAGGCTGCACCTAACGAGTTAAGATTTTTCTCACATTTCCAGGTGTGGATTGGGCAGCAACACACTCCATGTATTCCCCATCTTTGCTTATTTTCACCAGGTCAACATAAGAAAATACTCTGAATGCTATTCCATACTCCTCCAAAGATTACAACAACGCCCAGAAAGATATACTCACCAAGTTTAGTAGGTGGACCCCAAAAACTTCATGCATTATTGCCACACAATGGATGGACTTCAAAACCACCACTAAAAGGCAACACTCTTTATGTATTCCCCATCTTTGCTTATTTTCACCAGGTCAACATAAGAAAATACTCTGAATGCTATTCCATACTCCTCCAAAGATCACAACAACGCCCAGAAAACAGATATACTCACCAAGTTTAGTAGGTGGACCCCAAAAACTTCATGCATTATTGCCACACAATGGATGGACTTCAAAACCACCACTAAAAGAAGCTTTACCATAAAACCACAACTGATCCCCCACCTAGTAATATCATAATCCCATATTTACGGCCAATTTTTTTTTTAGACCAGAGTAATCCTAACATCATAATAATACCACCGCACCTTCGAGATAACACATATTTCAGATATGTTTTACCTTTGCAAAATATCGAGGTGCAGATCTAGATGTTGTGACCAAAAGAGCTCCAAACAACTGCTCCAGATAACCTTCGACCACAATTTCATGCAACAATCCTCCTTGCTTGTTGCTACTGTCAACTGACCAAGGAAGGGAGGACGTAGATCACTACCACAACAACAGTGTTTGTTGACACTTTCATAGTGCCGGGTGAAAACTAGCAAACCAAATGCATGAAACCAAATACACACAAATCACATGAAACACAACTAACAGGATCTAGACAATATCCCCCAAATCATCTCCAACATGTGTATACAAGCCTAGTGCTCCATCAAGGGGTGATCAATAAGTCATGAGAAGGTGGAACATGTGTGGATCACTTCCATTTCTCCTAGGGAATTCTAGCTAGGAGACTTCAAGTCCCATACATACATTATCCAGTGTCCACTTTGAACCATGCAAAAAGGAGCCAACAAGGGGATTTTCAAGTAAGGACATCAATCACTAGGTTGCTCCATCATTATCATAATTAATCCTTAGAAACTATGGCAAACTCCTTAATCTCACAAGACACAATCATTAACACTTTAAAATTTAGGGAGAACCTAAGTTGGTGGGTTCCCAATTCATAAAATGCACAAAGTGTTAAATAATTGCATCAATGCTAGGAAAAACCCTCCAAGATATGTCAATATCATGAAAACACTATGAAGAGATCTCATCCAATAGCTTCTAGGAGCTCATCAAATTAATCAGAGGAGAGCAACAACTCTAAGCCAAAGTTCACATGTACCCTAGTCCATCCAATGAATCATCCTGCAAGCTCGATCTTTGTGATCAAAATCACAAGTGTAACCCTTATAAATTATGAGGGGTAACATAGTCAAAGTTTCAAACTCATTTGATGAAGCTTCTTTGTCTTCAACTCTTATCACAGCTTATTAGCTCTCAAATGTTCACCTATAGAGATAAAGACCAAAAAGCTCAAGTGGGGCCTTGGAGGAACCAAGAGGGAGGACCACTATCACCTCGCCACCCTGTTCTACACACTAGGTCAGCTCTCCTCCAGCTAAAGGGGGCTTCCCTATGATAGGATTGCTGGAAATTATAAGCTATGGAATACAAGGTGAAATGGAGTGTTAATTCCAGCAAAACAGTTTATTAAGATACAAGAAACAAAAGTAGATGGGTGCACTGGAAACAAGTGTCTTTCCATGTGGCATATGGGGTCAAATCATAGTTTGATAAAAATCGCCGAAAAATCGACAACATCGTGATTTTTCGCGATACAAACCTTGAAACGAAAAATCAGCCCAAAAAAATCCTGAAATTTTGAAAAAATCGGTACTGGAAAAAATCGGGAAAAATTGACAAAAATCAGCAAATGGGGGAAAGTTGGCAATCAATTTTTGACCCTATTAAAGTGTTGATTTTTTTATTTTCAAACTTATTTGTCTTTGCAGCTGTTGGGAAATGAGGGGGTGTTTACCATCATCAACAACCCCAAACCATTGTTCTCATCACAATCAAAGTTTTTAAGCTTAGAGACATAACTTCAATTATTGTCTTGCACACTTTAAGTGACCACCACCTTCAGCTTTTGCAACACCGCTTTCGCTCCCGATCGAGAGCGATTTTTGGGAGCTCGCTTCGGGGTGAAAAAAATCACTCCTTGCCTTTGCTCGGGAGCGATCGCTCCCTCATCGCTCCCGAAAATGCTTTAAAAGTGCTCCTCAATCGCTTCCCGTCACTCCTGACTGCGCTCCCGCGGAAATCCGCGGCTTGAAGATGATGGGCTTTTTTGTTTTGTTTTGGGGGGAGTTTGCTTGGGCTATAAAGCACTCCCCCACTTCATTTCACTTCATTGTTTCCATTTCATTTGCCATTGCAAGGGTTTGAGGAGCTGGGAGTGCATTTGGAGATTTTGCAAGAAGATTGGACTCTTGGACTTGGAGAGCTTGGAAGAGAGATTGAAGGGTGCCATTTGTGAAAGCTTGGAGGGGAGATTGAAGGCTTCCATAGGATTCAAGGCTTCAAGCCTTCAATCACCATTGGAGAGCCAAAGAGGTAGGCTCTAAACTCATCCCTTTTTTTGGCTTGAAATTGAATGCTTGTTACTTGTATGTTTTCTTCTCCTACTCTTTCCCATTCCTTCTCCCTCATTCCATTGCAGGCAAAGGGTTATTCTTTGAACTTAAAGTTTGAAACTTTGAAAGTTTGAACCTCTACAAGCATGATGATCATGGGTATTCCAATGTGGCTTCTCTTTTTGGTTCCTTTGTTTTTTATGATGGTGTTGATTGGAAACCGGAGGAGAAATGATGGAGAGGATGAAGAAGTGGGTAGTAGTGCATATCATGGAGAGGAGGAAGAGGAGGGAGAGGGAGAGGATAATGATGATGATGGAAGGAAAAACAGAGAGAACCACACACCCTTGTGGAAATATGTCACAAAGCTTGGAGGAGGGAAAGGGGGTGGAACCACAAAATTTGCATGCCCCCATTGTAGAGTAACATTCATAGGTTCATATACCCGTGTGAGAAAGCATTTATGTGGGGTTATGCCATGGGATGAAAATAAGACTATAGGAGTCAAAACTTGTTCTGAAGTGCCATCAAAAGACAAAGCCAAATATAAGAGGGAAGAGGAGGAAGCACAATACCAAACCAAAAAATCAAAGGTTGAACAGGAGACCTCAAGCTCACATAGAGGATTCAGTGCTCAAACCCCATCCACCCATGGTAGTGGATCCTCGGCCATGCCTGCAAGTTCAGGGTGTAGAACAATATCAGATTTCCTTGACCAAGGTGGTAGGGATCATGTGATGCAAACGTGTTCCGGTTTCTCTATGCATGTGGCATACCATTCAATGTTCTTCACTCCCCTTATTGGCATGAAATGATAGAAGCCATTCGTTCTTCCCCTAAAGGATATAGGAGCTCCGGGTATGACAAAGCTAGAACCGTAGGTCTTGACAAGGAAAAAGCCAAGATCCAAAATACTTTGGGGCAATTCACAAATGCTTGGAATGAACATGGGGTTTCCATTGTATCTGATGGTTGGACAAATATAAAGGGAAAGCCATTGATAAATATTCTTGGGGTGTCTGCTAGTTGTGCAATCTTCTTTTCATCCCATGACTACTTTGATCGCTTCAAGACCAACATCAATATTGTAGAAGCCTTAATTAAAACCATTGAATCTATTGGGCCATACAATGTCATACAAGTGATTACCGATAATGCCTCTAATTGTAAGGCAGCGGGAGCAATCATTGAGGATAGATACCCGAACATATTTTGGTCCGGGTGTTTGGTTCATGTTACCAGCTAAGTTGTACTTAGTTGGATTATCAAGCGAGCGGGCAGAGTGGAACATGATACATGTTCAATTTTGGTGATTTGATGACCAGCTGGCCTTTTAAAGGCCCCCGTGCTTTTAAATTTTTTTTTTCCACATGTCCATGGCCCTGCGGGGTTTGTAATAAAACGTGCTAGCATGGTGTTTTGTAAAAGACTTGGTTCCTTAGGACCTTTTGGCCAAGTCAGGTATTCCAAGGAGTTTTTTCACCTATCTATTATGTCTTGTATTAGTGCATAGCATAATTAATTGGTTTTTCTCCTGCTCCTCCAAAGCTGGAATGCCTGGGGAGGCTGACGGGCCTTAGGGAGTTATTAGAGTCTATGGGTCAATGTATATGAACATGCTAGGCGTTAATTTTGAGTCATATGGACATGTCTAAGTCCCCCTAGGTTGTTTTTTAATTTTCGGCAAGTTTTAATTTTTCCGTAAATTGGGCCATTTTTTAATGGTTCAATTAAAAAATTTGTAATTGGCCTATCTGGGGCGTCTGGAGGTATTTTTTGCCTTAGGGGTATTCGTTTTCTAACTCAGAGTACCCCCTAAACCCCTAAACCCACTTTTCCTAAGGTTTGGGTGCTTCAATATTTTCCTATGGCCAAAAAACCCAAAAAAGTCAAAAAGTCATGAAAAATTTGAAAAAATGGGAAAATGACATAAAAAAAATATTAAATTTTTGGAGAGTTTTTAGGGTCTGATTTCGACCAGCAATATTCTAGGAATGTATTGGGCTGAATTGTCATGTTTTGGCAGCCCCATAAGTGGAGCAAGTGGTGCCCATGAGGAAGGGCGCATTTACCCATGAGGAGGGCGCACTTGCTATTGTGGGCAGCCCACGATTTGGGGATGGAGCAGCATGTTATGTGCTGCCATGTTAAGCACCGTATCAGCTGGTTGTTGGCAGCTTGTAAGAAGGGGAGGCAGCCCCTATCTCTCCACTCTTTTAGCTACCCACTCCCCCATTCCTCTCCTTGACATGGGCGCACTCCCCTTAGCCATTTTCTATATATTGGAGTGCTCTCTCCATTGTTTGTGAGGGAGAATTGGAGCACAAAAATTATCGTTGTAATACTCATATGATTTTGAATTTGAATAAAGAAGACTTTGGAGGTCAAATTTGTGGTGTTGTTGTGTGAGTGGATGAACCATCTTTGGCTTGTATAAGGGAGGTAACTTGTGCATAAGCTTTGTTATTTTATTGCATCATTTGTACTCATTGGAAATATTAGTATAAATTTATGAGATAGATTAATGCAATTTGCTTATTGTTTAGTTTATTGTCATATGTTTATAAAAGTAATCATGTTTACACATTTCATTTGTTTATGAATGTCTAACATTGATCTCTTTTCTAGATGTATACCTACACTTGATCTTTGTTTGCAAAGTGTGTGATGTGCAGGTTATCTCAACTGGAAGTTGGTGGATCTTGTTTGTTTCCTCCCTTCTAATCTTTGTTTGCAGATGCAGTCCCTTGGAATATTACAAACACAACCTTCAAAGCTTCGGATTTCAACCAAGATTTGCTTCATCTCTCTCTCAACTTAATTCAAATCAAATTTTCTGGTTACTGGTTACTTGCATTTGAAATATTTCTGATTTATATGCTCATATTATATTTCAAATAGATCAGAAATATTTTCATAAAGGATTGGTTTAGACAGTTACAAAGCTTATATCTCTAACTGTTAGACTTTCCTTCATTTAGCATCTACTTTTCAAAAGGCTTGAAAGTAAAATCGTCATATCTCTTTTAAGTCTTGTTGGGTAGTTATAGTGCTGATATGAAAGATATATTTGGCTGTCCTAGAGCTTGAAATTTGCAGCCATTAAAGGGCTAGCAAAGATCCCAAGTAGACAAGCCCCATAGCTTGTTTTACTTGGTTATTTTTCGTCATTTTTACTTAGTTTTTAACTTAGAATTTTTTGGGTTTTTTAGGAGGTGTTCCAAAGACACTCTTAAAGTGTTTTTGGGCATCTTGTACTAATTATTGCTTGCTGGTTTGCAGCAAAAGATGAACAGGTAGGAGGAAGTGCTGGCGAAATTTCGAGCATCCAGGCGATCCGGAGGACAAATTTCCATATTTCTCAAAACTGGTCATATTTTTCCTATAATTTTGTAAGCCACCAAGTCACATTAAGTAGACTGGGGCACTTCTCGAAATCATTGTAAACATTTTTAAACGAGAGCAAGTGGGCTAGCCAGCGCCCATACCCCATCCCCCCAGGGGTGGCCTGTGTCGTCTCATTTTCATGGCGTGAATGTTAGAGTAGTTTATTTCTTTGTTTTCCGGCATTAAATAAAATCAATTAGGATTAAAATAAACCTTGTTGGTCCGTTCCACTGGCGGGCCACAAGTTCACTCACAACCTAGTTTTTTCACATTTTTTTTTACAAACTCATAACGCCCCCCCCCCCCCCTCGCTTTCCCGAAGTAGGGTTTATGTATGAGGGCTTGCCCGAAATACATGCCTGAAAAGAGACTCCTGGGGTTCTAACAAAGATAAAATTTGTGTTCTTAAAATTTTATAAAAAAATACCAAGGTCTTCTCCCGTATGCTCTGTGGCCAACTTGCAGCTTAGTCTGATCCAGTTGGTACACACCAGAAAGGAGTGGATGACTAGTAATAGGACTTAACACCACCCCAATAAAAAATCCTTTTTGTGAAAATCCGGCACAACACGCAATTTGTTGTCGTGGGCAAATTTCCCAGAAGGCTTGGGATAAAACTGGATAGCGACCTCTTGGAAACCGTTAGGCTTGCCCTCGTTGGTATAGCATCTGAACACCTCCTCGAGACTCCGATTCAGCCCAAAGCCTGAGAGGGAAGCCACGCTTCAAATTTCCGGACATGTTCCCCCGTACCTTGCGTATATCGGGAACCCACCTGCCTTAATAAAAAGATCACCATCACATTAATTTTTAAAATAAACCAAGAACATTTCACAACATTTACCCTTTCTGTTTATGCATTTGTTATTCGACTCCATAATAAGGCACTGGTCTTGTTGCAAATTTCATTTTATATTGTTGACTAGTATGCAGTTAAATGATGATTATTCTAAATGGGAGTAAATGATAAATGACGTTTTTATTTGACGAATGTATGTGTTGTTTATTCTTGGTTACCAAAAATATTTCCTAACTCCTAGATTAGACGCCTTAGTTTCTTTTTATCTTTAGGGTCCACCCCCCTTGGCTTCGCTAGGAAAGCCTAGACGGAGGAGTCGAGTCCCAAGTGACAGCACTTGACTCTGACTTGCCCCCAAGGCCACACCAGCAGCTTGAAGACTTCTGCTGCGTTTTCCCAGGTGTGGAACCAGGCGGCAACATTTTGGCGCCGTTGCCGGGGATAAGTCTTTTTATTCCCGGAATACGACTTTTGAGTTTTCCTTTTTGTTTTTGCTTTGTTTGATGAATCTTTAGATTAGATTTTTAACTTTTCATCTGGCGACTCCACTAACTTTTTTCCTTTTATAAAAGTTCAAAGAAAAACAAAAATAGATTTCTTTGTGAGATTGTTTTATATGTATATTTTTATTCTCACATGGCGACTCCATTGAAGGGATAAAACCCATTGTTTCTCATATAGTTTGTTGAGACTGCTTGTGTGTAGATGAGTCCATCCATTACAGTAAAATCTATAAAGACTCACCTTTTGACAACTCCACTGATTCAGTACCAGGTATATCCCATGGTCATTTCAAATGCAGGCTATTGATCTTTGAAAATGGATGATAAAGAGTCTAGTGAGCAAATTTCCGATGCACATCCTCCCATTGACTTCTCAGACATCCCTGGTTTCCCTAATTATCATGATGGTGAAGATGTATCTGATTATCTACCGGTCTTTTGGGGAGATGATGATGATGTAGAAACCCGGCATGTCTTTTCTTTTCTTAAAGTTGTGGCTAACTTCAAAGTCTTATATGAAGATAACATAATGGAGATGTTTGTTAGTACATTACAGGGACCCGTTTATCAATGGTATTTTAAAGAGCTTCCAAATAAATGTATTAACTCTCTTTCGAGCCTCCTTAGAATATTTATAAGGCAATGGCATAATAAAGGAGCTAGTATGGAGCACTTGGATAGGATCCTTAGAAGGTACTTTCTCTTGTTCATACCTTGGATTGAGTATCATAAGGAAGACCCCAACTTTCCTCGTATCATCATGACCGAGAATAATAAATATTGGGAGGTGCCTCTAAGTTATATCAATCGTGTAGATCTCCCTATAGCACAATCTGGCTTTAAAAAAGAGACTCAGCATGACCCTATCGAAGAGTTCCATGAAGCACCCTTAACTGAAGATTTTGTTGAAAACCATCCTCTTGTCACCATAGCTGAAAACATTGAAAATATGGAGTGTTCTCAAATCTACGATGATGATCACATGTGTGTTTCATATTTGCCTAAAGAGGAAGCCATTATAGAAGTTGACAAAGAAATTCATGAAGGGTCTTCAATTGAAGATGTTTCAGAAGAGCTTCCTCAAATTGCCATTGAAGATTTGGGATTTCAGGATTACTTTAGTGAAGATGATGATGTTTGTACTTCAAATTCACCTAAGGAAGCAACCATTACAGAAGCCTTTAAAGAAACTTGTGATGATTTTTGTATGATTTATGATGACACTCCTCCTTTTTCTCCGCATAGTGGTGAAGTCTTGGACAACTTTATACCTTGTAATATCTTTCAAACCAAGCCTTCTGAGAATAAGTATTATGAACATGAGGATGGGCATGGCCAGGGTTGTGATGCAATAGACAAAGACTCCCTCTTCATTTACAAGGATGGGCATGATGATTGTTGGATGGATTTAGAAAAACCCATCTTTGATATATCAAGAGAGGGGAGTGTTGATTTTGAGACCTTGGGAAATTTTGATATGGAAGAGGAGCCTGTAGATATTTCTCATGATCAATTAGAGCCATTAATGAGTATTAGTAACGAAGACTTGGATCAACAATATAACGAAGATTTGGGTAGGATAAAATCAGTGGAATGTCAGTTTCAGCCTTCATCAGCACATTCAGAGGTTCCTTATGATTTGGAGCAGCCTGGGGCTTATACTTTCACAGAAATAAACTATCAGAAGAGCCTTTCAGATCAATATGATGAGGTAGTTGGTCTGCCTTATCATTCCGAGCTTTTTCTCAGCTCTATCCAGTCATGGGTAGAAGAGGCCTGCATGAGGACTTACCATTGGGGGAAGCACTTCAAAGATCTATCATATGCCTATGATCACCAATCCAATCCTCCAATCCAGAATTATCATGCAGGTTTGCATTTTCTAAACAAGGTACCCTTGTTTTGGCTGGTAACCAAACACAAGGTGAAAAGTTTTTACATTGATAAAGTGTTAAGATGGTTGCATTGGATTTATCATTTTACTTAGCATTTATTTTGTTATGCTTAGAGTAGGAAAATAAGCTCATCAAGTGAGCATTTACTTTCAACATTTCTTTTTCAATACTTTCCTTTTATGTACTTAGAATTTTTCATTAGTCATTTTTTAGTTTTTGAATAATGCAACTTATGGTTCATTGGCTTCTTATAAGAACTTGTGCTACTGAAAGGTTTTCTTGTCAAGTTAAGATGTTTTTACAGGTCATAGAAACCGGAGATTCTGGTATTCTCGTATGCTCTCCTTTCATGAAAACCGAATCGAGCACATGTCCCGCAGTTGGAGCCAGATGTTACCAGCTAAGTTGTACTTAGTTGGATTATCAAGCGAGCGGGCAGAGTGGAACATGATACATGTTCAATTTTGGTGATTTGATGACCAGTTGGCCTTTTAAAGGCCCCCGTGCTTTTAAATTTTTTTTTTCCACATGTCCATGGCCCTGCGGGGTTTGTAATAAAACGTGCTAGCATGGTGTTTTGTAAAAGACTCGGTTCCTTAGGACCTTTTGGCCAAGTCAGGTATTCCAAGGATTTTTTTCACCTATCTATTATGTCTTGTATTAGTGCATAGCATAATTAATTGGTTTTTCTCCTGCTCCTCCAAAGCTGGAATGCCTGGGGAGGCTGACGGGCCTTAGGGAGTTATTAGAGTCTATGGGTCAATGTATATGAACATGCTAGGCGTTAATTTTGAGTCATATGGACATGTCTAAGTCCCCCTAGGTTGTTTTTTAATTTTCGGCAAGTTTTAATTTTTCCGTAAATTGGGCCATTTTTTAATGGTTCAATTAAAAAATTTGTAATTGGCCTATCTGGGGCGTCTGGAGGTATTTTTTGCCTTAGGGGTATTCGTTTTCTAACTCAGAGTACCCCCTAAACCCCTAAACCCACTTTTCCTAAGGTTTGGGTGCTTCAATATTTTCCTATGGCCAAAAAACCCAAAAAAGTCAAAAAGTCATGAAAAATTTGAAAAAATGGGAAAATGACATAAAAAAAATATTAAATTTTTGGAGAGTTTTTAGGGTCTGATTTCGACCAGCAATATTCTAGGAATGTATTGGGCTGAATTGTCATGTTTTGGCAGCCCCATAAGTGGAGCAAGTGGTGCCCATGAGGAAGGGCGCATTTACCCATGAGGAGGGCGCACTTGCTATTGTGGGCAGCCCACGATTTGGGGATGGAGCAGCATGTTATGTGCTGCCATGTTAAGCACCGTATCAGCTGGTTGTTGGCAGCTTGTAAGAAGGGGAGGCAGCCCCTATCTCTCCACTCTTTTAGCTACCCACTCCCCCATTCCTCTCCTTGACATGGGCGCACTCCCCTTAGCCATTTTCTATATATTGGAGTGCTCTCTCCATTGTTTGTGAGGGAGAATTGGAGCACAAAAATTATCGTTGTAATACTCATATGATTTTGAATTTGAATAAAGAAGACTTTGGAGGTCAAATTTGTGGTGTTGTTGTGTGAGTGGATGAACCATCTTTGGCTTGTATAAGGGAGGTAACTTGTGCATAAGCTTTGTTATTTTATTGCATCATTTGTACTCATTGGAAATATTAGTATAAATTTATGAGATAGATTAATGCAATTTGCTTATTGTTTAGTTTATTGTCATATGTTTATAAAAGTAATCATGTTTACACATTTCATTTGTTTATGAATGTCTAACATTGATCTCTTTTCTAGATGTATACCTACACTTGATCTTTGTTTGCAAAGTGTGTGATGTGCAGGTTATCTCAACTGGAAGTTGGTGGATCTTGTTTGTTTCCTCCCTTCTAATCTTTGTTTGCAGATGCAGTCCCTTGGAATATTACAAACACAACCTTCAAAGCTTCGGATTTCAACCAAGATTTGCTTCATCTCTCTCTCAACTTAATTCAAATCAAATTTTCTGGTTACTGGTTACTTGCATTTGAAATATTTCTGATTTATATGCTCATATTATATTTCAAATAGATCAGAAATATTTTCATAAAGGATTGGTTTAGACAGTTACAAAGCTTATATCTCTAACTGTTAGACTTTCCTTCATTTAGCATCTACTTTTCAAAAGGCTTGAAAGTAAAATCGTCATATCTCTTTTAAGTCTTGTTGGTTAGTTATAGTGCTGATATGAAAGATATATTTGGCTGTCCTAGAGCTTGAAATTTGCAGCCATTAAAGCGCTAGCAAAGATCCCAAGTAGACAAGCCCCATAGCTTGTTTTACTTGGTTATTTTTCGTCATTTTTACTTAGTTTTTAACTTAGAATTTTTTGGGTTTTTTAGGAGGTGTTCCAAAGACACTCTTAAAGTGTTTTTGGGCATCTTGTACTAATTATTGCTTGCTGGTTTGCAGCAAAAGATGAACAGGTAGGAGGAAGTGCTGGCGAAATTTCGAGCATCCAGGCGATCCGGAGGACAAATTTTCATATTTCTCAAAACTGGTCATATTTTTCCTATAATTTTGTAAGCCACCAAGTCACATTAAGTAGACTGGGGCACTTCTCGAAATCATTGTAAACATTTTTAAACGAGAGCAAGTGGGCTAGCCAGCGCCCATACCCCATCCCCCCAGGGGTGGCCTGTGTCGTCTCATTTTCATGGCGTGAATGTTAGAGTAGTTTATTTCTTTGTTTTCCGGCATTAAATAAAATCAATTAGGATTAAAATAAACCTTGTTGGTCCGTTCCACTGGCGGGCCACAAGTTCACTCACAACCTAGTTTTTTCACATTTTTTTTTACAAACTCATAACGCCCCCCCCCCCCCTCGCTTTCCCGAAGTAGGGTTTATGTATGAGGGCTTGCCCAAAATACGTGCCTGAAAAGAGACTCCTGGGGTTCTAACAAAGATAAAATTTGTGTTCTTAAAATTTTATAAAAAAATACCAAGGTCTTCTCCCGTATGCTCTGTGGCCAACTTGCAGCTTAGTCTGATCCAGTTGGTACACACCAGAAAGGAGTGGATGACTAGTAATAGGACTTAACACCACCCCAATAAAAAATCCTTTTTGTGAAAATCCGGCACAACACGCAATTTGTTGTCGTTGGCAAATTTCCCAGAAGGCTTGGGATAAAACTGGATAGCGACCTCTTGGAAACCGTTAGGCTTGCCCTCGTTGGTATAGCATCTGAACACCTCCTCGAGACTCCGATTCAGCCCAAAGCCTGAGAGGGAAGCCACGCTTCAAATTTCCGGACATGTTCCCCCGTACCTTGCGTATATCGGGAACCCACCTGCCTTAATAAAAAGATCACCATCACATTAATTTTTAAAATAAACCAAGAACATTTCACAACATTTACCCTTTCTGTTTATGCATTTGTTATTCGACTCCATAATAAGGCACTGGTCTTGTTGCAAATTTCATTTTATATTGTTGACTAGTATGCAGTTAAATGATGATTATTCTAAATGGGAGTAAATGATAAATGACGTTTTTATTTGACGAATGTATGTGTTGTTTATTCTTGGTTACCAAAAATATTTCCTAACTCCTAGATTAGACGCCTTAGTTTCTTTTTATCTTTAGGGTCCACCCCCCTTGGCTTCGCTAGGAAAGCCTAGACGGAGGAGTCGAGTCCCAAGTGACAGCACTTGACTCTGACTTGCCCCCAAGGCCACACCAGCAGCTTGAAGACTTCTGCTGCGTTTTCCCAGGTGTGGAACCAGGCGGCAACATTTTGGCGCCGTTGCCGGGGATAAGTCTTTTTATTCCCGGAATACGACTTTTGAGTTTTCCTTTTTGTTTTTGCTTTGTTTGATGAATCTTTAGATTAGATTTTTAACTTTTCATCTGGCGACTCCACTAACTTTTTTCCTTTTATAAAAGTTCAAAGAAAAACAAAAATAGATTTCTTTGTGAGATTGTTTTATATGTATATTTTTATTCTCACATGGCGACTCCATTGAAGGGATAAAACCCATTGTTTCTCATATAGTTTGTTGAGACTGCTTGTGTGTAGATGAGTCCATCCATTACAGTAAAATCTATAAAGACTCACCTTTTGACAACTCCACTGATTCAGTACCAGGTATATCCCATGGTCATTTCAAATGCAGGCTATTGATCTTTGAAAATGGATGATAAAGAGTCTAGTGAGCAAATTTCCGATGCACATCCTCCCATTGACTTCTCAGACATCCCTGGTTTCCCTAATTATCATGATGGTGAAGATGTATCTGATTATCTACCGGTCTTTTGGGGAGATGATGATGATGTAGAAACCCGGCATGTCTTTTCTTTTCTTAAAGTTGTGGCTAACTTCAAAGTCTTATATGAAGATAACATAATGGAGATGTTTGTTAGTACATTACAGGGACCCGTTTATCAATGGTATTTTAAAGAGCTTCCAAATAAATGTATTAACTCTCTTTCGAGCCTCCTTAGAATATTTATAAGGCAATGGCATAATAAAGGAGCTAGTATGGAGCACTTGGATAGGATCCTTAGAAGGTACTTTCTCTTGTTCATACCTTGGATTGAGTATCATAAGGAAGACCCCAACTTTCCTCGTATCATCATGACCGAGAATAATAAATATTGGGAGGTGCCTCTAAGTTATATCAATCGTGTAGATCTCCCTATAGCACAATCTGGCTTTAAAAAAGAGACTCAGCATGACCCTATCGAAGAGTTCCATGAAGCACCCTTAACTGAAGATTTTGTTGAAAACCATCCTCTTGTCACCATAGCTGAAAACATTGAAAATATGGAGTGTTCTCAAATCTACGATGATGATCACATGTGTGTTTCATATTTGCCTAAAGAGGAAGCCATTATAGAAGTTGACAAAGAAATTCATGAAGGGTCTTCAATTGAAGATGTTTCAGAAGAGCTTCCTCAAATTGCCATTGAAGATTTGGGATTTCAGGATTACTTTAGTGAAGATGATGATGTTTGTACTTCAAATTCACCTAAGGAAGCAACCATTACAGAAGCCTTTAAAGAAACTTGTGATGATTTTTGTATGATTTATGATGACACTCCTCCTTTTTCTCCGCATAGTGGTGAAGTCTTGGACAACTTTATACCTTGTAATATCTTTCAAACCAAGCCTTCTGAGAATAAGTATTATGAACATGAGGATGGGCATGGCCAGGGTTGTGATGCAATAGACAAAGACTCCCTCTTCATTTACAAGGATGGGCATGATGATTGTTGGATGGATTTAGAAAAACCCATCTTTGATATATCAAGAGAGGGGAGTGTTGATTTTGAGACCTTGGGAAATTTTGATATGGAAGAGGAGCCTGTAGATATTTCTCATGATCAATTAGAGCCATTAATGAGTATTAGTAACGAAGACTTGGATCAACAATATAACGAAGATTTGGGTAGGATAAAATCAGTGGAATGTCAGTTTCAGCCTTCATCAGCACATTCAGAGGTTCCTTATGATTTGGAGCAGCCTGGGGCTTATACTTTCACAGAAATAAACTATCAGAAGAGCCTTTCAGATCAATATGATGAGGTAGTTGGTCTGCCTTATCATTCCGAGCTTTTTCTCAGCTCTATCCAGTCATGGGTAGAAGAGGCCTGCATGAGGACTTACCATTGGGGGAAGCACTTCAAAGATCTATCATATGCCTATGATCACCAATCCAATCCTCCAATCCAGAATTATCATGCAGGTTTGCATTTTCTAAACAAGGTACCCTTGTTTTGGCTGGTAACCAAACACAAGGTGAAAAGTTTTTACATTGATAAAGTGTTAAGATGGTTGCATTGGATTTATCATTTTACTTAGCATTTATTTTGTTATGCTTAGAGTAGGAAAATAAGCTCATCAAGTGAGCATTTACTTTCAACATTTCTTTTTCAATACTTTCCTTTTATGTACTTAGAATTTTTCATTAGTCATTTTTTAGTTTTTGAATAATGCAACTTATGGTTCATTGGCTTCTTATAAGAACTTGTGCTACTGAAAGGTTTTCTTGTCAAGTTAAGATGTTTTTACAGGTCATAGAAACCGGAGATTCTGGTATTCTCGTATGCTCTCCTTTCATGAAAACCGAATCGAGCACACGTCCCGCAGTTGGAGCCAGATGTTACCAGCTAAGTTGTACTTAGTTGGATTATCAAGCGAGCGGGCAGAGTGGAACATGATACATGTTCAATTTTGGTGATTTGATGACCAGCTGGCCTTTTAAAGGCCCCCGTGCTTTTAAATTTTTTTTTTCCACATGTCCATGGCCCTGCGGGGTTTGTAATAAAACGTGCTAGCATGGTGTTTTGTAAAAGACTCGGTTCCTTAGGACCTTTTGGCCAAGTCAGGTATTCCAAGGAGTTTTTTCACCTATCTATTATGTCTTGTATTAGTGCATAGCATAATTAATTGGTTTTTCTCCTGCTCCTCCAAAGCTGGAATGCCTGGGGAGGCTGACGGGCCTTAGGGAGTTATTAGAGTCTATGGGTCAATGTATATGAACATGCTAGGCGTTAATTTTGAGTCATATGGACATGTCTAAGTCCCCCTAGGTTGTTTTTTAATTTTCGGCAAGTTTTAATTTTTCCGTAAATTGGGCCATTTTTTAATGGTTCAATTAAAAAATTTGTAATTGGCCTATCTGGGGCGTCTGGAGGTATTTTTTGCCTTAGGGGTATTCGTTTTCTAACTCAGAGTACCCCCTAAACCCCTAAACCCACTTTTCCTAAGGTTTGGGTGCTTCAATATTTTCCTATGGCCAAAAAACCCAAAAAAGTCAAAAAGTCATGAAAAATTTGAAAAAATGGGAAAATGACATAAAAAAAATATTAAATTTTTGGAGAGTTTTTAGGGTCTGATTTCGACCAGCAATATTCTAGGAATGTATTGGGCTGAATTGTCATGTTTTGGCAGCCCCATAAGTGGAGCAAGTGGTGCCCATGAGGAAGGGCGCATTTACCCATGAGGAGGGCGCACTTGCTATTGTGGGCAGCCCACGATTTGGGGATGGAGCAGCATGTTATGTGCTGCCATGTTAAGCACCGTATCAGCTGGTTGTTGGCAGCTTGTAAGAAGGGGAGGCAGCCCCTATCTCTCCACTCTTTTAGCTACCCACTCCCCCATTCCTCTCCTTGACATGGGCGCACTCCCCTTAGCCATTTTCTATATATTGGAGTGCTCTCTCCATTGTTTGTGAGGGAGAATTGGAGCACAAAAATTATCGTTGTAATACTCATATGATTTTGAATTTGAATAAAGAAGACTTTGGAGGTCAAATTTGTGGTGTTGTTGTGTGAGTGGATGAACCATCTTTGGCTTGTATAAGGGAGGTAACTTGTGCATAAGCTTTGTTATTTTATTGCATCATTTGTACTCATTGGAAATATTAGTATAAATTTATGAGATAGATTAATGCAATTTGCTTATTGTTTAGTTTATTGTCATATGTTTATAAAAGTAATCATGTTTACACATTTCATTTGTTTATGAATGTCTAACATTGATCTCTTTTCTAGATGTATACCTACACTTGATCTTTGTTTGCAAAGTGTGTGATGTGCAGGTTATCTCAACTGGAAGTTGGTGGATCTTGTTTGTTTCCTCCCTTCTAATCTTTGTTTGCAGATGCAGTCCCTTGGAATATTACAAACACAACCTTCAAAGCTTCGGATTTCAACCAAGATTTGCTTCATCTCTCTCTCAACTTAATTCAAATCAAATTTTCTGGTTACTGGTTACTTGCATTTGAAATATTTCTGATTTATATGCTCATATTATATTTCAAATAGATCAGAAATATTTTCATAAAGGATTGGTTTAGACAGTTACAAAGCTTATATCTCTAACTGTTAGACTTTCCTTCATTTAGCATCTACTTTTCAAAAGGCTTGAAAGTAAAATCGTCATATCTCTTTTAAGTCTTGTTGGGTAGTTATAGTGCTGATATGAAAGATATATTTGGCTGTCCTAGAGCTTGAAATTTGCAGCCATTAAAGGGCTAGCAAAGATCCCAAGTAGACAAGCCCCATAGCTTGTTTTACTTGGTTATTTTTCGTCATTTTTACTTAGTTTTTAACTTAGAATTTTTTGGGTTTTTTAGGAGGTGTTCCAAAGACACTCTTAAAGTGTTTTTGGGCATCTTGTACTAATTATTGCTTGCTGGTTTGCAGCAAAAGATGAACAGGTAGGAGGAAGTGCTGGCGAAATTTCGAGCATCCAGGCGATCCGGAGGACAAATTTCCATATTTCTCAAAACTGGTCATATTTTTCCTATAATTTTGTAAGCCACCAAGTCACATTAAGTAGACTGGGGCACTTCTCGAAATCATTGTAAACATTTTTAAACGAGAGCAAGTGGGCTAGCCAGCGCCCATACCCCATCCCCCCAGGGGTGGCCTGTGTCGTCTCATTTTCATGGCGTGAATGTTTAGAGTAGTTTATTTCTTTGTTTTCCGGCATTAAATAAAATCAATTAGGATTAAAATAAACCTTGTTGGTCCGTTCCACTGGCGGGCCACAAGTTCACTCACAACCTAGTTTTTTCACATTTTTTTTTACAAACTCATAACGCCCCCCCCCCCCCTCGCTTTCCCGAAGTAGGGTTTATGTATGAGGGCTTGCCCAAAATACGTGCCTGAAAAGAGACTCCTAGGGTTCTAACAAAGATAAAATTTGTGTTCTTAAAATTTTATAAAAAAATACCAAGGTCTTCTCCCGTATGCTCTGTGGCCAACTTGCAGCTTAGTCTGATCCAGTTGGTACACACCAGAAAGGAGTGGATGACTAGTAATAGGACTTAACACCACCCCAATAAAAAATCCTTTTTGTGAAAATCCGGCACAACACGCAATTTGTTGTCGTGGGCAAATTTCCCAGAAGGCTTGGGATAAAACTGGATAGCGACCTCTTGGAAACCGTTAGGCTTGCCCTCGTTGGTATAGCATCTGAACACCTCCTCGAGACTCCGATTCAGCCCAAAGCCTGAGAGGGAAGCCACGCTTTAAATTTCCGGACATGTTCCCCTGTACCTTGCGTATATCGGGAACCCACCTGCCTTAATAAAAAGATCACCATCACATTAATTTTTAAAATAAACCAAGAACATTTCACAACATTTACCCTTTCTGTTTATGCATTTGTTATTCGACTCCATAATAAGGCACTGGTCTTGTTGCAAATTTCATTTTATATTGTTGACTAGTATGCAGTTAAATGATGATTATTCTAAATGGGAGTAAATGATAAATGACGTTTTTATTTGACGAATGTATGTGTTGTTTATTCTTGGTTACCAAAAATATTTCCTAACTCCTAGATTAGACGCCTTAGTTTCTTTTTATCTTTAGGGTCCACCCCCCTTGGCTTCGCTAGGAAAGCCTAGACGGAGGAGTCGAGTCCCAAGTGACAGCACTTGACTCTGACTTGCCCCCAAGGCCACACCAGCAGCTTGAAGACTTCTGCTGCGTTTTCCCAGGTGTGGAACCAAGCGGCAACAGTTCACACATTGAACCTTTTGATGCATGACATTATCAAGATGAAGGAACATGATTATAAATGGATTGGTTCATTGTACAAGAAAGGCAAGTTCATGATAAGATTCATTACCAATCATAGTAATTGCCACCACATTTTCCGCAGTCACTCAAAGTTGGAGCTATTGAAGATTGCGGAGACTAGATTTGCTAGCTATTACCTCACCTTCAGGCGCCTTTTGAAGGTAAGAGAGGCATTGGCTAGTATGGCATCAAGTGACTCATGGCAGGTTTTGAAAGACAAGGCTACATCCGCATCCGACAGGCAAGATTTTCAGGAGGTGGAGAACACTGTTCCCTATGTTCAGTTTTGGGCAAGTGTAAGGTATGTTTTGAATTTCACCAAGCCCATTTATTACATGATTCGGTTTGCAGATACTAATGAGCCGGTAATTGGGGAGGTGTATGAGCAAATGGATAGCATGCTAGGCCAAATAAAAGATATTGTTGAGCCAAAAGATGCTATCTTGTATGATCATATTCGCAAACATGTGGTCAAAAGGTGGGATAATCTTAATGTTCCACTCCATGCCTTAGCCTACGTCCTTACACCCAAATATTATTCTCCATCTTGGTTGGCCAAACTAGCACCTGGGGGTGGGATCAGGAAAAAACCCCACACAGATCCAGAGGTACATAATGGGTACATGCAAGCATTAGATAAGTTGGTCCCCGATGAAGAGGAAAGTGCCATATTGCGTGCTCAATTGAGCAAATATCTTAGTCAACATGGGGTGTTTGGTACTTTGCATGCAAACAAAGATCGAGAAAGGCTTCCTCCTATCGAGTGGTGGAATATGTATGCCTCCGTCGCCACACAGTTGCATAAATTGGCCATTAAAGTGCTTTCACAGGTGGTCAATAGTTCTTTTGTAGAGAGGTGTTTGAGCACCTATAGCTATATCCACAATGTGAAAAGAAACAACCTTAATGATAACTGGGCAGAAAGCTTGGTTTTTGTACACTACAACTTGAGGTTGTTGTCTCATTATTGTGAGTGGGCCAAAAGTGATAGAACATTTGTCACTTGGGACAACAACTCGGAGGAGGATAATTTGGAGGATGGAGCCATGGTTTTAGAGCGCTTGCAGGCTGAAATTTTGGACGATGATGATATTATTGTTGACCGTTGCAGCAGCAGCAACAACAACAACGATGCTACCTCTCTCCAGTAGTAGTTTTCCACTTCCAGCGACAGTCCTAGATGTACCGGTTTTTCCTCTAGCTTCACAACCTCCATTGTTTCGTGGAGGTCGTGTAGTTGTTGGACGTGGTTCACGACCACTTCCAGTTCCACCTACTGAGGATGAGGATCCCGATACTACTGCTAGCAGTGCTCATAGATCACGGGAAAAGAAATTAGAAGTTTCCCGTGGCAAAAGGAAATATTAGTACTTGTCTTTTTCTAGTTTTTCAGTACTTTGCTTTTTGCAAATTGAACCTATTGACTCTTTAATATTTCTTATAGTCAATTTTGAAGACATTATATGGCAATTTAAGTTTGATGTTTGAAGTTTTGAACTTTGAAGTTCATTGCTTTGTGAAATTGAATCATTTCATTTCATGGTTGAACACATGAACTTGATGATTTTATGTTCTCTGTTATAGTTTGGTAACTTGGTTACAAGAATTATGAGTTTGATGATTGATGATTGATCATTTGATGAGTCATGCCAAAATTACAAATGTTATATATTGAAAATGGTTGATGCTATGGTTGATGATTTGATCATGATGACAATGTTATAAGCTATAGGTTATAACTTATAACTACTAGGTGATTGATGTTATATAGTTTAATCCATGTTTTTATGTTTTTTGTAACTAATTCAACATTCTGCATGGTTTTGTTCACATATATGCATCAAAATATAAAAAAAATATGTATATTATATAAAAAACGCTCTTGAAACGCTCCCAACCCGGAAGCTTTTGAAAATTTCGTTTTTCACTTCGTTCCCGCTTCCCACTTCCCCCTCTCACTCCCCGCTCCCGACGGCGTAGCTATTATTCAATCGGAAGACACCAAAACATCAACATCTATGTATACATTCATCATCATGGATCTAGGGTTTAGATTGTGTTGTCCGCCGAGATGCACACCAACAGCATAAATCTTTCGAAAGCTGTTCCCTTACTACAAGTGGGGAAAGTGTGGCCTTGGGGGCAAGCAATGAGCCAGGTACTGTCACCTGAATCCTAGCTCCTCCATTTAGGCCAACTCCTAACGAAGCCAAGGGGGGTAGTCCCTAACAAAGAGTTATTCTATGGCTCTGTGTTTAAAATGTTTTTGGGTGTTGAATGATGCGGATGGGTGTTGTTTAGGAGTTTTGAAATGATGAGATCACAGTTTTACTTAAATGAAACACAAGACAAAGCAATCCACGTCGCGATTTACAAATATGATGGCAAGATGAACAATACAAAGACTTGAAAATTAAATAACATCCACAACATAAACTTTAAGCAAATGACAAGGACATATGGTCCAAAATTAGGTGATGCATATCAGTTTCAAAGACCAGTGCCAAATGGAGTCAATAAGTGCTTGGGGATGCTGAAATACAAGTCTCAATAGTAATGTTCGTGAGATCGTTTTGCAAATTATCTTGGTTGATTGAAAGTTATAATGATCTTGTTTATTAGGGCTAAAAAAGTCAAGGCAAGCATCCAACCGAAAAAGTATACTTTCAGTGGCTTCCCCGCTGATAGTATGATGGACCGTCCAATTATCGAGGATAAGTGTCCAATGTTTTAACCACCCTCGAAGTCTAAGACAACGGTGAATTCCGGCCCCACCAGGTTTAGGAACTTTTCCCACTACCTCAGTATTTCTCGAAATAGCAACGTCGGTTCGTTGGTTGTGGGTAGATTTTTTATTAATATTATCACTTGCAAGACTTAACAAATCCAACACCTTTTTGAGTACTAGCCCAACTTTTTTAAGGTTGGCAGAGCATACTTGGTGATGGATAGCAACGAAGATAAATTTTATTGGGGGAGTGTGAGTTGAAATATTTTAAGTATTAGAGCACACATTTCAACTCTCTGACAGAGAGCGCTCTTGACTTTGTTTTATGACGGAAGTTCAAGAGACTTAATTAATCTATATGCTTGATGCAAGGATATGCAGTGGAAATGCTCTCCGACAGAGAGTGCTCTTGACTTGGGTTATAGCAAGTTCATGAGACTTTGGTTCTTTGTTTAAGATAGAAGTAGATTATAGCAAGAACACATGTGATAGCTCAAAAGATGATAAAATGAAACAAGACAATGATATATCAAATGAAATGAACTACTTGCAAAATAAAACTAGTGTTCTACAACAAAAACTAATCTAGCAAAAAAGGAAGTCACAAATGACTTCAACACACTGTTCATGAAACTCCCAGCTAGTTGGTCGTACGCAGTACACAATGGGGAAAGAGAAGCAGCACGCAATGTCAATGCGGCACTTGGGATCAAATCCCAAGAGGCTTCTCAGGTCAAAACTTGAAATAAAATTTACTCTAAGTACAAAAATGAAAATTACTCTAGAAACTTGAAACAAATTTAACTAAGCATGCTCAAGACAATCTTCCCCAAATGGGGAAGAAGAACCAAAAAATGGGAGGCCTTATCCCACTTAGCCTTTTTATTAATGAATTACAAATGCCTTTGGGAATGAAACCCTTGAAAGGACTTTTGAAACTGAAATGAAGATCAAAACTTAGAAACCCTTAAGGGCTTTTACAAAAGGAGAGTGTATATGATTTGTCTTCTTGGTTCAAATCTTCTCCTTTGGGTTCTATTTGATCTTCTTTGAGTTTTGATCTTCTTATTTTCAAAGTTCTTCAAAATGCTTCTTTTCTCCCTCAAAGACACCTACAAAGACTCAAATCAACTCAACAAGGCACCCATTAGATGTTAATCAAATAAATCTAAGCTTGATGCAAACTACACTCTAATCTATATGCCCAATCTTTTTTCAATGCAAGATTTAAAACTTTTAAATGAGATCTAAATACTTCAAAAGAAACTAAATACAATTGACATGAAACTAGGTCCTAGATGGTATGAATGCAAGGTAATGATTTAAGATCTAACTACCAACTTTTTAAGAAATGCAAAATAACTAACTCTAACACTTAACAAACTTGCTTTTAACAAATCTAACTCGTTTTTGTGTTATGTTGTGAAATAGGGCCTCCTTTGAAGATGGACGAGAGGGAGATAAGGAGCAAAAATAAGAGGGATAAGGGCCCTAATGAGGAGTGGGACGAGAGGAAGGTGGAAGAAGGGAAAGGAAGGATGAAGGGAAGGTTTTGAAAGGAGGGACGAGAGGAAGACTAAAGGAGGTAGAAGAATAGGGGATAGGAGGACGAGAAGATAAGGGAGAAGCTAGAAAAGGGAAGAGAGGAAGATACTTGAAGCTAGGGGAGACGAATGCAAGGAGAAGAGAGAAAAACTAGGATGAGGGAAAGGAGGACGAATGGGAGAAATGGAGAGCTGAAAGGTTGGAACGAAAGCAAAAGGGGCAAAAGTCAAAGCAAGCCAAAAGCCAAAGGAAAGCTAGACAAGGTTTCCAAACTTGGAGATGAGTGGAGCTTTGGGTTTCCACAGTTTAGAGAAGTAGATCTAGTAACCAGTAACCAAATAAAATTGTTTGAATGCTTGATGGGTGAGGCAAGAATCCCTTTGTTTCTTGATTTCCTAAAGCAAGACTCCTTTGGTAACCTGCAGAATGAAAGTGTAAACCAAGCAAGAACCCTTGCACTTGGGACAATACCTGAAAAGCCACACACTTAAGAGAAAAGTATAGATTTATAACATTTGTGCTAGATTGTTAGCCCTCTAAATCATAAAATCCAATACTTAAAAATCAAAAGCATATAAACGAAACATGATGTCACCTCATACAAGATGAAGCATGGCACACCAAGAGCTTCCACATTGACCTCCAAAGTCTCAACTTTATTCAAATGTTTAAACAAATTACAAAATTCTCTAGAGTTTCTATGCTAAAAGATCCATGAAGAATAGAGCTAAAAGAGCCTCTATTTATACCTACGCTGTTGGGAGCGGGAGCGAAAAGCGAAATTTTCAAAAGCTTCCGTTTCGGGAGCGTTTTTTATATAATATATATTTTAATATATTTTGATGCATATAAATTAAAAAAAACATGTATTATGCCAAATTAGCTATAGAAAACATCAAAACATAGAATCTAGATATTCATATAACCATTTAGTACACATTGATATAACATTAATCATCTAGTCTTCTAGATTCTAGGAGCTATAACTTATAACATTGTCATTAAATGATCATCATCAAATCATCAATCATCAACAACATCAACCCTCAAATTTCAACATATAATATTTGCCATCAAACTAGGCCATAATGTTTACAAAATAGGCCAACCGCCAAAATAAACATGAAAATGAAATACAAACTACAAAGTACTATGATTCTACTAAGCTTTCCGCTTGCCACGAGTAACTTCCAATTTCTTTTATCGTGTTCTAGGTGGAATAGGTGCTGGTGGAAGTGATCATGGAACATGAGAAGAAGATGAATGGCCCCCATGGGCTGAACTTGGACGTTGTGAAGCTAAAGGAAAAACTCCTGCATCCGGAAAGCTGCTTCTGCTTGGGGGTGGCATCTCTGTACGAGTACCTGTAATTGGATCATCATGATCACCCAATAGTTCATCCTCCAAGTGCTCTAATGCTATGGCTCCATCCTCCACATTAACCTCCTCTGAATTGTTGTCCCAAGTCAAATATGTTCTATCATTCTTGGCCGCCTCACAATAATGGGACAACAACCTCAAGTTGTAGTGCACATAAACCAAGCTTTCTGCATGATCTACATTCAGACTGTTTCTCTTTACACTGTGGATGAAATTGTAGGTGCTCCAACACTTCTCTGCAGAAGAGCTATCAACAACCTGTGATAGCACCCTCACCGCCAATTTATGCAAATATGTGGCTCCAGAGCCATGCATGTTCCACCAAAGGATAGGATCCAATCTGTCTCGATCTTTGGTTGCAAACAGGGAACCAAAGTGTCCATGCTCACTTATGTATTCGCTCAATTCACTCCGTACTTGAGCACACTCTTCCTCATCCGGGACCAACTTGTCTAATGCTTGCATATACCCAGCAACAACCTCTGGATCTGTGTGGGTTTTTTCCTAACTCCACCCCCAGGTGCAGTTTGGGCCAACTAAATTGGAGAATAGTATTTTGGGGTGAGGACATATGCAAGGGCATGGAGTGGAACATTTAGATTATCCCACCTTTTGACCACGTGTTTATGAATATGGTCATACAAGATTGTATCTCTTTGCTCAACAATGTCTTTCATTTGACCAAGCATGCTATCCATCTGCTCATATACCTCCCCAATCACCGGCTGATCTGTATCTGCAAAACGAATCATGTTATAAATTGGCTTGGTGAACTGCAGAACGTACCTAACCTGTGACCAGAAATGACCTTCAAGAACGATGTCCTCCACCTCCTGAAAGTCACTTCTATCTGATGCGCTTGCAGCTCTGTCTTTCAATTCCTGCCATGGATCACTTGAGACCATACTAGCCAATGCCTCTCTTACCTTCAAAAGCCTCCTGAAGGTGAGGTAGTAGCTAGCAAATCTAGTCTTTGCAATCTTCAATAGCTCCAACTTAGAGTGATTGCGAAAAATATGGTGGGCCATGCTATGATTGGTAATAAATTTGATCATTTTCTTACCTCTCTTGTACAAGGCACTAATCCATCGGTAATTAGGTTCCTTCATCTTAACAATATCATGCATCAAAAGGTTCAATGTGTGAACCAAACACCCTAACCAAAATATGTTGGGATACTTATCCTCAATGATTGCTCCTGCTGCCTTACAATTTGCAGCATTATCAGTGATGACTTGAATGACATTGTATGGCCCAATCTCTTGAATGGTTTTAAGTAAAGGTTGTGCAATATTAATAGCGGTCTTGTAGCGATCTGAGTAGTCATGGGCTGAAAGGAAGACCGCACCACTAGCAGAAACACCAAGAATATTTATCAATAGCTTGCCTTTAACATTTGTCCACCCATCAGATACAATGGATACCCCATAGTTGGACCAATCATTTGTGAACTTTCCAAGAGCACTATTGATTTTGGCTCTTTCCCTGTCAAGTCCCACGGTTCTAGCTTTGTCATACCCAGGGCTTCTGTATCCTTGAGGGCCACCATTGATGGCTTGTACCATTTCATGCCAATAGGGTGAGTGAAGAACATTGAATGACGCACCACATGCATAGAGAAACCTATAAACTTTTGAATCCACATCATCTCTACAACCTTGGTCAAGGAAATCGGATAATGTTCTTTGTATAGGCGAGACTCCATGGGGAGATGAGGCTCCCGATCAAGCTGATGATGATCCAACTCCACTACCAAACATTCTCTGTGGGGATTCAAAATCAACCCTCGATCTCTTGGAGTTGTTTTGAGCGTCCTCTTCTTCCATCCTGTATTTGCTTCTCTCTTTAGCTCCCACTTTGTCACAAGTTTTGACTCCATGAGACTTACCTACATCGCATGGCATAACCCCACACAAATGCTTTCTCACTCGGGTATATGAACCTGTGTATGTTTTCCCACAATGGGGGCATGCAAACTTTGTGGTTCCACCCCCTCTCCCTCCCCCTTGCCTTGTTACATACTTCCACAAAGGTGTTGTGTCTTTTTGTTTTTGCCCCACATCACCCTCTTCCCCTTCCTCCTCTTCTCCTTGGTATGCATCACTCTCTACCTCTTCCCCCTCATCACTACCACCACCATATCTACTTCCCAACACCATCATAATGAGAAGAAGTGGAATGAAAAACCAAAACCACATACCCATCATGTTTCTTGATTCAAGATGAGAGTCACTTGTTCCCTGCCATAGAATGATGGAGAAGAAGAAATTGGAAAGAGTAGGAGAAGAGAACTGTTATCACACAACTTGTAGTTTCCCCTAGAGGTATCCCATCCGGGACGGTAGAGGAGACAGGCAACTAAAGAGGTGACCCAAGAGATGCCACGGTTCCCAATGCAATGTGGGAGTCACGTCAACCGAGGCACTCTTCACTTTAGGTCAAGGTATAACTAGACCAAGGGGGAGACCCTATACCCCAATCACAGTTGATTGGACCTAAACAAAGGTTTCTAAGGGTAGGTAAATGATGAGTTACGGAAACCAATGCAAGGCTAAGTGGACCTAAAGGTTAAGGTATGGTTGAAGGTGGTGTGATGGATAATAAGTGTTTCAACCTATGAATGGTTTAGGCCACATGATGGGGTATGATTACTAGGTATAGTACCAAGTGTTTACACAAGTGGGTCTAGTTTCTTGGGAAGTGTGAAATGATTCTAGGTAGGCCCACAAGGTGAAGTTAGATGTGAGATTGGTACTATAGGTTAGATCTAGGCTAGATCTAGAAGTTGGAGTTGGTTCTAGGATTACCCATGTAGTAGATCTAGGGTTTGACACTAATCCCAAGGAGTGCGCCTTGCTTGGAGAAGGACTAGTGCCTTGTTGGATGGGCTAATGGGGTCAAAAAGTATGTCAAAGTGTAGATCGGGACACCTAGAAGCCAAGTCAAGTGGGTTGAATGAGATCCAATGGTTGGATCTTACTAGATCTAGGTTTTTAAGTGATGACCAAAAGTGGACCACAATCCCTTAAAACAAGGAATGCAATCCCCAAGGCGGATCGGGACAAAAGGATAGTCTAGACCTAGGTTTCAAGGCATGAGCAATCCAAATCCACAAAAATCTCCAACACCCACTTCCTAGAAGTGGTCCAACTCAAAAATCCCAAGGGGTGCGACTTTCTCAAGGAGAGGCAAAAAGTGGTTTTGGTGGACCAAACCAAGTCCAATGGCCACCAAAATGTAGATCCGGGATGCTAATACCCCGATCTATGCATGTTCAAAGTTTCAAGTGAATCCAATGGGTAGATCTTAGTAGATCTAAGTTTTAAGTTACCAATGAGGTCAAAGGGGGGTTTCAACTCCTCAAAACATGGAGAGATGTCCACAAGGTAGTTTTCACCAAAGTAAGGATATGGGTATGTGTTATCAAGTGTCTAGTTGTCAAATCAAGCGGGATCTCACATACCCATGTGCTAAATCTAGCCCAACAAGCCTCTCTCAAGGAAGTGCGCTTTAGGTCAAGGAGAGCTTTTTGTCTTAGAAAATGGGTCAATTCTTAGCCAATCACCACCAAATTATAGATCCAACTAGGGGTGGATGCTATAGAGGTGGGTTTTCAATATCTTTTCAAATTGAGGGCTAGATCTAAGTAGATCTAAGAAATACCAAAAACAAGGGTTTTAATTTGATTAGGGTTTTTGTGATCTAGAAATTATGGAAGATTCAAGGAAGAGAAGATCATACCTCTTGGGACATACCTGGATGAAGAGATGAATGCTAGTTGAGACGAGGATTACTTTGCCAAAGATCAAATGGAGAATTGTTGAAGCCCTCTTGCCAAATCGATTTTTCCAAGCCACATGAGATTCCTTCTAACCTGTCAAGCCAAGGAGCAAAGCATCAATTAGTTTAACAAATTGAAGGTAGATGCAAATAAGAGAGAGAAAAACATAGAATAGTTGACACAAAGGCAAAACCACTCCCTGTCAAACCCAAAACGACTTCTTCCAAGCTTGAAGGGCAAGCCTCCCCACCAATTCGCACTTGTCAAAGTCGCCCTCTCAACCTGCAAATAAAGTATGGCAAATACGCAAGAAAGCTACAAAAGATCCTCCAGTGCAATGGACAATAGCATTTACAATCGAAACAACCAACATCCACTCCAATCCAAGCATGTACTCCAAAAGATAGAAATTTTATTCCAAGAGCCAAGAGCCAAAAATCTCTAGATGATTTTACAATGAGGGGGTCTCCTCCTTATATAGGATAATAAAGACCAAAACCCTAGATCTCAAAACCACTTTTTGAAATGAGTGGTTGAGATTAAAAGATCTCACAACATAATCAATGGCTAAGATGAATCCATAACATAATATCACATGGATCACTCAACATAACAATAGCGCCCTCAATAAACGGTACAATAGAGGGTGACGTCATCCCACAAGAGGGGTATAAAGTACAATAATCCACCTCATGATGACTAGGACATGATAAAATAAGCACATGGTGGGGCTAGGAGGTATAAATCCTTGCTAGCTCACCCCAAGGCACAATGAAATAATAAAAATATGTCCAATATAATAATAATGACCAAAACTGTCCTCAGAATCCATGACAGTCGAGCAGTAAATATCCTCCTGTGATCAATCTGGAGATACCCACATGGTGAAAAATGACTGGAAGATAGTGAGATCAACCTGGAAGACCTCTGTGAAAACCAAATGCCAAAACCTTGCCTCAATTGCCCAAATCGATTTCCTCAGTGACCACTTTATCCCATTTTTTAACTGCCTCGGGAACTGTGAAAGTGCCAAAACTGCCTCCTAGGGTGCTAGCGCTGTCCATCTGAGCCCACCAGGCTCTCCGGGAGGGGGGATAAATGGTAATAACAAGTGGCTGTACCACCCCCTCCATCATCAGCGCCCTAGGTGAACTGGCCTCTCGGGGCCCCTGCTGCTCAGGTTGGGAAATCAGCCCCAAATCTGGTCAACAAGTGTAAAACTGCATCAATCACTGCCAGAAGTGCCCGGAACTGAAAGATAAGTGTCTCAATGGATCCAGAAGACCCAAATCCACTAGGAATGAGTACTCATACACCCTGGGTTGCCCTAATGGGCCAGCTGTAGGGTCCACCATATATGGACAATGTATAATCTGCTGATCTGTAATAATAATAACCTGCTGAACTGGATCAAACATCATCTGTATCATATGTCCATCATATGACATCATCATCAAACATGTGGGACCATAAATCATCACGGATCCCAAGAATATATATAATCAAGGATAAACCACATCAGTAGACTAAGACAATGCTTCTTTAATCACTTCATAGCTAAGCTCAAAGTATAAATTCCATTCAGTGGCATTAATTAAGTTAACATATTCCGTGATAATATAAAATTACTTGCACCCTAGTTCAAATGACAAACTTACCCATTGGACATGGTCAAACTGCTAGTGAAGGATGAAGGCTAGGAGCAAGGTTGGGCCAAGGGTTTGACTTGTCTAACTTAACTCAAAAATACTTTGGACTGGGAGAAGGGGGAAGCTACAAACTCTGTGCTGGACAAAAGAACACGGGGGATGGCTGTGCCTCACAAATGGATAAGTTGTTTAGAGAGTGCTTATTCAACTTTAGGCACCATGTCTACATCAAGTTGATCCAAGTTCATTAGGATCATTCAATTTATTTCCATGGCCTTTTTGGCCTACATAACCCTTCGGATTTCAGATGTGCTGAGAAGCACAACTAGTTGCAGCTTGCATCCAGGGCATGTTTTTTTATATATTCACAAGGTCAGCAATTGTTTAGATATAGCTTTTAAGAACTATTGCTTTTTGGACCTTTCTTTATACTCTTCGAGGAGTATTTTTAGCTTTTCATTGCTCTTGCCCTTTTTTTTGTTTCCATGGGCGAATTTATTTAGTTTCCACAGGTAGAACATGAGCTTTCAGTTTTAGCCAACAACATCTCAAGTGACTAGGGGGAGTTCGAGCCAAGGCCTACAATCCAACTCACCAAAGGCAAGTTCTGTCACCAACTCAGAGCCGAGACACTGAATAAACAGGGATGCGGTCCAAACACAGAGGTAGAAAAATGGGGAAGTCCTCAATATCAGAAAGTCAAATAAGACAAGTCAGGGTTTAAAGTCAAACAAGAAGGTCATGTATGGATGGAGACAAGTGGATATGGAGCCTACACTAGCAGACAACAGGTGTCGGGAAAGACCATGTCTATGTAAGGTGAAATACCAGTAAGTTTTGTTAGATGACCTAAAAGTGCAAGCAATTGTCCATTTTAAGGTTTACAGTTCATTTTAAATAGTTTGCCACATCAGGAATAATATACCAAGCACATGCTATAATCATGACTAAATCAACAAGCTAATAATCCACTGTCAGTGAGAACATATCCATAGATCATACAACATCATCATAATAGCAATCATCATGCATCATCTGAAACACTGCTGAAGTACATCTCTAGGCACTGAACTGAAACTGTAATGGGATAAGTGGTCACATCAGTCATCCAAACTGAACTCTCAAGGCTCAGCCTTGACACAAGGTCATGTACAAATCTGAATAATATACTGCTCTGATCATGAGTGATCCATAATATATAGCCATGCTCTGGAATAAATGAAGCTCTGGAGTGTGCAGATATCTGCTGTACAAGAATAGTAGCCCTGCTACTATGGTGTGATAACAAGAACATTGCAAGTTTTCCATTTTTTAACATAGTGAAAAAAAATTGCAAAAACAAACAAAGGTGAGTTTTTAGAGCCTACCTTTTAGCTCTTCAATGGTGGTTGAATGTCTCTATGGAAGCTTCAATCTCCCTTGCAAGCTCTCCCCTTCAATCTCCCCTTCAATCTCCCACTCAAAGCTCAAAGCTCTCAAACAACTAGCAAACTCACTCCAAGCTCAAACTCTTCCCAATCAAGCAAATGAGTAATGGAATGAGTCCAAATGGACTCATTCACCCTTTATTGGCCCAAAGTGACCTAGCCCACCAAAAAAAATCCCCCCCAAAAATATTAAAATTGAATTTTTTTTTCAAGAATCCGCCCTGTCTGTGGAATCGACCTCAGGAGTGATTTCGGGTTCGATTTTTAAGCCTGGGTTCGATGAGGGTTCGATCCGGAATCGACTAGGAAGCGACGATTCCTCAGCAAATTGGAATAATCCAGGGATCGTTTTTGTCATGCCCAATTCGCGAATTACGGAATCAATTCCGGGCGGAATCTATGAGGAATCGTGATTCCGTCCGGAGCGCGAATTGGGTTCGATTCGTGAGGGGTCCCAGGGATTCCCAACAGCGTAGATTTATACAAATACAAGACCCTAGTCTACCCTAATTCGAATTGGCTATGGATGGAACCAATAGCATGAGTCACAAAATCGAATTGCCATCAAATCTCAATCAAAATCCCTGTCAAGCCAAGCTTGGAGTGCTCAACTCCTTCATAATTCGAATTGCATTGAGTTAGGGTGGGGAGGTGGCCTCCACCTAGGCAAGGCGCCCCCCATCCCTTTCCTTGGAAGTATCACCCTCCATACATCACTTGCCATGTGTATAACTCGAGCTCCAATGAGGGTTGACGTGAGGATATCAAGGAGGGCGTGAATGCCACATAACACAAGCTTGGAGCCTTGTGATGAATGCTAACTCGAATCTGTGATGGAGTGTGCCCTCAATTTGAGGAGGGCGCCTACCTTAGCATTTATTACAACTCAACCATCCATTTATCATGTGCCAACACACCAAATTGAGTTTTGCATGAGGAAGGGCGAATTCTCTTGGAGTTAATCACTGCTGGTGATTGAATACTTGACTGGATGATGACTGAGATGATTGGAATCTTCATTAATGCCCAGTGCCATGTCAATTAGCCTTTTATTTTAATCCATTTGGATTATTTTGGAGAGATTTGGATTATCTCCAAATATTCATTTTTTAATATTTTAATTAATAATTTCTCTGTAAATGACTTTTTTTGAGAAATTACTAATTATGAGGCTGAATTGACATCCGAAACTTAGGATAAACTGGTCCGGGGATCATGAATGATTTTTGGCTTAAGGTTAGAGCCTTCAATCACTGAATTCGGATTCCGGATGACTGACATATTACAAATTGAAATTTTCCCATTTAAACTATGGAAAAATTTATTAAAATTTTAAAAATAATTAAAAACCCAAAACCGGAGGACCCGGTAAAAATTTTTCGAAATTTTTTCTGAGGGTCCTAGTGACTTAGGACATGACCAAAACCTATTCTAATAGTGTCTAGTAGGCTTATATACATCAGTTGGACTCTAACAACCCCCCATGGCTAAAATTTTCAAAATCGGGCATTGCAGCTTTGGAGGAGGCGAGAGAAAACCTCATCAATTATAGCTCGGCTATAGGCAAAGTATAATTGACAAGGGAAAAAACTCCCTGGAATACCTTAGTTGCTTAACCAAGTCATGGGGAACCGAGCCACTCAAAATCCTACTAGTACAATTTATTACAAACCCCATGGGGCCATGGTCATGTCGACTAAAAAAACAAAATTGACTAGCCAAAACTGGCTAGGCACAAAGGATGGATCATCTGATACACCGGAACACAAACACTTATCATGTTTGTCAAATGGCGGCTCTTTAGATAATCCAACTATGGTACAAAAAAGTTGGTAACAGATTGCAACTACTTTGTGTTTGTATTCATGGCATGGCTCTTCCAACATAAGCCTTGAGAAACACAAAGGGCTTATGAACATAGCTAAGAGGACAAACCTTTTCATTTATTGGATTGCTAACTATACATCTACCTAGACTCCTCTCCTCTCAATCATCCTATACCAATGCCAATTGGTACACTATTGTTTTGAGTCTTTTGACTCATGATTATGAGATACATTTATATATTTGATGTCATTTTGTATTGGTTGTCCACTTTTGTGTCCTTGATGGGATAATTATCAACATTTATGATTTAGCATTGACTTTGATGTATCATTTTTTATTTGGCATTCACTACATCATCTATATATCTGTGTGTTTCCTATATTTATGTGCCAATGTGTTTATTTGATGTTGTTTGTTTATATGTTTAAAAAATTGAATAAAAAATAATTTATTTTGTATTTTTTAATGCCTGTCGTGGTTTGCCAAATTTTCCCGATTTTTTCCCCGTTGTTGCCAACAAGTTGTATTCGGGACCCTCATTGATTTTTTGCCGATGCCAATGTTATCAACTACGGGTCAAATGGTGGCTTGATAGGAGGCCATCCTAATGAGGAAGAATGACCAATGAAGCTGAGATGTACACATTCCTATGGTCCACCTCCTTGCTATCCCAAATTGCAGAAAATTTACTAAGGGTATTACTAGAGCAGATAAAATCCAATACACATGAATATTATGATTATCCATAATGAAGCATATGTGCATTTAGCCAAGTTTAGAGAAAGAATGCATCAACAAAAACATTCCATGGATAACATAAAGGAAAGGGGAAAGATTATACCTACTTTTCATTTCACATGTATTTGTCAAGGAAACTAAAGCAAAAAGGGGAAATAACATAAATATCTAAAAGATTTTCTCACCCATAAAACACACTATTCATCCTCCAAAAGCATCAATAGATATTCAACAAAGCTCCAATGGATTTCTCCCACATCCAACCATGAAAAATGAGAGAGGAAGAGCTACTTTTTATATAGAGTCTAGCTCAACTTCCTTTACAATAAACAAGTAATTGTTTTCCAGGATCCATTAGTTCTCCAAGGAATACAATAAAATATTTCATCCCTAACCCCCTCAACAAGATTCTTACAGCAATGAGTTGTTAAGATTTGTGGCCTTTCCTAGGAGAAACAATATACTAATAATCCTTTATTCAAAGGAAAACAATATAATAATTCTCTCATGAAACTAACTCTTTGAGAAGATTCAACAATAATAAAATATCGAGTTAGTTAGGAACCACTTTCCCCAAAATAGCCATGCAGATGGGGGTACCTCCTCTAGGTGGTTGAGTGATTTGACCAAGAAATAACCTTCAAGAAATAATACATAACCTCCAAAATTTGCGTCCTCAAGGAAGAAGTCCCACGTGTGAACAAGGCTCCAAAAAGGGGACGAATTAGGGTTTGACCCAAGCAAGATTCCATTAAGTAATAAAATAATCCCTCCATGTGATACATCCTGTATAAGTGTGTGCAATAAACTCATATATCCAGGGTGCCCTTCAAGAGAGAGAACCGACCTCTAACCAACTTCTTGAGGCACATTTGGCTTCCTCCAAGTACTTTTTACAAGGCACAACCACCTCCACACTAGTGAGAAACGTAAGGAGTCAAACCTAAGTTACCGGAAACGCCCCTCTAACCCTGCTGAAACGTCGTTCACTGTTTCTGATACGGAAGCTGATAAGAAACGACATTTATACGGATCCGAAAACTGTGATACAGATCAGCTGCAAAGTGATACGTTTCAGCGCACAGTAGATACGGATCAGCGTGCAGTTGATACGGATCAGGTGGAGGACGAAACGGATCACGTTGAACACGAAACGGATCACACAAATGGTGATAAGTTTCAACGGATTTTTTCCTCGTTTCTAGCGTTTCACCATTAAAAATGCGATTTTACTGTGTATTTTGGAAACCCTAGAGGGCCCACTACGAAACTTATTTTCTTGTAAATGTAAACACTGGGTTGCACTTGCCATAGATTGCACACCACTACATCAGTCGAGGTCATGGGTGGTCGTGGTGTCCATTTGCAGCAGCAGTCGAGGTTGTGGGTGGTCGTGGTGTCCATTTGCAGCAGCCGTCGAGGTCATGGGTGGTCGTGGACTCTTGACTATGAAGAATATCTAGAGAAGAAGCCGGAGAAGTGGACTGACAACGGAATTCTGGTGTACTCTTCTGCGTTCCTGCCCAATGCGTTCTTAGCTGGAGTTCGGGGCAAGTGGGACTAGATAGGCAATTAGTTTCCCAAGAATGTTTAGGGCTTAAACATAACAAAGATTAAAGTATGGCAATTATTTTCCTAAGAATGTTTAGGTCTTAAGCATATAAGCCGAAGCTTGTTATGCACCTTACATTTAGTGTAGTTGGCTTTTTGTGGATTATAACCTTGTCATTTCTCAGCTTTACTTTTCGTTTTTCCTTTCAATTTGTATCTTCCACAAAATCATTTCGTCGGGTAATATGAGTTGCCTTATTCGAAATAATATATTTTCTATTTAAATTAAATTAACATGGATGCCTATTTTAATGAAAATGGGTTTGACTGATTTTCAAAATTAAAAATATACACTTGGTAATTTTATAAGTTTGCATTGAATTGCAAGAACTAGATTTTGCAAATTAAGTTAAGTTGTAATTTTTGAGATGAACGGGAATTGAGCCATGATATATAATGAAAGTTTAAAGGACAAAAATTATCATTGCCCCATGTGGAATAGAGTTTTATGAATACTATACAAATAAATAAATATATAATTTTTATTTTAATAAATAAGTTTGCTTATAATAAAAAATTTAGTTACTTTTGAGCTTTGAGCTTTTGTCCTTTGTTGGGTGTCCTTTTGTCCTTCGTGCAGCAGTCTCAGACTTTGGTTTCTGCAGCAGTCCGGTTCATGCAACAATCCCTCCAGTCACTAATAAAATTTAAATAATTTTCAAAAAGTTCTTATATATTATATTTTAGCATTGTTAAATACAAACTAAATGAAAAATAAAACATTACATACAAAAAGATAAAAATAAATATATTATAAATGAAAAAAATAAAAATAAAAATGTATACACAATAGATTCAAACAAATCTAAAAAGTAAAAGAATTAAAAATACCCTTATAATATCGTTTATTGTTTTTTTTTTAGTTTTTTATATGAGGTTCTAAATTTCTCCTACCCTAATTGTCAACTTCAATCAAGGTATTTGGTAATCACCATTTATTTAATATTTATCAATAGTGTTTGTTTTTATATGAAGTTTTAACTTTTCATAGTATCTTGTTACAAGTATGATTTGATGTCTGATGATATTAGATAGTAGTCTTTGACTAAGTTGCACTGAGTTTGATGATGTACAATGATAAGTATTATGACAATGATAAATGATGAATGGTAATTTAAACATTTAAAATTTTATGTCTTATGGTTTATATATATATACGCACACACACACACACACACACACACCGTTTCCCTGCCGTATCGTATCCGGCCTTTTTGAAAATTTGCCGTATCCGTTCCCCCCCGGTATCCGTATCTGTTTCAGCGCAACTTAGAGTCAAACCATGTATGAATAACTCCTTTGACAAGATAAACTCTAATCTTGAAATAGCTAGAACGCCCTTGTAGAATGTGCCAAGTAGGTTAGATATTCCTTCAGCAAATAATATTCTATGCCAAGAAGGTTAGATCCAGCAAATTCACCCTAGAGGAATGTCCATTTACCAAACATCGTGAATTTTAGCTTTCAAACCATGGACACAAGCAGGTGTGCCCTAGGGATGTGTGCCAACCTTCCAAGCCATGAAATTTTTCTTTAATGTATACTTGCCTCAACATGTGTGCCAAGAGATAGGGTGCTCCATGGAAAACTATAGTATATCTTGCAATAATCATTATCCAAGTGTGAAAGGGGCCAAATGAGCTAGGGCACTCTCACACTAAGCCTTCCATGTGGTCAAATGTAGTCAAACCAAGATCAAATATCCCCAAATCACCCTCATGCGTGTACAAGGCTAGTGCTCCATCAAGGGGTGTTAAATGCATCATGAGAAACGGTTATATGTGGAAAACATTACCTTCCCCTAGAGCGCTCCCATTAGGGGCCTCCAACCAAGATGAAATACATTAATGATCATGCTGGAACCTTTGCAAAATAGTCAAAGTGGCAAGGTAATCCACCTCCATGAATATTTATAACAATAGAACCTTAGAAACCATAGCAAAACCCCTTTTTATTTCATCATCACACCCATAATAAATTATTAACTCTTAAAACTTAGGGAGACCCGAAGTTGATGATTTCCCACTTCCAAAAATGCACTAAGTGTTAAATAATTTTATCGAAGTAGACAATATTACTTCAAACATGTCAACACTATCAAAAAGGGAGGCCGCACCAATTATCAATACCACTAACCATTAGCACATGCGATCACAATCCAACACTAGCATCAACCCAACCATCAGGAAGTGGCATTTCTAAGCCAAAACACAAGTGTACCTGTTGTCCATCAAAACATGCAGCAATATGGACCTACAGGCTCGATCTTTGTGACAAAAAAAATCACAAGTGTTGTGATGAAAGTCACAAGTGCAAGCCTGATATAACATTAGGGGTAACACAGCTTGTTCATAGATGCAATTTGGTAGCTAGTTGGCAATGCCCTAATTAGCAAAAGTTTGCAATTTGAATCTTGATCCAAAGATGCAGCGCTTTTGGGTGTGAACACAATTGGAGTGCTTTTGGGCGTACAAACCAAAAGAGAAACTGTTTGGAACAAAATTAGTTGAATGATATTGTCTATGTTCAATGCAGCCTTAGATTGAGGCATAGCCAATTCTTGAAGAAGACCCCTAATTCGGTCACCATAGTCATGGATGATATTGACTCCTCCTCAATGTGGGCTGTGGAGACTCAAGAAGTAGCATTTGACAATGAAGACCTATCTTGGATGGACTTGGACCCATCTCCATGGGCAGAGGATGTAAACATTGGTGTTGCAACTTCAGGCCCAGGGAAACCAAGTCACGATTCCATTCCCGAGTCTAATCATGTTGAGGTTGTAGAGGATGAGGAAGCTTCATATGAACAGATTGTATAGTCTAGTAGTTATTCGTTGGAACTTAATACAATGCTTATTTTTGGACTCTAGAGGCCATTTAGAGCCTCTTTGTTTATGTATTTTGATTAAAATATGGATTGCCTTATGCTATTTTGTTATATGTACCCTTGTTATATACATGAAAAAACTTACATATTTGTGTCTAATGATTTGGAACTTGGGATTCACATGGATGTACATCAATATACCTTTTTTAATCAAAATTTGAATATTATGTATTTTTTGGTCAACTGGTTTTTGGTTCCAGTTTTTTACCGGTTTCGGCCTAGGATAATCACAGCCTCTGGAGACTGGTGAGATACAACCCACAAAATACCTCAGTAATAGGTGTTTTTTCAGAGTATCACAGACTGGCTACCTTTTCAGATCAAGGCTGCATGGGAGCGCCCCCCACCCCCTCGCTCCCGCTCTCGAAGCTCGCTCCCAAAACGCTCCCAGTTTTGGGAGCATGCTCCCAAGGTGCTCCCGAGGCACTCCCTGCCTCTCCTATACTAAAAGCTCCTATACTAGGTTGGTCATTTGATCACAATGTTATAGTACCTCCCTTCATTGCCAAGCTCATATAAAAGTAGTTGTGATTGATCATTTGATGATAATGTTATAAGTTATAACTACTAGATGATTGATGTTATATGGTTTAATCTATGTTTTTTATAGCTAATTCAACATCCTACATGGTTTTTAGATATAAATCCATCAAAATATATCAAACTATATACTATATAAAAAACGCTCCCGGGACGCTCCCAAAACGGGAGCTTTTGAAAATTTCGCTCTGCTCCCGCTCCCCGCTCCCGCTTCTCGCTTCCAACAGCATAGATTCAGATTATTACACACCGAATAATTACCAGAATCTTTAATATCAATAGGAAATTTGTCGAGGGGGATTTCATTACCTCGTGTTTTTCCTTTGGGATGAGCTTCTGCAGGGCCTTGGGAGCAACTATGCTGGCCATCTATTGGATCGATCTCTCCTTGTGTGATTGCCAAAATGGCAATCTCAAACAACAGGGTGGCCATTTAAATGCCCCCCTGTGCTCTTATAACAAACACGAAAATCCACAGCCTCAGGGTTGTGCAAGCTCCAGTAAATCCAAAACAGTGAATGTTGCAGTGAGGGGAATAACTTCAGACCTAACCCTAGATGTCTTCGCAATCTGAAATCATATCAGAGTTTCTTCCCATTTGCACGTTAATATTCCAATGGATGTATTTTATTATTGACCAAATTTACCCCCAATCAATAGGATCTAAACATATAGTTTCTGGTGAACAATTGTTGTAAGGCTTATGCTGATTTTAGTTCTTAAATTGTGGAATGATTGACGAGTGATTTGTTGAAATTATTGACCAACAGTTGTAATGATGAAATCTTATTGGTTACCATTTTTCCATGTCCAGGGAAGTAGTAGGATCAAGTTTCTCAATATTGTATTCTTGCAGAGAATTTTCATATTTTGTAAAAAACCTTCAATTGCTAATGTTTTGTCTGAGTTTAAAATATCTATATGAATTGCTAGTGACATAGGCCATACATTAGTGATATATTGGAGAAAGCCTTTTGACCCTTAAAAGAACCACTGGGTTTTTCGGTAGCTTGGAGAATATTTCAAAGTTGATAAAGCTTGGACAGGAAAAAATTATGATCATTACAATTTGCAGCACGTATAGTGTCACTCGTTGCAATCTTTCTTTGATATTGCATGAGTCCAGTGGGGCTACAGACAAAATAAGATGCACATGACATTTACTCAATAAAAGAAAAAGAAAAACATCACCTAAACAAGAAATTGGAAAGAAGATCAGTTACTTGTGCACCAAACAATGCAGTGCTAGCACCTCTCCAGATCGTGTTTGTTCTTCAAGGTATGATCTTATAGCCAAATATCAAAATTTCTGAAGGAGCAGGAGGCATCCGTTATTTCCTATCGAAAGCACGTTTCTATTTAGAAGAAAGAATAGCTTAAAAAAATCTCTACATCTGAGATAGTGTTCTAAACTAAAGCACTTTACTTAATAGTTAAAACTTAAGACCACCATTTGTACTTGATATATAACTTTTGCTTCTGTTACTGCTCTGTTCCAGGAGTCCTGTAAGCTGATTTGTTATCTCGTTTTGTAATCTTCTATTTTCCTAATAGTAGTTTTTCTTGTGATCTTCCAGTTAATGGAATCTAGCTCTCTACCCATGTTAGACTACTCAAGTCAGCTTATTTCCCATTAACAACATTAAAAATGGGGGGAAAAATTAATCATAAAAATGCACGACAGTAGTTGTTTACTGATCTAATTGTTTTGTGTGCTCTTGTAGGCATGGTTACGAGTATCAGAGGGGTTGCACACTTACGATCAAGTATTAGTAGGAGCACTGCTGGGTTCTGTTGCGGCAATTGTTTGGTTTACGCTATGGAAAGCTATTGTGCTACAAGCTTTCACTTCTTTTTTATGGGTTCGGATAGCCCTCTATGTTGGTTCAGTTATTCTTAGTCTGGGATTCTTATCTTTTGTTGTTCGGACATGGCATTTTGGAGAAGTCTAAACATGATTAATTTGTGATCCTTTTTACTTCCAAGGTTGTACATTATGGATTCCATTCAGGAAGGGATTTTATTTGCTCCATTTATTTTATTTATATATGAAAATCATTTTCGGAAGATTTTAGTGGCCTCAAATATAATTTGGTTTCACATGTGCTCAAATCCCCTGCAAAGTTTCTTGTCAAGTGTTCTTATTGATGAACACAAAGGTGGACTCTGCATGCTTTGAAGGACTCAAAATGTAACTCCATGTTTATTATGCACCCACATTGTCAACAAGGGCTTGGGAGGTCTGCAAAGGTTGCTTATGAACTTTCAATCATCATGCTCTAGCTGCTTACATTTTGATTGTAGTGGTCCCAGTGAAAAGACTATCTTGTGTTGTTTGTTCCAAAAAAACTCTTACAATAGATTTGTCTTCCGTTTTTCCTTTTGAAATATAAGCTCACAAACCCTTGCTAATGAACATTGTTGCAAATTTTGTAAAACTTGGATATTATCCTGTATATTTAGATGAGAGTGATTTTTTTATGTCTCAGAGAATTTTCCTGATTTTTTTATATCAGAGAATTTTCCCATGACTTTGTATAGGTTGTATTCACTTTTACCAGCAAAAGATGTTTTTTTTCTAGTAAAGTTGTAGAGGTATAATTAATTAACAAAGCCGAAAAACATAGCCGAAATTACATAGGTAGCAAGAAGATCTAGCGCCAGCTGGGGAGGCCTCAGGTAGTGAAGCCATCCCAATCGCTCAAAAACATTGTAAAAACTAACATTATACAAAAATAAGACCTTATGGGGGAGGCCTACCCAGAGTTGAAGGGTCTTGTTCAAAAAATACATGACATAGATGCTGAGAGTTCTGAAAACAGACTGTAAAAAAGATGAAAACAAAAAAGTTGGATGTTACAGTAGTAACCCAGTACCCTTGGAGCCCATCTAGGGATTTGCTTCAGCATGTAGCGCATTTGGATCTTCTTCAATGATGGGGCAGTTGTCGTAGTAGTCTTCCACCGTCCCAGGGGAGCAGAGAACAGGGGACAAAGGTTTGGTACTGTCATCGGGAGGAGAATTGAGACCACCTTTCTGCATCAGGTCGAGGTTGGCCAGTGTTGCGGAAGGAATAGCAGCGTCCTCCCTAACATGAGTGTCTACTCCGTTCGAACCGTCACCCTGCTCCATTGGCGCATTGTTATCTACATCTTTTTGGAGGGTCTCCAACTCATTACTGCGTCCAAGGGAAAAATTCTCCCAGGGCATGTTTGTATCCATAATACCGAGACGATCTGCCATATCTGTCAACTTGAAATTGATATCCCTGAGAGTGTTAGTATTAGCGATCCAATTGGCCGCTACTTCCTCCACCAGAGTACTCATCATATTCTTAATTAACCAATAGTGGTTGATGGTTCCTCCATTCCTCCCTGAAGCCAGAATGGCCGTGACTCTGCGAGCTTCCCAACTGTCTATGAGGTTGCGGGTGGAGGTGGAGACGCTCTTTGCATAGCCATCCATCGCAGTCCAGTCCGTGATATTCCTGGATCGACGACTAGAACCCCTTATGCTACCACCTCGACGAGGAGTGCCTCTTGGTCGCGTCATGGCTGCAGGACGACAGAGAACGTCTAGAACCAAGACCATAGGTGTAACAATAGGATGGAGCCAGAGCAATGGAATAATCTCGAGTGTCGACGTTAAACCTCAAAGAGCCCAGACTGCACGCTTTAACCCTGCATAGATAATTAATGTCATTGGCTAGCATTCTTGAGGAGGGTGGTGAATTAATGCTGGAGGTGCTTTCCAACCCCATCTACCGACGTCGTAATGCGCTCTGCATGAGGACGAGTAAATGCAAAGCCTTGGGGGAGGGCCTCCCTTAATAACTCATCGTCGTCGTCTTGGAGGATGCGCTGACAGGTGGAGAGCTTCGTAGGCGGGTTGGTGCAAGTGTTCTTTGGGAGTTGGTTGGAGCGGGCACCATGTGGAGGCTGGCTCATGTGGGATGGGTTGTCACCTGGATCCAGGGTTACCAACAAAAGGCGTTACAAAGAATCTGCATAACATTTGGCTGCTCTTTTTCATTGTTCAATAGCTTTGCCAAATGTCCAAGTAATTTTTGTTTTTATTGCCAAAAGGACCTGCAGAACAAGCTCTCCCATATAAGGGATAAAAGGGCCATCCATTAATAATTTGAAAGAAGTATATCAATGAATCTTGAAAACCGTTTCCATCTAGCAAGTCTGGAACGTATCTCTAGTTTCAGAAACACCTCCGGATGCTGGAAACTCTTTCCAAAACATATCAACTTTAGTTATTTAAAATAGGCTTTTATCCTTATTTTAATTTTTTTTACTAAATTACATGGGAACACAGAGAGGAAATATATAGGGCAAATACAACCACTATGTTTTGGTAGATGCATTGGTTTCTTGAGATAAACATATGATGTTTTATAATAATAATAATAATTTATTTTTAAGGTGTCAGCTAAGCTAGACATCAATTTGGGTGACCTTCCTTTGTACAATGATGAAATTTGACCATCACTCTTTTTGGTCAAACAAAAATATTATGTTCCATATTTTTAGATCACATAAATTAATAATTTGTCCATTTTAATTTCACAAAAAATTATAAATTGTGATTTTTTTATAAATAAAGGAGTGATGATTTGTTTTCAAAGATTCAAAACAATAAAATCAAGATATCAAAAACACAATTTCAACATTTATAATAGTATTAAAATTCTTAATATAGAATTTATAATATATAAATTCGAGAAATCAAAAACACAATTTCAATATAAATGTAGTATTAAAATTTTGAACATAAATTTCATAATACATATAACTAGATAAAAAAATCAAATAATTTATTGCAGGGCAAAATCACATTGCACACTTTGCTCCCTTCTACATTTAGTACTCAAATATTGAGTCTTTGATTCCTAATATTTGAAATTTCAACTTCTAATTTTTCTCACCCACTTAAATTATGAAATTATTCATTTTTCCAGCTATTTTAAATGCACAATTCTACATAATTTCTTTCATAATTATTTATTTTATGGTAAAATATTAAATTATTTTAAAAATAACTTGTTTTTATTAAATATTTATATATATCTTATATATAATTAATTTAAAAAATAATTCCAAGGTAATGAATATTTCTCTTTTAAATATTTATCACAATAAGCAGTATACATTTTGTTTCATGGTGAAACTATATTGACTATAGATTACTCTACATCCATCCAATTTTTATAAAGTTTTACAAAGTTATCAAATAATAATATATTAAACACAATAATTTACAAATTAAAATGTTTCCTATATTTTTAGAAATTTGATAATTTCATTTTCTCACTGATCCAAAGGCACATGGATGTGATGTTTTATTGTCAAATTGCTTTGAGTATACATTACTTCACTCTTCATCCATTCAGTTTTTATAAAATTACAAAGTTATCAAAATATTTCCTATGTTTTTATAAATTTAATAACCCATTTTTTATTGGTCCAATGGCATATATATGGGACATAAATCTTTACAGAAACAAATATTTTTTTTTCAGAGGAAAAAAAAACGTACTATTGCTATTCACCAGAATCAAATAGTTCAACGATATACAAAGTCTCATAATCTCCCGACTTTTCATCATCTCTTAAGCACGCAGGCTCATACAAAAATAACAAAAGATCCATAACTAAGATCAATGATTTTTCAATCCTGCATCAAATACAACTGTAGATTTCAAAAGCACTGGTACATGTTCAAAAGTCACCAAAAAAGTATAGCTCCCCTTTATCCAGAACACTTTGCTCAAACCATTCTTCCCAATGAAGAAATCCTTCCATGCCATCAAAAGCTTGTTTTGATAAACGATCAGCCAAGTCATTGTGCTCTCTATAGATATGTTCAAATGTGATCTTTTCACATTTTTCTATCTCCATCCTAGTACGCAAGCACCAATGCTGAAGAGCCAGAACATGTAAGTTATATTCCCCACTTGCCCATTTAATCATGACCTATGAGTCCCCATAAACCATTAAGTCCACAAGCCCAAAGAAATTTGCAGTCCTAAGCACACACCAAAGTGCTAGTAACTTTGCTTTCATGTTTGTACCTGTTCCACAATTTAAGCGAAGAAAGAAATAGTGATCTTTGTTTAAATAGATCACCCCACCTGCTACACACAAACCTTGTTGAGCTGCACCATCAAAAAACAGAACCGGCTGATTAACCGAAAATGAGAAAAGGTTGTTTTTATTAGGAATGTGATCAATCATATCATATTTATAAATCTGAGCCATCTTCAGTACTGTTACCCCACAGGCTGGAATCTCCAGCATTCTGCCTTGAAATGTTGCACTGTTTCTGGCACACCAAAGAACCCATGCAAAAAAGATTGGAATAAAGAGATTTTTTTTTCCTTCCTGCACCAATTGAGAAGACAAGAATCAAAATCCCCGACATCCCAAACATCATTTATGTGTAAGTCTGCACAGACAATGTCCCAGATATCTTTTCCAAATCGGCAACCCACAAATAGATGACTGATAGATTCCAAATTTTGTTTGCACAGGATACACCAATTAGGACCAACCCAGCCACGCCTTAATAGCACATCCCAGGTTTTTAAAGTTCCCTGTAGTGCCTGCCAAAGGAAGCACTTGATTTTCAGAGGAAAATCCCACTTCCAAATCTTTTTATACCACCAATGCTGTGGATATATAAGTTTTTTCTGAATGATTCTAATATATGCATCTTTTGCTGTCACAATACCAGATTTCTCATTTCCTGTCCAAACAATTTTGTCCTCCACATTATTTAGATGAACACCAGCCGCACATAAATCCTGTACAAACCTGTCCCAATCAACTGCATCCGATCCCCGTAGCCTTAGGTTGATAGAACTAAGTCAATAATTCCCATCTCCAGAGAACCGAGCACCATTCTTGATCATGTTCAATGTACTTAAACCATGCACTTTTAAATAACCCAGCAATCTCTCAGATAGATGATATGAGTCCTCCATACCCAGAATAGGGTCTTTCCCAATATAGATCTGCACACCAGTACCAACCTGCCATTTAATATCTTCAGCTATCCCATCAAAAACCTTAAGCAAACCATGCCACATAGGAGAAATACTCCCCAACATAGTCTTTGGTTTCCAAAACCAAGACATCACGTTCATCTTTATATACTTGCTATATATAACTCTTGACCAAAGAGTACTACCAAAAACACCTCGCCATAAGCTCTTCATCCTTAGAGCTATATTGAATGTCTTAAGATCTTTGATGTTCCAGCCACCGAATCTCTTAGGTCTAGAGATGGTATCCCAGCCAGTCGTGACTAGCTTGGCTTTTTCCACACTGACAAATATATTTCTTATGAGAAAAATAAAATAAAAACAATAAATATTTCAAATTTTATGAGGCTGCCACATTCACTATATTCAACATAAGGTTGGTAGATTACCCATGGCTTTCGGAATGCAAGGGCATACTAGCCTTGTGGGTTGTAAGTATCAAAATGGTAATCAATTATGCATGTTTGGTAGTGATTTTCTTGGTTATTTTCAGTAATGCTTGCCAAATCAAAAAGTTGGACAAGCATGTGTTGCAATAGAGGCGGTGGAATTTAAAGAATAATCTCACTTCAAATGCAGCAAAGCTTTTGTAACACCCATCCTAATGACGGGTGTTAGTAATCTAACATTAATAACAGTATTTGAATTTTATCTACATATATTCTTAATACAAATTTTTGCATTAAAACATTTATTTGTATGATTCCTTAATTATAGCATATTAGGTATAATTATTACAACCTTTCCTACTAGTTTTGTAAATTTCATACCATATCATCATATAAATTAAATGCAATTTTAAGAGAAATAATATAACCAAGGTAAGAATAGTAGATTACCTTAATGACTATTTGAATTAGCAATCATGTAGCAGTCTCAATAGTTCAATCATTGGTCCAACTAAATACTATTACCCAAAACTGAGATTAGTCCTCCCAGCTAACTAGCAGCTAAGCTCTTAGTTCTAGGAAACCAATGAAGTTTCCTAACCCTCCGGGCCCACAAATCCACTAACAACAACAACAGTCACTGAACTTTCCAAGTTCAAGTATCAACCTCTAGGATTTAGTTTCAAGATATCACAATTTGTTTCTCTCCTCAACTCCTCCAAGTGTCAACAACCAACCCTTGTATCATCACCAAAATCCTCTTTTAACCTGATCTTACCACTACCTTACTCCCTTCTTGAGAAAGGCCCTAGGAAGGTCCAAAATTATATAATAGTAGTTTCCCTACCCTCCTAATGGTCAGATAACCCACTTAACAAAGTAGGTTCTCTCATTAAATCAACTTATATCTCGTAAATCCAAATATAATAAAATAATAAAATATCTACCTATCACAATTATTCTTGGGCAAGTCAAATATCGCTCACATCAATCTATGTTTGGTAATCATTAAATGGATCAAGTTATAAAATGACATGCAAATGAGAAATAATGCTTACCAAATGAGAATGAAATGAAATGTATTTAATACAAATACAAATAAGATGTAATTAATATTAGGGAAATGTAAATGAACCAAACATGGAATGTAATTGATACGAATGCAAATGAATATTCATTATAATACTATATTTCAATCTTTATTACATCCATCAACCATTATTGATAATAACAATTTAATCATCAATATACACTAACTAATAATAGTGGCCACATGAAGGTATGTATGTGTGACTAGCATACACAACTTATGTGTGTACTATAGGTAACAATCACCACATCTAATCCATAATCCTTGAATGACAAGACATCAATAATTAAATGCAAGACAATGTCGTCGTTCATTCAAGACAATAATCCAGAATTCACAACACTATGCAATCTTATTAACTAAGTCACAAAACATTAGCACTAATGATATCTTATACTTAGGTCTACCTTAGTGAATTAAACAATGATTAACATAGAAAGGAACCAAGTACAAATTAAAGTGGCATCTCAAATCCCAAACCATATATATATATATATATATATATGGTAGTAGGGAAATCTGCAATTGGGATGGGGCTGGTACTCGCGTGACACAGGGTCCAAGGGTCCAATCCTGTCTGCTACCACTATACCCCTAGGTGCACCCACACAACCCGCAAGCATGGGATTCAAGTAAGTCGGGGTGTTTTGAACTCATGACCTCTATTACAACATAACATCTCATTTTCAAGCAAATTGCCAGTCAAGATACACCTTTGTGGGCCAATCCCAAACCATATCCTTACTAATCTAATTGTCATTTCTTCCTAACCTACTTCCAACTTCTACCTCCTATTTGTTCCTCTACCCAAATGTTTCAGAGCATCCACTATATTGACCTAATCCCATATATAACCCATGAACGGAAGCGTCGACTAAATTGACCTAACTTCCCTAGCATGCAATTAGCAATCATCATCACACAACTTGGCGAATGTGGCTTAACAAAACCCTCCATGACTCCAGGATTCAGAGGATAAATGATGGGAAATACCTCCACACTCCTAATGGAACTAGGTTCAACACCCTATTAGTAATCACATTGTATTTCTATCGTTGTTCTTAGAGTTGCGTCATTGAATGACCAATTTGGGTAACTTGGTTTCTTGCATAAACTTGCATTAAACCACATATCATAGTAATGTATCAAACCAATAAATAGATCGATGAGTTAATACCTCATAGCTTACAATTTCTCTGTTGATGTCTACGACATCATGTATCTTTAGTATCACAAGTATCTGGCTATAACTTAGTTTCTCTAACATGTGGGTTAGTCTCATCCAAAACATAAGATTGTGCATAAAATTTCATTGTTTCCTAGTAATCACCAATTTATCAACTATCAATTAATATAAAAAAGCTAGTCTATCGATCATGTGCATGGCATCCATTTATTCATTTAATCATGATGTGCATTGGTATCCACGTATCATCTTTAATTTTGCATACTAGAAGTAAATCACACAACTGTCATCATTAATAAGATAAACAATAACTCAAAACATAATCGCCACATATAGGTAGGTTCATAAGTCCACATATATTTTCTCAGTTGAGTTGAGTCCAACAAATAATAAGCAAAGAAATATAAAATAGGTCTTAATGTTGTTTAGTTGTTTAATCAAAATATGGGACGTTACATACACCCACCCTTCAGGAAACTTCGTCACAAAGTTAAATAAAATAAAAGTATGAGATAATCAGAATTCATGTTTTATGTGTTCTCCTAGGTAGCAGATCATGGGCTATACTTGTCCCAATAGACCTTAACCTAGTCTTCTAGGCGTGCCTACACTGTTGGACCCTAAATTCCAATATGCATAATGGTTCGACCATGAAGGTTTCCTCATCTGAAACCTGCAGTTCCTTAGAATTTAGTTTATGAGATTCATCAACAATATAATGACATAATATAGATACATGGAAAACATCATGAGTTTTATGTAAATGGGGTGGCAACACTAAGTGATACACATCTGGTCCAATTCTTTCCGGGATTTTAAATGGCCCTATAAAGTGAGGTGACAACTTTGTCCATTTTCCAAACCGGATGGTACTCTTATTAGGTCTAATATGTATAAAGACCTCATCTCCAACATTATAACTTCAGTTAGTTCTATGAGTGTCGACATTAACTCTTATGTCTATCATGTGCTTCCTTTAACTATTGTCTAATATAAATTCCCTACACTTCCATCTCTTGAACCAATTATGGTTCTATGATCACTTGGTCTTCTAACCTGTCCCAACTCAACAACGTATTGCATGGCCTTCGATTCAGAGCTTGATAAGGAGGCATTCCAAATGAGCTGTGGTAATTGTTATTGTAAGAAAACTCCACCGAAGGTAAGTAATTTTCCCAATGGGTATGTTGATCCATAACTTACATCCTAAACATGTCCTTCATTACCTAATTAACTCTCTATGTCTTCCCATTTGTTTTAGGATGATAAGCTATGCTTAAGTTTAATTGAGTCTCCAATGGTGATTGTAAGCTTGTCCAAAACCTAGAGTATCTGTCTAAGATGATGTTTTTGGGAAACCCATGAAGACGAATAATATCACTTATAAGTACTTTGCCACATCTACGAGGTCATAAGTTTTAAATGGGTGATTTTGGTTAGTTTATCAACTACTACCAAAATGGAATTATGTTGCAGAGATGTGAGGGGAAATCCTACAACGAAATCCATGGAAATGACTTCCCACTTAGACAAAGGAACGCCATGAGGTTGCAAGAGACTCGTTGGTGGCGGTGATTGGCCTTTACTTGCTGGCATTCAAGGCACTTTGCAACAAATTGCATGACATCACGCTTCATGTATGCATACATATTCTTCACACTCGGATGTGCACAATGAAGTGCTATGTGGACTTCCTTGAATATAGTACTTCTAATATCCCCTTCTTCTAAGATATAAATCCTCCCCCAAAATCACAATAATCCATTTGCCTCTAGTTCATACCCTTCAAACTTAGGTTAGGATTGTCTCCCACTCTAAAGTACTTATGTAACCTTTAGGTATCAACTATCTCCAAGAAGTTGTCCTAACACTCTGCCCCTTAAATCAATTTTTAAGGGTACTAAGGAAAAGGTCCTCGATCTTTTTCTTAGGGAATAAGCCACTGCATTCTCTTTTACCTTAGTCGTAATCACTCATAAATGCACTCCATGACCTCTGCCTAGCATTTAGATCTCTTTGCTTTGGTGATCAGATTTGAAAACGAAGCAGCATCCTACAAGATAATGTCTCCAGAGCTTTAGTGCTAACATTACAACTTCCAACTCTAAGTTGTGTGGCATAAATCTCTTCACGAGTCATTAATTTCATTGACGCATAAGCTATTACTCCACCCTCTTGCATTAACGCAATGCCCAACCCTTTCTTCGAGGCATGTATGCAAATTATAGCCCTTGCCCTTGGGCACTCATAGGACTGGTGCACTAGTTAATAATCTCTTAAGATCAACAAATGCAATGTCACATTCCTTAGTCCACCCATACTTGATCCCCTTGCATTGCAAAGTAATGATGGGTTTTTCAATCTTTGAGAACCCTTCCACAAACCTTCAGTAGTACTTGGCTAAGCCCACAAAGCTTCATATCTCATGAGCATTCCTTGGTACTAGCCACTCCACGATGGCCTTCACCATTTTAGGGTCCACTAAATTTTTTTCCCATGAAAACTGTGCCCAAGATAGAGAATCTCCTCCTGAAAGAAATAACACTTAGACAACTTACCATACAAGTTGTGTTATCTTAATAATGACAACACTAATTGCAAGTGCTCCTCATGTTCCTTCTCATTCCTAGAATAGATGAGAACATCATCTAAGTAGGCCTGCACAAAATGGTCCAAGTACTTATGAAATACTCCATTCATGAGACTCATGAAAATTGTTGGTACATTGATCAAACCAAAGGGCACCACTATAAACTCATAGTGCCCAAACCATGTCCGGAATGTGGTTTTTGGTATATCACCTACCTCAATTCTAAGTTGATGATAGCCTAATCGCATATCAATCTTTGAGAAAGTTGTCGCTCCTTTCATCTAATCGAATAGATCATAAATGTGAGGTATATGGTACCTATTCTGCACTGTGGCTCTATTCAAAACTCCATAATCAATGCATAGTCGCAAAGAATCATCCTTCTTTTTAACAAAGATTATTGGTGTACCCCAAGGAAAAACAATGGGTATGATGAATCCTAGGTCCAATAGGTCCTTCAGTAGCATCTGCAACCGACAAAGTTCAAGAGTCGTCATCCTATAAGGTGTCTTAGAAATTGGCTCTGACCCTAATTTTAACTCAATAATAAAATCAAGTCACTCTTTTTGGAGGTAACTCTAAGAACTCCTTGGAAATACATCTCTAAATTTTGGTAACACAAGGTATCAATCTAAAGACAGTCCCATCTCCCTGCTCACAACCTATACTAAGTACAACCAATATCCTTGCCTTAGGAAATGCTTTATTTTCGTATCATTGAGTTGAAATGTAGGGACACCATTCTCTTAATACCTTGAATCTAAATTTTCCTCCCTTCATTATCTAAACAAAGCACCATCTTCCCATAACAGTTTAAGAAATCTTGATGATCCTCGAGCCAATTCATACCAATGATAATATCATAAGTACCTAGGGCAGTGACCACAAAACACTCTTCAACATTTGGTCCTACAACTTGCTTTAATCCCGAATCCATTTCAACCAAATTAAAATCGCTGTGCTCTCAAGTTGCCAAACCACATTTATCTATTACAAAAGGAGAAATGAAACTATATGTTGCACCTAGACCAAATAAGATTTTAACTTTAACAATGTTTATTTTACCGGAACTCTCCACCATAGTGGATTGATGCTCAGCCTAGCAGTTATTAACTGCCACATAGATCTGGTAATTGCTGTTGGAATTCCCCATTGAAGTCTTTACCTACCTGTGCATACTACCTGCTTGAAAATCATTTTCGGAAGATTTTAGTGGCCTCAAATATAATTTGGTTTCACATGTGCTCAGGTCCCCTGCAAAGTTTCTTGTCAAGTGTTCTTATAATTTATTGATGAACACAAAGGTGTACTCTGCATATTATGCACCCACATTGTTAGCAAGGGCTTGGGAGATCTGCAAAGGTCGCTTGTGAATTTTCAATCATCATGCTCTAGCTGCTTACATTTTGCTTGTAGTGCTCGCAGTGAAAAGACTATCTTGTGTTGTCTGTTCCAAAAAAAACTTTTACAACAGAGTTGTCTTCCGTCTTTCCTTTTGAAATATAAGCTCACAAACCCTTGGTAATGAACTTTGTTGCAAATTTTGTAAACCTTGGATATTATCCTGTATATTTAGATGAGAGTGATTTTTTTAATATCTCAGAGAATTTTCCCATTACTTTGTCTAGGTTGTGTTCACTTTTACCAGCAAAAGACGTTACGGAGAATCTGCATAACATTTTAGCAACTCGTTTTTCATTGCTCAATAGCTTTGCCAAATGTCCAAGTAATTTTTGTTTTTGTTGCCAAAAGGACCTGCAGAACAAGCTCTCCCAGATAAGGGATAAAAGGGCAATCCATTAATAATTTGAAAGAAGTATATCAGTGAATCTCGAAAACCGTTTCCATCCAGCAAGTCTGGAACGTATCTCTGGTTTCAGAAACACCTTCGGATGCTGGAAACTCTTTTAAGACATATCCACTTTATTTATTTAAAATAGGTTTTATTAGTATTTAAAAAAAATATATATATCAAATTAAGAGGAAATATATAGCCCAAATAGAACCATTATTTAGGGGTAGATGTATTAGTTTTTTATTTGGTATTGGAATAATTACATCAAGTTTTATAATAATAATAATAATAATTTATTTTTAAGGTCGTAGCTAAGCTAAACATTAATTTGGTGTATTAGACCTTTTTGTTTGTGGGGACCTTCCTTTGTGTTCTTTTGTGTAGGGATGAAAATTTGATACTCACTTTTTTTAATCAAACAAAAAATTTATGTTCCAACATTTTTATATCACATAAATTAATAATTTATCAATTTTAATTTCATAAAAATTGATTAATTGTGATTTTTTTTTAATTAAAGGAGTGATTATTTGTTTTCAAAGATTCAAATCAATCAAATCTAAAAATCTAAAACACAATTTCAACATTCATAGTGTTAAAAATTTTAATATAAAGTTTATAATATATAAATTCAAGAAATCAAAAATACAATTTCAATCAACAAACTTAATATCCTTATCCTTACCATCGCAATTACTCTTTACAAATTTTAATATAAAGTTTATAATATATAAATTCAAGAAATCAAAAATACAATTTCAATCAACAAACTTAATATCCTTATCCTTACCATCGCAATTACTCTTTTCATTGCTTTTCTCTTCATAACATTTTTTATTTGGAAGATCTTCATTTTCCACTATCATCAATGTCATCCTAACAATTTTGATTTATGTATTTATTATTAATTTTCTTTACACACAATACATATAGAGAAAAAATCCAAAATGTAAATTACTCCTTGCTAAATAACTTAAGGATTTACATCCTACAATATATTACATCTTACATTTCCTTGCAATGGAAAGTATTAAAATTTTAAACCTAAATTTCATAATATATAACTAAATAAAAAAATCAAATCATTAATAAAAAATAAATTCATATAGTTTACATGTAAATGGTTTATCCTATTTAAACTTTGCAGTTCAAAATACATTGCACACTTTGCTCCCTTTAGTGATTCTTTCGTAATTATTTAATTTAAGGTGAAATATTAAATTATTTTAAAAATAATTTGTTTTTATTAAATATTTAAATATATATTAATAAAAAAAAATTTATATTAATGAATAATTTTACATCTATCCAATTTTTATAAAGTTTTACAAAGTTATCAAATAATAATATATTAAACATAATGGGCCGGGGATGGAGCTCTGCAACCTAGGGTTTTGAGCCGATCCGAGTTGATCTCGGCGGCCAGGGCTCTATCCCTGGTCACGACTCCATCTGAACTCACAGTCATGGTGGACGGCATTCCTGTGGAGGCGGCAGAGGGTGCAGAGGGGTGCCTTCTTGGCATTGTGGTGAGGCGGCGCCTTTCAGCTGTGAGGAGCGGCTTCCACATTGTCCTGCTCTTCCACGACGATCATGGAGAAAGATGGAGGCACTCCCGCCGACACCGTGCTACCGACTTTCTTGGATGCAGGACCAGTAGCGGTGGCCTATGCGTAATCCACGCGACTGGATCTCAACCCCGCCGCCGCTTACTCGTCCTGCACCAGGCGCTCGACGATGGCCCCTGCCCGAGATGAAGGGCAATGGCAGGGCAGGCATTCTGGTTTGTTGTTTGCCAGGGTTTCTTTGTGGTAATAGTGCTGCTTCTGGACAATGACCGTGAATTCCAGCGCCGAAGTGCCATACACAGTGGCCAAGAACTACCACCAGCAAAGTGCTGCAGAAATTGCCGTTGCGACTGCTGTCCAGGATCTGCTGCCGCGATTAAATCTTAACAGGAGATTTCTTGGTGCTGTGAGCCTGTACTTTGACTAAGTTGATTCGATTGGAAGAGGCAAATAAGGCTGCTCCAGGGAACTGAGTCGGTAGTGGGGGCTCGGCGGCTTCATTGACGGAGTGGGATGGCTCTGTCCTGACGGCGGCAGCTTCTCGGCGATTCGATGGTGGCGGCTCTCATGGCAGATGAGCGCCCATATCTGAAACCGGTGGTTCTCCTGCTGTTCATGTGGCAACATTTTCTGGGTATCTTTTCCTGAAAGGCGGTGCCCTTTCTTCCGATGGAGGCTCCAACGGTGGTCTGTCATCTGGGGTCTCTTGGTTTTCAGGGTTTGCTGGCTATTATTGGTGCTGCTCCCTCTCACGTCGCCACCTCTCCTTTCACGCTGCAGGGAGCTCTGTCTTAAAGACTGCCTTTGCTGCTGGAGAGGTCGATGGCTGCATGATGGAGAGGTGCCATTAGTGGAGGCGGATCCTGGGAGATGCGGATCGGCTGGTGGTTTTTGGGGCACCTTTTCTCTGGAGTTTGGGGTCTGCCGTCTTGACGGAAATGTTTTGACTACAGTTTTTTTTTTCTGTTTATTTTTCTGGGCAATGAGGGTTTGCACTCGAGCACTTTCTCTGTAACCACTCATATGTGTAACCACTCATGTGATGAGATTTTATTTTTCATTTCTGAAATGGGAATGTAAATATGTGACAATGTAGGGATCTTTGTGATCCTATTACATGTGCAGAATGTAATTTTGTTCATCTTTTTGAAATAAAATTACGACTTTTTCCAAGGAAAAAAATATATATATATATATATTAAACATAATAATTTATAAATAAAAATGTTTCTTATATTTTTAGAAATTTGGAAATTTCATTTTCTCGAATAAAGTTTTACAAAGTTATCAAATAATAATATATTAAACACAATAATTTACAAATAAAAATGTTTCCTATATTTTTAGAAATTTGGAAATTCATTTTCTCACTAATCCAAAGGCACATGGATGAGATGTTTCATTGTCAAATTGCATTGAGTATACATTACTTCACTCTTCATCCATTTAGTTTTATAAAATTACAAAGTTATCAAAATATTTCCTATGTTTTTATAAATTTAATAACCTCATTTTTTATTGGTTCAATGGCATAAAGATGAGACATAAATCCTTAAGGAACAAATATATTTCTTAGCAGAAAAAAATAAATAAAAACAATAAATATTTCAAATTTTATGCGGCTACCACATTCACTATATTTAACATAAAGTTGGTAGATTACAAATGGCTTTGAATGCAAGGGCCTACTAGCCTTGTGGGTTGTAAGTATCAAAATGGTCATCAATTATGCATATTTGGTAGTAATTTTCTTGGTTATTTTCATTAATGCATGCCAAATCAAAAGGTTGGAAGCATGTGCTGCAATAGAGGCGGTGGAATTTAAAGAATAATCTCACTTCAAATGTAGCAAAGCTTTTGTAACACCGATCCTAATGATGGGTGTTAGTAATCTAACATTAATAATAGTAATTGAATTTTATCTATATATATTCTTAATACAAATTTTTGCATTAAAACATTTATCTGTATTATTCCTTAATTCTAGCATATTAGGTATAACTTTTACAACATTTCCTACTAGTTTTGTAATTTTCATAGCATATCATCACATAAATTAAATGCAATTTTAAGAGAAATAATATAACCAAGGTAAGAATAGTAGATTACCTTAATGACTATTTGAATTAGCAATCATGTAGCAGTCTCAATAGTTCAATCCTTGGTCCAACCAAATAGTGTTACCCAAAACTAAGATTAGTCCTCCCAACTAACTAGTAGTTAAGCTCTTAGTTCTAGGAAACCTATGAAGTTTCCTAACCCTCCGCCCTCACAACTCCACTAACAACAACAATAGTCACTAAACGTTCCAAGTTCAAGTATCACCCTCTAGGATTTAGTTTCAAGATATCACAATTTGTTTCTCTCCTCAACTCCTTATCCTCCAAGTGTCAACAACCAACCCTCGTATCATCCCCCAAAATCCTCTTTTAACCCAATCTTACCACTGCCTTACTCACTTCTTGAGAAAGACCCTAGGAAGGTCCAAAATTATATAATAATAGCTTCCCTACCCTACTAGGTCATATAAGCCACTTAACAAAGTAGGTTCTCTCATTAAATCAACTTATATCTCGTAAATCCAAATATAATAAAATAATAAAATATCTACCTATCATAATTATTCTTGGGCAAGCCAAATATCGCTCACATCAATGTATATTTTGTAAGCATTAAATGGATCAAGTTATAAATGACATGCAAATGAGAAATAATGTTTACCAAATGAGAATTAAATGAAAAGTATTTAATACAAATACAAATAAGATGTAATTAATACTACGGAAATGTAAATGAACCAACATGGAATGCAATTGATACGAATGCAAATAAATGTTCATTATAATACTATATTTCAATCCTTATTACATCCATCAACCATTATTAATAATGGCAATTTAACCATCAATATATACTAACTAATAATAGTGGACACATGAAGGTATGTATGTGTGACTAGCGTACACAACTTATGTGTACTATAGGTAACGATCACCACATCTAATCCATAATCCTTGAATGGCGAGACATCAATAATTAAATGCAAGACAAGGTCACCGTTCATGCAAACAATAATCCAGAATTCACAACACTATGCAATCTTATTAACTAAGTCACAATACATTAGCACTAATAATATGTTATACTTAGGTCTACCTTCGTGAATTAAACAATGATTAACATAGAAAGGAACCAAGTGCAAATTAAAGTGGCATCTCAAATCTCAAACCATATATATATATATATGTGTGTGTGTGTGTGTGTGTGTGCACGCGCGTGTGTGTGTGTATATAAATATATACATACATATATATACATATATACATATATATATGTATGTATATATGTATATACATATACATACATATATATACATATGTACATATATATTTATATATATATATATATATATATATATATATATATGTACATACGTATGTACATATGTATATATGTGTGTGTGTGTGTGTGTGTGTGTGTACATACATATGTATACATACATATCTATACATATATATATACACATATGTATATACACTATATATATATATATATATATATGTAATATATATGTGTGTGTGTGTGTGTGTGTATGTACATACATATATATACATATATATATACATATATATATATATATATATATGATCTGGATGATATCAAAAGCCATGTCATCCAAGTTTTGGGCAGTAAACCTATGTTGCAAATTTTCATAATTTGCCAATTTTATTTCATCAGAAACAGTCTCCTCGGGAGTAGAAGATTTAAAAGGAAGGAATTCCTTTTTTATTTGGCCATCAGTAGAAAATTGTCTAAAAGGGGAATCAGGAAGATTTTTTCCTGGAATGAAGGACCTTTGTCCTTGAGAGACAATTTCCATGCCAACACTGCTCCTCAACAAGGTAGAGAACATACCAAGGGTAGGAGGATTGTTTGTCTTATGGTGTTGAATTCTCTGGACAATCTTTTAACAGGCTGGGAAATCAGAATGTTGGCCACAGTGCTCTGTGTCATGAAGACCAGAATAAGAAGGCTGAAAGGAAGAAACTGAACTAGCTTCAGCTTGTCGTCTAGCATTCTGGTAAGAAGAATTAGAGCATGATCTGATGAGAGGAGGAGTAAACCTAGGAGTTGGTGTACCCTTAGGAAGATGGAAAGAGTTAGATGAACGGTCAAAGGTTATGGGCTGAGATGCAAAGGACTGAGCTTGTCGTTCTAGATTTCTCAGCTCTTTATACTTAACTTCCCATTGTTTGCGATAATTAATTCCTGTCCAGTCAAAAGTAACTGGAGTTGACTGTTTGGATTTATCGCTTTCCACCACGCTGTGCAGATGCAAACTCTGATGGACTTGTTTTCGCAAAGGTGGAAGGGTATCATTTCCAAACCAGATGACGACACAACCTTTAAGCTGAATTATTTTTGAACCTGTATCCATGTTAAATCCTTTTGGAAGGATATATGCTTTAAGGAGATCATAAACATATGGGTCTTCAAGGCTAACAAAATATTTGGGATAAACAGTTCCATAAGCATGGCCATCATGTAAAGGGGCAGTAAAACCACCAATTATTGCATCAGAAAAGTTGCAATGACGAGTATCAATAGCAACGCAAAGAGAAGAAACTGAAGATATGGTCGTACTAAAGGACCCAAACCAAGCTTTATTGCGCCTAAATGCACATATTTGTAACCTTGGGCTTTAGCCCAATCTATTTGACATTTTTCAATCAAATTTATATGGATAGGTTCATCCTTATCAGTGAATGAGACATCTATTGAACTTAATTTAATCTGAGTAGCAGTCTTACATTCCCACCATGAAAGTTTGTATACATATTTTGGCATAATAGCAGGGAGTTGCCAATTTTCTGAGGGATTCAAATCTTGGATATTGATGATGGAAGAAGAAGTAGATGTTTCATTAAGAAAAGATGATTGGCGATCAGCTAGAGACACTTCTGTATCATTCTCAGTTTGACAATCTAATGTGTGGAGCGAAACTGCATCCATTGAAGGATCCATGGAACACTTACCTATATCGGGCAGTAAAGGGATTAAAGCTCACACTTGGGTCTCCTACCAGAACTCACTCAGAGTTACTCACAGAGGATTTACAGCACCTATCCTGTGGCTATGACCTCAGACTAAACTCAGAAAACCCTTTCAATCCCACACAGTCCTTCAATAAACCTCAATTGAGTGTTACTCAATCTACCAGAGCAGCTTCAGATTGTAAAACATGTCACTACACAGAAATATATAGCAGATAACAGATATAAAGCAATTTAAAACATCAGTTACAGCAAGAAACAAAGTTCTGGCTCTGATACCAAATGCACCAAGATCAGTTTTCAATATATCCTTGCTTCAAAATCTTTAAACTTTCATTAAGCAGCATGCACACATTACAGACACAACTCAGATCGGCTTCGGACAACGAAGCTCATCACTAAGGACACACAAACTAATACCACTGCACAATATACTGAGTCCGTTTATGTTCACACACCAGTAGCACTGATGGCTAATCCAAAGCTCCTGGGAGTCTCAGCATATACAGTCTAGTATTACACACTTGGGGAACTCAAAGGAGCCGAAGCAACCTTCTGCTCCTTTCCCACACTCAGACACAAACTTTACAAATGACTCAGACTTGCAGAGCCTTCAACACATGAACTCATAAAATGACCGAGTACTTTACAATGGCCTTGAGGGCTTTATTTATACACACTCAACCGGTATCCCGGTGACCAAAAACTGACAACTATAAGTCATACAATAAGATTCGGGGTGACAGGTGGGGACAACCACTGCCATTATCTCATCCCTTGGAGTCAACCGACATGTGGGGACCCGAATATTACATCAGACAAACACTGACTAAAGCAAGAGTAAACAGTGTACAAAGTGGAGCATAGAGTGGCCCACCATGCCTTTCAACTAGTCATGAGGATCCCATCCTTGCAAGCAGATGCACCTGTCTCAACTATCGCCGAGATCGACCCCACCGCACAGGCACATGAAAACTGGGAAGTCATCATCTGAGTCCAGGTAATCTTCAACAAGCTCGGGATCAGGATCACCAAAATCTTAACGGCGGATAGAGATTGAAGTCAAAACATTGTTCGACATCAAAACCGAACAGTACCTGATTTGGAGCACAAATGAAGTCTCCTTGAAATAAAGATTCAACCCTATAATTTAGCGGAATTCACTTTGTATGAATCTTAGCATCTATCTGATTGCCATGCTGATCTCTTTTGACGAACTTCTGTGAGGAATAAATAGTCTGACCCAAAGGAGTATAACGGCCACCAAGATACCACAATTTGAATTTGAACCACATATGGTTCTGGTCAGCGATTTGCATGTCTTCCTATAAATGGAGGATTAAATTTGCCCTTCTTTGAATCCAATCTCTGTGTGGGCAGAATCTGTCTAAAAGAATTTCAGTCCAACCGGACCACTTATTAGTCAACAAATTTGAAGGGTCCACACATATAACAATGGACCTTTCTTCCTTGCAAAACTGAAGGATCAGGTTGTAAGTTGACCATGTGAGATTGCCATGACCAATATCAACATACCAAACTAGACCTTCATCTTCTTCGTTGCAGTCAACCCAAATTTCTCTGCAACTTCTTAGCTTGTCTTGGGTGTCTTGGGCACGTTCAAATCCTCTGAAAGCATCTTTTTCCCAATGCTCTAAAATTTGCAACTTTAGCGGGGAATCAAGGATTTGTTTGATTAAGGTAACAGAGAGAAACTTCTTTGCATCCCTTCTATTGGCATGCTCCAAAGTAAGTTGTCTTTCTTCTGGAGTCAGGGACTCATCCCATGGTTCAAGAAATAAGCCCGCTTGCTGATTTCGGGAGTAATTAGGTCTCACCGAAGCTTTTTCTTTACCTTTCTCAGACTGCTGAGAGCTGGATGCACCTGGTGTAAACATATTCAGCTGAGGAGGCTTTGGCTGCTCTCTGGTTAACATGTCAGCCACACAATTTAGATAGTCGGGTTTATAAACAATGGAAAAATCAAAATTACCTAACCAAATAAACCACTTTAAAATTCTACTACTATTTTCTGCCATCAGGTTCTCATTTTTAAAGATACCTGGCATTATTTTTAAATCTGTTCTAATTACAAATTTAACAGGCCTAAGAAATAATCTAAAATGATTGATTGTTTTCTTAACAGCCAGAATCTCCTTGTGGCTTGATGGATAGTTTAGCTCAGCTGCTTTGAAGGAACCAAATCCATAACCACATATACATTCCTTGCTTTCTATGATTTCTATGACGACACCACCCCAAGCAATTGATGAAGCAACAATTTCAATCACGAGTTGACTTGTTCCTTGCGGGAGTGATAAGGTAGGAAGTTCTTGGACTTTGGCTTTAATTTTCTGCACTGTCGAAGTCATTGCTGGAGACCATTTAGGCGGATTCTTTTTCAATCTCTGTTGCAAGACGTGAATGTCTTCAGCTTGGCCTTTGTAGAATGGTTTTATGTAATTCAGACTACCCAAGAATCTCTGGAGTTGGACTTTTTCTAAGATCTGATCAGGGAATTTGGCAAACACACTGAGGACATGTTGTTGGAGAATGACTTGTCCTTTATTTAGTTTAAAACCAAGAAATTCAATTTCGGTTTTACCAATTTCCATCTTGCTCTTGGAGAGAACAAGACCATGCTTAAACACCAAATTGTAAAACTCTTGTAGATGTTTTAGATGTTCCTGCAAATTCCTGGAACATATCAAGATATCATCTATGAACACTAATGCCCATTTCTTGTCACGAAAGATATCTTCCATGCATTTCTGAAATTCTGATGGGGCATTATTGATTCCGAAGGGTAGCAATTTCCACTAGTATTGACCATGTGGAACAACAAATGTTGTCTTGTACCTATCTTTAGCATCAATCCCTATTTGATAAAAACCAGATTTCAAGTCAAACTTGCTAAAGATTGTGCAACCAGTTGTCTTTTGCAATAAGCTAGCCTTGTCAGGCAAAGGATACCTAACCTTTTGTAATACAACATTGAGTGGTTTATAGTTTACCACTAACCTTGGATTTCCTCTCTTGATCTCAAAATGTTTATTTACCACAAAGGCTCTACAAGCCCATGGACTCTTTGAGGGTTCGATCAATCCTTTAGAGAGGAGCTCTTTTATCTCTGAAGCACATAATTCACATTCTGAAGGTGACATAAGCCGTGCAGAGGCTTCAATTGCTTTGTGCTTTTGAAGTGGATCAAAAGGCAGAGAGACAAAAAATTTCTCTCTTGTTCAGAAAGCATTTGGGCTTTCTGAGCAACAGTCTTTTTCTAGCTTAGCTGAGATTTCTGCAAGAGTTTTTTCTTTATGCATATCTGCGTAAGCTATGCATCTTTCGATCTTAAACAGTTCTGCAACTTTTGGTTTTGACTCAGGCTTTACTACAGGACTGAAACACTTGGGTTTTGCTTCTAAGGAAAGAGGACAGGTAATAGATTTTCCATTCAACACACAGGAAAACAACAATTTTTGGGTGTCAATGGAAAAAGGACTGACTCTTGTCAAAAACTCAGAACCTAATATACAGTCTTCTTTTATATTATCAAGCCTATACAAAGATAAGGAATTCAAACAAGAATTAATCTGGATAGGGAAATCAGCAGCTTTACCTAATAACTGTACAGGGGTACCTTCTATGGCTTTGCCAAAATGATCAGACTTTTCCCAGTAAAAAGATGGAATTGCACCAACCTTAGGTAGGTTTAACTGACATCCTGAGTCTATCATGCAATAGATGGTATAGTGCTTAAATTCATGAGGACAAAAACAAAATTTCTATAAACAGCTTAGGACCAGTGAATGCTCCTAAGAAAGGATCTGGGGAAATGTCAAAGGAGGCAGGATCTTTAGCATCTGGTCTTTTGAGGGCATCTTCATATTGCCGACTCATTTCCTCATTAGAAGATTGGTCTCTTTCTGAAATCAAGACTTTTACCATGTTCTTGAGGTCATCAATTTCTTTGACCAATTTCTTCAATATTTGTTGTTTTTCTTTGATTTGCATTCTGAGCAGCTTCTCCTTATCTTTCCGAAACTCCTGTCTATCTCTGTGATCACCTAGATAGTTTTTGTACAACTCTACAAGGTTATATTTTACAGGAATGTTCTCTTCAGCTTTTTCTTTTCCTTTGTCCAAAAGGGCAAGTAACATATTTTTCTCTTCTTTCAAATCTCTCCTAAGAATATATTGGAAAGGTGGAGTTTCTGAAAGTTGTAAATCAATTGCAGCCAATTGTTTCTGCAACGACTGTTTTGGAGAGGTGGAAAACATGTATAGAGAAAAATCAAATTCCGGATGTCCGTCACACCCCCCTAAATTTGCATCCATCTCTGGATCAGAAGAGGAGGAGGGATCAAATTTATCAAGCTGAATGTCTGAGTTAGAATCAGACTCAAAATCAGAGGAGTCTTAAGAAGGCAGATAGATAATTTCTCTAGAGGGAGAAGTGTCGGGAGTATAGGAACAGAGATACCACCAGCCGGGATCAAGTTGAGCACACAAGGCTGCTACCCTTGGCTTGGATTTTCTCTGTGGCCACTTGCTTTCCCAGTGGCCTTTTTGTCCGCAGATAAAGCATGATTCTTTATCCGTTCTTTCTGATCTTCTCCATACAAACCTTTTCTGGAAAGGCTTTCGAAATTTCTTTGAAAATTTTCTGTGGCCATATTTCTTGTTATGCTTATAAGGTTTTGAAGGATGATATCTCGGGGCACTAGTGTAAAATTTCTCTTTCTTTTTCTTGCAGTGGCAGGATTCTTTACCAAAGTGACCTCGATTGTAGGCACCACATCCCCAATCAGGCATCTGAGCAATATTTTTGCAAAATGAGGAGGAATACATGGATTGGTGTCGCTTAAAGTCTTTACTCACTCTTTTCTCTAGGAAATGCTCTTTCCAGGTTTCCATTATGTGACCATGTAATTGTGCCAATGAAAGACCTCGGAGGTCTATCTTCTTATCCTTCATGTACTGCTCAACTGCATTAGGTACATGACCTGGAAAACTACACAAGTAATGTTTCAGATAAGCAAGCTCGCCTGATTTTCCTGATGAGATGAGTAGCTTCTGCATATAGCAGAGATACTGTTCGCTCTGTCCTAAATCACAGAGACGGGCTGACATAAATAAGGAAGCTAGATGATCATAGTCTTCCGCATCTTCAGGACCATAGAACTCTTTACCTAATGCTTGTATAATTTGTTGATCAACATCGTCAGCTTGTAGCATTTCATTTCTAGACTCTTGAGGAAGCCATCGCCACCATTCATGGGCGAGTCCTGAGAGACCAGCAATTAACTGGGTACCTAACTGCTGTCCTGATATTGTTGAGTCTTGAGTTCTTTTATACAAGATCCATTGTCCTAGCAATTGGATGGCATTTTTTACTTCAGCTATGGACTGACACTGGATGTTCAGAACTGGTTGCTCGGGCATCTGGGACAATAGATTATTCATCCCATTAATTCCAAAGTGGAATCTGTGAGAGGGAGCTGTCGACGGAGGGACTTCTTACGTATGGGTGTCAAATGCTAGAGGAGGCGGACCAGTAATAGATGACTGGGCTTCTTCTTGTTTTGGCCTCTGATAAGTAGACATCATGGCCAGGTATTGTGGAGCGAGGGCAGAAGGCATAAGGTGGAACTGGGCTACAGTTTCCTGAATATCCTCGAACTCTTGTTCATCTTGACCAAATGTAAACTCTGGTCTGCTATCATCCTCGATTAAACTAAGCATTCCAAAAGATAGACTCCTGGAGTGGGAATGTTTTCTTTGATGACCTTTGGATGCAAGGGAAAGGGCAGATGTACTGACTGGCGTTACCTTTTTCTTAAGTTCTCGGGTTTGTGTCAGAATTTCTCCCAAGACAGTCAGTCTTTTTTCTACTTTTGTAGCAGCCACTTCTACAACCAATTTTATCTATGTTGTGTCATGAAGCAGATGATTCAGAAGATCTATTTTAGTTGCAATTAGAGAGATCTTCTCTTTTTCTTTTGACATATCTTTTTTGATCTGGATAATATCAAAATCCATGTCATCCAGGTTATGGGTAGTGAGCCTATGCTGCAAATTTCCGTAATTTGCCAATTTTATTTCATTAGAAACAGTCTCTTCAGGAGTAGAAGACTTAAAAGGAAGGAATTCCTTTTTTATTTGGCCATCAGTATAAAATTGTCTAAAAGGGGAATTAGGAATATTTCTTCCTAGAATGAAGGACCTTTGTCCTTGAGAGACAATTTCCATGCCAGCACCGCTCCTCGGCAAGGTAGAGAACATACCAAGGGTAGGAGGATTGTTTGTCTTATGGTGTTGAATTCTCTGGACAATCTTTTTATAGGCTGGGCAATCAGAATGTTGGTCACGGTGCTCTGTGTCATGAAGACCAGAATAAGAAGGTTGAGAGGAAGAAACTGAACTGGCTTCAGCTTGTCGTCTAGCATTCCGATAAGAAGAATTAGAGCATGATCTGATGAGAGGAGGAGTAAACCTAGGAGTTGGTGTACCCTCAGGAAGACGGAAAGAGTTAGATGAACGATCAAAGGTTATGGGTTGAGATGCAAAGGACTGAGCTTGCCGTTCTAAATTTCTCAGCTCTTTATACTTAACTTCCCATTGTCTGGGATAGTTAATTCCTATCCAGTCAAAAGTAATTGGAGTTGACTGTTTGGATTTATAGCTTTCCACCACGCTGTGCAGATGCGAACTCTGATGGACTTGTTTTCGCAAAGGTAGAAGGGTATCATTTCCAAACCGGATGACCACACAGCCTTTAAGCTGAATTATTTTTGAACCTGTATCCATGTTAAAGCCTTTTGGAAGGATATATGCTTTAAGGAGATCATAAATATATGGGTCTTTAAAGCTAGCAGAATATTTGGGATAAACAGTTCCATAAGCAGGGCCATCATGTAAAGGGGCATTAAAACCACCAATTATTGCATCAGAAAAGTTGCGATGACGAGTATCAATAGCAACGCAAAGAGAAGAAACTGGAAGATATGGTTGTACTAAAGGACCCAAACCAAGCTTTATTGCACCTAAATGCGCATATTTGTAACCTTGGGCTTTAGCCCAATCTATTTGACATTTTTCAATCAAATTTATATGGACAGGCTCATCCTTATCAGTGAATGAGACATCTATTGAACTTAATTTAATCTGAGTGGCAGTCTTATATTGCCACCATGAAAGTTTGTATACATCTTTTGGCAGAATAGCAAGGAGTTGCCAATTTTCCAAGGGATTTAAATCTTGGATATTGATGATGGAAGAAGTAGTAGATGTTTCATTAAGAAAAGATGATCGACGATCAGGTAGAGACACTTCTATATCATTCTTAGTTTGACAATCTAATGTGTGAAGCGAAACTGCATCCATTGAAGGATCCATGGAACACTTACCTGTATCGGGCAGTAAAGGGATTAAAGCTCACACTTGGGTCTCCTACCAGAACTCACTCAGAGTAACTCACAGAGGATTTACGGTGCCTATCCTGCGGCTATGACCTCAGACTAAACTCGAAAAACCCTTTCAATACCACACAGTCCTTCAATAAACCTCAATGAGTGTTGCTCAATCTACCAGAGCAATTTCAGATTGTAAAACCTGTCACTAAACAGAAATATATAGCAGATAACAGATATAAAGCAATTTAAAACATCACTTACAGCAAGAAACAAAGTTCTAGCTCTGATACCAAATGAAGGCATGAAATCAAACAATGTTTTCTTTTGAATGTTGGAATGTAAGTCCCTCGAGGAAAATTTATGATCATTCTTTATTTAGAATGATTGATATTTTCCTTATGGAAGATATATATGTATGTACATATATACATATATACATATATATATATATATATATATATACATATATATATATATATATATATATATATATATATATATATATATGGTACTAAGGGAATCTGCAATTGGGATGGGGTTGGTACTTGCGTGACACAGGGTCCAAGGGTCCAATCTTGTCTGCTACCACTATACCCCTAGGTGCACCCACACAACCCGCAAGCATGGGGCACAAGTAAGTCGGCATGTTTTGAACCCGTGACCCCTATTACAACATAACATCTCATTTTCAAGCAGATCTCTAGTCAAGCTACACATTTGCGAGCCAATCCCAAACCATATCCTTACTAATCTAAATCATCATTTCTTCCTAACCTACTTCCAACTTCTACCTCCTATTTCTTCCTCTACCCAAATATTCTAGAGCGTCTACTATATTGACCTAATCCCGTATATAACCCATGAACGGAAGCGTCAACTAAATTGACCTAACTTCCCTATCATGCAATTGGCTATCATCATCACACAACTTAGTGAATGTGGCTTAACACAACCCTCCATGACTCCAGCATTCCAAGGATAAACGATGGGAAATACCTCCACCCCTCCTAATGGAACTAGGTTCAACACCCTATTAGTAATCACATTATATTTCTGTCGTTGTTCTTAGAGTTGCGTCATTGAATGACCAGTTTAGGTAACTTGGTTTCCTGCATAAACTAGCACTAACCCACATATCATAGTAATGTATCAAACCAATAATTAAATCCATGAATTAATACCTCACAGCTTACCATTTCTCTATTGATGTCTACGACATCATGTAGCTTTAGTATCACAAGTATTTGTCTATAACTTAGCTTGTCTAACGTGTGGGTTAGTCTCATCCAAAACATAAGATCGTGTATAAAATTTCATTGTTTCCTACTAATCACCAATTTATCAACTATCAATCAATATAAAAAATCTAATCTATCCATCATGTGCATGGTGTCCATTTATTCATTTAATCATAATTTGCATTCGTATCCATGTATCATCTTTAATTTTGCATACTAGAAGTAAATCACACAACTAACATCATTAATAAGATAAACAATAACTCAAAAAATAATCACCACGTATAGGTAGGCTCATAAGTCCACATATATTTTCTTTGTTGAGTTGAGTCCAACAAATAATAAGCAAAGAAATATAAAATAGGTCTTAATGTTGTTTAATTGTTTAATCAAAATATGGGACGTTACATACACCCACCCTTCAAGAAACTTCGTCTCAAAGTTAAATAAAATAAAAGTATAATATAAGCGCGATGCATACATTTTATGTGTTCTCCTAGGTAGCAGATCATGGGCTATAATTGTCCCACTAGACCTTTACCTAGTCTTCTAGGCGTGCCTACACTGTTGGACCCTACAATCCAGTATGCATAATGGTTCGACCATGAAGGTTTCCTCATCTGAAACCTACAGTTCCTTAGAATTTAGTTTATGAGATTCATCAACAATATAATGGCATAATATAGATACATGAAAAACACCATGAGTTTTATGTAAATGGGGTGGTAGCACTAAGTGATACACATCCGGTCCAATTATTTTCGTGATTTTAAATGGCCCTATAAAGTGAGGTGACAACTTTGTCCATTTTCCAAACTGGATGGTACTCTTATTAGGTCTAATATGTATAAAGACTTGATCTCCAACATTATAACTTCAGTTTGTTGTATGAGTGTTAACATTAACTCTTATGTATATCGTGTGCTTCCTTTAACTGTTGTCTAATATTTCTATGATCACTTGGTCTTCTAACATGTCCCAACTCAACAACGTGTTGCATGGCCTTCGATACAGATCTTGATAAGGTGGAATTCCGAATGAGCTGTGGTAATTTTTATTGTAAGCAAACTCCACCAAAGGTAAGTAATTTTCCCAATGGGTATGTTGATCCATAACATACATCCTAAGCATGTCCTTCATTACCTAATTCTCTCTACATCTTCCCATTTGTTTTAGAATGATAAGTTATGCTTAAGTTTAATTGAGTCTCCAACGGTGATTGCAAGCTTATCCAAAACCTAGAGTCTTTGTCTAAGATGATATTTTTGGGAAACCCATGAAGACGAATAATCTCACTTATAAGTACCTTACCACATCTACGAGGTCATAAGTTTTAAATAGGTGACTTTGGTTAGTTTATCAACTACTACCAAAATGGAATTATGTTGTAGAGATGTGAGGGGAAATCCTACAATTAAATCCATGGAAATGACTTCCCACTTATACATAGGAACGTCATGAGGTTGCAAGAGACCCATTGGTGGCGGTGATTGGCCTTTACTTGTTGGAATTCAAGGGACTTTGCAACAAATTGCATAACATCAAGCTTCATGTATGCATACATCTTCTTCATGCCCGGATGTGCACAATGAAGTGCTATGTGGGATTCCTTGAAGATAGTACTTCTAATATCCCCTTCTTCTGAGATATACATCCTCCCCCAAAATTGCAATAATCCATTTTCCTCCAGTTCATACCCTTCAAACTTAGGTTAGGATTGTCTCCCACTCTAAAGTACTTATGTAATCGTTAGGTACCAACTATCTCCAAGAAGTTGTCCTAACACTCTACCCCTTAAATCAATTTTTAAGGGTACTAAGGAGAAGGTCCTCGATCTTTTTCTTAGGGCATAAGCACTACATTCTCTTTTACCTTAGTCGTAATCACTCATAAATGCACTCCATCACCTCTACCTAAAGTTTAGATCTCTTTGCTCTGGTGATCATATTTGAAAATGAAGCTGCATCCTACAAGATAATGCCTCTAGAGCTTTAATTCTAACATTACGACTTCCAACTCTAAGTCATGTGTGGCATAAATCTATTCATGATTCATCAATTTAATTGACACATAAGCTATTACTCCACCCTCTTGCATTAACACAACACCCAACCCTTTCTTTGAGGAATCTATGCAAATTATAGTCCTTGACCTTGGGCACTCGTAGGACTGGTGCACTAGTTAATAATCTCTTAAGCTCAACGAATGCAGTGTCACATTCCTTGGTCCACCCATACTTGATCCCCTTGCATTGCAAAGTAGTGATGGCTTTTGCAATCTTTGAGAACCCTTCCACAAACCTTCAGTAGTACTTGGCAAGCCCACAAAGCTTCATAGATCTTTAGCATTCCTTAGTACTAGCCACTCCATGATGGCCTTCACCATTTTAGGGTCCACTAAAATTTCTTCCCATGAAAAATGTGCCCAAGATAGATAATCTGCTCCTAAAAGAAATAACACTTAGACAACTTACCATACAACTTGTGTTATCTTAAGCATGACAACACTAATTGCAAGTGCTCCTCATGTTCCTTCTCATTCCTAGAATAGATGAGAATATCATCTAAGAAGACCTGCACAAAATGGTCCAAGTACTTATGGAATACTCCATTCATGAGACTCATGAAAATGGTTGGTGCATTGATCAAACCAAAGGGCACCACTATAAACTCATAGTTCCCAAACCATGTCCAAAAGGTGGTTTTTGGTATATCACCTACGTTAATTCTAAGTTGATGATAGCCTAATCGCATATCAATATTTGAGAAAGTTTTCTCCCCTTTCGTCCAATCGAATACATCATAAATGTGAGGGATATGGTACCTATTCTGCATTGTGGCTCTGTTCAAAACTCGGTAATCAATGCATAGTCACAAAGAATCATCCTTCTTTTTAACAAAGATTACTGGTGTGCCCCAAGGAAAAATAATGGGTCTAGCGAGTCCTAGGTCCAATAGGTCCTTCAGTAGCATCTGCAACCCACAAAGTTCAAGAGTCGCCATCCTGTAAGGTGTCTTAGAAATTGGCTCAGACCCTAATTTTAACTCAATAATAAAATCAAGTCACTCTTTTTGGAGGTAACTCTAGGAACTCCTTGGAAAGACATCTCTAAATTATGGTAACACAAGGTACCCTTCTAAAGACAATCTCATCTCCATGCTTACAACCTATACTAAGTACAACCAATATCCTTGCCTTAGGAAATGCTTTACTTTCATCATTGAGTTGAAATGTAGGGACACCATTCTCGTAATACCTTGAATCTAAATTGTTCTCCCTTCATCATCTAAATAAAGCATTATCTTCCCATAACAGTTTAAGAAAGCTTGATGATCCTCAAGTCAATTCATACCAATGATCAGATCATAAGTACCTAGGGCAGTGACGTACACTTTGACCTTAGTTATACACACCCCTAGGTCCATAAAACACTCTTCAACATTTGGTCCGACAACTTGCTTTAATCCCAAATCCATTTCAACCAAATTAAAATCATCATGCTCGCAATTTTCCAAACCACATTTATCTAATCCAAAAGGAGAAATGAAACTATATATTGCGCCTAGATGAAATAAGATTTTAACTTTAACAATGCTTATTTTACCTGAACACTCCACCATAGTGGATTGATGCTCATCCTTGCAGTTATCAAATGCCACATAGATCTGGTGATTGTTGTTGGAATTCCCCATTGAAGTCTTTCCCTACCTGTGCATACTACCTGCTTGAAAACATGGGCAGTCGTGCTAAAAATGTGGACCCTTGCACCCCTGACAAGCAATGTGGGATGTGATCAGTGTGCTAACTGGCGGAGATCTCTAGGATGAGTTCCTTCCCCTAGAACCCTGGACCCTGCTAACTTCTCCTCATGAATGTATTGGAACCCCATGAGTCCCTAATTATGCTTGTGATATTGCACTAGTTGCCACTCTAGGTGTAGGCATGTTGGCATAAGGAGGTGGACTAAAGTTACCCCCCTAGAAAAAATTTGTGGAGCCTTCCCCATATAACATGTCTGTTGTGGAGCGATTGATTTCACACCTTCTGTTCGGTCCCCTTTAGAGCCTATATGCTCTTCTGCATAACAAGCACATTCAATTGCATCTAGCATTGAAGTTGGTTTCCACATCTGTAGAAGAGGTCTATCTTGCAATTCAACCCATAAACAAAGAGATATGTTTGTTGACAATCTGTGTCCATGTAAGATACATACTTACCAGCTCCATGAATATCAATGCATGCTTCTCCATGGTTTGGTTCCCTTGTACTAAGGCATGAAAAAATCATACCTACTCCTTAAAGAATGAGAGGAGGTACTTTCTTTGAAACCTATATTTAAATAATTTCCTTGGGACGGTGTCTGAAGTGAGATGCAATTATTTTTTAATGTTTCCCCACCAATCGAAGGTATGGCCTCAAAGTTGAAAAATGGTTATTTTGGAATTGGAGATTGAGGTATAGTTTCTCAATTCAGAGTACCTCTTCATGCCTTCTAGCCATGTCTTGACACATTGTCTAGCACGAGCCCCAATAAACTCTAGGAGATTTGTTTTCTGAATCTCTCTAGCAATGTCTTAGGGAGGAGGTTCTTGATCCAAGTTCATTAACACTTTAGGATTTCCCTCCCCTAATAGCAGGGGATCCTCCTTGACTACTAGCACATTTCTCACTCCTGGAATCCTCTTAAGTTTCTCATTGATTACTCTAAGAAGCACATTATAACAACCATATTAGATGATAGTATCGATGGCGCGATCATGACCATTTCAAGCAATAGTGTCGCACAACTCTGACCTTAATTTATGTGTATCCCTAACCATATTGATTCTACATCACACATCAAGGTTCATAAGTAAGGGTTTAATTCATACTAATAGATCACAGCATAATATGTATAGCTGTAAGTATCTTTTACATTCACTCATAACAAGCATATCACTTATGGTTGTGGATATGGGTTAGGGAAGTCAAGATGTTAACTACAAACAAACAACAATTATGATCTTTCCTTAGGTATTGTATCGATACCCCATTGGTAGACATCATGTCATATAGAGACTCTTGGTACTTCTAAATGCTAAGTTAAGTGCTATCGTACCAAACATAAACAAAAATAATACTAACAATCAACTTTTTTTAATTTATTATTATTTAAATATTATTATATATAATTATATATAAATTTTAATTATTATTTAATTATATAATTAATAAGTTAACCAAATAAAATAACAATTTATAATAATTAAATTAAATCAATAAAATAATTATGAGTTAGTAAACATAGGGTAAAAAAAATTAATGATTTAACTAGCCCTTGCATGAGGGCAATGCACCCTCACCCTACTTCAACCACGTAATTAAATTAATAATAAAATAAGAGGGGGGTTAACGGTGAACAAAACCCTCCCTCCTCCTTTTCATTTCCTTATGTGAGTGTTCTTGTTCTAGCTTCTTTTAGTAGGGTTTTAGGACTCATGAGCTTCTATCCATGGCTCTGGTTCTCCGCATATGGCATTGAAGTTGGTTTCCACATCTGCACAAGGGGTTTATCTTGCAATTCAACCCATAAACAAAGCGATATGCTTTTCGTCGATCTATGTCCATGTAAGATACATACTTTACCAGTTCCATGAATAGCAATTCATGCTTCTCCACTATTTGGTTCCATTGTACTAAGGCATGAAAATATCCTACCTTCTCCTCCTCAAAGAATGAGAGAAAGTACTTTCTTCGAAACCTATCTTCAAATAATTATTGTGGGAAGGTATCTGAAGTGAGATGCAATTTCTTTTCAACGTTTCCCCACCATTCCAAGGCATGGTCTTGAATTTGAAAAATGGTTATTTTGGAATTGGAGATCAAGGTATAGTCTCTCAATTCAAAGCACCTCTTGATGCCTTCTAGCCATGTCTTGACACATTGTCCAACACAAGCCTTAGTAAACTCTGGTAGCTTGATTTTTTGAATCTCTCTAGCAATGTCTTGGGGAGGAGGTTCTTGCTCCAAGTTCATTGACACTTTAGGATTACCCTCCCCAAATGGCAGGGGCTCCTCCTCAACAATTAGCACATCACTCGCTCCTATAAGCCTCTTAAGTATCTCATCGATTGCCTCTAAGAAGCACATTATAACAACCATCTTAGGTGATAGTCCCGATGGTGTTGTCACGGTCAGCTTAGGTGACAGTGTTTCCCGACTCTGGCCTTAATTCTTATGCATCCTAACCATATTGATTTTTCATCACATCATCAAGGCTCATAAGTAAGGGTTTAAGTCATACTACTAAATCACACAATAATATGTATAGGTGTAAGTATCTTTTACACTCGCTCGTAACAAGCATATCACTTAAGGTCGTGGATATGGCTTAGGGAAGTTAAGATGATAACCACAAATAAATAATAATTATGATTTTTCCTTTGGTATTGTATCAATACCCCACTGGTAGATAACATGTCATAAAGGGACTCTTGGTACTTCTAAATGCTAAGTTAAGCACTATCATCCCGAACATAAACAAAAATAATACTAACAATAAACTTTTTTTAATTTATTATTATTTAAATATTAGTATATATATAATTATATATCATTTTTAATTATTATTTAATTATATAATTAATAAAAACAACCAAATAAAATAACAATTTATAATAATTAAATTAAATCAATAAAATAATTATGAGTTGGCAAACATAGGGTAAAAAAATAATTAATGATTTAACTACCCCTTGCATGAGGGCCATGCACCCTCACCTTTCTTCAACCATGTAATTAAAATTAATAATAAAATAAGAGGGGGGGTTAAGGGTGAACAAAACCCTCCCTCCTCCCTTCTCATTTCATTTTGTGATTGTTTTTGTTGCAGCTTCTTCTAGTAGAGTTTCAAGACTCATGAGCTTCTATCCATGGCCCTAGTTCTCCATCATCCCGCCACCGCCCCCCTTGCCCTCGCTCGACACTAGGTCATCAATTATAGAAAACCAAAGGGTTCATGGCTATCGGGAGGAGTTCAACACTAGATGGATTTCATTTGTAGTAGGTAAATAGTAAGCTTCAGATTCAGAATCTCTCTCAGGTATAATCTCTCTTTTTGTATGAAAAATGTTATTTTGGGAATATGGGGTTTTTATTCCCTTTTTTAAATCTTTCAAGGAGGGGCAACCTTGAGGCTTGTCGCCCTCCCTAAGGGCGTGGTGGTCATCTTTTCATGGTTACAACTTGGATGTTGTGGCCATGGCTAGGCCCACCCATGACTTACATGGTTGTGGCCACAACCTACGTGGCCTACTTAGTGGCAGAGGATATGGACCAACCATTGTTGTCGCATCCTATGCAATCATGGTTGTGGCAGCCTGGATGGCACACTAGGGCTCGACCTATGAAACCATGGCTTCCAACCAACCCTAGTTAGTTTTTTAATTTTAATTTTTTAATTATAATTTATTTATTTATTTTGTGTATGTGTGTGTGTGTGAAAAACAAAATTTATGTTTTTGTAATATTTAATAAAATCCATTGCATATGTATATATATAATGTAGTACATTAGATCATTTTTTATATGAAGTTTACTTATAATTTCAAGTATAGTAGATTTCAATATATAATGAGATAGGAATTTCTCATTTTAATCTAGAAATTTCAGCCAGATTTTATGTATTTTTGGTTTCTATATAATTGATAATTTGTTTACCCTTTCTTTCTCTTTGTAACCATACTTTTGTTTGTAGGTGATAGTCAACTTTTTTTTTGTTCACATGTATGGGAGGATGGATTCAAGCTTTAGGAAGGATGTTTATCAGCACCCCTTCTATGTTAATTAAATTACAATGTAGTACATTAAATCATATTCATATGAAGTTTACTTATAATTTCAAATATATTAGATTTCAATATATAATGAGATAGGAATTTCTCATTTTAATATAGAAATTTCAGCCAGCTTTTATGTATTTATGATTTCTTGTTTCTATATCTTTGATGATCTGTTTACCCTTTCTTTCTTTTAGTAACCATACTTTTGTCTGTAGATGATAGTCAGTTTTTGTCTTCTTGTTCACATGTATGGGAGGATGGATTCAAGCATCAAGAAGGATGTTTATCCGCACCCCTTCTATGTTAAATTTATGTAAATTAGCAACCCCTCGGAGACTTGTTGTCCCCTTTCTCTCTTTTTTTGAAGTATAGAACTAAGTTCCATTATCTTTTGTATTGTACAATTTTCCATGGTAGCTTATCAAACTTGCCTTAAATAAGAAAATAATCTTTCAATTCATATTTATGTTTAAGTTCATAATTTTGGGTCTATTCTTGTATGGATTTCTATCTAAGTTCATATTATTTATTTAGCTCTAGATTTGTGCTTTTGTTTCACTATGGCCCTTAAGGTTCCAATATTGGAACTTTAGGCTTCGGTATCATATGTAACACAATAATTGAATTTTATCAACATATATTCTAAATGTAGATTTTTGCATATAAAAATTTATGTGCGCGATTCCTTAATTCTATCATTCTAGGTATAATTTTTACAACAATTCCTTATATATATATATATATATATATATATATATATATATATATATATATATATATATATATATATAATGAAATTAGAATGTAGTACATTAGATAATTTTCATATGAAGTTTACTTATAATTTTAGTTATATCAAATTTCAATATATAAAGAGATAGGAATATCTCATTTTAATATAGAATTTTTAGCTTAATTTTATGTATTTATTGTTATTTATTGTTTCTATATCTTTGATGATTTGTTTGCCCCTTCTTTCTCTTAGTAACCATACTTTTGTTTTGTAGGTGATAGTATATTTTTTGTTTTTGTTCACAGGTAAGGGAGGATGGATTCAAGCATTAGGAAGGATATTTCTTAGTACCTCTTCTATGTTAAATTTTTGTAAAGCAACCCTTCATAGGCTTATTGTCCTTTTTATTTTAAGTATGGAACTAAGTTCCATTTTCTTTTGTATTGCAAAATTTTCCTAGGCAACTTATCGAGCTTTCCTTTAATAATAAAATTATCTTTCAGTTCATATTTCTATTTAGGTTCATAATTTTGGGTCTGTCCATGTATGGATTTCTATCTAAGTTCATATTTTTTATTTAGGTATAGATTTATGTTTTTATTTCACTATGGCCCTTAAGGTTCCAGTATTGAAACTTTAGACTCTAATACCATATGTAACACCCATACTAATGACGTGTGTAAGTAATCTAACACTAATAACAATAATTGAATTTTATCAACATATATTCTCATTGTAAACTTTTGCATATAAAAATGTATGTGTATGATTCCTTAATTCTAGCATATGAGGTATAATTTTTACAACAATTCCTACTGTCTTTGTAAATTTCATACGATATCATCATATCAATTAAATTCAATTTTAAGATAAATAAAATAACAAGGTAGGAATAGTAGATTACCTTAATGACTCTTTGAATTAGCAATCCTAAAGCAGTCCCATCAGTCCAGTCCTTGGTCCAACCAAAATAGTGTTACCTAAACTAAGATTAATCCTCCCAACCAAGTAGCAACTAAGCTCCTAGTTCTAGGAAACCTATCGGGTTTCGCAGCCCTTCATGCCCACAACTCCAATAACAACAACACCAACCATTAAACATTCCTAGTTCAAGTATCAACCTCTAGGATTTAGTTTCAAGTTCTCATAGATTGTTTATCTCTTCAACTCTTTCTCTTCCAAGTGTCAACAACCAACCCTCCTATCATCCCCCAAAATCCTATTTTAACCTCATCTTACCACTACCTTCCTCCCTTCTCAACAAGGGCCATAGGAAGGTAGGCTCTCTATTTATCTCAACTCATATCTCATAAATCCAAATATAATAAAATAATAAAATATCTACCTACCATAAAATTCTTGATCAAGTCAAATATCACTCACATCAATGTATGTTTAGTAAGCATTAAATGGGTCAAGTTATAAAATAGCATGCAAATGAGAAATAATTCATACCAAACAAGAATAAAATGAAATGCAATTAATACAAATACAAACAAAATGTAATTAATACTAGGGCAATGTAAATGAACCAACATGAAATGTAATTAATGCAAATGCAAATGAATGTTGATTATAATACTATATTTTACATTTATTACATTCATCAATCATTATTGATAAGAACAATTTAATCACCAATATATACTAAATAATACTAGTGTAAAGGTATGTATGCATAGCCATCATACACATATCTTATGCGTGTACTAGAGGTAACCATTACCACGTCTAATTTATAGTTCTTGAATTACAAGACAACAATAATTAGATGCAAGACAAGGTAACCAATCAATAAGATAATAATCCAAAATTCACAACATTATGCAACCTTATTAACTAAGTCACAATACATCAACACTAATCACACATTATACTTAGGTTTACCTTAATGACTTAAACAAGGATTTATAGGTGATAGGAACGAAGTACAAACTAAAGTGGCATCTCAAATCCCAAACTGTATCCTTAAGAATCTAAATCATCACTACTTCCTAACTTACTTCCAACTTCCATTTCCTATCTATTCCTCTACTGGAATATCCTGGAGCATCAATTATATTAACCTAACCTAGACATAACCTGTAAGTAGAAGCATTGACTAAATCAACCTAACTTCTCCCGCAAACAACCGACAACCGTCATCACACAACTTGACGAGTGTGGCTTAACACATTCCTCTCACAACTCCAGTTTCGAAGGATAAACGGTGGGTAATACCTCCACCCCTCCTAATGGAACTATGGTCAATGCTATGTCATTAATCACAATGTAATACTATCATTGTTCTTAGGGTTTCATCATCGAATGACTAGTTTGGGAAACTAGGTTTCCTACATAAGCCTCCACTAACCTACATATCATAGCAATTTATCGAACCAATAAATAAATCCATGAATTAATGCCTTGTAACTTACCACTTCTCCATTGATGTCTACTACATCAGGGTAAATTTAGTATCCCAAGTATCTTTCTATGACTTAGCTTCTCTAACATGTGGGTTAGTCTCATACAAAACCTAAGATCATTCATAATCTTTCATTGTTTCCAAGTAATTACCAATTTATCAACTATTAGTCAATATAAACAAGCTAATATATCCATCATGTGCATGGCATCCATTTTTTTTTTGGTAAAATTCGGATTCTATTAGATCAATATTAACAAAAAGAAGAAATGGATGTAGAGGTGACTGGCCTACCACTAGGGAAACTAGACCAGTCACCCCACCAAAGTTCAGAAATTAACATCCAGTTGTAATTGTTACTAAAAATAGCAAGAAGTGTGAGATCATTACTAATGTTTGTACCACTATCTACAAAGACCCTAATGCTAGAGTGAAAAGACAAACACCCCCACACGTTGGGGTTTCTAGCCACAAAATTCAATATAGCAAAGTTTGAAACAAAAATTAACTAACAAGATAAGAACAAAACCTTCATGGAAGGAAAGCAATAGATAAAGCTAATTATCATCTAAGATAATAATGGTGGGACTCACCATGGAACTAGTGGCTTCTGCAGTCACCTCACTTGCTTGGCTAGTATTCGGTTGCTGATGGAAGATTAGCCCAGCTCGTCTAGGAGAGGCGTTCCTCTGGAATACCTTTCCCATGAGATCATAAGCCATAACATTTAGCTTGGCGTCCAACTCCATTTGCCCCTTGACAATTTTACGGAGCCAATTTTCCACTCGGTCTATTTAAGCTGGGAGATTGAGGCCCTAGTCCTCATTCTCGAGCATGCCATTAGCACTATCCATGAGTGTGCAGCCCGGAAGTGTTTTGGTGTGCCAAAGGAGAGCCAGAGTCTTTGTGTAGTGAGTGTCCCTGGTGTGGGTGTTTGCAGGTTCATCTTCCATCTGGCCAAGATTTGTAACCATCTCCTTAGGCATTGGGAGTTCATACTAATTTTCAATCTGATTTTCCATGTGATGAATTTGGTCCTGCACAGGAGGCGAGACAATTCAACTAAAGGAATCTTTTACTTTCTCCTAATCAGCCATAATGTGGGGCATATGCAAGCGTTTAGGCATAGAAAGAGTCCAGAAATGGAATAAAAAGAACATAAAATACTAGAAATTAGTAATCCACGACTTAATAGAGATTATTGAAGATGGATATCAATCATCTTTGAGAAGGAAACCTCCTTACACAATGTGTTGAATACACAAGACAATACAAGACACAATATGATGACTAAATTGAAAAGATATCCTTCCTATATATAGGAGACAAAGGTGTACAATAAACAATATAGACCCACCAATAGACGTTGTTGCCGCCAAGATGCACACCTAGTTAACGCAACAAAAATCTATGCTACTGCTCGGTGTGCCCTTGGGGGCAAGTCTCGAGTCAAGACTGTCACCTGATCTTGACTCCTCCATTTAGGCAAAACCCCCAACGAAGCCAAGGGGGGTAGTCCCTAAGGAATGTGTCTAAGGTTGTTAGAGCTTCCAGTGAAATAGTTAAAAGGTGTTTTATGTTTTTAGGAGTTTATTATGGGTTTAGGGTAAAATGTCACAAGATAGCCTTTGCAAAATGATTTGTAATTAGATAAGTGCTTTCACCAGCAAGAAATAAAGATGCACAATATTGATATTAAGAAAACACAAAACTAGTGCCTTAAGGAGTCAAATAGTATGTTGAAATGAAAGAAAAAATTGAAATGTTTTGCAAGTGTTGTCTTGGTTGATTTTAATTATTAAAGTATGAAACTTGATTAGGGGAAAAAAGAGGGTAACTCCCGAGATATGTGAGCTACAGGGAGAAATTTCCGGAAATTTAGAAGTTGGTGGTTCTGTACAAGGACATGTGGGCTGGCCGGAGTCTTGAGAGTGGTATTCACCACTACACCAACAAGGATGTAGTCTGACTGGTGCTTTGAGGTCTCGTCCCAGTGGTTTCCGTGTCCCCGGGTAGAATTTCCCCGCACAAAGTCTAATCGAAGTGCTGGATTTTCACTTATCTTAAAAGGGATGTTGACTTTATTAAGTGAGTATTAAGTTAAGTGTGAAAAGTTAAATAGTGCTTCCAACTGCTTTTGGTATCTCTCAGCTCAAACGAACTACTGGTGGGTAGAGCATACGCAGTGTAGGCAAATGATTTATTCAAATTGATAAAAGAGGACCATTGTGCTCTCCGATAGAGAGTGCTCTTGACCTGCTTTTCAGCGAGGTTCAAGAGACTTTGGATTCATTTTATTTAACAATTATACTATGGAAAGTAAAATGCAAAACTGAAAAAGAGACAAGTTTTCTAATTATCTACCCAATAATCTCTTTCAGATCGGAATACCATACTCGGGAGAGCAAGGAGTTTAGTATTCAATTTATTCCCAAAATAAAGTAAAGTAGAAATTGAAAGAAAAATCTAGATCTAGTTGCAATAATTGAAAGAAGCTAATCTAGCAAGCAAAAAACTAATCTAAAGCATAAAGTAAAGGGGACAAGTACAAGCTTCCCCAAATGGGGGAAGGGGGTGTGGGAGCCGTAATCCCACCTGCTCTTTATTAACTTATTACAAATCTTAGCTCTCCGACAGAGAGCGCTCTTGATCCATAAAAACGAGATTCAAGAGACTTTTAAAAAATCTTGAAAAAACTAAGTAAATGAAATGGTTTGAAATATGTCCTCTTCAAGGTTCAAACTTCCCAAATTCAGCTCAAGTCCTTCGCTTTTCTATGACAAAAAGACAAAAAACCAACGAACAACAAATTTATTAAAATGTTAGTATCTGTTAGTATAATCACAAAAATTTTACAACTTAGTACTTGCAAATGGTAAGAAAAATTAATACTTCAAGTACTAAAGATTCATGACTAGATCTAAGCATGAGATAACCAATTTAAAGCATTTTTTAGATCTATCATGTAAACAAGTAAATAACTTATGATGAAACTTTCTTAGATCTAATTTACTTGTATTGAAAAGGTAACCGAGAAGTAAAGAGTTTTAGTTTGAGAGATGGAAGAGAAAAATCAAGCCCAAGCTTGAACCATATGAAGACAAAGAGGTTCCTGCGAGAAACAAAACATTAGATCCAAAAAGGTTCTGAAGGCAGAAGAGGATGCAACCAAGCTCAACTTCTCCTTCAAAAAGATGACCTGCACAACCAAACTACCTTGCACAAGCGAGATCAAACTAGTATGATTCATAAAAATAAATTATGAGAACATAAGTAACCGACTACTGTCTGCTACTCCTAGATCTCTAATGATAAAGCATAAACAGGCAAGTTGAAGACTAAAAATGCTTGCTCCATCGCTGATAACAGCCTTCTAAGCTAGATAGATTAACAAGCCTATAAAAAAAAAAAGAGTAATAAGAACAAAATCACAACAATAAAAGCACAACATGCACAATAGCAGATAGTTTACACCACATGGACCTCCAAATACTTCAAACTTTATTAAAAAATATTACAATACAGAGTACAAAGGAAGAGGTTCCACCATGCATCCAAAACCAATGGAATGGGCCTCATTTATATAGCAAACCGAGAATGAATGTGAATGCATGAAGAGAGGAGGGTTTTAGGAAGGCGCATTCCAATCAAAGGAGAGATTCACGTGATTGAAACGTTGATGGAACACTCGGAGCTGAGGGTTGGCGTGATGTGGTAGAGGTGGCAGCCACCTCACAATAGGTTTCAACGCCCACACATTGGGGTATTCACCCACCGAAATGGCACCTTACCTCACTCAACCCGTGAGCTTGATTCCACCCACGTGAGGGAGGCCCACGCATTGGCATGCTCACGTCATCCTTTTTTAAAACCATTCGTTATTCTATGTTCACATTTGGCATGTGCTTTATTCATCATCATGGTCGTACACCACTTCAATAAACCATGCCACCCATTCCATACAAATTTTTTATTAATTTTTTACTTATTTTATTTTTTGGACTTGGTGCAATTCGTAGCATGTTTAGTAATTAAGTGTTGTTTTGTAGCACCTTTAGGAAAATTGCCAAAAATGATAATTTTAGACACCCGAAACCCAGGAGAAGTGGATCCTAGACTAAAGAGGACGCTCTGAGCGTCAAAACAAGCCTCCCCACGTCAAATTCCGCTTCCAAATAAGGCTTTTATTACATTTTGAAATTTTCCATTTAAACCATTAAAAATGGTCTAAATTACGGAAAAAAAATTATTTTCTTTGGAATCGACTCAAACTCCTAAGGGACCTAGTGCATGTCCATACGACTTAATACCGATGACTAACATGTTAAAATACATGGACACATAGGCTTTAATAACCCCCCTACGATCGACCACCATGGACAATACTCCAACTTTGGAGGTATGAGTGAAAAACTCGGGAATTATACGCCACTGAAGAGTAGCGCATAATTCCTAAGGAAAAAACACTCTAGAGTATCCCCTTGATGGAAAACCCTAATGTAGGCCAAGTCTTTTACAAAAGTTTCATGCTTAAACCAACTTATTACAATTACCCCGTAGGGAGGGGACATGCAAAAATTACAAAGGGCCAAAAAAATTTGGCCTGATGGATCTCAGAACATTGATGATGAACATTGAACATGTTCACAACTTCAACAGTTCACTCAGAATCCACTAAGTGAAATTTAGTGGATAACATCTGGCTCCAACTATGGGACGTGTGCTCGATCAAGCCTTCAGGCAAGTAGAGTATGCAAGAACACCAGAATATCTGGTATATATATAACCTGTAAAAGCATCTCAACTTTAACAAGAAAAACCTTCAATAGCACAAGTTTTATGAAGAAACCAATAAATCATAAATTGCATTTATTCATAAAAACTAAAAAAAATAGCTAAGGAAAAAAGTTATTATTCCTAAGTACTAGAAAGAAATGCGTAAAGTAAATGCTCTCTTTGAGGAGCTTATTTTCCTACTCTAAACATAATATAATAAAATGTTAAGTAAAATGAAAAATCCAATGTAACCATCTTAACATTTCATCAATATAACAATTTTTTGCCTTGTCTTTGGTTACCAACCAAAGCAAGGACACGTTTATCAAAAAGTGCAAACCTACATGGATATTATGGATGGGAGGGCTGGATGGGAAATCAAAGGCATGTGATAGATCTTTGAAGTGATTCCCCAAATGGTAAGTCCTCCTGTAGGCTCTTCTGGATAGGGTTGAGAAAAAAATCTGAATGATAAGGAAGATCAACTGCCTCATCATAATGATTCAAAGGGCTCTTTTGATGATACCTTCTTGTATAAGCACAAGCCTCAAGCTGCTCCAAATCATAAGGAACATCCGCATGTGAAGACGATGGCTGGGATAGATCTTCAATCAATTGTACCCGTTCTGGCTCTTCACCGCACTGCTTCTCCAATTCCTTATTACATATACTAGAATATAACTCTGACTGATCATATGAAAATTCCAAATGCTCCTTTCTACAACTTTCATAAATATCGGATAAAACACTCCCCTCATTGGACATATCATAGATGGGATTTTCAAAAATATTTTCACAAGTCTTAGAGATTGGGTTCTCAATAAAAGTCCAATAGTAATCATCCCCGTCTATGTCAGATATGAGTCTTCGTCACTGGTGCCAAGTCCCTGGCTATAATCATCCTCCTTGTGATCATAGAAATCCTCCTCAAATAACTGGGTTTCAAAGATATCACAAGGGACCCAACTTTCCAAACATCCATTGCTATGTGGAGAACAAAGGGGAGTGTCATCACACATATTACAGACTTCATGGATTTCTTCATAAGTGTCAATCTCTGTAATGGTTTCTTCCAAAAAATTGTTATCATTGTCATTGACATGGATCCTAGGATATTCCAATTCCTCGATATTGCATACCATTGAAACATGAGGGAAGTCTATGACCACATATTCAATCAAGGGCTTCTCTTGTATCTCTGTTAAATTTTCTTTATAATGCGGTTGGGAAATGCAAATGCCGTCACTTCTACTGAAGTAATCAAGGAGTAGCTCCAAATCTTCAATGCTTTTTACTGTGGAAGATTGAGGAGGCTTTTCTTTATGATATTCTATGTTTGGCAAATAAAAGGAAAAGATTGCTTCAAGAAAATTTTCCAAACCCTTCATACTACCCCTACCATCATGCCACTACTTCAAAAATATCCAAAGGAAGCTTGAAAGGGAGGTGATACACTTATTTGGAAGGCCCTCAAAAAACCAACAACTGACCTCTCCCTCCAGGGAACCAGCAAACACTTGCATCATATTGTATTCATACAGAGTATTGAAGTCAACTAGATTATTCAAGAAAAGACTTGACATGCCAGATGGTTTAATCACCATTTCCATGAAAGATTGGATGCCATTTATATAAACCCTTCTCACCATCACCAAAGTTACGAAAACCAGAGACGTTTGAGAAGTCGATTGGATAATAATGTTTGGCAATATGAGCACCAAATTTCTCTATTAACTCATCCATATCAGATATCAGCAACATTTACTTGATGTAACCATGAAATAGACTTTATACTGCTAAAAGGAGGAGTGTCAAAAAATGAGCTTTGAATACTTTATTGTGTCGAATAGGCTCATCTACACACAATCAATCTCAACAATTTTTATGAGAAACAAGGGTTTTATCCCTTCAATGGAGTCGCCATGTGAGAATAAAAAATATGCATTTAGAATACTCACAAAAGTTCTATTTTTTACTTTGAACGACTTTTTATAAAAAAAGTAAGGTTAGTGGAGTCTCCAGATGAAAATTAAAGATTGGATCTAAAGATTCATCAAACAAAGCAAAAAACAAAAGATGAAAAACAAAAAGTCGTACTCTGGGAAACAAAAGATTTGTCCCCGGCAACGGCGCCAAAAATGTTTTCGCCGAGATGCACACCTAGTTAACGTAGAAGAAATCTATGCTACTGCTCGGTGTGCATCTCGGCGGAAACAGACCCAAGTCGACATCAATAATATGTAATGCACCAAAATATAGGGGGTAATGCACCACTATATAGGGGGGTAATGTGCCAACATTTAGGGCTTAACACCACCCCTCTCTTTGGACCTGACCGGTCAAATTATACCCAGTTGGGGACAACAATGTTACTATACAACTTGAAAGCAATGTATGGCATGCCATACATTTGTTTCTTGGCCTTTTGAGGTAACCGGACATCGACTCCCTTATATTTTGAGGAATTTTATCACACAATCAACATTGAAAATGGTCGATTTTATGAACATTAAATGACATTGTATGTTTATATTTTCCACTAAGTGTAGGTTATTCACAGATAAGGTACTTCTGAGTGATAATGTATTGCTCGATAGCTGCGAGGAGGCAAAGAAAATGTTTAAAATGTTGGGTGTTGAGTACATATCATATCATGTGTGTCTAAGGGATTGTATTCTATATAGAGGTGAATATGCATACAAAGATATATGTCCAAAATGTGGGCATTTAACAAGTACCATAAAACAATAAACAAGGTTAAAGAACATGGTCCTCCTCATAATATATTGAGGCACGTGCCTATAATACCAAGGATTCAATGGCTCTTTCGTTGCAAAGAATTAGCTATGTTGCAGGGATGGCATGCCTTGCACCAAAGTGAGTCAGGGGTTATGTGTATCCCACTAGATTCAATTGCCATGAAGCATATAGAGGATACATGGACCGATAAATTCAATGATGAAGTATAGATCCTGTAGTGCCGTACAAGCTTCCCCAAGTGGGGGAAGGGGGTGTGGGAGCCGTAATCCCACCTGCTCTTTATTAACTTATTACAAATCTTAGCTCTCCGACAGAGAGCGCTCTTGATCCGTAAAAACGAGATTCAAGAGACTTTTAAACAAGCTTGAAAAAACTAAGTAAATGCAAGGGTTTGAAATATGTCCTCTTCAAGGTTCAAACTTCCCAAATTCAGCTCAATTCCTTTGCTTTTCTATGACAAAAAGACAAAAAACCAGCGAACAACAAATTTATTAAACTGTTAGTATCTGTTAGTATAATCACAAAAATTTTACAACTTAGTACTTGCAAATGGTAAGAAAAATTAATACTTCAAGTACTAAAGATTCATGACTAGATCTAAGTGTGAGATAACCAATTTAAAGCATTTTTTAGATCTATCATGTAAACAAGTAAATAACTTATGATGAAACTTTCTTAGATCTAATTTACTTGTATTGAAAAGGTAACCGAGAAGTAAAGAGTTTTAGTTTGAGAGATGGAAGAGAAAACTCAAGCCCAAGCTTGAACCGTATGAAGACAAAGAGGTTCCTGCGAGAAACAAAACATTAGATCCAAAAAGGTTCTGAAGGCAGAAGAGGATGCAACCGAGCTCAACTTCTTCCTTCAAATAGATGACCTGCACAACCAAACTACCTTGCACAAGCGAGATCAAATCTAGTATGATTCATAAAAATAAATTATGAGAGCATAAGTATAACCAACTACTGTCTGCTACTCCTAGATCTCTAATGATAAAGCATAAACAAGCAAGTTGAAGACTAAAAATGCTTGCTCCATGGCTGGTAACAACTTTCTAAGCTATATAAATTAACAAGCCTATAAAAAAAAAAGAATAATAAGAACAAAATCACAACAATAAAAGCACAGCATGCACAATAGCAGATAGTTTGCACCACATGGACCTCCAAAGACTTCAAAATTTATTAAAAAATATTGCAATACAGAGTACAAAGGCAGAGTTTCCACCATGCATCCAAAACCAATGGAATGGGCCTCGTTTATATAGCAAACCGAGAATGAATGTGAATGCATGAAGAGAGGAGGGTTTTAGGAAGGCGCATTCCAATCAAAGGAGAGATTCACGTGATTGAAACGTTGATGGAACACTCGGAGCTGAGGGTTGGCGTGATGTGGTAGAGGTGGCAGCCACCTCACAATAGGTTTCAATGCCCACACATTGGAGTATTCGCCCACCGAAATGGAACCTTCCCTCGCTCAAACCGTGAGCTTGATTCCACCCACGTGAGGGAGGCCCACGCATTAGCATGCTCACGTCATCCTTTTTTAAAACCATTCGTTATTCTATGTTCATATTTGGCATGTGCTTTATTCATCATCATGGTCGTACACCACTTTAATAAACCATGCCACCCCTTCCATACGAATTTTTTATTGATTTTTGACTTATTTTATTTTTTGGACTTGGTGCAATTCGTAACATGTTTAGCAATTAAGTGTTGTTTTGTAGCACCTTTAGGAAAATTGTCAAAAATGACAATTTTAGACACCCGAAACTCAAGAGAAGTGGATCCTAGACTAAAGAGGACGCTCTGAGCGTCAAAACGAGCCTCCCCACGCCAAATTCCACCTCCAGATGAGGATTTTATTACATTTTGAAAATTTCTATTTAAACCATTAAAAATGGTCTAAATTACGGAAAAAAAAAAATTATTTTCTTTGGAATCGACTCAAACTCCTAGGGGACCTAGTGCATGTCCGTACGACTTAATCCCGATGGCTATCATGTTAAAATACATAGACACATAGGCTTTAATAACCCCGCTAAGTCGACCACCATGGACAATACTCCAACTTTGGAGGTATGAGTGAAAAAACTCGGGAATTATACGCCATTGAAGAGTAGCGCATAATTCCTAAGGAAAAAACACTCTAGAGTATCCCCTTGATGGAAAACCCTAAGGTAGGCCAAGTCTTTTACAAAAGTTTCATGCTTAGACCAACTTATTACAATTCCCCCGTAGGGGTCTAGACATGCAAAAATTACAAAGGGCCAAAAAAATTTGGCCTGATGGATCTCAGAACATTGATGATGAACATTGAACATGTTCACAACTTCAAGGGTTCACTCGGAATCCACTAAGTGAAATTTAGTGGATAACATCTGGCTCCAACTGTGGGACGTGTGCTCGATCAAGCCTTCATGCAAGTAGAGTATGCGAGAACACCATAATATCTGGTATATATATATAACCTGTAAAAACATCTCAACTTTGACAAGAAAAACCTTCAATAGCACAAGTTTTATGAAGAAACCAATAAATCATAAATTGCATTTATTCATAAAAACTAAAAAAAATACCTAAGGAAAAAAGTTATTATTCCTAAGTACTAGAAATAAATGCATAAAGTAAATGCTCTCTTTAAGGAGCTTATTTTCCTACTCTAAACATAATATAATAAAATGCTAAGTAAAATGAAAAATCCAATGTAACCATCTTAACATTTCATCAATATAACAATTTTTTGCCTTGTCTTTGGTTACCAGCCAAAGCAAGGACACATTTATCAAAAAGTGCAAACCTACATGGATATTCTGGATGGGAGGGCTAGATGGGAAATCAAAGGCATGTGATAGATCTTTGAAGTGATTCCCCAAATGGTAAGTCTTCCTGCAAGCTCTTTTGGATAGCGTTGAGAAAAAAATCTAAATGATAAGGAAGATCAACTACCTCATCATAATGATTTGAAGGGCTCTTCTGATGATAACTTCTTATATAAGCACAAGCCTCAAGCTGCTCCAAATTATAAGGAACATCTGCATGTGAAGATGATGGCTGGGATAGATCTTCAATCAATTGTACCCGTTCTGGCTCTTCACCGCACTGCTTCTCCAATTCCTTATTACATATACTAGAATATAACTCTGACTGATCATATGAAAATTCCAAATGCTCCTTCCTACAACTTTCATAAATATCGGATAAAACACTCCCCTCATTGGACATATCATAGATGGGATTTTCAAAAATATTTTCACAAGTCTCACAGATTGGGTTCTCAATCAAAGTCCAATAGTAATCATCCCCGTCTATGTCAGATATGAGTCTTCGTTACTGGTGCCAAGTCCCTGGCTATAATCATCCTCCTCGTGATCATAGAAATCCTCCTCAAATAATTGGGTTTCAAAGATATCACAAGGGACCCAACTTTCCAAACATCCATTGCTATGTGGAGAACAAAGGGGAGTGTCATCACACATATTACAGACTTCATGGATTTCTTCATAAGTGTCAATCTCTGTAATGGTTTCTTCCAAAAATTGTTATCATTGTCATTGACATGGATCCAAGGTTATTCCAATTCCTCGATGTTGCATACCATTGAAACATGAGGGAAGTCTATGACCACATATTCAATCAAGGGCTTCTCTTGTACCTCTGTTAAATTTTCTTTATAATGCAGTTGGGAAATGAAAATGCCATCACTTCTACTGAAGTAATCAAGGAGTAGCTCCAAATCTTCAATGCTTTTTACCGTGGAAGATTGAGGAGGCTTTTCTTTATGATATTCTATGTTTGGCAAATAAAAGGAAAAGATTGCTTCAAGAAATTTTTCCAAACCCTTCATACTACCCCTACCATCATGCCACTTCTTCAACAATATCCGAAGGAAGCTTGAAAGGGAGGTGATACACTTATTTGGAAGGCCCTCAAAAAACAAACAACTGACCTCTCCTTCCAGGGAACCACGGGGGCTTCACTGGAAGGAAATATAATATCACGTTCATTCATATTGTGGTATTAAATATTCATGAAAACCTAAAAATTATATTGCTTATATATTAAGGGGCAAAGGGTTTTTTATTTAATGTAACAATACAAAAATACTTTGGAGTCTTTTTTATATGGGCGGGATGACAATTATCCACCAAATAGAGATGGTGGGATCATGGTCGGATGAGAAATCGGGTTGATGCAAGGCTCGGGCTTACTAGTACGTGGGTAAATCGCATCTTGAGGCATGCTTGAGGCCAGGGATTTTGTGGTGAAGTGGGTTTCTAGTCGATCATAGTTAAGAGATAGTGGTCATTGACAGCCAATTGTTACCAATAGCACTCAGCCAGCTGTTACCAATAGCCTTGGGAGGCTCTAAGCCTCCAGGGCCTGTTATAGGCCCTCGATAGGCCTTGGGGGCTTGAATACCCAACCACTCGTTCCTATTACAGGCCTTGGGTAGTTTAGTCACCCCCCTAGAGCTTGTTATAGGCCCTAGAGGCTTGGATACCTAGCCCACAACAGGCTTAGTCAGCGATTGGGGAACTGCAACATGCAATCTAAATGTTGCACTATGTGCATTGGCTCTAGTGACATACAAGAAGTGATCTCCTATATCTTCATTAGACCATTAGATGTTGCAAATCATAATGATATGTGGTTGAGTAATTTCATTGTGGGTGAAGTAATGTGCATCCACAATATACATCGAAAGAAGTAAGGTGCATTGTAGAATGCATGTGGGGTCATAAGAGGGGTATCATATCAATATACTAGGTAGAAATATAAAGGGGTATAAAAAATGTTAATGAAAAAATTGATACATACAATATCTAGTGAAAATAGGGTTTTTTTTAAAATTGGGAAGGCATATTGGGAGGGGGTTAAAAAAACGATTTTGGAAGGTATTTTCCAATATTTAGTGAAATTAGGGGTATTGTTTCATATGCCACAAACGGACATGCTATGATAGCGGTTTATTGAGTGAAGACCCCATGCAGGGAACCAGCAAACACTTGCATCATATTGTATTCATACAAAGTATTGAAGTCAGCTAGATATTCAAGAAAAGACTTGACATGCCAGATAGTTTAATCACCATTTCCATGAAAGATTGGATGCCATTTATATAAACCCTTCTCACCATCACCAAAGTTACGAAAACCAGAGATGTTTGAGAATTCGATTGGATAATAATGTTTGGCAATATGAGCACTAAATTTCTCTATTAACTCATCCATATCAGATATTAGCAGCATGTACTTGATGTAACCATGAAATAGACTTTATACTGCTAAAAGGAGGAGTGTCAAAAAATGAGCTTTGAATACTTTACTGTGTCGAATAGGCTCATCTACACACAATCAATCTCAACAATTTTAATGAGAAACAAGGGTTTTATCCCTTCAATGGAGTCGCCATGTGAGAATAAAAAATATGCATTTAGAATACTCACAAAAGTTCTATTTTTTACTTTGAACGACTTTTTATAAAAAAAGTAAGGTTAGTGGAGTCTCCAGATGAAAATTAAAGATTGGATCTAAAGATTCATCAAACAAAGCGAAAAACAAAAGATAAAAAACAAAAAGTCGTACTCCGGGAAACAAAAGATTTGTCCCCGGCAACAGCGCCAAAAATGTTGCCGCCGAGATGCACACCTGGTTAACATAGCAGAAATCTATGCTACTGCTCGGTGTGCATCTCGGCGACAACAGACCCAAGCCAACATCAATAATATGTAATGCACCAAAATATAGGGGGTAATGCACCACTATATAGGGGGTAATGTGCCAACATTTAGGGATTAACACCACCCCTCTCTTTGGACCTGACCGGTCAAATTATACCCAGTTGGGGACAACAATGTTACTATACAACTTGAAAGCAATGTATGGCATGTCATACATTTGTTTCTTGGCCTTTTGAGGTAACCGGACATCGACTCCCTTATATTTTGAGGAATTTTGTCACACAATCAACATTGAAAATGGTCAATTTTATGAACATTAAATGACATTGTATGTTTATATTTCCCACTAACTGTAGGTTATTCAAAGATAAGGTACTTCTGAGTGATAATGTATTGCTCGATAGCTGCGAGGAGGCAAAGAAAATGTTGAAAATGTTGGGTGTTGAGTACATATCATATCATGTGTGTCTAAGGGATTGTATTCTATATAGAGGTGAATATGCATACAAAGAGATATGTCCAAAATGTGGGCATTTAACAAGTACCATAAAACAATAAACAAGGTTAAAGAACATGGTCCTCCTCATAATATATTGAGGCACGTGCCTATAATACCAAGTATTCAAAGGCTCTTTCGTTGCAAAGAATTAGCTATGTTGCAGAGATGGCATGCCTTGCACCAAAGTGAGTTAGAGGTTATGTGTATCCCACCAGATTCAATAGCCATGAAGCATATAGAGGATACATGGACCGATAAATTCAAGGATGAAGTATGGATCATGTAGCACTTAATTTGTAGAAGCTTATGATAATAGATATATAAAAGTGTATATATATATCAATATGATATTGAATAAAAAATGAATGATGATTACAATGATAAAATGGCTTGGGTCTTTCTAGGCTATTAAGATGACCTTTAGTAATAGGTTAATAGGTTATTTTTACATAGATACATTTTCATAATAATAATATTATAAGCTAATTATTAATTATACCTAACCATTATTTGTATTTATGTTTGTTACATTGCCGCTCTCTTAAGAACATTTCATCCTCAAAACATCATAAATTGATCAACTATATTTTTTAAATTGTTTATTCCTAAAAAAAAACAATTATACCTTCAATAACGCTTCTCTTCCTCTTCTTCTTTCTTCTTTAATAAAACTCTTTTTCTTTCTTCTCTATACATTTATTTGTTTGTCTCTTATTCCATTCTTATGATATCGACCTTACTTAATATTTGTATAAAAAAAAAACTACTATATTCCATGTATACTTTCTCCTTTTTAATGAAACTTAGGTATTAATTTTGAATACCTTTTTCCTTATTATTATTATTATAATATATATACCTCCTTTTTAATGAAAAACTTCCACGTATATTATGAGAATCTAATAAAAGGTAGTTTCACTTCATCCTTCCCAACATAATCAATATTCCACTAATTATATTTATAGTCTCTCCTAACTTACGAAAGTAAAATAGTGCTTTCTATCTCATTAAGTTATAGCACGATTTTTCTTCAATTAAATATAGCTAAGTTTAACACTTACTTATATTTCTTTATATCCACGGAAAACCCTCTAAGCATATTTTATATATATTTTGATGGAGCTTAATTATACTTCAGCCTCGAATGGAACGACGTGAACCTTAAGCCATAATCGATTTAATGATTTATTATTGGTTAAAGAGAGCTGCAAGGTATCTTATGAATCAATGGTAACTTGGACAATCCATGGCCTGATGTGATGATATTCCTCCCATGCCTTCCCATCTTATGTGCAGACTTTGGAAACCGGAACAACCCTATAGCATCGAAAGTTCGAGTAGCCTTTTTTTTCCAATTTGGTGACAACATCTTGCCTAGCGTCTTCCCACGTAGTAGACAGGATCGAGCTTTCTTTTCTTATTCGGATTTTCAATAACTTGCAGTTGCATCTGCCAGCTATTCTCTCTATCCTTGTCTTCATAATTGATCTTTTTAGCACTGTACTCATCGTTGGCAATTTGATGACTTTCAATAGGGACTCCGGCCTGGTTGGGCTCTGCAGTTAATGGCTCCATATAAGTATTATGATTACGAGGATTTTCTTCAATTGCAGTCTCATCCATGTCTCCTTTATCCTCAGCATCAGAATCCACCAGAGCTTCACTTGCTCTTTCTTCTATATTTGTTTTAACAAGTTCCCCATGAAAATCACTTTTAGTCTCATTTTGTCTATCTTCACAAAATGTAATTTCAACTTCTTCAGAATTAATTTTCATGTCACTTCTGCTCTCTTTATGCAAAGATTCAAAACATCGCTGATGTTGTAACCTCTCCGAGTCATTATTTGGCACAACTGTTTCATCTTGGTCAGAAATGGGCTTCTCTGGATCCTTGCCACAAATAGCAACCTGCTCTTCCACTCCAAATTCACACTCCTCAGTTCCTACAAGATTTCCTTCACTTCTAGACTCTACAGACTTCTGCCCATTTGCACCATAATAATAATATAATATAAGCTAATTATTAATTATACCTAAACATTATTTGTATTTATGTTTGTTACAGAGCCTTCGATTGAGCATAGCCATCATTTGCGTCAACCCATATTCCCTCCAAAACACCAACTATTATGTTTGGCCTGTAGTAGTGGTCAATAACAATATCCCTCCATGGTTTTATGTGAAGAATGAACATCTTATGTTGGCTCTTATAGTCCCTTGTAAGAATACAAGTGAAGGATATGAATGTTTACCTACAACTATTGATCGATGAATTGAAGGAATTATGGGAAGGTATACAGGTATACGATGTATCATGACCCATCCCAACAGAGAGGAATTTTACGTTGTATGGCATATGTGCATACACCACGCATGATTATCCGAGATTAGGAGTTTGCTCTGGTAAACATGTTGTTTGATTTGTTTATATTCGTAATAATATTTTTGGCATATTTAATTCGATGCGACTGTATTGATCTTCAACACTATCATGCTCTATATACCATAACGCTGCAAGTCTTGTAACAAAAGGGTATCATGGATGTAAAATTTGTGGACCTTCTATGAAGGTTAGGTGGTCCAGCCACCTACGAAATCCAGTGTACAATTGCTCAAGATTATTCCTCATAGAAAACCACCTTTATAGAAGAGCAACATCTGCTTTCACTGGTAAACTAGAGAGAACCCAAAGGTCTGAAATAATGACACCAGCTCACTAGATTAAGGAATATGACAAAGAGAAGGAGAAAGAAATAGCAAAAATGTTCAATTCAAATGGGGAACCTATGTTCGATGATCTTGAGTTCTTCGACGCCTATGTTGAGAAAATTCCCATGGGGGTGAAAAGGAAATCAATATTTTATGAGCTTCCATATTGGGAGCATGTTAAGATTGTCCACTTACTAGATCCCATGCATATATTTAAAATTGTTTCATCTTTTTTGTGGAGGAACATATCATCAAAACAAAATGACATGCTAGTTGTAAGGAGAGATCTTATTTCTTCAAATACTAAAAATGAGCATTGGCCAAGACAAGAAAATAGAGGAGAGGCTGGCCCCTCTTGGTCGTTTAAAGAAGGTGATGTCCCATGGGTTTTGAAGAAAGATGATATTTCTTTGGAAAAGGAAATTATATTGGGTGTGAAGGCACCTTATTTATATGGGTCAACTCTATGGTGTTGTTTCACTATAGATGAACATTTGTCGGGTTTGAAATCACATGACCATCTGAACCTTCTAAGGGTACAAATTTTTAAAAAATTGTTTCTATTTTTTGTTTTATCTTTTAACCTACAAGTTCAAACGAAATTAAATTTCTATGTGTTCACTTTGTAGTGTCATTATCCTTTGCTCATGCATGGGTGTGTGAACCACAACTTTCCCGAGGACCTATAGCATTTCATATCTAAACTATATGCATTTTTATGGTGGATCACATCAAAGGAGATTCACATGGATATAGCTAAGATTATTTGTATGTTTGAGAAGGAATTGCATATGAGTTTCATGGACTTGTAGGTTCATATTCTAATTCACCTAGTTGATGAGGTTGAATTAGTCGGGGTGGTCTCATGTTGTTGGATGTTCTTCTTAGAGAGGTACATGAAAAAATTGAAGGGATTTGTTTGACAAAGGGAAAAACCTGAGGGGTCTATGGAATAGGGGTACATAGTATATCAGTCATTCTATTATTACAGTGAGAACATCAAGCAAATCGACCGCACACTAGGGGCAGTGATTTGAGATGATGACCACGATGAGGACAAAAGGGAAGGGGAGCTACTCCAAACGAACGAAAAAATGCACATGATAAACAATAAGTCACTTATCTTTCGTCACATTTCTATATAGTAACTATTTACAATGAACTTCATAATCTATATTTCATCTAATATGTACTATATGCTGATTTGATTTCATGAATACAACAACGAATTCTAAAATCGATGCCATCAATAAATTCATTCTTTACAATGTAGAGGCAACACGATCGAGGGTCGCGTTGTATGAAGAGAAGAGGAGGAAATGTGACATTGACAAGAAAGAATTTAGATGGTTGAACAATAGAATCATGCCTTATCTCGATCATTTGAAAGATAATATGCCAATGATCTATCCCAATAGTTAGGTTGTTAACCAAGTCAGAGAGAAATATGGTGCATCTGTTCGTTACGCGCATGCTAAGGAGGATGCACTAAACATAGGGATCGAGTGCAACAACTTGGAAATAATATCTTTCTGTCATTTTTCACTTTATTACAAGTTCTTTTGTTCCCATATATGTGGGCATATGGGCATCATTTTCGCACAGAGGATGTCGATGATGGACGTCTTACACAAGAATTTGGAGTGGAAGTCGAGTTCGACCAATCTAGTCGTGCTAGCCACCGTGATCAAAACCTAAAAGGGGGGAATTTGGGTTATGTCAGAAAGATACAAGAGATCATTCAAGTGGACCTCTCATCTTTCCAATGTGTTATTTTTATGTGCAAGTGGTAGGACACATTCGACAGGAATAATGTAAAGGAATATCGTGATAGTGGGTTGATATGTATCAACTCTAGAAATATGTGTGATGAAACTAAGGAGCCTTATGTTTTCCCAAAACACTGCAACCAAGGGTTTTTTCCCAGATGTATTGGATAGGGATTGGTGGTTCGTATTAAAACAAGACCCTAAATCTAAACATATTTTTAAGAACAACTATGCTATCATGCCAAGTGAGGAAGATAATCAAGGTGATGGAAATGGAGAGTGTTATGTACATTTTTATTTCATCATTTATAGTGTTGATATATCTGCATTTTATTATTCTTATCTTTAATTCTCTAATTATATTGTGTATTTTTCATGTTATGACAATGGAAATGGAAAGTTGATTAGCGGATGTTTTTAAACAATTTTAGTTGGCTAACAATCAATTTGATGCAAAATGTGTTTGTGTATCGAGTAATTTGTGATTGTCTGGAATAACTGATTGAAAAATAATTTTATTTTTGTTAGGATATTCCTATACTCCATCCTAGTCCCACCAGTAGTTTGATCATTTACATTTTCAGTCATGCATGCACCTTTTAGGGTTTGCATGCATCCCAGTCATCAGTCCAGCACCTAGCCCTCAGTTAGCCAGCCCCCAGGAGCTTCTCACTATTCAGTTTTAGCCCTCCAGTTGCTTAATGCGCCCTTCTTCCTTGATTTTAGGGAGCAACTCGCCCTCCTTCACCTACCAGTCCAGTTACACTCAGTTACACTCAGTTACACTTAGTTACACTCAGTTATAGTCAGTTACAGTTAGTTACATTCAGTTACATTCAGTTACACTCAGTTACATTGAGTTACACTCAGTTACACCTACCAGAATGTAACTGAAGTGGAACTGCAGTGGTAGGTGAACAAGTGCGCCCTTCTCTGGTAGTAGGTGAGAAGTGGGCGCCTTTCAGCCTAGGAGGGCTAAAACTCTGTAGTAAGTGGCTCCCGGGTGCTAGAATGAGGTGGCTAAGGTGCTGGAGGCATCAAACTGGTGACTGGGATGCATGCAAGTGCATGCAGGTGCATGCAAACCCTAGATTTTGCATGCAAACCCTAATTGCATGCAAGATCCTGAAAAAGATGATGTGGATATCCAAACACCCCCCCTCAAGATAGACTATGATGTGAAAAAAACAATGTGGGGCCCTGGTAACTAAGACCAAAGGTCACCCCAATACAATAATCCAAAAAATGCTGAAAATAAACTAAGTGAGGAAAGAGGGAAAACCCAGTGGGAAGAAAGCCCCCCCTCAAGCTAAAGCATAATAATGAATCAATCTGTCTCCACCATGATGGAACTCACCCCCAACAGTGAACGAAGGTAAGAGAACTTCTTCTCAGTGAAGCTCTTGGTGAAGATGTCTGCAATTTGCTCATCAGTAGGGCAATATTGCAGAATGATGGTGCGGTCATGCACCAACTGTCGAATGTAATGCATATGAATCTCAATTTGTTTGGTCCTCTGCCGCTGAACTGGATCTGTGGAGATCTTGATAGCACTTTGATTGTCACAAAATAGGACAGTCAAAGTAGTGCCACCAAAACCAAACTCGAAAAGAATACCCTGCAACCAAACTGCCTGAATGCAGGCATTGACTGCCCCTCGATACTCTGCCTCTGCTGAAGAGAGTGCAATGGCTGCTTGCTTTTTGCTGGACCAGCAAATAGCACCATGACCAATCATGAAAACATAACCGGAAGTGGACTTCCGATCAATGCTATCACCTTCCCAATCTGAATCAGTAAAACCAATGAAATCTAGCTCAGAATCTGCAGCATAATGTATGCCAAACTGTCTCGTACCTTGCACATACTGCAAGATCTGCTTGGATGCTCGCCAATGAAGCTCATGTGGCTGCTGCATATATCTTGACACGGCACTCACGGCATATGAGATATCAGGCCGTGAGTGTGTCAAATAAAGTAGTGAACCAATCAACTGTCGATACATACTGCAATCTACAAGCGGTGTAGAATCTCCCTCCTCAAGACTGATTCCTGAGAGGAATGGGAATGGGGCTGCCTTACATTCAGCCATATTAAACTTCAATAACAGGTCGGAAGCATATTTTTGCTGAGATATAGTGATCCCATCAAAATTTTGAGCTATCTCCAAGCCCAAAAAATGACTCAGCAAGCCCAAATCGCTCATGTCAAAAGCTAGATTTAAGGCAGATTTTAGCTTGTTTATTGAAGTAAGTGTGCTACCAGTAATGAGAAGATCATCAACATAAAGTACAATAACCAACAAATTACCTTTAACTCACTGAAGATACACATTTGGATCAGATTTGCATCTTTGGAAATTCTGAGAAAGAAGGAAGGAGTCCATCTTTGCGTACCAAGCTCTTGGGGCTTGTTTTAACCCGTACAAAGATTTCTTCAATCTACAAACCAATGATGGATCTGATGTATAACCCTCTGGTTGCTGCATATATACCTCTTCAGCAAGGTCTCCATGTAAAAATGCACTCTTCACATCCATGTGGTGCACTTCCCAGTGCTTGGATGCGGCAATAGCTAAAACAAGGCGGATGGAATCCATCTTTGCAACCGGTGCAAAGGTCTCAGTGTAGTCCACTCCTTGGACTTGGGAAAAACCTTTTGCCACCAACCTTGATTTATATTTGCTGATAGTGCCATCAGCAGCAACTTTAGTACGGTAGACCCATTTACACTTTACTAATTTTCTTCCAGGTGGAAGAGAAACTAGCTCCCATGTGTTGTTCTTTTGAAGAGAACTGTACTCTTCGTCCATGGCACTTTTCCATCTCGGATCTCTATGAGCATAATAGTATGATGTAGGATCTGAACCAGCCATCAAATAACAAATCTCAGGAAGAAATGGATCAGCAATAGAAAGAGCCATACCTTCTCTTTGAAAGTCTCCTCTTGTTCGTCTCAGATCAGCAGGATTTCCAAGATTCGAACCAGCAGATTGTAGAGTGTTTTGGGCCCACTTTGGTAACTGAGGGGGATCATAATGGTCGGATTCTGAACCTGATATGTCATGATCATCATATGCTACTACAATATCAGAAATATCAGAACTCATACCTTCATTATCGCTGCACGGATCTTCTTCTGGTGAAGGCGGTGAATCGGCAGTCTTCTCCTCGACTAGTTGCAATTCTTGAAGCGGTTCTTCAAATTGCACACTGCGCTCTATGAATATATTTTTAGATCTGTTATCCATGAGTTTATATGCTTTTGATTCTTCCCCATATCCTATCAATATGCACTCGGTACTTTGTGGATCCAAAGCTCGTCTCTTCTCAGAAGGAATTCTAGCCCATGCAGTAGATCCAAAAGCTCTCAAATTTGACACATCCGGTTTGTGACCAAAGAATGCTTCGAAAGGAGTCATACCTTTCACGGATGAATGTGGAACACGGTTCTGTATATATGCAGCAACATTAATTGCTTTAGCCCAAAGATTTGCAGCCAAACCTTTCGATTCAATTATGCATGTAGCCATCTCTTTCAGTGACCGATTTTTCCTTTCCGCTACACCGTTCTGCTGGGGTGTGTAGGGAATTGTATGTTGGATCTTAATTCCGCTTTGGGCACAAAGTTGCAGCAACTCGGATTTAATATATTCCCCACCATTATCAGATCTAAGAGCTTTGATCTTGCTCTCAGTGGCGGTCTCAACAGAAGCTTTAAAATCCTTGAATTTTCCAAGCACTTCTGACTTGTTTTTGAGAAAGAATACCCATGTAAAGCAGGAAAAATCATCAATAAATGTCAAAAAATACCTTGAACCATTTAATGACATATGGGGTAGAGGACCACTGATATCAGAATGGATCAATCCCAAAATAGTAGAAGCTCTGCTAGCTTTGCCGCGATCGAATCTGTGCTCGGGGTGCTTCCCAATGATGCAACTAGTGCATATTCCCTTCGAGGAACGGAGTTGTGGAAGCCCATCTACCATGGATTTGTTTGATAACAGCAGCAAATACTTATAATTAAGATGTCCAAATCTTTCATGCCAAAGCCTACTAACCTCATTACCATGTGTGCGAAGAGCAGTGGGCTTTGCAAGCGGAATAAAGTGTGAAAACTCATAGCATTTTGCAGTGTGATTTGCCTTTCCGACTGCAACTAGTCTTCCACTTTTGATATCATAAATTTCAACTGTATTAGGGCTGAATGTAACTTGCTTTGGTTCACCAGTATGTGTCATTTGATACACAGAAAGGAGATTTGAAGCCAAGGAAGGCACATAGAGAACATTCTGAAAGCTTCCATGTTCTACATGAATCGTACCTTTGCCCTTTGAAGAAATTTTTGAGACATCTCCCAAATGGATGGGGATGGATCTGTTTGGATCGAATGAGGAAAAAGAATCAATATTTGCAGCCATATGATTTGATGCACCCGAATCTATCAAGAGAGTAGTGGGCTTCGAAACCGTTGCCATGAGTGCTTGTCCTCTTTCATGATCATCATTCCTATCCTTCTTCCTTGCACCGTCAGGAAGGGTTATGTTGTTCTTTTCCAAAAGGAGGGCCATTTGATCTATAGTCTTCTTCATACATGAACTTTCGGGATGAAAGCCACGGTTACAATAAGTACATTTAGATTTTTGGTTACCTTCTTTGCCCTTTGGCTTGAACTTCGAACTGGATGGTGCATCCGTTTGCTTGCCTTTGTCTTTTTGCTTGTGAGGCTCGAATTTGGGCTTCTCCTTCTTTTGCTTTCCTTTACCATTCGAGATCTTGGGTCCTTGAACATATAGGGCTGAATCTTTGGAGCTTATGGACCCCATTTGAATCAACTTGTCATGCTCTTTTGTGACGGACTCAATGAAGGCATTCAAGGTAGGCATCTTCCAATTCGGGGTAGTTAGGCGACCGAAATTGAAAGTAGAGACAAATACCGAATAATCTTTCCCAAGCTTGCTTAGAATGGAGAGGATCAATTGTTTATCCTCTTTGATAACTCCACTGTTCTTCAATTGCAAGTTCAAGTTCTTGAATTTTGTGAAGAATTCATTGATGGTCTCGAAATTCTCAGGATTAAGGCCAATTAATTCATTCTCTAATTGAAAAGCCCTAAGCTCATCCTGCTTGCCAAATAGTGTTTCAAGTTGCTCCCATATGGCTTTTGGAGTCTTCAATCCGCTAAGATGGAAGTGAAGATCTTTGGAGATGGAGAGACAAAGAAGACCATAAGCTTCATCAAGCTTGTTGTAGTGTTTGGTTCGATCTGACACATTGTTTGGCTCCAATTCAAGACCAAGAGTGACTCGGTAGTAACCTTTTGAACGTAATATGATCTCCATATCATCTTTCCAATCAAAATAATTGAATGGGGTGAGGATAGGCTTTGAAGAAGAGTATTCCATTGCTAGGAGCGAGTCAAACTGATGTAGATGAGCTTGCATGCAGAGTGTAGCGAATGCAAAAGAGGAGTTTGCATGCACAGTGTAGCGAATGCAAAAGAGGAGCTTGATAACCTGCAAATCACAATCAAACCAAGAACTGTAAGGTAGAACAATCCACCCTTTTAGAGTTGCATCACACCTGGGATTGGAGATCAAACAATGTTGAATGGGTCCAATGTATCAGATCCAGGAATTATGTGGAAACTCAAGCTTCTGGAGTGGTATTGGATGTATTTTTCAAGCTTTGCATGCACAGGAGCGAATGCCCTTGAGATATCTCATGCCAAAACTTTTTGCAATTTTGAGCAATTCAGTCAAATCTTCTTGTACAAACACCTGTAGAAAAGAGGCAGCAACATTGATTGCTTCAGCCCAAAGATTTGCAGCCAAACCTTTTGATTCAATCATGCATGTAGCCATCTCTTTCAGTGACCGATTCTTCCTTTCCGCTACACCGTTCTGCTAGGGTGTGTAGGGAACTGTATGTTGGATCTTAATTCCGCTTTGGGCACAAAGTTGCAGCAACTCGGACTTGATATATTCCCCACCATTATCAGATCTAAGAGCTTTGATCTTGCTCTCAGTGGTGGTCTCAACAGAAGCCTTAAAATCCTTGAATTTTCCAAGCACTTCTGACTTGTTTTTGAGAAAGAATACCCATGTAAAGCGAGAAAAATCGTCAATAAATGTCAAAACATACCTTGAACCATTTAATGACATATGGGGCAGCGGACCACTGATATCAGAATGGATCAATCCCAAAATAGTAGAAGCTCTGCTAGCTTTGCCGCGGTCGAATCTGTGCTCGGGGTGCTTCCCAATAATGCAACCAGTGCATATTCCCTTCGAGGAACGGAGTTGTGGAAGCCCATCTACCATGGATTTATTTGATAGCAGCAGCAAATACTTATAATTTAGATGTCCAAATCTTTCATGCCAAAGCCTACTAACCTCATTACCATGTGTGCAAAGAGCAGTGGGCTTTGCAAGCGGAATAAAGTGCGAAAACTCATAGCATTTTGCAGTGTGATTTGCCTTTCCGACTGCAACTAGTCTTCCACTTTTGATATCAGAAATTTCAACTGTATTAGGGCTGAATGTAACTTGCTTTGGTTCACCAGTGTGTGTCATTTGATACACAGAAAGGAGATTTGAAGCCAAGGAAGGTACATAGAGAACATTCTGAAAGCTTCCATGTTCTACATGAATCGTACCTTTGCCCTTTGAAGAAATTTTTGAGTCATCTCCCAAATGGATGGGGATGGAGCTGTTTGGATCGAATGAGAAAAAAGAATCAATATTTGCAGCCATATGATTTGATGCACCCGAATCTATCAAGAGAGTAGTGGGCTTCGAAACCATTGCCATGAGTGCTTGTCCTCTTTCATGATCATCATTCCTATCCTTCTTCCTTGCACCGTCGGGAAGAGTTATGTTGTTCTTTTCCAAAAGGAGGGCCATTTGATCTATAGTTTTCTTCATACATGAACTTTCGGGATGAAAGCCATGATTGCAATAAGTACATTTAGATTTTTGGTTACCTTCTTTTCCCTTTTGCTTGAACTTCAAACTGGATGGTGCATCCGTTTGCTTGCCTTTGTCTTTTTGCTTGTGAGGCTCGAATTTGGGCTTCTCCTTCTTTTGCTTTCCTTTACCATTTGATATCTTGGGTCCTTGAACATATAGGGCTGAATCTTTGGAGCTTATGGACCCCATTTGAATCAACTTGTCATGCTCTTTTGTGACGGACTCAATGAAGGCATTCAAGGTAGGCATCTTCCAATTCGGGGTAGTTAGCCGACCGGAATTGAAAGTAGAGACAAATACCGAATAATCTTTCCCAAGCTTGCTTAGAATGGAGAGGATCAATTGTTTATCTTCTTTGATAACTCCACTTTTCTTCAATTGCAAGTTCAAGTTCTTGAATTTTGTGAAGAATTCATTGATGGTCTCGAAATTCTCAGGACTAAGGGCAATCAATTCATTCTCTAATTGAAAAGCCCTAAGCTCATCCTGCTTGCCAAATAGTGTTTCAAGTTGCTCCCATATAGCTTTTGGAGTCTTCAATCCGCTGAGATGGAGGTGAAGATCTTTGGAGATGGAGAGACAAAGAAGACCATAAGCTTCATCAAGCTTGTTGTAGTGTTTGGTTCTATCTGATAGATTGCTTGGCTCCAATTCAAGACCAACAGTGACTCGGTAGTAACCTTTTGAACGTAATATGATCTCCATATCATCTTTCCAATCAAAATAATTGAATGGGGTGAGGATAGGCTTTGAAGAAGAGTATTCCATTGCTAGGAGCGAGTCAAACTGATGTAGATGAGCTTGCATGCAGAGTGTAGCGAATGCAAAGAGGAGTTTGCATGCACAATGTAGCGAATGCAAAAGAGGAGCTTGATAACCTGCAAATCACAATCAAACCAAGAACCGTAAGGTCGAACAATCCACCCTTTTAGAGTTGCATCACACCTGGGATTGGAGATCAAACAATGTTGAATGGGTCCAATGTATCAGATCCAGGAATTATGTGGAAACTCAAGCTTCTGGAGTGGTATTGGAAGTATTTTTAAGCTTTGCATGCACAGGAGCGAATGCCCTTGAGATATCTCATGCCAAAACTTTTTGCAATTTGAGCAATTCAGTCAAATCTTCTTGTACAAACACCTGTAGAAAAGAGATCTTGTCCCTGCAATGGCTCTGATACCATTTAAAATTAGTCACAGCAGATCTAATGAACAAGTAAATCAATCACAACAGATGAACATAGAAAATATGGTGTAAAACTGTGCAAAACATGCAGTAGTGCTCAATATCCCAGTAAGGGTGAATAATTACAATACAATCTGACAATGTGAGTGAGCAATTCGAATTGCCTAAGAAGGTCATTCGAATCACTGAATGGAGTAGCTTGACTCCAACTAGGAGTCCTCATCATCAATCGGTGGTGCTTATCAATGCACAAGAACCAGTCATCCAGGTGTCAATCTGAGTCTAACTGAGTGTAACAAGTGTAATTGAAGTGTGTAGCACTAATTAATGGAAGGCGGCTCAGTGGGGGCGCATGGGAGGCTAACTGAAGTCAGAACAAGTCATCTAGTCAATCTGGAGGTCCAACGGAAGTGAAACAGTCAGTCGGGAGTGAAACTAGCCTCAAATCAGGGAGAATCGGAGCTAACTGAATGTAACTGAAGTGGAACTGCAGTGGTAGGTGAAGAAGTGCGCCCTTCTCTGGCAGTAGGTGAGAAGTGGGCGCCTTCCAGACTAGGAGGGCTAAAACTCTGAAGTAAGTGACTCCCAGGTGCTAGAATAAGGTGGCTAAGGTGCTGGAGGCATCAACCTGGTGACTGGGATGCATGAAAAGTGCATGCAAACCCTAGAATTTGCATGCAAACCCTAATTGCATGCAAGATCCTGAAAAAGATGATGTGGATATCCGAACACCCCCCCTCAAGCTAGACTATGATGTGCAAAAAATAATGTGGGGCCCTGGTAACTAAGACCAAAGGTCACCCCAATACAATAATCCAAAACTAATAACAGTCAATAAACCGAGGAAATGGGGAAAACCTCATGGGAAAAATACCCCCCCTCAAAATAGACTGTAGTACACCAAAAGATTTAACTGCTCCAAAATCAAGTAGATATGTCTGGAGGTATCTTACTCTTGGGAGTAAATGGATCATGCTCCAAAAACATGTGCTTGAATTCTCCATCAGTGGATGCAAGCGAATGTGGAGACTTTAAGAACTTGCTCTTTGGTACTGAAAAAGGTGAGAACAAATCTGAAAATATGAGGATGATCCTGGAACCTGTGATTCGAACCAAGTGAGGTAGGAATGGCTCCAATAGGATCAAATAGATCTTGAAACTTGAACTTCTTATCAATAGAAGTTAAATCAGCTCCAAAAATAGATGAATGGTTTCTTGAGATCTCCTTTGAACCAACAAGGGTGAGATCAAAACCAAAATCAACAAAAAGTGCATGAGAATTGAACTCAAGTGAATGGTAGTGCTCTTCATCTTCATTAAAAATCTGAGAAACTTTGTAAATGATAGAACATAAGTCTATAGGAGGCATGCAATCAAGGAGGGAAAATGCTTCACCTCCAAAATCAGATTTTACCTCCAAAACTTCAAGTAGATCATTATTCTGCATGCCGACAAACTCATGTGAAAGAGAGGATTTAGGAACCTCTTCGGAATCTAGAGTATGAGCTTCTTTATCTTGCTCAGAATTCGAAATAGAAGACTTTGAGAGAGTGAGTTTTGAATCTACAGTTTCTTCTTCATCTTGAACAATTGTTGAGGCCAAGAGATGATCAGAAAGAACACATAAGGAGATCTCACTGGGCTTGTTCTCCAAAAGGCTAGCATGATCCTCTTCTTCCTGCTTTCCAAATTCTCTGTCAAGTTGGACCCATAGATCACTTGGATTTTCAGCAGTCTTACTGAGGTAGCGCATACAAGGAGACATAGCAAGACATATTGCTCCAAAATATCTGTCACAATCATTGAGCCAATCATTCTCCTCTTCATCGAAATCAAAAACTCTTGTATTACCAATGCACATATCAAAAAGACATTGTCTCTTCAAGAATGAAATCATCTTTGGTTTCCATTCATCATAGTTGAATGGAGTAAGAATATTTTGTGAAGAAGAAGTCTCCATCTTTGCATTAGCGAATGCACATGGAGGAAGTAAGAAACCTGCAAATCACACACAAACAAACACTATGTTTTCAGCCTTGCATGCACATGAAATTTTGCATGCCGCTGCTGAAATATATTGGTGAGCAAAGATTGCTCTCTTCTTATAGTCAATAATACTTCAGTCATACTAGATTATTAATCACAAATGGACATATAAATAATACAATGCATGAGGAATTCGAATGCCTAAGGTGGCAATTCGAATTAGCCTTCATGGAGTGATCAAAGGATCACTGGAGTGTCATCGGAGCACAACTAGGTGTCCTCATGATCATCGGAGCGCAACTGGAAGTCTTCATCATCATCAGTGGAGTCATCAATGCTCAAGTTACTGTCAACCATCAGTCAAACTAACTCTGGTAGGTGTAACTGAGTGTAACTCAATGTAACTGAGTGTAACTGAATGTAACTAAATGTAACTGAGTGTAACTGACTATAACTGAGTGTAACTGACTGTAACTGAGTGTAACTGAGTGTAACTGGACTGGTAGGTGAAGGAGGGCGAGTTGCTCCCTAAAATCAAGGAAGAAGGGCGCATTAAGCAACTGGAGGGCTAAAACTGAATAGTGAGAAGCTCCTGGGGGCTGGCTAACTGAGGGCTAGGTGCTGGACTGATGACTGGGATGCATGCAAACCCTAAAAGGTGCATGCATGACTGAAAATGTAAATGATCAAAATACTGGTGGGACTAGGATGGAGTATAGGAATATCCTAACACCCCCCCTTAATCCATGCTGGGCCCTGGTAACTAAGACCAAAGGTCACCCAATACAATGAATAATAACAATCAATAAACCAAGGAAGTGGGAAAATTTCATGGGAAACATACCCCCTCAAAAAATAGACTGTAAGGCACACATAAAAAATAAAAGCTCCAAACTCAAGCATGTGTGATGCTTGGTCATATGTCTGGAGGTATCTTCTTCTTGGGAAGAAGTGGATCATGCTCAAAAAGCATGTGCTTGTACTTGCTCTTCAGATCGAATGTGATGAGAACAAATCCAACAGTATTAGAATGATCCTTGAACCTGTGATTCGAATCAGCTGAGGTAGGATCAAATTTTTGAATGTGCATATAGTCCTTTGTCTTCTCCTTCGAACCACCATGGGTGAGATTATGCCAAAAAGAACTATTACATGTTTGCTTGAAATCAAAATCAGATTTAAGACTTTCAAAACAGTTTCTTGAGATCTCCTTTGAACCAACAGGGGTGAGATCAAAACTATCATATGCATGAGAAATTTTCCCAAGCAGTAATTGCTTAGAACCCAAATTAGATACAAGACTTGAATCATGGCTTCTTGAGATCTCCTTTGAACCATGAGAGGTGATATCAAAACCAATAGATGCATGAGAAATTATCCCAAGCGAATGGCAATGGCCATATTCTTCAATGACCTTCTGAAAGCATGAATTTATGATCATATAGTAGTATAAGAGAGATGTTTGCTGAAGAGGAGCGAATGCATTACCTCCATTAGCTGATTTGACCTCTGAAATAATCATGTGATCATGATGCAAACCAACAGACTCTGGTACAAGAGAGGATTTAGGACCTTCTGCAATATCTAGAGTGTGAGCTGGCACAGAAAGAGAAGAAAGTTTGAGCATGAGCGGAGAATCTGCAAGTTCTTTGTCAACAACTTCAATATGAGATGATACTGGTTCATGATCTGAGAGACCATCAAGAGGAGCGAATGCATCACTTTGTTTTCTTTCGAATGGGTTGGGACCAAGTCCTTCATTCTCTCTGCCAAATTTTCCATCCAGGTGAGCCCATATCTCTTTTGGAGTCCATAACTCTCTTGGAATTTCAACACCATCACGGTATTTGAATTGGAATCTCTGGTATGCACACAAAGAAAGCATTATTGCTGCAAAGTGCATGTCTCTTTTATTTAACCAGTCAATCTTCTCTTCAGGGGATTCGAACTCTCTTTCAAAATAACAATAAAAAAAGATCATGGATCTTCAAGTCTGCTATCATTCTTGGTTTCCATTCATCATAGTTGAGTGGATCAAGAGGAGTAATTCCTGATGAATACATTGAAGCTGTAGAGGACCTGCAAAAACAATATAGAATAACTGCAACTACTACTGCTGCAAAAATGCAGAAACTGTTGCACTCGAAATCTTGGTAATTATTGGAGCCAAGGCCGCAGCTATGGTAAAAGCTGCGAATTTTGAGGAAAAAGCACAAGTATGGAAGAGAAAGTGCTAAGTTTTGAATAAGCGCCAATTTTGGAACAGAAGCAGACGGTGCGCAGTACGGTGCCAGATGGATAATCTCAGCGCAGATTACGGACCGGAAATCGCGGATCTCGCGCGCACGTCAGAAGAGAATGAAGGTAGCTGAGTGGAAATCCCAGCTACCACAATCAATGAAGCAATGGATTAGAGGGCTCAGCTACCCTCATTAAGGCTAAGTACAGAAGTTATGGTTGCTCGGATCAAGGAGGAGCAACGGACCAAAGCATTGAAGGCGAAGGACAAGGCGCCCATACCCGTAAGCTGCGTCGGAATTCATGGAGCCTGCAGGAAGCGGCGACGTGACTGCAAGCGGCGCCTACAGTACACCTAGCCATGTGCGTGGTTAGGGTTTTTGGGGATTACTGCTGGGAAAGGCCCACAGTTTTGTAAAGGTGCGACCGCCATGGCCACCTATATATATGTATAATTGTGAAGGGTAGATGTTAGCTAGACAGTTAGTCAGTTAGTTGGTTAGTCAGCTAGATAGTGAGCTAGTTGATCAGTGAGTCAGTTAGCTAAGCCTGTGAGTGAGCTAGCTAAGATAGTAGATACTCGAGGTAAGAAGGATTGATCGAGCGGATCATCCTCTGTTACGATCTTGTTGATTGTTTTCTACCGTGTTGCTAGAAAACAGGAGTTAGAGCGGGTTAGTAGTGAAGCTAATCCTTGAGTTGCAGACAGTCAGAGTCGACGTCTGAACTATTGTAATCTTTGAAGAGGAAGAGACTAGATCGAGAGAAGGGCTCCCAGCTGTGTGCGTGGATTTTCCTGGAAAGATCTAAGGCTACAGCTGTGTGCGCAGCATATTGTATAAGTCTATCATTTTCTGGATAATATAAGATACTCCCGTGGACGTGGATTTCCCCGTGGAGGTGGACTTCATACTTCTCGTTGTTGTGATGTGGTGATTAAGGTGATTGCCTGTTTAGTTTCTTAACAGTGTATACCGGAATGTTGCATTATCCTTATGAGTGTGATGAGTAAGTTCTTGGAGTTTCCGTGAGAATTGTAATCGTTAAGGGTCGAAGGAATCGGTAAGACGTTGTCGCCGCAGCGATAGGGGAATGTGTTGCTGCGACGGGCGCGCAAGCGAAACGGCGCTTAGAATATCGGCGTAGAGGATAATTGGTCCTAGCGCAGGAGAAGAAGTACCGCGCATCTAGGCTGCTAAGCTGGAGCTTGAGCGCTGCCGCGCTCATAACTCTGAAGAGGGGTCAGACATTCGCCTTAGAGGAATCGTTGAGGAAGAGAGAGCAGTCTCCACGTCGCCTAGGTTAAGGAAACCTGATTCCTTAGCCCCCCCATAGCCACTTCAGGTGAGACCTCGAGCTGCCGCGCAGCTCGTTGCCGAGAGGGCCAGTGCGCCAAGGGGTTTTGTTGCTGCGCTTCATTAAAACCCGGGTCTGTCCAAAAAGCAGCCAACAAATGGTTCCGTTGCCGCGTGACTGAGACTTGCTATTTTTGCGACGTAGAAGATTGTTGTTGAAGCCAACAAATGGTTCCGTTGCCGCGTGACTGAGACTTGCTATTTTTGCGACGTAGAAGATTGTTGTTGAAGCCAACAAAGGGTTCCGTTGCCGCGTGACTGAGACTTGCTATTTTTGCGATGTAGAAGATTGTTGCTGAAGCCAACAAATGGTTCTGTTGCCGCGTGAATGAGACTTGTTATTTTAGCGACACGCAAGATTGAGGCGAAACCCAGAGAAAGAAGGAGCCAACAAATGGTTATGTTGCTTTGAACCCTGTGGTTGAGCCAACAAATGGTTCTGTTGCCTTGATACTTGCTCAGCTAACAAATGTGTTACTGGAATCCTACAGCTACAGAAATTCAGGAGTGGTTCGATTTAAAGGCTAAAGAGTTCGCTGAACAAGAAAATAGAAGCTCTAGGCTCCAGACAGAAGAATGGTTGCAGAGGTATATCTATACTGACCTTCACGAAATTTTCTTTGTCACATTTGCACTTGAGTTACATGCTTGGATAGCCAAGTTAGCAGATACTAGACCCACTGTGCATATTGATCGACCAGTCGCTTGGACTCCTGAGGTAGTCAGTATTTTAAAGCGAGTAGATAATTCTGTGTCCCGCGCAGTAGACTTTTGGTTGAATAGTCTGCTGGAAGGTTTCATCACTGAGTTTGCAGTGGATACAAGAAAGAGTTTCAGTGAAGCTGAGAGGAGTTTCTTTCAAGCACCTAGAGGTAAGTTCTTAAATTCTTTGAACTTATGGATTAAAATGCTTCTGTATGAAAAAGCGAAACTATCTATAGCTTCAGATGAATAGCATAGACAAGTAATGTCCGTAGACTCTGATAGTGACCCTGAAGTTATTGGTTGCACTCGTAGTGGAAAACGGTATAAAGTAGGCCTTGACCAACATTCTTTTGAGTCGAGCCCAGAAGAAGTCCCTAGAGCAAGCCACATAGAAAGACAAGGGAGTGTTCATATCCCTTACCACCCTTTTACACCGCAAAAGCCAGACAAAGCTCAGTATAATCCCGCAGTAACACCTTCTAGTAGCCCACACGGTATTTCTAGTACCTCTGTGCCACCTTTGTTCAACCAGCCCAGAAGAACTGCTACAGCACCTACACCTCAACCTAGCGCAAGAAAGATGGGTGATGACATGAAACTACCAACTTTTAGAGGAACAGGGATAGAAGACCCTGAGCAACACTGGTTCCTATGTGAAGCCATTTGGACAATTAAGCAAATTAATGATGATGCTGTTAAACTGGTTCAGTTAGCAACCACACTAAGAGAAAGAGCCTTAACTTGGTTCATGAAATACTCAGCAGCACAGAATAGAACGCTTGCTGATGTAAGAAATGCAATGATTAGAGAATTCAAGAAACCTAAATCAGAATCACAGTGTATAACAGAGCTCAAAGACATCAAGCAGTTACCTACAGAGTCAGTATCTTACTTTGACCAAAAGTTCAAAGCCCTGATAGATCAAGTAAGCTTTGAGTTTGCACCACAACAGCATAAGGAATGGTTCATTGCTGCGCTGCTTCCACACATTAGACTTCCTCTTATGCAACAGAATCTCACTACTCAGGAACAATCTCTAGAGATGGCTATGAAACTAGAAGCTTCACCAATTGCTGGAACAAGCAACGATGTTGCGCAGTTGCAAAACCAATTAGCAAACTTAACCCTGCAAGTGCATGATATTAAGAAAGGCAAGGATGTTAAGGAAGAGATATGGTGTACAAAATGTAAAGCACAAGGTCATTCAAAGGACCATTGTCCCGTTTTCATAGAGTATATTGCAACTGGAGCACCTAACCCTTTACCACAGCCACAGGGGCCTTGGTGTGAAATCTGTAGAACTAGAGGTCATAGACCACAAGAATGTCACTTACTTCAGAAATATGTACAAACTCCAAAGAATCTATATTGTAATTTCTGTAAATCAGTAGGACATGATGAGAATAATTGCAGAGCATATGACCTTATGATGGAAAGGAAACACGATGTTTATAGAGTACAATCAGAAGCACAAGGACCCGTAGCAGGTCCACAGTATGACCAAACTCGCGACGGTCGAACAGTAAATTACAGAGGTCGTGGACGTGCAACAAATTTTGGCCGCGGAAGAGGCCAGATCACTTGTTATAATTGTGGAGCGCAAGGTCATTTTGCAAGAGATTTCCAAAACCCTACAACCCTTTGCAGATATTGTAAATCTTATGATCATATCATTGAAGAATGCCCTCAGTTGATGGCTAAGATGCAAGCAAAGACACCACAGGTCAACCAGAATATTCAATTGATTGGAGCAGAAAAAATGGAACCAGACCGTACAGTTAATATCGTGACGCGCAGTGGAACAACCACTGGTGCGCCAGAGTCAGGAACTGGAAAGCAAGCGACGCAATGGGTGCGCCGCGCTAATATTAAACCAGCCCCACTTAATCTGCAGAAGCAAAAAGAAGCATTCAAGCAAGCCCAAGAGTATTTCTCAGATCCCAGAGCTTCAAGTTCTGTCGCAACTCCGCATCATGATATTAGATCGCAAGTGCTAAGACAAGACAACCTGCTACAAGAACAGGCCACTACATCCGGAAGGCCCGATGAAGAAGATGCACTAGGTACTGTCCAAAATTTTCTAAGGAACTGCTTAAAGTTGTTGCGCAATGAAAAAGCAACTATGGAACTTCAACACCTATTGGATAAATGTCAACAATCTGCTTCGACAAACACGCCGCAGCGTGCTATTCACCAGATTGGGAGTCACACTAGAACTGGAAAAGAGATGAGGCTCACAGTGCAGATTGGAGCATTTGAGATGGACGAAGTCATTTTAGATTTGGGCTCAGAAGTTAATGTTCTCACCATGTAGACATGGGAACAGATGGGAAGTCCTCAACTTTCAAGATCCCCCATCCAGCTAAGACTCGCGAACCAGCAACGAGTCTCTCCATTGGGCAGATTACCCAATGTACCTATTGATATTGAGGGAGTACGAAGTTCTGCAGACTTTGAAGTAATCAAAATTCTGGATGATAGTAGACCTTACCCAACACTTTTAGGTATAGACTGGGCATTTGATAATTTGGCTGTCATCAATTTGAAGAAAAGACAGATGACCTTCGAGGACGACCAGACTAGGGTCATAGCACCGCTTGATCCTATTCAAGGACCAAGGTATATAGAACCCATTCGGGCAGAAGAAGAAGCGCGCCACATGGAAAGTTTGTATCAGATGACTACTAGTCAGAATGACTATGTCAATCCCACAGCAGATGGCCATATCAGCTGGCGATGCGATAGCTCATGCACATCAGACTCAGATGCAGGATTGGAAAACTGGTAGAATCGCTTACATGAGGTTTCTACAAGACGTTGCGCCATGATGACTAAATCCATTCGATGGATTGGCACAGAATTGACTGACACTCCAATTTTTGATGGTTTAACTGAAGTAAGCGAATTCATACAGGCATATGAACAACAGCTTCCAGAACAGCAGCGCATACACGCATTAGATGTATCACTACGCGCTACACCCGCAAGATGGTGGGGTGCGCATAAAGAGAATATTCACACATGGCAAGACTGTCGCAGATTGATACTGCGCAGATTCTAGGACACTACAGCAGAAGTATCGCGCAAATATGAGCGACAGAGTGACCCCAGGTCACATATCGAAGCATGCATTCAGCAATGGTCGGATATTCCGAACAATGAGTGGGTTCACCTATTCATCCACACATTGGATACAGTTCCAAGGAACTGGTACACTGAAACAGAATTGCGCAGAGGCACTCTTACTTGGCCTCTTATGATAGAAAGTTTTCAAATTACCTTCAGCTTTGAGTCAGAGCATCCAAGTATTGATCAGGCTCTGAAGTGTATTAAAAAGAAGGTATTTGAACCATGTCTATTACCAGAATATTCCCAACCGGATTGGGCTGTTCAGATAGAACATGCCCTGGAATGCTATAACTTCACCGCTGGAGAAGAGGAGGATGATCCTCGCAACATCAATATCCCAGAATCAGAAGGGACACGCAATGTTGAAGGTCCTCAGCTTGATACCCCTGCCATTACAGAACACATCAAGCTCAAAAAGGTTAACATTGGTACAGAAGCCGAACCCAAGTTTGCTTCTATCGGAGATTATTGGAATGATGAAACTATTGCGCATATTTCAGATTTATTACGTGACTACCAGGATATCTTTCCTACCAAGTTCACAGAAATGAAAGGCATCCTAGGAGACTTAGGAGTGATGCGCATACCTCTGAAACCAGATGCCAAGCCAGTAAAGCAGCGCCCATACAGGTTGAACCCGCGCTATAAAGAAAAAGTCAAAGAAGAAATTGACAAGATGCTCGCAGCAGGTATTATTGAGCTAGTAGAAGAAAGCGATTGGATTAGCCCTATGGTTGTACAAGAGAAGAAGACAAAAGGTGAAATAAGAATTTGCGTGGACTTGCGCAAACTCAATGACGCATCAGCGCATGATCCATTCCCTACGCCCTTTACAGATGAAGTGCTTGATAATGTTGGAGGACAAGAGGCTTACTCCTTCACTGATGGATTTTCGGGATACCATCAGATCAGAATCCATCCAGACGATCGTCATAAGACTACTTTTGCGACTGAATGGGGATCATTCCAGTATACGGTAATGCCCTTTGGTCTTAAAAACGCTCCTGCTATCTTCTCAAGAGTCGTTGTTGCTGTTTTTAAAGAATTCATCCATAAGTTTTTAGAAGTCTATTTTGATGATTGGACTGTGTTTGGTTTACTAAAGAACCATATGGGGAACTTGCGAATGATATTAGAAAAATGTAGACAGCATCAGATTTCCCTTAACTTGAAAAAATGTATCTTCTGTACTCCTTTTGGTATTTTGTTGGGTCATATTGTATGCAGACAAGGACTCCTGATGGATCCTGCGAAGGTTGCCATCATTGCTAATTTACCTACGCCCAACTCAGTAAAACAATTGCGCACTACATTGGGACATACTGGATACTACAGAAAATTTATCAAAGGTTATGCAAAGATCACAGCACCTATGGAAAGATTGCTGAAAAAGGATTCGAAATTCCAATGGACAGAAGAATGCCAACAGAGCTTGGACACACTTAAAGACAAGATGATCAGTGCGCCAATTCTAGTTTTCCCAGATTGGAATAAACCCTTTCATGTTCATGTCAATGCTTCTTCCATAGCATTGGGAGTCGTACTTACACAACTGGGAGGAGGAGGTATCGATCACCCCATTGCTTACTCTAGCTGGAAGCTGTCCACAGCCGAGAAGAACTACACTACTACAGATAGAGAAGGACTAGCTATGGTATACGCCCTACAGAAGTTCAGACACTACTTACTGGGCGCACATTTTAAAATGTATACTGACCATTCTGCTTTGAAATACTTGGTCAATAAGCCAGTGTTAGGGGGAAGAATTTGCAGATGGCTACTGCTCTTTCAAGAATATGATTTTGAGGTTATTGTAAAGCCAGGTAGATTGAATGCAGGACCTGACCACTTATCTAGGATCGAGTCAGGAGAAGAACCTACAAATCTGGAGGACAATCTGCCTGATGCACAGCTATTTTTTGTTCAAGCAGCAGATGAATATTATTCTGATATCCTTGAGTTTCTCACTACCAGACAAGCGCCAGTTGAATTTACAATCCAGCAGAAGAAACAACTTGTCGTCAAAGCCGCAGAATTCACTTTGATAGCAGGCCAGCTTTATAAGTTGGGCCCCGATGAAGTCTTGCGCAGATGTATTTTACCGCATGAAAAGAACTCTATCATCGCAGAGGCGCACTCAGGCACCGCAGGAGGCCATTTCGCAGGAAATCCGACTGCTCAGAAGATCTTAGCCGCAGGTCTTTGGTGGCCGACACTGCATAAGGATACTAAGGAATTCTGCAAATGTTGCGATGTGTGCCAGCGAATAGGAAAACCTTCAATAAGAGATGAGATGCCGCTAAGACCTCAGATAACACTGCGTGCTTTTGATAAATGGGCCATTGATTTTGTAGGTCCTATCAACCCACCAGGAAAGAGAACCGGCGCAAGATACATCATTACAGCAATTGAATACCTCACCAGATGGGCTGAGGCTAAGCCAGTGAAGAACTGCGACGCTGCCACGGCCGCGCAGTTCATTTTTGAGAATATTATCACTAGATTTGGATGTCCACTGATTCTAATGAGTGATCAGGGTACACATTTCCTCAATGAGACTATAGAAGCCCTTACTGAAGAATTCCAAATTAGTCACCATAAGAGTACACCCTACCACCCTCAAGCTAATGGCACGGTGGAGGCATTCAATAAAATTCTTGAGAATGCCCTGACGAAGATCTGTAATCAACAAAGAGATGATTGGGACCTTAGAGTCACAGCTGTATTATGGGCTTACAGAACCACCTGCAAGAAATTAACAAGCCACACACCTTTCAGTTTGGTGTATGGACAAGAAGCAGTTATGCCTATGGAATACATTATTCCCAGTCTCAGAATTGCGCAAATTACAGAAATGACAGATACGGATACCATGAGTGAAAGACTTTCACAATTACTTGCCTTAGAGGAAGACAGACTCTTAGCCGAATTCCATCAACAGGTACAGAAGGCAAGACAGAAAGCTTGGCATGACAGGCATATTAAGAATAAAGTCTTTCAGGAACGAGACTTGGTACTCCTCTATGATAGTAAATTCATCAAGTTTCCAGGCAAGTTTCGTGTACACTGGTTAGGCCCTTTTCAGGTAATAAAAATAACAGAAGGAGGAGCAGTTCAGCTTGCGAAGCTGAATGGAGAAGTACTGCCTACAAAGATCAACGGGAGTCGGCTTAAGCTTTACCGCGACGGCCACTCCGCCCTGTCGACTTAAATAGCTGATCAGAAATGCAGATGTCCAGTGTAGTTGAAAGAGGCATCGCATTATCAGTCTACACGGAAGTCGCGAGACCCTCAGTCTCTGGCTTCCCGCGCAGTTTCTTGAAATATCCGCGCATGTCTATAAAGTTTGGTTGGAGCGAACCTAATTGCGCTCTTGCGAAGTTTTTCGGATGGTCAAACCATCGCTCTTGCGAAGTTCCCTGTGTCAATTTGCCGCTTGAAGAGTTCTCGATGTGGACCCCTATAGGCACAGTTACCTAAGATGAAAAGACCCGCCGAAAATTTGAATTACAGCAGTTATGTAGCCGCGTCCGAGAAATAAATGAAGGATAAGCCCGCCATTTAAGTGTAGCCGCTCTTTAACCCATGGGCCGAAAGCTTTAGCTTCTCCCGGAAGGCTGTCAGAGCCCATCCATCACAATAAATGCACCGCAGAGGCGAGGGGGATAGAAGGGTTGTCAACTCATGCATAGCCGCCTATAGCTAGTAGCCCCACTTGCCCGCATTTACTATCACCTTTGGCTATAAATACCCCACACTTGTATATTTTCGGGTTACTTTTCTCGAGTTGCATAGTCTTGTTTGAGAATCTGAGCCATTGTTTTCAGAGCCGAGTTGTGCAGAGTGCTTCCTGTGTTGTCAGTGTTCATATCCCACGCTGGTCCGCTGTTTCTGTCCATGTTCTTGTTACCTATACCCGTTCACGACGGAGAACCTGTCGACTGAAGAAGTTGTTCGTCAATTCCTACGCCGAGGCCTAGATTTCGACATGACTACCCCCGTGACGGCTTCGACTTATGTACACCCTGGTTATCATGATCCCAGACAATCTCCGGCTACACGAGCGTCTCAGCCACAGCCAGAAGAGCCCGTTCCAGAGCCGTTGGCCACTATGGTGAATTATATCCCGCCGCGTCCAGACGATGCACCAGAGGTGCATATTCCGAAGAATGCAAAGTATCCGCTTCCGTTACCCCCACTACCAGCTAGCGTGCGAATAGAAGGGTCCTTGCTCGGACACCTTCCACTGGTCAAGTTCTCTGATTTCAACCTGGGAGACTATAAAACATATCCTCAGTTTGCGCTAGACCGATATCTGACGGTAGTGCATAATCCCACCAGAAAGGTTGATGAATTCATCCCGAAGGGATTTGCAGCAAATCTTGAGCGACCTGGACTCCTGAACCTGTTAAAGCTACCACATTTCGGGCGTAGCAATGAAGTGAACGCAGTTGTTAAGACACTGCTATCCTGCGTTCATGGAGGTTACCTTTGGCTGGGGAGGCCAATCGATTTAAATGTCGATTTGATTCACCGTATTACCGGCCTATCTAAGGTTGGTAAGGATCCCAATATTCATTTTGTGGGAAAAGACAAGGATAGAAAATTGGCTGCACAGCTGGTGCAGAAATACAACCTTACAAGAGGAGGTCGGGCTTATGACCTCACTATAGTAGAAGACGAAGCACTTAGATTTACAGGAAGTCTGCTCGCAGGTAGACTTCTCACAAAGTGCAGACCGAAGGAAGTTACTGGAGCTGTCGTGGAACTTGCCATCGCAGCTGCGGAGGGAGAACAGTACAACTGGTCCCTCTTCCTCCTCAATTCTTTCTTGGAATACTGCCGGAACGTCCAAGATAACCCCGGTCAGTTGTTCCATTTTTCTTGGCTTTTGATTTTATGTGCTCTCGTCGGGTGGAAGGAGCCCTCGAACACTCAGTTCCTCCCGCGCCGCGCAGGAGAACCTGTCGGAATCCGCTATGTTAATCTTTGGGAATCTCCTAATCCCGTAAAGCGCAAGATGAACCGCGCTGTATTTTGTGAATACTACTATCTCCTCAGAGATACCATTCAGGAAATGCCAAGGCTGAGTGAGGAGACAGCGAAAATATATGACGGAAAGTTGGCCTTTACTGCCGACTTGCATCAACTTTACCTCCGTCCCTGCGGCATTCAAGAGGAATGGGCTGTAGGCCTGTACAGGATGACCACCGAAGATGTCGAAGAAACTATCAAGTCTTGGTCAGACGAATGGAGGGAAGCCGCCGACATCGCATCCGTGATGCCACCCGCCGCTGCTCAAGAGAAGGATAAGGGCAAGGAAGCCCCCGAGCAAAGAAGTGATGAAGGCTCGACAGAGCCACCCACCAAGAAACAAAAGGTGTCGCATCCCTCTGAGGCCATTCCCTCGGGGATCGACCAGTATTTGAAAGAGCAATTTCGCGAGATGCGGAACACGCATGCTCACATCAGAAGTGCTCTAGACCTGCAGTTTGTGGAATTAAAAGGTCTCGCAGGAAGGATTGCGCAGACCCATGCGCCAGCATCTACTTCACAGGCGCCACAATAAATTCCAAGTACCGAGCGAGTTGAAGAACTCGTAGAAAGGCATACTGTCGTGCATATTCCGCCTACGAGCATGACACTTCCAGATCCGCTAGCTGCACTACAGGTAAGCGCAGTTGGGCCCGTCGAAATAAATTTGTCTTTAATTCCTATAGAGACTCTACAGCTAGTACATGAGAAAGTTTCTCTTGAGTTGAGAGCTAGAGAGCTCTCTACATTCCAGGAAAATCAAAGACTGCAATCGCAGGAGATAGAGTTGAAGGCAAGCCATAAGAATATCTCCGAGAAACTCGCACTTTATGAGGCGCAAGACATTGGCATAAGAAACGCAGTGGATGAGATTGCCCAGGAATTGTCGGCTTGCGAGATTCAACCAGACCTCCCTCTGGTTGAGAAAGTTCAAATTATTGGAGGAAGGGTGAAAACCCTGGAGCATGAAATAGTTGCTATGGATGAGGGCCATAGAACCCAGATTGCCGAGCTGGAAGCTCGTGTTTCCGTGCAGTTTACAGATGATGCGCAGGAACAATTTGAAGCGCTGAGCAGAGCTTCCACACAGATGAAAGATAGAATACAGGAAGCCGAGAACCTGATGAGCCAAGATATGGAAGCTTGGACGGAGCTTGAGAAGCTCCCTTTTAAAGTTGGTCTTTTGGAACAGGTGCAAGCCGCAGAACAGTCCTTAACTGTTCTGACTGAAGAAGCTAAGGCCTTAACAGGCTTACCAAAAATGAAGAAAATGAGTGAAGTGCGCAGAATGCAACAGCAACTGCACAAGCTCAGAACTGAAGATGAGAAACTCACCAACAGCATTCAGCCATTTATGGATGAGTATGCTGATATCGTTGGCCAAGTCGAGGCAAAAATCAAAGAAATTGTTGAATCTCAAGAGGTGATTGATTCCATAACTAAAGAAGAAGCCACTGCAAAAACGGTGCAGACAGCTGTGGAATGTGTCGATGAATTGGACTCCGCTATTGCGCAGTGGAAGAAAACATTCGCGGAGACCCAAGCAAAAGCAGATGTGCAAGTAAAGTGACCACACGCTAGTGCGAGTGGCTCGAGGGCGAGCCACAAGTAAGTGTTAGGGGCCTGTTGGAGCCAAGGCCGCAGCTATGGTAAAAGCTGCGAATTTTGAGGAAAAAGCACAAGTATGGAAGAGAAAGTGCTAAGTTTTGAATAAGCGCCAATTTTGGAACAGAAGCAGACGGTGCGTAGTACGGTGCCAGATGGATAATCTCAGCGTAGATTACGGACCGGAAATCGCGGAGCTCGCGCGCACGTCAGAAGAGAATGAAGGTAGCTGAGTGGAAAGCCCAGCTACCACAATCAATGAAGCAATGGAGTAGAGGGCTCAGCTACCCTCATTAAGGCTAAGTACAGAAGTTATGGTTGCTCGGATCAAGGAGGAGCAACGGACCAAAGCATTGAAGGCGAAGGACAAGGCGCCCATACCCGTAAGTTGCGTCGGAATTCATGGAGCCTGCAGGAAGCGGCGATGTGACTGCAAGCGGCGCCTACAGTACACCTAGCCATGTGCGTGGTTAGGGTTTTTGGGGATTACTGCTGGGAAAGGCCCACAGTTTTGTAAAGGTGCGACCGCCATGGCCACCTATATATATGTATAATTGTGAAGGGTAGATGTTAGCTAGACAGTTAGTCAGTTAGTTGGTTAGTCAGCTAGATAGTGAGCTAGTTGATCAGTGAGTCAGTTAGCTAAGCCTGTGAGTGAGCTAGCTAAGATAGTAGATACTCGAGGTAAGAAGGATTGATCGAGCGGATCATCCTCTGTTACGATCTTGTTGATTGTTTTCTACCGTGTTGCTAGAAAACAGGAGTTAGAGCGGGTTAGCAGTGAAGCTAATCCTTGAGTTGCAGAGAGTCAGAGTCGACGTCTGAACTATTGTAATCTCTGAAGAGGAAGAGACTAGATCGAGAGAAGGGCTCCCAGCTGTGTGCGTAGAGTTTCCTGGAAAGATCTAAGGCTGCAGCTGTGTGCGCAGCATATTGTATAAGTCTATCATTTTCTGGATAATATAAGATACTCCCGTGGACGTGGATTTCCCCGTGGAGGTGGACTTCATACTTCTCGTTGTTGTGATGTGGTGATTAAAGTGATTGCCTGTTTAGTTTCTTAACAGTGTATACCGGAATGTTGCATTATCCTTATGAGTGTGATGAGTAAGTTCTTGGAGTTTCCGTGAGAATTGTAATCGTTAAGGGTCGAAGGAATCGGTAAGACGTTGTCGCCGCAGCGATAGGGGAATGTGTTGCTGCGACGGGCGCGCAAGCGAAACAACGCTTAGAATATCGGTGTAGAGGATAATTGGTCCTAGCGCAGGAGAAGAAGTACCGCGCAGCTAGGCTGCTAAGCTGGAGCTTGAGCGTTGCCGCGCTCATAACTCTGAAGAGGGGTCAGACATTCGCCTTAGAGGAATCGTTGAGGAAGAGAAAGCAGTCTCCACGTCGCCTAGGTTAAGGAAACCTGATTCCTTAGCCCCCCCATAGCCACTTCGGGTGAGACCTCGAGCTACCGCACAGCTCGTTGCCGAGAGGGCCAGTGCGCCAAGGGGTTTTGTTGCTGTGCTTCATTAAAACCCGGGTCTGTCCAAAAAGCAGCCAACAGTAATAACCTGCAAAAAAAAAACTCTCAAGAATGGAGATAAACAATTCTCTCAACATGCTCTGATACCATGTAAAATTAGTCACAGCAGATCTAATGAACAAGTAAAACAATCACAACAGATGAACATAGAAAATATGGTGTAAAACTGTGCAAAACATGCAACAGTGCTCAATATCCCAATAAGGGTGAATGAATTACAATAGAATACAATCTAACTTGTGTGAGTGAGCAATTCGAATTGACTAAGTAGGCCATTCGAATCACTGAATGGAGTAGCTTGACTCCAACTAGGAGTCCTCATCATCAATCGGTGGTGCTCATCAATGCACAAGAACTAGTCATCCAGGTGTCAATCTGAGTCTAACTGAGTGTAACAAGTGTAACTGAAGTGTGTAGCACTAATTAAGGGAAGGAGGCTCAGTGGGGGGCGCATGGGAGGCTAACTGGAGTCAGAACAAGTCATCTAGTTAATCTGGAGGTCCAACGGAAGTGAAACAGTCAGTCGAGAGTGAAACTAGCCTCAAATCAGGGAGAATCGGAGCTAACTGAGTGTAACTGAAGTGGAACTGCAGTGGTAGGTGAACAAGTGCGCCCTTCTCTGGCAGTAGGTGAGAAGTGGGTGCCTTTCAGCCTAGGAGGGATAAAACTCTGTAGTAAGTGGCTCCCGGGTGCTAGAATAAGGTGGATAAGGTGTTGGAGGCATCAAACTGGTGACTGGGATGCATGCAAGTGCATGCAGGTGCATGCAAACCCTAGATTTTGCATGCAAACTCTAATTGCATGCATGATCCTGAAAAAGATGATGTGGATATCCGAACAATTTTACTTGAAGGTATTTATATCTCATTGCATATTTAATGCTTCAGATCGAGTTTGGCTGGGGGATGGAGCTCTGCAACCTAGGGTTTTGAGCCGATCCGAGTTGATCTCAGCGGCCAGGGCTCTATCCCTGGTCACAGACTCCTTCTGAGCTCACGGTTGAGGACGGCGAGGAGCATTCCAGTGGCGGCGAGGAGCGGTTTCCATCCAACGGTGGCTCTCCACTACGGCGGCGGCACTCCTGCGAGGGTTGCGAGTTCTGCTTACTACATTCGACCTGCAGAATCGGAGTTCAAGATCCAATGGCGGTCAAATGTAACAGAAATTTGGCGGATGAGGCGGCGACCAGGTCGATACCGTTGCGATCTTCCTGCTTCCCTCATCGATCTGCAGAACGGTCCTTCTCTTCTGCTTGTCGACCTGCAGAAACGGACTAGATCAGCGGTCAATGCCGTTTCTGGTTTTGGCGGATTTGTGGCGGCGACCAGGTCGACATCTTGCACACAAGGGTAGCGATCTTGGAGGCCATGGACCTTCGGCCCTCATACGACCTGCAGAACGGTCCTTCAATGGCAATGAGCCTTCTCCAAGACGGATGACATTTTTGGCGGATGGTTTCACCAGCTACGGCTCTGCAGGCAGAACTGAAGTGGCTAGTGAGAGGGTCCTCGAGGGTTCCAAGAAGTCCAAGATTTCAAATCGAAAACGAAGGTCGACGGAAACCCTGATTGCTTCTCTGGAAAGAATGAGTCCGAAATCTCGCCATCTCTCTATGGCTGGGCCTGCGTTTTGCTTTCAGGAGCATGATGGATATTTCTGAGTATGGAGAGAGGGCGGCGCCTTTGCGCGGCGACCCATTGGGTCTGCACGATCCAGTGGCGGCGGCGGCGGTATCAGGGACCAAACCTGAAACCGGTGGCCCAAATTTCACCACTGTTCATGATATATCTGTTCTATTTGTCTAGTTTTCTCTTTCTTTTGGTTCAGCTCATTATAAGCTGTTTTTCTGCATATATGAGACAATATGTGAAAATGTAGGGATCCTTGTTGATCTCACTACATCTGCAATATGTAATTTTAATCATCTTTTTGAAATAAAATTACGGACATTTTCCCAGGAAAAAAAGAAAAAAAAAATCTCATTGCATATTTAGTATAAAATAGTAGAATTATTGCAGCACCATTATTATTGCATGTTGATATTGAAAAAATATAGATCGGTGTGTATCATATGTGCGTTGATATTTAATATGAATTTCTAACAATATGGAAATAGTCATTTTATACTAATTATTTTAATATTAACTAGTAAGTAACCATCAAATTTTAATATTAATTCCAAATGTATAGGTCATTTACAAATTAATTACACTTAAAAAAGACATCTATAATGTGTGAATGCATTTTATTTATTTGTCAAGTAACACTAACACACTCTATCATTAGATTTCATTCTATTAATTTACATAATATCAATGCCTTAACTAATCACAAAATCATCCACTTTCAAACTCTATCATTGCAATCACATTAATGTTTTGCTAAATGAAGTTATTTATAACAAGGTCGCTAGCATGATTAATTCTTTAGTAATTTCTTATTGTAGTTCTGAAATTGTCATAATGATTGTAAACTATAGCATGATTAATTCTTTAGTAATTTCTTATTGTAATTGTAATTGTAACTGTAATTTGTAGTTGTGAAATTGTATGATTGCGAACTGTAGCATGATTGATTTTTTAGTAATTTCTTATTGTAACTGTAATTGGAATTGCAATTTGTAGTTGTAAAATTGTAATAATGATTGTAAATTGTAGCATGACTAATTCTTTTGTAATTTCTTATTGTAATTGTAATTGGAATTTGTAGTTGTGAAATTGTAATAATGATTGTAAATTGCAGCATGATTAATTCTTTAGTAATTTCTTATTGTAATTGTAATTTGTAGTTGTGAAATTGTAAAAATGATTGTAAACTATAGCATGATTAATTATTTAGTAATTTCTTATTGTAATTGTAATTCTAATTCTAATTTGTAGTTGTGAAACTTTAATAATGATTGTAAACTATAGAATGATTAATCCTTTAGTAATTTATTACTGTAATTGGAATTGAAATTTATAGTTGTAAAATTGTTATAATGATTGTAAATTGTAATTATAGTTGAGATTTAAGTTGCAATTATAACTGAGATTGTCCACGATTTGTAATTATAATTATAGCTAACATAAAAGACATCGACATAAATACATAAATAAATAAATAAAATTGCATTACACACACAACTCATACTCATCGACATAAACAAAATACATCATAAACATAAAGATAAATATTATAAAATAATTTGATAGCCCATTGAGTTCATAAAAAAATAAGTCCATATATACATAACATTAAAAAATATTACAATGTGATCATGAAATCAATGGACACCACTACCGTCACCTAACATCATGTAACGTACCATCATCGTCATTATCGTGACCACCTACCAAACATAAACATAATCTAACATAACCATCACACACGTGTGACAACCATCATCTAACATACATATCTATAAGCAACTATCAAACATAAGCACCATCTTACGTACACATAAAAAATAGCTAACATAATCTAACATACACAACAAACATCGCCTAACATACTCATGTAAACATTACCTACTATCATCTAATATATACTTTTAATAAATTTAAACATCGTCTAACACACAAATCTAATAATAACATCTAACAAAACACAAGTTGCATTATCTAACATGACCATCATTCACACATCTAACAAACACCAACTAAGATACAAATCTATCAAGCACGCCTAGGAAACATATCTTATCCTGACTTAACATACATATCACCATAAACATATAAATAAACATCAACATCAACATGAAAAATGCAGTATATATATATATATATATGAACAACAATATCAAACTCATGCATACGTTCCAAATATACAGGTTCAGTCCAGTAACTGCTATAAGATATATGGTCAAACTCCAAAAGCAGAGGCATCACTACCTCTGCCAACAAAGCCAGAGACATCGGCACCTCCACCAACAAAGCTAGACGCATTAGTACCTCTGCCACAAAACAAAGCAGCATGGACAGTAGCAGAGCCGATATCTCCCATATGATGTGTCTCACTTGTTGTTGTGACCATCATATCTGGATCCTAGGAGATGGGTGGAGTAGGAGATGGTGGATGGTCAGGTTCGTGAGGATGAGAGGCTAGTCGGTCAACTTGTGGATCACAAGTCGAAGACGTGGTGGTTCATCTAGGTTTGAAGGAGTAGATATTGGATGGTCGTCATGATGAGCTAGAGAAGGAGGAGCAGGTGGATCATGCGATGTTGAGGATCCATCATCATGAGAAGGAGGAGGAGGAGGAGGTGTAGGAGGAGGAGGATCGCCTCCCTCATCGGATGACAAAGACTCCTCCGTCGGCCTCCAAGCATCTAAAAGGATGGATGCACCAACGATATATTGTATCAAATACCACATATCACGAGGAAGCATACTCCATAACTCTACAAGGTCAGGGTCTCGAATGATCTCCTATGCCCGTGCAAGATGGACTCCCCATTAAGCCAACAATGTGGACAACTTGTCTGCCACATCCTAGCGAAACCTATCATCTGGTCTACGTTGTAGGATAGGTCTAGACAATGCAGGCACCTCATGCTCCTACATATCCTCATCATCTTGATCGGGAGGAGGCACCTCCCCATCGAATGTGCCAATGTCTGCAAAATATATAGTACACAACAAGAATTAGACAATTTCATTAAACAATTCAATAAAATAATTTAGAATATATTTCATTTGCATTAAGTAAGATAATAAAATGCAGCTAGATTAATTTAAACATAATGTTAATATTACCTCTATCATCCAGTGGCTCAGCCTGGGTGAAAAAGATGTTGGGTCATGCTCTCCAATCCAACCCCGCGTACGGATATGGAACAAGGTCCAAGGCATGGTCCTCCTCGATGGCTAACATATCCAACACCTCTAGTGTACTGATCCTAGTCGGGAACTCGGGATGCCCCCTCTTGGGAATCATATGTCCCCACATGTGGGTATGCACCTCCATCATCAGCCTAGGAGGGTGGTGGTCAAATGAAGGCCTCATGGCTGGAAACCTCTTAACAAATAAACAAAAGAGCTCTAAAATAAAAGGAAAGTTAACCCTCCCATTAATCTATGCATGGCATTGACCCAAAGTAAAACAAAACTGCCACAAAAAAATGGTGGACCGCCTAATGCATCTAGGTCTCCGCACTAAAGAATCTACGTAAAATAAAAGACGGAAACTAATACGCTGCCCATCACCATTGAGGTGCACGATGGTTGTCACCAATAGTGAGAGGCACCTAACCTCCTCTACACCAAAAGTATAAATATGTACCCATCCATTGTGCACTTGAAAATCAAAACGATCAATGACATGGTCTGCAATATACCTCTGAGAGTAAGCAAGATGACTCTCTGTTGCAACAACAGTTGGAACATCGGGGAACTAGGGAAAATCCTCTCCTCTCTTCGATAGCCCAGTGATGAAGTAAATGTAATCCTTAGTGGGATAAAACCATTGATCAGGACCAACATGAAATGCCTTCCTGCGATGACCCCAACGACGGATCAACATGCCAACAAATCCAAGTTCCCCTTGAGGAATGTTGCCTCCTAATAGAACTTCATGAAGTTAACAACCATCAAGAGGTCTTGTTTCCGATGAGTAATGGGGCAAGGGTACAAATCCCTCTCCCTTTCTCTGGCCTTCCACTCATGCACAAAGTTGTGTTGGTCAACTTGTACCTAGTGCTGTTGATGGCCCTTCCACCACTGATGTCTCTGATTCACATATAAAATGTATCAGTCTCATAAATACACATAAAAAAACATTAAATATTTCATTAAATGAGCATGTTATTTATTAACATCAAATAATACTTTTTTCTCAACATAAATGAATTTGACAAGCAGTGAGTCAAAATTACAGTCACGCGCCGACACCGGTGCTATTGTAACACAAGAGAAGCACAACTGGTGTGATACAATAACACAAACACACTAGGTAAAGAAATAAAATAAACTAAAATTCAAATCATATGGACAATCGGTGTGTTACAAAAATAGAAGTACAGTGAATGATGTGTTATGTTGACTCTAACACACTGTGTTACAATGTATCTTTTAAAACAAAGATGGTGTGCTTTTAAATTCAACACATCGGTGCTTGTGTGTTTTTTAGATGCAATAGCCATGTTTTGTAAATATTAAAAACTATGTTTCCATCAATAGGAAGCATTGGTACAATGGTGACACATCGGCACAATGTCAACGAGGTGCAAATATTTTTAAAGCGCACTGTAACAGGAGCATGCCTTTTTCATTTTTATAATTATTTTTTATCGGCATAACGGTGTGCCTATTACACATGAGCACACCAAATATGTGATGTGTACATGTTAACAAAGCGCACCATTAACTGTGGCAAATTTTTTATATAAATTTAGTTTTTTGGTGCGCTTTTAAAGCAAACGCACCAATGCGTGTGGTATTTTCTGATACATCGGAAATATTTTGTAGATATGAGATACGGTACTTCCATCAATAGGAAGCATCAATGTAGTAGTGACATGTGTGAGCACCAAAAATGGTGCTCAGCCATCTTTAAAGCGCACCATAATAGGAGCACCTCTTTTTCAGTTTTAGAATAATTTTTGGTCGGCAGAACGGTGCACCAAATACATGTCAGTGCACTAGAAATTTGTTGCATACATGTAAACAATGCGCACTGGTTAACATGGTGTTTTTTTTAAAATATTTTCAGTGTGGCAGTGCGTTCATTTTGGAAAGTGCACTGGTGAATGTTCTAATAATTTTTAAATTTAGTTTACCAGTGTGTCTGAAATTATGGTCAAATTTTGGCGATGTGTTATGAAAGTAAGCGCACCGTATCTGCAGTGCGCTACAAATATAAACACGTTGTTCCCAGCTCACACTATAAATTTACAGTGTGCACCATGTTACGGTGTGAGTCGAATGACTCAAACGCACCATGTAGGTTTTTAATTTTTTTTAAATGCAAACTAAAGCTGAATTTTAATTTTCAATACGCTAAAAAACTCAATTAGGAGGTAACAGAGAATTTACCTGGTCAATTGGGTGTCATGGAGGCATGGTTGCGATGTACACCAAATTTCAAATTTTACCCATTGTTTGTCAAAATTCAAAATCCACTCAACAAGCAATGAAACTAAGCAATGCAACCACGTGGAGCATCGATGGCAGGGCGTCTGAGTAGGGAATGTATGAAACCGATGCTCAAGTGGTCAAAAGCACTACAAAGATGCTAAAAATGGTTTTTCAATTTGGTAATTTTTTATTTAACCTTGTCCTGGTGCGCTCGAAACAGTAACACACCAGTGCGATCCGGAAAATGAACGCACAAAAAGTGTGAATTAAAAATAAATAATTAATCCAATCTATTTTTTTTAATTCGGCATTTTTTTTAATTTAATCGTTTCACAATCCACCGTATGCCCTAACACCCCAATGCATTTAATTATAATGATCGCACCGAAATGATAATTAAAAATAAAATAAAAAAATTAACTTAATAAGTTCTTTTTTTAATTCGGATTTTTTTTTATTTAATCCTTTAACGGTGTGCCAAAAACTCAAACGCCATAGTGTTATTGTTTAGAATGACCACACTGGAAATGAAAATTAAAAATAAAAATTTAATTTAATACGTGGTTTTTGTAATTTGATATTTTTTTAATTTAACCCTATTACGGTCCACCCTAAACTGGAATGCCCTGGCATTTTTATTTAGACTGGTCGTACCATAAATTAAAATTAAAATTAAAAAATTAATCCAATCCTGTTCCCAGTACTATATGTTTACCCTACTTCAGTGCTTTCAAAATGGGTACGCACCAGTGCGTTATTGTAAGTTAAAAACACCATTTGTAAATTTATATATTTTTGGTTTACTCGATGGTGTTTCTGACCGTCGTGCCACATGATTTATGTCCGCACCGGTGCGTTAGTGTCGTATCCTCACCAGTGCGTTCTGGATGTATAAAAGAACCGAATAAAAACATCCGCTAAAACCTCCACCCACTCACCTCCACTAGTGACCTCCATTATAAATGGATATTTGGGATCTTTTCAGAGGAGCATCCATAAAAACCTTCGGTACAAGGACTTTTCCTTGTAGTGTTTTGTCTTATATCGGATACAAATTGGGTTTGGTAATTTATTATTTTAATACTAATAATATAATAATTATTCTTTTCCACGAAAAAAATCATTATATTTTCTATTTCAAAATGTAAAAACAAAATATAAATCTTTGAGCCACGAAGCTTCTTTGTAAAGTTTGGAAATGTACACAAACCTACCCATAGGTACATATTATAGTTTTCCTAGTATCAAAACATTTCTAACCAAAATTGTCCTTAGACTATCATTAAACATTTTCTAATACAGGAAAAGCAATACCCCTAAGACTATTCGCATTAAGCCATCTCACTTATCATAAGAGGGATAAGGATAATTTTGATAAGGCCTTTTTGCCCCTAATTCTTGATAGAATGGAATACTTTCTTGCAAATAAAGAGAAGACTTTGAGAGAGTCTATGTGTATTGAAGTATCTAAAGATATGTGAGAAAGAGATCAAATCAAAATGATATTTTACCTCCAATACTCTATTCATAATAGGGCCTAGTGCCAAGTTGATGATTTGACACTTATCATTACACTAGTTCATCAACAACTTCGAGCCCCCTAGCACTTGCAAGTTTCTTATTCCTTGATCTGCAACAAATTTCATCATAACCCATATTGAAAAAAAAAAATATGTGTTATTTGTATCGAGCATGGCACCATATTTGAGAGTGAAATAATGTTGATTATTTAGGAAAAGAAGTGCCCCGCCTCCACACAAAACCGGTTTCCCTTGATAAGCATCGTCAAAGAATCCCCAATATTTTGTGAGATCAATGACCACTTCCTTGAGAATCTTAGATAACTTCAACTTAGGAGCTTTCCACTATTCTTTATAGGAGATCCTAACTTTCTGGGACACTAGACTAGAAGCCATGATACTCCCTTGAGAAATCATCTTGTTTGTACAAATCCATACTCTATAGTACATAGTAAGATAGTGCTTTATGATTCTTAATTGAGGGGTTTGTTATCGTGGATTCAAAACATTGCAAAGGAGAGTTTTTACTCCACATATTTGAAGCACCTACCATTTGAAGAAATTCATTCCATGATTTGGAGAAGGAACATGAAACAAAAAGATAATGAACAAATTCACCTTCTACCTTGCAAAAATGCAATGATTATGTTCATTCCAATTTGTTTTTACCATGGTCCCAACTAAGAACCTTGTTGAACAGTGTTGGCTCTCTTGTGGGTAGACCCAGGTTCACAACGACACAAACCAACAAATCCCAAGATATTGTCCCTTTCGGCATCACTTGCGAACAGGTGAAGTCTTAGCCGAAGTACCTATGGTTACTACAGGAACCACGTTTATGCAGCAATGGAGGGGATGAAACTTCATTCTGCAATCATACCCATTAACAGAACTTCAACAGAAACCAAGTCAAATCACACAACTATATGTATAACATGCATCCACTACGTAGTTTATTGTGACTGAAAACATTCATATAATACTATTGTGTCATTACATATTTACCATTTTATCAGCAACACATGTAATAAAAACAACAACACACACACATAATCATTCACATACATAAGACACCAAATATTTTTAGGCGGAAACCCAACTGGGAGAAAACCACGAAAATGCTTTGTTTATTCATTGATCCCATTACAAAAGCATTTCATCTTCTTCAAACCTACGCACACATCCTGCAGATCACAATATTTCAACTCTTCAGTACACAAAACAATACATGGGATCACTCAACTCTTTGTTGCACTCTCTCTCTTCAACCACATTACATAAAAAAAATTGCCAGTTTTACCCAAAAATATCAGCAGCCTATTCTACCTGACCCGTTACATATATACCATTGGCATAGTCCCTGCGACCACTAAGTGGACCGAAAATCCTAACTTACTCTCCAACTTACTCTAATCAATATCTCGGTTTACATGATCAACCACTACCTTTCCATATTTTACGGCACTACCTCGGAGTCCGTCCTTCTTTTGTGGGCACGTTTCCTCTTTAACACTTCATTTCTCAACTCCCACTCACACCATCACAAAACTGGTTCGAAAATTTCATAGGGCCAACAAGACCTCAACACTCACATGTTTCTCATCTCGAGCAAATCAAGCTTGCTCCATCGAAGTATTCCAAAATGCCACAAACTGAGCATATATCTCCTTGGATGATTTGATTGTCCCTTCTGCCTTAACTACCTACTCCTTAAGCTCATCTACTAAATGTGCAGCTAATTTCACCTTCAATTGTGCTTCATCTATCTACGCAGCCGTCCTTATCTATGTATACCCACCTCCTATGATTTCAATGATTCTTACAACTTCATTATGCAATGTTTCGAGATTTTAGCTCACGTTTTGTTATTCCTCCCTTAAGCGATTTACCTCTACCTGCAGTGTTTTTCTTTCTGCAACCTTGGTCATTCATTCCAATAGCGACAAAGTCTTGATAAGATTGTTCAACTTCACAGCTCTGGACTATGCATCCTCCATCTTTCTTGTCACCCCTTGTAATGCTTCATCATCCATTAACACTGCCCAAGCCTACAAGCTTTCATCGAATATCTTCATGCATTCCCCCTATAATACCTTGATATGGTCAACTGACATCTGTCTTGTAGCTTCCCTTTGTTCTCGAACTTTTGATTGTGTACTGTGCACCAACTGCGCCTCCAACTCGCTTATTCTAATCCAGAATCCTTTAATAACTTGATTGAGGCCCATCATTTTGTCTTTTATGGGTGCTACCTCTTCCATTTTGATTTTTGGAACTACGTTGCAAGTTGCCTCTATGAATTTCTGTAGTGTTTCCTCTGCACTGCGACCTCTTATTTCTCCTTCTTAAGGTCTCTATATTTATTTTGGAGTTCATCCCCTTCCGCCCTACATTTATTCATCTCTACAAAGCTATGTTCTTTACACCCCTTTATTTCTTCTGCAATTCCTTGGTGCAGATCATGCAACATATGGATGGGAAATTCTGTTAGCTTCAGCTTGACATGACATGATGCATGGACTCTAACCTGTACTTCTTCTACTGGGAAATTTATGCTTTTGGTGTGAACGTTACCACTCTTTTCTACGCAGCCGATGACGATGGTGATAATGTCCTTGTTTCCTTGTCCAAGTAATTTTGTGGCATAGTTATTGAGTGAACCAGAGCTAACCTTATATCTGCTAGTGCTTAGCGCAACTCAGTCAACTTCCCTTTTATCCCTCCAAACAGATCTAAGTGCTTATCTTCCATCTTCTTCCATATGTTGACTGTAGCATCTTTAAACCTATCAACCAACATTTCAATGTCATCTTTAGTCAAGGACAGATCTATGCTGCCCTTTTGTGCCTTTCTCTTTGTCCTCTTACCTTTAGGAATTTCTGTTGCTTTCCTTTTTTCTTTGCTCACATGATCAGACTGTGTCGCACTATATTCTTTCTCAAGTTCTTGTGATGGGTCCTATTCTCCACTTGCTTCACCTTTCCCACCAGATACCTACTCTCCTTGATGGCCTTGTGCATGCTCTACAGGACCGTTAGGCCAATATACTAAGTGCGACACATCTTGCGAAATTTATTCTACAATAACTAGTACCTTCCATTCTTGCGGCCATTCCTAGACGATCCTAGTTACATCTTCTTCCTCTAACTTGTAAAGTGTTGGTAACCACTCTTTGTCTAGATCCCTCCTTTCTTGCATGAACATGAACTGGGGCTTGGCTTCGAACTCGACAATATTCTCGAATAATTCCACAACATGCGGTTGCATGCGAGGGGTTTGTTGTATGTTGTATTGAATACCCTCCTTATACACATAAAATGTGATATTGTTGTCCTTCTATCGATATTCATTGTCACTGAACCATAAAGAAGCATACCATGCAGCTAAATAATGCTTTGCCTGATCTATAAATTGTGAGTCCTCTAGCTCATTCCAAGAAACTAATGCAATCAAAATTATTAACCAAGAATAGTTAAACGGAATACCTTTTCCTTTTGTGTCGAGGAAATCACTCAAGAATTAATTGAGTAGAAATGTCAACCAATTCAACTGGACATCCTCAACACATTGCATGGCCAATGCGATTACCACTACTGAAACCTGATTAGGGTGATAGTTTCTCAGCAATTTGTGAGTCAGTGCCCATGTCGCAAATATTTTCTCCAACCCATACTTATATTTCATTTTGTCAACAAGATCCTTATATTTTTCTTTTACCATGAAATATGTTGTTGGGTCTAGTCCTGTAGATGGAAACCCTATAATCCTCGACACTAAGTCGGTATCAATTGAAATTTTCCGATCCATCAAAGAAATCCACCATGCACACACACCAACAACTTCTTCGCACAGGTATTAAATTATGCACTGTGACCAAAGTGTGGAATTTCCAGTAGGTCCAATATCCCATACTTCTCCAATCCTTGATCCCCTATGGTTCAAGAGTTCGAGCAGTTGTGCCTTCATGGCGTACTTCCAGTAAGTACTTCTCTGAAGAGAAATATAGGAAATCCTTCCTATCATCAAAGTCGTGATCCGCATACTTTAGGTTCAGCACTTTTCCCATCATATCCCCTTCCTTCTTCACTCCTTTCAATATTTTCGGTGTCTACAGGGTATAATTCACATCCTTAATCATCCTCACTGGTTTGGCATTGTGCTTCCGTGGTGGCACATATGGAGTAAAAACAGATGGCAAGATGGACGTCGAGGCCTATGCACATGTATTCCTTTCGTTGGGGCCTCCTTGTTATTTGTCCAAACTGACCTTCATCAAAGCACGGGAAACCTTCTTGTCATCACTGGTGTCACTGATGGAATGATTGTTTCTACAACTTCTGGTTCTGTCGCACTCTATGGAATTCCTCGACAATGTCTTCCAGTGATTTCTCAAGCGTAATCAAGCACACTTTCTTACAACACACTAGTTTCTTGGCTTCACTCATAGCTCGACTCTTAACAACAAATGACCTGCATCCCCATGCCTTTACAATTTTCAAGCCCATCCATCCTATCTCATCGCAGCATTAACTTCGGATGTAGAGCATCTAACCAAATATTCCCTCTAGATTTAACTAATTCGACATTTATTTCCCTTAATCATCATGAGATCCTTTCACACACATGGGCTGCATCCATCATTAAATGTGCTCGTTTCTTAATTGACTAATACTTTTTGTAATTATTGTACCACTTAACAACGTCCGACCATTCCTTTTTTTCCGACATAACTACACTTGTACATGCATTTTGAATTAAATTCGACATTGTCCTATTCATATCTGCAAACTTCTTTAACTCCAGTCATTGTTTCAACTGCACTCGACACCTAGACATCATGGCTCTTTTCATCCTTAATGGAGGAAAGTTCGGTTGTCCCTATATAGTTTCAGTTGAATCCCATTGACTAACCCATCCATGAGTTCTCCATTCAGTTTTTGTAATTGCACAACACCCCCTTTTGTTACATACTTAATCACATAACGTCCTAACCAATGCATTTAGAACTTACCAGGATGTTTGAAGAACTTATTGTCATAGAGGAGTACGAAGTTGCCTACTTGAAACTTATTTTGTTTGATATGTCAATCATGCCATGCCTTTTCCCTCACTTTTTGTACTTGTTGTTGAATCCCCACAATAAATATGTCTTCTTCTAGTTGCAATAACTATGACAATATTTCTTCTAATGCTCCAATGTATGTCATCTCTGTATATGAAATAATCCTTAAACTTGGCACAATGTATTCCATAGGCATTACTACTTATTTCCCATATACTAGTCTAAAATGTGTCTGACCTTCCATTTTTTTTATAGTTTGTACGATAATCCCATAATACAGATGGTATCCTTAAGTCCCAATTGTCACAGTTCACATTGCATACTTTAGTCAATGCATTCCTTAAAAACTTGTTAAAAGGTTCAATAGTTCCAATAGCCTACAATTGGTATGGTGTACTCTTCTGATGGTAGATTAGGAATTTCTCTGTCAATGCTTCAATAGTTATGTTTAAGAAGTGAGTTCCTTGATCACTCATTAATATCCTAGGACAACCAAACCTGGTAACCACATTTTCAAATAAGAACCCCAGAGTAGTCGTAGAGCTATAATCCCTAATTGGTTCAGCTTCAACCCACCTTGTCAAGTAGTTTGTTGTAGTTATTATATACCTAGCCCCTGTTCACTTTGTGGGTGGGTTAATGGGTCTAATAAAATCAATAGCACATTTATCAAATGCTTGTAATGTTACCTGAGGTACTAATGGCATTTCATCTCTTCTCGAAGGTTTTCCCGCCCTTTGACAGACATAACATGACCTGCAGTACTCTTTTGCATCCTTATGTAACATCGTGTGTAACATAGGCCACCAAAGACCTGCTCTTAAAACCTTATGTGCTGCAGCTTTACCTGCATAATGCCCCCCTGCAAAACCCTCAGGAGCCTCTGCTAAAATCATGGCTCTTTCATGCTCTAACACGCATCTTCTCAAAATTTCATTAGGGCCCAATTTATACAATTTTCCTGATATAAGTTGCTAATATGCTGCCTTTACAATCAACTCCTTCTTCTATGCCACAATATTTTCCTGAGGATCCATACCTATACTTAAAAAATGATCAATATCTTCATATCAGTTGTCCACCATCCTAACAGGAAAATAGTTGTGCATCAAGCAAATTATCATCTAAACTTGTCGGTTCTTCTCATGTCTCCAACCTCGACAAATGATCAGGTCTTACATTTAACTTACCTAGTTTGATTATAAATTCAAAATCATATTCTTGGAATAATAACAACCACTTGCAAATACCCCCCCTAATATTGGCTTATTGACCATGTATCTTAAGGCAAAATGGTTAGTATACATTTTAAAATGGGACCCTAACAAAAAATGTCTAAATTTCTACAGGGTGTATACCATTTCCAAACCTTCTTTTTCTGTTGTGGTGTAATTCCTTTTAGTCGTTGATAACTTCCTGCTTGAAAAAGAAATTGGGTGATCTATATCTCCCTCTCCAGGTTGTGCCAAGACTGTACCCAAGGCTATGGATGAAGCATCGACATGTACATGAAATTATTTTCTCCAATCTGGAAAAACCGGAATTGGTGCAGTCACCATCTTCTCTTTCAATGTGTCCAGACTCTTCTGAAATTCCTTAGTCCACTGGAATTTAACATCCTTTTTCAACAGTTTCTCCATGGGAGCAGTAATCTATGCATATCCTTTAATAAATTTCATGTAATAACCTGTATGTCCCAATGTTGTTCTAAGTTGTTGCACTGATGTTGGCGGTGGCAGATCTACAATAATAGTGATTTTGGCAAGATCCATTAAGGGACCCTGTTTACACACCACAAATCCTATTAAAATTCCAAAATGAGCACAAAAGATACATTTCTTCAAGTTCAATGATATATGGTATTGTCTACAGTGATCCAACATCAACCTTAAATTCTAAAAATTGCCCAATCGTCAAAGTAAACTTCCAATAACTTATGGATAAATTCTTTAAAAGCAGGGAGAACTACCCCAGAAAAAATAGCAGGGGCATTCTTCAAGCCGAATGGCATCACTATGTACTAGTAGAAACCCCACTAGGTTGCAAATGTATTTTTATGTAGATCCTCCTTTGCAATCTTGATTTGATGATAACTAGAAAACCCATCTGTAAATTAGTAGGATTCCTTTCCTCCAACATTCTCTAAGCCCTCATCCGTAAAAGGGGTCGGGAAAGGACCATGTAAACATGCATGATTCAAATTTGTGAGATCAATACATATCCTAACTTCCCCTGTCTTCTTGTCCTGAACAACCATAGGACTAATCCACTCCGACTCTTCAACATGTTCAATAATTCGTGCATCCAACATTCTGTCAATTTCATCCTTCACCTTCTCTTTATATCTTGGATTTAACGTGTAAGGTCTCTACTTAAGAGGCCTCGCATCAGGCTTGAGTGGTATCTTCATTTCTCCTAAATCACCAGCAATACATTTCATCTCTGAAAACTTGGTGGGGAACAGATCCTGATATTCATGTAATAAGTCAATAGTTCTACCTACAGTCTCATCATCCCAATAATCCCCAATATTAACAAATTTTCGATTTCCCTATATCCCTATATTCACTTTCCTAGTCTTCTAGGGCTGCAAAAAGTTAGAAGATTGGATCTCAGTCCCCCCTACATCACGGCTGCCCTATGTTTCTGGTATATGCAAGTCCCTCGGGTCGTCACCTTCTTGGTCTCCCGTGATGTTATAGCATTCTAATGTCTGCTCAAGTGCCACTGCCCAGTTTGGCATATTATATATCGGTAGCGGCACCTCTCCAAAAAAATTCTCTATGATTACTTGTAGAGATGCATCCACTATTGGACTCTAATCCTTAAAGGTAAAAGTCACCTTAAAATTCGAAATCATATTTTCCCAGTCTGTTGTTCCATGTCATAGCTCCAACTCAATGTACTAGTTCCTCAATATTGTATCCAAAGTATGAACAAACATATGTACCCATTCCTTCCTAGGCACATATCCCCATGTCATAGTGCATTCCCTTAAATGTTCAATGGTACTAGTTAACCCATTAAACTTTACTCCAACATAGTTAAGTGCTTCTCCAAACCTAACCCCTAACAACCTTTTACACTACGACCAACCTTCTATATTGTTCTTGTGAGTATTCCACTACCTTGCTCGGGTAGCCTTCAAAGATACATCTAAAGCTAATACCCTTTGTTGGTTTGGGAATTGCAACTAAAATTCAAGAAAAAAAAAAGAATCTAGATTTTTTAAAACATCATACATCGATGGGTTACATACCTCTGTTCCAATCTAGCGCAGGAACTTAGTAATGTGAGCACACCTCCTCATAGATACTTCATGGAGCTGATTTTTCCAAATTTTCTAGTCCTTCATCTAAATCAGATGCACATGAGTTGATGCTAATCCAACTTAAATTTCCATTTGTTGTATGATAATGTAATCGTCCATTCTCAAATTCAACTTCGAGCTCCTGAGCATCACTTTCTTCTCTTACAGGTTCGACATATTGTTGGCCTTCGAAAGGATCCCAGGGTGCAATGACGCATACTTTTCCTCCTTCAAATGTCATCAACCTCTTTTTCAAATTTTTAACATCTTGATTATCCATTGCCTAATCTATCCCAAGCAACGCTAGCTAGGGGTTAATATCATCTATAATTTCAATGACTTCAAAATATGCAAAACTTCGCAATCCCTCGACTTTGACTGGTACCCCTACCAACCTACCAAATGGAACTACTTTCTGTTGATTTGCTAATTTTACATGTACTGGTGACCAAACAAGATTAGGCTTACCCATGTTTTCCCATGTTTGATTAGTGGGTACATTCACATCTGACCCCAAATCTAGAATGATAAAATCCATATCATAATCCTCGACTTGAGCACTTAGTCACATTTCCCTACCAATCATCGTTTTACATTGCAAATGATTAACAATTATTTCTTCAATGGGCTCTACTATTTCTTGATCACATTGATCAATCATGCCACGTAGTTCTTTTACAACTTTTTCATCTTTTAACAAATCTAGACAACTATGCAAGGAATTTTTAAGGACTTACCTTTCCTAATGCCCCTTTTGGGATTGAATGATCATAAAGCGTAGGCATGTCATACATAGGAACCATATCATATACCGAATGAGTCGCAGAAGTGTATCCCTTTTGATTTGTCATAGTAAACTCCCTTCTAGATTCAACATAAGTCTCTTTTTATTCCTGGGGATTAAACACTGGTAGTCGTTCTAGTGCTTTTCTAACCCACGTTCCATGCTACTTTCATTGTGTCGCCATATATCCTCGTGTCACAACTCCACCACGTGTAAGTACTGTTATAGTAGGTTGTTCTTCTCTCTTCTCTATAGAGATCCTCTGGACGTTCCGATTCTAGTTTTCATTTCCTTTAGCTTGCCAGTTTGCTATCAGCTATAGACAATATTCAAAAGTATGGTCTAATGATCTGTAATATGTACATGTCAAACAAGGGTTCAAAAAATATCTTGCCAAGTGTATCAGTTGGCCACAATTATAACAGATTATCTGGCCTCTTCCTCTCCCAAAGCCACCTCGTATGTGACCTATGAATCCACATGGTCCTTGGTTATAGCCTCCTCTCTGGGCATTGAACTACGCATTCCCCCCTTCATCTTACTCTTCCCCTTCATTATGTAGGCAACAATTGTACGTTCCTTCAAAATCGCATGCCCGACAGTTTGCTTCATCATGACCCACAAATCTACAGAATTTACAGTATAAGTCCTTAGGAGTATTCACATATTTCTATATCAAATAAAATTCCTCTGGTCGATGTCCTCCAGTCCTGCACACTTCACACCAAACTCTAGCTCCATGATTCAATGGATTAGGAACCCTTGTGGCTATGAATTTTTGAAATGCGGGAATTGGTCTTTATGGTTGCCCTCTGCCTTGCACTTAATGCACTAGACCTCCTCTCTTATCTCCTTGCCTTTCTTAATATCTTGAATCTGAAGTGACAAATTTGTTAATTGCATCTGGATTTGACCCATCACTATACCAGTATCTCCTACTGGGGATGCCTCTAAATTCATTGCAATTTCAAGATCCTCAGACTACAATGCAACCTTCTATTGCATCAATGGAATCCTTATATGTGGTAATAGTGCAAATATGAACCATTCTTTGTGTTGACCAATTGGAATCTAAAAACTCACTCGATCCATCAAAGTTTTAAACTGCTTGTCAAAATCCCATACTGACTCATTGGGTGATTGCTTAATCTCTTTGAGCTCAATGATACATTGTGTCTCAGACTTAGGCTAACTAAACTCATCTTCCAGCGCGACTTCAATTTCTGCCAAGGTATTTTTAAGGATTCTAATAGTATACCTAAGTATAGTATTCAAGGCGATTATTTTGGGTTGAAAAAATCATATATATATAGATAGGTAGGAGAATGTTAAATATAAAACATACAATTTACTACTAAAATTTGTAAATTTTGGAAAATATTACTATAAAAACACATATTTTATGTAAATATAGGCAATTTTAGAGAGTAAAAATGACGAAATAACGAATTTATTTTTTGAAAAATTGCCCAAAAAATATCCAATTGGCCAAATTTCGCCCCTAAAAATTACCCTACCAAGGTTTTATGTTTCCCTCCTTATGGTACAATAGAAAATTTCATAAGATGGAAGATACTTTAACATTAAAACTTGAAGGTGAGGCTCCAAGAAGCGATTTGAAGAAGTACGTTAGCATTTGATGGTGATGTCTGGTGCAGAATTGAGGGTGAATCCTGGAAGAAACTAGAGTAAGCTGGTCTCTGAGCACATTGCAGGGACATTATGGATTCCTGGAGGTTAGAATTCTGAGGTTCGTGCCATCGATCTGCATATGAGGGGCTGCATTATGTTGGCTCTGCGAAGAACATACCTTGGGTGGGGTTCCAGTGCGTGGCATTCTATTGAGACTGGAGCTGTGCTAATGGACCAAATCGCGGAGTAGCTAGTTTCTGGGATCGATGCTGGGTGATTTCATTCCTGGTTATAGCGTTCTGGTGGATCCGTGCTGTAGATGATTGAGGATCTTGATTATTTTTCCACTGCTGGGGTCCATCCAGCTTACTTACAGGCTGTGAGAATGGGGCAGGCTATGAGGTGATCGCTTTCTTGGTGCTGTTGGTGAGTGTTCAACACTGCTGATAATTAATTTGGGACGCTGTGATAGTCTTCCTAGCACGAAAACTACACTGGACAAGCTGCTGGGAAGGGACAATCCCTCTTTCTATTTTCTGGCACATTTGCCCTTTGGATCCTGCCTTTTGTTCAGTGAATTCGACTGGCCCATTAGCTGGAAGCTGTGTGGTGCATAGATGGCGGTCCAGGGGAGAGAGGATGCATTGAATGACGTATTACAGCCACGAACTGGGATGTCTGCCAAGGCTGACTCCCTTAAAATCCCTGTTAAGAAGGTCAAAGAACGTAAGAGACTGGATCAGTTAGTGCTGGGGGTCGATGTCACGTTGGCAGAGGCCGTGGATTACTCTCATACTGCAGTGGTAGGACATGTTAGAGGCCGGAGATTAGGCAGAGGCTTCCTTCAGCGTTGGGTGACAGAGAAGTGGATTGACATTGCGCCATCTATCCCTGAGGTCCGTGTTTTGTCGAAAGGTTGGTTCTCCTTCATTTTCTTGAACAGCGGGGAGGTCAATGCTGTTCTGCGTAAACATTGGTCGATGCTGGGAGTACCACTTGTTCTGAAAAGATGGACACCCTTTTTCGACGCTAAAACGGAAAGAATAGCTAAAGAACCGCTGTGGGTTAAACTTCCTGGACTTCCCATGCATTTGTGGAACGAGACTAGGTTTGCTGAGATCGGGAATTATCTTGGTGAATACGTGTGCTCTGATTCCTCCCATCTGCAGAATGGTATATACTCGGTTGCTAAGATTTTAGTCAATATCGACATTAGGATGGGACTCTCTGCTGAGATTAAAGTTCATTCCATGGATGGGGATTATGTTCAAAAACTGGATTATGTGGGCGTACCATTTAGGTGTTATCGCTGCCATGATCTTGGACATCTTGTAGCCTGCTGTCCCTTAACGTTTCGAAAAAGTATGCCTCTGAATGTTGCTGATGCAGATGCTGTAGCTGTCCCTGTGTTGAAAGTGGACTCACAGGTGGAGGTAGAGGGTGGGAGTGGGCCTGCTACTGACGGGGGGGGGGGGATTCTTGATTCTGTGGAACTTTTAGTTAATGATGGGAGGATCGAATCAGAGGTTCGATTGCAATCCTTGGTGAATTCTGGAACGAAAAAGCTAGGTCGTGAGCCACCTGCGGTTGAGGGGGACTCCTTGAGTTCTGTTACTCCGTCTTCACAGGCCACATTATTGCAGCGGGAGATGCCCTCTCATCGTCAGGGTTCTACCGAGATACACACGGGTAAGTCTTCTTTTAATTCTCCTTCCGTTCTTGCTGACCCATTTGTTTTGGGGGGGGGCAGCCATGGGTCTCCTCCTCGACAGGATGACCATCTACTTCGGCCTGTTTTGGGTAATGTCACGCCCTCTTATGTATCTACCTCACACTCTTCATGCTCCAAGGGTAGGAATATTCGATATGCTCTTCGTAATAGAGAGATCTCTGCAGATGGATCGGGGGGCATGGGACTACCTGAGTTGGCCTCAAGTGTTGAGGGGAAAGGCCGGGGACGTAAATCCCATATGACTAAAGCTAAAGAATGGGCGAAAGTGGATTTAGTGATGGGAACGCAATCTTCTATTGAGTGGGCACTTAGAGCAGTGAAAGCCCAGGATGGGGATTGTTTATGAAGATTATGTCCTTCAATTGTCGTGGGTTGGTGAGCCCACTTAAAAAATCTTCGCTTCGTAGGTTGGTTGACTTAAATCAACCGGACGTTATTATGCTGCAAGAAACTTTGGGTGGCTGTGAGGATGTTGTTCGTACTTTAGAATCTTTGCTCCCTGGCTGGAAGTTTGTAGGGGTGGATGCCAGGGGGCGCTCTGGAGGGCTGGCATCGGGGTGGAAGGTCACGAGCTGCAGATGTGATTGTACTTGGGGGGTATCCTCTGGTCTTGGGTTGGAAGTATGGGATGCTGAGATAGGTCGGTTGATCACGGTACTCAATATTTATGGGCCCTACTTAAATAGGGTGGGCTACTGGGACTCCTTGTTAGGTATGGATATATTTGATGGCAGGGAAGTGATTTTGGGTGGGGATTTCAACCTCACTCTGGGGTCTTCTGAAGTTTGGGGGCCTTGGGCAGTTCCAGACTCATTAGCAAACCATTTCATCAACGCCTTTGTCAGAAAGGATCTCCTCGACATCATACCATCCCAGCTATCTCCCACTTGGAGGAATATGAGAGCTGGGGTTCATAGAGTGGCTAAACGACTGGATAGGTTTCTGGTGGCCGAAGGGTTGGCACATGGGGTTGATCTTGTCAGACAGTGGGTTGGATCAGGTGGGATATCTGACCATTGCCCAATTTTCCTGGAGTTACGAGGTAGCGGGAAAAAACCACCCAGCCCCTTCAAATTCAATCCTAGCTGGCTGAAGGAGGAGACTTTCATTAAACTGGTTCAGGAGCAATGGGTACATCGTCCCAATGACAATCAGACGCCTGCTGGTGCTCACTTTTATCACAATCTGAAAAGAATTAAAGAGGCCACTAGCACATGGGCTCATGACAAAAGGGTGAGTGATGATCAGAACTTACTAGATGCCGAGCTAAACATTGCTAGGATACTAAATAGTCAGGGCATGGGATACCTGGATGATATGCAGAAAGGTGAGATGTTGGAATGGGAGAGACGCAGGAATGTGATACTGTGTGAGCGTGAAGAGCTGTGGAGAATGAAAAGCAGGGCGGTTTGGCTACAGTGCGGTGATGAGAATACCAAATTTTTTCAATCATATGCTAAGGGGCGAAAATTCAAAAACTCGATCTGGGAACTCACATCTGATAATGGGGAACAGGTTTCAAGCTTTGATGGATTAGCAGCGTTGGGAGTACGACATTTTGGAGACCTATTCACGGCTCCACCTGGAATATCCATTGCTGAGGTTATTCGAGTGACACAGCTTTTTCCCAGCTTTGTGGGGGAGGCAGAAAACAGTATGTTGATGGAGGAGGTGACGCTGGATGAGCTCTCGACGGTGATGAAATCCTTAAATAAAGATAGCAGCCCGAGGCCAGATGGCTGGCCTATAGAATTCTTCCTAGGATTCTATGACTTCTTCGGGGAGGAGATTTTGCATGTGGTGGAAGAATCGCGCAAGGCTGGGTTTGTCCATGGCCCCTTCAACTCCACTTTTTTAGCTCTGATACCGAAGACTGACAAGCCAGTTAACTTTGCTGAATTCAGACCTATCTCTCTCTGTAACTGCATCTATAAGATCATTTCTAAGGTAATGGCGCGAAGACTCAAGAATATTTTGTCTAAGCACATATCTTGTGAGCAATTTGGCTTCTTGGAAGGACGCCAAATTCATGAGGCCATTGGCGTAGCATAGGAAGGATTACACACGCTCAAGGTGCAGAAGCAGAAGGGAGCGGTGATTAAGATTGATCTCTCCAAAGCATTTGACAGGGTTAGCTGGCTTTATATCCGGTTGCTTCTTACTCACCTGGGATTCTGCTATGATTTTATCAGATGGATTATGGCCTGCCTCACTACGGTGCAATTTGCTGTTCTTATTAATGGTTCTGCTAGCCCTTTCTTCCAGGCTGGGAGGGGGCTTCGACAGGGATGCCCCCTATCTCCGCTGTTGTTTCTACTCGTCGCTGAAGGACTTAGCCGATTTATTCTGAACGCCAAAGCTGATGGTTCCTTTAGAGGAATATCTATCTCTCAGGTACTGTTCATTACACATCTCCTTTTTGTTGATGACATCCTGATTTTCTGTGATGGCACGAGCCAGGATATTGACAAGGTGGTTGAAGGCCTCCACTTAGTACAAGCTGCAGCTGGTATGCTAGTCAATATCGACAAATCAACTATCACTTGCTCGAATTTATCCGAGCCGGAGATTCTAAACATGGTTAACAAACTGCCATACAAGACCTTGGATTTAGATGAGGGATTACAGTACCTTGGCTTCCAATTGAAACCGAATGCTTATTTGAAGACAGATTGGAGCTGGTTAATAGCCAAATTAGAACAGCATCTTCATAGTTGGAGTCATAAATGGCTCTCACGGGCAGGGAGGCTGGTTCTGATAAAATCAGTATTGGAAGCAATTCCGGTATATTGGATGTCACTTGCTTGGATTCCCATCGGAGTGCTGGAGCAGATCAGGAGACTGTGTTTTGCCTTTCTTTGGAAGGGTACGCGTGAGAATCGGGCCTTGGTGTGGGTACGCTGGGAGAAAATTGTTGTTCCTAAGGCTTTGGGAGGATGGGGTTTAAAGAATATTTTCATGTTTGCTAAAGCCTTGGGGGCCAAAGTATCGTGGCGACTAATTCATACAAAGAGTCTCTGGACTAGAGTGGTCTATCATAAATATATTGCCCCTTTAACACTTCTCGAATGGATCAGGCTGAGAAACAAGTCGAGGGCAAACTGCTCTGTGGTTTGGAAAGCAGTGGTGCAGCATTTCTCTTTAGTCGGATCGGGATTAGTGTGGAGGATCGGCGACGGGAGTCTCCTTCGGATAGGGATGGACCCTTGGGTTGGTTGCAGGGGTGGACATGTCCTTTCGATGGAACTGAGGTCTTTTTTGGCTTCTAGAGGATGTTATAATCTGAATGACTTAGCGGATCAGGGAGCTTCAACACTATGGCAACAGGGGTGGCTTTCTACTCGACAACTTGGGATCTCGGCTGAACTACAGGAGGAATGGGAGGATTATATACGGCGGTTAAGAATTACCCATATTAGATTGACCAATAGGGCTGATGTACTTATATGGGATCACCATCCCTCCGGAGTATATTCACCAAAATATGGATATATCCAGCTCAATGTGGAAAACCATAACAGAGTTTTGGTGTGGTGGTGGAAATTATTGTGGAAATTAAGATGTCCGGGTAAAGCTAAATTACTATTCTGGGCGATCCTGGAAAATAAGGCCCCAACTTGGGACATTCTGCAGAAACGTTTTCTCCAGGGTCCGGGGATATGTCCTCTTTGTATGGCTGCTGAAGAGAATCTGGCTCATCTTTTCATTCATTGTCAATACTCACAGACTGTTTGGTCTGATATCAGCAAGATATTGGCAATTACGGTGGGGTGGAGGGGATCGAGTGTGCTGGAAGCATTCCATTTATGGTGGTCTGCTCAATACTCATCCCCTCTCCGAGCACTCCCGTGTATATACACATGGGGCATATGGCTTGCCCGCAATAAGGTGATTTTCCAGGACTGCAGGGTACCTCTGGAATCTGTAGTGGCTCAGATGGTGGCGGTCACTCTTCATTTTGTGGCCCCTGTACAAGTTAGCAGAACACGATCTGTGCGGGTAGAACAGATTGTTCCCTCCATGCCGTGGGCATATTTCGATGGTGCCTCAGACCTACAATCGATTTGTGGAGGGGGGGGAGTCCTATACAAATCTGAGGCGCATTATTTCCATCTGGTGGCTGGATTGGGAAGAGGAACTAATAACTACGCAGAACTCATGTCGCTAAAATTGCTGATGTTATTTGCCCTGGAACAAGGATGCATGTCCCTTCAGATCTTTGGTGACTCATTGTTAGTCATCAACTGGGCAAAGGAGAATACTCTGTGTCATGTGATGGATCTATTACCTATCCTGGAAGAGGTGAACCGGATAAAATTGACATTTAACCACATCACATTTACACATGTTTACAGGGAGCGGAATGGGATGGCAGACCAGCTATCAAAGGAGGCAACGCAGCAGGCTTTAACTAATGGTACATGGAAGATAACTATACATTCTCCGACAGGCACATTCAGCTATTATCACAGACCATTTTATGAGGATCAGGAGGCAGCATTGACTACTGATGTTTGATGGGGGAGATAAGGGATAGCTGCTCACTGTAATTCGCCAGATGGGAGACATACATCAAGATTTAATATGCTTTTGAGGACCGGCCAAGCTCAGGACGCGTCCTGTCACAGATCGTCGTGTACCACAGGGTAACAGAACATTGTAGTTTATTTGAATCAGATTAAAATGTTAACAGTGCGGGCTGTAGCAGCATTAATATTGGTTAACAGAGACCAAGAATTGAGAACTTTTATAATTACAGGCTGGGACAGCCATCTATGAATTCAGAGTTTTTTGAAGCGGGCAGTAAGGACAACAGTTTGATCAAAGACGATCAAGACAATGCTGAGGTCGATTGAAGTTTTTGAAGTAATGAATATGGGATGTAATCTGAGACAATGTAGGGATCTTAGTGATCTTATTACATGTGCTGAATGTAATTTTGTTCCTTTTGAAATAAAATTACGAATTTTTCCAAGGGAAAAAAAATAGAAAATTTCATAAACCAGTTCAATGCACGATCTCAAAAGGTCATGATCAACTGCTCTCTTTTTTACATTATCATCCTACACTTGTTTAACACTCCAAATAGTTTCGCAAAGAAACCAATGTTGTTTTGGATCTTCCAATCCATTCCCATGAAACAGTGGCAGTTTCATATCATCCCCTGCCATGTTCCTTCTTGGTGGTACCAACTGAATTTGAATGATAGGACCAACATTTCCACTCTGCTGACTAGCTGAACTACTACTTTGATGACTTTTATTGCTGTGACTTGCTTCCATAAGATGTGATGGGCTATAAGTGCTTACCTCAATTTCAGGATATGTACACAGGGTCATGATTAACTGTGCTTTTTTTTACATTATCGTCCTGCACTTTCTTAACACTCCAGATAGCTTCACAAAGAAACCAATGTTGTTTTGGATCTTCTAATCCATTCCCATGAAATAACAACAGTTTCATATCATCCCCTGCCATGTTCCTTCTCGGTGGTACCGACTGACTTTGAATGATAGGACCAACACTTCCACTATTCTAACTAGCTAAACTACTACTTTGATGAATTTTATTACTATGACTTGCTTCCACAAGATGTGATGGGCTATAAGTACTTACCTCAATTTCAGGAGATGCACACAGGGTCGTGGGTATGATGCAGCGTCTGGCCTGAGATGACTAAATTTTTCCTTCCTTTCGTCTGAGCTGATGATCCTCCTCTTCTTCTTCTACACTCATTGATTCTTCCCTGAGTTGTGGTACAGCGATGTAGTCGTATTCTTCAGTCACACTACGAAACTCCCTTCTTCATATCGTAGTCTTCCTCCACTTACAATGCCAAAATCTCGTCCCACTTTGCAGAAATCCACACTCTTCATTTGTCTCACTTTCTTCTCCCCTTAGCATTTCAGCTCACTCTTCTCCCACCTACTTCCCATACCTTTCCTCGATCAATACCCAGTTCTAGATGTACAAAGCTACTTACTCTTCATATTCCATTCTCATGACACCCTTTTCGCAGAGTAACATCTTAATCCACAAGTACATAGATTTCAAGTATTTACCTCGTGGTCCTTCGAAGAATTCTCTTTCAGTTGCACTATAATATTTTAAATTTTTTGCAGCAAACTCAATAACATACCTCGCAAGTATACTGTCAATCTAGTAATCAACATAATGGGAAATCTTATTACTAATACCTTTAAGCGTTCGAACTAACTTAGGAGTCAAAACCGTTGGCTATCCTCCCTGGAAGCATCTCTTGTGTTCTGCTAACTTCAAAAACCATTCTACTAACAAAGTAGGAAACTCAGTAAAGAAGATTTCATGTAGATCTGAGAAAACATACCTTTTCAACCATTCTCATGAACTGAGCCATGTATTTTTGTTTTGTTCTTTGGTAAACTCTAGTTCCTTCTGGTCTATCCACTCCGAGATATATTGTTTACTTAGATACCACATTTACATGTCCCCTTCAATTGCAAATCTGGGTCCCAACAATGGAACCATTTGTTGGCTCTCTTGTGGGCAGACCCAAGTTCACTACGACACAAACCAACAAATCCCAAGATACTGGTTATTTCGGCATCACCTGCAAATAGGTGAAGTGTCACCCGAAGTATCTATGGGTACTGCAGGAACCACATTTCTACAATGGTGAAGGGGATGAAACTCTGTTCTATAATCATACCCATTAACAAAACTTTGACAAAAACCAATTCAAATCATAGAACTATATGTATAACATGCATCTACTACGCAGTCTATTGTGACTGAAAACATTCATATAATACTATTGTGTCATTACATATTTACCATTTTATTAGCAACACATGTAAGCAAAACAACAACACACACACATAATCATTCACATACATAAGACACCAAAGATTTTTACGTGGAAACCCAACTAGGATAAAACCACGAAAATTGCTTTGTTTATTCATTGATTCCATTACAAAAGCATTTCATCTTCTTCAAACCTGCGCACATAGCCTACAAATCACAATATTTCAACTCTTTAGTACACAAAAAAATACATGGGATTACTCAACTCTTCATCGCACTCTCTCTCTTCAGCCACATTACATCCAAAAATTGTTAGTCTTACCCAAAAATATTAGCAACCTATTTTACCCAACACGTTACATATATATACCGTTGGCATAGTCCCTGCAGCCATTAAGCGGGTCGAAAATCCTAACTTACTCTCCAACTTACTATACTCAATTTCTCGGTTGACATGATCAACCACTACCTTTCCATGTTTTACGACACTACATAGAATTCCATCCTTCTTTTGCGGGCGCACTTCCTTTTTACCACTCCGATACTCAACCCCCGCTCACACCATTCTAGCTTCCAAATCATCCTCCACCACTAGAGACTATCCTTAGTTAGATCTTGAACTATCATGGCTTCATATCTTAATCTAGCACTTAGAGTTCATGAGTTTTGCTCCAGGTACATTTAAGTTCATATTTCTGATCATGTAGAAGAATTTGACCATGATTTAATAGAGAAATATAATTTGACCATTCCATTGCTAAGTTACCATGCAAATTCAAATCTTTATATAGCCTCCAGGATTGAAACCAACCCCCTCGAGCCCCATTAATGGCTACATTTGTGAACTTTGTTAAACCTTGTAATTGAATTTTTTTCTTTCAACTCTCTTGATAGTATGTAGTTAACATTGCACCCAACCAAGTATCATCCCCTAATTTGAGCCTATCACCTCTTCCTATTTCCTAGGATACCTAACTTCCTACAATTAGAAATCCTCTCACCAATACCTTCCAAACAATGAAGGCTCCCTTGATAGATTTTGTTTCTGATCTTATCCACTCCAAAAAACCTAACTTTGAAATATTTTTCCTCACGAATTTTCCCCATAAACCTTCAATGAAAAATAATCTCCACATACTTTTTAGGCCAGATCCTAACTGAAAACATATATGTTCTTCAAAACCCAACCTCCTAACCCTTTTGGACTTGCGGGTTTTGACAACTTGACAAGTGGAATACATTTTCTTTGGTTCATCCCTGCTCGGAGAAAGCTAAAGCACATTTTCCTAATATTGTCATGAATTCTTTTAGGGACATGTGCAATAGATAACCAATAAACTGTGATGCTTTCCAATGTTGACTTTGAAAGTATCAATATTCCTCCGTGAGATAACTATATGTGACATCAATATGAGATCCTTGCCTCAATTTTCCTAAATAACCACAACCAATCACTATATGTATAATCATTTGGTTTCAAATTGAAACCCAAATACTTCACTCTTTGATCAAAAGGAATTGAAGAGAAGGAAGGAATTGTGATATTTGATTTTCTAGTTCAGTATCAATTTCATTGAAAACCATACAAGATTTATTAAAATTCACCTCCATACCAGTTGCATTGCAATAAGCTTCCAAAATACCTTTATACATCTCAAATCCCTGAAGAGAACCATGACTAAAGAGCAAGATATCATCTACAAATAGAAGGTGGGAGAAAAACATAGAACTTTCCACTATAATACCTCGTACAGAACCTACCTTTTTCTCATATGTTGTTAACGAATTGGGATAAAGGACAAACTTGTCTAATCCCCCTTGAAGCATTCAAAAATCTGGAAGGAGAACCATTTATTAATACAAGAAAGGAGGTTGATGATACACACCCCAAAATCCAATTATTTGTTTGTAGATTCATACTCATTTGTAGTAGAACCAATCTCATATACAACCAATTTACCTTATCATAAGCCTTAGCTAAGTTTATCTTCATCAAAACTATTGTAAGCTTGTCTGATTTGATAGAATGTAAAAACTCTTAGGCAGTTCCCACAACATCATGAATCTTCCTATTGAAAAGAATCCCAAATTGTTACTCAAAGACCACTTTGGACAACATCCCCTTGAGCCTATTTGTTATAATCCTTGATGATTTTATAAATCAGATTATAAAGTGAGATGGGTCTAAAATCCTTGAAGTAGCTAAGCTCATTCTTTTTTCGAATAAGAACAATAAGCGTTAAATTAAGGATCCCCAATACCTTACCTAAAGTTTTAGATTCTTAAACCATCCTCAATATCTCATCTTCTAGCATTTCATAGAATCCTATTTAGAACTCCACAGTGCATCCATCATGCTCAAAAAAATGGCCTTCTTAAAAGATAACTATACTCCTTTCAATTCCTCCTTAGTGACTTCTACATCTAATCTCGCATTCATCCTTTGGTAAAAAATTCTTGGGAAAATCCTTATCACATTCATAATATTTTATATGTTTGGAGACTTTGGATCTTTGAAGAGATTTTGAAAATAACCCTTTCTAGCTTTACAATTTTTGTAAAATACTTTTCCTTTGATCCTTTGTAAAAGACCAATATCTCAAATTGCATTTACACTTTTCCTAAAATTGGTATATTTGTGAAATAACTTAGTGTTATTATCCCCCTCTTCCAACTGTATGGATCTCCTTTTGAGTCTCCACTCTACCTCCTCTTTGTCCATAAGTGCCTTTTTTGTCCTTAGGTGTCCTTATAGCTTGCAACTCTTCATCATTGAAAACCCTTGGGACATTATTTTCAAAGAGAGTGGTTATGTCTACTTATACCTTTTTTTGGCTTGCTTGATTTTCTTGCCTTTTCTTCCTTGCCCACACCACAATTATCTTCTTGACTTGTTTGATATTGGAGGAAAATTGAAACATCATTGAATCTCCTAATGAGGAATCATAACAATTCCATTTTTTTGTAATAAGAAGTCTAAAATATTCCTCAACCAACCAATCATGATTAAATTTAAAAGGAGTTAAAGGTTTTATGTCAACCTTATCGATTTGTACAAGAATAGGTAGAAATCAGATGATCCACCATTACGTACCCAAGACCTATATCTTTCGACCTCCTCCACCAATTTTTCTACCAATAATACTTTGTCAAGTCTTTTAGAGATGTCTGCTTCTTAGGCCCCTCCTTGAGTTCCTCGAGGTTGGGACTAATTGTATAGGCTCAATGTTAATTAGATTATTTTATTCAAAAAGTGGATGAATTAGTCTTCCAAAGGATTAGGTATGGCCACCTCTCCCCAAACCTCCCTTGAAGAAAGAGTTAAATTCAAATCTCCACCTACAATGAAATTATCACCTTTCAGGGTTTCCTACTCTTTGAGTTGATCCGAAAAAGCATTTTATCCCCATAAATTGAAACTCTCCCAAAATCCTTGGTTTCTCCTTCTACAATGATACATGTAGAAAATATTAATGACAATATTCCTCGTGTCACCAAACCCCATAATAAACCCTCAACATTAATGGAATAGAAATTCCATTTTTTAAGCATTGAAGACATAATAGCATCGACCTTTGACCCAAGATGCATAGTCTCTTGAAGAAGAATTACATCTAGATGATATACATAAAATAATATTTTGAAGGCTCGTTTTTTATTGGCACCCGCAACCCCTCTAACATTCAGGGAACATGAGATCACCTTCATGGGGGACTTTTCCTACTCTAAGAACCCCAATAATGGTTATTTGTTATCCTTCAAGAACTTCCTTGATGCTTTGTTTTTTGTTTATAAATTCCATACTTCCTTTCCACTGGCATTGATTTATCTGCAGATAAGGTCAAGCCACCTTCAATGTTCCCATTGTCCTCCACCTCAATTATCTTTCATAAGTGAAGTTAATAGGTGGATGACAAAGGTACCATGTGCTTCTTCTCCTTTATAGATTCTAACACCTCATCCTCGATAGGACGTCTTTCCCTCTCTAAAAATAAATATTATGTGTACTCCAATGATTGGGAAGAAGGGTATTCAATATCCCTGAGGTCATTGGAAGAGATGGGGGATAATGACACTCTCTCCTTCACTTCCTTGCTATCATGACATATGGCTTTCAGACTTTTCATAAATGAATTGAAGATGCAAAGAGTCCAAAGAGGATAACATACCTTCAGAGAGTTGAGAGCCAACTCTAACCAAAGGGACCTAGGCAACCTTTACTGAGGGATGGATTGCATCTATCGTTGTATCACAAGTCTCCTCATCCACCGCAATGAGGGATTCCATCTCACTACATTCAAACTTTGTATCTGAAGACCCCAGAACTTGATATTTTTCACCCATATTTTATTTTTCTAGAATCTAGTTTTCATTTGTGGGACAATCCCTTCAAATGTGACCCACTTCATGGCATGTTTGGCACCTAGAGGGCAGCTTCCAATAGTCCATTTTTTGTTGAATGATCCTAAATCCAATTCGAGTAGAACCCTATCAATCCTTTTATTTGAGATATTCCATAGGTTTTATTAATATATGTAAATGAAATTCTCTAGTGAATTTGCAATAGCCATTAAGAACCCTTCAATCCATAGTTGCAGTGAAAGACCGAACGTACATACCCAAATATGTCATATTACCATTGGTTCACTTTTAGGATCAACTCATGGTAACCATCGTTTAAGGACAAGGTTGGAGGGACCCCAAAGCCATCATTGAAATAAAATGGTAACATCATCCCTTTCATTTTGCATTTTAAAACAAATCCATCCTTTAACCAAAATATGGAACTTTGGAGAGTAAACTAATTCAATCTTCGAACTTGCCTCCAACCAGTGATTCAAGGAGTCACCCTTAACCAATTTTCCCATGAATCTACCTGAAAGTTCCACTTTAATTCATTCTTCCACCTTTTCCATCCCACCATCATGCCCTAACACCATTTTTACCTTCCCAACCCTAGCCCTAGTGCACTTTTATTTACGACAAAAATATCCAAAGCTAATATTATCTAGATTATGTGATGGAAACATCGCCTTAGATATAGGCTATGAATCTCCTAGATTCCCCATTTTACAAGTTGTTTCAAGGAATGAGCGAACACATGAATTTTCGTTTGATGCCAACCATAGCCCTCCGGTACAGTCTAAGCTGAAATGGACCTGTACTCCACTCCCCTATCTCCATATGGCATGGTCATATTTAATTTCACATCCGCACTACGCACCTTTCACACCTCCATACCTCCATTAATTTATTTTTCCTTTGAAATATGGATGGGGATTTCAAAACATCACTCTCCCCATAGTTAAGAATCTCTTCCTTGGGGTCCATATCTTTTTTCCATTTACTTCAAGAATCGATTCGAATTGAAAATTACTTCCACCCTCACTATCAAATGCACATGCTCAATGCAACATCTAAGGAGAATTTGCCTAATAAAGAGAAGATCCATCCATTTCGATTCCATCACACCACGTTCTTACAATATATATTTTCATTTTGAGAGGAATCTAGCAAACCCAAGTTTGTGCATTGACCCTTAAATCATTGGACATGATTTCAAGATTCAATGCACCAACCCTTGAATCGCCAGCCATGATTTCAAGAGTGAGTGTTCCTTATCCACTAGCAATCACAAGAAGCAACATCCCCCAATAATTGTGTGTAGATATGACAGTTTTAAATAACTTAATAAATTATCCATTAGAGCAAATTTGAGTTCTAAAATGGGCCTCCTAAAGAAAATAATAAAATAATATTTATAAATTTTGAAGCAAAAGAGATAAAAACTGCTTTTTTCGTATTTTCAACTTATCTACCTGTGGTTTTACTCAAATTTTGAGTGGGATCACTCGTTGGATGTGGAATTCAATTCCACATCCAACAAGTGCTTCCGCTCGAAATTTTAATAAAACCACAGGGAGATAAGTTGAATATACTAATTAAAGAAGTAGTTTTTTATGATAAATATGCCAAGTCAACCATTGTGGTTGACTCTTTTTATTGAAATTATATTGGTTCTCGAATTCCAATGCATCAATGGCTTGTTTTCTTAGATGGCCCATTTTTTGCCCCAAATTTGCTCTAATGGTTGACTTTGGATGGTGTTAATGGAAGAGCATCTCGTTCTCTGGTAGACCCATTGTCCCCATCCACAAAGTACAACCAAGAAGTGTTGGGTCCTACCTTTCATCGTGACATTTGACAGACATAACCACAACAACTGATTAGATCCACTTCTCTTGTCTAAATTACTCAGCAACAAAGTTGGTTCACCATAGAGCCCAAGTGATAAATGTGGTGACCTTCCATGCCCATCTATCCATTGCTATGGGTAGAAGGTGTGGTGACATTCTTCACTAAAATATCCTTCTACATTCCACCACCATCATTTCTCTCTTGTTGTTGATGAAAAATTCTCAAATCAGTCTCATATTTATCCATAATTTTAACAATAATTCGTACTTCATATATATATATATATGAAGTACGAATTATTGTTAAAATTATAATAAACAATGGAAGTGCTAATAATATAAAACATTTGATATTTAGTATTTCAAAAAGTCTTAATCAACATGAGATGTATATATTGTTAAATGTTACCAATTAAAAATATGACACGTAATCATGCTTGACTTTTATATGTCCACCTCAACCTTAATTCTTTGAGATTTTATTGGTTATTGAATTTCCAACTCAACAAGAATGATTACTTTTAAGGCCCTAACCATAATTCAGTATTATTATATTAGTTATGATTAGGTTGGCTCAGTATTAGGTCACATGATGATCACTTCATCTCCTATTTATAATAAATGAGATTCATTTGTATAATCATTTCATGTTGTCTTGTGTATTTAGTACATTGTATAAGGAGGTTTCCCCCTCGAAGAGGCTTCTTATTCATCTATTTTCTTCATTATTGAGGCATGGATTACTCTCTCTTGGTTATTTTATGCTCTTTTGACGAATTTGGTATCAGAGTTTGGATGCTTCAAATACTCACCTTGTCATTTTCACTATAATTTTTTTGGGGGGACATTCCAGATAGTGCAACTTGGAGGGGTCGTAGAGGACATAGGGAACTATTTGTGGTCTGAAATTTAAGTTATGATACATTACATTTTTGGAGTTATACCCTGTGGAAGTTAGGGTTTTTTACTAGTCCAAAAACTAGTCTCAAATAGGTATTGTGGGTAAAATGATTATATATCAAGCTTGCAAGATCCATTTTGAGTGAGACTTGTTGAATCAGAAAGAAGATGGACCATAGTATTTGTGGTATGAATTTAAGAATATGATTCTGAAAAATTGGACATGTGGCAGGCCATACACTTTCACTCTCCTGAAAAGGACAAAAATAACAAGTTTTGGGAAAGTTACCATAACGTTTTCTTGGCACATCAGAATTGAGTCATACATATGGCATTTCAGAGAAGACATATGAGGCCACTGTAGGAAGAAATTTCAGACTTGGAAGGACTGGAATTTCAGATATATTTAAGGAGGAAGGTATGTCACCAAGACAACCTACAAATTGGGTTTCACAAGGTATGTTAACTTGACACTTGTATAACATTTGATTATAATATTCGTTTTAGGTGAATCAAAAGGGCGACCTAGAGGAAATAAATATAGTTATATGTAAATATTAGTTTGGGCTCACATGATAAGGGGTTCTACAAAAAATAATACACCAATTAAACCCCTAAAGATCTCAAGCATGACTCATGAAGAAAATGAAGATATGTTTCACCGACTATCCAAATTGGATGAAAAAGTTATGGAAGGGAGTGAAAGATCAATGACACATTTACAATTGGAAAACACAAAAAGTGAGATAACAAGTGAATTTAAACATGTGTGTGAGATGGCTGGTATGGAGGATCTTGAAAAAATAAAGAGGTAAATTTTGAATGAGATTAGACATTCTTCTAATTCATCTCCTCATGGAGATAACAAGTAGAACAATATTGATTTGTTTCTACCACAGATTTATAAATTGAATAACAAGTGGAGAATAAGAGGTTCGTGTACTAGATAATTGATAATCCACATCGTAATGGGTTCAATTCAAGACCAAGGAACTACTGCAATTCCAAGATCGAATTAAGAAAAAATGATGGAACAAATGTGTTTACATGGGTGAGCCAAATAGATAAATTATTCGAATTGCATAATATTATGGGTGATAAGCAAAGGATTTCCTTAACTATAGTGTATTTTGAGATAAAACCCTAACAATGGTATCAATGGGTAGTTAAAAGGAATCCTCTGTCTTACCATTATACTTGGAGTCTATTTAGAAGAGACCTAGAAGTTTAATATGGTAAAGTTTGGGAACGAGATTACTTTATTCAATTGACAAGAATCAAGCACGTAGGTGATGTGGAAGAGTGTTATCCACAAGGGTAAATAATATAAGTGACCAACATGTGTTAGAAGCTTACATGGGTGGATTAAAAGAAGACATTAAACATGACATTTTTTCTTAAAACAACCTGAAAATGTTATGAAAGCTATGAAATATTATCGCCATGTTCAAGACAAAAATAAGGCTACACAAAAGTATACAATTGGAACATATGCAACAAGCAGAGACATAAGTTTTCCTCATAGGGAAACACTACCTCAACCTACTCGAATATCAAAAAAATAAATGGATGAAAAAAGAGCAAAAGGACTATGTTTTGGTTGTAACAAAAAATGGTTTAAAGAGCATAAATGTCAAGAAACAAAATTGTTCACTTTGGAGAATAATGAGGAGGAAGAAATAGATGCACCAACAAAAATTGGCGAGGAAGAAATTTTGAACAAACAAAAGCAAGGGACAAATGTAGAAATTATGCAAAACATAGATCCAGACCGATGTGAAATATCAGTTCATGCTTTGGCAGGTGTGTTAGCACCCCAAACCCTTAAGATTGTAGGTTGCATTAAGAAGCAAAGGTTCATAGTACTAATCGATTCCTAATTTCATTGATAAAAAATTAACAGAGCGCCTCAATTGTTTTATGTATCCAGTGACAAAATTTCAAGTATTGGTTGCTAAAGGGGGAAGCAATGATTGTGGAGGGAAATTCCATAACATTAAACTTGGTACCATGGGAGACTATAATCCATCAAGCCCCATGTATGTTATTCCCATTGGAGGAGTAATTGTTGTTCTAGGGATTCAATGGTTGAGAACCTTGGGTATAGTTTCTACAAACTATAATGCATTATTCATGAGATTTGAATTGGAAGGAATTCAATATGAACTCAAAGGGTTAAAATGTACACCCTCTCATATCATCAACTCTCATAGAATGGAAAATCTCCTAAAAAAGGGTTGTAGTGGAGTTATTGCTAGAATTTACTCTATGGAAGTGAAGCATGAAGATGAAAATATTCCAGATGACTTAAAATGTACCTTGGAAAAGCACCATAGTGTCTTCCAAGATATTCCTAAAGAACTACCTCCATGTAGAGATCATGAACATCAAACTAAACTCATTCCTAGAAGTAATCCTCCTAATAAAAGGACTTATCAATATCTGCATCAACAAAATGGAGAGATTTAGAAAATAATACAAGACATGTTGGATGCAAGTATTATTCAACCAAGTAGGAGTTCCTTTTCGGCAACAGTAGTAATGATAAGAAGAAAACATAATGCTTGGAGAATGTGCCCTAATTACAAGGATCTAAACAAAATCACCATCAAGGATAAATTTCCCATTCCAAATATTGATGAGCTATTAGATGAGTTTCATGGAGTGGCTTACTTCGCAAAGTTAGATCTAAAATCAAGATACTGTCAAATTAGATTAAGAGAAGAAAACATTCCCAAAACAGCTTTTAGAACACGTGAAGGGAAATATGAGTTCTTGGTGATGCCTTTTGGATTAACTAATGCTCCTTCTACTCTTCAAAGTCATATATATGAACAAAAAAAATCGACCTTATCTTAGAAAATTTGTGTTGGTTTTCTTCGATGATATACTTATTTATACTAAATCATGGGAAGAACACATTAAAGATGTGGATCAAGTCCTAAGAATTGTTGGGAACAATCAATTGTATGTAAAAAGATCCAAATGTGCTTTTGGGAAATAAGAAGTAGAGTACTTGGGTCATATTCTTTCAAGAGAAGGGGTCAAGGTGGTTCCTCAAAAGATTGATGCCATCACAAAAATGGCCTATTCCTAAGAACATCAAGAGTCTTAGAGGATTTTTGGGTCTTACAGGGTATTGCAAGAAAATTGTTAAGAATTATGCACGCATTGCAGATCCACTCACATCTCTCTTGAAGAAAAAATCATATGTATGGAATGAAGAAGCTATCATTGCATTCTCACTCCTAAAGGATGTTATGTCTTTGACACCAATATTAGCAACACCTGACTTTAGTAAGACATGCATAGTCGAATGTGATGCACTTGGACAAGGAATTGGAGCAGTATTGACACAAGAATGGAGGCCATTGGCTTTTGAAAGTAAACAATTCAAAGGAAACGACATGGTGAAATCTACAAATGAAAAAGAAATGTCAACAATTTTGCATGCAGTAAAAAAATGGCGACAATATCTCATTGGGAGACACTTTAAACTCAAGATAGATCATGACAGCCTAAAATATTTTTTGGAACAAAGAGTGTCACCAAAACAACACCGAAAATGGATATTGAAAATGCAACGATTTGATTTTGAAATAATCTACAAAAAATGGAAGGAAAATGTAGTAGTAGATGCACTTTCTAGAATGGAAAATCCTCCAACTTACATTCCATGGTATGTTCCATCTTATGTGGTTGGAAGAAGCTTGCCATGAATGGAAAGAAGATAATAATACTAGACAAAAAATACAATGCTTAAAATAAGGGAATATCTCTATGGAACATTAGGAATGGAAGAGATATATCCTTTGGTACAAAGGTAGAATATTTTTATGCCCTTAATCAAATTTGAAAGAATAAAAATTAAGGGAGTATCACAACTCTCTGATGGTAGGACATTTAGGTTTCCTTAAAACTTATGGAAGAATCAAAAGAGATTTTTTTGGGAAGGAATGAAGAAAGATATTCAAACATTTGCAAGAGAATGTTAGGTGTGCCAAAGAAATAAAGTTGAGACAATCAACCCTCCAACGCTACTGCAACATGTATAGATACCTAATCAAATATGGGAAAAGATATAAATGGACTTTATTATAGTTTTACCAAAATCACAAGGTAAGGATGCCATTTTTTGGTTGTGGATAGACTCACAAAATATGTACATTTTTGTGGAATTCAATGTACATATATTGCAAGTCAAGTGGACGAAGTGCTCATGAAGGAAATTCATAGATTTCATGGATTCCCTAAAGTAATCATCAGTTATAGAGATCCAAAATTCATAGGAAATTTTTGGAAGGAGTTATGAAAGATAATGGGAAGAACATTGGCTATGAATTTAGCATGTCACCCACAACACATGGACAAATATAAATTGTTATCAAATGTTTAGAAGTGTTCGGGTACACAGGGTACTACCAAAGGACCGAACACCAAGAGCAACCACTTCACACAAACAGATCACAGATCAACACACCGATGTTTTGACATGGTTTAAACCCTCTTGAGGGAAACACTCCATGGCCCCGGCCAAATAGCTTCTACGGGACAATTTATTATGCAAAGAAAGAAAGTTACAAATGAGCTTCTCATAATCGATCAACTAAACAATGACCCTCCATGCTCTTTAAATAGAGATCATGGACCAATCGGGTGTTAAGCCACGGATCAAGGTTAGGTTTGATCTAAGAGAAGTTGAGCCGTCGGATCACTCTATGTCGGAAACATATTGTGACCGTCGGATTAAGTATTTACAAATGCATACTAATGCATACTAAAGAAACACACTATCCCTAACAGATATATTACACAAGTTGATCTTAACTAACTCCTAAGTGTCTAAATATCCTAACAAGAAGGTTATCTCCATTTTTTTTCTTCAGACAAGAAATCTCAATGGGACAAGTGGATTCCTTTAGAATAATGGTGGTATAATACCACCTATCACACATCCACAAAGATGACTCCATTTGAATCTCTTTATGGTTATCCAACTCCTACTATTACATCATGTTTGCATGATCATTTCAAAGTACATGCAGTGGATGCACATATAGAAAAGACTAAAGAAACTTTGAAAATACTTAAAGAAAACCTTCAAATGGCCCAGAACATGATGAAGCAACAAGAAAACCACATAGAAGTGAAAGACAATTTGAGGAGGGTGACTAGGTATATTTGAGTCTACAACCTTATAAACAATCTACTCTCAAACATAAGAAGAATAAAGAATTAGCACCAAAATTTTATGGACCCTACAATATTATTTGCAAGAATGGAGAAGTGGCATGTGAGTTAAATTTTCCTTCCTCTCGCATTCATAAGTTTTTCTTGTATCTTGGTTGAAAAAGGATGGTTTTGGGACAAACTATGCCAGTACAAACAAAACTACCATAGTTAGATAAAGAAGGGAAGTTGATTTTGGAACCATTAAATTTATCGGTATATGTTATCTATCTCTTCGGAATATAGCCATTATGGAGTACCTAATAAAGTGGAAGAATATGTTGCCAGAAGAAGCTACATGGGAAGATGAACGATTTGTGAAGAAACACCCTTGATTACAAGCTTTGAGGGCAAAGATTTTTTAAAGAGGGGGACTATGTTAAGGTCCTAACCATAATTCATTATTATTATATTCATTATTGTTCGATCAACTTAGTATTAGGTCACAGAATGATCACGCAATCTCCTATTTATAATAAAGGAGATTCATTTGTATAATCATCTCATCTTGTATTGTGTATTTATTACATTGTATAAGGAGGTTTCCCCCTCGAAGAGGCTTCTTATTCATCTATTTTATTCATTATCAAGACATGTATTACTCTCTCTTGGTTATTTTATGTTCTTTTGGGGAATTTGGTGCATAACATTCTTCATTGAAATCTCCTTATACATTCCACCACCATCATTTCTCTCTTGTCATTCATGAAAAATTCTCAAAGCAGTCTCATATCTATCCACAAGTGGATGTAGGTATGATCCAATCATTAATATATGTGTGTGTGTGTGTGTGTGTGTGTGTGTGTGACGCTTCTATAAAAAAATAATTCATGATCAACTCAAGTCTTATGGAATATATATACTTAAATTTTTGCCTCAAAGCCAAGAAACTCTTATTGTGCAGGTTATAAGCAAAATAAGTCAAAGATTTTGCAAGTCCTAGGGAATATATACACCTAAGTATTAGAATGTAAGCCCAAAGAAGTCTGAATAATTCATCTTACATATAAAAAGAAGTAAAAAATATGCAATATATTACAATGTTTATATTGGTCATTTTCTAAATGATGTTTGAAAAGTGAACGTTAATTACAAAATAAAACATCCAAATCAAAAAGGGCAGAACTATTTTTTTTAAACATAAATGATTATATTTTGTATTAACAAAAGGTTGCAGGCAAGCTGATCAACATGAAAATACAAAATTGAGATTGTCTAGAGCCTATAAAAGATGCCTAAAATCAAAGTAGATTTGCTTAGCATACGATAATAATTTTTTTACGGAAAAACATGCTTGTTGAGAGCTTCATCCTAACCGAGGATAGTGACTTGGTTTCCTTGATTGTCTAATTCCATATCATCCTGCATTTGGTGGACCATGTCTTCTTCTCTACATTGTCCAAGAACATAGTCAATGGATATTATTCGTTCGGATGTTGTAGAGTGTGTGCCTTTGCTAAGGTTGCATAATATTTCTTAGCATTGACGTTTATGCCTCCAATATTTGGATTTCATGCTTCCGTTGTACTAGGATGTCGATGATTGTGGCATTTTGAGAGGTACATAAATGTTAATTTTCATGAACTTGGTGGTGACTAGGAATATGGATGTCTTGTTACCATTGATAAGCTCTCCACGATGCTTGACGATGCTTTAAATGCCATGTATGTATCTACACATATTTTCATTGCAACTTGGGTAATCTATTTCCCCACTACTAGTGACTTTAGAGGTTAACCAAACCCTGAGAGAATAGAGTCCATGGTGACTGCCCAATGAAATCAAACAACGATGCAATACCAAATTAAAGGTATTTCACTGACTATTGAACCAAACAAGCATGCTAGAGAATAAAGCTAGGAGATGTGTCAAATTCAATTTTTTTTATGAGGGCTAGGCCAAAAACATAGGGACCAAACTTGCCACCACTATATGATTTCTCACCGGACTATGAACCAAAATTTCAACAAGAAAGATAGTGTGAGACACAAAACCACTTTCACCATAAGGCAATTGATAGAGGATACATGAAAGTTCATTTTCCCAGTATGCTTGAGTGAGAAGAAATAAGCAATACAATTCTCCAACACAAAGAAATTTCCAATCAAACAACAAAGACCCAAAGGACTATATGCAGAGAATCCTACTCGAGATATCATCTCAATGACCAATTGATAAAAAATACCTAGAATATCAATGGTCTTTGGTAATCTTCTTCCAAAAATAGAACCCTCCAATGATTATCCCACCCTTGTCCCTTGCTATGTCCACCATTTCTTCAATATGTTGGAACAAGGTTAAGACGAGCATGAGTGAATTCATGTGAGCCTTACTACTCACATCCTATCTTTGATTATGATCAATGGTACTTGGTATATTTGGGCATTTATTATAGTGACACGTAGTGACAATGCAAAAGATGGCTCCCGTAATGACCTTAGGGAATGTGGTGAAATAGTAAATCCCCCCTTTTTTAGCTCTCCCAATTTCAATCTTAAAGCATTGTTAGCATGAAGATATACTTCACAATTGTTTTGTTTTTTTGTAACTAGGGGAATCAGAAATTGGGAAGGGGTTGGTACTTGCGTGACATGGGGTCTAGGGATCCAATCCCGTCCGCTACCACTATACCCCTAGGTGCACCCACACAGCCCACAATCATGGGGCACGGGTAAGTCGGGGTGATTTGAACTCGTGACCTCCATTTACAACATTTCCTTCATATCAAGCGAATCGTTGGTTGAGCTACACCCCTGCGGATGATCTACTTCACAATTGTTATCTCTTAGAACATGGAATAATTGAATGTTGGAGAATTTGTTTATTTCTTGCTTGATCATGGACAAGGGGCAATATAGAGTGCAATCCTTTGGGGCTTTGGGGGAGTGCATGGGTCTTATGATCAATGTTGAGTCCCCAATGGCTATAAGAGAGGTTGCTCTGATTGTTTGGGCGAAAATTAATCCTTAGAGAAGTGTAGATGCCTTTTCTTGATTGTTTGAGGTGATCTCAAGTCTCCACACATAGTTCATTTCTCATGTTCCTTCGAGATCAAAGATGACCGCTCATACATGCCACCTTTAGAAGAACCATTATCTCAACAATTCCCTCCTAATGCTTTTGTTTTCAATTTCCCTCCATATATTTATTAAAAATATAACAATGATAATAAAAAAATCACCATGTAAACCATTGTAGCAATATTTAAGTATGAAGACGAATATGAATATGATTCAATATGGAAAAATATGTAAAGAAAAATTCTAGTATGACCAAAATACAAAAGTAGACATCTCATAAATACAAAAACATGCATTTTTTTTAAAGTAAAAAATATGTGGGGCCATTCAAAATTTTAAAATAACATTCATTCTTCATTGTAAGTAGCTTGCAACATATCTCAAATTTGAAACATAACAAATACTATAATAAAATTTAAGAGGTGAGTATGGTCTCAAGGCCTAATTGTATGCATTTTTTAAATGTTGATTAAGTAATAAGTATGTGCTCGTGGTCTCAATGGATGTTTTTTTTAATGATGATTAAGTAATGTGTGTTACTTCAACACTTATTTAAAAGATTGCGTGGAATAATAGTTCACAAATTTGTTTAAAATGATTCCTGAGTTTTCATGGGTAAGGACCCTCTAGAGACCCTCCAATACCCAAAAAATAATTATGCACATCTTCAAAATAACAAATCTAGAATTTAACAAGCAATTTTTCTTCTTCTTTTGAATCAACCATGGATCTATGATCTAAACAATAGAATTCTAAATCGAACAACAAATCTGACATGGAAACAACCATACAATCATTATTTAACCAATCGAAATAGAAGAAACCATAAATAACATTGTGCTGACCTGTAACCTCTTGTCGGGATGTGCTGAAGGCTACGAAAGGTTGTCAAAGATCCACCACAAGTCCAAGATTTGATTTCCAAATGTCAAATGTCCATAGGAAACCACCCTATCGCTCTCGACGGGTACTCTTTTTCCCATGGAATCCACGAGCCGCAATGGGGCCGAATGTAAGACATCCGCTAGCATAGTCAAGGTACGTAGATCTCACTAAAAGGATCCCAACCCTATTTGTACAATGACAAGCCAAACTCTCAACAGTCACTGTGTGAATTTAGCATTGTCTATGCCATCCAACAATAGGGAAGAAGAGATGAGAGCCTCATGCCCTCTCCTTCTCTTTATAGATTTTTGAAACTTGCCATGCATCTCACACACGCTTTTCTTTTAATATTCACCCCCCAAGTGTTGCTTTGCTCACTAATTGATATTTTTCTAATTTATTTATTGAGATTTACCCTCACTTAATCTCCTAGATTTTCTCTCAGATAATTCCCTCAATTTCTTCTATTTTTGTGTGTGCGCATGGCATTTACTAACTCTTGAAATAATTTAATTCCTTTTTTTTTCTTTATTCACAAGTTAATTTCTATTTTCAATAATAAATTATGACATTCTTATTTGCTAATAATTTGTTTAAAACCTTTTTCCATATCTTTTAAATTACACATTCTTACCCCCCTTAGTATTTTTATTTTTACGACGGGCATATCAAGGATGCCATGCTTCCCTCATGCCCTTCAAATATCCCTCTTCCGTGGTGAGGATTGGTGCGACGACTAAGACCTCGTTAACTCAATCTGATCGATCTTGCTGAGAGATTCATGTTTCAAAGGGAATAAGGACAAGTCTTTATTGCGCATCCCCTAATATAATCCTCATGAGTGACTGAGTTCGTGGCCTACCCTCACGACAACATGCATATGACGAGCACAATCCTCTCACTTTTCAACTCGCCGCATAGAGTACTCGCTAGTCTTACTTCCCTTCTTCCCATTCAGCCCCATTACATGATGTGGACTGATTGGTAGTCATGATCATGTGCCTACATGTGAAACACCACGCACATAAAATCATTTTAAACAAAACATAATATATCAATTTACATTAGGTTAACATCACTTGGCGTGGATACCCAACTCAATCCGGAGTCTACGGTATCGACGCAACCATGCGTTGCACTTGTCTTTACCTATCACACTTGACAACCCGTCAAAAGTACATGATATACATAAACATAATTGCATTTATTTAATCGGCATTTCATAATTTCATGGCAGCATAAATATTTGATCATCATCATTCATCTCATTTATCATAGATAGCTTTAAAACATTCAACTTATTCATCAAGGTACTAGTTTCATCACATAACTAGGTCATTCATCATCGAATTCCCTGGAAAATAACATAGCATAGTAGTCATAGTCCAAGGTGGAAGTGGGGCACTACATACACCCCCTTTTTAGGAAACTTCATGCCGAAGTTAATGATGAACTTTCTATCAATTATCATATACTTCTATACCTTTGTTGTAATATTCTCACATTCAACTACTAAACGTGTAGTCATAAAAGAGTTGATTCAAGGTGCATGGTATAGTTGTCTCAAACTTTGCAAATTCAACATTTATTCTAATATATGGAAATTTTACCAAGAATACATATACTTATACAAAGTAAGCAAAATTAACAAAACTAGCTTCTTCAAGAATTTAACATTACCTAGCAATGATGTATACCTTCAAAGTATACGAATTGAATACAAGTGATCATGCACAATAGAGTTCATGTTCTTATAATGCTATATTTTCAAACAATCAATTTATACATGCATTAGAGTTCATGCATATTGAATTTAAGTTCAAAGGTCCAAAAGGAAGTCAAAAGATCATCCCAAAATTGACCTCATACTCTTAAGCTCAACATATGGGCCGCATCACATTATCTAGTTTCCATTTATTTTGTATGCATAGCAAAATGTTCACTAGAAACCTATTATCATAACGACGATGACAATGTGTAATGAGAACACAATTTTAGGACCACCTCATTTGGGATTATGAACGGTCATAACCATACAAAACAATTTATAGATTACTTCTATATCCTAATTGTCGATATTTCTTATAGTGACTAAAATATAAATCACATTATGTAATAACGACCAATTTTAGCATAGGATACCATTATATAATGGCCAGGGGAAATATAAATTCCATAACAATAACAAAGGGATTATAATATGAGACATTCTAGCATTCAATAAAACTCCTCGCATACTAACGCTAGTGATTTCCTTGAAATATTTACATACATAATAAGCAAGGCTCTACATTGAGTTTTAATTACATACTTTCACTATAACTTAACCAATTCCTTCTTCACATAATCATGTAGTCCTTCAAATAGTACCACATTAAATAGTTTTGCAATATCTTAACAAAATGCTTAATTTTTATTGTCGACGTTTCAATTCCAAATTAAGAACCATCATAAGGACGAGTAGTCGTGATTGAAAAGTTGCTTCAATGGGTATATTAATAGGTTTTAGGTCATAGGATAATTAATTAAGGCTTGTGATATATAGTAAGGTTGGCTCATTATAATTATTCTATAATGTTTTAAATTAGGGTTAATAATTTAATAGTTTATTCCTTTATTTGTTTTCGTTACTGAATCTAATTATTATGATTATTACGGTTGGATTGAGGAATAGTTAGGTTAATTTGGTTAATTAATGGGACCCATTTCTCACTCACCTCAAGTCCCTTATTCCTATTTAGGTTACTTAGGTGTTTAATGATTTCCATGGATTTCCTGGAACGACGCTTGTCATAATGGTTCTCTTTCGCAAGGATAGAGGTGTCTTCTAAGGGAATGTAGTGCTTGGTTTTTTCAGAGTGTTCTGCCAGGGCCGAGGTGCGAGAATGATAATTTCGAATATTAGTGAAATGTTCTTTGATCCTAACCTTGAAGAAGCGACATGTTTCCCCTATGCAATTGTAGCCACATGTACAAGTAACCCTATAGATGAATTTTTGTTGTTGCTCGTATGTTTTGTCCTTTACTGACCTCATCTTTTGTCTTATGGTCTCAAGAGGCTTGAATGAGGTAAGTAGATCCTTCTTTCTTAAAATATTAGCAATCTTGTTTGTCACACATTGAATGTAGGGGAGATTTGCTTTCTTAACAGTTTGTTTGTCACTAGGATTAGGGTCCTTATTGGTTCTCTGGGCTCTCCTTATGGCTTTCATGATGTCACCCTTTTTATAGACAATGCTTCCAAAAACTTCCATAAGATGGTTATGTTCTTGTTTAAGATGATCTTCATCACATTTTCTTACTGCTCTTGTTGGCACATTCCTAACCTACAAAGTAGGAATGGTTTTGGTTATTGCACACATATCTAACTGCTCTTTAAAAACTAAATCGAACACAGTAAACCCCTTTTTAAACAATGATTCAATCACATATTTTTTTTAAAAACTCTTACATGCATAGATCCACCGTAACATTCCCCTTCAAAACGATGCAATTCAGGAGATCTACATAGTCATCAATAATTTAAACACAATTCGATCCAAATCATAGTAGCCGCTTTTAAACTTTTTGTATGAGAAGAGGTCTGCACATAATTTGAATGTTTTTTTAACAAGTTTGAATATGGTAATTGTACAGTAAATTAAAAATGATTTGAAAGTACATTAAATTATTTTCTAAAACAATTCAAGATAGCAGTACCTTCCTTTAAACAATCAACACCATCAGATCTACTTAGGAAAGATTCAATGCTTTCTAAAAACGATTTAAATACAGAGAGGAGCGATTGAAACATTTCGAAAGGAGGGATCTACACAGAGATTTAATGCTTTTAAAAAACGATTCCATTACAACAGTTTTTATTTTTAAAAGGAAAACCCTTTGCATGGATAGATTGGTGCTATAGTTTGATCATACCACAGATTCAACCTATACTCTATCATGAGCAAATAGCAAATAACAGAGGACAAACATATGATGGCCCGCGATGAGGACAAATATAGGATGAGCCGTTAGGTCCGAGCATTTGAACCATGCTCTGATACCAAATGTAAGGACCCTCCAATACCCATAAAAATAATTATGCACATCTTCTAAAATAGTAGATCTAGAATTTAACAGGCAACTTTTGTTTCTTTATTTTGAATCAACTACAGATCTATGATCTGAACAATAACATTCTAAATCAAACAACATATAGACACAAAAACAACCCTATAATCACTATTAACCAACCAAAATAGAAGAAACTGTAAATACCTTTGTGCTAACTTGTAACCTCTTGTCGCACAGTGTTGAAGCCTAGGGAAGGCTGTTGAAGATCCATCGCAAGTCCATGTTTCGATTTCCAAACGTCGAATGTTTTCCGAAAACCACCCTACCACTCCCGACAAGTACTCTTCTTCCCCTGGGACCCCCAAGTCGCAATGGAGTTGAATGTACGAAATCTGCTAGCATAGTCAAGGTACATAGATCTCTCTAAGGGGAACCCAACCTTGTTCGTACAATGACGAGCCCAACTCTTAGCAGTCACCATGTGTGAATTTGGCATTGTCTATGCCATCCAACAATAGGGAAAAATAGATGAGAGCATCATGCTCTCTCCTTCTCTTTATAGATTTCAAAAACTTGCCATGCATCTCACATATGCATAATTAAGAATTATCAATTTACCTTTTCTTTTAATATTCACCCCCAAGTGTCACTTTGCTCACTAATTCATATTTTTCTAATTTATTTATTAAGATTTACCCTCACTTAATCTCCTAGATTTTCTCTCAGATAATTCCCTCAATTTCTCCTATTTTTGTATGTGTGCATGGTGTTTACTAACTTTTGAAATAATTGAATTCCTTTCTTTTCTTTATCCACAAGTTAATTTCTATTTGCAATTAATAAATTATTACATTTCTATTTGCTCATAATTTGTTTAAAACCTTTTTCCATATCTTTTAAATTACACATTCTTACCCCCCTTAATATTTTTATTTTTATTATCACATTGCGTTACAACGAGCATATTAAGGGTGCCATGCTGCCTGCATGCCCTTCAAATACCCCTCTTCTGTAGTGGATACTGGTGTGACGACTGAGACCTCGTTAACTCAGTTTGGTTGACCTTGCCAAGAGACTTATGGTTCTTGGGGAATAAGGCCGAGTCCTTATTGCCAGGCCCCCAGTGTAATCCTCGTGAGTGATCGAGTCCACAACTACCCTCAAGACAACATGCATCTAATCAGCAAAAGCCTCTCTCACTATTCAACTTGCCGCATGGAGTAATCACTAGCCTTACTACCTTTCTTCCCATTCATCCCCATTACTTGATGTGGAATGATTGGCAATCTTGATCCTGTACATGCACGTGAAACACCACGCACATCAAATCATTTTAAACAAAGCATAATATATAAATTTACATCAGATTAACATCACCTGTCATGGATACCCAACTCAATCCGGAGTCTACGTGGTATCGACGTAACCTTGCGTCGCATGTGCATGTCTTTCCCTGTCACACTTGACAACCCATCAAAAGTACATGATATACATAAACATAATTGCATTTGTTTAATCATCATTTCATAATTTCACGGCCACATAAATATTTGATCATCATCATTCATCTCCTTTATCACATATATCATTACAACATTCAACTTATTCATCAAAGTACTATTTTCCTCTCATAATCAGGTCATTTGTCATCAAATACCCTAAAAATAACATAGCATAATAGTCATGGTCCAAGGTGGAGCAAGGCACTACATCATGTGTCTAGATTTTACTTTGTTTTACTTAGCAAAATCATTTTTTTAACGTGATTTGAGTTATATTTATTTATAAGAAAAATATTATAGAAATATAATCAGGATTGGTGAATATGATGATAGACTACTTTGGTCTTGGAATACAAAGGATGGCTCCATTACAACACACATGGCTTATGAGGCTATCTATTTAAATTTGACTTGGATGAGTGTATGGTGGCATAGAGCTGTTTGGCACTAGGACATTCCCCTTAAAGTTAAAATCTTTATCTGGTTATTGTTGGCTAGGAAGACCCTCATCTGGGGGAACTTTCAGAAGCATGGCTTCATTGGCCCTTCGATTTGCTCTCTTTGTTACCAAGATTCAAAAACCTTTTATCATCTCTTTGTCACTTGCCCATTTATTGTCAAGGTTTGGTCTTTTATTGGTGATCCTTTCACTTTTTTACTTGCTAGTTCTGTTTTTTCAATGCAAGATTGGTTCAAAAATATGTTTTTACAGAACCAACACCTAGGGGTGTTAGCATGCTTGGCGTCTTGGGAAATTTGGAAGTCCCGCAATAGACATATCTTTGTGAATACTCGCTCGGAGCCGAGCAGGGTTGCATTTGTGGCTCTTTCGCTCTCACTTGATTATGCTGGATCCCAACCGATGAGCAACTTCTCGGTTGATCGTTCACTTTGGCCACCACCTATCCTTCATTTGGCCACCACCTATCCTTCAATTGGGAAATCGTGCTCGATTCGACAGTGCTGCTCAGGCTTCTATGGGCTGCTGCGGTGCTGGTGCATATATTGAGTCTGCTAATGGTGACCAGATTCGACTCTGGTTGTGCGGCGGTCGGGGTACTAATACCAAAGGTGAACTTTTGGCGTTATGGTTGGTACTTTACTTTGTTTCTAAGGCAGATATATTGTTGGAGCAGGCGGTTGGGGATTCATTGATTGTTGTGCAATGGGCTAATAATTAGGCAAATATCAATGCACTTGCTCTTGACTCCTGGATGGTTCAAATTAAACATCTACTATGTCTATGTCCACATACTTCTATTATACATATTTTCCGGGAATATAATGAAATTGCTGATGGACTTTCTCGTTGGGGTCTTGAGGCTGTGGAGGGTCGTATTTATTTTGAAATTTTGCAGGGGTCGGCCTTCCCCATTACTGGACATTGGAACATTTTTCCTCATTAGTCGACCTTTGGTGGGTCGAGGTGTTCCTCGCGGCTATATTTTATTTTTCTGCTTTTTCCTCACATTTTGTAATATTTGCTATCGGCTGTAGTTTGGGTCGATTACTGCAGCCTTGCGGACATTTTTGTGGTTGGGGTGTTGTTTGGTTCTTCTTTTCTCCTTCTACAATCTTAAGGACTACTGTATTAGGGCTGTCATGGTTTCAGATCTCTACTGTCTGGTATGACTTGGTAGATATATATTCTATTGACTAGTATGTCATGGTTGTTGGGCCTTTACTGTAACCACCTTATACTCTTTAATAAAGTATAGTGCTTTTTGTGTGAAAAAAAGAAAAAAAATATATTATAGACTAAAAATACTTACATTCCACTTTTAACTTAATACAATAATTTTTATAATAATATTTCGTAAATCTTTAGAAGATCAAAATAATAAATATTTTTAATCATTTAATCAATTTTACCATACCATATCATAATAGGTTGAATATTCACAAAATTTCAAATTCCATATAAATAACCATTAAAACTTAATTTGACTTCACTTATGATTCTTCTAACTCCGTAATCATTCTTTAACAACGAGACTTAATGTTACTATTAAAACTTAATTTGACTTCTCTTGTTTGGATGATTCTTCAACTCTCAAAATGTCATCGTGGAAACTCAACTTCGACTTTGTTTTTATAAAAAAATTAATAAACTTAATTTGTTTTTACGTAAGACTTTTTGTCGGAATTTTTTTTTTAATGAGATTATTATTCACTTATGATATTTGGTCATTTTCAAATAAATGTCATAAAGGTTTTATTTAATTCCCTAGAGTGATTGAAACGTATTTCTCTTCATATAGAAAACTTTCATAATAATAAATAAATAATTACACTATGATTTTTGGTCATTTTCAAATAGATGTCATAAAGGTTTTATTTAATTCCCTAGAGTGATTGAAACGAATTTCTGTTCATATAGAAAACTTTCATAATAATAAAGAAATAATTACACCAAACTTCGAAGGCATTTTTCTATGATAGCACGTCTCTCAATAGTGTTTGTCGCTCGAAACTTGTTGATATTCACTACTTACCATGAGTGGTTTGGTTTGCCACGTGGTTTAATCAGTGGCTTGGTGCTTTTAGTGGCCATGGTCGTCGTTATAATCACAAGGGAATGTACACCCAAACTTCTTCTTATTTCCCACCCGTTCATGATCCATTGTATGTGGAACTTCATGATTCAACTCTAAGCAAGTTGCCAAGCAATTTGGTACATGGGTCTACTTTTAAAGATGGAAGAGTGAAGATATGGTTTTTTAGAGATGAAAGAGTGAAGATCTGTTTTTTTAGAGATGAAAGAGTGAAGATGTGTTCTTTGAAAATGAAAAAGATGTGTTTTTTTAAAGATGAAAAAGTAAAGGAATATGTGAGGCTTATGTTCATTGATGATGATGGTAAGGCGATGAGAAGATGTGTAACCATGAATCATGCAGAAAAATCTATTTTTCTTATTTGCTTGATTTTATTTATTTTTTCGTTGTTGTATTCAGGCTAACACTAACTAGAACTCTTTCGATTGTAGCACAATGCTAACGAGGTTTGAGGGCTCCTTCATTAATTATCCACAATGGTGGATCACAAACAACCTCTATGGTATCTCAATTTGCTTCCACGTGTACCATTTATATAACATAATTATAAAATCTATGCACTCCTAGCATGGTTTGACACCACCTTCACCATGAAAGGCACTTTGTTGACACATGAGTTCCCATCTTGTTGATGTGTTAGTCTTTCGTTTGCTTGATGCTTGCATGATACCCATTGTTTCTTATTCATCAAGTGTTGAGCTAGTGGAATTTTAATCGGTGTTGATTTTCTCTATTATTTTCCTTTCCTTTGTAGCCCTTTACTTGACAAACACAAATTCCCTTGCTTGACACACTGGGGATGAGTGTGCTTGGTGATTAATCATGAGCTCATGTTTCTTCTCCAATGAGCACATGATTGCTGAGGAAGTGCACCTTTGTTTGAAGAGATTTTCCTTTAGCTTTTCTCCTCCTTTAGGACCCTTCCCCTTTGCTCAACAAACTAACCATGCTTTTATTGGTCAATGGGGTGTTCCTTTGCTCGACAATATGGGCTGAGTCCTCAATTCATTTCCACTAAGCACATGTGCATTGAGCATATGGCCCTTTGCTCAACGATCAAGTATTTACATGCATTCTTTGTATTTTCCTTTTGCTCATGTGTGTTTGGAGGTTGCATTTCCCCTTGGCATTTCCTTTAGTTGGGACTCTGTGAGGATCCTTCCCAGTGTATTTGTCGAGCACTATGTTTTGCTTCATTGTCAAACAAGAACATGGAGCAAAGGTTCCTTGATTGAAGGATCAATACTTAAGGGAAATTGCAATTTCTTCCTAGTTGTTCGTGCTTGGTAGAAGTTTCATTCATGCTTGGTGATGAACCCCACCCCTTTGCTCTGTGCATTGGAATGCGTCTTTGATCTTACTCCCGCAAGCACATAGCTCTACTCATATACTTATATACATGGCCTCCACATTCAACAAGTAAAGATCCTTTGCTCAATGGCTCATACTTAGTCGATTTTATGTTTTTTTGCTCTTAACACTTTCCTCAAAGGGATGTCCCTAGTTTGTAATCTACTTGCATTGAGTGATCTCACCATATGTCCAGGGACCATGGAATCCTTGTTCTTGTTCTTGGTGTCCATTTGGTCAATGGACATACCTTTATTTTCGGTGTGTTCCACTTGTGGAAGAGGCTTGCTAACAACAACCTTTTTTGAAGTTGGGTCTCAAAATTGGAGGCGCAGATTCAGGCACTGAGAAGGTCCTCCGTCCAAAAAAAAGGACTTCATATTTTTATGCACATATCCATCCATCGATTTCCTTGAACTTTCCCTTCGAGAAAAAACTGATTTAATTATGAACATTATTACATTATAAAATTAAATAAAAAATTGAATTCAAACCATTTCCAACCCTTAAAATCCATTCATCTTATATTTAAATATTTTTGATAAACAAACCTTAATTACCTTTTAAAAATCCTAATGGAAACATTAAGGTAACATAATCACATCGCCCTAAGTATCACTTCAATATTATTAGTAGGACTTCTAAGAGGTTATCCATTTTCATATTCAACATTGTTAAGATATAATTTTTGGCCGCATTTGACTGTCAATATGCCCACCTCTTTGTGCAGTCAAATTTCAACACTCGACCTCACCATGGAAACTCAATTTTGAGCTCGCTTCTTCAACTTTAAAGGCGGCTTAACGTGACCATGGAAACTCAATTTTGACGTCATTACCATATGAAAATTTATGAACTCCATGGTTTTCAACCTATATTCGTGGCAGCTCGTACGCCTCCGTCTCAGAAATTCCATACGAAATTCAAAGTTTCAGCTGGTTAAAATTGTTCCGCAGGAACACATCTTTTGAGGAGCGACTATCGAATCTCCTTCTCATCTGTTATCTGATAATCTCCTGTGCATTTCTCATCCAATTTATCATGGCTAAATATCGGGACCTCAGAAGAATAATCAATGGCGCTTCCTTAGTAGCCAAGGAGGCCGTAGAGACATCCCAAGGGTTCACATTTATCCGAAATGGCGATATAGGGGGCTTTGTTTCTTCGACATTAAAGGCCATTCTCAATACTGCCACAGACGTCACTGGACTGACGCGAGGAGCCATACACGAATGCTCAGAAACCATCAAACCTCAAAACAGTGTCGTGTATTTCACGGCCGAGAGTTCTGTAAAAAATGTCGAGCCCGAAGAAATCAACAGTCTATCGGAAAAAAACGAGAATTCTTTAACTTCAGATGCATCTCGAGTTTCCTTATCGGCGCAAGAATCTTCTGGTCCTTCAGAGCAGGCCGATGCAGAGATCAGACGTCATTCTTTGCGGCAAGATAACATCCTCGAAGATTCAGAGATTAAAGCTAAATCTTCGGGGGAAGAAAATATTTTACTACATTTCAGGGCAAGGACCGAGGAGCGCTTACAGGTTTTGACAGGGGAGAATAATAGTCTAAAATCAGATTTTACTGAAGTTTCAACTGTCGGTGAAATCAAACCTGCCCTGTTGCTACCGGTGAAAAGGCGGACGCCAAGGGTGCGGAAGGTGCCTTCAACTCCTTTCGGTCGAGCATTAGGGTTTGTGTTCTCTGAACTTGTACCTGAAATTAAATCTTAATTGAGAGCCATTTTTGTCTTGTGAAGAACTAGGCAATTTCCTACCTGAGCATTTCAACTGTACAACTGGAATATTAAAACTATCATATTTAATCAATTTTATTCATGCAATTCTGATTAATTTTGTCTTTGAATTTTGAAAACTAAGAAAAGGGATACCACATTCTAGGTAATTCTTAATGAAAATCTGCTGAATACTTTGTTTTGAAAATCCACTTTGAAGATACTACTGATTTGTCTTTTGGTCTCGGTACCACATCCCAAACATCATTCTTTATGATGGACTGGTATTCTTCAACAATGGCATCTAACCATTCCTTCTTCTTTGCTGCTTCTTCAAAGCATGTAGGTTCTTCATCAACGAGGTTGCACATCAAGGCTACATAACTGGAGTATGGCCTTGGTTTCTTACTTTCTCTGTATGTACCTTCTGGAGCACCATACTTTTTTGCATCCTGAATTATTTCTCGTGCCCAAGCCGGTCTTTTTTTTCATGAAATCATCTCATGGGATGGCTGCTCAGGTCTCTGAGGTTCAATCATATCATGATCCTCTGGTACATGCTCTTATTCAACATTTCTTACTGGTGTGTTGTTAGTTTATGTAACTCTAGGAGCTTCATGCTCCTCCTCACTCTCATGAGTCTTTTTAGAATTGTTAAAAGCTGCATCCTCATCAAATGTAACATCTCTGCTGAGTTCAATCTGACGATATCCTGGGATGTAGATTCGGTAAGCCTTTGGTTGCTCACTGTAACCCACAAATATCCCCTTCCTTCCTGAAGGTTCCAACTTTGATCTCTTCTCCTTGGGAATATGAATGAATACTGGGCAACCAAATATTTTCAGGTGACTGACTTCAGGCTTCTCACAAGTAAACATCTCTTATGGAGTCTTGTTACCAAGAGCACTGTGAGAGATTTTGTTCTGCACATAGACTACGGTTCTAACTGCTTCGGCCCATAAGTGCATATAGGTAGATCTTGATCATGGATCATGGCTTTTACTGCTTCCATGATAGATCTATTCTTTTTTTCAGCCACACCATTTTGTTGGGGATTATAGGGAATGGTGAGCTCCCTCTTAATCCCAATTTCTTTACAGAAATATTTGAATTCACTTGATATGAATTCTCCTCCATTATCTGACCTTAAGGTATTGATCCTCTTTTCAGAGAGGTTTTCTACAAGAGCCTTAAACTCCTTGAACTTTCCAAATACTTCATCTTTATTCTTTAAGAAATAAATCCACGTTTTGCGGGAATAATCATCAATAAAAGAAGCATAATAAACATACCTGCTTAGAGAAGTAGTTGACATTGGTCCACAAATGTCTGAATGAATAATATCCAAGATGCCTTTTGCCTTACTGTCAATGCTTGGAAATGGATTCTTTGTATTCTTTCCTTGTGCACATTCTTTGCACACTCCTTCATGATCAACCTGGATTTCTGGTAATCCTGTCACCATTTTGCTCACTATTGGTAATGCTTTGTAATGTACATGAGCAAGTCTTCTATGCCACAACTCACAAGGACTCATGGTACTAGCTATTAGGGCTGAATCTGCATGTCCCTTCAATTTGTATAGTCCTCCTTCTTCAATTCCAATCACAACTGCATCATCTATTGTCTTCCCTTTTGGCCACATGAGAACTTCACCATCTACAAAAGCAACTCTGAGACCTTTCTTATCTAAAGCTGAGATACAAAGGAGATTCTTTTTCAAACCTGGGACATATAGGACTTCCTTCATCTTCATGGACTTTCTAGAATCCAACTTATAAGAGGTTTCTCCCATTCCTTTGATCGAATATTGGTAATCGTCTCCAAGTTTCACTTTGTGTGGAGAATCTTTCTGCACAAGATGTGAGACGAAATCTTTGTTATCTGTCATATGTTTGGAGGCTCCACTATCCACGAGCCAAGTGTCACTTCCATGAGAAATTGAACCAGTGAGGGCTAAGGTTAGGACATTTTCTTCACTGGAATCTTCATCTTCTCTAGTCTTCTCTCAATCATCATGTTCGTCATCTTCAGTTGCATGAGCATGAAATATTTTATTCTTCTTCTTGAATTGTTCAGCTTTGAGAGGACAATTTCTGGCAATATGTCCCATCTTGTGACAAGTAAAACATTCAAAGGATGAGAAGTCTTTCTTAGTCCTTTTGTTCTTTTGAAATCTTTGAGTTCTTCTAGGAGAATGTTCACGGTCCTTCCTTTTGTTCTTTCCTTTGGTATGAGCTGCCAAAGCTTGGTCTTCATTGTCATTTAACTTTTCTTCTCTGACTGCTATTCATTCTTCTTCTTGTACACACTCTTCCCATAATTGTCTGAACTTGATCAATTTCTTTCTAGAGCATAAGCCACGAACAAAAGGTTCCCAATCCCTTGGGAGACCATTCAAAGTGGTCATCACAACTTCTGCTTCTTCTATCATATCACCAATAGCTTCTAATTGTTCTTTAATCTGGGATACCCTAGTGAAGTATGACTGCATGGTCTCTAATTTCTGAATCTTCACACCCTTGAGTGTTATTTTTTAACATAGATCTGAGATTTGACAGTAGTAACAGTCTTTTGCAATTTATAACAGACATAAAATTTTACTCTTAGATTTAGCAGCAGTAGATCATCAACAGTAAATAAGATAGAAGGGCAAGCATCCACAAGAACACAAATTTTTCACTGGGAAACCGTTCAAGGAATAAAACCCCAAACAATGATAATCTCCCTCAATATGAGATGACTGAATTTTATATAAGCTGTCATAAGGAGCAGACTTTTATATCAACCTTGCCTCTAGGGCACACATACCAAGAGCACACATACCAAGACTGTACATACAAGTCTGTACAAGATGGCCACTGCCATTAATTGCAAATCATGTCAACTGCTGTTCTGAGATGAAGTTGACCAAAGAAGAACACCTAGTAGCTTCTGTTGAATGACCTTGACTTTCTGAGTCTGAGCTTGACTGAAAAATTCTGCTGTTGACCGAGGTTGACTAAGACTGAGGTCTGTTAAGGCTGCGGCCTCCTTGCTACTGCTGAAGATAAACTCAGACTGGCAAATTTGAGGGCAAAAATTAAGGGACAGACCTAGAACAAGGTTCGGTCTGCTCCTTCTCCCACTAATCAGACCTGCGGCCTGCTGCTCTCCACTAAATTCACTTGCATCCAAGGTTTAGCAGCCCTAACAGGGCTCAGTTCCCTTCCAATCAGCTTAGGGCTGCTAGGGAAGAAGCTCTAACAGATTATGCTGCCCAAGAGATAAGATGAAAACAGAAAAAAATAAGTCTCTGTTGCTGCTGCCAAAATTTCAGAGAGAAAGATGCCCCACTACTTTCTTTTAGATCAAAGATCAAGTTGAAAAAATGTAATTTACAAATGATAGTGATACTTTATTTATAGAACATCATAAGGGTCATGACCTTAGATTTAGGAATAATTAAAAAATAAAAATTCAATTAGTTAGGATTCTAATATTTAATTTTATCTTTTAACCCTTTAATTTTCAACTTGGCTTTTGGTCCTCAACAAGTGGGCTCTAGGACCACCAAAGGGGCACTTGAACCATCAATAGTCTCTTGGTCATCCATTGGGGTTCTTGGACCATCAATGGGTCTCTTGGTCATCCATTGGAGTACATCATCATATATAAGGAAGATTATCATTGTTTCTCTTGCTCTCCTTATTAAACCAAGGTCATGAGCTACGTACATCAACAATGTTTGGCCAGTCCGTTGAGAAGATTCCATAGCCCCACTGACCAAGGAGATGAGTGCAACACTTGCCTAGATCCAATCGAGGACTTCACGTTGATTGAATCAATGTCCTGGTCCTAGACCAGGTTTTTCAGCCCCAGGCTGAAGGTTGACCGAAGTCAACAACTTGGTAACTGACCAAGTGCCTCCATTCTTAAAGAATGGCTCTCAGCCCCAGGCTGAGCTTCAGTCCCAGACTAAAATATGTTGATCAACCCCCTGGTCCCTGACTAGGTCCCCCATTCTCTCGAAGAATGGTCCTCAGCCCTAGGCTGAGCTTCAGTCCCAGACTGAATGTTGATCAACCCTGGTAATTGACCAGGTGCCTCCATTCTCAAAGAATGGCTCTCGATGCTGCTCAAAAATCAACATTGAGTTGATTTCTCAAGGTCATCTTTTTGTTGATGTTCTTTCCTTCAAATAGATTGGACAATGCATCAAACATTTCCTTTGGAGTCTTCCTTGAAGACACTTGGGGAATCAAGTGATCTTTAATAGAGTCAGCTATGATCCTGTTAGCCTTGATCATATCCTTCTTGTGTTTTGCTTTGGCCTCATTTCCTTCTGGTTCTGCAACTTCCTCTTTTATGATGCCTTCTAGGTCATATTCTTCAAGAATGAGCATGACTCTATATTTCCATGCTCTGAAATTCTCAGCTCTCTCAAGCTTCTCATCAAGCTTGGTGTTGTTTGTCATTTTGATAATATGATAACCTCAAATGGAAATAGAGAGAGATAGTACTTACCAGTAAAATTGCTTCTGGCTTGACCTAGGGTTTGACAGAGAAACCTTGATTTTTCAGTTTTGAGATCTTGAAAAACTGATTGGAGGAATAGATGCGTCTCCCTAAGGCGAGCTGAGTAGTGCACTCCCTTTTCCAAATCTGTATTTGGTCAACACTAGGTCCTTGATGTATTTGGTCAACACTAGGCCAGATATATGTTTTGCATTGAACACCTTGAGTCAGTTCATGTTGTAGCCGAGGAAGGAGCATTTGGTAGCAGCAAAACATGTGCTCAGATACTTGAGGGGCAAAGTGGAGTATGGGTTGAGATATCTTGGAGATGGCGAGGTGAGGTTGCAGGGATATACAGACTCAGATTGGGAAAGTAGTGCATCGGATGGGAAGAGCACCTTAGGGTGTTGCTTTAGCTTGGATCAACGATGATATCTTGGTTCAGGAGGAAGCAAACTTCCGTGGCACTCAACTTAGCATAGGTAGAGTATATGGTAACCAATACTACTAGTTGTGAAGCCATCTGGCTTCACAATTTGCTTGCATGATTACTTGATCAGGAGTTGGATCTCATGGTGATTTACCGTGATAAACTCTCCGAGGATCCAATGTTTCATGATAGGTCCAAGCATATGGAGATCAGATATCACTTCATTCAAGACGTGATTCAAAAAGAGTGGTAAAGCTCTAGTATGTATCCACAGATCAATAGGTTGCTAATATTTTGACCAAGCCCTTAGCAAAAGAGAATTTTGAAGCATTCAAAGACAAACTTGGATTGGTGCAGAATTCCTTCCTCGCTAAGAGGGAGTGTCGAAGATTTATAGCTCGAATAGGAACTTCCGCACGGGGCTAATGTCAGATGTGCAAGTAGTTCGAGTCAAATCTATTTTGTAATTCACTTTAGTAATAAAGTGAAAGTCTTATATTTAGCTGTTGAGTCTAATAAATTGTATTTTTATACGTTAGTGCTTTAGACTAATCTCAACTGCACATCTCACTGTGAGATTAGGGTTTCAGTTCAAGTATATAGGCAAGTCAAGGTAGAGGGTTAAGACATTCATTTCACTCAAAGACAAGTTTTATTGGGAGCTGATTTTATCCATTTGTGGAGTAGAGTTAGAGTGTCAGAGAGGAGCCAAAGTTAGACAGTAGGTAGAAAGCAGTGAACAACTTCGTACATTGGATTTCGTACGGACAGATCCGTATAGCTATACAGAACAAGTCCGCATAGATAGGCCGTACAATAGTTTGCTTACAACAAGCTGTTTTCTTATATTCTAGCAAGCAGATTTTCCTTAGTAAATGTGCAGATCTGTTAGCCGAGATTCAACAATCTCCGCTAGCAAATTAGTTGTAAGGCTCTCGAGTCTCACATGATGGGGCGTCGAATGCTAGACCTTCAATAGCAATAACATCAATCATACCTTGTGAGTAAGAGTTCCTAACATAATTGAAGGGAATGTGTGATTAATACCAAAAATCGACAATGTACTTCCTTGCTTGGGTAGGTACATTCTTTTTCCAATGTGTGCTCTCCAAGCTAGGCTGTGAATTGGGTTGTGTGGGGAGAAAAAAAAGTGTTTATATTGCCATCCCACAAGTGAGATTTGTAGGAATAGGAGGCGGCATTTTGTTTTGTCTTTGATTTTGAGTCCGTGGGGTGTTTGTAGCTGTAAAAATTGGGTTTGGCATTGTGGATTCTATAGATGGGGGCACCAGGGGGGTTATTAGAAGTTTATGCACCTGCAATTGCTGCCACTTTGTTTATTTTGTTTTCTTGGATTTAACCTTATCAAGGTTTTCAAGCACCAAATTTGCTTGATGGTTAAAATAAATGTTACCAGACTTGGAATCGACAATAAATCGATGAGGCAAAAGAGCAAAGAGTTTGAATCGAATCGGGAGAATCGGGAAAAATCGACAAATACACAAAATAAATATAGACATATATTTTGAATTAAAAAAAGCATTTTTCATAGATATTCAAAATAGCCATGTCCATATATTGAAAGATATCAATAGATGTCCAAAAGATATCAATAGATGCCCAAAATATATCAATTCTATTTGAATTCGAAATTTGTAATGAGATTTGACATTAGATTTGTTAATATTAATAATATTAAAATATAAATTATATTTTATTATGTATTAACATATCATATATAATAAAATATTTAAATTATATTTTATATAAAAAATTATATTTAATATATTTTACATATAATAAAAATAACTCATATTTAATATATATAATAAATAACATTTAGTAAATACTATAATATAATTTATAACATAAAACAAAACAAGGTGTTTAACATATCAAAATTTAACATATATATATAAATTAAGTTGAAATCTACCATCAATCAGCCTTCCCAGTCTGCCCATAGTTGTTGATCACCATTCACTGTGTCTGTCGTCGCTAGGATAGAGGAGAGGACAGAGCTTGAAAAGTAAAATGATCACAGATTTCAATTTGTTTGCCGTTTCGTGGATAGAGGTGAGGAAAGAACTCGAAAACAACCACCATCCACTGTCGAGCACATGGCACAGTGAATCTAGAGAGGAGAGAGATCGAAAATGATGATGAAAATGGCGAATCCTGTGACTTAGAAATCGTTCAGCCCAAGTTAAACTTGCCCCGAGACGGATCGGATCGTTTTGCTGCCGAGCTAGGTCAAACTCGCGAGTTTTCTGTTTTGACTCGCGAGTCCTGTAACACTAATTAATATCTCGGGCAATGCCGCGGCACCAATGCAGGGATTAATGTCATGCTCAGGAGTTTGAGCAAGGTGGTATTCGAGTCTGTTTATGCCACCACTACACTTAGTAAGACAAAATTTACACTTCAGGTTCAGTTTTCTGGGAATCTTTTCACAATAAGCTGATGCAAAGTCCTTCTGCCTTAACATTTTCAATGTGTTGGCTTCGTTTTTTGCTGCTGTTAGGGTTTATAGAAATTTTAAAAGTGTGTGGCTGATTGGGTTTGCTGTTTTATATAATTTTTCAAAAGTTTTTTGCTCTGGTTTAGGGCTCGTATGAAAACTAATAGCCTTCAAATGCCAGAAAAAACATTAACAACAAAAAATGACCTAAATAAACACCCTAAACAGGCCCTCAAAACATTTAAAAGAGCCCTGAAAACGGAGATTTTAACCTCTAAAAGTTAAAACCCTAACAGAAGATAAAAAAGGAGAAAATCTGCTTGGAGGAGAGTACCTTTTGGGCCGAAAACAAGCTGTAACAGTAGAAGATGAGACCTTATTTACTGTTAAAATTAGGGTTTTTTCACAAAAAATGAAAACTTGTACTTTAATGCAAATTACAAAAAGAAATAATACTGAAATAAAAACACAATAGGACAGCAGTAGTAAACTGTAAAAATCTAATTAACATAAGAAAACAAATCTGATAACTTATCTGAAGGGGAGGACCTTCCTTACCAATTTAGGATATGGGAATGACCTTTTTATGTATTTCAAGGAATCTACATTTAAAACAAATGTTTGGACTTCTGACTATTCTAAACAAAATCATATTTCTGGTTAAAAAGCACAGCTAAGTATGTATAAGCTCTTTGCTCTCAACTCTCTATATGTAACAATTTTACTTTATATATGGCATTATTATTGAAAATTCCTTCAAATCAGTATTATAATTCTTATTGCCTCGAAACCTTTTAGCATAGTGCTTTTGCAGGTTTGCAGGACTAGGAGCAGGGCTTGCTTGGGGTACAGTTCAAGAGTCTGCAAAGAGGCTTGTGTTTGGAAAGGGTGATCTACAAGGAGGGCAATCTACTTCTTCTCCTTTCTTATCTGAACAAAATGCAGAGCGCCTAGCTCTTGCACTTTGTCGAATGCGTGGTGCTGCTCTTAAACTTGGACAAATGCTCAGCATACAGGATGAATCCCTCATACCAGCCCCGGTAGTGTAATTTGTCATGGATATATCTTTCATTTTTCCCTATGTAAATTCTTGTTAGAGGATGTCAAATTGCACATAGGCTTTGTTTAATGTTTGGAGGAAGTTTCTGTCAGATGATACTTCTGGTTTCATATCTAACGGAAGCCTTAACACATGAGAAGTAAATCTATAATTCCTGTTACTTTATAAGTCTAGTGTTGGTAATCATAGGAGGTGCAATTGAAAGCAATTAGCTCTCATAGAAGCAAGGGGGGTTGCTCATGGAATGCTTGTTAAAGTCTCCATTGTTTTCTCATGATTCACTGCTTGTGCTTGACTTTAGTCTCTCTAGCTGAATTTGACTAACTTCAAACACACTATCATAGCTTTTCAGGTGATACTTGTTCAGAATTTGAAAGAGTCCTGCTAAATTGTTTTTATTGATTTTTCATCATATAAAGTAATTCATTTTATCCTGAATGTTCTCCAGGGCTAGATTGCATTCCAGTTATGTTTATAAATACATATTAACTTGGTACAGTCTCAATTATTACCGTGTTGTTGCATGGAATCTGTTTCCAACACTGATTATTTTATATGCTGTATCTCTTAATCCTGTTTTGCTTTGAGGTTTAGCTCTATTATAGTTGCCGTGGTCTTCCTTCCCTCCAAAATACCGGTACCAGATTCTCCCTGGACCCATTTTTGGTATGGATCCTCATACCAAAAACAGATACGAATGGATGTGAGGATGGATCCTTTTCGGATCTGCTTTTTGGGTTCATTTTTTGGTCTCCAGATTCTAATATCCCAGTCCCTAAGGGCCTAAAGAGATATTAGAAGGTAGAATACTTTGAACTTTGAAATTTGACATTTTCTTCCTTGCTTTATTTATGAAGTTGAACATAAAATTTAAATATAATGGGCTTTGGCACTTGTTTAGATACCTGTGCATAGATTTCCATGTGTTTGATCTTTGGTACTTGTTTCTTGTCATTTAGAGTCTTTTAGTTTGATTTTGACACTTGAGCCTTTGAAAAATTGGTTTGAAACTTTCTAAGTTTAAATGTATCTCGTCTATTGATGTACTCTATGTGATTGAAGGAGAGAGTCCTAATATGAATGAAAGGAAATGTTAATGTGCATAATCATGTAATATTATACATAAAAATTGAAATTATGGAAAATTTGTCATAAGTATAAATATCATCATTGACATATATATTTTTATAGACAGATCAGATTGTGAATTGGAATGTGGATAGGTCCTCTCGGCCATAATATCGGTATCGAAATCAGCGTACAGGTACCTCTACTAGTACTAGTACCATGCAACCTAGGGTTCTATTACTGAAACTTGCTCTTCGCATAGTTTAGTTTTCAACTATCTTGCCAATTAGATGGATTTATGGTCAAACCTTTAATCTTCAAATTTAATACTATGACTCTGAAGATGGCAGCACCGGCAATTCCATTTGCTTTCGCATTAATTTTTTTCAATGGATTTTTGATACTGAAATTCAAACTGTCTAGTTGAGAAGTACTACCAAGTTAAAACAATCAGGAATGCTTTGTGCATTGACATTTAAGCAGCATAACTAGTATTATACAATATGCATATTGGAGGCAATTAAACCTGCCTAAGTAAGCTGTGGCTGCACTGAAAATGCATGACACAACTTTATACATAAAGATACTGCAAACTTGATATTGAGTTAGTATAATATATTTATAATGTGGAATATTTACTAGTCAGACCACACATACTTAGATGAAACAGATACATGAGTGAGTAGTAGTTCAAATATTGTATAAATTGTGAGAATTATATGGTTTTGGACTAGTTTGTCATATAAACCCAAGCATCAATAACATAGCAAAGATAAATATTAATAAATAGCTCAATATGCATCATCACAAGAACACAAAGATTATCCTGGAGAACTTTAATGAGGGAAAACTTCAGTCTCCAATAAGAAGCTCAATGTATATTCAAATCTTGCATGTGTGTGCAATTGAGGATAAGGCCTCAAGTATATATGGGTTTAGGAGCTTAGTTAGTTACCCCTAAACCATCAATTTTGGGACCACAATCCTACCAGTTAACCATCAATGTGGTCCAAAAGACTGATTAGTTGGGTTTACATATTCCAACATTCCCCTTAAACATGACTTTTAGGGATCAAGTAAAAATCACAAGTTATATTATTATAAAAGTGAAAATAAAAAGCTATAAAGTGAAGTTATTCCTTGATTGCAAATTACATTGGAATAAGGATAAACTTTCCAGAACGCAGGAATGTGGGTACAAGTATTGCATACATCTAGAAGTTTCCCCCAAATTTGCAGGAAACAAGAAGTTGGGAACAGCAATAATATATATATATATATTAAAAAAATATAAATATAAATAATAAGTTGACACAAGACTGAAAACCTACTTTATACTTATAGCCACAAATATAGGAACTATAACTTCTAAAAGTCCCCACTTTAGAAAGGGTCTACCTTATATAATCAATGACATGGATGGTAATCCTGATTTGGGTCTCCCCCATTGCTATCCAGGGCTTGGATAACATAAAGCGAAGAGTGCCTCGATTGGTGTGACAACCAATCCATCTTGGGAATCGAGGCCCTCTTGGTTCACCACTTTGATTGCCTATCCCCTCTACCATCCTGTATAGGATCCACCTTTTGGGGCAACTACAAGTTGGGTGATAACAGTTACGTAAATCATAACTCGGTTAAATGATAAACCTAGATATGCATTCAAAGTGTTTGATAAAATTTCATAAAGAGAATTTGTTATTTTATCAAATTTCTTCATGGTATCAGAGCTTGGCTCTGTAAAAGTTGCTGAAGATAGTTTGTATTTCTTTGTGAACATAGAACTGAAGAGTCTTTCAGGTGGTTATCAGTTTGAGGGTCAGGGCATCAGCAGGATTAAGGTACGAGGATAGGCTGGATGGAGTTGGCAACTTTAGTCCATGGAAGGAGCGTATCACGATATTGTTCAAAGAGCAAGGTTTGTGGGATGTTGTTGGAGCTTCTGCTACAATAACATTTCCTACGGATCCCACATAGAAAGATGACTTTGATAAGAAGGATATCAGAGCTCAGAGGATCTTTTTGGACTCTATCAAGGATCATGTGATACCTCATGTCTCTGGTAAGACTTATGCATTTGAAATGTGGTTTGCTTTATGTACCTTATATCAGAGTAAGAACCAAAATAGGAAGATGGCTCCCAGAGAGAAGCTGAGGAACACCAAGATGACAGAAATTGATACTGTTTCTGCTTATCTCACAAAGATCACCCAAGTTAGAGATGAACTGGGTGCTGCAAGTGAGAAAGTAGATGATGAAGAGCTAGTGAGGTATGCTCTCAATGGCTTCACTGCAAATTGGCACACTTTTGTGCGAGGAGTTGTTGCCAGAGAAAAGCTTCCAGATTGGACAAGGTTATGGGATGACTTTGTTCAAGAAGAGTCTCGGGAGGGGACATTCCAGAATGGAGCTCAGAACAGTGAAGACAATGTTGCCCTTGCAACTAAAGGTAAGGGCAAATGGAAGAAGAAAGAAAAGACCTCATCAAGGTACGTTGTTTCTGTTGTAATAACAATGGTCATTATGCTAGTCACTGTCCAAAAAGGAAAGGGAATGAAGAAAAAGAGGGAGTACCATCAACAGAGATGGGAGATTTTGCTTCCCAGTTTGAAAATGAATTCTCTTTAGTTTCTGTACAAACTAGTGTAGGGAGCACTATAGATTTCCATGACATGTGGGTAGTTGATAGTGGATCAACAAGCCACATGACGAGGAAATATGGAAATTTTTTAGAAGATAGAAGATGCAATATTCCGATTTTGACTCCATTGCATTAAATTGTAAATGATGTAATATTGTTATAAAATCGTGGCGAGGATCTCAAGGCCAAGGCCCCATTATCGATTTAGTGATGCATATGGTTTGCGTGCTAGCCACGCACAATGGAATTGCAAATATCATGTAAATATGCACTTTAATAAAATATCCACAACTAGCTATGCAATGCAATGCAACAAGAGATGGGGGCATGATCTTTACAAGGAATTGGGAGGGAAATATTCAAACCCTTGGAGCCAATCAAGTCAGGCGAAGTGTCAATGAGAGAACCCATAAACCCTCAACTACCCATGTTGACCTTTGTACCCAATCATTTATTTCTTCCAAGAGTTGGTTGAGGTAGTTAATGCCTTGGGGAATGGGGAGGTATGGCTGTCCAAATTTGAGTATGGGTAAGCCACCATTTTGGAAAAATGTGTTTTGCTTCCTTGGCAAGAAAAGAGTTATGAATTTGCTCCCCAATCCATTATTCACCAACCAGTTTTGCTCTCTCACGAGTTTTGAGCTTGTTGGGTGTTTTCCCTCTACGTTTTATAGTTTTTCCTTGTTTTCTAGTTGGGAAGAGGGCGTTTTGGTGTTGCAGAGCTGTTGGGAGGGAGGGAGCTCGATTTGGGGTTTCATTGAGGCCTTTTTGGCCATTTGGAATGCTCATAACCTGTGGGAGACATCAGTTTTTCTCCCTGTGGTCGAATTCCCCTTTCCACAGTTCGTTTTGGGTGAGCCACGATTTGGGGAAAACCCATGGACCCTGTTTTGTAAATCCCTTTGTTGAAAATGTGTATCCATGCCCCATATTTGAGATTGCTGTGTGTGAAAGAGAATGTTGGGTTATGGGTATCCCTTGTTTTGGCTTGAGTTTGAGTGCAAGCATCCAAAAATGAAGAGGGTTCAAATTTAACCTAATAAACCCAGCTATGGACTGGCTTGGCTTAGATGTGATGTTTGCTTGGGTTGTGTTGAGCTTGAGAGTCCCCTTTTCCTTGTAGAAATCATGCCCAGCTCGGGGGTGGCAGTTGTGTTGAGAGATTGATGAACACAACTGGCCTATGGTTGGGTGGAACGTTGCAGCGACATAGCTAGTTGCTTGGGACAACATTACATCGAGATGAGTATTCTCTCTATGCGTATTTTACTTCTGAAATGTTTTAATTAGTTATGGACTATTCTGTTTCTGATGTTAAATGCATAAAAAGCATGTGTGGATAGTTTAATTCCGTTGTGCATGTCTATGTTGATTTGCATCTGCACACGTTTGCTTTATTTGTATGAATGAAATGAATTGGACGGAATTTTTGGTAAAAAGCCCAAGATCTGTAGTCATGTTCCCTTCCTTGCGTTGGATCCACGAGAGGGAACATGGTAGAAGAAATAGGCAGAGGACATTTTGTTGGAACAGGTATTGGAAGCACTCAAGTAGAAATTAGAGGAGTTGGAACTGTAAAATTCCAACTCAGGTTTGGAGAAGTTCTTGAAGTAGACGGAGTGTTGTTCGTCCTAGGCATGAAAGTCAGCAGGCTTTCTATATCATAATTGGAGGATATGGGTATGGAGTTTTTATCAAAAGAGGAAATGCGTTCCTCTACCGGACAAAAAACTCAGATAATACCATTTTACTTGGGAATAGAAAATACAAACTTTACTTTCTGCATGGAGAGGTGATGCTTCTAGGTTCAGGTGGATGGCTATCCGAATCAGAGTCTGAAAATGAAGCAGATGCATCGATGGTACCTTCAGATGGGGAGAGCTGCACTGGTAGAAGACTCAGCCAACATAGAGAAGATGAGCAGGATCCATAATTTCAAGTTGTGTTCCGACATCAACTTCCAGAGTTAGTGGAACTTCTTGACAGTGGTCAAGACGATTGTGTTGGGACCTCCCTCATTAAGAGGGAGTGTTGAAATTTTGTAATGAGTTAGGTCCCTTTCCATGTTTTTGTGTTTACCATGGTGGGGACATAAGTTGTCTTTCCTAGGAAATGTACTTTCGAAATATTAAAAAAAAAGTGACTTTATGTTTTAAAAGTGAAGTGACTTTATTAAATGTATTTGTGCATTAAATGATTAAAAAGGTACATTTAATGTAAACCCTTAGATCTAAAGTGATCTTAGCCATTCAAAGGTTACTTTAAATTAGTTAGGGTTTAAGGAGGATAAAGTCACCTTTATATTACACCTTGTGAAGAGAGCCAAAACACACAAAAAGACAAAAGAGAGAAAAAGAGAGAGATTTAGGGTTTCAAAGGAGAGCAAACCCATTTGTGAGAGAGAGAGAGAGCATTAATTGCAGCAAGAGACTGAGTTTGCTTGTGCACAAATATCGAGGAGAAGGAAACTGTACCACTGCACAAAAACCGAGAAAATCCATCCTGTACGGATCTGTACAGCAGGCCGTACAGTGCGTACAACATTCATTGGCACAAAAATAGAGGAGCAGAACTTTGGCACATATTTTGAGGTGTTCTCTGCAGTTTTTTGAAGAACATTTACATAGAAATCGAGGGCAGCCATTGGCACATATTTCGAGGCAGTTTGCTGTGGAAGAAGGCTGTACAACTGCGTTTATTGTTGATATTTTATTTCTATTTTCTGGCACATTTTCCAATGTATTTCAGATTGCCTAAGTATTAATGTCTCTGTTGTAATTAAGTTGCTGCTCTTTTAATAAAAATCTCTCTGGGTTTTCCCTCATGAAGTGTGAGGGTTTTGCCTTGGGCATTGGCCCCAAAATTTCTGAGTTTTCAATGTGTATGCATTTGTCTTCAGCTCTTCTGCTATGTCATTGGGTGAATGTATAAGTGTTTCTATTTTAGTTATCAGAAGATTTATTGTACAATGGTTACATAAATCATAACTTAGATAAATGCTAAACCTAGATATGCATTCAAAGTGTTTGATAAAATTTCATAAATAGAATTTGTTATTTTATCAAATTTCTTCACTATTTGGTCCAAACAAGTATCCACAGCTGTAGAGTGAGCAACCATCTGATTCACGGCTTGAAAAATTCCTTCCATTTGGTCCTGTTATCACATCCATATTAGACGGGCTACCATGATTTGTAGAGCAGATTCTTGTATATTTTTGAGCCAGGCCGTTACCTAGTTTTGATGAGATCAGCCTATGATGAGTAGTACTTTTTGATGACCACTGACATTTCAGAGAAGCCCCAGAGCAGATATGACAAACCTTATTCCAAGACTGAGCCTCATGACCTCAGATTTGATGACTAAGGTGACCATTTACATTCCATACAGAGCAGTGCAGTGCCCAAAATTTTTAGTAGCAGTGTTTCCAGAGACCTTTGATGATCCAGATGGCAGGTACAGGTATATGGCCCAGCAGGTATATAGTGTGCATTGGTTATGCTTGTTTTGCTCTTTTGCTCATCATAGTAGCTTGACTTGGTATCCAGTAGTCATGATCTGGCGGTATATATACATAAGTTATATGGACATGGTTGCTTAATGATTATCTAAATGGTCTAATTACTCAGAATAAGAAGCTCTTGTTTATACTCATTGGTTTTACCCTCTTAGTAGTAGGGACGTGATCATTCCCACCATTTATGGCTTGCTAGCTTTGGCATTTCCTTTCACTTTCCCTATCCATCCGTTCTCTCCCATCTTTGGTTTTCACCCTAACTTACACCTCAGCCTATGATATGGAGGACTTCCCCACTTTTGCCTCTGTGTTGGATAGCATCCCTGTTAGTTTGTGTCTTGGCTCTGAGTTGGCAACAGAACTTACCGAAGCCTTGATCCTTCTGGGCCAGGAGAACCCGTTGGTGTTGGTTCCTGAGCTTAGGTGAGTTGGATTTGCTACCTTGACCTCTTTGGTTGGTTGCCCCCGATGTTTGGTCCTGATTGTGGATAATCCCCCTAGTTGCCTGAGTTGTGTTGGCTAAACCTGAAGCAAGTTGTACTACCATCATTACATGCATATGGAAACTATTATCTTATCTTTTGTGCAAGCCCATGGAAACAATTTAAAACTGTGCTTCTCAGCACAATGAAAGAGGGCTATGGAAATTGAAATGTTAAAGTACCTTGGATGCAAGTTGCAACTAGTTGTGCTTCTAAGCACATACAAAATCCAAAGGGTCATAAAGGCCTAAAAAGTAGTGGTTAAATGTATGCTAAATCCAAAGACTGCTGGCCATGATTAAATGTAATGATTAAATTCCTCACGGAGCCTACGGGTTGTGATGTGAGATGGAGTAAGGGACAACTAATTCTAAGTGTCCCCTAGGACCTCAAGTTACGGTTAGCTGTGCACCTAGTTACGACGGTTCTAGCAAAGATCCTCATGGGGCTGTTTCAGCTTGGATGTGAGCTGTAGACATTTGCTAAGGTTGAATAAGCACCTATCTAAACAACTCATTCCATTTGTGAGACACTACCATTCCCTGTGTGTTTATTATCCATCATATGCTTAAGTGTGTATTCCTGTCCCTCATTCGAAGTATCACAGTGTTGAGTCAGTCAAGTCATCCCCTTATCCTAGCCTTGCATTCTTCACCCTCACCCTTTGCTAGCAAAATGTTCACGTCTATGAAATGAGTATATTCTTGAGGTTCTATTTTGAGTAAATGATTATTTAAACTTATATTTGATGTAATTATTAATTAACCGCTAGTGAAATGATGCTTCCTACTTTGAGTCTTGCTATTAGAATGGTTAAAAGAGCATACATTATCCATTTGCACTTGCAGCATCATGCATTTCTAGCGTGGGTCATATTTTGATCAGTCTTGACTTGGTCAAACCTAGTTTAACCAAGTCAACCACAGGATCTGAGATGAGTTTGGACCAGTGATGTTCGAGGTTGATGATTTATGGTCCTTTGATGCCCCTTTGATGATTCCATGCAGCAGACACAGGTTTCACTTGATGGTTTGATGGATTCTTATAGTTATTATTAGTTACAGACCATTATTTTTATTGGTCCGGGCATGGTTGAGACTACAGATTGATTATCCAGGTAGCCACAGGGTGTATGAGTATTCATCTCTAGTGCATTTAGATCTTCTGAGTCCTCTAGTGCACTCAGATTTCAGTTACAGGCACTCCCAGACGAGATTTCACTTAGATTGTCACTTTACTGCACATTTGCCATTATAAAATGGCTTGACAACTCACTTGGATTTTTATTTGGTTCACCTAGGGTGCTACAGAGGGAGTATGGGGTCCAACCACTTTTTATTACCATATTGCCATACCCCCAGACACTTTGGTATAGTTAGATTTGTGCCTTGGGCATCAGGTAGAGAGCTACAGGCATTTTATTGATTTACAGGTGATTTTCCAAGGATAAAAAATGGAATAAAATGGTCATTGAGGAAATTGATTTGGGCAAATGAGGCAAGGAATTGGCATGAGGTTTGTTCAGAGGTCATTCATGATGCATCCTGTTGCCGCCTGGTTCCACACCTGGGAAAACGCAGCAGAAGTCTTCAAGCTGCTGGTGTGGCCTTGGGGGCAAGTCAGAGTCAAGTGCTGTCACTTGGGACTCGACTCCTCCGTCTAGGCTTTCCTAGCGAAGCCAAGGGGGGTAGACCCTAAAAATAAAAGAAACTAAAGCCTCTAATCTAGGAGTTAGAAAAAATATTTTTGCAACCAAGACAGATAACATATACCTTTTCAAATAAAAACATCATTTATCATTTACTCCCATTTAAAAATAATCATCATTCACTTGCATACTAGTCAACAATAAAATGAAATTTGCATCAGGACCAGTGCCTTGCTATGGAGTCAAATAACAAATGCATAAACAGAAAAGTAAATGTTGTGGAGTGTTCTTGGTTTATTTTAAAATTTAATGTGATGGTGATCTTTTTTATTAAGGCATGTGGGTTCCCGATATACACAAGGTACGGGGGAACATGTCCGGAAATTTGAAGTGTGGCTTCCCTCTCAGGCTTTAGGCTGGATCGGAGTCTCGAGGAGGTGTTCAGATGCTATACCAACGAGGGCAAGCCTAACGGTTTCCAAGAGGTCGCTATCCAGTTTTATCCCAAGCCTTCTGGGAAATTTGCCCACGACAACAAATTGCGAGCTGTGCCGGATTTTCACAAAGGGTTTTTTTTTTATTGGGGTGATGTTAAGTCCTATTACTAGTCATCAACTCCTTTCTGGTGTGTACCAACTGGATCAGACTAAGCTGCAAGTTGGCCACAGAGCATACGGGAGAAGACCTTGGTATATTTTATAAAAATTTTAAGAATCCAAATTTTATCTCTTATAACCCCAAGAGTCTCTTTTCAGGCATGCATTTCGGGCAAGCCCTCATACACAACCCTACTTCGGGAAAGCAAGGGGGGCGTTATGAAATTGTAAAAAAAAAAAGTGAAAAGCTAGGTTGTGAGTGACCTTGTGGCCCGCTAGTGAAACGGACCAACAAGTTTTATTTTAATCCTAATTGATTTTATTTAATGCCAAAAAACAAGAAATAAAACTACTCTAACATTCACGCCATGAAAATGAGACGACACAGGCCACCCCTGGGGGGATGGGGTATGGGCGCTGGCTAGCCCACTTGCTCTCTTTTAAAATGTTTACAATGATAACGGAGAAGTGCCCCAAGTCTACTTAATGTGACTTGGTAGCTTACAAAATTATAGAAAAATATGCCCGGTTTTAAAAAATATGGAAATATGTGTTCCGGATCGCCTGGATGCTCGAAATTTTGCCAGCACTTCCTCCTACCTGCTCATCTTCTGCTGCAAACCAGCAAGCAATAATTAGAACAAGATGCCCAAAAACACTTTAAGAGTGTCTTTGGAACACCTCCTAAGAAACCCAAAATTTTCTAAGTTAAAAAACTAAGTAAAAAATGACAAAATAACCAAGTAAAACAAGCTATGGAGCTTGTCTACTTGGGATCTTTGCTAGCCCTTTAATGGCTGCAAATTATCAGCTCTATGGCAGCCAGATAACACTTTACAATCAGATCTAATACTTCTTTAGAAAAAATTTGAAAGATTTCGACAACTTTAGACTTTACAATCAGATCTATGGCAGCAGCCGTTTTGGGCCCCGTTTTTATCTTTTCTTTTCACATGTCCATGGCCCTGCGGGGTTTGTAACAAAACGTGCTAGCATGGTGTTTGTAAAAGACTCGGTTCCTTAGGACTTTTGGGCCAAGTCAGGTATTCCAAGGAGTTTTTTCACCTATCTATTATGTTTTGCATCACTGCATTGCATAATTAATTGGTTTTTCTCCTGCTCCTCCAAAGCTGGAATGCCTGGGGAGGCTGACGGGCCTTAGGGAATTATTAGAGTCTATGGGTCAATGTATATGAACATGCTAGGCGTTAATTTTGAGTCATATGGACATGTCTAAGTCCCCCTAGGTGTTTTTTTTAAATTTTCGGCAAGTTTTTATTTTTCCGTAAATTGGGCCATTTTTTAATGGTTCAATTAAAAAATTTGTAATTGGCCTATCTGGGGCGTCTGGAGGTATTTTTTGCCTTAGGGGTGCTCGTTTTCTAACTCAGAGCACCCCCTAAACCCCTAAACCCACTTTTCCTAATGTTTGGGTACTTCTACCTTGGTCAAAATCAAAAAAAATCAAAAAATCCCAAAAAAGTCATAAAAAAATCAAAAAAGTGAAAAAATGACTTAAAAAATTAATTATTTTTTGGAGTTATGACAACTCAGTTTTGGATCAGCATCATATGTGGAATGTTTTGGGCTGATTTTGGAAGGTTTTGGGCAGCCCCAAACAAGGAGATAATAGTGCCCATTGAGGAGGGGCGCATTCACTCAAGGAGGGGCGCATTCATGAGTATGGGCAGCCCACGAGTTAAGGGAGGGGCAGCACTAATAGTGCTGATATGTTAGCACCTTTTGGGGCTGCCATGGGCAGCTAAAGATATGGGGATGGCAGCCCCATTCCCTCCACCATCCATGCCACGCTTTCCACCCATTTTTGGCAAGTGCGCCCTCCCTCCTTGATCATTTTCTCTATAAATTGAAGCTTGCTCTCCATTGTTCACTAGTGAGACTTGGAGCAGCTAACTTATGATTGTAATAGTTTTATCATTCTGAATAATAGAAGACTTTGGAGGTCAACTTGTGGTGTCTTGGTTACATGTGGATGAAGTATCTTGATCTTTTCTCCAAGGTGACTTGTGCATAAGTCTTATTTTTCAAGGGTGTGGTTTGCTCATCTATGAGATAAGTTGTTTGTCAAATTTGTTTATTTGTAGCAGCTTAGTTTCTTATGAGTATATATATCTACACTTAATCTTTGTTTGGTGAGATTTGTGATGTGCAGGTGTCTTCTTGAGTTGGGCAAAAAGTAGGATCTTGTTTGTTTCCACTTTTTACTAACAATTATTTGCAGATATAGTCCCTTCAAACATCACTGAACCATCTTCAAGGCTTCTATTTTCAACAAGGATTTGTTCCATCTCTCTCTCTCTCATTTATAAAATTCAAATTTTCTGATTTACTAGTACTTTCTTTACAAAAAACTAGTCTAAAGTTGTCGAAATCTTTCAAATTTTTTCTAAAGAAGTATTAGATCTGATTGTAAAGTGTTATCTGGCTGCCATAGAGCTGATAATTTGCAGCCATTAAAGGGCTAGCAAAGATCCCAAGTAGACAAGCTCCATAGCTTGTTTTACTTGGTTATTTTGTCATTTTTTACTTAGTTTTTTAACTTAGAAAATTTTGGGTTTCTTAGGAGGTGTTCCAAAGACACTCTTAAAGTGTTTTTGGGCATCTTGTTCTAATTATTGCTTGCTGGTTTGCAGCAGAAGATGAGCAGGTAGGAGGAAGTGCTGGCAAAATTTCGAGCATCCAGGCGATCCGGAACACATATTTCCATATTTTTTAAAACCGGGCATATTTTTCTATAATTTTGTAAGCTACCAAGTCACATTAAGTAGACTTGGGGCACTTCTCCGTTATCATTGTAAACATTTTAAAAGAGAGCAAGTGGGCTAGCCAGCGCCCATACCCCATCCCCCCAGGGGTGGCCTGTGTCGTCTCATTTTCATGGCGTGAATGTTAGAGTAGTTTTATTTCTTGTTTTTTGGCATTAAATAAAATCAATTAGGATTAAAATAAAACTTGTTGGTCCGTTTCACTAGCGGGCCACAAGGTCACTCACAACCTAGCTTTTCACTTTTTTTTTTTACAATTTCATAACGCCCCCCTTGCTTTCCCGAAGTAGGGTTGTGTATGAGGGCTTGCCCGAAATGCATGCTTGAAAAGAGACTCTTGGGGTTATAAGAGATAAAATTTGGATTCTTAAAATTTTTATAAAATATACCAAGGTCTTCTCCCGTATGCTCTGTGGCCAACTTGCAGCTTAGTCTGATCCAGTTGGTACACACCAGAAAGGAGTTGATGACTAGTAATAGGACTTAACACCACCCCAATAAAAAACCCTTTTTGTGAAAATCCGGCACAACACGCAATTTGTTGTCGTGGGCAAATTTCCCAGAAGGCTTGGGATAAAACTGGATAGCGACCTCTTGGAAACCGTTAGGCTTGCCCTCGTTGGTATAGCATCTGAACACCTCCTCGAGACTCCGATCCAGCCTAAAGCCTGAGAGGGAAGCCACGCTTCAAATTTCCGGACATGTTCCCCCGTACCTTGCGTATATCGGGAACCCACATGCCTTAATAAAAAAGATCACCATCACATTAAATTTTAAAATAAACCAAGAACACTCCACAACATTTACTTTTTTGTCTATGCATTTGTTATTTGACTCCATAGCAAGGCACTGGTCCTGATGCAAATTTCATTTTATTGTTGACTAGTATGCAGTTGAAATGATGATTATTCTAAATGGGAGTAAATGATAAATGATGTTCTTTATTTGAAAAGGGTATATGTTGTCTGTCTTGGTTGCAAAAGTATTTTTTCTAACTCCTAGATTAGAGGCTTTAGTTTCTTTTAATTTTTAGGGTCTACCCCCCTTGGCTTCGCTAGGAAAGCCTAGACGGAGGAGTCGAGTCCCAAGTGACAGCACTTGACTCTGACTTGCCCCCAAGGCCACACCAGCAGCTTGAAGACTTCCGCTGCGTTTTCCCCAGGTGTGGAACCAGGCGGCAACATTTTGGCGCCGTTGCCGGGGATAAGTCTTTTTATTCCCGGAATACGACTTTTGAGTTTTCCTTTTTGTTTTTGCTTTGTTTGATGAATCTTTAGATTAGATTTTTAATTTTTCATCTGGCGACTCCACTAACTTTTTTTCCTTTTATAAAAGTTCAAAGAAAAACAAAAATAGATTTCTTTGTGAGATTGTTTTATATGTATATTTTTATTCTCACATGGCGACTCCATTGAAGGGATAAAACCCTTTGTTTCTCATATAGTTTGTTGAGACTGCTTGTGTGTAGATGAGTCCATCCATTACAGTAAAATCTATAAAGACTCACCTTTTGACAACTCCACTAATTCAGTACCAGGTATATCCCATGGTCATTTCAAATGCAGGCTATTGATCTTTGAAAATGGATGATAAAGAGTCTAGTGAGCAAATTTCCGATGCACATCCTCCCATTGACTTCTCAGACATCCCTGGTTTCCCTAATTATCATGATGGTGAAGATGTATCTGATTATCTACCGGTCTTTTGGGGAGATGATGATGATGTAGAAACCCGGCATGTCTTTTCTTTTCTTAAAGTTGTGGCTAACTTCAAAGTCTTATATGAAGATAACATAATGGAGATGTTTGTTAGTACATTACAGGCACCTGTTTATCAATGGTATTTTAAAGAGCTTCCAAATAAATGTATTAACTCTCTTTCGAGCCTCCTTAGAATATTTATAAGGCAATGGCATAATAAAGGAGCTAGTATGGAGCACTTGGATAGGATCCTTAGAAGGTACTTTCTCTTGTTCATACCTTGGATTGAGTATCATAAGGAAGACCCCAACTTTCCTCGTATCATCATGACAGAGAATAATAAATATTGGGAGGTGCCTCTAAGTTATATCAATCGTGTAGATCTCCCTATAGCACAATCTGGCTTTAAAAAAGAGACTCAGCATGACCCTATCGAAGAGTTCCATGAAGCACCCTTAACTGAAGATTTTGTTGAAAACCATCCTCTTGTCACCATAGCTGAAAACATTGAAAATATGGAGTGTTCTCAAATCTACGATGATGATCACATGTGTGTTTCAGATTTGCCTAAAGAGGAAGCCATTATAGAAGTTGACAAAGAAATTCATGAAGGGTCTTCAATTGAAGATGTTTCAGAAGAGCTTCCTCAAATTGCCATTGAAGATTTGGGATTTCAGGATTACTTTAGTGAAGATGATGATGTTTGTACTTCAAATTCACCTAAGGAAGCAACCATTACAGAAGCCTTTAAAGAAACTTGTGATGATTTTTGTATGATTTATGATGACACTCCTCCTTTTTCTCCGCATAGTGGTGAAGTCTTGCACAACTTTATACCTTGTAATATCTTTCAAACCAAGCCTTCTGAGGATGAGTATCATGCTCATGAAAATTGTGAAAGTTGGCTTCCTTGTGATATCTTTGAAAGCACTCTTTTCGAAGATGCGGATGGGTATGGCCAGGATTGCGATGCAATAGACAAAGACTCCCCTTTCATTTACATGGATGGGTATGATGATTATTTGACGGATTTAGAAAAACCCATCTTTGATATATCAAGAGAGGGGAGTGTTGATTTTGAGACCTTGGGGAATCTTGACATGGAAGAGGAACATACAGATACTTCTCATGATCAATCAGAGCCATGCATAAGTATTAGTAATGAAGACTTGGATCAGCAGTATAACGAAGAGTTGGATAGGATGGAATCAGTGGAATTTCAGTTTCAACCTTCATCAGCACATTCTGAGGTTCCTTATGATTTGGAGCAACTTGGGGCTTATACTTTCACAGAAATAAACCATCAGAAGAGCCCTTCGGACCAATATGATGAGGTAGTTGATCTGCCTTATCATTCTGAGTTTTTTCTCAGCCCTATCCAGTCATGGGTAGAGGAGGCCTGCATGAGGACTTACCATTGGGGGAAGCACTTCAAAGATTTATCATATACCTATGATCTACCATCCAATCTTTCAATCCAGAATTATCATGCAGGTTTGCATTTTCTAAACAAGGTACCCTTGTTTTGGCTGGTAACCAAACACAAGGTTAAAAGATTTTATATTGATAAAATGTTAAGATGGTTGCATTGGATTTATCATTTTACTTAGCATTTTATTATATGCTTAGAGTAGGAAAATAAGTTCATCAAGTGAGCATTTGCTTTCAACAATATTTTTTCAGTACTTTCATTTTTTGTACTTAGAATTTTTTAGTTAATTTTGTTTTTGAATAAAGTAACTTATGGTTCATTTGCCTCTTATAAGAACTTGTGCTACTGAAAGGTTTCTTGTCAAGTTGAAATGTTTTTACAGGTCATAGAAACCGGAGATTCTGGTATTCTCGTATGCTCTCCTTGCCTGAAAACCGGATCGAGCACACGTCCCACAGTTGGAGCCAGATGTTACCAGCTAAGTTGTACTTAGTTGGATTATCAAGCGAGCGGGCAGAGTGGAACATGATACATGTTCATTTTGGTGATTTGATGTCCAGCTGGCCTTTTTAAGGCCCCCGTTTTTATCTTTTCTTTTCACATGTCCATGGCCCTGCGGGGTTTGTAACAAAACGTGCTAGCATGGTGTTTGTAAAAGACTCGGTTCCTTAGGACTTTTGGGCCAAGTCAGGTATTCCAAGGAGTTTTTTCACCTATCTATTATGTTTTGCATCACTGCATTGCATAATTAATTGGTTTTTCTCCTGCTCCTCCAAAGCTGGAATGCCTGGGGAGGCTGACGGGCCTTAGGGAATTATTAGAGTCTATGGGTCAATGTATATGAACATGCTAGGCGTTAATTTTGAGTCATATGGACATGTCTAAGTCCCCCTAGGTGTTTTTTTTAAATTTTCGGCAAGTTTTTATTTTTCCGTAAATTGGGCCATTTTTTAATGGTTCAATTAAAAAATTTGTAATTGGCCTATCTGGGGCGTCTGGAGGTATTTTTTGCCTTAGGGGTGCTCGTTTTCTAACTCAGAGCACCCCCTAAACCCCTAAACCCACTTTTCCTAATGTTTGGGTACTTCTACCTTGGTCAAAATCAAAAAAATCAAAAAATCCCAAAAAAGTCATAAAAAAATCAAAAAAGTGAAAAAATGACTTAAAAAATTAATTATTTTTTGGAGTTATGACAACTCAGTTTTGGATCAGCATCATATGTGGAATGTTTTGGGCTGATTTTGGAAGGTTTTGGGCAGCCCCAAACAAGGAGATAATAGTGCCCATTGAGGAGGGGCGCATTCACTCAAGGAGGGGCGCATTCATGAGTATGGGCAGCCCACGAGTTAAGGGAGGGGCAGCACTAATAGTGCTGATATGTTAGCACCTTTTGGGGCTGCCATGGGCAGCTAAAGATATGGGGATGGCAGCCCCATTCCCTCCACCATCCATGCCACGCTTTCCACCCATTTTTGGCAAGTGCGCCCTCCCTCCTTGATCATTTTCTCTATAAATTGAAGCTTGCTCTCCATTGTTCACTAGTGAGACTTGGAGCAGCTAACTTATGATTGTAATAGTTTTATCATTCTGAATAATAGAAGACTTTGGAGGTCAACTTGTGGTGTCTTGGTTACATGTGGATGAAGTATCTTGATCTTTTCTCCAAGGTGACTTGTGCATAAGTCTTATTTTTCAAGGGTGTGGTTTGCTCATCTATGAGATAAGTTGTTTGTCAAATTTGTTTATTTGTAGCAGCTTAGTTTCTTATGAGTATATATATCTACACTTAATCTTTGTTTGGTGAGATTTGTGATGTGCAGGTGTCTTCTTGAGTTGGGCAAAAAGTAGGATCTTGTTTGTTTCCACTTTTTACTAACAATTATTTGCAGATATAGTCCCTTCAAACATCACTGAACCATCTTCAAGGCTTCTATTTTCAACAAGGATTTGTTCCATCTCTCTCTCTCTCATTTATAAAATTCAAATTTTCTGATTTACTAGTACTTTCTTTACAAAAAACTAGTCTAAAGTTGTCGAAATCTTTCAAATTTTTTCTAAAGAAGTATTAGATCTGATTGTAAAGTGTTATCTGGCTGCCATAGAGCTGATAATTTGCAGCCATTAAAGGGCTAGCAAAGATCCCAAGTAGACAAGCTCCATAGCTTGTTTTACTTGGTTATTTTGTCATTTTTTACTTAGTTTTTTAACTTAGAAAATTTTGGGTTTCTTAGGAGGTGTTCCAAAGACACTCTTAAAGTGTTTTTGGGCATCTTGTTCTAATTATTGCTTGCTGGTTTGCAGCAGAAGATGAGCAGGTAGGAGGAAGTGCTGGCAAAATTTCGAGCATCCAGGCGATCCGGAACACATATTTCCATATTTTTTAAAACCGGGCATATTTTTCTATAATTTTGTAAGCTACCAAGTCACATTAAGTAGACTTGGGGCACTTCTCCGTTATCATTGTAAACATTTTAAAAGAGAGCAAGTGGGCTAGCCAGCGCCCATACCCCATCCCCCCAGGGGTGGCCTGTGTCGTCTCATTTTCATGGCGTGAATGTTAGAGTAGTTTTATTTCTTGTTTTTTGGCATTAAATAAAATCAATTAGGATTAAAATAAAACTTGTTGGTCCGTTTCACTAGCGGGCCACAAGTTCACTCACAACCTAGTTTTTTTCACATTTTTTTTACAACTCATAACGCCCCCCTTGCTTTCCCGAAGTAGGGTTTTGTATGAGGGCTTGCCTGAAATACATGCCTGAAAAGAGACTCCTGGGGTTCTAAAAAGATAAAATTTGTGTTCTTAAAATTTTATAAAAAATACCAAGATCTTCTCCCGTATGCTCTGTGGCCAACTTGCAGCTTAGTCTGATCCAGTTGGTACACACCAGAAAGGAGTTGATGACTAGTAATAGGACTTAACACCACCCCAATAAAAAACCCTTTTTGTGAAAATCCGGCACAACACGCAATTTGTTGTCGTGGGCAAATTTCCCAGAAGGCTTGGGATAAAACTGGATAGCGACCTCTTGGAAACCGTTAGGCTTGCCCTCGTTGGTATAGCATCTGAACACCTCCTCGAGACTCCGATCCAGCCTAAAGCCTGAGAGGGAAGCCACGCTTCAAATTTCCGGACATGTTCCCCCGTACCTTGCGTATATCGGGAACCCACATGCCTTAATAAAAAAGATCACCATCACATTAAATTTTAAAATAAACCAAGAACACTCCACAACATTTACTTTTTTGTCTATGCATTTGTTATTTGACTCCATAGCAAGGCACTGGTCCTGATGCAAATTTCATTTTATTGTTGACTAGTATGCAGTTGAAATGATGATTATTCTAAATGGGAGTAAATGATAAATGATGTTCTTTATTTGAAAAGGGTATATGTTGTCTGTCTTGGTTGCAAAAGTATTTTTTCTAACTCCTAGATTAGAGGCTTTAGTTTCTTTTAATTTTTAGGGTCTACCCCCCTTGGCTTCGCTAGGAAAGCCTAGACGGAGGAGTCGAGTCCCAAGTGACAGCACTTGACTCTGACTTGCCCCCAAGGCCACACCAGCAGCTTGAAGACTTCCGCTGCGTTTTCCCCAGGTGTGGAACCAGGCGGCAACACATCCCACTCCTTCCGGCACAGCTTCCATGAGCCTCCAAAGCCTTCACAAAATTTTATTCAACAAATAGCATCAAATGCCAAATAGGACATGAGTAGAGGTTCAATACTCTATGAAGAAATGGGAGCAAGAGCCTTGCTTTAATAGGAGAATGAGAGAGGAGGGTGCATTCAAGGAGGGAAAGGGTGCATTCCTTGAAAGGGGGAGTTCGAATCTCAATACAATCCTTGATTGGAGCTCCAAGAGATGTGCCAACTCATGGGTGGGCTGCCACATAGGAAAGGCGCCTCCCTCAAAGCTTTGGAAACTCCTCCATTTAACCACGAATTGCCACCTAAGAGAAGTCGCCCAAGAGAGGAGAGGGCACACTTCCTTCAAGATGACAACTCGCCTCCTCCATAATATTGATTGGATCCATCAAATATTGCATGAGATATTCACTAAATGCCAATGCCAGCTCAACTGGGCCTTCACAGAGACAAATTCCATTGATTTTGGAATTTGATTTTCTCTCATATCTCTATTTTTTTAATTAAATAATTCCTCAAAATTAATTTTGAGATAATATTTATTTAAGTGAAAAATTATCACTTAGAAATTAGGAAAAGTGGGTTTAGGGGTTTTGTGGGTGTTCTGGGTTAGAAAACGAGCACCCCCATGGAAAAATTCACCTCCTAACCACACTTTTATCACTTTTTTGGTTTTTTTAATTAAACTATTAAAAAAGCCTGTTAAATGGGAAAAAATATTTTTATCCGAATAACTTGAAAATCCTAGGGGACCTAGTGCATGTCCATATGACTCAGTATTGATGGCTAGCATGTGAAAAATACATAGACACATAGGCTTTAATAACCTCCCTAGGTTCGACCACCATGGAAAATACTCCAGCTTTGGAGGTGTGAGTGAAAAACTCAGGAATTATACGTCACTGAAGTGCAATGCATAATTCCTAAGGAAAAAAGACTCTGGAGTATGCCCTTGCTAGCTAAACCTAAGGTAGGCCAAGCCTTGTACAAAAGTATCATGCTTAGACCAACTTATTACAATTCCCCCAAGTGGGTCTAGACATGCAAATTTTACAAAGGGCCAAAAACTTGGCTTGATGAACTTCTGAACCCTGGCAATGAACAATGTAAGTTGTTCAAGTCTTCTGAGGTTCACAAGGAGTCCACCTAAGTGCAACTTAGTGGACAACAGAGATGAAAGGTGGAAGCTTCTTCTTTAGGTTCACCTCTACACACATCCTTGGATTAGCACATAAGGGATTACTTCAGCCATTCAAATGAAAAACTTGCCAATCGTTTAGGCAAACAAATCAACAAATAGACACATGTCTGTGGGCAAAGTTGGAAATTCTAACCAAAGCGGGTAATGCGCTTGACCACGATCATGTGGATTGAAAGCTTCCCTCCAGAACTGAACATACCCGAGAGACTCAACAATATTCCATGTACCAAGTTGCAACAAATGTTGTACTGTGGCATAAGAATTAAACAATAAGTAATACTTTAACCTCAAACCCCAATAAGAATTTTTAGAGATCCCCTTGGCTTCCTAGTTTAGAATATATTGATGATTAAAGGCTTCGTCATATGGCATTCTTTGAAAAAAACAAGATCACTCCTCTTGTTCAATGTTCTTGCACCCTTCAAGGTATTCCTTGTTGCCTGCAAGAAAAAAGTTGAAATCATCTTGATTCGGTGTCAACTTGTTAACATTATTGGCTGGGGTTTGCATGGGGAGCTCAACACGAGGATCCTCATCTTGTTGCTCCCAACCAGGCTACATAGGATTCGTTGGAATAGCATTCTTCTCTCTTCCATCACCATATCTGTACTCATAGTTTTGGAAGAAGATTCCTTTTGAGGCAGAGCAATCTCTAAATCCTCTGGGAGAGGGGTAACACCTTCAATACATAGAACCTCACATGCTTGGGTCGAATTGATCACCAGACCATTGTTGCCATCAACTATAGTCTTCATATCAGGGCTCAAACCCACCACAAACTCCTCCATGGTGACAACATTCCCCATTGAAGGAAAGGGTGGCCAATCCTCACTGGTCTCGATCAAGTTGGAAGCCCCAATCCCCGTAAAATTTGGCATTCACCGATCTCACCACAACATGCACAGATCCATCACCATCAAAGGGGTTTAAGGCAATATACTCCATGGGAGAACAATCCCTTGACTTTCTTCGATGCCGGTAAACTTTCTCTAGTCTCGCAGTGATTCCCTGTGGTCTACCTATATAAAAAATTAGCTCCCCTTTGTCTCCTTGAAACCCCTGGGGCAAATGCTACTCCTCTTCATTGATCTATACACCATCCTTGCCTCCATTTGTATGGCCTTGTTGCTACCGACCAACCATACCTTCCTGTTGTTGCTCATTAGTTGTATGACTTGCGTGTGTATGCCCTTTCTCCCCTATGTGTGTATCATCACCTCTCGTTCACCTTCTCTCCTATATGACCTCTCTCCCTCTCTTCTACATCGCGTCCTTGGATCTCATAGCCTTATACTTGTGAATTCCATAGGTAAGAGTTATGAGTTTATTGCCATCTTTGAGATCTTGTCACCCCACGACTTTGAGCTCCTTCTGCAAAGATTTTTCCCTAATCTCCTAATTAAGGCCTTTTTCGATAAGGGCAAAATATCTTCTTGAACCCATGCATGTTTCAAAACCACTTACATCTCTTTGGCTTTATGGTGCACGGATTTAACCTTTTTCTTTTTTGGGCCCTTTTGAGTTGGGTTGGGTCCCTTAATCGAATGTGCTCCCATCCTTAAGACCTTGGTTGCTCTATGAAACACAGGTGGGAAAGAATGTTTCAATGGAACATTTCCTTCTCAAAATTTTCTTGAATAGTGTAGGGGCCTTTTTATGGTGGCCAAAAATATTATTTGGCAGAAATGCCTGGCCTGAGTCCTGACATCCATATGAGGATGCTTAATGAATGTCACTGAGGAGCCCTAGTTTGGAAGATTTTTTTGTTGGAGATACATACCCTTGTCTGCTTCTACTGGAACCTGTGATTTTGGCCCCAAATCAGCTGCAGACCTGCCATTCTCTAGGTGAGAAATATAAACCTTTGACCAAGGAGAGTCTCTGATCTCCTTCGATCAGCCCACCATCCATGTGTTTTTGGACCTATTATTAAAGAATTGCTACTTATATTGAGTTGTATTACAGTTCTATGATCTAGAATCTTAGTTTTCAAAATTTTAATGTTCTTTAATATTTTAATTTTTGAAAAACGTATTTCTTGCCCTCCACATTACCCACCCCCTAGAAATTTGGGGGTACCTCCTGGCTGTCGCTGAAACTATTCCCCAGGCCCTTAAAACCCATCCCTCCGTCCCCAGGTCCTCTAAACTCAATGAAACATGGCATATATGCAACTGCCATACCACCCTTTTTTGGCTTAGAACTAACAACAATCTGTTTCTGGGTGTTCTTTTAAGCTAACATCCTACTAGGCCTCATTGAATTATGTATTCTGCATTTGAGTAATAGTGGCTTTTTTGTGAACCGTTGATTGACTACGTATATCAATCTTGATTAACTTGAGTTAAGTCTTGCCCCTGTTATGAAGTCTTACAACCTTCTATGCTTTTGATTAGAGAATGTGTAGTGAAGGGCTATAAATTTGTGCTTTGAGAAAAGGTTTTAAAGGTAACATCTTGCCATGACTAACATTACATGTTTAATGAAATGCACATTACAAACATGAAATTAAAGGTTGTATGTGCTATGTAAATCTAACATAATGCTTATCTTAACATTACATGTTACATGGAATGCTTGTGAATACTAGTGGATGATAGTGTACAATATTTGTAACAAAGATCTGTTCTTAGATCTGGCACATGTTGCTGAATATGCTTTGTAAGAGACTGGCCAGCTGTGTTTAATCTTTGGCAGCGGTAACTTCCAAGAGCATACATGTGTGGCTTGCAAATTCTTTAAATAGATTATAAAGCTTCTGTTGAGAATACATCAAAATTCTATATAACTAATATATTATATATAGAATGCCATAGAAAGCTTGTTAAGTATGCAATTCTGATCCATCCTCAATCTAACAGCAAGTTTGTTTTTCTTCTAGATATAAAAGACAGTTTAGGATTTCCATTTGTTTGCCTCCTGATTTGTCGGAGAATAGACTTTCTGAAATGATTGATTAATGAATTATATTTGATATGATTTATCGAAATCCTTTTGCGGGCATAATAGTTGATTTGGGAAATAGTTTCAAAGTTCATTTTTCATATGCAAATGCCAGTCAGATTAAACTATGTTTCCACTTTTTCTTTGGTTTGGTTGTCTGCAGATTTTGTCAGCCTTGGAAATTGTCAGACAGGGGGCAGATGTTATGCCAAGACGACAACTTGATAATGTATTGATTGCTGAATTAGGTTCAGATTGGCAATCCAAGCTTAGAAGTTTTGACTATGAGCCATTGGCTGCTGCAAGCATAGGGCAGGTGATTATTGCATACAACAATTCTGTTGAGAAAAGCTGTTATTATGCTCTATTACTTTTTCTATTTCTACTTATCTTTTTTCTTCCAGGTGATTTTTGCATACAACAATTCTGCTGAGAAAAGCTGTTGTTATGCTCTATTACTTTTTCTATTTCTACTTATCTTTTTTCTTCTATTCTATGATTAGCTAGGTTATAAGTTTTAAAGTTCTGTTTCATATGAGAATAGCATGCTATCCTAGTATGTTTTGCCAGAAAAAATTGACTTTATTATTGCTTAAAGAACAAAGTACAACATAAATAGCCTGTGGCCTTGTTCATCGTCTGGAAGTACCGGGATCACTTTTATAATTGCCCTAGCTACTTTTGCTTTAAAAAAAAAGCAGTTGCACAGGAAAAGTGTAATACACAAGCAATTGCTAACCACCAAAAGTCATAAACATATCAAGTCGTGAAGGCAACACCTTATCCTTGAGAACTGACAGAATGTGAGTGCCAAGACAACAATGTGATAAATATATGAGGGATATATATTCAGAAATTAAAATCACCAAGGAAATCTGCCTCCATTCTCTCGAATCTCCCATGTCAAGAAAGAACCTGTTGCCACTGGATACGCAACTCGGGAAAAGGGGTTAGCGTGACAGAAATCTTTAAGCCACTTGGTGCGTTCCTTGGGGGCAAGCAAAGAGTCGAGATACTGTCACTCAACACTCAACTCCTCCTTCTAGGCCAACTCCTAGTGAAGCCAAGGGGGGTGGTCTCTATGAAAATAAACTATGTCCTTTAAGCTAAGTTAGAGAAAGAAAATGATTCTAGGAGATTGAATATGAATTAACACTGAACCAGGAAATGCAACTATGAATTAAAACAACAGCATGAGTAAAGATACATCCATCTTACACATTGATTCACTTAATGTTTGATTGTTGCAGATTGTACCAGTGCCAAAATGGAGTCACATAAGTTATTGCAGTGTTTATGTGTCATGAAAGTGTTGCAAGAGTCTCGTTGGTCAGTTTTTAAACGATTTATTATGATGAGTGGATTAGGGAGTGGGTTAGTTCTTGGTTTGGCCCTGTTATCACATCCATAGTAGCCGGGGCTACCATGTCTTTAGACCAGTTTTGAGCACATTTCTGAGCCAGTCCTTTATTATGATATTTTGAGATCAGCAGTTGATGAGCAGTTCAGTGATGATCACTCCTATTTTCAGCGGACTCAAAGCATACATATTTTCAGTCTCATGCCAGGACTGAGCCTCATAACCCCATATTTGATGACTGAGGTTAGCCATTTTCTTCCGTACAGAGCAGATGTGATGACAGTGCCCATAGTTAGTACAACAACAGTGTTCCAGTGACAGTCAGTGGTTCAGATTGTGGATACAGGTATATGACCCAACAGGGAAATGATTTGTACATTTGGATATTTCATATTATGCTCGTTTACTTATCTTGGTAGCATGACTGGATATAGGGTGGTCATGATCTGGCTATATTTATTGTGGTTCTTATTGATTGTTTAGAGTAGAGGTGATTTAGTTACTTTTGATTAGAGATTCTTGTGTATACTCGTTGGTCATGCCCTCATTATAGTATGGACTTGGTCATTCCCCCACAGGTTCTTTGCTAGTCATGGATTCATGTTGTCACTTTCCCCATCCATCCGTTATCATCCACTTTTGATTTGATCCCGACTCACACTTTAACTAGTGATCTTGAGGACTTCCCCCACTTATGCCTCTGTGTTGGATGGACTCCATGTTTACCTTGTGTCTCGGCTTTGGAGTGTGTGATGCTAGCCACAACGATTGTTATCCTTTAGCCCTCGAAACCAAGTATGCCTAACAAAAAGTGTTGCAAAACACTAAAGCATTGGAACTTAAGTGTGTCGTATTTTAAACGGATGCTAAGTCGGCAAAAACATTGTTGTTAAACACTATGGCAAATATCTATAATAGCTAGTCAGTGGCCAAGGGACGAGCACTCATCCTTTGTATGATGTAAGGTCATTTGCCTCTACAGGGCAATATGGTGGTCACTCCATCGCACCTATGGACGGTGGCGGGTAATGGAGGTCATACCGAGTCATTATCTGAGGCCCGCAAGGCTATTAAGGGCACCTGCCCTTGGAGGCTGGCTAGTGAAAATCTTTATAAATGAAATAAATGTTGAATCTCAAAGTGTAAAGCTGACAATAAATCAAATTCCTATAAAGGTTACTTGTCTAGAGTCTGCTGGAACTAGTCTCATCACTCTACCCATTTGTGAGACACCGCCATCCCCTCTGTGTTTTTCTATCCAACATATGTGTAGGTGATCTTCCCTTATTCCTCTATTCAGGAGGTCATAGTGTTGAGGTTGTTAATTCATACCCTTTAGACCAGCCTTGTTTATTTCACCTTCACCCGTTTCTAGCAAAATGACCACGTCCATAAATGAGTATACACTTAAGGTTCTTCTTTTTAGTAACTGGGTACTTTGATTTGGACTTATTATTGATTATTTGTATGTATAATCGCTATTTAAATGCCACTTTATATTTTAGTCTCGCTATCAATATATTTAAGGGAGCATATCTTATCCATTTGTACTTGCAGCATCAGTGGTTTCTAGCCCGGGTCATCATTTTGATCAGTTTTAACATGGTCAACCCAGTTTGACCAAGTCAACAGCAGGTTCTGGGATGAGTTGGCCTGATGATGTTCGAGATTGATTATTCATGGTCCTTTGGTGCCCATTAGATGGTTCCATGCATTAGACAACTGTTTCATGTGATGGTTTGTGAGATTTTTATTATTATCAGCATTTACAGACCATTATTTTTATTTATCCGGGCATGGATGAGCTTATAGATGATTATCCTGATGGTCACATGGTGTATGAGTATTCATTCCTACTTGATTTGGACTTTCTGAGTCCAATGGGATGCTCAGTTTTCAGTTCCGGGAACTTTCAGTTGATGTTGTGGTCATTTAATCACTTTGCAGTAGATAGCCATATAAAAATGGCTTGTATAGCACTTGCAGAGATCATTTTATTTCTCCTAGGGAACTACAGAGGAGATATGGGGTGCAACTACTTGTTTTTGCCATATTCCCATATCCCCAGACACATTAGTGCAGTCAGAGAGGTGCTCGGGGCACTTGGCAGTGAGTTACGGGCATTTTTATCTTTTTCGGGTGATGTTCTGGCAGTTAATAATGAAAGAAATGGTTAGCAAAGAAATCGATTTGGCTTAGTGAGGCAAGGAAATGGCATGGGGTTTGAACCAAGACTTGTTGTGATGCATTCTACACCTTCTAACACAATCTTCATCTTCAGTGGGGTCTGTTGTCCGCCAAACTGCACACCAGCAGCGGAAATCTTTCGAAAGCTGTCTCTTCACTCCAAGTGAGAGAGGTGTGGCCTTGGGGGCAAGCAATGAGCTAGGTACTGTCACCTGAATCCCAGCTCCTCCGTTTAGGCTATAACTCCTAACGAAGCCAAGGGGGGTAGTCCCTAAAAAAGAGTTGTCTAAGGCTCTTGTGTATTTAAAATGTTTTTAGGTGTTGTGATGCGGATGGGTGTTGTTTAGGAGTTTTGAAGGTGAGAGACACAATAATGCTTTAAATAAGACCAAGATAACGCAATCCACGTTGCAAGGGAAGATAAGAGATACACTGAATCAGATATAAATCACTCTTTATATGAAGATTAACACAAGTACTCCAGATTGATAATAAGCAAATAAAATATGTGATTAAGGACCAGTGCCTTATGGAGTCAAAAAATGTTTGAGTGATTGAGTTGTTTGATACAAGTGTTCGAGAAAAAAGTTATTGAGATCGTTTTGCAGCTTATCTTGGTAAATTAAAGATTTTAGTGGTCTTGATTATTAAGGCTAAAACCAAGGATATTCAAGAAGTGGAACCTTAACCGAGAAAAACACTGGCAACCTTTTAGATGATAGGTCGGGAGCACCCAGATTCAGAGAACAAGTGTTCTTACGGCTTGACCGCCCTCGAGTCTGACAGTGGATTCTCGGCACCACCTGTTTCAGGAAGTACTCAGTGATTTTGTCTTGGTTGGGGTTTTGGGTAAAGTTTTAATTAATATTATCACTTATGAAATTAACAAGTCTTCCACCTTTCTGAGTACTAGCCCAACCGTTTCCGGTTGGCAGAGCATACGGGTGTAGGACAAAAGACTAAGATAAATTAATTAAAAGGGAAGTATGGGTTGACAAATTTTATTATTAGAGCACTCGTTCAACTCTCCGACAGCGAGCGCTCTTGACTTGATCTTATGACCACAGTTCAAGAGACTTGCTAATTTAAAATGCCTAATGCAAGGAAAGATGCAAGTCTAACAATGCTCTCCGATAGAGAGTGCTCTTGACTTGGATTTGGCCAAGTTCAAGAGGCTTTGTTCATTTTAAGAAGCAAGAAGCAGTTGTGATAACGAGATATTGAAACTTTGTAAAACTCAAATCATGTGATAGCTCAAATCAATGTGAAATACTGCTAACATACTACTTGCAAAATAAAGTGAGATAACTTGAAAGATCTAGTGTTCTACCAAGCAAAATTTTACACTACAGGTGGGATCAACCTCCGAACAAGGTCAACCGCTAGAACCGTTAGTCCTGGAAACCTTCCAGCTAGCTGGATGTCCACAAGATGCTGATGGGGGAATGAGAAGCTACCACAAGATGATGTGGCCTTTGGGATGCAATCCCAAAGTTAGCTTTTCTCTGGTCAAAACTCGAGAGATAAGCGACAAGATAAAAATAAACTACTCTAAAACAAGAAATGAAAAGATCTAAGCTAAACAAAACCAACACTCTTCCCCAAATGCGGAAGAAAACCAAAAAAGTGGAGCCTCCTCCACTTGAAAATTTTATTAAATGGTTACAAGTGCCTTTGGGGATGAAGCCCTTGAAAGGTCTTTTGAGAGAAAAAGAACTACTTCTGAAAACAATACTTTGTGAGCCCTTAATGGCTAATTACAAAAAGGAGAGTATACAAGGTTTATCATTTTGGTTCAAGTCTTCTCCTTAGATGCACTTTGCTTTTCTTTTGAGTATTGCTCTTATCAAGCTTTTCTCCTCCTTCAAAAAAGATCTACACAAGCTCAAACTCACTTCAACAATGCACCCATTAGATGTTAGTCAAAATCCAACTTTGAAACTAAATGCAAAGACTAAGATCTAACCTATATGCAAAAAAGTTTTTCTAATGCAAACTTTTGAGATTTATGACATGAGATCTAAGGCCCTAATGCTACTTTTCAAAGCATAAACTAGAAACTACTAAGTAAAATTTTTAGAGATCTAATCTATTGCAAAAAACAAGATCTATACTATGAAATAAATCTAACACTAACAAAACCTTAAACTTGTTTTTTGTTTTGTGTTTTTTCTTTGTAGGTGGATGAAAGGAGGAAGGGGAGACAAGGAGGAAAGGGGCAAAATGGGAGAAGGGAGGAGAAATGGCGAGGAGAAAAGGGATGGATGAGAGGAGGAAGGGGGAATGGCGAGGAGAAAAGGGATGGACGAGAGGAGGAAGGAGGAAAAGAAGAGAAACAAAGGGAGTGAAGGGAGAAGGCTAGGGGGGACGAGAGCTAGAAGAAGAAATGGGACGAGAGCAAGGTAAAGGGACAAAACAAGTGGGACGAGAGCTAGAAGGAGAAGAGCAAGGTAAAGGGACAAAACAAGTGGGACGAGAGCTAGAAGGAGAAGAAAACAAGAGGGGCAAAAATCCAAACAAGCCACAAACCAAAGGCAAGCTAAGCTATAATCTCAAACTTGGAGAAGAGTAGAGATTTGGATTTCCACAGTTTAGATGGGTAGAACAAGTAACCGATTTAAAATTTGTTTGAAGATGCTTGATGGAAAAAACATAAGACTCCTTGTTTCTTGATTTTTTAAAGCAAGACTTATTTGATAACCTGCAGAATGAAGATGTAAACCAAACAAGAACCCTTGCACTTGGGAGAATACCTGAAAAGCCACACACTTAAGAGAAAAGCATAGATTTATAATATTTGTGCTAGATTGTTAGCCCTCTAAATCATAAGAATCAATGCTTAAGAATCAAAAGTAAATAGACAAAACATGATATCACCTCATACAAGATGAAGCATGGCACACCAAGAGCTTCCACATTGCTCCAAAGTCTCAACTTTATTCAAATGCTTAAACAAATTACAAATTTCTCCAGAGTTTTGATGCCTAAAGATCCATGAGCGAATGAGGAAAAATGAGCCTCATTATATAGCAAAGGCTAACAGCTAGAAACCTAAGTCGAATTGGCATGATGGAAGCCAATGGTCACCTAACCCAAATCGAATTTCAATCATATCAGCTCTCAACCAATCAAGTTACAAGTTAAAGGAGTTTACACCTAACACAAGTTGAGTTTGTAGCTTGTGTGGATGGGGAGGTGGCCTCCACCTAGGCAAGGCGCCCCCCATCCTACCTTGGAACTATCACCATACAATAGTGGGCTGCCATGTGTAGAAGTCGCACCCTAAAGTAGATATGCGTGAGCCTTCTTGAGATGGCGTGAATCCTTTGGCAATCAATGCATGTGGTTGGTGTGAAGTTGTTTGTTGAGTTGTAATAAGAGCCAAGCCATTTGATTGCACACATTTAGGAGGGCGCCTACCATAGGCTTCAATGCCATTCCACCAAACCATTTATCATGTGACACATCACAAAATCGATTTCTTGGTGAAGGAGGGCGAATTAGTTTGGAGAGATCCACTTGTGCTGACTGTATACTTGATTGAATGCTGATTGACATGATTGGAATCTTCATGAATGCTGAGTGCCATGTCATTTAGCCTTTTACTTTATTCCATTTGGATTATTTTGGAGAGATTTGGATTATCTCCAAAATAATCATTTTTATTATTTTAATTAATAATTTCTCTGTAAATGGCTTTTTAGAGAAAATATTAATTATGAGGTCTAAATGACATCTGAAACTTGGATCTAGCTGATCCATAGGTCATGTGTGATTTTTGGCTTATGAAACGAGCCATCAATCACTGAATTCGGACCCTAGACGACTGACATATTACAAATTATTATTTCTCTATTTAAACTATAGAGAAATTTATTAAATTTAAAAAAAAAAATTAAAAACCCAAATTCGATGGACTCGGTAAAATTTTTTCGAAATTTTTTTCTGAGGGTTTTATGGACCTAGGACATGACCAACACCTATTCTAACAGTGTCTAGTAGGCTTATATACATCAGTTGGCCTCTAATAACCCCCCATGGCTAAAATTTTCAAAATCGGGCATTCCAGCTTTGGAGGAGCGGGAGAAAACCTCATCGATTATACATCGCCTTAAGCAAAGTATAATTGACAAGGGAAAAAACTTCCTGGAATACCTTAGTTGCTTAATCAAGTCATGGGGAACCGAGACACTCAGATCCTACTAGCACACTTTATTACAAACCCCCATGGGGCCATGGTCATGTCAACTCAAAAAACAAAACAGGCTAACCAAAACTGGCTAGCCACAAATGCTGAATCATCTGATGCACTGGAGTCAAACACTTATCATGTTTGTCAAATGGCGGCTCTTCCGATAATCCAACTATGGTACAAATAAGTTGGTAACAGGGTCCACATGTCCTCCCAGTCATCTCATGAGGGCGTCTTCTTATGTATTGGGTGTTATCCACTAAATTGCACTTAGTGGATCCCAAATGAACCGTCGAAGACTTGAACAATCAAATTGTTCATCATCAGTGTTCCGTGATCCATCAGGCCAATTATTGGCCCTTTTTAAAAATAAAAATTGCATGTCCATACCCCCATGGGGAATTGTAATAAGTTGGTCTAAGCATGGTCTTTTTGTAATAGGCTTGGTTTACCTTAGGTTTATTTGTCAAGGGGATACTCTAGAGTGTTTTTTCCTTAGGAATTATGCGTTGCGCTTCAGTGATGTATAATTCCTGAGTTTTTCACTCACACCTCCAAAGCTGGAGTATTTTCCTTCGCGGTTGAACCTTGGGAGGTTATTAAAGCCTAGGTGTCTATGTATTTTTGCATGCTAGCCATCAATAATAAGTCGTATGGACATGAACTAAGGTCCCCTAGGACTTTGAGTCGATTCCGACAAAAATAATTTTTTTCGTAAACTTAAGCCATTTTTTAATGGTTTAAATGGAAAATTTCAAATTGTAATAAAAGTGTGGTCTAGAGGCGGATTTTGGCATGGGGATGCTCGTTTTCACGCTCAAAGCGTCCTCTTTACCCTAGGACCCACTTTTCCCTTGTTCCGGGTGATTACGTCGTCTCTGGGAGCATTATTCCTTAAAGATACGACAAAATGGCACATAAATGCTAATCACGCAAGAAATTGCGCCAAATATCAAAAAAATAAATAATAATAAAGCAAATGAGCATGTGATGAATGACTTGGCATTTCATCCTAAGAGGTGAGCGAATGTATTCATTAGTTAAAGTGTTACTTTGGATTCGTTTTAGAAGTCAAAGTTGAAGTATCCAATTAAGATATGCGCTCTCTCACACATTGGCGTCATCTCCACATGGTGTTTGGGCATTTGATGTGATATAAACAAGGTAGGGATGCGCCTACCTCTCGTGAGGTGTCACAATCCCTTTGGGATTGGCTTCCAATCAAGCCATAGTCAACTCCCATCACTCTGTGTTAACTATCCCTCATCACATGTGCGCCCCTCTCTTGGATTAGCACCCCCTCTCTTTGTAATTTCTATGTAAGGCAGCCACTTCTCCATTGTTAGAGATGGAAAATGGTGGAATCTCTGCTCTGATGTATAATTTAACTGTTAAATCTGTTGATGAATAAAAGGCTTTGGAGGTCTATCATGGTGTCTTTGGCTCAAGTTTGATGATCATTGTCTTATGTGTTTTCTGAGGTAACTGTAGAGTTCCTTTTGCATTTGCTTTACTTGTCAAAAATTAGCCTTGGAAGGATTAGTATTAATCAATAGGGGTGAGTAAAGAAGTTTATTTTCTTATTTAAAACACTTATGTTTAAGATAGAGAATTTACATGCTTGATAGTTTTTATGTATGCTCTTATCATCTTCGATTTAAGTTTTACTAATGGATTTGACAAGTTGTTTGGCAAGTGTAAGGGTTTCTTTTACAGGCGCTTCAATTTGGATTTATGGAGGAACTAGTTTGCTTGCTTCATTATTTGAATTCTTTGTGAAGAGGATATAGTCTCTCTCAACGCCACCGGAGCAACTCCATCGCCCAAGTTCAAAACGGCTTTGGTTTTCTTCCTTTCTCCCTCTTCTTAATTTTAAAGAAAAATCTCCTTGGTTACTTAAGCTTATTTCTTAGATCTGATTACTAAATAGGATTACATCATATTTCAGATCTGATTTATAAGTTTTACATGCTTAGGTCTAGATTGCTTCAAAAGATTAAAATTATTTATTTGAACTAGATCTAGCTTCAAAAAGTTTTTCTTGTACAAGTCAATATTGATAGATCTAAAGGCTTGTTAGTTTAGCTTATGTTTTGGGCATTATAAGATTATATCGAGCAAATTTAAAAGTGTTTCATTTGCTGTCCCAAAAGGCAGCTAAGATCCACAAGAAAGATCCCTTTCTTGTGTTCATATTTTGTATTTCATACTTGGACAAATTTTCGAATTTTTTTTTTTGTAAAATTTTTTGGTTGTCCAAAAAACACTTTCAAAGTGTTTTTGGGCACTTTTGGAACTAATAACTTGCTTCTTTTTAGCAGGTTGAAAGAAAAAGAGAGAGAAACTTTGGTGAATTTTCGAATTTTGGGCCATCCAAGGCACCCCGGGACCTCTCTTCTTCATAAAACTTGTTATTTTAAAGCATTGTAAGCTTAGTGATCCCATTTTACAAGGGATCACAAGAATTTCTATGTTGTAATAAGCGAGTAAAAAGAAAAGCAAGTGGGCTACCCAGCACCCACACACCATCCCCCATGGGGGGATACACAATTTTTTTTATGGTGTGATTTTTTCTATCAAATTTTATTTCCTGTTTAAATAAACCAATCTAGAGTTAAAATTTAACATTTGAAGTGTCCGATCCAAATATCGGCCTTCAAACTCACTCAGGACGTAGGAACACTTAATTTCTTATTTTCGCAGGCAATATACTTTACATATCAAGCAAGTTTTATTTTTTCGAAGTATTTTTTCCAAAAAAATCAGTACTAACCCACCACGCTCTACCGAAGTACCGAAAGGGAAAAGATATTCATGGTGTATTTATTAGTTCAAACATTTTTCTATTCAGTCTTTACTTTTGATAAATAAACTTGGCATTGCTTTCCCGAAGTATGCTCTCGCCGTCACATAAAGTGCTTTGCCTGAGTACGCGATCGGATGATCCGAAAAGAGATTCTTTGTCTATATTAATTAGCATAACATTTTTCTTTAGTCATTTATCTTTTATGCAATAAAAAACGGAACAAACATCCAGTTGCCAACTCAAAGTATGCTCTTTCCCCTTGTGGGCATTTGCCTGGGCCTGTGGGAAATCAGAAAGAGTTGTAACTACTCCTTAATTCTTCACATCTAAATAAAAACTCATACTAATAAAACTAACTACCTTGAACATAGTGAAAATTCGACACTCAGACCTTAATTATTGTATGGGGAAATTTCTCAGGAGAAGCGGGAACCGCTGGGAGGCGACCTCAGGGCATAGTTAGGCTACACCCTTGTTGGTGTAGTGTTGAACACCGCCCTCCAGACTCCATTCCAACCCACACGTCTTCGTGAGGAGCCACCTTTAGTTAACTTCCATACATTACTCCTTGTACCTCACGGTATATCTGGAGCTCCCCCTTCCCGTAATAAAATCCCATCTCATAATAAATTAAAACTGACCAAGAAGCATTCGCAAAACATTTACAATACAACAACACGCATTTTTTTGACTCCATTTTGACACTCATATTGTTTAGAGTATTTCAAATTTTTATCAGATCTTATATTGCTCATATCTATCTTATGCTGTTGAATGTAATTTATATTTTGCAAGTGATTTTTGCTTCTAGTTAAATCTTAATGAAAACTCCTAAACAATTGACCCGATCATAAACCTAAAGCTTAATCAACCGTAGTAACTCATAGTGACTACCCCCTTGGCTTCGTTAGGAGTTCTGCCTAAACGAAGGAGTCAAGATCAAGTGACAGTACTTGACTCGAGACTTGCCACCCAAGGAACGCACCTAAGCAGCTTGAAGATTTCTGCTGCGATAACCCCCAGGTGCGTGTTTCGGCAACAACATTGGGGATACACATCCTAGTGACATTAGTCACTTTATGATGTATCTTGTACTTATTGCATATGGAGCTTGGTCTAGTGAAGATATTATTACCTCCTAGCCACCCCAACATGATGTTATGTTGTTGTTCCTAGTCACATGTTATGTCATATGTTCCCCTAGGGCATCATTGAGGGAACACGTCCTGCTCTTTTTGAGTGATCCATGTATATTGTAGCAGACACATATTAGTCGTTGATCTCATTGTAATATCTTTTGATCTTAACCACTAATCTAAAAAATGGTTAGGGTTTTGGTCTCTCCCGATTCTATTTAAAGGAGAGAACCCCCTTTAAAGAGATTTTTGTAGAAATTCTTGGATCTTCTTTGTGGGTTGTTCTTGTACTTGATTGAAAGTCTATTTCTCTTAGCATTTGAGATATTGTTTGTGGATCCAAATATTTTTGTGGAGAGAGTGTTTAACTGTAGCAGGGCGACTTCAACTTGGGCATTTTTACAGGGGTTCCTCAACTTGTTTCTCTTGAAGCCGCTTTGTATCAGGGGGTTTTCAATAACATCTTTGATCTTTGATATGCTCTTTGATATTTCTCATGCTTTTACACTCTATTTCTTATGAGCATCAAATCTCACTTCGGTAGTTTGTTTGTGTAGGAGAGAGGGGCACACTACCTTCCTTGGGCAAATCGATTTCACGTGGGGTACACCATCAAATCGTTTCAAACTGATCGAGAAGGGATAGATCATCACTTGCAAGCAAGGTTACACGAACCGTGGGTGCAATCAAAATCAGTTGAAGAATCCGATATGGGATTCGATACTTGTCCAAAATTAGGAATCAGGGATTTAGAACCCTAACACGAATTTTTTTATAATATATATATATATATATATATATATATATATATATATAAAGTAAATTAATAATAATATATATTTAAAAATAAAAAATAAAAATCTATAATTTTAAAAAAATCACAAATTTAAAATCATATACAGGCTTACAACTTAGGCCCTACAGGTAACAGTTAACATCAAATTTCAATGCATCATACATTCATGAATCATCAATGATCAATGATATTGATCATACATGTAACATTTACATCATACATTTAAAGTTGTAACGTGATCATACATCGTATTCGTAACATGAAACATCATAGATTCATAGAATCATACATGTAATTTTTATATTTGAAACCAAATTTAATTTCATACAATAACAACAAGTCAGTGATAGTAACATTATGATCATACATCAATGAGCAATAGCATCATAGATTCATGTTGAAATAATGTAACTTTCAAGAATATTCTACTTGTATTATTCCTCCTTCGAGAGATGTCATTAATGTAAAAGAGCATGTAAAAGTCATGAGGTAAAACCTCCATTGTAAGTCGGGTCATTAGTACCCAAAAGAATGTAATATAAATATTATTTGAGTCTCACTAGAGAGGTCGGCCTAGTCAAGTTAGTGAGGCCGACCTAGTTAGGTTAAATGTCAAGTAAAAAGTAAAGTATAAATAGAGAGTGTCTCCTCTCATTTGTACCATTAATTCATTCACTCACTCAAGCATTGTGCACTATAGGAAAGAGGAAGATTGCGAAGGAGGAGGATTATTCTTGGCTCTAGAGTTTGGGTTTTGTCTCTTTTTCTTATGAGACTTATTTCTTTGGGCATTGTACTTTGGTAATCTATATTGAGGAAGTTCTTGCTGGGTTTTCTTCCCCTTGAGGGTTTCCCAGGATAAATTGTTGTGTACCTTGTGATTGTGTGTCTTTCAGGGATCCTATTTATGCTGTTATTGTGAAAATGTATTAAATGCTAATGAAGTAGGAATCTAAGTTATTGCAGCATATAAATTCAGCATGGTTTCAGAGCTAGACTAAAAAGAGCAGCTCTCACTAGGTTAAAATTCTCTCTTTCTTCAGGAAAGAAAACTTAGGGCTTTCTACTGATTTTTTTTTGAGTGCAAGTGGTATTGGCAAGTGCACCTCTCCTAGGCGCATCTTTTGGCACCTAGATCGAAATTTTTCAGTGGCTAGATTTTCCAGAAAGTCAAACCCTAGTTTGACTTGGGACCAGAAAAACCAAAAAACCAGAAAACTGCAGTCCATAATTTCGCAAGTCCAGTTTCAGGGGTTAAATCTTGGATTCTTCAGAAATTGATTGTACCATCATACTCGCCTCAGTCAAGCGCATCTTTTGGTGAGTTCAGTTTTCATTTTTTGGTCCTTTTCTGCTCTCTAGGATAAGATGGCCCCAAGCACTAGGCTTGATGACAAGTTGGCAGGTATAGAAAATTTCCGTGCTTGGAAATACAGAATTGGACTCATTCTATGTAATATTCCCTTTTTAACTATAGTGGAATTTACTGAGGATTGATGCCATATACACCTTCAGAGGATCTTTAACATGGTTATTAGATCACCGGTAGATAAACAGGGGCCACTGGAGCTGAAGGCCACCTGCATGCATGACATTCGAGCATTATTTCATGATGCATGCACTGATTGAGTCTCCAGACACACTGCATGCAAGTCAACTGCGAATTAGAAGATAAATTGACCTAATTAGGTCAAAAGTTAGGTCTGACAGGTGAATGCTATAAAAGAAAGGTAAAGCTAGTGAAGAAGACCTGCTTATATGATTATTGATTTGTGGTTTCGGATTGGAGAGCTCAACGAGCTAAGTTGGGGTTGAGTGCATGCACTCAGCTAACTAGTGCATTTCGACAGCGAAATCTATCTGCCCTAGTCACTATCAGGTTGGATCATCCAGATCTAGCACAACTTATCATCAGTTATTACTATTCTTCGGTTTCTACAGAGTTCGAGTTATATATTGGGCAAGGAAGTTCACCCTCTCTACATGGGCGCATTGCTCAAAGAGGATCTCTTCATATTTTATTATCCAGGCACCTGTTCGTTTTCATGTTGGTTCTAAACTTCTCAGAGCAACATTATTATACTATTCCTGGAAGAGGAGCTTCCCAATCATCTTGAGCATATATTTATCAGCATCTCAAGCTTTCAGAGAGCGCATTTATCTGCATGGGCGACTTTCTCTGAGGCTATCACGTTTTCTATCCGAGAGGGTGGAAGCTCTGCATGCTTCTTCTACTGTGACCAGAGGGGGCCTATTACCCCAGTGCACCACTTCTAGAATCACCCTTGCTTATCCAGATCCTCCTTTCAACAGTCAACAAGCTAGGAATTGCGCATTTATCTCAAGGGCGCAATCTCTTGAGAGGATTCAGCTTTATCTCACTTATTCATCGACACAATTCTCGCATGCTAGGCTTATATTGATAAGCATCATCAGATCTATCTATTGGTACGTACATGCATCACTTCTTCCTATTTTATAGCATTTCAGTTTATCTGGGTTATATATCTGCATGCAAATGCATGCATGCAGAGGTTAGTGCATATTTTCATACTCTATTGAGACATAAGACTACTAGCCAACTACAGTACAACACAAAAAAAGGAAATTACAAGTTTGGGATATTACAGTGGTATCATAGCATGTTCCTCGCCAGCTATGGGAGCATGCAGTTATTAACAAATAGATGAATACAGAGTTTCAGATTGAAAAGAGTAAAGGCAAAGAAACAATGGCAGAAGATGATAAAGTAGCGTTTAGTAGCCTCATTTCCGCTCTGAAGGAACTGTTATCACACCATAGAAGTTGGGCTACTATTCTTGCTGAGCAGATATCTGCACATTTCAGAACTTTGCTTTTACAGAGATCAGTTATGATGAGCTTGTATTTTGCAATGTTCCCCCAAGGTTCCGAGACGGCGGGACGCGGGTGCGGGGAGACGCACATTCGGGACGTGTGGAGACCACCCCCAAATTTTAGAGAAATTCGGGGGGACGGCGGGACGCGAGAGTTATAAATTTTTTTTAAAATATTAAAAATATGCAAAATATAAATCCCAACAATAACAAACCATCCCATGCAAATTAGTGAATTACTAAACACTACATTCATCATTGTGCAATCATTGTGCAATCATGCAATGTAAATGCAAAGTTCAAACAATTTACACGATTCATCATAATTATATTAATATATGAATCTATGATTAACATGAACATCATATTTTATGTTTGTCACTTTTGAGTCTTTGTCATTTGATATTTCAGTTTTGAGTCTCGCCGGACTTTCGGAGTTTCGGGCGGGATGCCCACAAGTCTCGGAGTTTCGGGCGGGACGCCCACAAGTCTCGCCGAAGTTTCGGAGTTTCGGGCGGGACGCCCACAAGTCTCGTCGCCCACTGAAACGTTTCGCTGTGCGTTTCGCCAAGTTTCGCCCAAAGCGGGACGTCCCGAAACGTTTCGCATGGAGTTTCGGAGTCCCCGGGACGCAAGAAACGTCGAAACGCGTCCCCGACCCTTCGGGACGCGTCCCCGTGGAACACTGGTATTTTGAGATCACTCATGGATCATAGCAGTATATTGTATCAGACTTTTATTAGACCTTGTGCCAAGGCTGAGCCTTGAGAGCTTAGATTTGATGACTGATGTGACCCTTTGTTCCATACAGTTTCAGTTCATTGCCCAGTGATATTGTAGCAGTGTTTCAGATGTATATTGATGATTATTATGATGTGATGTGACCTCTGGACTTCTGATTATTGACTTTGGATTACTATCTTGTTGTTTTAGTCATCTTCATAGCATTAACTTGGTATATGATTCATGATGTGGTAGTACTATTCAAAAATGAAATATCTTGGATGATGTTATAATTATAAAATGGATGTATTACTTGCACATTTAGGTTTTCTGACAATACTCATCGGTTTCATTACCCTCCTATGAGCATAGATATGGTCTCCCTTGACATCCTTGTCTGCTAGCTCAGGCACCACATTCATTTGACTCCACCATCCATGACCTTCCTGATTTGGTTTTCACCCTTGACTTGCCTTCTTAACTTCTTGATACCGAGGACTTCCCCATTTCTGCCTCTGTGTTGGACAGCATCCATGTTTGTGTTGTGTCTTGGCTTTGAGTGGTGACAGAACTTGCCTTTGGTGAGTTGGATTGTATGCCTAAATCATTTTGGTCGGTTGTCCGGATGTTTGGCATTGTGCAGAAGTCCCCCCTAGTCACTTGAGATGTTGTTGGCTAAAACTGAAAGCTCATGTACTACTTGTATTGGAAATGTATTATGAAAGCCTGTGAACTTAAAATTCTAGAATGTGTTTCTTAACACACGTGAATAAAGGCTATAGCGATGAACTGCTAAAATACCCCTTGAAGGGTATAGAAAAGGTCCAAAAAGCAATGGTTACTCAAAGTTATATCTATTATTGCTGACCTTGTGTATATGAATATACCCCGGATGCAAGCTGTGATTTGTTGTGCTTCTTAGCACACGTGAAATCCCAGAGGGGTCATGTAGGCCAAAAAGGCCATGGAAATGAAATGAATGATCCTAATGAACCTAGATCAACTTGATGTAGACATGATGCCTAAGTTGAATAAACACTCTCTAAACAACTTATCTATTTGTGAGGCACAACCCTTCCCCTTGTTATTTGTCCGGCACAGAGTGTAGCTCCCCCTTTCCTCGTCCAAAGTGTCACCTAATTGAGTTTGGTCAAGTCATCCCCTTTGCCTAGCTTGGTTACTTAGCCCTCACCCTTGGCTAGCAATTAGACCATGTCCAATGGGTGAGTCTGTCATTAGAGGTTTTGTGCAAGTAAAATATAAATAACATTAAATATATATATGTATTAACTGCCATGGAATGATGTTTATACTTTAAGTTAAGTTGTGATTGTGATTAAAGGAACATGTCTTAGTCTATTGTTGTAATATTGTCCTTGGTTATATCTTTACCTAGTCAAACATAGTTTGACCATGGTCATTCTTGGGCTCCATGATGATGTGGACCATCTGTGATTATGGATGATGATTGATGGTCCCACATATCCTTATTGATGGACATATGATTCAGATGATGATTGATGCAGTTGAGTAGTTTTATTATTATTTCAGGATCATCAGATTTTACACTATCCAGGTATGGTGGACCCTACAGTTGACCTCTCAGGTCAACCCATGGTGTATGAGTACACATTTCTAGTAGACTTGGGTCTTTTGGATCCATTGAGACACTTGTCCTTCAGTTCCGGGCACTTTTGATAGTGATAGATGCAATTTTCCACCTATTGACTAGTTTTGGGCATGCTGACCCAGCCTGTCCAGCAGAGGCTTGGAGGCTAGTCGTTGCCTAGGGCGCTGTGTAGGAAGGGGGTGGTCCAACCACTTGTTTTTACCATTATGCCCCCCTTCCAGACAACTTGGTACCTTCAGTTTGACAGTGCAGGCACCCTGGGTGGCAGCTTGAGCAGTTTCAGGGTTTTTCAGGAGATTAAAAAATGGAATAAAAGGGTCACCGAGGAATTCGATTTGGGCAATTGAGGCAAGGTTTTGGCACTTGGTCTTCGTAGAGGTCTTCTAGGGTGAACCCCTCCATCTTCTAGATCAGTCAGCATCAGTCAGTGGGGTCCACAGTGGCCACAAGAGGCCTTTTATTGCATGTCTCTATCAGTTTTGGAGACATGATTTTGATCATTGGTATCATTTGGATATGTCATAGTCCCATTATTTTATATTATTGTGCCATGGGGATGAGCTAGTAAGGATTGATGCCTTCTAGCCCCACCATGTGTGTCTTGAGTCATGTCCATGTCATATTAGGTGGGCCCATGTATATTTAACCCCCTTTGAGGGATGACGTCACCCTCCTTAGTCTTTTTGAGGGATGACATCACCCTCCCTTTGAGTGATCCATGTGTTATATTGTAGGCTCATCTTAGCCATTGATTATATTGTTAGATCTTTTGATCTCAACCACTCATTTCAAAAAGTGGTTTGTGGTTTAGGGTTTTGGTCTTTATTATCCTATATAAGGAAGAGACCCCCCCTATTGTAAAAGCTATCTAGAGATTTTTGGCTCTTGGGTATTGGAATAAAAATACTTTCTTGGGCATCTTGTATCTTGGAGTCGGAATGCTTGTGGTGATTGTAAATGCTTCTTCCTCTGCACTGACAGACATTGGTTGCCATCTTGATTTTATCTTCAACTAACATTGTTTTGTAGGCAAAGAGACGATTTTGAGGAGTGCGTATTGGTGGGGAGGCCTACCCTACAAGCTTCAAGAGGACGTTTTGGGTGACAGGGATTTGTTTTGTCTTTGTACCAACAATTTCATTTTCTTCATCCCTTTGCTTGCATCTACTTCCATTCTTGTTTATCGATTGATCTTTGTGTCCTTGATTGACAGGAATAGGGAGGCCGATTTGGTTGAAGGAGGCAAAACGTTTGCAGGAAGGGCTCATCAAAGTTTGGCATTTGATCTTTGTGGGAAGTAATCCTCATCTCAAGTCTCTTCCATCTTCATTTTCCAGGTATGTTCCATGAGGTATGATATTCTTCTATCCTATCCATCTACTCTCTTAGATCTCGAAACCCTCATTGATTAAAACCCTCATTTTTATATTTTTCTAGATCTACTTGGATCTAGCTTGGCTTTGGGGATAATAAAAAGAACCCACCTCTATAGCATCCACGACAATTCGGATCTATAGTTTGGTGGCTATTGGCCTTCATTTGACACATTTTCCAAGGCACCTAGCTCTCCTTGAGGTAATTCGCACTCATAGAGGAAGGCTAGTTGGGCTAGATCCTTGACATGGGTAGGTGAGATCCCACTTGATTTGCATAGATCCACCTTGATTACCTACCCCTGGTGCTTCACCTTGTGGGCCCCATTCCTCATTTTGAGGGATTGAGCCTCACTTGGGTCACTTGGTGATGCATTTTCAATCCTAGATCTATGGAGATCTAGCTCATATTGGGGCATGCCATTCTAAACCCACCTTGATAATTGCCTAAACTAACCCGATCTACATTTTGGCATAATTTGGACTCCATTTGCCCCCTCATCTCAAGGCACTAGTCTCCCTTGGGAAATTCGCATTCCTTGGGTTACTGGCCTTTTCCTAGATCCCATATGTGGGTGTTGTCTATCTCATCTTAGATCCATAGATCTACATCATTGCATCCACTTAGTGCCATCTCATCCCTAATTTGACCAAGTGGGTCCCATTTGGACCATTTTCCACTTTTTAAGGAGTGGGCCCCACTTGTGTGTTTTCATGGTACTAGATCTATTCATTAAGCTTCCTAAGTGGTCCTAGTCATTCATTGGTTGAAACACTTGTCACCTCTTAAGCCTTTTCAACCATACTTAAACTCTTTGGTCCACTTAGTTCTCACTCATTGGTTTCCGTAACTCAATTTACACGTTTCCCTAGGAACCTTTGGGATAACTAATCTTCATTGATTGGCTAGGGTCTCCCCCTTGGTCTTGATTTATCTTGATCTAAAGTGAAGAGTGCCTCGGTTATCGTGACTCCCAGCTTGCATTGGGAACCGTGGCATCTCTTGGGTCACCTCTTTAGTTGTCTGTCTCCTCTACCATCCCGGATGGGATACCTCTAGGGACAACTACAAGTTGTGTGATAACATTTTTGGCGCTGTTGCCGGAGAGGTAGAGGCTTACCTTAGGTGTTTGTGAGTATCCATGCATAATTCATATCTTATCGCATCCAGATTAATCTTATCATTTCAATCCTTAACTTAACCATAGCCATCTATTTATCACTCATCTCTCCTTGCTTATTAACGACATATCATCTTGGTAGAAGAGAGTTAAAATCTACCTGGCGACTCCACATAAGCGACTCCACTGGTGATCGATCCTTTCATTATCTAGAACCCATGGGGTGCATCAATTTGTATTTTAGTTTTTGATTTTCTAGTAATTGCCATCCATGGCCGCTTTTGAGCGACCTAGGACTTTCGGTCGTTTAAAAGTTTTTGACTTCTAAAAAATTGTTGGGTATCCTCATCATATTCCTCATCAAGCCTGTGAAAGGTTGCCTAAATTCGATGGAAGTTATGAAATCTCTGCTAAAAGGCACCTTGAAATCTCTAGGGAAATTTTTAACGAATTATCTATAACCCATGAGGATGTATGTATGAAACTATTGGCCTCATCTTTCCAAGGAAGAGCTGAGCTCTGGTTCTTGAATTTGAAGACCAATAGCATTTCCGGATATGACATGTTTGAAAATAAATTCTTAGAAGAATGGGGAAGTGAATTCGACGATATGTATATTTCAAATCAAATCCAAGATCAAAACCTTCCCCTTTCCGATCCTATTGTCGAATCAATTAATAACCAAATATCAAATGAATTGTCAACATCCGGAGATGACCCCTCCTGCCCAATTTCTTTTGAGGATGAGTCTCCCACTTTTGAGTCAATCGAAAGTCAAATCCCTAACCATTGTATAAATCATAAGTTTTCAAATTTCTTTTTAGGTAGCCGTAGTCCTGATCCTGAGGAACTTTCCGAGGATGAGCCTTTAGTCAACAAGTCTATTGAAGTTCCTCCTTCGGAGAAACTCATTAGTCATTCTATCTTTATTGATCATTTAATTCCTTATCACCTTTTTGAAGAAGAAGAAAGTGGGGACATTGACCAAAATCCTTTAGTAGTGCTTTTGCATGATCATTGTGCAAATAATCAGGATGTTTTAAATGAACTTGTTAATTTTCTCCTTGACAAATTAAATAAAAATGATCATTTATCCTCATATGAATTTAATGATGAATCAATAGAAGGTCAATCTCAAGATGAGGATGAATTAGTGAATCACACTAGATGCTCTAATCTTTGTTCTACTTCTTATAATAAGTCTTTCTCCATCCTTAGCTTCATCCAATTCTTAGAATTAGAATCTTGTCCTCAGTTTGTAAATATTAGACTTCATCAAAAGTTTGAAATCATTCCTAGGATAAATAGTATTGCTTTAAAAGGGCTTTCCTTTTGTCAAATTCCGAGGCCAATTTTTCCTATCAATCTGGGAGAAAATGCATCCACCCTCCCTGCCTAGCCTTTTCAATCTTTTTGGGGTTGGTGGTCTAGTCAATCTTTTGCTTTTGAAATTTTCAATAGGAAGTATAAGCATGATTACATGTTTGGAGAAAAAACACTTCGTTTCCCTTTTCAGTCACTTTGGAATCAAAATGCTTGTTGTCAAGTTATCAATCATTCTTGGTGGTTAGAAAAGGTGTTTAAAGATCAATTCCATCTTTTCTCCATTTTTGAGCATCAAGTGGGTTTGACTTTGATTTTTTGTCTTTTAAGCCTTAATTTGTCTCCGTTTGGTTTTTATTTGATCATCATTCCCAGGGAGAAACAAATTGAGTATGTAAGAGAGGTGAATAAAGAAAGTAATATGAGTCAAGAGAAGTCAAATTTTTCATCACATATTTTTCCTCCATCCATCTCGAAGTTTAGCTTGCATAATTTTTATGATCCTATTGATTCTTTGATGTAGGATGTTTGCATCAGTCAGTCTTCTCCTTGGCCTGATTTCATTTTGCACCATTCAGAACCTTTTGAAATTTTTGAACAAATCAGGAAGATTGTGCTATCAAATTCTTTAATCTTTAACCCAATCCTGACTTGTTTTATTAATGAAAATCAAAGAAGAATCATTAACATGTTTGATGAATGGTTGCACTGGATTTATGATTTCACCTAGCATTTGTCTGACTGTTTAGAGTAGGTAGGCTTTCAAATAAGATCATTTGAGCAGTAGGATTTGTGTGTTTTCCTTTTTCTGAGTGCCGAGTTTTGTGTTTTTTTTTTTTTTTTGATGAGTTTTTCTTCATGTTGAGTTGTTGATTGAGTTGAGTCTTGCTCCTTCCTAAGCTTTTCTCACCTCTTGCATGCATTTGAAAGTAGTTAGTAACTTTTTGAGTTCTTGTTGTCCTGCTATGTTGAATGAGTTGAGTATGCCTTCTTGAAAAAGCTTTCCTTTCCTCTTGCACAGTAAAATGATGCTATGTTAGATTAGTATTTCATTTACGCATTTTAATTTCTGTTATAGAATAGATTTCATTTTCAGTTTTATTTTATATATCTCCCATACATGCTTCATGTGGTATTCTAGTGGCTATGAGCGCAGATACAGTAGCAAAATAAAAGATGAAAGCAAGGATGATGAGTTGTTGGATTGAAGATTGATGTAGAGCAGTTCGAGACCAGAGGTTCTGAGGTTCTCAAGCGCTCTCTCCCTTAGAGCACTTGTTCCAGCTGGAGCTAGATGTTATCACACCATAATAGCTGGGCTACTATTCTTGCTGAGCAGATATCTGCACATTTCAGAGCTTTGCTTTTACAGAGATCGGTTATGATGAGCTTGTATTTTGAGATCACTCATGGATCAGAGCAGTATATGGTATTAGACTTTTATTAGACCTGGTGCCAAGGATGAGCCTTGAGAGCTTAGATTTGATGACCGATGTGACCCTTTGTTCCATACAGTTTCAGTTCAGTGCCTAGTGATGTTATTGCAGTAGTGTTTCAAATGGATATTGATGATTATTATGATGTGATGTGACCTATGGACTTTTGATTATTGACTTTGGATTACTATCTTGTTGTTTTAGTCATCTTCATAGCATTGACTTGGTATATGATTTATGCTGTGGCAGTACTATTCAAAAATGAAATATCTTGGATGATGTTATAATTATAAAATGGATGTATTACTTGCACATTTAGGTTTTTTGACAATACTCATCAGTTTCATTACCCTCCTATGAGCATAGATATGGTCTCCCTTAGAAAGCTTCTAACATAGTTTCACTTAGGATTTTGTGGAGGTCATTATGCAACAGATACGACAGCCCATAAAATCCTCAAAGCAGGTTACTACTGGCCTACTCTTTTTGGAGATGTACATAAGTTTGTTAGATCTCGCCTCTAGTGTCAAATGTTCACTGGGAAGCAAAAGTTGGTAGCCTTACCTTTAAAGCTAGTAGTTGTTCAAGAATCTTTCTAGCAATGGGGTCTTGATTTCATTGGTCAGTTTTTTTGCCACCTGGATGCACACCTGGGAAAACGCGGCAGAAATCTTCCAGCTGCTCGGTGTGGCCTTGTGGGCAAGTCAGAGTTAAGAGTTGTCACTTGAAACTTAACTTCTCCGTCTAGACTTACTCCTAGCGAAGCCAAGGGGGGTGGACCCTAAAAAGGAAAAAATCTAGGTGTTTAATCTATGGAAAGAAAAAAACAACTAATCTAGGAGTTAATAAAATGAAAACTATTTTTTTTATTTCACCAACTATGAGAGCAAATAGAAATTGAAAGTTCAACCCATAAGACATCCATTATCATCATTTTGCATACATAAATTGAACAAGATAATAATCAATAAGACCAGTGGCCAATATAAAGATGCATAAAACTGAAAAGTGCCTTGGAGTGCTTTGATGTGTCAAATGAGTATTGCAAGTGTCTCTATTGGTAAATTTTATTATTAAGGTGATGGTAATTAGTGGGTGTGGCATTGGCCTGGTCCTGGGGAAATCAGAAAGAGTTGCAATAACTCCTTAACTTTTCACACCTAATTAAAAACTCATACTAATAAAATCAACAACCCCAAACATAGTGAAAATCCGGCACTCAGACATTAGTTATTGTGTGGAGAAATTTTTCAGAAGAAGTGGGAATCACTGGGAAGAGACCTCAGGACACCGTTAGGGTACACCCTTGTTGGTGTAGTGTTTGTTATCGCCTATTTTGTACCATGGTTGGATTATCTAAAGAGCCGCCATGTGACAAACATGATGAATGTTTGTACTCCAGTGTATCAGATGATCCAGCTTTTGTGCCTAGCTAGTTTTGGCTAGCCGGTTTTTGTTTTCAGTTGACATGACCATGGCCCCTTGGGGGTTTGTAATAAAGTGTGCTAGTAGGATTTTGAGTGGCTCGGTTCCCCATGACTGGATTAAGCAACTAAGGTATTCCAGGGAGTTTTTTCCCTTGTCAATTATACTTTGCTTATAGCCGAGCTATAATCGATGAGGTTTTCTCCCGCTTCCTCCAAAGCTGGAATGCCTGATTTTGAAAATTTTAGCCATGGGGGATTATTAGAGTCCAACTGATGTATACAAGCCTACTAGACACTATTAGAATAAGTGTTGGTCATGTCCTAGGTCCCTAGAACCCTCAGAAAAAATTTCGAAAAACTTTTACCGGCTCTGTCGAAATTTGGGTTTTTAATTATTTTTAAATTTTAATAAATTTCTCTATAGTTTAAATAGAGAAATTTCAATTTGTAATATGTCGGTCATCCGGGATCCGAATTCAGTGATTGAAGGCTCCAGACTTAAGCCAAAAATCATTCATGATCTCCGGACCAGCTAACCCTAAGTTTCAGACAATTATTTGGTCTCATAATTAATATTTTCTAAAAAAATAAAAAAATGAGAAATATTAATTAAAATATTCAAAAAATAATAAATTGGAGATAATTTAAATCTCTCCAAAAAAGGCCAAATTGAATAAAGTAAAAGTCAAAATGACATGGCAAAAAGCATTCATGATGATTCCAGTCAACTCCCAGTGCATTCAGTGAGGCATCCAGTCACAACCAGAGATCTTCAATCAAGAATTTCGCCCTCCTCATGTGCAAATTCGTTTTTGTAATTTGGCAATTGATTAATGGGTTGTTGGATTTTGAAATCAATGCATGTGGGGCTCCTTCCTCAAATTATGGGCTCCTCTCAAGTTGCAACTCCTTGAAACTCGACTTATGTGATTGTATATTGCTCCAAGCCAAGATTTGATTGGTTTGTAATTGGAATTTGGAGTTTTGTCAAGTGTTTTTGGCTCTCCTTATGCCAAATTCGAATTTGGGTTTTAGCATTGAGTTTTGTTATAAAAGGAAGCTTTTGGGCTCTATTCCTCATGGAGATTTTGAGCATGAACACTCTGCCAAAATACTATTGTAATATTTGTTTGATTTTTGAATAATATATTGACTTTGGAGGTCCATACAAGAGCTTTGGGGTTGTCTTTCACATTGCTTGGTGATATTCTTCTCACCTTATTCCTTGTCTCAAGTTTCGCATTATTTAATATATGTTCTATAAATCATAGAAGTGTATTATTCGGTTTAACCTAAGTCACCTGACACGGGGACACGAGACACGCAGGACACGAAAATACGAGAGTCCGACACGGACACGGTGACCCCCGGAATCAGGACACGTAGGACACGTTTTATATACATATATATATTTTTAAAAAATATATTAATATTTAAAAATATATTAATATTTAAAAATATAGACATATAGATCCAAAAATCTTTAGAAACTAGAACATTTACAATTTACAAATATGAAATATTCAATAGAAATTAGAATGAAAACACATTAATGATTAGTAGATTACACATTGTCATTCACAAATCACGATTCAGTATTCAGTATTCACGAATCACAACACATTTCACATTTGTCATTCACAAATCAAAATGAATTATGAGACACATAGATGCATGTCGGAACCATATTTCTCATTAAGTCATCAAAATCAAAATGTATACATATATGTCGGAATGCCACTGGGCACTGGAAAATGCCAAATAGACTAATAGTAAATACAAAAACAGGTGGATCAAGATGGGAGAATCCCATATGTCAATAGTCCTCCATCATGCCTGAATCAACATACTCATCACTGCATTAATCCTCATCCTCCTCATCCTCATCCTCCTCCCCCTCCTCCTCCTCTCTGCCCATCTGATGACCTGCATCTGCTGCTGTGGAGGATGACCCCTCTATACGATCACTATCATCAAAAGTGACCGACTCTAGCACTGGATCATTAAGATCCATGTTGGATAATGCCAACTCAGTACTGCTGTCCAAATCCATATCATCAGGAAAGACATCCCACATCTTTGTCTTTCCCTTCGCCCACTCCTCCCTCTTCCTGTAAATAAGACGAAGGTTGGAGTGCACATACACCATCGACTCTGCCCTAGACTGCTTAAGCCTGCTCTTCTTCACACTGTACAAGTTCCCATATGTGCTCCAATTCCTCTCACAACAAGAGGATGATGTAACTTGAGAGATGACCCTAAAGGCTAACTTCTGTAGAATAGGGGATGTTGCCCCATGAGTTGCCCACCAAGCATAGGGTTTCTTACCCTCCCTATCTCTAAGTACATCATAGCCTCCAAATCTCCCAGTGCCGGTGGAAAAATCTACAAAGCCATCCTCCACCTCCTCAAACATGTCTCTATCCTGAAATAGCCGTCTAAGTGCTATCTTCCTCCCATTTGCAATCTCTGCATCCATGTGAGGAGGGACTCTGTGTGAGGCCCCCGATCCACCAGTGAGCCACTCCTGAGTGTAGAACTTGGGGCTCAAGGAGTGGGCCAAGCAATGCAAAGGTGTGCAATTCTTATCCCACCTGGAGATAAGAATATCGCAAATAATGGTCCATAAGTTCTCTGCCGATGTCCCATACTCGGGACACTCATTCTCCATGACAATGGACCTCATGGACTCAATCATGGAATCCCACCCCTCATAAACCTCTGCTAGGATGGGCTGGTCCGTGTCTGCAAACCGCAACAAAGAAATGATTGGCTCCATGATCTTAATGGTAAGATCCACCGTGTCCCACCAACCAGCATTTAACACCATGTCCTTCACCTTTTGTGAAGCAGCCTGATCTGTCTTTCTCCAAAAAGCCCAAAACTCTGAAATCACCATGGACCCAAGAGCGGTTTTGACCTCCCTCAACCTCTTGAGCATGATGAATGAGGAAGCAAACCGAGTATCTGCAATCTTCAGCAATGAAAGCTATGTGTACTGTTTGTAGATGGTGAGGGCATTTGTGTGGTTTTGTACAAAGTTACGGATATGGCGTGCATCCTCAATAAGGTTGTCAATCCATGCCACATCCGAAGCAATGGCTTTCAGTGCTAAATTCAAGGAATGGACAATGCAAGGTGTCCAAAAAACCTGTAAGAGTAATAAAAGCATGTATCAATGACTCTACAACACTAACATTGCAATGACCAAATTCAAACAATGAGCAAATTAGAAATGAAAGGTGTCCAAAATGAACATACCTGTGGATATTTAGCTTCCACAATCATGCCAGCAGCCTTGCAAACAGGTGCATTGTCCGTGATGATTTGTACACACGACTCAACACCTACTTCTTCAATGGTTTTGATGAATAAATCACCCATAAATTGTGCATCCTTGTATTGCCCAAGAGCATCCACCGCTTTCAGGAACAACGCTCCATTTTGGGAAGATACCATGAAATTGATGAGTGGATGGCGTGCGGGATCCATCCATCCATCAGAAACAATACTCACACCGGATGAGGGCCACGTTGATCTAATTGGCTCAAGAATTTTATCTACCTCCTTCTTTGCTTTAACCAACAATGTGGTTCTAAGCTTCTCTCAACCAGGAGGCACATAACCATTTGGAGCTCGTTCAAAGATAGTTTTAACCGTCTCAAAATACAATGGTGATCGTGCAACATTGAATGAGATGAAGTTGAGGTAGAAGAAAAATGCAATGGTAAGGTCTACCTCTTCTCGCGCCTCTTGTTGGAAAATCCTATCCATTGGACCACCTGTAGATTGCCTCTTTCTTGTTTGATAAGTATCCCCACGCCCACGCCCATGAATGCTAGGTGGAAATGGAGGCTTGGTGCTAGAGGACTTCCTCAAAAATGGAAGAGGATCATCCTCTTTTTTCTTGCTTGCTGCTGCCACTTTCCCTAAGTTAACATGATCCTCTCTTTCCATATCCCTCCTTTGGTGAACAGTCACCGCTTTGCATGAAGAAATCCCATAAGAAGGAAGGGCCAACAAATGGCCCTTAACCCGGAAATATGTGCTCTTGAACTCATGCTTGCAAAAATTGCATCTCCAAGACACATTGCCTCCCCCACCAAGCTTTGCCTTGGGCCCATCTTTCCTTGTCACATACTTCCACAAAGGGTATTTTTTTTCTTGGGCTTGTTGTCTTGCTAAAACAGGGTTAAATGGAGCCATAGAATGAGCTCCACTAGCAGCCGATGGAGCACTTGACGAAGGAGGAGAACTGCTTGTGCTTGGTGGAATATGAGGAGAGGCACTAGATGGTGCATTTCTCCCTCTCCTTTGCCCCCTACCTCCTGCCCTAGCTGATTGAGACATTCCTTTTCTTGTGTGATGGTTGAGCTTGCAATCCTCTCCACAAATCCACCGGAATGCACTTGGAATCGCTTGGAAACAATGGATAGCCTTCAAATCTCCTTCACCTGCACATACAACTCACTCTCAGCCAACTCCTTCCTTGCAAATGACAAAAAGAAACTCAAATTTTGCTTTTAAAACAAAACCGGCCGCGCTTTTCCGGACTGTAGCGCACTTTACGTGTCCTGTTTTCGGGATTCGTGTCCGACAGTCGGGGATTCGATTTTGCATCGTGTCCGATTCGCTTTTGCAGCGTGTCCCGATTTCGATTCGCTTGAAGATCGAATCGGACACGAACTGAGATCGAATTGTGTCCGATTCGACCGATTCGGGACACGAGGGGGGGTTAGAGCGAATCCGGTTTCTTAGGGTTTAACTTGTTTGATGTTTAAGGGTTTTGCAGGATTCACATAAGGTGGAGAATGACTTGGAGATCAAGTTGCTCTTTGCATTCCAATGGTTATTAGCACCTAATCGAAGTTGTCTTGCAGGTTTCCAAAAGATTCTTTGTTCAAAGAGAAGAAACACTTCTAAAGAGTTTTGGCCTCTTCCTCCATCAACAAACGTCTTCAAAACAAATCTTGGTTACATTGGTTCTAAGTTTATCTCTTCAAGCCCATCTCCATTAGATTAGCCTCACTCACCCATTCGTTTTGCCCATTTCCTCCTCGTCCATTTCCTTGTTCTTTGCCCTAGATTTACCATCTCATCCTCATCCATTCGTTTTCCCCTTCAAGCTCCTCTCATCTCTTTCATCTTTGTTTTCACCATTCTCCCTTCTCCTTACCATTGGCTCCTCTCGTCCACCTTCCAAAAAAGAGCCCTAAAAACACTAAAAGCACAAAAACGAATTGTTTGAGTTAATTGTAGCTTCATTCTTAGTTTGCAAAAATAATTTGTTAGATTTAGATCTCAAGTATTATTGCATCTCATACACCATCTCATGCATTGAAAAGTTAATCTTAGAGCATTCTTTGTTTAACTTTAGTTTCCATTTGAAAGATAGAAAGTTTTTCATAAAAATATCTTAAAAATTTTATACTTTAGATCTCTTTCCCATCACTTTTTAGGAGTTTGTTGTTCGCTGGTCCGTTTTCCCATATTAAAATTTTCAAACCAAAATCTCATGCTTTTACATGTTAGATCTTAGTTTTCATTTTCTAGATTTAGTGGTTTTCAATTTCGCTTGATTTCTAACGTTTAATGGGTGCTTGTTGAGTGTTTTTTTTCCAAGCTTGTGTAGGTCTCTTTGAAAGAGAAGACAAACTAGTGAACACATTCGAAGAAGAGCAAGTACATTCAAGGAGAAGATCCAAACCAAGCAATAAATCAAGAAACAATCTCCTTTTGCACTAGCCTTCAAAGGCTTCCAGGTTTTATTTGCAATAATTTGTTTATCTCACGTTTCTCAAAGAAGACCTTTCAAGGGTTAAACTCCCAAAGGCAATTATATAAAATTAATAAAAAGTTCAAGTGGAGGAGGCTTTCACTTTTTTGGTTTTCTTCCCCATTTGGGGAAGAGTGTTGTGGTTGGTTAGCTTAGATCTTTCATTTCATGCTTTAGATTCGTCTTTTATTTCATTTTTGTATTCTCTTCCAAGTTTTGACTTGAGGTAGTATTCTTGGGATTTCATCCCAAGGGCAGGACCACATAACTTTGTGGTTACTCCTCTTTCCCCGTTAGTTTCCTTGGTTGGAATTTCAGCTAGCTGGAAATTTCTCAAGTGCTAGCGATTCTAGTGGTCAACCTTGTTCGGAGGAAGACCCCACCTTAGAGTAAACTTGCTTGGTAGAGCACTAAGTCTCTTTTTAAATTTCATTTTGCGAGTAGCATGCTAGTCATCTTTTATATCTGTTGAGCTATCACATGTTTTGATTTCACAACTGCTTCTACTTTCTTTAAAATAAACAAAGCCTCTTGAACTTGGCCAAATCCAAGTCAAGAGCACTCTCTGTCGGAGAGCATTTTTTAGACTAGCATTTTCCCTTTGCATTAGGCATATTAGATTAGAAAAGTCTCTTGAACTTTGGTCTTAAGACTAAGTCAAGAGCTCTCTCTATTGGAGGGTTGAACGATGCTCTTAATAAATAAAATACTTCAACTCACATTTCCCTTAATTAATTTATTTTTGGTTGATTATCCAACACCTGTATGCTCTGCCAACCTGAAAGGGTTGGACTAATACTTAGAAAGGTGAAGGATTTGCTAATTTTACAAGTGATAACCTAATTAAAATTTTACCCCAAATCCAAACCAGCGTCAAATCACTGAGGTTGCTTCCTGAAATAGGTGGTGCCGGGAATCCACTGTCAGACTCGAGGGTGGTCAAGCCATTGTACACTTATCCTCTGAATCTGGGTGCTCCCGACCTATCATCTAAGAGGTTGCCAGTATTTCTCCTGGTTAGGTTTACTCTTTTGATATCCTTGTTCTTAGCTTAATAATCAAAGACCATTAAAATTCACAAATTTACCAAGATAATTTTCATAACGATCTCACGAACAAAACTTTTTCAAGACCCACACATTCAGCATCACAATCTTTACTTTTCTTTGACTCCATAAGGCACTGGTTATTTAAAAGTTTATATCTTGATCGGGACCATTTGTCTTTGTGTTTATCTTCATATTGTGAATGCTTTATTTGATTATAAGTCTTGAAACGTACTGCCATCTTGTCATATTATTTAGCAACGTGGATTGCGTCTTATCTTGTTATCTCATCTTTTAATTTGGTCTCATCAAAAGAAAACTCCTAAACAACACCCATCCGCATCATTTCACACTTAAAATCGTAAAACATAAGAGCCTTAGTGAAACTCTTTGTAGGGACTACCCCCCTTGGCTTCGTTAGGAGTTAGCCTAAACGGAGGAGTTGGGATTCAGGTGACAGTACCTGGCTCATTGCTTGCCCCCAAGGCCACACCTCTCCCCACTTCCAGTGAGGGAGACAGCTTTCGAAAGATTTCCGCTGCTGGTGTGCAATCTAGCGGACAACAATGTTGAACACGTCCTCGAGACTTCGTTCCAGCCCACACGTCTTCGTGAGGAGCCACCTTTAGTTAATTTCCGGACATTACTCCTTATACCTCACGGTATATTTGAAGCTCCCCTTTTCCCGTAATCAAATCTCATCTCATAATAAATTAAAATTGACCAAGAAGCACTTGCAAAACATTTACAATACAACAACAAACAATTTCGACTCCATTTTGGCATTGATCTTGTTTAATGTATTTCAATCTTTTGTCAGATCTTATATTGTTTATAACTATCTTATGCTGTTGATCTTAATTTATATTTTGCTTTCAGTCAATCTATTTCAAAACTCCTAAACAACTTACCCATTCAAAACTAAATCGCTTAAATAGCCTTAGTAACTCATAGGGATAACCCCTCTACCCCTCTTGGCTTCGTTAGGAGTTCTGCCTAAACGGAGGAGTCAAGATCAAGTGACAGTACTTGACTCGAGACTTGCCCCCAAGGAACGCACCTAAGCGGCTTGAAGATTTCTGTTGCGATAATCCCCGGGTGTGTGTTCCGGCGGCAATATGTCCCTTAGGTTGTGTCGCTTCATTTATTATTATTGTTATTATTATTATAATATTTTATGTTCATTACAGAAACCCTAAAATAGACTTTTTCCTGATCATAGCCAAAAATTGCAAACATGCTTTCCTCCAAAAAGGGTATCCAGAAGCGTAATTGGTTTCCCAAAATAGTAACTTTCTAAAAATAGGAGCTTCCCCAAAATATAAACTTTTCAAAAATTGAAGAATACGCTTTTGGAAAAACGCCAGATGGTTACTCAAGAGTCAAAACTGTAAACAGTTGATAGCAGGACCATTAGTTCATTTACCAAACTGTGAAAAAAATAATCTTCTAGTTGAACCAGAGGTTGTTCTTCTTGCTGCAACGATATTGCAACAGAGTGTTCTTCTTGAATTAACATTGTCATAGGAAGGGGCAGTAAACTGTCCTGCTTATTCAAATCTTCATAGCTGGTTTGCTGCACCTCCTCTTCAAATATGTGACCACCACTGAGAATAGTCAACAAATCAGTGTTTACTGTTTCTAGAGTAATGGATGCTTGTCATACTTGTTGATCCTGTTTATTTGAGATAAGAACTCTAAATTTATGCTGATGACTCTAGAAATGTCAAAGGGTTTGGTGGAAGAAAGTTCAGCTGAGGACCATTAAGGAACCAGGACCGAATATGCATATTGCCATCACCAGCTCAAAATAAAAATCAAATAATGATTTCCCATATGCAAGTTTAGTCAGTGACCTGGTGCATTTCTGTTTTATTATACCCTATAGGTAGTATCTGTGTAGCTCATTGAAAACCGTAAGGTACTTTCTAAGGGTACTACCTACAGACAATAATGGAGTAAGCCTAGTAAGTGCATACATTTTAGGTGCTGGAACAGGGATTGATGACAGGTCAAAATATTGCAAAGAATTCCAGTGGTTAGGTTCTGGCCCAGTGGTGCCTACATTCACACCTAGCACTTTTACATGTTGTATGGGTGGAGTCTATCCTAATTCATTCTAGGTGCTGGTACTTCTACCAAGTTGGAATTGATGGTTTGGTTGTTAGTTACAAACTTACATTGTATGCACTAGGAGCAGTTCCTGGGCCAACAATCGATGCTAACTTATGCCATTGGTTTTACATATATGTATTAACTATTTATGTTTTAATGCACACATACTATAGTTGTAAATACATCGTCTACTGCTAGTTTACTATGCCTAGAAAACACCCATCCTCTTGTCTACTCTTTGACTTTGAATCATTGCATTGCTGGAAAATATGACACCCTCAGAAGGATAATGAACTGTATCATTTAAAACAAGAAAATTCCAATTTCCTGAAGTGTGTACTCAATTTTTAAAATATTGATAATGTCAAATTCAGGCACCCTTTGATATTATTGCCTAAGAGTCTTAAGTTGTTTGATGTATATACTGGCAGGTTCACAAAGCTGTTACAAAAGATGGTATGGAGGTTGCAATGAAGATTCAATATCCTGGTGTGGCAGACAGTATAGAGAGTGACATAGAAAATGTTAAACGGCTTCTTGATTACACCAACCTCTTACCAAAAGGGTTCTATCTTGACCAAGCTATGAAGGTATGCATGATTTAAGATAGCAATGAAAGTTTTCCAGTCACATTAAGGTGGTTGTCTATACACAGGTTTTTATCTCTGCTGTTCTTTTGTTTCCTCTTTTTTTTTTCTACCATAAATGATTTCAGGCTTGCAATGATAGTCCACATCAGCTTTCTGTAGTGGATAATATGCTTCTATACATTTCTCTACAATTCAGAAATTTCCTTGCAAGTTTATGACTGCGTGAACTGCAACGTGTCCATACTGCTTCTAGGTATTTGAAATATGCAAATGATCTGAAGCTACAACTGTTGTGCAGTTTTCACAAGTAAAAATCTGAATTACTTCACTGGTTCAAACCTACATTATGTATATTGTAAACTAAATGTGTTCTGATCCCTATAATGGCATTTTGTTTCACTTTAATACTCTTCAGATCTTCACCCCGATATTCAGAAGTTTATAATTTGTGGAATCCTGTGGTTGAAATCCATGCTGATTGAAAAAGAAAACTTGTTATACATTTGATAATACTACCAATTGTGAGCAACAAAAAGTGTTTGTGCCAGGGGCAAACTATAAGTTTAGTCTTTGCTAGTGGTGTAAATTGGGGGTTGTTACTGGATGAACTAGCAGGGCTAGTATCCGATGAACAAAATGTTAGAGTTTGCACTTTAATTCAATTTAAATAGGATCTTTAACTGAAAGAATAGCAAGCACAGAAAAACACAATAGACACAATAGTTTTTCCTTGGGGAAACCATAAAGGAGAAAACCCCACAACTTCCACAAAGATAGATTCGACACTAATACAATATCAAGCAAAAATGGAAAACCCAAATATATGTCTTCTGCAGCTTCTCTCTTTCTCCTCCAGCGAACTTGTCTTCTCTCTCTGCTTACGCGAACTTGAGTGAGTGAGTAGTGTGTCCAAATGAGAGAGCAAAGTTCTCTATTTATACTTTATGTTAGGGGTGACAAAATTCCTAATTAGGTCGGCCTCACTAACCTGACTGGGCCGACCTGTCCTAGGGAGACTCAATAATATATTTTGCATTTGACTTTAGCGGTTCTAATGCCCCGACTTACAATGGAGGTTTTACCTCAATGACCTTGCATGACCAAACATAATAATGACATCCCCGAATGGAGGAAATTTTTTTCCGTCGGATGTACAAGTAAAATACAAATATAATATAAATATAAAATACAAATGAATATCTTCCGAAGTTACATTTACAACAACACTCCCTCTTAAGAGGAAGGTATTCTCTCGCCACAGTCATCATCATTCTGAACACAAATTCTGGACAACGTCATCATCCCTGAATCATCTTCGATGCTGGAACATCATCATCAACACTGGATCATCATCATCAACATTGGATCATCATCGTCGCTGCTGCAACATTCCTCATCTCGTTGATCATTGATTAGTGACATCTCTCAAATCTATCCGTCATAAGAAGTTCTACAGAGCCAGCCAGAAATTGCAGATCCGAAATTCGCAAGTCAATTCTCAAGGGTGAATTTTTGGAATCTTCAGAAACCAAGTGCACCAGCATACTCGCCTCATCCAGGAGAATCTTCCTGTGAAAGCAGAATTCAATTCCGAGAATTTTCATTTTTCGGTCCGTCACTACTGCTGGAGGAAAACTAGGGCATCAGATATTTTGGGTTTCAATTCACTGATTCAGGAAAGTGAGTACATTGTACAACTCACCTTGAGGAGGTGCATCTATCTGTCCATTCAAAAATTCCAAATTCCAACTTTGGAAAATTAGGGTTTCTCTGACAAATCCCAGCCAGCTCCAGAACCAGTTCCAACAAATCAAAGTGGTAAGACCTAAAAACTTTTCTATTTCGATTTGAGTTTCTCATTAAAGATTTCTCACCACTACAAGCTTGAGGATAAGCTTGAAGGGGCTGATAACTTCCGAGCATGGAAGTATAGGATTGGGCTTGTCCTAGAAGAGAATGAATTGGACACCTATGTGAATGAAGAGGTTCCAGTTCCAGAGGGAGATAAGGCTAAAGCCTTACACAAGAAGAACCTGGTTAAGGCTAAGAGAATCATTGCAGATTCTATCAAGGACCATCTAATACCACGTGTCATCTCTGAAGACACCTAAAGAGATGTTTGATGCCTTGACCACCTTATTTGAAGGGAGGAATATAAATAAGAAGATGACATTGAGGAACCAATTGAAGAATGTCAAAATATAAAATGCAGAGACCATGCAGTCCTACTTTACAAGGGTCTCTCAGATAAAAGAACAACTTGAAGCTGTGGGAGAAGTTGTAGAGAATGGAGAAATAGTGATGACCACCTTGAATGGTCTTCCTAGGTCATGGGATTCCTTTATTCAAGGAATCTGTGCAAGAAGAAAGTTGATTACGTTCAGTAAACTATGGGAAGAGTGCTCACAAGAAGAAGCTCAAATTGTAGCTTGGGAAGAAAAGATGGGTAATGAAGACTAGGCTCTCACAACACACACCAGAAAGAATAACACCAAGAGGGAACATCCCCATCACAAGAAAGAAAGGCACCACCACCAGAATCAAAGGGACAACTTTAGAAGATCCAGGAAAGATCTATCCAACATTAGATGCTTTACATGTGATGAGAAGTAACATTATTCCAGAGATTGTCCCAAAAACAAAAGTGGCTCCAACAAGAAGAAGACCAACAAGAAAAGGCACCATGCACACACTGCAGAAGATGATGAACCTCCAAGGAAGAGAGCCAGAGATGAAAGTGAAGATTCTTCAAGTGATGAAGAATATGTATTGTAATAAAGGTAACTGGCTACATGGGTTTATTCAGAAGGTTCCACCTCATAAGGTGAAGCTAGAGATGACTTTCAGTATTACATGAAAGGAGTAGAAGAAGCTACTACAGAGTTGGACTCCAGAAAACAAATAAAGATCAATAATCTATGGAAAAACTTCTCATCCATTTTCAGCATTGGTTAAAGTGCACACTATCATAGACTCCAGTAGTTCCTGCAAGGAAGCAAAGATCAAGAGGGAGCACGCTCCAGTAGTTCCTGCAAGGAAGCAAAGGTTGAGAGGGAGTCCACCCAACAACCAAACAAAGATAAGTATTTGAATTGTCATTTCTTGTATATTTGATTACTTAAATAATGTTGTTCAGTCATACTTATGTTCCTAGATTTAGGATGTATATCATACATGTTGGAAAAGTTGCATTAATGAACAAGATACTACTAATATGCAAGTAATGGGTAAGTGGCCTATGGTACTGTACAACATTCCATTGCTACTTATCTAGAATGAAACCTCTTTGCTGACATGTTGGGAGTAGTGCACACTCTTAATAATGTTCTGGTAGAGATGGAAGGCATCTAGGAAGTTACCGTATGAATACGGGATATGGATGAATGTTGTGTTGAATCATTGGCTAAGATAGTTGCATGTCTGTGTGAACTATGTCTTTATGCATAAGAATTTGTTCTGAAAAATTATGAAATATTTCTAATCACTCAACTAATATGACTTGTAGGAAATATCGTATACCAAAAGAGAGACTTGTTTCAAAGAACAAGTGACGATGATTCAGCTAGAAGATTTATGAAGTCAAGAAGAAGACACCAAAGAACTTGAAGTTCCCAGGATCCGAGATACAACAATGGAAGGAGTAATTCCAGAAGAATATGAAGAACGCGAGATGGAAGACCCATAGGAACCTGTAGATCCACCTCGTGAGAATAATTCTCACAAAAGGAAACCAGCATGGGTACGAGAAGCAATTCAAGATGCAGAGAGATATGGTGCTCCAGAAGGAATGCATAGAGAAAGCAAGAGACCGAGGCCATACTCCAGTTATGTAGCCCTGCTATGTGACATCATTGACAAAGAACCTTCCAACTATGAGGAAGCATCTGAGAAGAAAGAATGGAAGGATGCCATGATTGAGGAGTACTAGTCGATCATGAAGAATGATGTCTGGGATGTGGTCCCGAGACCGGTAGGGAAATCTGTTGTGACTTCCAAGTGGATCTACAAGATCGAGCATGCTGCAGATGGCAGCATAGAGAAACACAAGGCGAGATTTGTGGCACGTGGCTTCTCCTAGAAGAAAGGGATAGACTATGAGGAGACATTTGCACCTGTAGTCAGATACACTTATTTTTTTATTTTATGAGCCGACATAAAAAAAATTATTACTTTTTTATTTTTATTTTTGGTAACATAATGTTACATTACATGACAACATCTCCATCAGATCGGTACTTGCTCTAGTTGCAGTGATGAAGTGGAAGGTACACCGGATGGATGTCAAGACAACATTCTTGAATGGTGTAGTAGAGGAGGAAGTGTATGTGGAGCAGCCACTCCGATTTGAGACACATGACAGGGAGACTCATGTGTGCAAATTGAAGAAATCCTTGTATGGATTGAGACAGGCACCCAGGACGTGGTACGACAAAGTAGACAACTTCCTGACTAGTCTGGGCTTTACCAAGAGTAAAGCAGATTCCAACCTTTACTACAAGGTTGAGGAAGGGAACCCAGTGATACTTCTACTTTACGTAGATGACTTGTTTGTGACAGGTGAGGATGGGTTGATTGCTGACACGAAGAGGAAGCTTGCTGCCGAGGTCAAGATGAAGAAGTTGGGTATGATGCACTATTTTCTAGGCATGGAGGTGTGGCAGAGTGTGGATGGAATCTTCCTTGGACAAGGGAAGTATGCAGTAGAGATCCTGAAGAGGTTCGGGATGATGGACTACAAGGCCATGGCCACACTTATGGCATCGAACCTGAAGCTATTGAGTGATGCTTCATCAGAGTCAGTTGATGCCACGATGTATCGTCAGATAATTGGATCTTTGATGTACCTGGCGAATACGAGACTAGATATATGCTTTGCCGTGAACACATTGAGCCAGTTCTTGACGGATCCGAGACATGATCACTTGATTGCTGCAAAGCATATTTTGAGGTACCTGAAGGGTACGGTGGATTATGGGCTCAAGTATGATGCGAATCAGAAGATTAACCTGGAGGGTTATGTTGATTCGGATTGGGCAGGTAGTGCCATTGATAGGAAGAGCACTTCGGGGTGCTGCTTCATATCCCTCTTGTGATGGAACCTCTTCATTAACATATTTGTCCAAATCATTTTCTTCAAGGACAAGAGGAATCCTATACTTCCATGCTCGGAAGTTGACGGCTCCCTCAAGCTTATCCTCAAGCTTGGTGTGGTGAGACATTTTGAATGAGAACTTCAAATGGAAATAGCAAAGATTTAGGTCTTATCAATTTGAGATGCCCAACTTGGTTTTGGAGCTGGTTGGCCTAGGGTTTGTGAGAGAAACCCTAATTTTCCAAAGTTGGAATCTTGAACTTCTGATTGGACAGGAACTTGCGCCTCCTCAAGGCGAGTTGTCCAATGTACTCCTTTACCAAATCTGTGGAAATAATCTCAAAATAACTGATGCCCTAGTTTTCTCTCGACAGTAGTGACGGGGCCAAAAATGAAAATTCTCGGTTTTGAATTCTGCTTCCACAGAAAGATGTGCCCTCCTAGGACAATTTGGAATAACCTCATTTTCAAGCTAATCTATGGAGGGAAGTGTCGGGAACAATAAGCCCTAGTTTCTCCGGGTCCTAGTGACAGAGTAAAAAATGAAACTTCTCCAAACTGGGTTCTGCTTCCTCCAAAATATGCGCCCTCCTAGGGCGAGTTAGCCTAGCCCTCTTTTTCTGATGATCTGTGGAGAGAAGACCTTAAAATAGGAAGCCCTAGTTTCCCGCTGCTTCACAATGCCTTCCTTTCAGGTTAGCTCTGATAACATGTTAGAGTTTGCACTTTAATTCAATTTAACTAGGATCTTTAACTGAAAGAATAACAATCACAACAAAACACAATAGTTTTCCTCATGGAAACCATAAAGGAGAAAACCCCGCAACTTCCTCAAAGATAGATTCAACACTAATACAATATCAAGCAAAAATGGAAAACCCAAATATATGTCTTCTGCAGCTTCTCTCTCTGCTTATGCGAACTTGAGTGAGTGAGTAGTGTGTCCAAATGAGAGAGCAAAGCTCTCTATTTATACTTTATGTTAGGGGTGACCTAATTCCTAATTAGGTCGGCCTCACTAACCTGACTAGGCCGACCTGTCCTAGGGAGACTCAATAATACATTTTACATTTGACTTTAGGGGATCTAATGCCCCAACTTACAATTGAGGTTTTACCTCAATGACCTTGCATGACCAAACATAATAATGACATCCCTGAATGGAGGAAAAACATCTCGGTCGGAGGTACAAGTAAAATACAAATATAATATTAATATAAAATACAAATGAATATCTTCCGAAGTTACATTTACAACAACACAAAATATGGAGCAAGTGACCACTGTCACCTTAGCCACTTCTCCAACTTCTTTGGAGATTCAGAACCTCCAAGGGGGGAGCCCTCCAGCAATCTACAAAACACTTAGATGCTATGTCTTCTAAACAATATGTAAGTGACCAGTGCCTTGAGGAGTAATGTTTATGTGAATGAAGAAGACATACTATGCACTTAATATATCAAATCAACGTGCGAGCAAGAATGTTCAATGAGCAATTAGCTTGACAATGATTAACATCACCATAACATACCGACTACTTAACAGTGTAATCATGAATAGCAATTGAGTGAGATCTTGCATCAATGTCCAATCGTCCAATACATTAGCATAGGTTAGTAAGTAAATGTAATGTCGATGATATAAATATATGATTAATGCTAATAATTGTGGACAATTACGAAATGATTTCAATACGAGATCCAATAATTTCACCACTTTGAAGTAGCCCAAAATACTAGTTTCAGGTCTGTATGAAAGAGGTTTTAGCAACAGTGTAACAGCAGTATCAATATTAATTGGCAACCAATGCAAAGTATTAAAAAGGACAATAGAATATGCTTGCACCTTTGACCAAATTCAATGCACCAAACTCGTGAATAAGTCAGATTTATGTCAGTCTGAGTACACTTAGCAGCCGTAAGATATCCTTTAGGTACAGATTGCCAATAATAGTGAGTGCAAAAAGTATATGCAATGTGAATTTTGTAACCAACAAATGTCAAAGAGATCCTAGCAATGAATAATTTAGGTTTCAATCACATAAAAAGGATGATATATCAGTCTGTAATAATAATTTTCAGAAATACTTTACAGCAGTTTTCAGACTTCCTTTTAGGTTGTTTTCAGACCTCCTTTATATGGTATACGAGCCTTTAAATGACCAATAACTAACACTTGTCTTTGTTTGTATGCACAGTGTTGAAATAAGTGTGGAGAAGGCAGCTTTATGAAGACAGTCGCAGAATTGTTCAGACTTATAGCAGAGAGGAAAAGGTCTGAAAAGGGAAGTTTCCAGGGCTTTGAAAGGGGTTCTAATGGCAAGGCCAAAGCATAGAGCAGCCTAGGAGAAGGGCCCAACTCTCCAAGTGGAGATCGAGCCTCTTCTTGGAAGGTAGAGGGTTTGAAAAAAGGTGGAAAGGTGGGTTAATGGGAAAGGGGAGGAAGAGATGGGATGAAGGAGAGAAGGAAGTGGAAGTAGAAGGAGGAGAAGATAGGAAAGAAGGGAAGGATGAAGTTCTAGGAAGGGAATAGAGGAGAGGGCGAGGCTAGGGAAAGAGAGAGCGAGGGTAGGAAGGGAAGGGAAAGAGGGCCGCTAGGGCTAACGAGGTCTGCAATTAGGGTTAGCAGCTAGGTTTTAGAGTTTTAGTTATACAAACTACGGACAAAAATCAAGAAAAACAAACCGAGTTACAAAAATACAAAAACTAAGCTAAACAATATGTACAAATTCACAATTTAGGGTTCTTATGAATTTTTAATATTTTTGTGTTTTTAGGGATTCCTAAAATTCGACCCTAGGGTTTTTAGGGCTTAAAATGGCAGGCCAAAATTATAGGGAGGCTGAAATTTTAGGGAGGCCAAAAATTGAATTTTTTTATTTTTATTTTTATTTTTAGGGTTTTCTGTCATAAAATTGCAGACCTAATTCTAACCCTAATTCTACCATGAAAATGCAAGTTTACACATGAAAATGCAAGTGAAATTAGGTAAAAGATTGACCAACTTAGGGTTTTAATGGATGTTACCCCAAACCCTAGCCTTGGAGGAAGGTGCCCAGCCTTCCTCTTGGAGGTGATTCTCCTTGTCAACTAGGTTAGGGCTTCTTGGAACAACCTCTAGGGTTGGTTTCAAGACCCTAAACTAGGGCAAAGTTGGAGCTCCAAGGCCAAACTTTGTAAAAACTCTCTTGGGAGCGTTTTTACTATGCAATGAGGATAGAAAGTAAGGAAAAAGCCCTATTCAAAGAGAATGTAGCCCTAGGACTACCATTTAATCATTCAAGATGCAAAATTTATCTACCGTTCATCAAGCAAAGCTTAAAAATGTAAAGACTTACTTGAGCATGAGTTATTCCAACCATTCTTGCTTCCACAAAGCATTAGCAAGACAAAGAAAGCATCCAAATTCATCCAAGAGAAAGAAAAATCATCCCTCCTAGAGGTGTGCATCACTTCATGAGGCACTTCTAGGGTAAAAGAGTAGCATAATGAATTTTATCCCATAAGTTCTATGTAAAAATGAAGTGAGGAGATTGTATTTATATGGTCTCACACTCACTTTTAAAAAAATAACCAGGCCTCCATGCCTTAAAATGTCAATTTAAAATTATAACATGTCAACTTAAAATTATAACATAAAATAATATAAAATAATGAAATCTGTGGGTAACTTGAGGCATTTTCCCCAGAGTTTACCCAAACGTGACTAAAATGGCTGAAAATGAGCAAAATACTCCAAACTGAAGACTGGAGTAGGCAGAGGGGGACGTTATGCCCCATCTAACCCCAACATTGTTGATAATCCTTCAATGCCCCCTAGAAGAGGCAGTACGACCTGGTGAGGATGATGACGCCATCCTTGGAAAAGGTCGGAAGGAGAGAGGGCACTATGATGTAGAGGGACCAGGAGGGTGTCTGTGGTGACCTGGAAGAGAGGCAAAGGCCTCAGAGCTGAGAGAAATGTCACCAGAGTAATGAAATAGGTGGGGGGTCATGTGACCTAGTGACCCACCTGTTATCACATATATAGTAGCCGGGCTACCACACATTATTTTTCAGATTCCAGAGCACTCTTCAGCCAGTTCCTTTACATTGAGATGATGAGATGAGCATCTATCTATGGATCACTATCAGATTTTGGACAACATATGTATTCCCCATGCCATGACTAAGTCTCAGGACACTCAGAGAGATGACCGATGTAGCCATTATACCATTTATGCAGAGCAGTCAGTAGTGCCCAGAGTTATAGTAGCAGTTTCAGAGGACAGATGATGGTTTAGAGGATGAGCATTCAGGTATATGATTCAGCAGGTATATCATGGTGTTATGGTTATATTGCTTTTATATTCATTCTTATGGCATGTCTTAGCACTTAGTGTCATGATCTGGCGATCATATAGATATGTGGACCTGGTTGATCTTATTATATGTATTCTACTGTCCTTACTTAGACTTAGAAGTTCACTATTCATACTCATTTGTTTTACCCTCCCTAGGGAGAATAGAGGTGATCATTCCACCATACCTTGGCTTGCTAGTGTTGGCTCCACTATTCATTGTTTTCATCCATCCATTACCTACCTTTTAGTATATCACCTTGACTTACTACTTGACTAGTGGCATGGAGGATCTTTTCCCCATTGTAGCCTCTGTATAGGATGAGCTTCCTTGTTTATTGTGTCTCGGCTCTGAGTTGGTGACAAAACTTACCTTTGGTGAGTTGGATTGTAGGCCTAAATCATTATGGTCGGTTGTCCCGATGTTTGGCATTGGCTCGAACTCCCCCTAGTCACTTGAGATGTTGTTGGCTAAAACTGAAAGCTCATGTACTACTTATGGAAACTTATAAATTCGCCCATGGAAACTAAAAAAGGGAAGAGCGATGAACTGTTAAAAAAATACTCCTCGAAGAGTATAAAAGAAAGGTCCAAAAAGCAATGATTCTTAAAAGCTATATCTAAACAATTGCTGACCTTATGTATGTATAAAAAAACATGCCCTGGATGCAAGCTGCAACTAGTTGTGCTTATTAGCACACCTGAGATCCAAAGGGTTATGTAGGCCAAAAAGGCCATGAAATGAAATTGAATGATCCTAATGAGCCTGGATCAACTTGATGTAGACATGATGCCTAAGTTGAATAAGCACTCTCTAAACAACTTATCCATTTGTGAGACACCGCCATTCCCTATGTTGTTGCTCATTCAGTATATACTATGGTGTATATTCCCTTTCCCATATCCAAAGTGTCACAATGTTAAGTCAGTCAGTCACCCTTTAGCTTAGCCATTTTATTTGAGCCTTCACCCTTCACTAGCAAATTGATCACAACTATGAAGTGAGTATGGTCCTGAAAGTCTAGTCTGAGTCATATAAATAATTAATGACAATATATATTTGGATTTAGATCGCCAGTAATGATTACTTTGTGTTATAATTGCTATTTGAATGAGTTGTAGAGCATGCATTAACCTTTGACACTTTGCAGCAGCTTCTGATGGTAGTCTGAGTTATATTTGGTCAATATTGACCTGGTCAAACCTAGTTTGACCAAGGTCAATCACAGGACATGAGATTATTGGACCTTATGATGACACAGGTAGATGATATATGGTCTATGTACATGTACATGATGGTTCTATGCATCGGATACAGGTTTATGATGATGATCTATGGTTTTCAGCATTATTTGATCATTTACAGATTATTATTATTTCACCTGTTCCGGTATATTGGATATATTATATGATCATGCAGAGATCTATATGGTGTATGAGTACACATCTTGGATAGTTTTGGACCTTTTGAGTCCAATGAGACAGTCTATTTTCAGTTCTGGGCAGTTAAAGTGATGATTTAGCCTCAGTAGGCTGTCCTAGTGCAGTTTTGGTCTGTCGGAGACCCTGTCAGAGCAGAGATGATATTTATTTGGTTCACCTAGGGCGCTAATGATGGAGGGGGTGGTCCAGCCACTTGTTTTTACCATATTACCCCCCTCCCAGACACATTGGTGCCCTCACCTTGACAGCGCAGGCACTCCAGGAGGCAGTTTGGGGCAGGTACACGCTTCCCGAGGCAGTTTTGGATTGGTAGAAGTGGCTACATAGGAATTCGATTTGGGCTACTGAGGCAAAGTTTTGGCATGGGATGATCAGTGATAATGAGTGGGATGTCTTCCGCACCTTCTCCAGCAGTTTCAGCTTCATCGGGGCCCACATCCATCACTTATGGCACTTTCTGATGATTTCTGAGGTCTTTTGAGGCCTACGATTTGTCCATAGAGGCACGATTTGGTATATTGATGACTATTTTATTATTATTGTGCTACGGGGATTGACCAAGGCTGGCTAAAATTACCCTTTGGACCCACCATAAGCTTATTTTTATATTTTGTCATCATGATTTGGTGGGATCCCCTCTCCTAGGGTGATTTTGTCCACTTATTGTTATATTTTATGGTTGATCCATGTATTTTATTGTTGAGCTCATCTCAACCATTGATTAGATCTTTTGATCTTTTAATCTTAGCCACTCATGTAAAAAGTGGTTAGGATTATGCTCTCTCCCCATCCTATTTAAGGAGGGAGCCTCTCATTGTAAAATCATCTAGAGATTTTTGGCTCTTGGCTCTTGGAATAAAATAACTATCTTTTGGAGTACATGCTTGCGTTGGAGTGGATGTTGGTTGTTTTGATTGTAAATGCTTTTGTCCATTGCATTGGAGGATCTATTGTAGCTATCTTGCATATTTGCCATATCTTTTTACAGGTGGAGAAGACTTCTTCAACAAGTGCGAATTGGTGGGGAGGCTTGCCCTTCAAGCTTGGAGGAGGACGTTTTGGGTTAAACAGGGAGTGGTTTTGTCTTTGCACCAACTATTCTTTGCTTATCTCTTTCTTGCTTGTATCTACCTTCAACATGTTAAACTGATTGATGCTTTGCTCCTTGGTTTTGACAGGTTAGAGGGACACATATGTGACTTGGAAAAATCGATTTTGCAAGAGGGCTTAAAAAATTCTCTATTTGATCTTTGGCAAAAGTAATCCTCATCTCAACTAGCATTCATCTCTTCATCCAGGTATGCTCCAAAGGTATGATCTTCTTCTTTGAATCATCCATAATTTCTAGATCATAAAAACCCTAATTAATCAAAACCCTCATTTTGGTTTTTCTTAGATCTACTTAGATCTAGCCTTGCTTTTGAAGAGATATTAAAAACCCACCTCTATAGCATCCACCCCTAGTTGGATCTATAGTTTGGTGGTGATTGGGTTAGAATTGACACACTTTTCAAGGCAATAAAGCCCTGTTGAACCAAATCGCACTTCCTTGGAGAGGCTTGTTTGGTTAGATCTAGCATATGGGTAGGTGAGATCCCACTTGATTTGCAATCTACACACTTGATAACCTACCCCTAGACTTTTACTTGGGTGATTTCTACCTTGTGGGCATCATTCCACATTTTAAGGGATTAAAACCCCCTTTTGAACTACTTGGCACCTTAAAACTCAGATCTAGTAAGATCTAACCCTTGGATTGACTTGATTTTCTAGATCCACATAGATTAGTGCCTAAACTGCTTGGATCTACAATTTGGTGGCCATTGGACTTGATTTGACACACCTTATCCACCTTTTAGCCCTCCTTGAGCAAGGTCGCACTTCCTTGGGTGACTGAGTTTGCCCACTTCTAGGACTTGGGTAGAGCATACGCAGTGTAGGCAAATAGTTTATTCAAGTTTTGAAGCGAGTAACCATTGACCCTCCGACAGAGTGCGCTCTTGACTTGCTTTTCAGCTATAAGTTCAAGAGACTTTGGGTTCCTTTTTTTAACAGTTAAAATGTGAAAGTGAAAATACAATGCTTGAAGTAAAGATATGAATGGCCAAACTTGTGCATTAGTTTTCTGATCAACCTCCACTAATCAACAAATGCCTTTGGGTGGAGGTGAGAGCATACTTCGTGGCGACGAAGTTGGTTTTATTTCTAAGTTAAAAATACAAAAATGAAGTGATTGAAATGTGAAACACAAGTTAAAAGTATACTCCCTGCACTAAAAAAGTGAGTGTGTGAAAAAATGTGAGTTAGAAAAATTTATCCACGAAAATTGAAAAAATGCAAATCCCCCCAGGGGGGATGGGATGTAGGTGCTAGGTACCCCACTACTCTTGTTTAATAAATTTACAAAGTGCTGAAAGTAAAGTGCTTCTTAGTCCATTAAAATTGGATCTAAGAGTTTACAATGCTAGAACTTGAAAAATAGAAATTTATGGGTGTCCACCGAAGGGTTTTTTGCACTTTTAGGGCTCTTGATCACTCCAAAACTTCGATTTTATTTGCAGACCTGCTAAAAACCAGCAAGCTAAAAGTGTTGAAATATGATGGGAATGCACAAATTTACATTAAAAAGTTACGACTTTCTACTTGCAAAATTTATGGGAAAAATTGATAACATACAAGCATGAAAGTAAGATCTAGACTTAGTCGTTTGATATGAAATAGATGCAACTTTCTAGATTTGAAAATTGAAACAAATTTTAGAAATGATTTAAATATTTTAAAGGTACTTGCTTGTTCCAAAAGAAACTTAAAAGGAAAAGAGGTATTTTGATTTGAAAGGAGAATGGATCTATCCAAGCCAAAACTTGCTTGTTGGGGTTGCTTCTTGGAGAAACCTGTAACAAGATGTAAGTAAAAAATGTTGCCCAAAGTATAGAATCTTCAACTGAGTTCTAGTCTTTATGGGCTTTGTGATCTGCAACTTACAAAACAAACTCACCATACAAGGCAATAGATCTAGTGTGTTAGAAATCAAAGAAATGAAGAAGAGCCTAAGTACAACCGAATACATGGCTACTTCTCTACCTCTAAAACTCATCCACAATTAAACAAATTGACAACTGCAAATATTTAACCAATATCAATATGCTAGATCTACTAAAGCATGAAAGTATGAAAGCAAATAGACACAACATCACCTCAATAAGCTCAATACACTTGCACAAGATGGACCTCCAAAGTCTTCAACAATATATTCAATGATCAACAATTACAAATTGGCAGAGGTTCTATGCATCCACACTACTATGAAAGATGGAGCATAGCCTTGCTTATATAGAAAAATGAGAGAGGGGGAGGTGCACTTCCCAAGGTAGATCCTCTTTGACACTTGGAGAAATGCATTGATACACTTGGAAAAGGCTTGTTGACACATGTGAGGGGTTTGGGGAGGTTAATGACACATTTGTCCAACCGTTTGACACTTTTTAACCTCCACTTGACACCTGTCCAACCACAAATTCAAATTTGTGAAGAAGAGAGCCATTTAGGGCATCAAATGACAAGTGTAGGATCCAAATCATGATTGATATGGTGGTTGGAGTGGTATTCAATGGGATGGCTGTCACCTCTTCCCAATCAAATCAATGCTCACAACACTCCAATATTGATTGGGATCTTCTTTAAATGTCTTTGCCAAGTCAACTGGGCCAACTCACTAGACCACCCACCTTTTCTGTAGGAGTTTGGATTTGCTCCAAATCCATTATTTTGAATTAAAAATTACTTTTTTTAATATTTTGGAGAGAAATTTGATTAAGTGAGAAATTATCACTCAAGACTTCGGAAAAGTGGGTTTAGGGGTTTTATGGGTGCTCTGGGTTAGAAAACGAGCACTCCCATGTCCAATTTCACCTCCTAACCCATCTTTTATCACTTTTCTCATTTTTTAATTAAATTATTAAAAAATCTCATAAATTGAGAAAAATTAATTTTCTCAGAATGATTCAAAAATCCTAGTGGACCTAGTGCATGTCCATACGACTTATTCAGGATGGCTAGCATGTTACAAAAATACATTCTAGTAGGCTTTAATAACCCCTCAAAATTTACCATCATGGAAATATTTCAGCTTTGGAGGTGTGAGTGAAAAACTCGGGAATTATACGTCACTGAAGAGTAACGCATAATTCCTAAGGAAAAAACACTCTAGAGTATCTCCTGATAACAAACCCTAAGGTCGGCCAAGCCTTTCATAAAAAATTCATGCATAGGCCAACTTATTACAATTCCCCCGTAGGGGTCTGGACATGCAGAAATTACAAAGGCCAAATTTTTTTGGCTTGATGGATCTCGGAACACGGATGATGAACATTGAAAATGTTCACAACTTCAACGGTTCACTCGGAATCCACTAAGTGCAATTTAGTGGATAACATCTGGCTCCAATTGCGGGACGTGTGCTCGATCAGCCTTTAGGCAAGGAGAGGATGCGAGAACACCAGAATCTTTGGTTTTATATAACCTGTAAAAACATCTCAACTTGACAAGAAAACCCTTCAGCGGCACAAGTTTTATGAAGAAACCAATGAATCATAAATTGCATTTATTCATAAAAAAGTTGGCTAAGTAAAAAATTATTATTCCTAAGTACTGGAAAGAAATGCGTAAAGTAAATGCTCACTTTAAGGAGCTTATTTTCCTACTCTAAACATAATAAAATAAAATGCTAGGTAAAATGAAAAATCCAATGTAACCATCTTAATATTTCATTAATAAAACAAATTTTTGCCTTGTCTTTGGTTACTAGCCAAAGCAAGGATAAGTTTTTTAGAATGTGCAAACCTGCATGGATATTCTGGATGGGAAATCAAAGGCATGTGATAAATCTTTGAAGTGCTTCCCCAAATGGTAAGTCCTCCTGTAGGCTTCTTCTATCCATGATTGGATAGGGCTGAAAAAAAATTCTGAATGATAAGGCAGACCAACTACTTCATCATAATGATCTGAAGGGTTCTTCTGATAGTAACTTTTCATGAAAGCATAAAACCCAAACTGCTCCACATCATAAGGAACCTCTGTATGCGGAGACAATGGCTGAGACTGCTCTTCAATTAGGTGTATTTGATTTGATTCTTCATTATACTGCTTCTTCAGGTCCTCATTGCTGATGCTCATGCATGGCTCTAACTGATCATATGAAAAAAAATCATGCTCCTTCTCCATGCAAAGATTTTCCAAGGTTTCAAAGTCCAGGCTTTCTGTGAAAATCTCATAAATAGGTTTTTCAACAAAATCATCAAGAGTTTTGATTCAAGCTTCCTTTCCTCAAATATGTCATATATGGGATTTTCAATTATGCTCTCAAAAGATTCAAGCGCATCATTCACTTCTTCAGACATGGCATAGATGGGGTTTTCTATAAATGTCCAGTTATCATTATCAACATCTATGTCAGTCATGAGGGGTTCTTCATCACTCATATCATGATCTAGGCTATATATGTCCTCTTCATGCTCATAATCCTCTTTTTCAGAAAAAAAGGTCATAAGGAAGGAAACCTTCCAAACTATCATCATTATATCCATTGCAAACTTCTTCATCATTTTCAACATGGGCTTCTGCAATGGTTTCTTCTGGAGGTGGATTAGGAGTACAAACTTGTTCATCATCGCTGAAATAAATATGAGAAAATTCCCAATATTCAATGTTTTCTGTTATGGTGGCCCGAGGAGGGTTTTCAATAACACTTTTAATAACTGGATCTTCATGAATCTCTTCAATAGGGTCACACTGTGCTTGATGGATAATGACACGATTTTCTTGAATAAGCTACCTAATCTCTCCGCCACTGTAATAACTTAGAGGCATCTCCCAATATTTTTTGTTTTCTGTTATCATGAGGCGAGGCGCCTTAGGGTCCTCCTTATGATAGTCTATCCAAGGTATGTAAATGGGAATAAACATCTCAAGGATACTATCCAAAGCATTCATACCAAATCCTCTATTGTGCCACTGCCTCAAAAATATTCCAAGGAAGCTCGACAGAGAGGTAATGCATTTATCCGGGAGACCATTATACCACCAATAACAAGCATCTCCCCGTAAGGTGCTACCACCAATAACAAGCATCTCCCCGTAAGGTGCTAACAAATATTTCCATCATGTTATCTTCATATAGAACTTTGAAATCACCCAGGGCCTTGAGAAATGATATGATATGCTGTGTTTCTGAATCACCATTTCCTGTCTAGAGCATCAATCGGAGAATATTCATCATCGGACTCATCATCATCCATATTAAGTGATCAGGAGCATATATTTGAAATGATCAAGGAAAGTGTCTGCTGCTGCATCAGGAGGTTTGCTTTAATAATGAGCTTTAAAGATTTTTTGTGTTGCATGGGCTCATCTACACATAACAAGTCTCAACAAATTATGAGAAACAAGGGTTTTATCCCTTCAGTGGAGTCGCCATGTGAGAATAAAAATATTCATTTTAAAGCACTTATAAAGAATTCTATTTTTTACTTTGAATTTTTTTATAAAAAAGACCAATGGGTGGAATGAGTCGAGGATAGTGACAAGTGAAACCAAGGCTAGCAATCATGAAACAAATGGCCAAATCTATACAATGAGTGGGGAGAAAAACCAATGTGCATAAACGGAAGCCTCCACTCAAAGTGGTAAGCTGCCCTTACCAAAGGCCACAAATAAGTCTCCAATCAAACAAAAGGATCACCCAAATAGTCACCATAAAGTCAAAGTTCTAAAATAAATAAACAAGCCCAAGAACAGACCTATGAGCATAAATAATAAACCATATACCTGCCATACCATATACTTGCTTTGACAAGTGGATCTGAAGACTGAAATCTGACATATGAGGGTAAACAAGTGGCAAAACAACTCTGATCTCTGCTGCTTCCATCAAATTATGGCTAAGCCACCCATCTCGACGGGTCATGCAAGGGCAAGTAGGACAAGGGGGTCCGTAGTGCTGCTCAGTGATGCTCTAGACATACAAAATACAATTGTGCCAACTCTGATCATAGCTCTTGCTCAACTCATCTCATATCTGCTCTGCCTCCAAAATGTCTCTGACAATGACTTTGCATCATGGTAGCTTCAACTAACATGGATGTGATAACATCTGGCTCCAGCTGGGACAAGTGCTCTAAGGGAGAGAGTGCTTGAGAACCCCATAATCTCTAGTGCACAACACCCCTATCATCATATAAGCTCATGCACATACTGTCTGCATCATGATCACATATGTACCTGGTCCTGCACATGTGCAGATGCTATACCATCCTCTGCAGACCGATCGTCAAGACATGCAATATACATATACATATAGAGCAGGAAAATAACAAAAATGACAATGCTGAAAAAGGAAATGCCGGAATTAACATCTAATCTAATAACTCAAAATGACAACATTGTTTGTTTTATTATGCAGGTGAAAGAAAGTATTCTAAAATATAAAAGGGTGAATACTATGCTATCAAACATAAGGGAAAAAAGCGCCAAAAATGCGAACAAACCAAAAAGGGGCAACTAGCTGCTACTCACGAGAGCTTATTCGTCCTACCTACCCTACTCTAACCAGTCAGACAAATGCTAAGTAAAATCATAAATCCAATGTAGCCACTCGTTGAAAGGATCAATCTGTCTTTCTTTGTAATTGATGACAAAATAAGTAAAAGATGGTTTAGAAGTAATGTGAATGAAAGTTAAAACCACGTTAACTTGCTGCTTGAAAATTGAAGAAAACTCAGAACAATGTAAACTAATATCATGCCAAGGTTGAGATTGATTTATGCAAATTTGATCCATCAATGAACCAAATGGGTCATGAAAATGGCACGTGTTATCTTTTAAATTTGATGGAAGAAAATGATATAATACTCGACTCAACTCTCCTTGGCACATGCTGGTTTTCTCATCTATCCAGCTCACATACTCAATTTCGTTCATCCTAGAATTGATGACAGAACCAAGTGGGGACAAATTAGAGTATAGTAAACCCGAGGTCAAAATTAGGTCCACTTGTTTCTCAAAAATTGTAAAAAGGTGAAATTGATCTTTGAAGAGCTTCTCAGTTAACCAAGCAACGGGACTATCAGATTGGAAAATATTATTAACCTAGGATGATTGAAAAAGGAAATAAGAAGTTTTACCATTGACCACTAGGCATTCTAAAAGCTCCTTATCGAACCCTTTGCACAACAAAGTTAGGTTTGAAAGAGACATTGACTTCATGAGCTGGGATGGGAGGGAGGATTGAAACATGGAGGGTTATTTAGCATTCTCTAAAATTGTTATCCCCGATTCTGCATGAGATAAGGGATACTTGTCAAGGAAATCATCAAGGTCAGCACCAACTTTCCGAAGACAAGACTCATTTTGTTTCATATTTCCAATCAATTCATTTTGACCAAGGAAAAGGCAAGGAATATTATTGACCTTAAGCCGAACTTTTGATGGTTCTTTGTAACATCGATTCCATCTTGAAGGTTGCAACAAAGAACACTCATAAGTCAGAAACATATCATCATCATGCGCTTGTTCATCATTAGATTTCTCATAATTCCCAACTAAGGACGGATGACTACTAGCATCAACCTGACAGGGAAGTATACTCATATAATCATTTTTAAAATCCCTATCATCTTCACATTTTTGACTTTCAACCGCATGATGATCTTTTGATTTCCCCTCAATAGAAGTCTGATTATTTTCAATCTTTTCTTCTTCTTCTTCAAAGATATGATTGGAACATGAAACAAGGTCAGGATCACTTGAGCATTGATTCGAACAATCATCAACCAAGCAATGACTATGTGGCTGCTTCTCAGAAAGATTTTCGATGGACTGACTGATTAAAAGCTCAACCATGAAATTTTCCTCATGATGATCAATGGGCTCCCCCTTTTTATCCATGCCTTCTTCGGGTACTGATGACAATGTACTTCGTATGATTTTAGTAAGTGTTAGAGTTTGCACTTTAATTCAATATTATCTAGGATCTTTAACTGAAAGAATAACAAGCACAACAATACACAATAGACACAATAGTTTTCCTCGGGGAAACCATAAAGGAGAAAACCCCGCAACTTCCTCAAAGATAGATTTGTCACTAATACAATATCAAGCAAAAATGGAAAACCCAAAATATATCTTCTGCAGCTCTCTCTCTTTCTCCTCCAACGAACTTGTCTTCTCTCCCTTGCTATGCGAGCTTGTGTGAGTGAGTAGTGTGTCCAAATGAGAGAGTAAGATTCTATTTATACTTTACTTTTGACTTGACCTTTTACCTTACTAGGTCGGCCTCACTAACACTGATTGGGACGACTTCTCTAGGGAGACTCAATAAACTCTTTACATTTGACTCTAGGGGATCTATTGCCCCAACTTACAATGGAGGTTTTAACTCCATGACTTTGCGTGACCAAACATAATAATGACATCTACGATCGGAGGAAAAACATCTCCATCGGAGGTACAAATAAAATACAATAATAATATCAATATAAAATACAAATGAATATCTTCCGAAGTTACATTTACATCAACAGTAAGTTCCCCTTCTAAGTCAATATTCATGTCAAAATCTTGAGGGGTTGAGATTTGCTCACTATCATACATAACTTCATCACGAGATTTATTGTATATATCCTTCAAATACTCTGTGACATCCTTATAGATTGAAGGTTCGTTCATAAGCTGAATCAAAGGTACATTCACTATTGGTTCGAGAGAGGAGAAATCAAATTGATAAGGACAATCACTGCTCATTTCATCATTGTTGTCCTGATCGTCTTTATCGCATTGATCCTCAACCACATAATCCTCATTTGATTGTTCTTCCACAGATTCATCAATACTTTCACCCCATTCATCTTCACAAAGTTGATTTTCAATTACATGATGATCACTTGATTGTTTCTCAAATGCAATCTGACTATTCTCACCTTTCTCCTCCACTTCAATGAAATGACAAAAATCAGAGTCAAAATTTGGAAACTTAGATCTAATATAATTAGCAGGTGGGGTGAGAAACCACCTTGTTGAATTCCAGACATATTCCCAGTACCTTTTGGTATATCGGGAATCCCCCAGCCGTAATACAAAGATCCATTACCACATTAATAATAAAATTAACCAAGAACAATTGCACAACATTGTCATTTCAGTTTCAAGCACTTTATTTCTGACTCCATTTATCAGCACTGGTCTTACTATTTACATTTTATGATGATGGATGTTTATATTATCAAAATGACAATGATGATGTTGAACTATAAATGATCTTATCTTTATATGGTGCATTGCTCTTGTGTTCCAAATATTCTCTAACTCCTAGATTAGCTGTTTTGTCTTTCCTAGATTAGACACCTTAGTTTATTTTTTACTTTTTAGGGTCCACCCCCCTTCGGTTTGCTAGGAGTAAGCATAGACGGAGGAGTCGAGTTTTAGGTGACAACACTTGACTTTGGCTTGGCCCCAGGGCCACACCAACGGCTTGAAGATTTTTGCCGCGTTTTCCTAGGTGTGAATCCAGGTGGCAACAGTCTCCATAGTTGCTTGAGTTGTGTTGGCTAAAACCTGAAGCAAATTGTACTACCTTTGGAAACTATTGATATATATCTTTTGTAAATCCCAATGAAAAGGGTTTTGAAACGAAATGCAATGAAATGTAAATGCACCTCGAATGAAAGCTGCAATTAGTTGTCCTTCTAAGCACATGTAAAATCCCAGAGGGACTCTAAAGGCCTAAAAAGAAATGGATAAATTTATGCTAAATCTAAAGATTGTTGGCCTAGGAAATGATATGAAATGAAATGAAAGGTCCAAATAAAGCAGTGGTTAAGTATATGCCAAATCTAAAGACTGCCGACCTTAAATGAAATTTTCCTCATTGAGCTTGCGGGTTATGATATGAGATGGAGCAAGGGACAACTAATTCTAAGTGTCCCCTAGAACATCAAGTTACGGTTAGCTGGGCACCTAGTTCACGACAGTTCTAGTAGTAGACATTTTTGCCAAGGTTGAATAAGCACTTCTCTAAACAACTTACCCATTTGTGAGACACTGCCATTCCTTGTGTATTCTTTGTCCAACACATGCTTAAGTGTGTAATACCTTTTCCCTTATCCGAAGTATCACAATGTAAATTCAGGCAAGTCATTCCCCTTGGCCTAGCATTGCATCCTTAGCCTTCACCCTCTGCTAGCAAATTGATCATGTTTACAAATGAGTATATTCTTGAGGTTCTCTTTGAAAGTGAATTATTAATTGACCTAGTATTATCTATTAACTGCTGGTGAAATGATGCTTAATGTTTTAAAGTCTTGCTATGAAAATGATTTAAAGGGCATGTCTTAACCATTTGCCTGGGTCATATTTTGATCATTTTGACCGGTCAAACCTAGTTTGACAAAGGTCAACCTTGGGATTCGTGATGAGGTGGACCATTTATATTATATGATGTTGATCTATGGTCTCTTATATACCTTTTGATGACTCCATATGTTGGACACAGGTTTCAGATGATGATTGATCCAGTTTTTTTATTAATTATTATTATTTCCAGATCATCATATTTTTATTTGTCCGGGGATGGTGGATGCTACAGATGATCTTACAGGTTACCATGAGGTGTATGAGTACCCATGTCTAGTAGATTTGGGTCTTCTGGATCCATTGGGACACTCTGTTTACAGTTTCAGGCACTTCCAGGGATGATATGAGCTTTTTCCCACCAGTTGACCAGTTTGGCTATGCTGAGTTGGCCTGTCCAACAAATGATTGGAGACAAGTTGTTTCCTAGAGCGCTACAGAGGAAGGGGGTGGTCCAGCCACTTGTTATTACCATATTACCCCCCTTTCGGACATGATGGTACAGTCAGATTTTGTGCCCAGGCACCAGGCAGTTTGTTGGATTTTTAGGTGGGATAAAAATGGAATAAAAAGGTCATTTAGGAAATCGATTTGGGCAATTGAGGCAAGGTTTTGGCATGAGGTCTGTTCAGAGGTCATCTATGGTGTATCCCACTCCTTCCAAATCAGCTTACAACATTCAGTGGGGTCCACACAGTCACGGGGTTATCATTTGATGCATTCTTCTCTCAGTTGAGGGGGCCAGGATTTGATCATTTGTTCACTTGGACATGTCATTGAGTCATATGTTATATTATTGTGCCATGGGGTGATGCTAGTGAAGGAAAGTAATGCCTCCTAGCCCCACCATGTGCTTGTTGTCACTTGTCCTACTCATAGGTTCTTGAAATCTTCTGATGTGAACTCTCCGCCATTATCTGATCGAAAAGTCTTTATTCTTTTCTCCGTGTGGTTTTCTATCAAGGCTTGGAATTCCTTGAACTTGCTTAATACCTCATCTTTTCTCTTCAAGAAGTATATCCAAGTCTTATAGGAAAAGCCATCAATAAATGAAACATAATATACATACCCACTCAATGAACTGGATGACATAGGACCGCATACATTGGAGTGGATGACTTCCAATATTCCTTTCGCTTTGCTCCTGCTACTTGGAAATGCCTTCTTCACGTTCTTTCCCTTTGCACATCCTTTGCAAACGCCTTCATGCTTCGACTGGATTTCTGGAAGTCCTTCAACTGCTTTGCTTGCAATGGGTAGTTCCCTATAGTGCACATGTGCAAGCCTTCTATGCCATAATTCAGTTGGCTCCATGGAGTCGTCGACCAAGGCTTGTTCAGGTTGGCCCTTCAATTTGTATAAACCTCCCTCTTGCTCTCCAATCACAACTGCATCATCTATAGTCTTTTCCTTTGGCCACATTAGGACTTGGCCATCAACAAATGCAACCCTCACACCTTTTGCATCTAGTGCTGATATGGAGAGAAGGTTCTTCTTTAGTCTTGGTACATATAGGACATCCTTCATCTTCATAGATTTTCCAGAGTCTAGCTTGTAAGAAGCTTCTCCACTTCCTTTGTATTGGTAATCATCCCCAAGTTTCACCTTGTGAGGTGACTCATGCTCAGACAGATTTATGAAGGATTCTTTATATCCTGTCATATGCTTGGAAGCTCCACTGTCTACAAGCCAATCATTACTTCCATGTGTGACAGTGCCCATGAGTGCTGATATCAGGACGTACTCTTCATCACTTTCTTCTTTGGCTCTCTTCCTTGGAGGTTCATCATCTTCCGTAGTGTGATTATGGTGCCTTTTCTTGTTGTGGGAGCCACTTTTATTTCTGGGACAATTTTTGGAGTAGTGTCCCTTCTCATCACAAGTAAAGCATCCAATATTAGATATATCTCTCCTTGATCTTCTAAAGTTATCCCTCTGACTTTGGTGGTGCTGTTTCTCCCTCTTACTGTGATGGTGCTCCCTCTTGTTATTATTCCTTCTGGAGTGTGCTGTGAGAGCTTGATCATCGTTTTCTCCCATCTTCTCTTCTTGAGCCACAAGTCGAGCTTCTTCTTGTGAGCATTCTTCCCACAACCTACTGAATGTGATTAACTTCTTTCTAGCACAAATCCCTTGAATGAAAGAGTCCCATGATCTAGGGAGACCATTCAAGGTGGTCATCACAATTTCTCCATCTTCTACATTTTCTCCCACAGCTTCAAGTTGCTCCTTGATCTGAGAGACCCTTGTAAAGTAAGACTGCATGGTCTCTGCATTTTGTATCTTCACATTCTTCAACTGGTTTCTCAAGGTCATCTTCTGGTTAATATTCTTCCCTTCAAACAACTTGGTCAAGGCATCAAACATCTGCTTGGGTGTCTTCAAAGATGACACATGTGGGATGAGATGATTCTTAATAGAATCTTAAATGATCCTCTTGGCCTTAACGAAGTTCTACTTGTGTAAAGCTTTAGCCTCATCTCCCTTTGGTGCTGGAATCTCCACATTTACATATGTGTCCAATTCATTCTCTTCAAGGACAAGTGCAATCCTATACTTCCATGCTCAGAAGTTATCAGCTCCTTCAAGCTTGGTGTGGTGAGACATCTTTAATGAGAACTTCAAATGGAAATAGCAAAGCTTTTCGGTCTTACCACTTTTAGATGCCCAAACTGGTTCTGGAGCTGGCCGGCCCTAGGGTTTGTTAGAGAAACCCTAATTTTCCAAACTTGGAATTTGGAACTTCTGATTGGACAGATAGATGCACCTCCTCAAGGCAAGTTGCCCAATGTACTCACTCTTCCAAATCAGTGAACAAAAACCAAAAATATCTGATGCCCTAGTTTTCCTCTGGCAGTAGTGACGGGCCAAAAAATGAAAATTCTTAGAATCCAATTATGCTTTGATAGAAAGATGCACCCTCCTAGGGCGAGTTAAACTAGCCTCTTTTCGTTGATGATCTGTGGAGAGAAGTCCATAAATGAAGAAGCCCTAGCTTCCGCAGCTACACAGTGTCTTCTGTTCAGGTTAGCTCTGATACCATGTTAGATTTTCTACTTTTAATCAATTTAATCTAGGATCTTAACTGAAAGAATAACATGCACAACATAACACAATACACACAAAGAATTTCCTCTGGGAAACCATAAAGGAGAAAACCCCACAACTTCCTCAGAGATATAATCGCCACCAATACAATATCACAAAAGTAAAACCCCAAAACAAAGATGGTCTTCTGTAGTCCTCTTCTTTTCCTCCTATGCGAACTTGTCCTCTCTCTCACTAATGCGAACTTGTGAGTGAGTGTGTGTTGAAATGAGAGAGCTCCACTCTCTATTTATACTTTATCTTTCACTTGACCTTTTCACTTACTAGGTCGGCCCCAACTATACCTGACTGGGCCGACTTCTCTAGGGGACTCAATAACCCTAATCTAACTGAATCTAGGGGGAACTATTGCCCCGACTTACAATGGAGGATTTACCTCAATGACTTTAGATGACCAAATGTAATAATGACATCCCCGACAGGAGGAATAAACATCTCCGTCGGAGGTACAAATAAAATACAATAATAATAACAATATAAAATACAAGTGAATATCTTCCGAAGTTAGAATTACATTTACAGTGTGCACTTTCCAAGGAAGGCCTAGCAAAGGCAAGGAGCAATTATTTTGGGTTCTTATCATCTCTTGTGGTTCGCTATCTCTCCCTAGAGGTTCCCTAAGGTTTCTTGCGAAAGAAGGGCACACTCTTATTTGTTAGGGTTTCTCTTCATGAATGGTATTGTACTTGAATTGGATTGATTTCTTTTAAGAAAAGTTGGCTGGGTTTTCTCCCTTTTGGGTTTCCCAGGATAAAATTCTTGTGTCTTTTGTGCATGGCTATCTTTCTATGATCCTTTGTTTCTGCTACAATTTAAGTTTGATATTTTCAGTGTGCAATTATTCAATGGAACTGTGGGATGAAATGAATGCTTGAAATCATTGTAAAATAATTGTCAAGACTTGGAAATAGATAAAAATTCAACATAAAGATGACTCCAATTATAATAAAGGTACTTTCATAATATTTCTTCTGTGTATGTTTAGTGTTTTCCAATAAAAAATGTTATTTCTTTTCCTAGTGGTTGCAGTCTTGAAGCTCCTTAACTTGTGACTCTGATTGCTATTTATATATTTATGTTTTGATTTGATTTAGGTTTTCTTGCACCCTAGATTCAGAGAACCAAGATAGATTTTGAATTAGTAACATCTATTTTTACTTAAATTCTGGATCAAAATGGGTGCATAAAATGATGTCAGGAAATTGTCTAACGAGTTAATAATCTTTCTTTGTTCTATAAAAATTAAAATGTTTAAAAAATTCTAACTTGATCTACATCCTTTATGAGAATCACATAAGAGGATTTGATTGATTTGGTTGTAGGTGGCAAAAGTGGAACTTGCTAGGGAGTGCAATTATGAGTTGGAAGCAGCAAGCCAAAAGCGTTTTCGTGAGCTTTTGTCTGGAGCAGATGGTTTTTATGTACCTTTGGTCATAGATGAGATTTCCAGCATGAGAGTTCTGTCCACAGAGCTTGTTACAGGTGTGAACATAATATTGTGCATTTTAAATAATCATTCCCAATGATAAATGCAGTGAACTTTTGATATTTTTGTATAGATGTCTGACCTTTACTTATTACATATACATACAAGAGCAGTTGCAGGGACACGTTTTTGTTTTGTACAATGACATGTTCGTTTTTTCCTACAAGATTTTATTTCTAGAAGTCACTTGGTGATCCTCGTGTGTAATATTATACATTGTCAATGATCTTTTTCAACTTGATATATAAATATTGTCCTGCACATATCATGGTTTGGCATATATTTGACCAAACAATCAAATCAAATATTGAAATGAGACCTAACAAACAATGCTCATTGTATTGGGACTCATTTGAATACCGTTTCTTTCCTTCCACTCAATTTTATCGCAAAGATTCTTCTAATTGCTGTCATATTGGCAATCACTCGAGCTTTAGTAGTGGAAATATTTTGAATCCATGTTGCAGAAATCACCAATTAATTCATGAGTTCTGTGTGTAGCAAGTCATTTGCCTAAAACTTGTCTGGGTTTTTTGCAGTCTGCAAAATATAAATCGGGAGTCATCCAATTTTTTGAAAAAATTGTTGGTTGGAGAAGGCAGATTTTTCCCTCAGATTTTCTAATACCTTTTTTCTAAATTGTTTGATGATTTTTCTCCTTGTGTTTTCGAAATCACAATTTTGTATCCTTGCTTATTTTTTGCAGAGTCCAAGTTCTGCAAAACTGGTTTGAATAGAAAATTGGAAAGGAAGGCTCTTGTACTATTGTACAACCAATGCATATTAAGAAACCCTTTTGAGCATTTCTCAAAGTGAACATGCAAAGGGATTGAGACATTTATGATACTGTTATGTATTAATTTTTCTTTCACTGCAATACATAAGGGACTGGATTCCTGAAAATTTGTTTTCTATTCACACGATTTCTTTTGATCCATGTTTTGTGAGTAGTACTTGGTGTTTTATAAGTTTATTGGAAAATTAATGCAATGGATGCTGAAAACAGAATGAAACAGCAATTAGACTGCCAACTGCCCGAGAGATTCTTGAGGATTTCTTTCTTTGTAGAGATGCAGTTATTAAATTCGGCCTCTCACCGAGGCCAGGGAAAGGATAATCTGTAGCATTGATTTTATGGATCTTCTCTGATACAAAGGCTTTGTTATCACACAACTTGTAGTTGCCCCTAATGCTGATCCTATCCAGAATGATAGAGGAGATGGGCAACTAAAGAGGTGACCCAAGAGGGCCTCAATTCCCAAGGTGGATTGGTTGTCACACCAATCGAAGCACTCTTCGCTTCTTGCTATCCAAGGCCCAAATAGCAAAGGGGAGACCCTGATCTACTCCCAATAGGAGAGATCTAACCCAATCACCTGATCAAGGAATTCAACAAATCATGTAAGGTGAAAGGTGAAGAATCCTAGATTTAAGGAACGAAGTCACTTTGGAGGCTTAGGGAAGATGAGATATTGAATTAGATTAATTAGACACAATGAATTTAGTGTTAAGAATGAATTTAGGATGTAAGTGCTAGGGTAAATGATCAAAATTAACTGCCTTGGGGAAACTTGTACTTAAAACAGGGAAAATGGTCCCAAGTAGTAGATCTGAGAGGAAAAGGGCTTCCTAGCACAGCTTGATGATAGATATGACAGTATCAAAGGTCACAAGCTCGAAAAGGGGTTATTAACCACTGAAAAAACCAACAAACCAAGGAGGGTGCAAGCATGGAGAGACCAGTGCCTAGGGATTGGGGTTGATGGAGTCCACAAAGCAAGATGCCCTTGAGGACCCACTTGGGGCTAGGCCTAAGGTTAAAAACCCAGAAATTGTTTGCCAGTAAACCAAATAATCAAACCCAGAGAATTTTTGTAAGTTTTAGCAGTTAGGGTTTCAATGAAAATGACAGATGGGTAAGTTAAAGGAATAAAATACGTACCTTGTGAGCGTACCTGGATGATGAGAATAAATGTCAGAATGACGAGGATTACTCCCGCAAAGGTCAAATGAAAGTTTGGTGTGTTCTCTTGCTCCCATGATTTTCCCAAGTCCACTAGTGCGCCCCTCTCTTCCTGCAAAACCAAGGAGAAAAACTCAATCAGTAAGCAACAATGAAGGTAGATGAAAGAAAGAAATAAAATGCAGAGAATAATTGGTACAAAGACAAAATCACTCCCTAAATTAACCGGATTTGAGAGAGAGAGACAAGGTGGGCCTCCCCAGCCAATGTGCCCCTCTTCCAAATCGTCTTCTTCACCTGGAAATTAAATTATGGATCCAATATATGCAAGATATCCACCAAGATCTCTTAGTGCAATGGAAAAGTAGTTTCAATCACCATAACCAACATCCAAACCAAGATTACAAGAATTTCTCACAAGAATATTTTTCTATTCTAATAGCTAAGAACCAAAAGTCCCTTTACAATGAGGGGGGTCTCTCGCCTAAATAGGAATGAGAGAGATGAAAACCGTAACCACTTTTCAAATGAGTGGTTGAGATCAAAAGATATAACAATGATAATCAACGGCTAAGATGAGCCGGAATAATATATACATGGATCACTCAAAATAGAGGGGACATCCTCCCTCAATGATGCCCTAAGGGAGACGTGAGACGTGAGAGATGACTAGGGACATGACATGACATCATAACATGGTCGTGGGGTCTAGGAGATCAAGTCTTCACTGGACTAATGCCCCACCTTCATTAAAATAATATAACATGTGATAGAGTGTCTAAAGACAATAGGACGTGTGCCCAAAAATACATAATAAAATCTCCAAAATGCTAGATGGGATGAGGTGCGGACCCCACTGAAGCCAGGACCAATGCTGAAAGGTGTGGAAAATATCGTCATGACATCACAGACCAATCTCATGCCAATTCCTTGCCCCATTGAGCCAAATCGATTTCCTTTGCTAGCCATTCCATTGTCGGAAAACCACCTCTAAAACTACAAAAGTGCCTGTAGCTCACTACCAAGTGCCCCAAGCACAAAACTGACTGCACAAAAATGTATGGGGATGGGGTAATATGGTAATAACGACTAGTTGGACCCCCTATTCCTTCAGGAGTGCCCTAGGAGAACGTACCTGCTCAATGAAAGTGCTGGACATGCCATTTCTGAATGGAAAAATGCATTAAAGTGGTAATGTGACCATATCATCACCTGTAACCGCCCGGAACTAATAACCAAGTGCACCAATGGACTGAGAATGCTCAAATCCATTAGGAATGAGTACTCATACACCATGTGACCATCAAGTGATAGCTTTGTAAGCTCATCCATGCCCGGAATAATAAAATAATGGCTTGTAAATAATAATAATAATAAAAATCCATCAAATAACCATTTGAAACTGTCGTCTGAACCATGGAACCATCTAACAGACACACATGGGCCATGAATAATCCATCTCGAACACTGTCTGCCCAAACTCATCTCGGACCTTGCGGTTGACTTGGTCAAACTGGGTTGACTAGGTCAAGAATGATCAAAGTAATGATCTAGATCACAAATAACTACTGCTGCAAGTACAAAAGGATGAAATATGCTTCTTCAATTATATAAGTTGCTAGACTAAAGCCTAGAATGATGTTTAACTAGCGTAAGCATGCAAACATAATAATAATAATAATAAGTTTAGATCAAAGTAACCACCTACTAAAAATAGGAAGCTCAAGTGTATACTCATTTACAGACTGGGCCAATTTGCTAAGCATGGGTCAGGGTGGAGAAACAACGCTAGGCTTAAGGGGGAAGACTTGACAACCTCAACACTGTAATCTGTCGAATAAGGGATCTGTTGCCTACTAAGTCATACTTAGTTGGATTTCAAGTGAGCCGACAAAGCTTGAACATGTCAAAGTGTTCATTATCAGAGTTTAGAAGTCCATCAAGCCTTCTAGGCCCTTTATTTTTTGTACCACATGTTCATACCTCCTCGGGGGAATTGTAATAAAATGTGCTAGTATGGTAGCTGTATGTAAAGACTCGGCTTCCTAGGACTTGAACATTAATTTGACTAACCCAGAGTGTTTTTTCCTTGTTAATTAGTTTTTGTTGAACAAATGACCAATAATTTTCGAGTTTTTCACTCATGCCTCCAAAGTTGTGGTGGTCGGTGTGGTGTTTTGGCCTTAAGAGGTTATTAGAGCCTAAGTGTCAATGTATTAAACCATGCTAGGCATTGATTTTGAGTCGTATGGACATGTGCTAGGTCCCCCTAGTTTTTTTTTAAGTTCCGAGAATTTTTTTTTTTTCTCCATAAAATTGGACTATTTTTTAGTAGTTTAATGGAAACAATTAAAAATGTTGTAAAAGTGTGGTCTAGGGCCCGTTTCTGCCATGAGGGTGCTCATTTTCAAACTCAGAGCACCTTCAATACCGCAAGACCCACTTTCCTAATTGGTTAGGTACTTTATTTTTCATTTATTTCACACAAAGTAAAAAAAGTAAACAAAAGTGGGAAAAAATACCAAAAAGGTAAAAAATGAGAAAAATAATCAATCCCTAAACCAATGGGATCCTGTCCAAATTAGGATCAGCTTTGATGGAGGATGTATAGGGATGATTTTAGGCAAGTTTTTGGGAAGCTATAGAGTGGGAATCTTTTCCCCATGAAGGAGGGTGCATTTCCCTATGGTGGGCGCATTAACAGTTATGGCAGCTATGTTTTAGGGGGGCAGGTTTTGAAATAGAAAGTGGCTACCACCTCCACCTTTCACTCCTAAATCAAGCCACAAGTCAAGGCTTCTTTCTATCCACTAATGCGCCCTCCCTCTCCTTCACCAAGTGCGCCCCCCTCTCATGATTTTTGCTATTTAAGCAAGGCAATCCCCTCATTCCAAACTAGTTAGAGTTGGATTGAAAGGAGGCTTGTAATTTTGTAATTGTGTTCTATATTTTGCATTTGCTAATAAGAAAGCTTTGGAGGCTAAACTATGTGTGGATCACCATTGTCATGATCTCATGAGGTAATCTGTTTCTCATTTCAATTTCTTGCTTTTGATTTGTGTCTCTGGCTTAAAGGATTGCTCCCAATCATTAGAAGTAGAGTAATGTAAGTAAGTTTACTTGCTTTTTCTACTTTGAATACATATTTTTAGAGATCTAGATCTAACATGTTTTATAAGATTATATGCATGTTGTTTTAATCTCAATTTATATGCTATCACTAGATATCACGGGTTTTTGCAAGTTTCTTGAGTGGTTTTCAGGATTTCTATCTTGGAGGAGGTGTGGATCTAGCTTGACTCCACTCCATTTCCAATAACATTACAAGACATTGTCCCTCGACACTCCACAAAAAAACTTTCCTTGGTTGATCTTTCCGGCAACATGTTTCTTTCACCTTACTCTTTCTCTCCCCTATAAAATTAAATTTATCTTGGTTACCGGTTCTTAGAATTTTCAGATCTGATTCATTTATCAAGCATATTTAAAGAGTAGATCTGATTTAATGCATAGATCTAAAGGCTCGTTTTAAATGATCATTTTTTTTTCTTTGGATCTAGCTTTAAGAAAGTGTCTTTGAGCAAGTTATTCAAGTAAAATTCAAAGCTTGTTTGAAGGTTTCTTTTCTTTGAAGTATTTAAAGGTTAAATAAAGCAACTTGAGTGCTTTATTGGATGCCTTTTCAAGGCTGTCCAAGACCTTAAGAAGGTTGGCTTTTTAGCCAATCCATCTTAGTTCTTTTTGCTTCAATTAACTAGTTTTTTGTTTGTTTGAACCTAGATTTTTTAACATTTTTTTTTTAATTTCCCAAGTCACTTCTAGAGTGATTTTGGGCATCTTTGCTACTAATTGTGTTTGCTGATTTTTGTTGCATGATAGCAGAAATTGAGTCCTTGGAGCGCTTATTTTGATAAGATCAGACAATCCAAGCCTTTTTGGAACCTTACCTTTTCTCCAAAATACTTTTGCCACTGTATTTGTAACCTCTTTTCTCCAAAATTTATAAGGAGAAAGAGGAGTTCTATTACTTCAAGTTGGCATTTTAATCTCGTAATAAAAGTACTTTTGGAAGCAAGCTCACAAAGCTTGCTTCTCATTTCCCCAGGGGGATCGGTGTTGGTTCCTTTTTTGTGGATGTTGTCATTTTTTCAGCCTAATAATCTTTACATTAGCTTTAGCTTAATTAAAATAAACCAAGAATAATTAAAATTTAACGTCGTGGTCCAATCCAAATATTGGGCCATTGACTCACTCAGGACATAGGAACCTCTTATCTTGTTTTTGCAGATCGTATACTTTTCAAAATACAATTTGATTTACCTTTTGCAAAAGTAATTAGATACTTACCGCCTACCACGGTAATGTAGTAATTAGATAACCTTTTATTTTTTTTAGTCATTCACTTTTAATTAACCCCTTGCTTTTCCGAAGTACGGATTTCAGGATAAGGGCTTGCTCGAGTACTGGCCGGAAAAGAGACTCTTGGGGTTTTAATAAACAAGAAAACTTTGTTCAAAAACTCTTAAAAATAACAAGGCTTTGTCCTGAGTATGCTCTAGATCGCTGCAGCCTCGACTGAACAAATTGATCATACTAGAAAGGGACTTAGTGACTAGTAATTAGTCTCTTTTTTTCAATTAACCTCCCATTTACGAAAATCCGGCGTAATCGTTTCTTGACATTGTGTGAAGATATTCTTCAAAGGAAGCGAGAACCATTGGGTAGTGACCTAAGGATACCGTTAGACTGCACCCTCATAAGGTATAATGTTGAACACCTCCTAGAGACTCCGATCCAGCCCACATTTCCGACTAAAGAGCCACCTTTGTCATAATTCATACATATTTCTAGTACCTCATGGTATATTGGGAACCCGCCTCCCTAATAATCCACTCATCTCCACAATAATTTAAAATTGACCAAGAGCATTCGCACAACATTTTATTTCAAGCATTACAACAACACTTTATTTGACTCCAGTATCAGCATTGGTCTTTGCTTTATCATTGCAATCCTTTTTGTTTAAATTCTATCATGTGTTGAATGGTTGGGGAGAACTTTTAATATTTATGTTGTTATGCTTTAATTTTATATACTGCAAATCTCTTGTATCAATTTCATTTTTATAAAAACTCCTAAGAAACTTACTCATCCACCAAAACTAATTAGCTTAATCAGCCTTAGTATCCTTTAAGGTCCACTCCCCTTGGCTTCGTTAGGAGTTGGCCTAAACAGAGGAGTCAAGATTCAAGTGACAATACTTGACTTGAAGCTTGCTCCCAAGGACACACTTAGTGGCTTGAAGATTTCTGCCACGTTAACCCCAGGTGTTTATCCAGCGACAACAGGAACCAGGGGGACCACCTACACATATTTTGGATAGAAAGTAACATAGGGGATGACAGTGTCTCACAAATGGGTAGAGTGATGAGAATGCTTCCAATAGACTCTAGTCAAGCAACCTTTTAGCAAATTGATTTATTTGTCAGCTTTTCTCACTTGAGATTTAACATTTAATTCACTTTAAAGATTTTCACTAGCCAACCTCCAAAAGCAGGTGCCCTAAGAACCTACTGGGCTTCAGTTATGACTCAGTATGGCCTCGATTACCCACCACCGTCCATAGGTGCGATGGAGTGACCACCCTGTTTCCTTGTGGGGACAAACAACCTTACATCAAACAAGGATGAGTGCTCATCCTTTGCACACTAACTAGTTAATATAGATATAAGCAGTAGTGTTTCGCAACACTATTTTTGTTGACATAGCATTCCTTTAGATATAACATTTAATTTCTAATGCTTTAGTGTTTCGCAACACTGTTGATAGCTAAGTCACCTTACACCAGGACACTGGACACGGAGGACACGAAAATACGAGTGTCCGACACAGACACGGTGACCCCCAGAAATAGGACACGGAGGACACGTTTTATATACATATATATATTTTTAAAAAATATATTAAAATTTAAAAATATAGAGATATAGATCCAAATTTTTTTGTAAACTAGAAAGTAGAACATTTACAAATATTCAATAGAAATTAGAATCAATACACAATGCACATTAATCATTAATGATATTGATTACACTACACATTTGTCATTCACAAATCACAATGAGACACATAGATGCATTGAAATTTGATAGGCATTGGGAAATAACTCAAGATGTCAGAACCATATTTCTCATTAAGTCATCAAAATCAAAATGTATTACATAGATGTCGGAATGCCACTGGGCAATGGCAAATGCCAAATAGGGTAATAGTAAATACAAAAAGGGTTGGATCAAGATGGAAGAATCTCATCCGTCAATGACTCAATAGTCGTCCTCCATGCCCGAATCAACAAACTCATCACTACCCTGATCCTCATCCTCCTCCTCCTCCTCTCTACCCATCTGGCGATCTGCATCTGCTAGTGTGGAGGATGACCCCTCCATATGATCACCATCATCAAAAGTGACTGGCTCTAGCACTGGATCATTACAATCCATGTTGGCTAATGCCAACTCAGTACTATTGTCCAAACCCATATCATTAGGAAAGAGTCAAAGACATCCCACATCTTTGTCTTTCCCTTCGCCCACTTATCCCTCTTCCTGTAAATAAGACGAAGGTTGGAGTGCACATACACCATCGTCTCTGCCCTAGACTGCTCAAGCCTGCTCTTCTTCAAACTGTACAAGTTCCCATATGTGCTCCAATTCCTCTCACAACAAGAGGATGAAGTAACTTGAGAGATGACCCTCAAGGCTATCTTCTGTAGAAGAGGGCATGTTTCCCCATGAGTTTCCCACCAAACATAGGGTTTCTTAACCCCCATGTCTGTAAGCACCTCATATCCTCCAAATCTCCCAGTGCCACTGGAAAACTCTACAAATCCCTCCTCCACCTTCTCAGTAGGTCTCTATCTTGAAGTAGCCGTCTAAATGCTGTCTTCCTCCCCTGTGAGATCTCTCCATCCATGTGAGGAGGGACTCTGCATGAGGGCCCCGACTCACCATTGAGCCAATCCTGACCGTAGAACTTGGGGTTCTATGAGTGGTCCAAGCAATGCAAAGGTGTGCAATTCTTATCCCACCTGGAGATAAGAATGTCCTGTATGGTGGACCATAAGTTCTCTGCCAATGTCTCATACTCAGCACACTCATTCTCCATAACAATGGTCCTCATGGACTCAATCATGGAATCCCACCCCTCATAAACATCTGCTAGGATGGGCATGTCCATGTCTGCAAACCACAACAAAGAAATGATTGGCTCCATGATCTTAATGCTAAGATCTACTGTATCCCACCAACCATCATCTAACACCGTGTCCTTCACCTTTTGTGAAGCAATTTGATCTGTCTTTCTCCAAAAAGACCAAAACTCTGAAATCACCATGGACCCAAGAGCGGTTTTGACCTCTCTCAACCTCTTGAGCATGATGAATGATGAAGCAAACCGAGTATCTGCAACCTTCAATAATGAAAGATGTGTGTACTCTTTGTAGATTGTGAGGGCATTGGTGTGGTTTTGTACAAAGTTTCGGATATGGCGTGCATCCTCAATAAGTTTGCCAATCCATGTCACATCTGAAGCAATAGATTTCAGTGCTAAATTCAAAGAATGGACAATGCAAGGTGTCTAACATACCTATAAGATCAATAAAATAAAGTATAAATGAGTCTAGACTGTAGACTCTACAAGACTACAACTAACAACTCAAAATTTCAAATAAATGAGTAAATTAACAATGCAATTATGTAAGGTGTCCAAAATGAAAATACCTGTGGATATTTAGCTTCCACAAGCATGCCAACAACCTTGCAAACAGGTGCATTGTCTGTGATGATTTGAAAACAAGAATCAACACCTACGTCTTCAATGACTTTGATGAACAAATCACCCATATATTGTGCATCCTTGTATTTTCCAAAAGCATCCACCGCTTTCAAGAACATCGGTCCATTTGGGGAAGACACCATGAAATTGATGAGTGGATGGCGTGCTGCATCCGTCCATCCATACGAAACAATACTAACACCACATGTGGGCCATTTTGATCTAATTGGTTCAATAATTTTATCCACCTCCTTCCTTTCCTTAACCAACAATGTGGTTCTAAGCTTCTCTGAACCAGGAGGCACATAACCAGTTGGAGCTCGTTCCATTAGAGATCGACACATCTCAATGAAAAATGGTGATCGTACAACATTGAATGAAATGAAGTTGAGGTAGAAATAGAATGCAATGGAGAGGTCCACCTCTTCTCGCGCCTCTTGTTGGAAAATCCTATCGATTAGACCACTTGAAGTTGGCCTCTTTCTTGTTGGATAAGCATCAACCTCACTCCTAGCGCTAGAGGGTTTCCTCAGAATGGAAGAGGATCCTCATTATGTTGTGTCTTGCTTGCTGCTGCCACCTTCCCTAACCCAACATGGTCCTCTCTTTCCATTTCCCTCCTTTGGTTAACACTCACCGCTTTGCATGAAGAAATCCCACAAGGGAGGGCCAACAAATGGCCCTTAACCCGGTAATATGTGCTCTTGAAAGCATGCTTGCAGAAATTGCAAGTCCAACACACATTGCCTCCCCCACCAAGCTTTGCTCCAACGCCTTCTTTCCTTGTAACATACTTCCACAAAGGGTATTTCCTCTCTTGTGCTTGTTGTCTTGCCAAAACATGGTTAAAATTAGCATGAGCTTCACTAGAAGCAGTTGGAGCACTAATAGGAGCAGAAGAGGATATGCTTGGAGGAGGAAGAGGACGAGAGGGATTAGATGGGGCATTCCTCCCTTTCCTTTTCCCTTTAGCTGCTGCCCTAGCTGATTGAGACATTTTTCTTCTTCCTTGATGCTGAGCTTGAATCCTCTAAGCAAATCTTCCCTCAAATCAACTTGGAATCCCTTGCAAATGCTTCCAAACTCCTTCACCTGCAAAAAAACCAACACTTAGCTCTCCCTAGCTCTCCCTTACTCTCCCTTCAAGTCGCAAATGGCCCAAAAAGAAACAAAAAAACGGTTTAAAAGACTCGCGGGTTCACTTTTTCTGCTCGGTCGTGTCCTGGAACCGGGACACGATGTGTGCAGAGGCAGGACACGAGCCCCCCATGTGGGGGACACGTGTTTTTTCGTGTCCCGATTTTGGGACACGAAAAAACACGTGTCCCCCACGTGGGGGGTCGTGTGCGCGCCCAACACGTCCCCACGGAACACTTGGCCCTATTCTGACGTGTCCGATGACTTAGGTTGATAGGAATACTTGCTTTCGAGGACTAGAAGAGAACAATCACTGTGACTAAAATCACACACTCCAAAGCCGAGACACAATGTAAACAAGGAATCTATCCAACACAGAGGTCTAGGTGGGGGAAGTCCTAAAGATCACTAGTTAAGGTGTAAGTCGGGATAAAATCAAAACTGGAAGATAACGGATGGATGTGGGAAGTGACTGATGATGCCATGAATAGCAAAAGCCTTAGAAAGAAAGAATGAACGAGTCTGTACTTAGAAGGTAAGGGCATGACCAATGAGTATACACAAGAATCTCCTACTCATAATAACTGACCACTTCTACTCTAAACGACAAGTAAGTATAATATAAAATATAACCAGTAAACAATCATCATATAGCCAGTCATAAACTACCTGGATAAAGGAAGAAGCACATCAACAATCCAAATGCACCAATCATATACCTGCTGGATCATATACTGGAGTCCCTAATATGAACAACTTGAATGATACTAAAGCATTGCATCTGAACATATCGTGGGCACTGTCATCAATCTGCTCTGGATGATAGAAGAATGGCTAACTCAGTCACCGACCTGGTGTCATGGGGCTCAGTCCTGGCATGAGACTATCAAATGTATAAGCTCTGGATCCACTGAATATAGGAGAGTGATCATCAATATGTTGCTCATCATCAACTGATCTCATCAAACTGTGTAAAGGACTGGCTCAAAAATATATTGGAAACTGATCTGCAATCATGGTAGCCCTGCTATTATGGATGTGATAACAGGCTTGTTAGCAGACAACTTCATCTTTTGCAACCCAATTCGAAAAACATAAATTAGGAAGGTGCTAAAAGACTTCCTTTTTTTGAGCTCAAAGAAGAAATCAAGCCAAAAAAATGTGATAAAGGGAGAAGATAATTTTATTAATGTCCATGGTTGACCAACGAAAAAGGTAGGTCAATATAACAATGGGACTCAAGAGTACAATAGAGTTGTGAGAAACTGTGAGAGTGCCAAAGCAACTCTTAGAACCTAAAAGATAAACTAAACTAAACCACTGAACCAAAGAAGGAAGGGAAGCCTTCAGAAGTGTCAAGGACGCTATTTCTAGATCACCTGTCTTAATAAGACCTGATTATTCCAAAGACTTCCAGATTTTTTCCTTTGCCTCAGAAGATACAATTGTGGGGGTTTTGCTCCAAAAGAAGGATGAAGGACAAGAGCTAACCATTGCATTCATGAGCAGGGCTTTGCAATTCTCAGAATTAAAATACACCATCATGGAGAAGCAATATTATGCAGTTGTAAAATCCCTTAAGCACTTTAGAGTTTCTGTCAGGTACTCAAAGATAGTGGGGTATGTTCCTCACTCAACCGTCAAGGATATATTAGCTTAGCAAGATTAATCAGCGATAAGAGGAAAGCGGGCTTCTAAGATTCATGACTATGATTTGGAAATCAAACCCACTAAGTTGATCAAAGGACAAGGATTAGCGCAAATGTTAACACAAGGAAATGAATAGGCTTTGGGGATGGTTTGTCAGAACAGTGATCCAACACCAGTTATGTCTGTAGAGCTTCAAAGGTTGGAACAACATGCATGGTATTCATACATAATCTTCTTCCTAAATAACCATACTTACCCGAGTCATTTAATTGGTCATAAGAGAAGAGCTTTAAGGTTAAAAGCATCTAAGTATTGTATTATTCAAGATGGATTATGGTGGAGGAACCATGATGGTTTAATACTTAGGTGTGTTGATGAGTCAGAGTCTAAAAACCTCATGAAAGAATTTCACTCAGGATTTTGTGGAGGGCATTTTGCAACAAAGACAACAACCCATAAAATCCTTAGAACAGGTTATTACTGGTCCAATTTGTTTTTAGATGTGCATAACTTTGTCAAAAGTTGCCAACAGTGTTAGTTGTTCACTGGGAAGCAAAAGTTGACATCTTTAGATTTACAGCCAATAGTAGTTCAAGCCCCTTTTTAGCAAAGGGGTCTGTTGTCACCCAAAATTGACATGCGTGTGCTGAAGCCCAAAATGTAACACACTAGCTGGATGACAACTCTCAGGAGAGAGGCCAATGTCACCACACTCCTCTCCTCTCGCTTTAGGTTGGCTCTTTTCCAACTCAAGGGGGGTATCCCTAAGATAGGATCGCTAAGGCAGGTGCAACGGAGGGCAAGGTGAAATGAAGAGGCTGCCTTAGAGAAACAGATGTAACAAAATAATGTGTTTTGAATAGGTGATGAAAAAGACGGGAGGATCAATCCTCGAAGAAAGGCTAGTGCCAGTATCAGCAGGGAGAATGGAGTAAAAAAAGAGGACTCAGGGGATCCTTGTGCTTCATACAAGTGAGAAATGCTAAAATGCTCAAACAATCAGATTTAAATCAACATTTCGTACAACCGAATACTAATGCCCATCGAAATGCAAAATCGTTTAAGTATAATTAACCAACTTAACAACCGTAAATGGCTAATCTATTGTGCTTAAAAAAGCCCTCAGAAGCTAGATTTGCTCTACCACTTATAATGAAAACCCGCAGCCATGAGAGAGACGCTCAATCTGTCCTAAAAACCCAGCATGATTTCTTATTCATTCAGCTCAAATGGGAAAAGAAAGTCCCAGAAAATTTTCCATGATTACAAATGAAAGCCTGCTCGCTTAAATAGAGCAAGAGATGCAATGTTCGCCTTGATTAGGGCTTGTAAGAGTGCCAAAAAATGACAAGTGCAAATGAACTACCACTCAGAGTTGTTGCCGCCAAAAAAATAACAGAGTTAAGTGTGCCGAGTTGGCTGCCATTGTTACCAACTAACTGAGATCTAGCCGCCACTTGTGCTTGCACGTTCTCACTGCTCCATGTTACCCTGTTTACCAAGAGAACCAACCATAAGTGCTGCCCTCTTTGAAAACGAAACCCTGGGAAGACACTTGCTAGTCAAATGACCCGCGATAATCCAATCATAATCGGCTGTCAATCTGCGTGCTAGATGCCACGATATCAAAAGAAAACTGCAGCTACTAATAACGCATGGTGACAAAACGAGCTGCTACGAGCTTCAGTTTCTCCACTTTATTAGCAAAATCAAAAGGGGACCCGCTCCAAACTTCTGCGTGTCATACATAACCTGAAGCAACTGTTAATCGATGACATGGATCACTAATACAGTCGGATCCTCAAATCTTGAGTTGGAGCATCCACGTGGGTGGTTTTTCTCATACGACAGATGATTTTTTATTTTTATTTTTGATAGATCGTCCCTCGAGCACAACTGTCAAACAGATGGTGAACTCGGCTGCTAAGACGACGCGTGGATAACATTACTCCAAAACTCCATGAACAGAACTTAAGTCTCGGTGATTCTCGGTTTCTGCAGAAGAATTGCTAACTCGGCTCTTGATTTTAATTCTGCATCAAATTCGGCTTTCGATTGAGGACGTGCATGCTCGGCAATCAACGACGTGAACCCCTGCTGCGTGTTGATCGTTTTATTTAACCTGAGCTTCTGGCGTTTATATTAACCGTGCACCAATCAATTTGGACGTCGGTGAAATACAACTAGTCATTATGGCTTCACAACTCGGCAGTGGCCCCATTAAATTATGCCCACGAACTCGATAGAGATCTTCGTTTAGCTTGTGTAATCAGTTTTAGGGTGGATGAATGAGAATCACGGCAAAATCGAGAAATCCAACTCATCAATAGATGACTCTGCATAGCTACTGAAACACGAATCCAAGCTTAATTCAGCGTTTAATGTATGCGCAATCCTTGAAATTTCAGGACACGTGCCACATTTCAATCGACTCGGGCCGATTTGGGATGCCAACTATGACTGCAAATGTAACATAGTCTCCAGCGACAGAAGTGGAATTCTCGGCTAAGGGCTCTAATGCTCATACTTTTGAAATCACAGCATGATTCAAGCTCGGGCTGTCGTCCTTGTTTTTTGCTTGCCGAGTTGAAGTGCCACGGTGGATGCCTCACGATTTAGGGCAAAAAACGATACCAATCGGCCACTAAAAAGAAAGCGTGTAAATGCTTTGTCCGCCAAATAAATCCATTTATGTGAACCTCCTTGTGATATTTAGTCGCGTCCTGAAGATACCGACGAATCATGCCTTCCATCTTGCTGCCGAAGATAACTCCCGTCCAATGGGGATGGCTGTTCTTCACAATAGGCTGTACATAGGTGGTTCTTCTCACAATCCGAATGTTGGAAATGCTTTCTTTCAGGAGGAATACCTACAACATTTTCTGTAATCTCAATAAGATGTCGAATCACATCACACTGAACAACGTCCATTATTAGCTCGTGACCTATGTAATTCAACATGTAGCTTCTCATTTTATTTTTGAAAAGCCTCCTCAAATCCCAAGTATGGATACCTACGGGAAAGGGACCTCCGTAACATTGAAGAGTTCAATACTGAAGATTCTGGATGTAAGATGGCATCATGGACTTTCTCCTCTTCTTCATCAAGAGTGTATTCCGTCTATAGTTATCTCGACAACGTTTTATTCAATGTCTCTAAACTAGGGCCATCTTTCCCTTTCTTTAGCATTCAATTGACGTTTGTGCAGTCTCACGCTGTCCACCAAGGGTTCTTTCAATAGTAACAAGTGATGTTAAAAGCTGGAGTCCAACCAATGTTGTAACTTGCCGAAAACTTTTGCAGGGATAGATGAAAGAGCAATGACACAATCAATGTATTTTTTAATTGTCAGATAGTGCCTGCACTCTTTACAAGGTTTGCTCCTGTAACATGAGCCTGCATGTTGCCTAGCAGTGCCTGAAGATTCTGTGATGCCAGCAGCTTTGAGTTCAGGGCTCATTTTAGGCACCAAATGAGCATTGGCGTGGTTATCAAAAAGGGATCAACCATACTCAAAACTTTTGGAGCTTCTGATTTATTTTGATCTGTAAGAGATTGATCTAGCAAACTAGTATCACTTACGACTTTTCAACAATGGAGCGAATCTAACGCTCTTCCAACAAGCACCAAAAACGCTATAAGACCTTTGCTGCTGCATGCTTTGAAACAGATTGACTGTCCTTTCTACCATAATTTATCCATATACACAATGCCCAGCATGATGTCCTTTCCCACTTTGAATTCTGCTTGAAAGGTCTCTTCCTTTTCCGCCCAGGCACTTCTACTGAGATCTCTTGTTTATCATTTCCTTCAACTACAACAAAAGGATTACCTGCACAGGCAATCCCTCCAAAAAACAGTAGCTTAGAGTCCTCTACCCTGTGCTTTTTATTCGGTCTCCGCAATGCAGCCAAAGCTAGCTATCCCGTTCTCATGTTGCTCAACCAGCTTTGCATCCCTTGCTGCGCGTGTGGACACCCCTGCCAAAGTGGGGGGTAACATCTGGCTCCAACTCGGGGACATGTGCTCACCTTGGTGAGTGCATGAGAACCTCAGATCCTCTTGGTTATTCGCAGACCATCTTTAAAAAAAACAAACTACACAGTGTGGTGGGGATGGTTCAATTCACATCCCAAACCCACAGATTTATTACAAGACAGAAAAGCATACTGAAAATTTTAAATGCTCCTGTAGGAGCTTTATTCATCCTACCTACACTAACTTAACATGAAATTAGAACATGCTAAGTATATTCATATAACCAGTGGAGCCACTCTAACATCTTATCCCTGCTAAATTTCTTTTCCTTGTGCTTGGTTAGAAACGAAGATACAAACACATACACCATAAAAGCAATCTATCTTGCAATCTGCTCATAAATAAGATTGAACTGTAACATCAGATTGTCAGAATATAAGAAATCATTGAAGCTTTGGCATGGAAAATCAGACTGTGCACAAAAGGCCTCTATCCATTGACTGATAGGACTTAAGTACAGACCTCGATCACAAATCTGCTCAAGCTGATCTGCTAGAGATGTATTGTTGTCTTCATTAATATAGCGAAACTGAGGCAGATCAGAATCTTCATCATGAAGCTGTTCAGGAATGGCACAAATCTGAGGCAGCTCCATATTTTCAATGTTTTCCATTGCAGCAGGAGGCTGTTCAGCTATATCTTCAAACAAGGGCCCTTGTATTTCTTCTTCAATGGGATCTTCAATGATCTGTTCTTTAGGCTCAGAATGGACCCTAGGGATTATAGCATCATATTCCTCTACAAGCTGCTCAATCTCATCAACTGTTCCATCATGCCAGCGAAGGAGAAAACTCTCGAAAAACTTTGCCAATGAATCTATGGATTCATTTAAAAGGCCATAGAACCAATTTAATGCATCCCCTCCCAAAGTTAAAGTAAAAACGATCATAAGGTCATCCTCACAATAAACATTAAAATCAACCATCAATTTGCAGTAAGAGGCAATGTGATAGATGGCTGAAACATCATCATTTCCATGGAACTCTGGAAGAATGTCATGCACCTTTCCACAGTCATAGCAGTCATTAGGAAATCCATAGATATTCGAGAAATCTAGCAGGGTGAAAGCTTCGTGCATAAAAGATTCGTGCGGAAGATCACGCACTTTTTCCTTATTATCATCCATAAATCAAACAATGAGGTACCAAATCTGAAACATGCATATAATCATACCTCATACCAAACCGTGGAGTCGCCAAGGTGAGCTTGAAAGCCTTCAATGAGTGTGCTCACCTCTACACTCAATAGGATCTTCAAATCTGCAAAAGGACAAGGGCTCTGTCCCTTCGTGGAGTTGCCATGTGAGAAGAAGTATCTGCAATATAATCTCCCACAAATGTCGTCAATGAAGCATAGTCTTCAAATTTTGGGAATTGGACTTTGTCCCCGGCAACGGCGCCAAAATGTTGTCGCCCAAAACTGATGCTGAAGCCCAAAATGTAACACACCAGCTAGATGACAACTCTCAGGAGAGAGGCCAATGTCACCACACTCCTCTCCTCTCGCTTTAGGTTGGCTCTTCTCCAACCCAAGGGGGGTATCCCTAAGATCTGTTTCTCTAAGGAAGCCTCTTCATTTCACCTTGCCCTCCGTTGCACCTGCCTTAGCGATCCTATCTTAGGGATACCCCCCTTGAGTTGGAGAAGAGCCAACCTAAAGCGAGAGGAGAGTGTGGTGACATTGGCCTCTCTCCTAAGAGTTGTCATCCAGCTGGTGTGTTACATTTTGGGCTTCAACACACGCATGCCAGTTTTGGGCGACAACAGGGTCTTTGTTAAATTTTTAACATAGATTTGATTTGATAGCAGTAACAGTCATTTTTTAATTTTTAGTTGTCAAAATAATCATCAACAAGAACCATACACAAGAACACAAAGATTTTTACACTGGGGAAACCTTTTCAGGAATAAAACCCCAACAAAGAATATCTTCCTTAATATGGGATCACTGAAATTTACATTAGCAGATTAAGAGAGCAAACTTTTGCCAAGAAGCATCTAGGGCTTATCACATACCAAGAGAAACAAAAAATTTAACCCACTGTAATCACTGAAGTTTGCTGTAAGTGATGTCAGACCTAAACTTGATGACGTCAGTCCTGTTACAAACAATGGTAGCCTGAAAAATGATAGCAGCACTATACCCAGGGTTTTATTTGAATCATAGCAATCCTTTAGGGCCCGACTAGTCCACTACTACCCTCCTTGTGCTCCAACTGTCCACGACTGTTAAGTTTAGCCTAATTTGACTAGCAAGATCACTGAAAGAAACACAATCACAAGATAGACAAAGGTTTACCCTGGGAAACCCTCATGGGGTAGAAAACCCAGCAAAGCTTTCCTCAATATAGATAATCAACCAAATACAAAATGTAGTCCAAGACTAGAGCTCCTTCTCCTCCTATGCAGACCTCTCTCTCACTTGTGCGCTACTCCCAAGTGGATGAATGAATGAGATAAGTGAGGAACAACCTCCTCTACTTATACTTGTTTCCCGACTGACCTTTTTACCCTAATGGGGCCGACCTCTCCCAGGAGAGTCTGATAACCCCCAAATAGTAAACTCAGGGCCGACCTCACATGGGAGATCTAATAACCCTAGTAACCACATTCTCTCGGAGGAATAAACATCTTCGGATATACAATAGGGTCACCACGGAGGAATGTACCATCTCCGGAATAATAAAATACAAGTATAATATTCTTGGAAGTTACAATATTTCAACACTCCCCCTTAACGAGAAGGATATTATAACAACATTTGCAGGAGCAAGGAGTCATCAACTACATGATACATGATACATCTATAAATCATTGGAAGTTTTTTTTAATACATCATCATCAGTAACTCAAACAGTTATTGGAATACAATCAATACTGGAACATCAGCATCATCAGTATTGAGTCTTCATCTTCTGCAACACTTGATCATCTACAACATCTGGATCATCTCGATCTACAACATATGGATCATCTCGATCAACAGTATCGTCATCTCGATCATCTCGATCATCATCATCTGGATCATCTCGATCAACATCATACCGTGCAATACACATGCTCCTCCCTTTCGGGATTTCGGGATCCTGGACAGTCCTTCCTTTCGGAATTATGGGACTCTAGTCCATCAACTCTGGTGATCCTTCCTTTCGGAATTACGGGATCCTGGACAGTCCTTCCATTTGGAATTATGGGACTCTAGTCCATCAACTCTGGTGATCCTTCCTTTCGGAATTACGGGATCCTGGACAGTCCTTCCTTTCGGAATTACGGGACTCTAGTCCATCAACTCTGGTGATCCTTCCTTTCGGAATTACGGGATCCTGGACAGTCCTTCCTTTCGGAATTACGGGACTCTAGTCCATCACACATATCTTAGACAATCCTTCCTTTCGGAATTATGGGATTCTAATCTAAGGATCAATATTTAAGACTATCATTCCTTTCGGAATTACGGGATCACTATCTAAGGATGATCAATCCTACCACAAATCAGGGATCATCTTTTAAGACTATCCTTCCTTTCGGAATTACGTGATCACTGTCTAAGGGTGATCAATCCTTGATCCATTTAAGACACCTCTCATGTCTATGGACGATGCAGTCCAGATCTATTTACAGGATGATCAATCCTTGATCCATTTAAGACACCTCTCATGTCTATGGACGATGCAGTCCAGAGCTACTTACAGTATGATCAATCCTTGATCCATTTAAGACACCTCTCATGTCTATGGACGATGCAGTCCTCTCGTCCACTTAGATAAAATCTAAGAACCATACATCGACTTCATCGTCGGTATCACCAATACAGGTATTCACATCATCGACCTCACTGTCGATGCAGGCAATCTCATCATCAGTGACCACATCACTCCCCCTTTCGGGGAGGGTCCTTCTGAACTACACCAAGCTTGTCTCGGAAATACTCAAACTTCACTCGAGACAGAGGTGTGGTCAATATATCAGCAACTTGTTCGTCAGTGCTTACATACTCTAGCTTGATAGCTCCTTTCTGTACCATATCCCGTATATAAAAATATCGGATCTCTATGTGCTTTGACTTATCATGGAACACTGGATTTTCTGTCATCTTGATACAGCTCTGGTTGTCACACAGGATCTCAGTGGGTTCCATCTCTAAGTCAAATAAACCATATAACAACTTTCGAAGCCATATTGCTTCACAACTAGCAGAGCAAGCAACAATATATTCCGCTTTAGCTGTACTGAGAGCCACACTAGACTGTTTCCTGCTAAACCGCGAGATCATGGCAGATCCCAAGCAATAAAATCCTCCCGATGTGCTCTTCCTATCTGATACACTTCCTGCCCAATCAGCATCTGTGGAGCCATACAATCTAAAACCATGATTTCCAAGATAACATAGACCAAAGTCTATTGTACCCTTTAGGTACCTCATCACATGCTTTGCAGCTATGAGGTGAACTCGTCTAGGTTTTACTAGATACTGACTCAAGGTATTCATGGCAAAGCATATGTCTGGTCTGGTATTTGTTAAATACATCAATGACCCAATAATCTGTCTGTATAGAGTCATATCCACTAATACTGATGAGTCATCTGCTAACAGTTTCAAGTTGGAATCCATGGGAGTGCCCATGGCCTTACATTCCAACATATCAAATCTTTTCAAGATTTCCACAGCATATTTCCCTGGTTGAGAAAGATTCCCTCAGGGCCTTGCCATACTTCTAGACCTAAGAAGTAGTGCATCAATCCGAGATCTTTCATCTCAAACTCTAAAGAGAGTTTCTTTTTGCATTCGATAATCTGTTTCTCATTTCCTGTTAGAAATAGATCTTCCACATATAGAAACAATATGATAGGTTCATCATCCATAACCTTGAGATAAAGATTAGGATCAACTTTACTTTTGGTAAATCCAAAATTGGTCAAGAAACTGTCAATTCTTCCATACCAAGCTCTGGGAGCTTGCTTCGACCCATACAAAGCCTTCTTTAATTTGCACACATGGGTTTTTCCATCTTCCACCTCAAATCCTTGAGGTTGTTTTATATACACTTCCTCCTCAATTACACCATTAAGGAAGGCTGTCTTTACATCCATCTGGTGTAATTTCCACTTCATCATGGATGCAAGTGCCATGATAGTTCTAATGGAAGTGTACCTCGCAACTGGTGCAAATGTTTCTTCATAGTCAATTCCCTCTTTCTGAGAGAACCCTCTGGCTACAAACCTTGTCTTATATTTTTTAATGCTACCATATGCAGCATGCTTTATCTTGTATATCCATTTGGAGGATACCACACTCTTGTCCTTTGGCTTGGGAACTATATCCCAAACATCATTCTTCATTATTGACTGGCACTCCTCTGTCATTGCCTCAACCCACTCTTTCTTATAAGATGCTTCTTCATAACTAGTGGGTTCTTGATCTACAAGGTTACACATTAAGGCCACATAGTTGGAGAATGTCTTTAGTTTCTTGCTCACCCTAGTGGAGCCTTCAGGAGCTCCATATTTTTCTGCTCCTAGTATAATGTCTCTTGCCCATGCTGGCTTTCTCTTCCTTGAAATTTCCATGACAGGGGGTTCTTGTGGTTCTATCATGTCATGGTCTTCAGGAGTTGTCTCTTCAGAGGTGGGTGCAGCCTCTGTGATCCTAGAGCGTGTATCTTCCTCATATACTTCTTCATACTGGCACTTCCTGGATCTCTTGAGAGCTGCCTCTTCATCAAATGTCACATCTCTACTTATTTCCATATGATGAAACCCTGGGATGTATATTCTGAATGCTTTGGATGCATCACAATATCCAACAAATATTCCTTTCTTCCCAGAGGGATCTAGCTTGGTTCTCTTTTCTTTTGGAATGTGAATGTATACTGGGCATCCACATATCTTGAGGTGACTTACTTCAGGCTTCTTCCCTGTGAGTACTTTTTCTGGGGTCTTGAAATCAAGAGCACTATGAGATAGTCTATTTTGCACATAGACTGCTGTCCTGGCTGCTTCAGCCCATAAATACATGGGAAGGTCTTGATCATGTATCATTGTCTTTACTGCCTCCATAATGGTTCTATTCTTTCTTTCCGCAACACCATTTTGTTGGGGATTGTAGGGAGTGGTTAGTTCCCTCTTGATTCCAGCTTCCTTACAAAAGACTTCAAAATCTTTTGAAGTATATTCTCCACCATTATCTGTCCTGAGCATCTTAATCTTCTTTTCTGAATGGTTTTCTATCAAGGCTTTGAATTCCTTGAACTTTCCAAAGACTTCATCTTTTCCCTTCAGAAAATAGATCCAAGTCTTCGTTGAGTAATCATCAATGACTGTGAGGTAGTATTCATATCCATTCAAGGATGTGGATGGCATTGGTCCACATACATATGAATGAATCAATTCCAAAGTACCCTTGGTCTTTGTCTCACTCTTTGGAAATGGGTTCTTGATATTCTTTCCTTGTGCACATCCTTTGCATGTGCCATCATGATCAATCTTTAAGTTTGGTAGTCCTATAACTACTTTGCTCACATGAGGTAGTGCTTTGTAGTTAATGTGAGCAAGCCTTCTATGCCATAACTCACTTGGGCTAGTGGCTTCATGAACAAGGGCAGCTTCAGGATGACCCTTGAGTTTATATAGCCCACCTTCCTCTTCACCAATAACAATTGCATCCTCAATTGATTTTCCTTTGGACCACATGAGTACTTGTCCATCTATGAATGCAACCCTATAACCTTTCTTATCTAATGCAGAGATAGAAAGTAAGTTCTTCTTCAAACCTGGTACATATAGGATTTCTTTCATCTTTAGTGGAGTTCTAGAATCAAGCTTGTAGCTTGCTTCACCAATTCCCTTGATGGGATATTGATAGTCATCTCCCAAGGATACCTTCTGAGGAGAGGACTTTTCTTCTAGATTTGAGAGAGTTTTCTTTTGACCTGTCATGTGCTTTGAAGCACCACTATCAATGAGCCATGTATCTTCTCCAGGTGTTACTGTCCCAGAGAGTACAGAGAATAGAACATACTCTTCTGCATCTTTTTCTACTACTTTAGCTTTCTTTCTTTTAGGCCTTTCCTCTTCTTCTTCTTCACTATCATTTTCTGCAAGATGTGCATGATATCTTTTGTGAAAATTCTTCTTCTTCCTTGAGGGACAATTTCTGGTAGAGTGTCCGGGTTTGTGACAACTATAACATTTAACTGAGGAGAGATCTCTTTCTGAGCTTACTCCTTCTTTCTTTTGAAATCTATGTGGAGGATGAGATTTCTTATGGCCATTCTTCATGGAGTTGAAATGACTCCTTCTTCTTCTGGTGTGAGTGGCCAAGGCTTGGTCATCTTCTTTGAGTAGGGCTTCTCTATTGGCTACCCTAGCCTCTTCTTGAATGAAATCCTCCCATACCACATCAAACTTCATACTTTCGTTTCTTGCACACATAGTTTGGATGAATGACTCCCAAGGTCGAGTGAGACCATTTAAAGCAGTCATGACTAGTTCATCTTCATCAAGGGTATCTCCAATGGCATCTAGTTGTTCCTTGAACTGGGAAACCCTTGAGAAATAGTCTTGAATGGATTCTCCTTTATTCATCTTGGTGCTCTTCAATTGAGCTCTCAGATTCATCTTCCTATTGATGTTCTTTTCCTCATACATTTTGGAAATGGCATCATACATTTCCTTTGGGGTCTTCTTGGATGCCACTTGGGGAATCAAGTGGTCTTTGATAGAATCAACAATGATTCTCTTTGCCCTAATTAGGTCCTTCCTATACTTATCTTTTGCTTCATCTTCTTCAGGTTCTGCAACCTCATCTTTAATATATTGGACAAGATCATTCTCTTCAAGAATGAGACCAAATCTGTATTTCCATGCCCGAAAATTCTCTATACCCTCTAACTTGTCTTCAAGCTTAGTGCTTGGAGCCATCTTATCCAAGGATCAAAGAGATTGAGGTTTCAAAAGATAGAATAGTACTTACCAGGAGATGATCTTGATTGAATTGAGAATTCTGGTATGATCCGCTTCTCGTAACTTCAACTTTACACCTTCCAGATCTGCAACAAAATTTCTGGTTTTCTGGTCTTTTCTTTTCTGGATTTCTGGTGCACAGGTTCGCAACTTTTTCTGGTTCATTGGTGCAGAGGTGCGCACTTTTTCTGGTTTACTAGTTTTCTGGTCCAGAAGTCAAACTAGGGTTTGACAAAGCCCGGGGTTATACCCACTCAAAAAGTTCGATCCAGGGCTCAAAACTTCGATTTTGACGAGGGCTATCCAGCCATGCAATTAGAAACCAAAAATTTCAACTTTTGCAAAAACCCTAATTTTCACCGGAGGAGGAGAGAGAGGTATTTTCACCTTGTGAAAGATTTCCGATTCAGGCTAGCTCTGATACCATGTTAGGTTTAGCCTAATTTGACTAGCAAGATCACTGAAAGAAACACAATCACAAGATATACAAAGATTTACCCTGGGAAACCCTCATGGAGTAGAAAACCCAGCAAAGCTTTCCTCAATATAGATAATCAACCAAATACAAAATGTAGTCCAAGACTAGAGCTCCTTCTCCTCCTATGCAGAGCTCTCTCTCACTTGTGCGCTACTCCCAAGTGGATGAATGAATGAGATAAGTGAGGAACAACCTCCTTTACTTATACTTGTTTCTCGACTGACCTTTTTACCCTAATGGGGCCGACCTCTCCTAGGAGAGTCTAATAACCCCCAAATAGTAAACTCAGGGCCGACCTCACATGGGAGATCTAATAACCCTAGTTACCACATTCTCTCGGAGGAGTAAACATCTCCAGATATACAAGAGGGTCACCACGGAGGAATGTACCATCTCCGGAATAATAAAATACAAGTATAATATTCTTGGAAGTTACGATATTTCAACAACGACTGCCCTGTATAGAGCCACAACTGTTCACGACAACCCTTAATAGGGCCTCAACATGACTCGACAACCCTCTTTAGGGCAGTAGTTGACCTTGACATTCATATAGAAACCCTCGGCAACTCTTAATCTTCTATGACAACCTTGATTTTGGGTTTGTTCTGTCCACAATAGCCCTGTTAGGGCTTCAGCACAACTCAACAACCCTTAATAGGGCCTCAACACAACTCGGCAGCCTTTCTAGGGCAGGGTTTAAGGCACAACAACATTAAAGGAACCTGTAGTAGCTCTTTAGAAACCCTCAGCAACCACAGAAGAGAGAAGAAATAGTCCTGGTAGCATGATAATAGCCCTATTGAAGTTAGGGCAGACATTTTGCAGTCATGAAGAGAAGAAAAATAGTCCTGTAGCTGATCCAACTTGTTATCGGTTGAACTAGCAGGGCTAGCCTCCAATGACAAATATGAGGGAAGTGACCACTGTCACCTTAGCCAATTCCCTAACTTCTTCGGAGAGTTGGAACCTCCAAGGGGAAGAGCCTGTTATCACCTAAACTGTAGTTGTCCCTGTGGGTGTATCCATTAATGGATGGCAATAGGGAAGGACAACTCAAAGGTGGAACGACGATCACCTCGTCCTCCAATAGATGGTTGTCACGCCAGTCGAGGCAACCTTCACTTTATGCTATCTAGCCCAGATAACAAAGGGGGAGACCCAGATCTACTCCCGACAGGAGAGATCAAACCAAAACACCCAAATTGAAGTATGAATGAAGTATTTTAAGGTGTATGGTGTATCCTATACCTAAGGATAAAGTCACAAGACAAGTAAGGGGTTCAATGAGTATAGCTTGGGTTCATTGTTGATGTGAGAGTGACTTATAGTGTTTGAAATGAGATCCAGGATTAGAGTACTAGTTCAATGTGAGAAAATCCACTACCTTGGGAACCGTGTCCAATGCAGGGTAGTTTAGGGGTTGAATTGGGGCTAACTAGTACAAGTGACAAGCTTGATCATGAGATATGATAACATCAAAGGGTTTAGTCCACCAAACAAGGATCAAACCACAAGTTAATCCAACAATCTAGGAAAGTCGCATTGACTTGGAGAGAGATCAGTGCCTTGGGAATTGGGATGAATGGAGTCAAGAAATGATTAACTTATGGTTGATGACCCCTATGGCATAAGACAAGTGGGTTATTAAAGGTTTGATGAATAGATGTGTCTAGATCTAATAACTCGTGAGGTGACCTAAGTGGACCACAATCCCTTAAAACAAGGAATGCTATCCCTAAGGCAAGATTTCACAAAGTGACCTACTAGACCTAGGTTTCAAGGTGTGCTTGTTCCAAATCCATCAAAATCTCATGTACCCATAACCTAGAAGTGGACCAACTCAATCTCCCAAGGAAGTGCGACTTTGCCCAAGGAAGGTTAAAAGTGTGATAAATGGGATCAAGACAAGCCCAATGGCATCCAAACTTTAGATCCAAGTAGTTTAAGCAGGTTACAATGTGGATCTAGGATATCAAGGCAATCCAATGGTTAGATCTTACTAGATCTGAGTTTTATGATACCAAGTGGTCCAAAATGGGGATTAAATCCCTTAAAATGTGGAATAGGGCCCACAAGGTAGAAATTAGAAAAGTAACAATCTGGGGGTAGGTTATTGGATATGTAGATTGTAGATCAAGTGAAATCTCAACTACCCATGTACCAGATCTAGGTCAACTCACCCAAACCAAGAAGTGCGCCCTTGCTTGGAGAGGCTAAGTTGGTTTGGGAAGAGGGTCAAATGGAGACCAATCCTCACCAAACTATAGATCCGGGATGCCGTGGATACTATAGAGGTGGGTTTTAAATATCTTATCCAAGGAACCACTAGATCTTAGTAGATCTGAGAAAATGTAACAATGAGGGTTTTGATTAATTAGGGTTTTATCAATTATGTGTTTGTGCCAATGGATTGGAATCAAGAAAAGAAGAACAAACCTGTGGATCTTACCTGGGTAACCTTGTAGATGCCTTGATGATGATGATCTATGCAAACCCGATCAATTTGAAGCAATTTGAAGTAGATCTCATGAAGTGCGATTTGCCCAAGGAAGCCAATGCGCCCTCTCTCCTGCACAATGAACGTCAACAATATCATATTTATTGTAGACAAGAGATAAGACTAATGCCACAAGAGAAATAATAGAAAGATAGCATAGATCACAATGATACTAATGATAACCCCCTGATACAAGCGAATGCCAAGAAGATCGATTTGAAGAAGCCTTGCAAAATCGCCCCAGTTGAAGTCGCCCTCCTGTAGACAAGACAAAGATTTCCAAAAGATAGATCTTACCACAACTACCCAAATGCTAGGATGCAATTGACTTTCCAATTACCATCTAAGAACACCGGATGCAAAGGAGACCACAAGAATTTCCACAAGAGAATTTTTCTATATCAAGATTCCAAGAGCCAAAGACCCCATTACAATGAGAAGCTCTCTCCTTTAAATAGGAAGGAGGGCACCAAAACCCTAACCACTTTTTGAATGAGTGGCTAAGATTAAAAGATACAAATGTCTAATCAATGGTTGAGATGAGCTCAACAATAAAATACATGGATCACTAATAAAATATAATCGTAAGTGGACAAAATCACCCTAGGAGAGGGGATCCCACCAAATCATGATGACAAAATATAATAAATAGCTTATGGTGGGTCCAAGGGGTAATTTTAGACACCCTTGGTCAATCCCCATAGCACAATAATAATAAAATAGTCATCAATATACCAAATCGTGCCTCTATGGACAAATCGTGAGCTTAAAGAGGCCTCAGAAATCATCAGAAAATGCCATAAGTGATGGATGTGGGTCCCGATGAAGCTGAAACTGCTGGAGAAGGTGTGGAAGACATCCCACTCATCATCACTGATCATCCCATGCCAAAACTTTGCCTCAGTAGCCCAAATCGAATTCCTCTGTAGCCATTTCTACCAATCCTGGAATGCCTCGGGAAGCGTGTAACTGCCCCAAACTGCCTCTTGGAGTGCCTGCGCTGTCAAGGTGAGGGCACCAGTGTGTCCGGGAGGGGGGGTAATATGGTAAAAACAAGTGGCTGGACCACCCCCTCCAAGCACAGCGTCCTAGGTCAACCAGATAAAAATGATCTCTGCTCTGACAGGGTCTCCGACAGACCAAAACTGCACTGGGACAGCCTACTGAGGCTCAATCATCACTGTAACTGCCCGGAACTGAAAACAGACTATCTCATTGGATTCAGAAGGTCCAAATCTATCCAAGATGTGTACTCATACACCATATGAATCTCTGCATGATCATATAATATATCCAATATACCGGAACAAGTGAAATAATAATAATATGTAAATGATCAATAAATGCTGAAAACCATAAATCATCATCATAAACCTGTATATGATGCATAGAACCATCATGTACATGTACATAGACCATATATCATCTATCTGTATCATCACAAGGTCCAACCATCTCATGTCATGTGATTGACCTTGGTCAAACTAAGTTTGACCAGGTCAACATTGACCAAATATAACTCAGACTATCATCAGAAGCTGCTGCAAAGTGTCAAAGGTTAATGCATGCTTTACAACTTATTCAAATAACAATTATAACACAAAGTAATCATTACTGGCGATCTAAATCCAAATATATAATGTCATGAATTATTATTATAACTCAGACTAGACTTTCAGGACCATACTCACTTAATAGTTGTGATCAATTTGCTAGTGAAGGGTGAAGGCTGAAATAAACTTGCTAGGCTAAAGGATGACTTGACTGACTTAACATTGTGACACTTTGGATATGGGAAAGGGAATACACACCATAGTATATACTGAATGAGCAACAACACAGGGAATGGCGGTGTCTCACAAATGGATAAGTTGTTCAAAGAGGGTTTATTCACCTTTAACAGATGCGCACAATCCATAATACAAATGAGGCCAGCAATTGTTTTGATATAGCATTTAAGTTCCATTGCATTTTGGGCCTGAAGTTTCCATAGCCTTTGATCTATGTGTGTTTATAAACACATTGCATAGATTTACATTTATTTTAGGCTTTTTGCTGCAGGTGTGTTTTTAAGGCACTTGTTTACCTGAGCACTTCTAGGTGTGTCACAGACAGCTTGTTTACCTAGGTATTTTACATTTCACAAAAGATATAACATTTTATTTCATAGCCATTTTCATTTGGCTTGCTTTTCATTCATGTATGTTTAAAAACACATTGCATGAACGGGCTTTTCATACAAGATATAACATTTCATTTTCTAGATTTTGTATTCATGGCAGCACTAAAAGTTTCAGGTTTAGCCAACACAACTTTAGTGACTAGGGGGAATTCACAAGGAAATCCAACTCACCATAGGCAAGTTTTGTCACCAACTCAGAGCCGAGACACAATAAACAAAGAAGCTCATCCAATACAGAGGCTACAGTGGGGAAAAGTCCTCCATGCCACTAGTCAAGTAGTAAGTTAGGGTGATAAACTAAAAGGTAGGTAATGGATGGATGAAGACAATGAATAATGGAGCCAACACTAGCAAGCCAAGGTATGGTGGAATGATCACCTCTATTCTCCCTAAGGAGGGTAAAACCAATGAGTATGAATAGTGAACTTCTAAGTCTGAGTAGGGACAATATAATATATATAATAAGATCAACTAGGTCCACATATCTATATGATCGCCAGATCATGACACTAAGTGCTAAGACATGCTATAAGAATAAATATAAAAGCAACATAACCACAAAACCATGATATACCTGCTGAGTCATATACTTGAATGCTCATCATCTGAACCATCATCTGTCCTCTAAAAATTGCTACTGTAACTCTGGGCACTACTGACTGCTCTGTACAAATGGTATAATGGCTACATCGGTCATCTCTCTGAGTGTCCTGAGACTCAGTCATGGCATGGGGAATATAACTATTGTCCAAATCTGATAGTGATCCAAATAGATGCTCATCTCAGCATCTCAATGTAAGGGAACTGGCTGAATAGTGTACTGGAATCAAAAAAATAATGTATGGTAGCCTGTCTACTATATATGTGATAACAGAGCCCTTATGGTGGCCTACAAGATAGCTTAGCACAAGAATAGCTATGTCTTCTATGACGAAAAATGTTGGTGACCAGTGCCTTAGACGATAAATTCAAACGATTGAAGAAGACATACTACTTAGATATAGTGTTTTGTAGATGCAAAAATAAGGCGCAAGTATGATCATCAATAGAAGTAATTAATTGTGCTTTAGTTTCATGGAGAAAGGTCAATCATTCATCAATAATGTAAATATCGATCATCCAATGAAGTGTGAGAGCATCCATACAAGTATTAAGATTAATCCACTTATACCATTATCATCCAAGAAATCGTTTAGAGGCATTTATCATGTAACCATGCTCATGGCTGATGTAATCACTTTTCAATATCTAAGCACTTTTAGGACTGCAAAATGACACGTTATATCAGATTTTGTTAGCAATGAATTGTCAGCAATTAAGTGTATATAAAATATTTTAGTGAGTGTACCAAAGATCACCTATCCAAATCTGTATGTGAAGCCAATCAACAGTAGCATAAATATCAACTTGTGAAAATTAGCAAGGTGATTAGAAGAATATGGAATCAATTCTACCTTGTGTTGTCACCCAAAACTGACATGCGTGTGCTGAAGCCCAAAAATAAGCACACCCGCTCGATGACAACTCTCAAGAGAGAAGCCAATGTCACCACACTCCTCTTCCTCGCTTCAGGTTGGCTCTTCTCCAAGTCAAGGGGTGTTTCCCTAAGATAGGATCGCTAAGGCAGGTGCAACAAAGGGGCAAGGTGAATCGAAGAGGCTGCCTTAGAGAAACAGTTGTAACAGAAAAAGGTATTTTGAATAAGTGATGGGAAAGAAGGGAGAATCAATCCTCGGGGAAAGACCAGTGTCAGTACCAGAAGGGAGAATGGAGTCAAGAGAGGACTCAAGGGGACACAAGTGAGATCAATCTAGTACATTCCATAATCAATCAAAGACGAGGAGAATATAAGTATAACCGACTACAGTCTATTACTCCTATGATCTTTTGAAAACATAACGTCAACAAACAACTTGACAACCGCAAATGCTTGCCCAATGGACTAGATTATAGCCTTCTATGCTAGATTTACTCTACAACTAATAATGAAACACGCAGCAATGAAAGAGATGCTCAATCTGTCCTAAAAACCCAGCATGATATTTTTCATTAAGCTCGAGGGAAAGAAGAACTCCCAGGTTTTTTTTCCATTCTTACAATGAAGGAGGCTATCCTCTTTATAGGCCAAAAGGCTCTCTTAAAACTAAAATAAAATAATAATAAAAAATGAAGAAAAAGTGGGTGAAGATCCACTTTTCTCTCGAACGAATACCCCCAAAATTTCACCTTTATTAAGAGGCACTTCTACCTAGCAAATCATGAACTGGTGTCATCTTTTGAAAGCAATAAAACCTAGTGAAACCACCGAGTGTTTAACATGCTGTTCTGACAAACAGTGGCACCTTTAATCGGAAAAAATGTAGTTCAAACAGGTTTCTAGCAGAGCCATCATTCGCTGACATGGCTTTAATGAAAGATACTGAAGATAATTCCGCTCTGGCCACAGAGATACCCCCGAACTGCTGACTGTCAGTAAAAGTATTCTAGCGTGAAATTTCTCCCGGTAATCAGCTAGTACTCGACCGATCTTTTGGCATGCGATGGTGGATGGGCCATAACCCACAGAAAGCTCCCCTAAATCTCGTGCAACTGTAGGTTCAAGAGGTGGAATGACTCACTCAAAACTCACTGATCCATAAATTACTATCAACTGTCACGGGAAAGGTGCTTCGGTTTACATGAATCATGGATTTCAGAATTGTGACCCCAACGCTAAACGTGAAGCGGTGCTATCTCAAGGATTACAGGTGTCATCTCAAGATTTCCGCTTTTAACCACCGGTGTCCTTTTACCAATAACAAAGCTATCGGATTTACATGAGCACGACTTCATGACTGACCCGATCCAAAAGTAAAACTATGTTCACGATGGCTGCCAACGGAATCGATGGGACTCAGTCTTGTAATCGACTGTCAACAAATCGTGAATCCAACCTCTACGTGACAACATAGACACCCCCCAACAGCCGTTGAACACAGGCTTATGAAGCTGACCATTGATTCAACTTCCACTGCGTCGACTACTCATTGATCCCCGAGCATTTGGCGTTGAATGTAACTCTTCATCAAAAAATCGGCTGCTACACTTCATCAAACAAGCTTGAGCAGGTTCGTGAAAACTTCTTTAATACAAAACTGTAGTTACTTGTGCAGCGGGACGCACCATTTGCGAACTCTTCACTGTTATAATCATTTTTGCAGGCTATGGGCGTCTAACTCTGTTTCTGAAGAACGAGCAGAGCATAGGAAGAAATGTCTTCTGAATAATTGATTTTTAGGAATGAGTTGCTTGAGTTCCATGGTGGGTGCAAAATCCCCGAAATGATCAATGACATAATCTGTTATAGCCTCAACAAGCAGGACACCCTCTTTGTCATATGGTCCTGAAAGTAGCTTTGATAGCTCATAACACTCTACTGTGTCCACTTGAAATTGCAGCAATGCTGGGCATCTTTTCTGTGAAGACACTCTTTCCAGCCCCCCAAAAGATTATTTTTATGCCTGTGAACTTGCATATTCTATCAATGGCTGCATTAACAGATTTTCTGAAACCCTCATAGGCAGTTGTAAACTGAAACATTGATCCACTGTCTCTTCCATAATCCTGTAGATTTCAACAATAGAACTACCATGTCGATGTTGAGAAGATAAAAACTCCGATCAACTTTGTCTTCATAGAGTTCTGTATCTGCCTCTGCTTCATGTTGATCAACAAACCCTGCTTCCCCTGCTGCTCTATGGACACCCCTGTAACAGTGGGGAGGTAACACCTTGTAAACAAAACCAGAAATATAACTTCCACAAAATGTTTCCCAAAATATAAAGCCAGTACAGCAGTAAGAGACCTCTTAAGGTATGAGTTTTACACCAATATTCAGCGGACATGTATGACACAAAACCCAAAAAAATGACTAACCACTTACTTGCAAAAGTTATAAACTGTAACAACCGCTTTCAGACCTCTGCTTATGTAAGCTTCAGATTGTAAAAGTATGTTTTAGACCTTCATTTAAGCTAATCTCGAAACTTTCAATTATCCAATTCTTATCCCTAATTAGCATACAAAATAAGCTTGCAAAAGTTACCTGTTAAACACAAAAGTTTGAACTTCCTTTTACTGTGTGCGGGTACAGGGATTAGGGCTGTCCTGTAGTGACTGTTTTAGTAGAGAGGAGCAGAAATGATGAAGATGGAAGGAAAAACGGAGGATAAATGGAAGGAAAAATAGGGAAAGGGGATGAGGAAGATAAGAAGGAAGGTGGAAGGGAAAGAGAAGAAGGGAGAAGGAAAACGAAGGAGAAGAGAAGGGAAAAGAGAGGAGGAAAAGAAGGATATAGAGGAAGGAGGGAAAAGAGAGAAAGAGGAAGAGAAAGGGAAAGAAGAGGAGAGAAGAGGAAGAGGGCAGCGAAGAGGAAGAGAATGGAGAGGTCACTAGGGCTTTTAGGGCAGATTTAGGACTGTTTAGGGTTTTTTTAGGAAATTTTGATTTTTTAAGATTTTAGGGCTTCTTAAAAATTCGCCCTACGGTTTTAAGGGCTAAAGAAGGCAAGCCGAATTTGTAGGAGAGAGGGCCGACATTTTAGGAAGGACAAAAATTGAAAAAAAATTAATTTTTTTATTTTCAAATTTTGTTTTAGGAATTTTTGATATTTTTAAATTTTTAGGGCTTCCTAAAATTTCGCCCGAGGGTTTTTACTTTTAGGGCTAAAGAAGGCAGGGCGAAATTGTGGGAGAGAGGGCCGAAATTTTAGGAAGGCCAAAAATTCGATTTTTTATTTTTTATTTTTAGTGTTTTTTGTCATAAAATTGCAGACCTAACTCTAACCTTAATTATACCATGAAAATGCAGATTTACACATGAAAATGCAAAATTAAACTCTAAATAATAATTACATAAGTACAAACTAAGGTTTGAAAATGGTAGAAAAAGGTGCCAACTATCAATATAACATGTGGAAGTAGTGGCAGAAGCACTTAAAGAATGGCCAACCAATAAGGAATATTGATCCTGATCATCCATGTCACTCTCCATATCACTGTTGGTGAGCAACCACTGTCTACACAAACACATTCCATGGTGGAGTCACGCCATTTAAGGCTGTGCATACCAACTCACTGCCCGGAATGATCTCCCCAACAGGTGCAAGGTCATCTCTAACCTGTTTAATCCTAGTAAGATAGGAAGCCATGCCATCAGTCTTCCCCATGTGCACTTCCTTCAACTTCTCCCGCAACACCATCTTTCTGTTCTCATTGGAGCTTTGGTGTAAGCTAGTCAAAGCTGCCCACATCTGGAAGGCATGGGCCTTCGTTGAAATATGTGGGATCACATGATCCGTCACGGCATCAAGTATGATCCTTCTTGCCTTCACATCCCTTTTCATGAAAGCTTCCCTATCAGTAGCATCGGTAGGAACAGTCACGGGATTTGTTGTGGTACTATTTGTTATATCCCATAGTTCATTCTCCTCAAGTATCAACATGATTCTAGCCTTCCATGGGCTAAAATTTGTAGCCCCATTTAACTTGTCCTCCACCCTGAGTCGAGACACCGTAACTGCAACCTGTATCTGTTCTTCTCAAAGAATATATTCAAGACCTATTTTTCACAAACTCACTTCTTTTCCCCAATCTGAATATTTTCTGAGTGTTTAAATTTCTGATTTTTAAATCCGCTCTGATACCATGAAAGTTTTCAAACCCCAACCCGGTTTCAAGCTTGATAGCTTCTCTGCATATGGTTTAATGCTCAAACCCCAGTATGCACATTTTTAAATTAAAAATGACTAAACTGAAACACATGAGATTCTTTTTCCAACATAAACAACTCATAAATTTTTACCTTTCAGCCAATAAACTCATACTCAGAAATTTAAATCAGCGAACACATAAAATTAGACACAGATATTTTTGACCAAATTGGTCCAGGAAAAAACCCTGAAGGGAAAACTTGACTGAGAGAATTTTATTTCTTCAACAAATTACAAAACAGAACAGCAGTACTTATCTCAATGTTTCATCTCAAAAAGCGTGCCCACGACACAGCTGTAAATCTGAACCCTTTCTGACAGAAGTATGGCTCACACGTGAGTAATTAATGCTGTTGTATGCCTCGAAATTCACGCCCATAATTCTTCCTCGATTTTTGTGCTGTACGATCAGAAATTAATGCTGTACGGATGCCTTGAAAATCGTGCCAAACCTGTAAGAATTCTTCCTCGATTTCTATGTTGTATGACCAGCAATAAATGTTGTACGACCACCTTGATTTCTGTGCCAGAAATTAACCTGTATGGACTGCAATAAATGCAAATCAGACTGCAATAATTTGTATGACCTCATTTAATTGCTGTACTTGCTGTTGTACCTTTTCTTGGAATTTGTGCCCAACACCACCTCCTCGATTTCTGTGCTAGGGTTTGTCTCCTCAAAATCGACTTCTCTTCCTCTCTTCTCCTCCTCTCCAAAACTCTCTCTTGAAAAGTGAATAATGAATTAGGTTTCCTTGCCCAAGTCCTTTTTGTTCACGGTAACTTCTCCTTTCTCATCCAATGGTCCAGATTAGATTAGATGAAGGGCTCTCATTAAATGCTCAATAAAAAAATTACAAATGACATTTTGTGCACTTCATGTCATTTAATAAAGTGAGCATCCCTTTTAATTAATCACCCACTTGACTTTTCATTAAATGTGAACTTAGGATAAACCATGACTTTACCTTTTAATAAAGTGACTTCAAAAATATAAAGTACTTACTCACTTTATTAATTAGTGACTAGGGTCACCTTTTAAAGTGTCATTGTCCACCTTAAGGTAACACAAGGTGAACACTACTTCCTAGGTAACTTTTCAACAGTAGGATCCTTTGAGCTCTTATGTTCTTTTTCTCATATACTGCTTTGGCAGTTGCCTCTAGTGGAACTGCGACTGGATTTGTGGCTGTGCTCTCCACAACATCCCACAGCTCACCCTCTTTCAATAAGAGCACAATCCATGCCCTCCATTCACTGTAGTTGGAGGCCCCATCCAACCTGTCCTCCACTCTCAAGCTAGTGGCCATAACTTATGAACTGAAAAATCGACAAAGTGATACAAGAACCTCTCTTGATCACAGATCTGGCTTCCTCTCGCAGAGATCTGATAGATCTATCTCAGATCTATCTACCTTGGTCAGAGATCTAATAGATCTGACCTCTATCCAACAGATCTGGTGTGATTGTTCTCCTTGACTCTCACTAGGGCTTTGATACCATGTTAATTTTATCCAGAGATCACTACTTCATCTGGATAGCCCTGAGATCTCAAGCGGTTTGAGTCTCTATAAATCAATAATGCAATAAAGACTTAAGAATCAAATGCTATAGATCTCTTAACACTTTTGACAATGAAAGCACAACAATCACACAACACTGGATGTACTCTGGAAACCCCAAATGGGGAAAACCAGCTATCTGTGGGGCTTTCTTCTATCTCGAGTCGAGAGCAAAAAGAGAAGAATACAAGTACACACAATGTTACCTCAGAAAGAACAACCAAACCTGACTGGGTCAACACCCTAGATCTGCATGCAACAACTGATGCATGCACAGAGGAAATGTGCCCTAACCGTCAACAGGATCTGATCAGTTTGAAGGTAGCAATCTGTCAGTACCGTCTCTCTCATAGCAATGCTCTGATTTGCTCTGCCTAGGAAGAAGGCCAACTGCTCGATCTGGTGAATGCGCCCTTCCTCTGCATGGAAAAGTGCACCCTCCCTCTGGATGTCAAATGCTCGTACGGAATCAAATCTCAACATATCTGAGCTTTGATTGTCACAATCCTTTCTCAAACACCGAGGCAAGGATACTTGGAAGGTCTCAACTGCTCAATCGGTCAATTGGATCTAGAACAAGCTCTTCTCTCCTTTTGTAATGCGCCCCTCCCTCTTTCTGGAAGTCGTCCTCCTCAATCTTTGCAGAAACCACTCTGATGAACACTCTCAGTCCACAGAACTGGATGCCAAGTGCCTCTGGTCAAGTGGTGTCTGATCCAGCTCAGATCACCCCTCTCCCTACTCTAGAAGCTCCTCTCTCTCCCAAAAAATCGCCCTCTGCATGCAGTAATGAGCCCTCCTCACTCTTGACTGATCTCTCTCTGATTAGTCAACTGAGCAACCTCATCCGGGGACGTCCTGCCTCTATATATAATCTCATTGATCAATTAGGTTTACCAAAAACCTAATATCTGTGCATGCAAAAAGTCACTTTTGCATGCATCTTTTAATCACTAACTGTACATGCAAATCTCATGCATGCATGAGGCAAAACACTCCGGAAGGTCCGCATGCATTCGCCAAGGGATTAATGCCACTGAGTAGAGTGCATCTCACCCTCTACTCCATCTTGATGCCTATATTGCTGATGTACCTCCATGCAAGGCATCTAAAACAATCCTGAAATAAGTCCTCCTAAGTGTCTTTTTTTGCTTTCAAAAAAAAAAACCAACAAATTAAGTTAGTAGAAAAAGTGCCCAAAATCACTCCAAAAGTTACTTGGGCAAGTTAGAAAAAAGCTTAAAAAATTCTAAGTGAAAAACTAGTTTAGGAAAGCAAATAACTAAGATGGATTGGCTAGAAAGCCAACCCTCTTAGGGTCTTGGACAACCTTTAAAAGGAAGCCAATGATGCACTCAAATGCTTGATTTTTACTTTTAAAACTTGAAGGAAACTAGTTGATTCACAAGTTAAAAAAAATTGCTTTGAAAGACTTGCAAAAATCAACTACTTTTTAAGCTAGATCTATCTTTGAATGATAAACTTTTAAAATACTTAGATCTATGCAATCTACTCTTATAATTTAGATCTAAGAAGATATTTAACTTTAAACAATGTAGATCTAAAGAACAAGAGGGAGAAACCAGAAAGTGTTTGAGAAATTTTTAGAGAAGAAGGTGGAGAAAGCCCCCTTTGAAGATTTGGCAATGGAGTCCCTTTGTAGCTTCGAGAAAGACTATGCTTCTCAAAATAGAAGTTGGAGAACAAAGGAGACAAACAAGATTCTTTGCAAAATCCAACGAGGTACTTAACAATCCTTTCACACTTGCACAACACTTCTTAAATCGGTAGTAAATTCCTAGATTTAAAAATAAGGAGAGCATACCCGTAAACAAATCAATATCCAAAATCCTAGATCTTTAAACTAGAAATTTTAATTGAGAAATGAAATTATATTCACTCAATCGTATTGATCATACTAATCATATAAGGCTAACAACTAACAAAGCAAGAGCAAATGAACAATGAAACCACAAGATTACCTCACTTAGTACATGGAGCAATGATCATCCAACATGAGATAAGAAACAATGACACCTCCAAATCCTTATTCCATTAATCAAAGAATCAAAACTAGCTTACAAATGGAGCAGAGGTTCCACACTTTATGAGAATAGTGATGGAGAGCCTTGCTTATATAGCAAAACCAAGAGAGATCCTCTTTCACACTTGGAGAAATGAGTTGATACACTTGGAAAAGGCTCGTTGACACATGTGAGAGGTTTGGGGAGGTTAACAACACCTTTCTAAGGCCATTTGACACTTTTCAACCTCCACTTGACACCTCTCCAACCACAAATTCGTGTTAATTTTATCCAGGGATCACTACTCCCTCTGGATAGCCCTGAGATCTCAAGCGGTTTGAGTCTCTATAAATCAGTAATGCAATAAAGACTTAAGAATCAAATGCTATAGATCTCTTAACACTTTTGACAATGAAAGCACAACAATCACACAACACTAGATGTACCTTGGAAACTCCAAATAGGGAAAACCAACTATTTGTGGGGCTTTCTTCTATCTTGAGCCCAGAGCAATATAAGAAGAATACAAGTACGTGCAATGTTACCTCATAAGTAACAACCAAACTTGACATGATCAAAACCCTAGATCTGCATGCAACAACTGATGCATGCATAGAGGAAATGTGCCCTAGTTGTCAACTGGATCTGGGTCTGTCTGCATGTAACTCTATCTGTACTGTCTCTCCTACTGCACTGCTCTGATCTGCTCTGCTACGGAAGAAGACCAACTGCTAGATCTAATGAATGCGCCCTTTCTCTGCATGGAAAAGTGCGCCCTCCCTCTAGATGTCAGATACTTGTATGAAATCAGATCTCAACAAATCTGAGCTCTGATCGTTACAGTCCTTCCTTAAACATTGAGGCAAGGATACTCCAAAAGTCTCAGCTGCTTTATCGGTCAATCGGATCCAGAACGAACTCCCCTCTCCTTTCGTAATGTGCCCCTCCCTCTCTCTGGAATTCGTCCTCTTCAGTCTCTGCAGTAACCACTTTGATGAATTCTCAGTCCACAGAACTGGGTGCCAAGTGCCTCTGGTCAAGTGGTGACTGATACAGCTTAGATCACCCCACTCTCCCCCCCGCAGAAGCTCCTCTCTCTCTCAGAAAGTTGCCCTGCATGCACTAATGCGCCCTCCTCACTCTTGACTGATCTCTCTATGATAAGTGAACTGAGCAACCTCATCCGGGGACCTCCTGCCTCTATATATAATCTCACTGATCAATTAGGTTTACCAAAAGCCTAATATCTGTGCATGCAAAAAGTCACTTTTGCATGCATCTTTTAATTAATAAATGTACATGCAAATCTCATGCATGCATGAGGCAAAACAACTCGGAAGGTTCGCATGCATCCACCAATGGATTCATGCCTTTGAGTAGAGTGCATCTCACCCTCTACTCCATCCTGATGCCTATACTGTCGATGTACCTCCATGCAAGGCATCTGAATCATGGAGGACATCCCGAGATACCACTATCTCTATCACTCCCTCTTATCGAGAGAAGTCCATCCACTGATGCTTGGATCCAACAAGTCCCCTACTGTTGACACTGGCCCAACTGTCCTGTCTGTTAATGCTGCCGTCTGAGCTATAGTACCCTGATCAAACTCCATCAATTTGGATCCCGAAGAAGCCCTTGATCAACCACTGACTTTGTCACTAAACTCTGATTCAGACTCCCTTTGAATCTCTGCAGTAACCAATCACCCACTCTACCAACAAGCGGATCTACTGCCCTGTAGGTGATCTCCCTCTGTCTATGAGCTGACTCAAGTCTCTCCTGAGCTAAGTCCATCTCAGTCATCTCGTACCAACTCAATCTCCGACTGGTGCCTGTATGAGCATCATGCTCATCCATCTGATCTGAGTCCAAAAACTCACTCCCCTGTGTCTCATCAACACCATGAGCATGTCTCTCATCAATCGGGTAAAAGGAATCACTCCTCTGATCCTCATCATCATGGTGAGCATCTCGCTCTCCCATCTGTCGAAAGGAATCACTCCTCCTAGTATCATCCCTGCTGTGATCATCTCGCTCTCTATCCCCCTCGGACTCTAGAGAGGATGCACTCAACCAACCTGATGTGCCAGATGTGGGCTGTCCCCGAACCAAGTTCTCATCGTCGATCCTTTGACCCATCAAGACTGGATCAACTCCCTCTGGATAAGTGAATATCAGATCCCTCTGGAACACCACTGAGTAACCGACAGCATCCAATGCTACCACTGAGAGTATAACCCCTCTTATTCCTCGAATGAACAATACTCTTGATACCTCTAGGAGTTCTCTAATGTCAAGTAGAAAACGAACTCTACCCACTCCTGTGACCAAGTGATCAGTCCCCTCATCCTCAAAAGCCTCTATCCATCCTAGAACACAATACTATATCCCTCATCCTCAAAAGATGATGCTGAGGGTTAATCTGTCTACTCTAGTACATGCATCCCTCCATCCATCCTCAGTAAACCTTCTGACTCCGGCTGGAACATCATCGAACCAACTCTCCTCATTGCTAACCTCTCATAGTAGTTTGAGTCTGTTTCTGAAACACCGAGGAACACTTCTTCTATTCCCATCATATGGCTAGATGCATAACTGTACAAAGTCCTAAAGCCATGACTCTATAAATCTGATAACACTATTGATTCAAACTCTCTGAATCATATGCGGTCTCTTCCCTCACAGATCTGATATATCTGCCATAGATATGGATTCTACTCTCAAGATCTGAAAGATCTATCTTAGATCTAACCGCCAAACTCACAGATCCGATAGATCTGACCTCTACAACCATATATCTGAGCTCCTCTATTCATATCTAGTAGATCTGGTCTCTATATTTCTTGATATACTAGATCTATCTCAGATCTAGTCTCCAACTTCTCAGATCTATTAGATCTGACCTCTACTGTCACAGATATGAACCCTACACTTCAGATCTGGTAGATTTGGTCTCCCTCTCCACAGATTTGAAAATCAACCCGAGTCACCACACAAATCGGGTATACTGCTCGCAAATTTGAGTGTGATTGCGTCTCCCTAACCCTTACCAGGGCTCTGATACCATGTTAATTTTATCCAGAGATCACTACTCCCTTTGGATAGCCCTAAGATCTCAAGAGGTTTGAGTCTCTATAAACCAATAATGCAATAAAGATCTAAGAACAAGGTTACATGAACCGTGGGTGCAATCGGAATCGGCTGAAGAATCCGATACGGGTGCGACACTCATCCCAAAATTAGGAATCAGGGATTCAGAACCCTAACCATAATTAACCCTAATTATCCTACATTTATCCTATGTAAACAACTTTAGATTAGTTAAAACAAGGTGGACGAATCCGATGAAGAATTCGAGAATCCGATTCGGGTGTGGTTAGGCCTAGGGCCGAATCCGGTAACTATGCTTAAGAATCAAATGCTATAGATCTCTTAGCACTTTTGACAATGAAAGCATAACAATCACACAACACTAGATGTACCCTGGAAACCCCAAATGGGGAAAACCAACTATCTGTGGGCTTTCTTCTATCTCGGGCCCAGAGCAATATAAGAAGAATACAAGTACGTACAATGTTACCTCAGAAGTAACAACCAAACCTGACAGGGTCAAAACCCTAGATCTGCATGCAATAACTGATGCATGCACAGAGGAAATGTGCCCTAGCTTTCAACTGGATCTGGATCTGTCTGCAGGTTACTCTATCTGTACTGTCTCTCCTACTGCACTGCTTTGATCTGCTCTACTACGGAAGAAGACCAACCGCTAGATTTGATGAATGCGCCCTTCCTCCGCATGGAAAAGTGCACCCTCCCTCTGGATGTAAGATGCTTGTACATAATTAGATCGCAACAGATCTGAGCTCTGATCGTCATAGTCCTTCCTCAAACACCGAGGCAAGAATACTCCGAAAGTCTTAGTTGCTCAATCGGTCAATGAAATCCAGAACGAACTCCTCTCTCCTATGGTAATGCGCCCCTTCCTCTGTCTGGAAGCCGTCCTCCTCAATCTTTGCAGTAACCACTCTGATGAACTCTCTCAGTCCACAGAACTGGGTGCCAAGTGCCTTTGGTCAAGTGGTGACTGATCCAACTTAGATCACCCCACTCTCCCTCCTGTAGAAGCTCCTCTCTCTCTCTCTCAGAAAGTTGCTCTGCATGCATTAATGCGCCCTCCTCACTCTTGACTTATCTCTCTCTGATAAGTCAACTGAGCAACCTCATCCGAGGACCTTCTGCCTCTATATATAATCTCACTGATCAATTAGGTTTATCAAAACCCTAATATCTGTGCATGCAAAAAGTCACTTTTGCATGCATCTTTTAATTAATAATTGTACATGCAAATCTCATGCATGCGCGAGGAAAAACACCTCGTAAGGTATGCATGCATCTGCCAATGGATTCATGCCACTGAGTAGAGTGCATCTCATCCTCTACTCCATCCTGATGCCTATAGTGCTGATGTACCTCCATGCAAGGCATCTGATTCATGGAGGACATCCTGAGATACCACTATCTCTAACAATTTTCCCACCCTTTGGTGGATCTCCAATCTTCAATCAAATCATCATTTATTTGCTCAAGATTCTCCCTGATTTGATTGCCAAACAAAGGAGATTTGATTCCAACACATTTCCTTGATCCATGGGATTGAGATTTTGCCTTTACTATGTCTTTTTTGCCAATTAAATTGGTCTTTTTGGGTGTTTTGAGTAAATATTATTTTTTGAGTTAAATACTTACTCAAAACTTAGGATAAGTGGGTTTATGGGTTTAGTGGATGCTCTGGCTTAGAAAACGAGCATCCACTTGACAAATTATGCCCACAAACCATAGTTTTATTACAATTTTAATTCTTCCAATTAAACTATTTAAAAATAGTGTAATTTTACGGGAAAAATTAATTTTCTCAAAAATAAAAAAATTAGGGGGACCTCGCACATGTCCATATGACTCAATTTTAATGCCTAACACGGTCTAATACGTTTACACTTGGGCTCTAATAACCTCCCAAGGCTGAGACACCAAGTCGACCACCCCAACTTTGGAGGTATGAGTGAAAAACTCGAAAATTATTTGTCGTTTGTTGAACAACAAATAATTACCAAGTGAAAAAACACTCTGGGCTAGTCGGATTAATGTTTAAGTCCTAGGAAATCGAGTCTTTTACATACAATGACCATGCTAGCACATTTTATTACAATAACCCCAAGGGGGTATGAACATGTGGTACACAAAATAAAAAGGATTTGAAACAGAAGATTGAAAAACACATGTATGTAAACTGAAGAAAGCATTATATGGGTTGAAGCAAGCACCCAGAGCATGGTATGGAAGAATTGATTGTTTCCTGATGAGCTCGGGCTTTACCAAGAGTAAAGCAAATTCTAATCTTTATTATAAGGTCATAGATAATGAACCTATGATATTACTATTGTATGTGGATGATTTGTTTCTAACAGGGGAAGACAAGCTCATCATTGAATGCAAGAATAAGCTTGTTGTAGAATTTGAGAGGAAAGACCCTGGGAGGATGCATTATGTTCTAGGTCTTGAAGTATGGTAGCTCCCAGATGAGATTTTCCTCAGTCAAGGAAAATATACTGTTGAGATCCTAAAGAGATTTGGGATGTTGGATTGTAAGGCCATGACTACTCTGATGGTGACAAACTTGAAGCTCCTGAATGATGCTTCATCAGAGACAATAGATGTCACGATGTACAGACAGATTATTGGGTCATTGATGTATTTGACCAATACTAGTCCAGACATGTTCACCTGATTGTAACAAAACATGTGATGAGGTACCTAAAAGGTACATTGGACTATGGACACAGATATGCTTCAGATAGTGAGTTCAGACTGTACGAATATACAAACTCAGATTGGGCTGGAATTGCCGAAGATAAAAAAAGCACTTCGGGATGTTGCTTTAGTTTGGGATCAGTAGAAAACAACCCTGTGTTGCTCTCAGTACAGTAGAAGTTGAATACGTAGCAGCATGTTCAGCTTGTAGCGAAGCAGTGTGGCTTCGCAAGATGTTGGCGGGATTGTACGATACAGAGATAGAAGCGACTGATATTCTCAGTGACAATCAGAGTTGTATCAAGATGACAGAGAATCCAATGTTCCATGATAGATCGAAGCATATCGAGATCAAGTTTCACTATATCCGGGATATGGTGCAGAAGGGAGCTGTAAAGCTCAAGTATGTTCCTACAGAGGAACAAGTGGCTGTTGTGTTGACTAACCCTCTGTCTTGCATAAAGTTTGAATACTTTCGAGACAAGCTTGGTGTGGTCCGAAAGGATCTCCCTCGAAAGGAGGAGTGATGATGATAGTGATGCCAGTCCTTGCCGACTGAAGATTAGTACTTGCTGATTGATAGTGATGCAAGTCCTTGCAGACTGAAGATCAGTAGTTTCGATTGATAGTCATGCCAGTCCTTGTCGACTGAAGATCAGTACTTGCCGACTGATAGAGATGCCAGTCCTCGCCGACCGAAGATTAGTACTTGCCGACTGATAGAGATTCCAGTCCTCGTCGACCGAAGATCAATACTTGCCGACTGATAGAGATGCCAGTCCTTGCCGACTGAAGATCAGTACTTGCAGATTGATAGAGATGCTAGTCCTTGCCGATTGAAGATCAGTACTTGCCGACTGATAGAGATGCCAGTCCTTGTCGACTGAAGATCAGTACTTGCTGACTGATAGAGATGCTAGTCCTTGTCGACTGAAGATTAGTACTTGCCAAATGATAGAGATTCCAGTCCTTGTCGACTGATAGTGTTATCTCAGTACTTGCTAACTGATGATGTTATTGTTCCAGTACTTGTTTACTGATGATTGATGTTGTTCCAATATTTGTTTATTGATGATTGTTGTTGTTGTTGTTCCAGTATTTACTAACTGATGATTGTTGTTCCAGTTCTTGCCAACTGATGATTGATGTTGTTCTAGTGTTCATATACTGATGATGATGCTGATGATGATATTCCAGTAGACGATGATGATGATGCTGATGTTGACATTCCAACAGACGATGATGATGATGCTGATATTGATATTCCAACAGACGATGATGATGATGATGATGATGAAGGTGACATTCCAGCAGACGATGATGCTGATGCTGATGATGACATTCCAACAGATGATGATGATGATGCTAATGATGACATTCCAGCAGACGATGATGCTGATGATTATGTTCCAGCAGATGATGTTGATGATACCCCAGACATATGATGATGTTCTAAAAACTTCCTACGACATATAAAGATTCACAAGTCAGTTGGACAACTGTTGATGTTGTTGATGTTGCCTGTAGAATACCTTCTTAGTTAAAAGGGAGTGTTAAAGCAATGTAACTGCGGAAGATATTCTAAATGTATTTGTCTATTGTATTATTGTATTCTTCCTTCGGGAGATGTCATTGATGTAATTGATAATGTAAGGGTCATTGGAAGAGTCAATGTAAACCCTAACTGTTAGGTCGGCCTTGAAAGATCTAGAAAAGAATATTTTATTGTAAAGAGTACAGGTCGGCCCAGTTAGGTGAGTCAAGCCAACCTAGTTAGTGAAAAGGTCAAGTCCCTTGTGGTTTCCTCGAGAGAAATATTGTGTTCTTTGTGTTTGTCTTTCTATACATCACTAGAAGTTTTGAACAATCCGGTGGGTCCAGCCCAGGAGCATACATTACGTCTCACACTGCGACGACCTGCATTACCTCTCCACGTGTCCAGATCATCTTGTGAGTGTAGCCAAGAAGACTCAATTACGTCACACACAGTGACTACCTGCTACCACATCACATCTCATCATCTGGACAACACAACTCTGTGAGTGTAGCCTAGCAGACTCAATTACGTCACATAGCCAATCACTACTAGCTACCACATCACCTCATGTGTAGAACAACCCAGGTCCTTAACCTGCATCTTCGCACATTTGTGTTGTCCAACATAGCACCGCAGTCAAGAGGCTCAATTACGTCACACACAGTAACTACCTACTACATCCTCATGGGTGTAGTCCAGGAGACTCAATTACGTCACATAACCCGTGACTACCAGCTACAACCCCGTGAGTATAGTCTAGGAGACTTAATTACGTCACATAACCTGTGACTACTCGCTACAACCTCACATCTCAAGTGTAGACACACCCAGGAGCTCAATTACGTCACTACGTGACTACCTGCGTCTCACATGTGCTATGTTACTCATCACTCCCTCTTGATCTGGACCACTCCAAGCTTGTCCCTAAAGTACTCAAACATCATCGGTTATCTGCTCCTCTGTCGCTATATACTGGAGCCTCACTGCTCCTCTCTGCACCCTATCCTTGATATGGTGATACCTGATCTCGATGTGCTTCGACTTGTCATGAAACACCGAGTTCTTAGACAACTTCACACAGCTCTGGTTGTCACATAGAATAAAAGTCGCCTCTAACTCGAGATCGAACAAACCCTGCAAGCAACTTCCAAGCCATATTGCTTCGTAGCTTGACGAACAAGCTGCCATATACTCTGCTTCAACTGTACTGAGTGCCACACTCATCTGCTTCCTACTGAACCATGAGATAATACCAGATCCCAAACTGAAGCAACACCTTGATGTACTCTTTCTATCTATGACACTACCGGTCCAATCCGTATCAACATAACCTTGTAGGTTAATCTTCTGATCTGACGCATATCTCAGGCCATAATCAATCGTATCCCGCAGGTACCTCAACACATGCTTTACCGCAACCAAGTGAACGCTTCTCGGCTCCACCATGTATTGAATCAATGTGTTCACCGCAAAGCATATGTTCGGCCTCGTGTTCATTAAATACATTAGCGAACCAATCATCTACCTATATACTGTGGCATCCACCATGTTAGATTTCAACCATTCATAGCATAATACTTCAATTGCATAAACAAGATCACTAGAAGAAAGACAAAGCACAAAACAATAACAACAGAGTTTATCATGGGAAACCCAAACGGGAGAAAACCCAACAACCTTCGTATAGAGATGATAATTCCGAGATCAAAGTACAATCATAAAAGAGAAAAGATGGAAATGCTTTCCAAAAAGTAGAAACCCCAAAATAGTCTTCTTCTCCAGCAGATGCGAACTTCTCTCTCTCCAAGTGATGCGAACTTGAGTGAGATAATGAGGTGAACTTTACCTTTATTTATACAAGTGTCAAAACTGACTTTTACCCTAGCTGAGCCGACTTCTCTATTTGACTTGGCCGACTTCACTTGGGGGGCAATTAATAATTTAATTTTAATCTTTTCTTTTGCTTCTTTTCACCCCAAGGTTTACATTGATTCTTTCAAGGGTTTCCATAGTTAATTACATCAATTTCATCTCCCTTAGGAGGTACAATCAAGTACAATAGAAATACAATAAATAATATCTTCAAAAGTTGCTCAAAATCCAACACTCCCTCTCGTTGAGGAAGATATTCTTCGGTCTTCATCAGCATCATGGTCATCTGGGTTTCATCTGTACATCTATATTGTCTCCATCATCTCTATACATATTGAAGGTTGTCAACACAGTCTCAGTCCTTCGAGAAGTGTCTTCATGCATCAACTTCACCAGTCCTTCGGTGGGTCCAGGAGAATCACTCAATCCTGGATATCTGAGATATCAACTATACCATCTTTGCTATACCATTTGCTACCTGTCTGTCTCATCTGCCGAGGGGATTTCTCCCATACCTGGCTATGATCCGAGACGAGCAAATGGGCCTGACCATCTACTACCTGTTCGTCTCATCTGTCGATGGGGTCCTCCCATACCTGGCTGAGAACCTGAACGAGTAGAGATACCTGTGCAATCACATGGCCATCTACTACATGTTCATCTCATCTGCTGATGGGATTTCTCCCATACTTGGTTGAGAACCTGGACGAGCAGAGGCACCTGTGTGAACCCGACCATCCACTACTTGTTCAACTCATCTGTGGATGGGATTTCTCCCATACCTGGTTGAGCACCTGGACGAGTGAAGGTACCTAGGTGAACTCGACCATCTACTGCCTGTCCGACTCATTTGCCGATGGGATTTCTCCCATACCTGGCTGAGTACTTGGACGAGTAGTGGCACTTGGGCGAAAGCTGGGCAAGCATCTCGATGTCATCTTTCCCTCTCAAGGAGGGACACGTTCTCTTCTACTCCAAGTATTCCGCGAAAGTATTCGAACTTCACCCTGGGAAGAGCCTTGGTGAAAACATCTGTAGTCTGGTCGTCTGTCGGCACGTACTGTAATTCGATTGCACCTTTCTGCACCATATCACGTATGAAGTGATACCAAATCTCTATATGCTTCGACCTATCGTGAAATACAGGATTCACTGACATCTGCACACAGCTTTGCTTATCACAGTGAATCACGGTCGACTCTGGAATTTGGCCAAACAGTCCTGCTAGGAGTTTACGAAGCCAAACTGCTTCTCGAGCTGCTGTACTAGCAGCCATGTACTCGACCTTTGCAATACTGATTGCTACCGAGTTCTACTTCCTGCTACACTAGGAAATAACTGCAGAACCCAAACTGAAGCAACATTCGGAAGTACTCTTCCTATTTGCAACGCATCCGGCCCAATCTGAGTCTGTAAATCCCTGCAATCTCAGATCACAATCTGAAGCATAATTCAAACCATATCCCACAATGCCATGCAAGTATCTGAGCACATGTTTTGCAGCAATCCAGTGAATCTGCCTCGGTTCGCATATGAACTGACTGAGAGCATTCACATCAAAACATATATCTGGTCTGGTGTTTGTCAGATACATTAATGACCTAATCAGCTGGCGATACATGGTGGGATCAATCAAATCTGAGTCTGAAGCAGAATCTCTCAGCTTCTTCCAATTCGCATCCATAGGAGTGGCCATGGACTTGCAGTCCAACATTTCGAATCTCTTCAATATATCTATGGTGTACTTTCCTTGTGCTAGGAAAATCTCTTTCTTCCTCTGCCATACTTCTAATCCCAAGAAGTAGTGCATCAATCCAAGATCCTTCATTTCAAACTTAGAGGGGAGATTCTTCTTACACCATATGATAAGTTTCTCATTTCTTGTGAGAAACAGGTCATCAACAGATAGTACCAAAATCAATGGCTCATCATCTACAACCTTGTAGTAAAGGTTGGGGTCTGCATCACTTTGATGCACCTTCGATCCCATGGCTGAAGCAATAGCGGTGATCGATTTGATGGAAGTATATCGAGCCACAAGAGCAAATGTCTCATCATAATCGACTCCCTCTTTTTGAGAGAACCCTCTTGCAACAAATCTAGTCTTGTGTTTTTCCAACACTCCCATCTGCTCCATGCTTGATTTTGTATAACCACTTGGAAGTCACTACTGACTTCCCCTCAGGTCTTGACGCATCCTCCCTCACATCATTCATCATGATGGATTGGTATTCATGGCATCCTCCCAAACTTGGTGTCTGGATGCTTCTTCATAAGTGGTTGATTATGAGTCAATGATGTGACTCATCAATGCTACATAACTGTAGAACCTCTGAGGTCTTTTACTTTCTCGGAAAGTACCATTTGGAGCTTCATGCCCCTTTGCATCTTGCAAAGTTTCTTGTGCCCATCTAGGCCTTTTTCGGCCTACTGCAATATCTCTGGGAATATCAACTGGATCAATCGGATCGATGGGTTCATTCTTTTCTGCTAACTCCCTCTAAACTGGAGGGGGAGATGATCTTATCTCCTTTGGTTCTAGCGTTTCTTCATCATTGATCTCCATATCTGATCTTCTGCCTTTCTTGACAACCATCTCTTATTCAAAGGTCACATCCTTACTGACTTCAATCTGTCTGGATCCTGGAATGTAGATTCTATAAGCCTTTGAAGACTCAATGTATCTCACGAAAGTTCCCTTCTTGCCTGAAGGTTCTAACTTCGTCCTTTTCTTCTTGGGTACATGTATGTAGACTGGACAACCAAATATCTGAAGGTGGCCCACTTCTGGTTTTACCTCTGTGAAAGCTTCCTTCGAGGTCATCCTTCTAGGATGAGAGTCGTATTCCTGGAAGCTTCCTGTTGAACATCAACGAGATTCATGTGTCCACCACTTGTTCATTCGGAACAAGTCACATCATCCTTTTCTTGTAGGCCATATCACATGGTCTTTTCCCTACAAGTCAAGTCCCGTCTGATGATTAGTGACGTTGCATAATAAAATTTAACGAATTTCTATTTCAATGCAATGACAATAGTTTACACAGGCATCTTAGCTAATACTTGAGCACAACAATCATAAACATGTCTTCTAAATACATCTGGGAACTATCTAGATGTCTGCTATCTTCACTAGAACATGCCGTCAAGAGTGTGCACTACTATAAGCATGCATGAAGGAGATATCATCTAGACTAGCTCCATTATGTGTTAATGAAGTGTTGTGTAGCTCATATGCATAATAAATACAACAAGGTAAACTATATCTGTTATCACCTATTTTGTACAAATAGCTGAATTTCTCGTGAGCCGCCGGTTCCATGAACATGATTCATGTTTATCGTTAGTGTTCAAAAGTTCAGAAGTCATTTTCAGGGCATTTTGCCCCATTTGTAATAACTGCATGTTCATACCCCCATAGGGAATTTGTAAAAAAGTTGGTCTAAACGGGGTCCTTTTATAAAAGACTCGGCTGTCCGTAGGTTTAGCCATTTGGGGGATACTCTAGAGTGTTTTTTCCTTAGGAATTATGCACTACTCATCAGTGGCATATAATCCCTGAGTTTTTCACTCAACCCTCCAAAGCTGGAGTATTTTCCATGGTGGTCAAAACCTAAGGTGGTTATTAGAGTCTTGTGTCTTGGATTTTTTACGTGTTAGCCATCTCGATTGAGTCGTATGAACATGCACTAGGTCCCTTAGGAATTTCGTTGGATTCCGAGAACAATAATTTTTTCATAAAATTAGACCATTTTTTAATGGTTTAATTAATTTTTTTTCAAAAAGTGATAAAAACCTCATCCGGAGGCGGATTTGGGCGTGGGGAAGCTCGTTTTGACGCTCAGAGCGTCATCTTTACCCTAGCGCCAACTTTTCTAAGGTTTCGGGCGATTACATCGCCTCTGGGAGTAGTTTTTCATTATTTTGGAATTTAGTGGCCATAAAATGACAAAAAACACAAAAGACAAAAAATAAAAAAATAAAAAAATATGATTTTTTTAAACTATGGAAAAGGCATGTAATATTTTTTGGAGAGGTACGATGGCATTACAAAGTTAAACCATGTAATATTCGAGTTACCTTCTCCATTGCACTCCAAGCTTGGCACTCACGCATTCCATCTAAGCTCATGTCAATCTCACGTGGCAGTTGCGAATTGGATGGTGAAGCTTCCAAGGAGATGGATGGGGGGCGCCTTGCTAAGGTGGAGGCCACCTCCCCATCCCAACAGCTATAACTCAAGTTCATGTGTTGGATTCCACTCCAAGCCAAGGATTTGATTGGATCACGATTGGGAGTTCGACTTTAGACTTGTGCCATTGGCTCCTTCCAAGGCCAATTCGAATTTGTTATAGGATGCTCTTGTTTTGTTATATAATGAGGCTTTCTTTCCTCATTCCTCATGGAATTTTGAGCAAAGAAACTCTGGAGATTTTGTAAGCTATTTGATTATTAATAAAGTTGAGACTTTGGAGGTCAAATTGTGGAGGCTCTTGGTGGCCATTGCTTCACCTTATAAACGAGGTGATATTGTATTGCTTTGTACTTAGGATTATTAAGTTGTAGATCTTGTTTCAAGAGGGCTAACAATCTAGCACAAGTAAACAATGTATCTATTTCTTTTAGCTTAAGTATTCTTGTTTTACGTATATTGTCCAAAGCTTAAGGTTTTTGTAGGTACATCTTCACTCCGCATAAGGCTAAGAAGTTTTCAAGCTTTATGAATTTAAGAAACAAGAGGATCTAGCTCTTCCCATCAACATTCAACAATTCTCTACTTGGTTACCTTGGTTCCTAAGGGTTTATTTCTTCAAACCTTCCTTTTTTCTCCTTGATCTTTGTCATTAATTGCTAGTCTTTTCTTCCAACTCCTAGCTCCCCATTCTTCTCCTTCTAGTTGACAGTCCCCTCATCATTTAGTTCGCTGCCATCTCATCTCTGTCTGCCTTTCATTCATTGCTGCTCCAACTTTCAGTCATCTCTCACCTTTATTCTCCTACCTTTATTTGCTGCTCGCTGTCTCTTCTCTCTACTGCCCATTATCAGCATTCATCTCTGCCTTGTGTTTACTCTTTTGCAGCAGTTCTCATTCCACTCTATTTTTCCAGCCTTCCTCCCTTGCTCCTCTTGTCCACTTTTCAAATCTGCCATCAGCATATCAGAAAACACAAAACAATAAGTTGGTTAAAGAATTAGTTTTCATTTGTTCAAAGTTGCAAGTGACTCTAAATCTCAGTTTTAGTCTCTCCAGTTCGTCATTTTGCATTTTATGTATGGATTTTGCTTCTAGTTCATGTTAGCATTGCACTTTAAATAGTTGAAGTCCATGTTATAATCTCAAGCTTATGTTGTTCATAAAATTTCATAGTTAGATCTTGTATTAGTTTTGATTAGTAGATATCATACTTGGCATAGATAGATCTCATCAAAAAACTAATAATTTGCATTGTCTTTCAAAGCATTTAGTCATTTTTTCATGTTAGAAGCTACTTTCCATATTGTTATAGCTTGCTTTAGGTTTTAGATCTCATCAAACTTTTAGGGTTTGTTACTTTCAAGTTATTTGATTTTCTAATGCTAATGGGTGTTTGAGTTGCTCCATTGCGATAAATTTCTCTTTGAGAAGATTTGAAGCAAATAGAAGAAAGAAGCTTCTAATACAAGAAGCTATCAAGAAACCAAAGGGATGATCCAAACCAAAAAAAAGTCATTATGGATCCTTTGTAAATAGTTCTTAAAAGCTTTGTTTCAAGTATATTTTCCAAGTTATATCTCTCAAAGTCCTTTCAAGGATCTCATTCCCAAGGCAATTGTATCAAATTAATAAAAAAGCTAAGTGGAGGAGTCCTCCACTTTTTGGGTTTTTCTTCCCCGTTTGGGAAAGAGTGTTGTGCTTTGCTTAGCTTAGATCTCTCTTTCTCTTTTAGTTCTTAGGTTAATATTTCATTTTTGTACTCCATTTCCAAGTTTTGACTAGAGTAAGCAAACTTTGGGATTGCATCCCAAAGGCCACATAGCTTTGTGGTAGTTTTTCGTTCCCCATTAGCCTCCTTGCCGAAGTTTCAGCTAGCTGAAAAGTCTCAAGGACTAGTGGTTCTAGTGATCAACCTTGTTCGGAGGTAGATCCCACTTTTAGATTAATATTGTTTGGTAGAACACTAAGTTTACTTTCAGTTTGTTTCAAGTATCTTGTTTCATCTTGTTATCATTATTTTATTTTCAGTCATTTTTAAAGCTTCATTTTCGTTCTTCAAGTTACAACTGCTTCTATTTCATAAAAAGAACAAAAGTCTCTTGAACTTGGCCAAATCCAAGTAGAGAGCACTCTCTGTCGGAGAGCATTTAGTTGTTGCATTTCCCTTGCATTAGGCATTTAGATTAATTAAAGTCTTTTGAACTTTGGTCTTAAGACTAAGTCAAGAGCGCTCTCTATCAGAGAGTTGAATTGTGCTCTAATAATAAAATATTCCAATTCACACCCCTTCATAATTAATTTACCCTGGTCGATTATCCAACACCCGTATGCTCTGCCAACCTGAAAGGGTTGGGCTAGTACTCAGAAAGGTGTTGGATTTGCTAATCTCACAAGTGATAACTTAATAAAACTTTACCCCAACCAACGAACCGGTGTTGCTTTCGAGATTTACTGATGTTGTTTCCTGAAACAGGTGGTGCCGAAATCCCGCTGTCAGACTCGAGGGTGGTCAAGCCAATTGAACACTTACCCTCTTGAAATCTAGGTGGCTTCGACCTATCATCTAAGAGGTTACGAGTACTATTTCCGGACTTTTGATATCCTTGTTCTTAGCCTAATAATCAAGACTACCTAAAACTTACAATTTACCAAGATAATTTGCATAACGATCTCACGAAAAACCACTATCAAAGACCTACTTTTCAGCATCCCCCAACACTATACGTACTTTTGACTCCATAAGGCACTGGTCTAATTGTTGTATTTTTCATATATCTATATTGTTGGGCCATTTGTCCTTTTGAAATCATTTATCTGTGGATGCTATCTCATTTTTCAAGTCTTTGATATACTGTTGATCTTGTACTCTTATAACACAACGTGGATTGCTTATTATCTTGTGTTCATTTCTGTAATTGTGGTCATCATCAATAAAAAAACTCCTAAAAAACACCCATCCGCATCACCACACACTTAAAACTTTAAAACATATAAGAGCCTTAGTGAAACTCTTTGTAGGGACTACCCCCCTTGGCTTCGTTAGGAGTTAGCATAAACGGAGGAGCTGGGACTCAGGTGACAGTACCTGGTTCATTGCTTGCCCCCAAGGCCAAACCTCTCCCATGTAGTGAGGAGCCAAACCTCTCCCACTTGTAGTGAGGAGACAACTTTCGAAAGATTTCCGCTGCTGGTGTGCAATTTGGCGACATCCGGGAACTATCTAGTTGTTTGCTATCTCCACTAGAACATGCCGTCAAGAGTGTGCACTACTCTAATCATGCGGGAAGGAGATATCATCTAGACTATCTCCATTATGTGTTAATGAAGTGTTGTGTAGCTCATATGCATAATAAATACAACAAGGTAAACTATATCAACTGCTCAATACACTTCCAGATAGATCTGCATATAATGAAGATAGATAAGACAAAATAGATCTATGTAAGCAAGAAAACCAAATACTTGTCTCTTATTGTTTTTGTGTGTGGACTCCCACTGCCTTCTTGTGGGAACCATGAGAGATCTTTGTTCTTGCAGTCTGGATCTTCATATCTCCTAGAAGAACTCCGAACGATCATCATTCCTTTACTTCTTGTGAGGAGTATCTTCTTCAACATTAGCAGTTGAGGCTTCATGCTTTTTTTTGATTGAACTTCGACAATAATTGGCATAATGACCATATGCGTTGCACCTGTAGCATTGTATCTGAGACAAATCCTTCTTCTCCTTCTTCCGATCTAGAGGAGGACTAGATCTCCCATCTTGGTGCTTGTGTTTGTAAGACTTTCTTTCCCTTCCCTTTCCTTTCTTGGCATGGGACAAGAATGCTTGATTCTCCTCAGGTTGAGTGCCATGAAGTCTTTGTCTTGCTGCTATTCTTGTCTTTTCCTGAGTGCAATCTGCCCATAGCTTGTCAAATTTGGGTAGCTTGGATCTACCGTTTATGCTTTGGATGAAAGACTGCCAAGATGGTGGGACCATTTAGAGTAGTGATGACAAGCTCCTTATCATCAATGGGATCTCCACTAGTACTAAGCATGTCCTTAGTTCTGTGATCCTCATGAAATATGAGGAAATGGATTCTGACTTAGACATCTTCATATTTAGTAGTTGATTCCTCAATGTAATGGATACATTGATACTACTATGTTCAAACAACTTCTTTATGGTTTTGAACATCTTTCTAGCAGTCTTCTTACTTGAGATTTGAGGAACCAAATGGTCTCTAATTGAGTCCACCAAAATCCTTCTTGCTCTGGCATCATTCTTCCTCCAGCGAGGTTTGTCTTCTTCAGCTTATGGTTCTGGAACCTTCTCATTTACAACTTGTAAGAGATCATTTTCTTCTCGTAGAAAAAGAACCCTAGACTTCCAAGAGATAATGTTGGAAGCTCCTTCCAAACGATCTTCAACCTTACCAATCATCTTTTCTGTAGATTTGGTCTAGAAACCCTAGCAAGAGCTATGTCAAAAATGAAAGTTGAAATTTTGAAAAACTGATTCCACAGGTAAATGCGCCCTAGCAAGGTGAGTTGAGAGGTGGTAGGGCTGATCCAAATCTGTGGAGAAAAATGGGTCTAAACTGAAACCCTGATTTCTGCTGTAGCTGCAGAATTAGGTCAAAAACTGAAAATTCTCGGAATTGAATTCCGTCTTCACCAAAAGATGCACCTCCCCAAAAGCGAAATTCCCAAGGCTCTTTTTCTCCAAAAGGTTGGGTGAAGTTTTCAGTTGATGAAACCCTAGTTCCAGCAATGGTTTCTTCTAGAACTGCTTTGTTAGATTTCAACCATTCATAGCATCATAATTCAATTGCATAAACAAGATCACTAGAAGAAAGACAAAGCACAAAACAATATCAATAGAGTTTATCTTGGGAAACCCAAACGGGAGAAAACCCAACAACCTTCGTATAGAGATGATAATTCCGAGATCAAAGTACAATCATAAAATAGAAAAGATGGAAGTGCTTTCAAAAAAGTAGAAACCCCAAAATAGTCGTCTTCTCCAGCAGATGGGAACTTCTCTCTCTCCAAGTGATGCGAACTTGAGTGAATGAGTGAGTGAGATAATGAGGTGAACTTTACCTCTATTTATACAAGTGTCAAAACTGACTTTTACCCTAGCTGAGTTGACTTCTCTATTTGACTGGGCCGACTTCACTCGGGGGGCAATTAATAATTTAATTTTAATCTTTTCTTTTGCTTCTTTTCACCCCAAGGTTTACATTGATTCTTTCAAGGGTTTACATAGTTAATTACATCAATTTCATCTCCCTTAGGAGGTACGATCAAGTACAATAGAAATACAATAAATAATATCTTCCGAAGTTGCAAAAAATCCAACAAGTACATTAGCGAACCAATCATTTGCCTATATACTGTGGCATCCATCATCTTTGAAGAAGTATCACACAACAACTTCAAATTCGATGCCATTGGTGTGGCCATGGCCGGGCAATCCATCATCCCGAATCTCTTCAGGATCTCTACTGCATATTTTCTTTGGCTAAGGAAAAGCTCTTCTAGATTCTACCACACCACATCTTGGGTGTCTGTTTCAAACCATGCAATGCCCTCTTCAATTTTCTTACATGAGTTTGTCTGTCATGTGTCTCAAATTCTATATACTCTTCCTCCTCTACTAGGCCGTTCAGAAAGGTAGTCTTCGCGTCCATCTGGTGTACCTTCCACTTCATCACTGCAGTTATCGGAAGTATAGCTCTAATCGAAGTGTATCTTGCTACATGAGCACACGTCTCTTCATAACCGATTCCCTCTTTCTGAGAGAAAACATGAACCTTGCCTTGTACTTCTGTAGAATGCTTGAATTTGTAAATCTTCTTGAGGGTTGTTGTTGAACAGTCATCATTTGTTCTTCAGAACAAGTATCGTCATCCTTCTCTTGCAGGTCATAGCACACGATCTTTCCTATAATTCAAATTTAGTCATATGATTAGTAACATTCCATGTAATGACATCTTCTTATGCATAATGCACACAGTCATGTAGCCAATGCATCTTAGCCAATGCTTCAACACAACACTCATCCATATCCCGTATACACACTGTAATTATCTAGATGCCTTCCATCTCTATCAGAACATACTATTAAGAGCGTGCATTGCTCTGAACATGTTAGCAAAGAGGTTGCATCCTAGCCTAGCTCCATTTAGGACTCATGAGATGTTGTGCAACACTATAGTCCACTTACCTATAACATGCACTACATGAGCCTACTGCTATTCAATCTTAGTCATATATAAATGCATAAAAGACAATTGTATCACATATCTACATGTAACTGTTATGAGCAATATCCTAGCCATATCAATGCATTTACTGTACCATGCATAATACACTTCCTGATCCTAGGAATACAAATATGCATGAACAATATCATTTAGACACTTAAAGGATAACTCAAATGACAATTTAAATACTTATCTTTCATGTGTTTTGTAGGCTCCCTCTTAGTTTCTGCCTCCTTGATCTTCTTCTTCGACTAGTTTGGAACTTTCTGAAGTCTTCATCCTTGGTCCTCATGTACTGGATTGAAGATCTCCTTTTGCTTGGAAACAAATTTTTCACATTCCTTACATACACGATCATGTTTTGTCTGGATATCGGGTAGACTAGTCACCATTTTGCTTACGATCGATAAAGCCTTGTAGTGTATATATATATATGATCCCTCTTGCTCTCCAATTACTACTGTATCATCAAAAGTTCAAGACATATTCTTCATCACTTGAGGAATCTTCCCTTGCTTTCTTTTTAACTGGTTTGTCATCTTTTGCGGCATGAGCATGATGCCTCTTCTTATTTCCTTTCTTGTTGTTGCCTTTCTTCTTGGGACAGTTTCTTGCAATGTGTCCCATTTCATCACAATTGTAACATTTGAAGTTTGAGTAGTCTTTGGGAGGTCTTAGATTCTTATGGAATCTTCTAGACTTGTGAGAATGATCTTCTTTCTTTCTCCTCTTTGCATGAGCTGCCAAGGCTTGGTTATCATCTTAACCCATCTTTTCTTCTCTAGCGTCAATTCCGGCTTCTTCCTGAGTACACGTCTCCCAAAGTGCACTGAATCTGATGAGCTTCTTTCTTGAACATATTCCTTGAATGAATGATTCCCATGACCTTGGGAGACTATTCAAAGTAGTCATTACTAACTCTGCATTTTCAACATGATCTCCAATAACTTCTAGTTGTTCTTTGATTTGGGAGACCCTAGTGAAGTAAGATTGAATGCTTGCGGAGCTCTGCATCTTCACACCGTTGAGTTGAGTTCTCAAGGTCATCTTTCTGTTAATGTTCTTCCCTTCGAATAAACTATTCAGTATATCGAACATCTCTTTAGTAGTTTTCAAAGATAAGATGTGGGGGATCAAGTGATCATTCATGGAGTCAGCGATGATCCTCTTGGCCTTAACCAAGTTCTTCTTGTGTTTTCCTTTGTCTTCATCTCCCTTTGGCTCTGCAACTTCTTCTTTGACATAGTTGTCCAACTTATTCTCTTCTAAAATGAGCATCATTCTATGCTTCCAGGAACTGAAGTTATCTGCTCCTTCAAGGTTATCCTCAAGTTTGGTATTGTTTGTAATCTTGATAAAATGAGAACCTCAAATGGAAATAAAGATAATAGGACTTACCAATTGAGATGTTCCAATCAAGTGCTTGCTTCAATGTCTTCTGAGATCTGACTAATGGTAGACCTAGGGTTTGTTAGAGAAGCCCTAATTTTTCAACTTTGGAATCTTAAGAAACTGAATGTAGAGAGAGATGCGCCTCCCTAAGGCGAGTTGAGCAAAGATCTTTTTCTTCCAAATCTGTGGATAGAGCTTCCAAAAACTTGATGCCCTAGTTTTCCCGAGAGTAGTGACAGGGCCAAAAATGGTAATTCTCTTATCTGAGTTCTGCCTCCACAAGAAGATGCGCCCTTATAGAGTGAGTTGCTGTGACCTCCTTTTCAAGCCAAACTATGGAGAAAGGCTTACGGAATGAGAAACCCTAGTTTTCACTTCCGATAGTTTCTGCTACACAAGGTCATCTTTCAGGCTAGCTCTGATACCATGTTAGAATTTTGATACTTCCAGGATGGTTATGTTAGATCTTCAAGCAATTTATATTATTATCACAATAACCATATGCAATAGGATCATTGAAAGATAGACAAGCACAACATAACAAGAGAACACAAAGATTTACCCTGGGAAAACCCTCTCACGGGAAAAACCCAGCAAAACTTCTTCAATATAGATTCATCAGAAAGCACAACGTCAATCTCGTACAATAACCCGAGAACAAAATACAATTGAAACCCCAATAAAAGATGTCTTCAATGCAGCTACTCTTTCTCCCAAGCGAACTTGTCCTTCTGCCTCTACTCACGAACTTTAACAACCTCTTAAGGCCTAACCACCAAGATGGGCATTCCAGCTTTGGAGGAGCAGAAGAAAAACTCGAAAAGTATACCTTGCTTTATGCCAAGTATAATTAACAAGGAAAAAAACTTCTTGGAATACCTGGATTAATTGCTAAGTCCTAGGAAGCCAAGTCCTTTACATAAAAATCATCATGCTAGCACACTTTATTACAAACCCTGTGGGGCATGAACATGTGAAAAAATTAAAAACAAAGGGCCTTGAAAGGCCTGATGGACTTTAAAACATGGAGGATGAACAGTTTCATGTTTAGACTTTGCCCGCTCACTTGAAAGTCCAACTATGTACAACTTAGCTGGTAACACTACCTATGGTTGGGCATGAAAAATACACTGTGGATTGGAAGAAATCTAGAGCGTGGGGAATTAGCCCCTATTTTCACAGAAGAGCAAGATTGTTCATAAGGCTCGGCATCCCTTGAAACACAGGTCCGTTGATTTGATATCTCTCTATCTGTATCAGTCCATAAGTCATTTAAATAACAAATTTAAAATCCAGTTTTTACTGTTGCATTTCTGCATTGAGGACTGATCTTCTCTTGGGCATTATTATTTTAGTTTGGGCGTTTTTCTTTATCTAAACCTGGGCATCATTTTATGAAACCCTCGCGAAATCATTTTTTTTTAAAGTCGGATCTGCAGGGAAAGGGTCTAACGTGTAGTTTCTCATACTGATTTCCCTTGAGTGTCATTTGCGAAACCCTAGCCGAAATCTTTCATACCCTAGCGGTTCCTTTGAACTAAACGTTCCTAATTAACGAATTGAAGATGTGTTGAATCTTCGCGACATTCTCAAACCTCTAGGCTTGACATTTTTATTTTCTGAAGAAGATCCAACCCTTGTCGTGCAGGCTAGAGTTATTCTTGGTGTGCTTCCTTGAGACCCTCTCGATCAAATGCTATCTCAAATGGTTACCATTCCGTGTGGTTCCTAGCTTTGTGTGGAACTTGGATATTAATAAAATTTGTTTGAAATTGAACACGTGGCTTTCCGCTTTTCTATATCCTCGAATCTTTCTGGGCAAATTTTTTGATCGAAACTCCTACTCCAGATCCAAATCGATAACATATTAAAAGGGTTGTCGTGTTAGTTGAATAGACCGTGCCCTATCTTAGCTGTCGACCGGATGACCCGTATTCTCTTTAAGACGAATTTACACGGTTGAGACTATTATTTCTCTGTCCATCATTTTCACAACCTGTTGAATATATATGCATATATAATCTTGGTAGTGGATAGAAATAACAAGTTCACCCTTTTCAAAAGCGAGAATGCATGGTTAGCGACCCATTTTGACCCTCTCTGTTATCACAATTGCAATCATTGGATCGTAGCTAACTCAGATATTGACTTGACCGTGGATAAACGACTTGCTTTTTTCGAGTTTTCTTTCTTTTAATCCTCGGAATTAAATGCCGGATGGAATGTGGAAATTCCGTTTCCTTTACGAATTTGACTATCACCGTTTTGTTACTATTTAATCTTACAATCACGTGGTGTTTCGATCTGGCTCATTTCCTACCAAGGATCATTAGTGGGATTCAATTTGTTTCTGCTGTCATAAGAAAGCGGGTTTCTGGACCTTTAAGTTTCCGGTCTTAAAGGTCTGAAGCAGACATACCTCCAAAGTGAAACATTAGCAGTCCTTTGTTGATAAATTCAAAATTAAATAAGTTGATGTAAAACGATCTTATTACATTATCATTGCTCTAAGACAGACATTGTCTTTGTCATTTTGTAACGGTCTTTCGAGGGTCACCATTGAGGGCCATAATTGATTAATTAAGTAAAAATTATTAACAAAGGGTTCTGCGCTCATGTTTCATTTGCTTCTGAGTTAAATTCATATTCTCGGCATCAAAATCTTGTGAGGTAAGTCAAACATTAAGGCTTTATATTTCAAAGTTTTCTTTTTTCTTTCTCATTGAAATGTTCATCTTAATTTTCTAGAAGTGTGAACCTGAGTTTATTCAAATTGTCAGCATCAACTTATTGGAACATATTCAGATTTGTCAACGAGAAAGGTTAGGGAGATAAATATCAATCTTTAGAGATACCCTTGGTAAATAATTTAAGTGTTGAACCTTTTTGTTAATCTAAGGATTGATAAACCTTTCAAAAAGTAATCAACACTAAGGTGCGAAGCTTGAGCATTGCTTGTGAATTGAAGTTTTAAAGTCCAAGAGCCAATTGTTCAACTGAAAGACTCCATATTTTCCCATGATAAAGAACTGATCATCTTAAAGTCAAGTTGCCCTTATGAACAATTCATGTCCTCGTTGCATGAAATGCAGACTCTCTTGCTCATATTTATTGCAAGAACCTAAGAGGAAGGCTTATAAACCTAGGGTGTCTCCAAGGCTGATTATCTTTTGCCCTAGTTGTTTCCTAGATCCTTCATTTTGACATCATATTACCTTCTTGATCTAGGGTTTCATCCGGGATTCCTTATGCTAATAGTTAATATTGAGATTTGGTTTCCTGGAAAAGGATCTTCCCTACAAGGATCGATCAGGGTCTCCCCCTTAGCCTACTCTCAGTGAGGATTAAAGCAAAGAGTCTCTCGCTTGGTGTGACAACCAGTTACCTTCCAGTGAATGAGATACTCCCGGTGTCGCTTCTTTCAGGGCAGCTACAAGTTGAGTGATAACAGGTCCAAATGTGTGTAGGGGAACATCATAACAATACCCAAGTCATATTTTTCCATTCACTTATCCCACCATCATACATCAAAGACCTTAGGTATTTTAATTTTTTAATTTTCTGCTGAAATAAATAATTAATCACACATCTTCATCTTCCTTTACCCAGATGGAAATATTATTGCATGGATGGATTTGTAGACCTCAAAAACCATAAGATCCACTACCCATAACCAATTTGATATTATCTGCTAGAAGTTATCTCCAAATATTTTTAAATAAATAGGATACCTATTTTCCGCAAACCTTAGGGAAATAATTTAATTTAGCCAATTAATTCAATAATTTCTCAAATGGTACTTGGAGGAGTCATTGGCCTCCAATGGCTAAGATATGATCAATGATGACAAGTAGTGAAGTCCCTGCTGTTGACTTGCCCCTTTACCAAGTCAAACCTGGGTTTGACTGGTCAAAAAGTCAAAGTTTGGTCAAAATTTGACCAATGCTCAAGATGATAGAATAATCATATGTGATGCCTGCAAGAGGTGTTAGGACCTTAATCATGAGCAAAATTGATTAACAACTACATGCTAAGTCATTCTATACATCAACAATCATTTCAGATATAACAAGTGGAAGACAAGTACTAAGTACAGTAAAGGACAAGAGTAACTAGTTTCATATACATATTCCTACCTAAACTAATGACAAATGTAATGCATAGATCAACCTCTCCCTTCGGTGAAGTGGAATGAGTAGCAACCATGGGCTTAGTCAAAGTGTGAAGTTGACCATAAGATTCACTTGAGTCACTTTTGGAGAGATGGGATAAAGGATATACTTTGTGACATTTGTTGGAGTGGCTAACACTAGGGATGCAATGTGTCTCACAAATAGATGAAGTGCTTAAAATGCACCTGTTTGACTCTAGCAAGCCTCCCCTTTATTCATTTCATACTTTTTCTTTTCATTGATTTTTTCTTTTGATGCTTTTTGCTTTCTTTTTTGTTTATCTTTCTTTGAAGCACTTTTCATTTTGCAATCTTTTAATTTAGCTATTCGTTGAAAGGTACCGGCCCTAGATAGCCTTCTGGGCCCCAATTATGACACGACCCTAGCTCCGCTGCCAGCCACTGTCCATAGGTGCAACGAAGTTGCCACAATAATGCCTTTTTAGGGGCAAGTAGGCTTAACCTCTTAATTCAAGGATTACCTACCCTCCCAACCACTAACCAATTTCAAGGATGGGAAGCACTTGTTTCAAGTCTATGGAGTACTCTTCCAGTGATTAGGCATACCTTGCCTGCACTCAATCCACCTGGATCTACAAACATAAAGAGATCAATAGGGTAAGCTAACTTTTGGTAGACACATAAGAGCCGAGACACCAGGGTAAACATGGAGGCCATCCTAACAAAGAGGTCACAGAGGGGGAGGTCCTCAAGTTCATCAGTCCTGTCCAAGTCAAAGGAGTTTTGTAACAAATGGATGAGATAGATAATTGGGAAAAGGCTATATAAGGAACCAAGAGAGGGGTGGCGATCTATACATTACATAGGCAATCAGCCTGAACAAAAACATGTGCATGAAACTACCACTAATGCACCTAGACTACACCAAGCACAAGTTCTACTAATAGCAACCATAGAAAAACCACATGATCACCTATGCATAACAAAGTCTAGCATAAGTCAGTCCATCGATAAAACTCATGAAATCCATATGTATACCTCCGCCATATACCTGATCTGAGCTACAACTAATGTTGCACGACTCGGCTCGGCAAAGACTCGGCAAATAGGAAAAAAATAAAAATACTGTACATTTGGGGCACAAAAAGAGATTAAAAGCATTTCCAATCCATATAAGCTATAAAACTACAATTTATGCAATAATTCATAACATTGTCTCATAAACTATGATTATACCACATAACACAATCAATTTTTGTATGCAAAAACTTAAATAGTGATCATAAAAGATATAAAATTAAAAAAATCAATAAATATAAATTTAAAACATATAATGTAAATAAAAATTTAAAATAAAAAAAACAGAAATTAAAAAAAATCAAAATAAAAAATATGTAATAAAAAAATTTATAGCAAAAAATATAAATAAACAAAACTATTTTACAAAATCTATATAATAAAAAATATTAATAAAAAAACTACAGATATAATATATATTATATATAAAATATAAAATATGTATTATATAATATATAAAATATATATTATATATAACAAAAAAATCAAAAAATTATATAACAAAGTAAATAAATAAAAAACTATATAACATAAAATATAAATAAATAAAAACTATAAAATAAAAATTATATAACATAAACAAGCCATAACATAACATAAAAAAAAAAAAAATTACTGCACAGAGGACTTACCCGGCTCACGAAGGCGCGCAACTGCAAGTCAACATTGAAGACTAGCTGCTCCACGGTGAGTATCCACTCCCGAACCTTCACGAACCTTCACCGCAATGAGCAAGATGATGCCCAAACCTTCATCGCAACGAGTTGCCACACGAACCTTCACTACAACAATTGAACTTCACGAACTGGAACTGTCACGAACAGAAGCACGCAGATGGTGTGATGAACGGATGAGGCAGAGGCTGTTTAATAGCCTTCTGCCCTCTCCGTTTCCCTCCAAAACTTGATAAAATGGCACTGTTATCACACATATACTAGCCGGGCTACGATACATTCTTTTTCAGATTCCAGAGCACCTATTCAGCCAGTTCCTTTGCGTTTGAGATGCTGAGATGAGCATCTATTATGGATCACTATCAGATTATGGAGAGCAGATATATTCCCCATGCCATGACTGAATTTCAGGACACTCAGAGAGAGGACTGATGTAGCCATTTAGCCATTTATACAGAGCAGTCAGTAGTGCCCAGAGTTACAGCAGCAGTTTCAAAGGACAGATGTTGGTTTAGATGATCGAGCATTCAGGTATATGACTTAGCAGGTATATTTTGGTGTTATGGTTATATTGCTTTTATATCCATTCTTATAGCATGTGTTAGCATTTAGTATCATGATCTAGCGATCATATAGATATGTGGGCCTGGTTGTACTTTATATATATCATATTGTCCCCACTCAGACTTAGAAGTTCTTGATCTATACTCATCGGTTTTACCCTCCCTAGGGAGATTAGAGGTGATCATTCCCACCATACTTTGGCTTGCTAGTGTTGGTCTCATTATTCATTGTCTTCATCCATTCATTACCTACCCAGTTTGTTCATTACTTTGACTTACTATTTGACTAGTGGCATGGAGGACCTTCCCCCATTGTAGCCTCTGTATTGGATGAGCTTCCTTGTTCATTGTGTCTTGGCTCTGAGTTGGTGACATAACATACCATTGGTGAGTTGGCTTAGTCCCCCTAGTCACTAAAGATGTTGTTCGCTAAACCTGAAACGGGTAATACTGCCATGAATGCAAATGAAATATTGTGAAAAAAGCCAAATTAACCTGGCAAAGAAATATCAAATGTTATATCTATTGTGAAAAAGCTAAATGAATCTGGCAAAGAAATATCAAATGTTATATCTATTGTGAAATGTAATACCTAGGTAAACAAGTTTGTTGATAAAGTTTTGTCATTGATGCCAATAGTGCCCTGGTGAGGGCTTGTGGTGTCTTGGTGCCCCTTGTGGAGCCCCTGAGAGTCTTTTGTGTTGTTGGAGTCTAAGGAGTCCTTTTGTGGTTGTCCAAGCCCAAACTTGAAGCCCTTGGAGGCCTTGGAGCAATTACAAAAGCCCTAATTACCCCTTGACATGGTTGCGTTGCCCTTAATAAAAATTCCTTAAGTTCTAGTGTCACCCTTTCCAATCCCTAACCTTAAACTAAAACCCTAATAATCAAATATATTTAATAATTAAATAATTAATAGAATAACTTAAAAATAAAAATAAAAAGGGGGAGGCCCTAAATAAAGGTTTAAAAATAATAATAGTAATCTAAATTAAAATTAAAATTAAGTACATTTTAAACAAATCCTAATAATTAATAAATTACACTAAATGAATTTAAAAATTAAAGGAAATAATTAACATACATTAAATTTTAGGAGGGGGACAAAGTAAAAGTGGTTTAATTATTTTAATAATAAATTTTAGGATGGGGACAAAGAAAAAGTGGTTTAATTATTTTAATAGTAAATTTTAAATTTAATTACTATCCTAAAGCAGACATGCCAAAAGAGATTTTTTTAATTAATGTTAAATTAAAATTTTTATTGAACTCATTATCTAACCATATATGTCGGCCACCTAAATTTTTAATTTAAAAAGTTACTTCCTAGAAGTCGGCCCCTCTTTTTTTTAAAAATGATGATAAGTATATAAAAACAAAAGGTCGGCCCCATAAATTAAATTAAAAAATTCAAATTAAAAATTATATATTGCAAGGTCGACTCCATATTTCTTTTATGAAAAACTACTATAAATAACCCGTCAAACTTGTCATTTTGTGCAAGAGATTTTCGGTGGTGCTCTGATTTTTCGTGGGTAACTCAGGTAGCAGCAGTCAAGTGTGAATTTGGTGTACATAGCTCTGAGATTTTCGGTTTTGATTTAAGGCATGGTTCTCTATAAAATTCGGTGATCTCTGGGACAATTTTGTGTGGAGATAAACTCTAATTTCGGGTGAGACTTGACAGCTGCAGTAGAGAAAAACGCAGGAGTAGAAAATGTATTTTGGTCAGGCTGTGTTGGTGTAAGAAGGAGCAACTGCAGCAATATAATTTTAGACATGAAGATGATGACGTTGGCAGCTTGCTAATGGACAGAATATGTTGATGTTTCTCTCTGAAATTTCGTGGATCCAGACTGAGGCAAATTCATGGGTAAAACAGGAGCAGTCTATCTCTGTCTAGGGCATCAAATCAACAGCATACATTTTGTATATGTTCAAGCTATGTTTTGGGGTTGATTTCGGGCTATAGCTTGGCATAATCAACATTAAATGCTTGAGTCTTTTGTGGAAGGTAGCAGCTCCTTGCGAAGAGAATGAACCTCTTTTCATTGTCTTAATCTCTTGCTATTCAAGACATCTGAAAAAGTCAAGCATACCTCAGCAGTTAACCTAGGCAACTACAACAGAGGGATTCCTGATTTTTCTCAGTAGTAGCAGACCTGAATTCTTCAGACAAGGGATGGTCCTACAGTAACAAGCTGTTGAATGAGCAGAAATTGGACAAGACTGAGGTATGTATTGATTATATTTCGGTTGTAGTATTTAGTAGATAAATGTGTGACTACAATGGGTCATCAAGATCTGAATACCTTCAATGATATACATATATCCTAGATCAGTTATTGTGAGGCATGTGAACCATCAATGTGTTATTTATGGACAGAAGTGTAGTAAATATTGGAAAGATTAAAGTGAAATGTAACAATCCTTGTTGAAGTAGTTTATGAGATGATTTGCAAAAATCAAAGAATGGTTTGTGGTTGAGTTTGATAACAGTGACAACATGTTGACAGTTGATGGATTGAAAATACCTAGACATTGGCATAATTAAAATGTACCAAATGTTGTGTTTTGACAAATGATTGGTGACAGTGACAACTTAATTGTAAAACCATTCATACCTACACAGTGACAGTTTTGATGACTGAAGACTGACAGTGACATGCATTGATTTGACATGAGCAGTGGGTGAATAGTCTTTAGATTGCTTTGATTTGACAGAGATCATAGGATTGATGACAATGACAGTGACTTGATTAATATGATGGGTTTAGTGACAAGTGAAGAGATTTGGAGATGTTACAGCAGTTGATTGACAGTACCAGCAGTGGACTAAGTTCATAACAGTGATCACAGTAGAGAATAAAATCCAGAGTACAAGGTCATTCATGAGCAGGTTATGGCGGTGAAAAGACTTGTTGATAGACAGGGATGATTTGCCAGTGAACGGTGTGCACAAGCAGATTCAGAGATTGGTATGTGACAGATCTACAGGTTGTGCTATGTGGTACAGAGGTTGTCAGTAGTGAACAGAGAACAGAGGTTATCAACAGCAGAGAGTACAGGGTTTGTTGTTTGACAGGTCCACAGGTTCAGCAATCCTTTTCTTAAGGGTGGTAGGGTGGTGCTAGGGCTCACAATTTTGTGAGCTGAGCTTTTGTAGCAGCTCGTCAGTTGCAGCTGACGAAGCCTAGGGGTTGTAGCCCCTTCCAGTTGTAGCTGGAGAAGTTGTATTAAATTTGTAACCCCAGTTGTTGCTGGGTCAAATTTTATCATAAAAGGCTTCCGTGGTTTTACCCCCAGGACTTGGGTTTCCACGTAAAAAAATCTTGTGTACTGTGCATCTTGTTTTTTTATTTTTTATTTTTATTATGATTGTTGATGATATGCTGCTATGATTGGTGATTAGCAACTTGCTCTCGATTAAAATTTTGATTATTGGCAAATACTGATTCACCCCCCTCTCAGTATTTCAACAAAGTTGTCCAAAGACACACTTAGAAGTGCTCAGGTAAACAAGTGCCTTAAAAACACACCTGCAGCAAGAAGCCTAAATAAAATGTAAATCTATGCAATGTGTTTATAAACACACATAGATCAAAGGCTATGGAAAACTAAAGGCCCAAAAAGCAATGGAACTTAAATTCTATATCAAAACGATTGATGGCCTTCTTTGTGTTATGGATTGTGCGCATCTGCTAAGGTGAATAAACACTCTTTGAACAACTTACCCATTTGTGAGACACCGCCATTCCATGTGTTATTTCTTATCCATTATATGCTACGGTGTGTATTCCCTTTCCATATCCAAAGTGTCACAGTGTTGAGTCAGTAAGTCATCCTTTGGCCTAGCCACTTTATTTCTAAGCCTTCACCCTTCACTAGCAAATTGATCACAACTATGAAGTGAGTATGGTCTTGAAAGTCTAGTTTGAGTAATAATAATAATTAATGACATTATATATTTGGATGTAGATCGCCAGTTATGATTACTTCTTGTTATAATTGCTATTTGAATGGATTGTAAAGCATGCTTTAACCTTTGACACCTTGCAGCAGTTTGATGACAAACTGAGTTATATTTTGGTCATGTTGACTTGGTCAAACCCAGTTTGACCAAAAGTCAACCATAGGACATGAGGTGGCAGACCTCAGATGATACAGAGAGATGATATATGGTCTGGTACAAGTCACCATGGTGGGCTTATGCAGTGGTTTCAAGCTTATGATGATGATTTGTGCTTTTCAGCACTTTTACAGATTATTATTATTTGGTCTGCCGGAGATGATGAGCATTTATTTTGGACCATGCAGAGGTCTATATGGTGTATGAGTATACATCTTGGATGGATTTGGAGCTTCTGAGTCCAATGGGATAGTCTGTTTTCAGTTTCGGATAGTTACAGTGATTTTAGGCCTCAGTTGGCTATCCTAGTGTAGATTTGGCCTGTCAGAGCAGTGATGAGATTTTATTGGTTCACCTAGGGCGCTGTGTATGGAGAGGGTGGTCCAGCCACTTGTTATTACTATATTACCCCCCTCCCAGACTCATTGGTGAGCTCACCTTGACAGTGCAGGCACTCCAGGAGGTAGTTTGGGTAGTTTCACACTTCCTGAGGTAGTCCAGAAATGGTGAAAATGGCTACTGAAGAATTCGATTTGGGTTACTGAGGCAGTTTGGGTAGTTTCACACTTCCCTTCTAACCTCTGCTTTCAAGTGGAGAAAAAACACAAATACATTGTACATAAGTTATTAAAGAGGAAGTGGGATAAAGGCTTCCACACCCTACTTCTCCCATTTGGGGGAAGCTTGTATCGTCCCTTGTCCTTTTTGCATTTGTATTTGCTTTATACCTGCAAGTAGATTAGTCTTCAATTGTTAGAGTAGTTTCATTTTTGATAAATTGCTAGATCTTAGAAGTTGATAGCTTAGTTTGTTTTGTTTTTATCAAGTTTTATCTTAGTTTCAATTTTATATAAATTTGATAAAAAGAACCAAAGTTTCTTGAATCTCACTAAAAAGTGGATCAAGAGCACTGTCTATCGGAGAGGTTTACTCTTTTGTCTTAGTTAGATTTCCTGTTTTCATATAAATTGTTAAAAAGAACTAAAATCTCTTGAATCTCACTGAAAGGTGGATCAAGAGTGCTCTCTGTCGGAGAGTTTGTTGTTTGACTTTACAGTTTATTTCAATCATTTTTTATCTGTTCATAAGTCTCTTGAATCTTGCCATAAGGATGATCAAGAGCGCTCTCTGTCAGAGGGTCTATGGTTCTTGTTCAAAACCCATAATAAAATTGGAACAGATATTTACTACACTGCGTATGCTCTACCCACTTGTGGGATACTCAGAAACAGTGTAGATTGATTAATTCCTCACATTTAACTCCACTTCAACCATAATAAAATATTTCCCAAGAAAACCAACGAAAATACGGCGTTGATCGCTAATGGTTGAAAGTGGGAAAATTGGGAAAATTCTGCCTGGGGACGCGGGAACCATTGTACCGAGACCTTAAGGGCACCAGTTAGGCTACATCCTTGTTGGTGTAGTGTTGAACACCGCTCTGGAGACTTCGGCTAGCCCACATGACCTTGTACGGAGCCACTTAGACTATTATCCGGACATATTTCCAGTACCACAAGGTATATCTTGGAGATCCCCATCCCCCTAATAATAAACTTCACCCCAATTACAATAAAATTTACCAAGAGTATTTGCAGAACATTTTCAAGCACACTCAAGACATGTTTCAAGCATCCCAAGCACTACATTGACTCCATGTGGCACTGGTTATTCTATTCAGTAGTTTATTTGCTTTTTATCTATCTGAAGTATTGCTTTATCTTCTCTAATTTATAAATCATGCTGTGGATCCTGTGCTTATAAATTATCATTGGTTGTGTATCATCATCTATTTTGCAAATATATGCTTGGATTCAATATATTATTGTAAATCATCATAAAAACTCCTAAAGCAACACCCATCCTCATCACACATTTAAACACTTATAAAATCAAGAGCCTTAGTAACTCGTTTGTAGGGTCTACCCCCCTTTGCTTCATTAGGATTTTTCCTAAACGGAGGAGTTGGGATCAGGTGACAACACCTGACTCTTTGCTTGCCCCCAAGGCCACACTTTTTCCCCTTGGGAAACAACTTTCGAAAGATTTATGCTGCTAGTGTGCACATCGACGGGCAACACTTTCTTCTTTTACATAACTAGCATTCCATTGCTTACTAAATGCTAGAACCAAATCATCAAAAGAAGACACCTTCCTATTCATGTTCTTGAGCCACGATTTTGCATTGTCTTTCAAAGAAATTGCAAACATCCTTATTAAAACATCATTATGCAACCCATTGTGATTTGACATAAAATCCATAAATGAAGAAAGAAATTGAGAAGCTTCATGAACATCCCATGAAATTGTAAAACATGATCTTCCAACTCTTTCAACTTAAAAGGGGTCTTGTTTGGACACCTTGAAATTCCCCTAACATCAAGAGAAGGATAAACCTTAGGGAACTCCCAAGGTGCCATATTTCTTCAAGTCCTCAACCCTCAATGAAATTTGAAATGTGCATTCATCATACCTTTTACAAATGATCTAGAATGGAGTTGCGAAATGGGTTAATTAAATTGACCCCATCAAAGATTTAAGCTTAATCTTCTGATTCCGGGAAAGGACCTTGCTCTTTGATAATGGCGTCAAAATGTTGCCACAAAAACTAGCACCCTAAAAGCAAGGACTCACAAGGGTTCTAGCCAAGTGCAGCCATGGAAATAAGTGCATCTGTTACCTACAACCTAAGTTGCACTGAAGTGGATACGGAAACAGATACAGATACCGGGGGGGGGGGGAACATATATGACAAATTTTCAAAAAAGCCAGATACGATGCGGTGGGGAAAGGACACACACACACACACACACACACATATATATATATATATCATTGTCATCATAATCATTATAATATTATCATTGTACATCATCATCATCACCTGACACTACTATCGAATATCATTAATCATACATGTAACATGATACTATGAAAACTTTTAGTTAATATCATTTGAATCCTCATGCTCAAAGTTAGAGTCATCATCTATGTCCTCAACAAAAGTAGATCGAAAATAGGAATCCCAAGTCTGGCTTGATTCCCCTGGGCTTGAAGGCACCTATCCAACACCAATGTTCACATCCTCGGGCTATGGAAGTGGGTCCAAGTCCATCCAAGACAGAGGAGTTCAACAATCAGCACCACCAACACCAAGGTACATAGAGGGGTTGATGTGCTTGATTGAAGGCCAATCTCATACCCTCATATATGATAGAATCCAGTGGCAATGTTGCAATCCTGAAATCCTAAAAACTGTTAAGTCTGTTGAATTCCGAATGGGATTAAAAATTCTACATTTTTCATATGAAGTCCGATGAGGTTGGAATCACTCTCAAACATCCTGAAACAATTAATGGTAATGTTAAAAATTTTCATTTTCTATCCTTTTACTTTAAGAATTTAATATTACCATTTCCCTGAAAAGTATCTCCTCTAGCCTGAAACGTATCCGTACCAATTTGATACGTATCAGTGACGTTTCAAGGCCGTATCCCCTCCGTTTCAGGATCCGAAACGGGGAACGGCGTTTCACCAAGGTTGCTTAGGCGTTTCCGGTAACTTAGCCTACACCTATTTCCTTTCACTTTAATGGCTTAGACAAACCACTAAGGGGGGATTCTATAAATGCAACTAAGTTCAAGATCAATAACCATGAGAAGTAAAATAAAACATGAAAGGCATATCCCATAAAAGTATTGATCAATAAAATAAATTGTTGTTATTATGATGATGAATGAAGTAAAAAAAATGAATAAAAAGTTGATCTTCATCTAACCACATAAGGTTTTCGTTGTAAATTGTGATTTAATCTTGAAAATTAAGATATAACCTAAACAACACTGGACTCGTTTTCTGTTCTTGGCTTTTCCAACAGAAAAACTAACCTTTAAAAGAAGTATTTTCTAGAAAATTAGTGGTTGAAACAACATAAAAATTCTAGCAAGTTATAAAAATAGAATTTCAAACAAAGAGTTGAAAATAAAGACACAATTAAGTGTTGAAACTGAAAGACAATAAAAGTGATAGTTACTTGCAATTACTATAAACAGAGTTCACAAATTAATAATATGCTAACAGCCATTAAATTTCAGATTTGAAATAGTAAGTAAATTAACCATGTAGAACAATAAAGACCTGAAAATTACTTATGAAAGATTGTTGAAGAGTGCATGAGATAATACCATGAAAATAACTCCAACAATAAAAAGTTTAGCTCATAAAGAATGTGTTACCAACTATTTTGTACAATAGTTGAACCTCCATTGAGCCGCCAGTGTTGGAACATCATTAGTGTTCACTTCCAGAGTATCAAGGGTTCAGATTGCAGTAATTAGCCAACTTTGGCTAGCCAGTTTTATTTTTCAGTCAAAATGACCATGGCCCCATGGGGTTTGTAATAAGTGTGATGGTAGGATTTTGAGTGGCTTGGTCCCCCATGACTTGGTAATCAACTAAGGTATTCCAAGGGAGTTTTTTGCCCTTGTCAATTATGCTTTGCCTATAGCCAAGCAATAATTGACGAGGTTTTCTCCTGCTTCCTCCAAAGTTGGAATGCTCAATTTTGAAAATTGAGCCTTGGGGGGTTATTAGAGTCCAATTGATATATATAAGCCTACTAGACACCATGTATGTCTTAGATGGTCATTTCCTAGGGTCCTCGTCCAATAAAAACATTGTCCAAAAAGTTTTTACCGGATGCGTTGGATTGAGTTTTTATTTTTCCAAATATTTAAGTGCAAAAATGCAATTTGTAATATGTCAGTCATCCGGGGATGGATTTCAGAGATTGAAGGCTTGATTCATAAGCCAAAAATCACACATGAACCCCAGACTAGCTTATCCTAAGTTTCGGATGTTCATTCAGCCTCATAATTAATAATTTCTCAGAAAAGTCATTTACAGAGAAATTATTAGTTAAAATATTAAAAATGAATATTTTGGAGATAATCCAAATCTCTCCAAAATAAACCAAACTGAATAAAATAAAAGGCTGAATGACATGGCACAGGGCATTAAAGAAGATTCCAATCAACTCCAAGAGCTATCAGTCAACTATCCAGTCAGCACAAAAGATCTCATTCAAGGAAATTCGCCCTCCTTCATTAAAATTACGATTTTGTGATGTGGCAATTGGTTGATGGTTTGTTGGGAGTGCATTGAAGGCTATGGTAGGCGCCCTCCTAAATAAGGGGCCACATCTCATGTTGCATTAACTACAAGGTCGAGTTAGCACCTACATCTAAACTCCAAGCTTCACCATGTGGCATTCAAGCCTCCCTAGAGAGCTCACGTCAATCCTATTTAGGGTTTGTACGTTGGCTTGATGGTAATCACGAGAAGAGGAGTGGGGACGCCTTGCCAAGGTGGAGGCCACCTCCCCACCCTCCATCAATGCAAACTTGAGTTATGTGGTGTCTCTTCACCCCAAGCTTTGATTCAATTGGATTTTGATTGGAAATCAAATTTATGATTAGTGCCATTTGTCTCTCTTAAGCAAATTCGAATTTGGCTTAGGATGGCTTCTATTTTGTATATATAGAGGTGCTTGGCTCCTCATTCTTCATGGAGAATTTGTGCAAGTACACTCTGGAGAAATTTGTAATATTTGTTTGAATTTGAATAAAGAAGAAGACTTTGGAGGTCCATGTGGGAGTTCTTTGTGTGCAATCTTTCATCTTGTTTGAGGTGATACCTTTCTTAGTTCATTTCTTTTGATTCTTAAGTATTTGATCAGATGATTAGAAGGCTAACAATCTAGCACAACATTATTTGATCTATGCTTTTCTCTTAAGATTTGTGGCTTTCAGGTATTCTCAAGTGCAAGATCTCTTGGTTGGTTAATACATTCATCTTACAGGTTCCCAAAGAAGGCTTCTACTTCAAGAAAGTCAAGAAACAAAGCTTGCTTGCCTCATCCATCAAACTACAAACTTCAAAATCTCTTGGTTACCTTGGTTACTACAAAGCGGATCTACATTTTCACAGGTTTTATCCTATTGATTTGCTTTCCAAGTAGTGCAAATATTCTCAATTTATTCATATTTCTAGATCTTGCATTATGATTGGCTAAGTAGATCAAAGTTTCATACTTTGATCTACTTGCTGGGTTTAGATCTACTATTTTTAAATCTTTAACTTTTACTAGATCTAAGATCCTAGTTTCATTTCAAACTTGTAAATCCATTATTTCTTTTTATTTGGCTTGTTACTCTTTCATTTTCCATTTTTTCATTTTCCAAAACCATCTTTCTTTTTTGCCAAAGTTTTGCCTTGAGAAGTATTTTGGGATTTGCTCCCAATTGCTGCATTGTTTTGCGTGCCACTTCTCTTTCCCCACTATCTCTTGCGTATTTTCTACTAGCTGGAAATTTCAAGTCAATTGCGTATTTTCTACTATCTAGTGCTTAAAAGTCAATTTTTTGACTTCTTTTTTGCCTTGGAAAACGTGCACGAATTTTCTCGAAAAACGTGCAAATTTTCCACTTTTTAGCTTGCTGAATTTTCTGTGTGTTTTCATTGATTTTCAATTCTGCAAATTCATTTTAAAATCAGAAAATTTTCGAAAAAAATATTTTTTCAAGTTTTTGTACTTTTCCTTGAAAAACATGCAAATTTAAGCTTGCTGTTTTTTGCTAATTTTTGGACATTTTTCTGCTAATTTCGAATTCTGGAAATTAGCTTAAAAATTAGAAAATTTTTTGAATTTTTTTTAATTTTTTAATTTTTTCAATGTTTTCTCGAAAAACGTGCACTTTAAAGCTTGCTGATTTTTGGTAATTTTCTGCTATTTTGCAATTCTGGAAATTAGCTTAAAATATTTAAAAAATCTTCAAAAATTTATTTCTCAAAAAATTCTAAGTTATTTCATTGAAAAACGTGCATTTTTCGTCATAAAAGGTGAACTTTTCTCATCATTTCCAAGGTCTGATTTTTGGTCTTGTTTTCCTGTTTTGGGCTTTTATTTATCTCATTAGGCACTTATCATCTCATTCACTTTCATCTTTTCGAATCATAAGTTAAAATTTGGTTTCCTAACACTCTCACTAGCTACTGTTTAGAGCTCTTACTTATAGGTGAACGAAGAGCAAAATCAAGCAAGAAAAGAGCAAGCAAAGCTAGATCCAAAAGACAAGGATCCAAACCCAAAAGAAAAAACCATTATCCTTTGTACAAACTCATAAGAGTTTTTCCATTTTCACTTAGGTTCTTTTTCAAAGTCCTTTCAAGGGTTTAAATCCCAAAGGCACTTGTACTTGTCCAATAAAAGCTTGAGTCGGGTTTTTAAGTCCCCACTTTCAACTTCCCCCTTTTGGGGAAGTTTGTTGTCTCTTTGAGTGGTTTTCTTTGATAAGCTTAGATTAGTTTTCCATTACTTACACTTAGAAATATTCTGCTAGTTTAGTTTCATTTTTTGCTTTAGAACACTAATTGCTAGATTAGATTTACTTTCCACTAGTTGCTAGTTTCAATTTTGCATTTGTTATTATCATTTGAGCTATCACTTGTGTTCTGTACTTTTAATTTGTGTATCTATCTTTAAAAGGAACCAAAGACTCTTGAACTTGTCATAAGACAAGTCAAGAGCACTCTCTGTCGGAGAGCATAAGTTTTGCACTTTTACTGCATTTTAGCATATAGATTAGTCAAAGTCTCTTTAACCTCCATCATAAGACAAGTCCAGAGCGCTCTCTGTCGGAGAGGTTCATCTGTGTGCTCTAATTAAAATTCGCAACTCATCACTCCCCATAATAAAATTTGAATTTATCTCGTTGTTTCCTTGCCGGAGTATGCTTTGACTTGCCCAAAAAGTGGGAATACTCAGAAACAGTATTGGACTGTCAATCTTGCAAGATTCAAACCATAATAAAAACATTCACCTCATAACCAACGAACCAGCGTTTCGATAAATGCTCAGGTAGTGGGCAAATTTCAAGTGTGGGCGCCGGGCTACCCAATCTGGACACTCGCTGGTTAAATTCTCTGAACACCTAGCATGTGAACCAGACAGGTCCGTCATGTCTTCAAACGGAGCCACTGAAAGTATTTCCGGTTAGGATTCCAAGACACCTAAAACAAGATCACATAAAATTTACAATAAAATAAACCAAGAACAATTTCAAAACGATCTCACGAACATTACTATTGAGACCTATATTTCAGCATCCCAAGCACTTATTGACTCCATTTGGCACTGGTCTTCGAAACTTATATGCATTGCCTTAATTTAGACTATTTGTCATTTATATCTTGAATCATATTGTGGATGCTTATTTAATTTCCAAGTCGTCATATTTTGTTCATCTTAAATCATTGTGTTTTGTAGTTGCAACGTGGATTGCTTATATTATTGTAAAACTGTGATCTCATCTCAAAAAACTCCTAAAAAACACCCATCTGTATCATCACACACTTAAAAACATTTAAAACACAAGAGCCCTAGAAACTCTTTGTTAGGGACAACCCCCCTTGGCTTCGTTAGGAGTTTTCCTAAACGGAGGAGCTGGGATTCAAGTGACAGTACCTGGCTCATTGCTTGCCCCCAAGGCCACACCTTCCCCACTTCTAGTGAGGGAACATCTTTCGAAAGATTTCTGTTGTTGGTGTGCATCTCGGCGGACAACAGAACGTAAGTAAATTAAACCATATGGAGCTAAACAAATTTGAAAATGATATTAATCTCAGATTTATTCCAATTTATAATCAACAAATAAAGGATAACTAGTTAATCGTGAGCGTAGCATAAGTTGATGAATTGATGTGCAACTCAAAGGGGATTTATTTAGATATTCTTTACTTGTTTTAAATTTTAATGTGTGAGAATAAATGTTAATTTCTAGGTTTAAAACAAAAATAAATTAAAGGAAAAATGAATGATTGTTTGAGTTGGCTAAAATAGAGATTGTGTTTCTCTTGACTAGTGCTTAATGTCCATAGGAAAGGGCATGGGTTCATAAAGGAACAAGATAATATTTTGGGATCAAAGAGTAGTAGGGGGTAGAATTGCTCACACCCTTGTCCTAATCTTTGATAGCCAAATGTTTTTTTTCTCTTCAGATCTGTGGAAATCTCAAGAGTTGAAGATGTCCACATAAACCTGCATACAAGATCTAGCAATCCTACTAACAAAGTCTAGGAATTTACTACTAAGAGCAATAATTCAAGTGCTGAAATGAAAGCAACTTAATAAACAAATAGCACTAAACTTTAAATAAAACTACCTCAACCTTGCCATTCATAAATCATTACTTGAAGAAGAAACCAATCATTTGAACATCTAGCCCTTAGATTTTCAACTTAGTTCTACAAAATTCATCACATATCCCAAAACTAAGACAAATGAACACAAGAGTAGCAAGTGTACTTTACTCTTCGAGTTCTAGCAAATAGTACAATGAGAGAGTCTCTCTTATATAGACGAGAGAGTTGCTAAATCCTCCAATGACATGATCCAAACTAGCAACCCTAAACCTTGACTACTCAATGATGTATCAACCTCATTGACAAGTCAAAACTAACAACTCACTTTTCAATACAAGTGGACAAAAGAGAGGAGCACCCCACTAAGTCAAGTCAAAGTGATGCATGCTCCAAGATAAGGTGGCAGATGTGGACCAAACAGGTGGGGCACTCCATAAATCAAGTGGTCAAAGAAAAATGACGAGTGCTTCAAGACAACAGTTCTGAAAATGCCAACTTCCTCATTATCAGATTTTCTGTTATAGCCACTTTTTGGAAATTCCAGGACCACTCTGTTTGTAATACCATTGAGATGGAAAAATTCTGAGCTCTCTGTAAAACGATAATTGGTCCCGAAGCTAAGACACCCCTCCAAAAAAATGTACCACGCATGGCTCCAAATGTGTGTACAAAGAGGGCTGCCATCACATGGATACTACACATCATCGATACAATCCAATCCAAGTGTTAGACCATATAATGTATATCTTAGCAAAAATACTATCTAAAACTGAAAACATTAACATAAATGGCTATAAGGTGCACTTTTCTAATAACTCACTAATTAATTATCCCAACCTTGGAATTACCATGGTGTAACTATAATTGATCCAAATTTTCATGTTTTACCTTTACAACCAAGTATATTTCTTAAGTTTCTAAGTAAGGTGAGGATGATGAAGTGAATGTGATGTTAGGGAGAGGGTGTTCGCGAATTGACTATCATAGAAATATGATTGAGTGCTAGGTCTACTTCTTAGCTTTCAAAAGCTAGAGGTTAATCAATTTTCTTCCTCATATGTGCCTTAGAAGGGAACGATTTTTTATTGAGATAACCTTTCCTTACGCCTCTTGTTTGTGATTCACTTTTTTGTCTTTCTTTTTAGTTTTTAATTTTTATCATTAGCCATTTTTTGGCTTAGTCCTTTTGCTTTAGATTTGGCTTTGATAACTTGGGACATAGGGAACTTGGCTTCTGTAAGTGGGCATTTCTCATGTTTATCATTTAACTTCATTTCCTTAGAGTACTTTGACTCTTTTAACTGTCTTAGGCATTGATGCATGGGAATAGTATAGAGACCATGGTACATAACATATGACACATCAATTGCAAAGGGGGACATGGTGGAAATGGATGGAATGGCTAGTGATATGGCATAATATGAAAAATGTCTAGGTGAAATGTTGTAAATGACATGAAATGAGGATCACACTTACTTAGATCCCTACAGTTACACCTGATTCATAAATTTACACACTTAATCTAGGAAAGAATTTTAGCCACACCATAATGCATCCTTAACTATGAGACAACCATCTAAAATACATGAGTCATGTTCTCTAGTTGACCCCCTATGGTCATGTCCACAAATAAGAAAGCATTAACCATAAGTCAACTAGAGAGCATTAACCATCAATCTCTGGCACATGGCACATATCATGGTAAACTGAGCAAGCTGAAAATGTTTCTATCAAATGTCCATGGGAAACCCATAGATCTCATCTGTGGAATTGCTGGATGTGATGTACAATCACATACGAAATATTGATCAAGTTACCCCTACTTGTTAGGGGGTAACAATACCCAAAGCTTAAAAAAACTCTAGTTCCCAATGGACATGGATCTATGATAATGGATGATGTCCCTAAAGCTTTCCAGAATCTTGTTCTTTTTTTTTAAGAATTACCAATTTCAAGCTATATCTTTTTTTTTTATGATGTAGTGAATTTATATTGCATAATGTTCCATTTAATTCTCTCAATTGTATTATTCAGAACTATTGGATATCTGTTTTGTTAAGATTTAATTGTATGGCCTTCATTCAGGAGTGTCCATTGAAAAAGTTGCACCTCTGAACCGGGAGACCCGTGAATATGTGGGTAGAAAATTGCTAGAATTGACACTAAAAGAACTCTTTGTTTTCCGTTTCATGCAGGTAAGTTTAACCTCTCTTTTTCTATGTTTAACACCAAAGATTTAGTGTTTTATATAGCTTGTCCCATAGAGATTGTATTGAAAGGGGCTCTGTTAAAATTCTATGGTTTATAAAATCACTATTGATACAAAAAATACAAGTTTCAGAATTTACTTACATAACCTTTCCAGGAGAAATGTCTGCTGATTTAAATATGTGAACAATCCAAGTGTGTAAGAATTTAGATTTTTTGGCCAAAGTTGTTTTTGTCAATATTTTCTTCTTCAATGTTGAATTCAATTCCGTTTTAGTAGGACAATTTGTCATTAGAAGGAAAATCGAAAAAACACATCTTGTCGTACACTTTTATTTTTGTTTGGAAATGACCAATTGTCAGAATACTGCTTGTTTTTGCATAGGGACTTCTTTCTCAGAGTCATTGTAAGATTACATGTACATGCATGCATACATAAATACATATGCACATACATACATGTTGGAAAAGTCACAAAAGAACTTGGACAATGAATATAAACCTTAATATAAATAAAGAGAGAGATATACTTGATTCATTCTTCAATATGGTAGATGTTTATAACTTGATACATGTTGCTGCCGAGTTAGCACACCTGATTAACGCAACAAAAATCTGTGCTACTGCTCGGTGTGCCCTTGGGGGCAAGTCTCGAGTCAAGGCTATCACTTGATCTTGACTCCTCCGTTTAGGCAAAACTCCCAACGAAGCCAAGGGGGGTAGTCCCTAAGGAATGTTTCTAAGGTTGTTAGAGTTTCCGTGAAATAGTTTTTTATGTTTTTAGGAGTTGTTTCTGGGTAGTGATTAAAAGGTTCCAAGATGTGTTTGCAACAAAAATTTAAATAGTCTTTCACCAGCACAAATTAATGATTACTGTAAGAAATATAGATGCACGATACTAGAGATTGATAATAAGCAAATAAAGAGTGCAAGGGCCAGTGCCTTATGGAGTCAATACATTATAAATGAATAGTGCTGAAAAAGGGAAATGTTGTGCAAGTGTCTCTTGATTGATTTTAGATTAATTAAGTATGAAACTTGTTTAAGGGGAAAAAGGGAGAACTCCCGATATACCGTGAGGTACAGGGAGGAATGTCCGGAAATCAAGATTTGGTGGCTCCATACAAGGACATGTGGGCTCACCGGAGTCTCGAGAGCAGTGTTCAACACTACACCAACAAGGATGTAGTCTAACTGGTGCTCTGTGGTCTCGTCTCAGTGGTTCCCACGTCCCTAGGCAGAATTTCCATGAAATAGTTTTTTATGTTTTTAGGAGTTGTTTCTGGGTAGTGATTAAAAGGTTCCAAGATGTGTTTACAACAAAAATTTAAATAGTCTTTCACCAGCACAAATTAATGATTACTGTAAGAAATATAGATGCACGATACTAGAGATTGATAATAAGCAAATAAAGAGTGCAAGGGCCAGTGCCTTATGGAGTCAATACATTATAAATGAATAGTGCTGAAAAAGGGAAATGTTGTGCAAGTGTCTCTTGATTGATTTTAGCTGATTAAGTATGAAACTTGTTTAAGGGGAAAAAGGGAGAACTCCCGATATACCGTGAGGTACAGGGAGGAATGTCCGGAAATCAAGATTTGGTGGCTCCATACAAGGACATGTGGGCTCACCGGAGTCTCGAGAGCAGTGTTCAACACTACACCAACAAGGATGTAGTCTAACTGGTGCTCTGAGGTCTCGTCTCAGTGGTTCCCACGTCCCTAGGCAGAATTTCCCCACACAAAAATTGTCGAAGTGCCGGATTTTCACTTATCTTAAGGGTGGTTGATTTTATTAGATGGCTATTAAGTTAAGTGTGAAATAAATTAGAGAGTGCTTCCAACTGCTTTTGGTATCCCTCAACTCAGACGGACTGTTGGTGGGTAGAGCATACGTAGTGTAGGCAAATGGTTTATTCAAGTTTGAAATTGAGGACCATTGTGCTCTCCGATAGAGAGTGCTCTTGACCTGCTTTTCAGTTAAGTTCAAGAGACTTTGGGTTCCTTTTATTAAACAGTTATGGTGTGAAAAGTGAAATACAAAACTTGAAAAGATATAGATCACCAAGCTTATGCGTCACTTTTTGATCATCCTCCACTAATCGACAATGCCTTTAGGTGGAGGTGAAAGCATACTTCGTGGCGATGAAACCGGTTTTATTTCTAAAATTACTTGCAAAAATCTAAATGATTTAAAACTTATAAAAATACAAAAATATACACCCTGCACTATCAAAGTGAGTGTGTGATCTTTGTGGGGTTAGAAAAAATCAATCTCACAAATTCTGACAAAATGTGAATCCCCCCAGGGGGGATGGGGTGTGGGTGTTGGGTATCCCACTGCTCTTGTTTAATATTTTTACAATTTGCTAAAGGAAAAGATGCCTCTTAGTCCTTTTAGACTTGGATCTAAGGGCGTACAAGCTAGAATTTTGAAACAATGATGAAAGGGGTCCCTTGGAAGGTAAATTTGGCAGTTTTTAGTGAAATTTCGCTAGAGTTTATTCCTCTTTTTCCTTGGACCTGCTTAAAACCAACAAGTAAACTTATTAGAATGTGATGGCAAACACAAAACAAAAATAAAAAAAATTGAGAAAAGTTAACACAAAAAAAAAAATTCGAAATTTTTTCTAAGTATAAAAGACAAGTTTCTAGCTTAGATCTAATGCAAAATAAGACTTTTAAGGTACTTAGATCCAACTATATGCCAAAGTGATATAGAGCTAAATAATAAGCAAAATATAGTAGATCTACTTCTTGAACACTTTGCCAAAATAACGCAAATTTAAAAAAGAGAGTAGATTTAGATGTAGAAGATGGATGGATCCCTCAAGCCAACGCTTGCTGTTTGGTGTTGTCTTTGGAAGTCCCTATAAGCAAAGTGCTAGTCTTTAAAAAAGTTGCCCAAAGAGGAGAAGATACAACCGAGTTCAAATCCCCCTTAAGCTCTGTGATCTGCAGCTTAGAAAACAAATCTTGCAACAAAAATATTAGATCCAGTGTGTTAGAATGAAGAGAAAACCAAAAGATCCTAAATATAACCTAATATTGTTGGCTACTTCTAGATCTCTCTTAATCAAAGCACAAGTAAGCAAATTGACAACTACAAATGTTTACTCTATCTCAAATAAGCTAGATCATGCATAAAATTTGAAAACAAGAAAGTATCAACCACAATATCACCTCATGAGATGATCATTCAACACACTTGCATAGGATGGGCCTCCAAAGCCTTCAACATGTATTAAAAAAAATATTATCGAGTTAGAAAATGGCAGAGGTTCTATGCATTCATGAAAATCAATGGAGCATAGACCCTGCTTATATAGCCTCCAAGAGGGAAGTCGAATGCATGAGGAAAGGCGAGTTGGTTTGAGAGAGCAGCCAAGTGTGAGGTCGAAATCCTTAATCAAAGGAGAGACTCATGCTGATTGCAATATGGAGCTCGGTTGGTTGGTGAGAAGGATGAGGTGGCTACCACCTCACAAGAGGGGCGCCCTCATCCTTGTAACTCTCGCCCAAGCTCCATGGGAACCATCGTCCATCCCGTGAACATGCAAACATGTGGGATATCCGCTAACGTGAAGGAGTGGGGCGACTTTCAAGTTAAATATTCCAACTTTATCCAAAGTTTGGAATTATAACATGTGCCTAAATCCTTTTTAACGAGTCGCCCTTCATTAGAACCCAACGTTCAACCTTTCCACATGTTTTATTATTCATTTTTTTGACTTTTATTTTTATTTTTGTCACCTGTGCAATTTGTAGCAGAGTTAGTAATTAAGTGCCATTTGTAGCACTTTTAATGAAAAATGCTCCCAGAGGCGACGTAATTCCGTTTCCAGACGACACCTTTATTACATTTTGAAATTTTCCAATTAAACCATTAAAAAAATGGTCTAATTTATGGAAAAAATTATTTTTGTCGGAATGACTTCAAACTCTTAGGAAACCTAGTGCATGTCCATACGACTTATTATTGATGTCTAGCATGTAAAAAATACATAGACATATAGACTTTAATAACCTCCCTAGGTTTGACCATCATGAGAATACTCCAGCTTTGGAGGTGTGAGTGAAAAACTCAGGAATTAAATGCCACTGAAGAGTAGCGCATAATTTCTAAGGAAAAAACACTCTAGAGTATCCCCCTAATAATCAATCCTAAGGTAGGCCAAGTCTTTTATAAAATAATCATGCTTCCACCCATTTAGTGAAGTAATCGGAAGCAACAAGGATCCATGAATAACCATTGCTTGAGTTATCCTTGAATTGACCAATGAAATCAAGCCCCCACTGCTGGAAAGGGGCTTGGACTATTACTGGTTTCAAAGGCAAGGCTGCTAGGTTTTGTTTTCCGACAAAAAATTGACATTCTTGACAATTCCTAACATACTTGTGTACATCTGAAAATATACTTAGCCAGTAATAGCCGGCTCGGAGGATCTTGTGGGCTATAGTTCTAGTTGCATAGTGACCACCACAAAATCCTGAGTGAAAATCAACCAAGATTTTTTTGGACTCTGGTTCATCGACACACCTAAGTATCAATCCGTCTGCGTTTCTCCAGCCTAGTCCATCTTGAGTGATGCAATACTTAATGGCCCTCAACCTCAGTGCTCGTCTCTTATGTCCTACTAGGTGGTTTGGGCATGTGAGGTTGTTAAGAAGAAAATGATATCTGTATACCATTCACACCATTCTAATCCTTGAATCTCTGCTGACTTGACCTGTTCTGACACACCATTCCCAAGGCTTCCTCATTCCCCTGAGTTAAAATCTTTGCAAGGTCTTGTCCCTTAATGAGTTTAGTGGATCTAATCTCTAAGTAATATTCTTGTATTTTAGACACCCACTTCCCTCTTATCCCTAAGCAATCTTGCTAGGATAATATATCCTTTACTGCTGCATGTGGCACATAACCAATTATCTTAGAATAGCCAACATACGTTTTGAAATGTTTAAGGGATTTTACTAATGTATAGGCTTGTTTTCCATTAGGGTATATTTTAACTCGGAGTTCTGTAATGCTCTGCTCACGAATGCAATGGGTTGCTCGAAACCTTCATTATTCTTTTGAAGCAACACCCCTGCAATCGTGTTCTCTGATGCAAATGAGAAAATCTGAAAATATTTTGTATAATTAGGGCTAACCAAAACCGGTACTTTAGCTATGCTATCCTTGATGCATTTAAATGCATTTCTACCTTCATCTGACCATATAAACTTAACATCCTTCTTTCAGAGTTTCTGTAATGGTTTCATTAATTCTGTTAAGTTCGGAATGAACCTCCTTATGAAGTTAATCTGACCGTTGAATGACTAGAGGGATTTCAAATCTTTTGGCGAAGGTACTCTTTTTATGGCCTCTACTCTTTCAGGGTTCACTTTAACTCCATCTTTAGTACTTATGTGGCCTAACAGTTTGCCTTCATCAATACCAAGTACTGATTTAGCTGGGTTGAGTGATATGCCAAATTTTCGACATTTCTCGAAAACTTGTCTTAAGTGTTTGACATGATCAGTCCTTTCCTTGGAAAAGACAGTCAAGTCATCCTGATATATCTCAATTATTTTCCCAGCCAGCTCTTTAAAAGCGTAATCCATAGCATGCTGAAAAGTGGCTCCTGCATTTGTTAAACCAAAAGGCATTATGATGTACTCAAAGGTACCCCATGGGGTTGTGAAAGTAGTTGTTATCACACAACTTGTAGTTGTCCCTAATGGTATCCCATCCGGGATGATAGAGGAGATGGACAACTAAAGAGGTGACCCAAGAGATGCCATGGTTCCCAATGTAAGCTGGGAGTCACGTCAACCGAGACACTCTTCACTTTAGATCAAGATGAATCAAGACCTAGGGGGAGACCCTATAGCCAATCAAAGATGATTGGACCAAAACAAAGGTTTCTAGGGAAGTGTGAAAGAAGAGTTACGGAAACCAATGCAAGGTTAGGTGGACCTAGAAGTTTAAGTGTGGTTGAAAGAGGCTTAAGGAATGACTATTGTTTCAACCAATAAATGATTTAGGCCACATGATGATATGAAATGACAAGATCTAGTACCATGAAATACACAAGTGGGGCTCACTTCCTTGGGATATAGAAATAGTTCAAATGGGACCTGTTATCACACAACTTGTAGTTGCCCCTAGAGGTATCCCATCCGGGACGGTAGAGGAGACAGGCAACTAAAGAGGTGACCCAAGAGATGCCACGGTTCCCAAGGCAAGGTGGGAGTCACGTCAACCGAGGCACTCTTCGCTTTAGGTCAAAGTGTAACAAGACCTAGGGGGAGACCCTATAACCAATCACAGTTGATTGGACCCAAACAAAGGTTCCTAAGGATGAGTAAATGATGAGTTACGGAAACCAATGCAAGGCTAAGTGGACCTAGGAGTTGAGGTATGGTTGAGAGTGGTGTAAAAGATTGTTAATGTTTCAACCTACGTATGGTTTAGGCCACATGATTTGGTATGTTGACTAGGTATAGTATCATATGTTTACACAAGTGGGTCTTGTTTTCTTGGGAAGTGTGAAATGGTTCTAGGTAGGCCCATAAGGTGAAGTTAGGTGTGAAGTTGGTACTATAGGTCGGATAAAGGCTAGATCTATGAATCTAAGTTGATTCTAGGAGTACCCATGTATTAGATCTAGGGTTTGACACAATTCCCAAGGAGTGCGACTTGCTTTAGAGAAGGACTAGTGCCTTGTTAGATGGGCTAATGGGGTCAAAAAGTATGTCAAAGTGTAGATCGGGACACCTAGAAGCCAAGTCAAGTGGGTTAAATGAGATCCAATGGTTGGATTTTGCTAGATCTAGGTTTTCAAGTAATTACCCTAAGTGGACCACAATCCCTTGAAACAAGGAATGCTACCCCCAAGGCGGATCGTGACAGAAAGACAGTCTAGACCTAGGTTTCAAGGTATGGGCATTCCAAATCCATGAAAATCTCAAACACCCACCTCCTAGAAGTGGACAAACTCACTTTTTCAAGGGAGTGCGATTTGCTCAACGAGGGCTAAAAAGTGGGTTTGGTGGACCAAATCAAGTCCAATGGCCACCAAACTATAGATCCCAGTAGCTAGTACCCCGATCTATGTATGTCCCGAAAATCAAGTCAATCCAAGGGCTAGATCTTAGTAGATCTGAGATTTGAGGTGCCAAGAAAATCAAAAGGGGGTCTTAACCCCTCAAAACATGGAGAGATGTCCACAAGGTAGATTTCACCAAAGTAAGAATCTTGGGGTAGGTTATCAAGTGTCTAGATTGCAAATCAAGTGGGATCTCACCTACCCATGTGCTAGATCTAACCAAACAAGCCTCTCACTAAGAAGTGCGATTTGGGTCAAGGAGGGCTTTTTGCCTTGAAAAGTGGGTCAATTTTTAGCCAATCACCACCAAACTATAGATCCAACTAGGGGTGGATGCTATAGAGGTGGGTTTCCAATATCTCTTCAAGAGCAAGGCTAGATCTAAGTAGATCTAAGAAATACAAAAAAAAAAGGGTTTTAATTGATTAGGGTTTTTATGACCTAGAGATTATGGAAGATTCAAGGAAGTAAAAGATCATACCTCTTGGAACATACCTGGATGAAGAGATGAATGCTAGTTGAGCCGAGGATTACTTTGCCAAAGATCAAATGGAGAATTGTTGAAGCCCTCTTGCCAAATCGATTTTTCCAAGCCACATGTGATTCCTTCTAACCTGTCAAGCCAAGGAGCAAAGCATCAATCAGTTTAACAAATTGAAGGTAGATACAAACAAGAGAGAGAGAAACATAGAATAGTTGACACAAAGGCAAAACTACTCCCTGTTACACCAAAACGACTTCTTCCAAGATTGAAGGGCAAGCCTCCCCACCAATTTGCCCTTGTCCAAAATCGCCCTCTTAACCTGTAAATGAAATATGGCAAATATGCAATATAGCTACAATAGATCCTCCAGTGCAATGGACAAAAGCATTTACAATCGAAACAACCAACATCCACTCCAATCCAAGCATGTACTCCAAAAGATAGAAAATTTTATTCCAAGAGCCAAGAGCCAAAAATCTCTAGATGATTTTACAATGAGAGGCTCCCTCCTTAAATAGGATGGGGAGAGAGTACAATCCAAACCACTTTTTACATGAGTGGCTAAGATTAAAAGATCATAAGATCTAATCAACGGCTAACAATAAATCATAACAATATATCACATGGATCACCCAACATATTGATAGCGCCCCCACTAAATAGTACAAAAAGGGGGTGACGTCATCCACTAGAGAAGTATAGGTGCCAAAATCCACCTCATGATGACTAGGACATGACAACATAAGCACATGGTGGGGCTAGGAGGCATCAATCCTTACTAGCTCACCCCAAGGCACAATAAAATAATAAAATAATGTCCAAGATAATATAAATGACCAAAACTGTCCTCAGAATCCATGACAGTCAAGCAGTAAATGTCCTCCTGTGATCAATCTGGGCATACCCACATGGTGAAAACTGACTGGAAGGTAGTGATGCCACCCTGGAAGACCTCCGTGAAGACAAAATGCCAAAACCTTGCCTCAATTGCCCAAATCGATTTCCTCAGTGACCACTTTATCCCATTTTTTAACTGCCTCGGTAACTGTGAAAGTGCCAAAACTGCCTCCTAGGGTGCTAGCGCTGTCCATCTGAGCCCACCAGGCTCTTCAGAAGGGGGGGTAAATGGTAAAAACAAGTGGCTGGACCACCCCCTCCATCATCAGCGCCCTAGGTGAATTGGCCTCTCGGGGCCCCTGCTGCTCAGGCTGGGAAATCAGCCCCAAATCTGGTCAACAAGTGTAAAACTGCATCAATCATTGTCAGAAGTGCCCGGAACTGAAAGATAAGTGTCTCAATGGATCCAGAAGACCCAAATCCACTGGGAATGTGTACTCATACACCGTGGGTTGCCCTAATGGGCCAGCTGTAGGGTCCACCATATATGGACAATGTATAATTTGCTGATCTGAAGTAGTAATAATCCTGCTGAACTGGATCAAACATCATCTGCATCATATGTCCATCATATGATATCATCATCAAACATGTGGACCCATCAATCATCATCAATAATCATCCATACATGGTCCACATCATCACGGATCCCAAGAATATACAACCAAGGATAAATCACATCAGTTGACTAAGACAATGCTTCTCTAATCATTCTCACAGCCAAGCTCAAAGTATAACATCCATTCAGTGGCATTGATTAAGTTAGCATATTCCGTTGTTATATAAAAAATTGCTTGCACAATAGTTCAAATGACAAACTCACCCATTGGACATGGTCAAACTGCTAGTGAAGGATGAAGGCTAGGAACAAGGTTGGGCAAAGGGGTTGACCTGTCTAACTTAACTCAAAAATACTTTGGACTAGGAGAAAGGGGAAAGCTACAAACTCTGTGCTGGACAAAAGAACACGGGGGATGGCTGTGCCTCACAAATGGATAAGTTGTTTAGAGAGTGCTTATTCAACTTAGGCATCATGTCTACATCAAGTTGATCCAGGTTCATTAGGATCATTCAATTTTATTCCATGGCCTTTTTGGCCTACATAACCCTTCGGATTTCAGATGTGCTGAGAAGCACAACTAGTTGCAGCTTGCATCCAGGGCATGTTTTTCAAATATTTATAAGGTCAGCAATTGTTTAGATATAGCTTTTAAGAACCATTGCTTTTTGGACCTTTCTTATACTCTTCGAGGAGTATTTTTAGCTGTTCATCGCTCTTGCCCTTTTTTTGTTTCCATGGGCGAATTTATAAGTTTCCATAAGTAGAACATGAGCTTTCAGTTTTAGCCAACAACATCTCAAGTGACTAGGGGGAGTTCGAGCCAATGCCAAACATCGGGACAACCGACCAGAATGATTTAGGCCTACAATCCAACTCACCAAGGGCAAGTTTTGTCACCAACTTAGAGCCGAGACACTGAATAAACAGGGATGCGGTCCAAACACAGAGGTAGAAAAATAGGGGAAGTCCTCGGTATCAGAAAGTCAAATGAGACAAGTCAGGGTTTAAAGTCAAAACAGGAAGGTCATGTATGGATGGAGACAAGTGAATATGGAGCCTACACTAGCAAACAACTGGTGTCAGGAAAGACCATATCTATGTAAGGTGAAAAACCAATGGGTTTTGTTAAATGACCTAAATGTGCAAACAATTGTCCATTTTATGATTTACAGTTCATTTTAAATAGTTTGCCACATCAGGAATAATATACCAAGCACATGCTATGATCATGACTAAATCAACAAGATAATAATCCACAGTCAGTGAGAACATATCCATAGGTCATACAACATCATCATAATAATAATCATCCAGTATCATCTGAAACACTGCTGTAATACATCTCTAGGCACTGAACTGAAACTGTATGGGATAAGTAGTCACATCAGTCATCAAATCTGAACTCTCAAGGCTCAGCCTTGACACAAGGTCATATACAAATCTGAATAATGTACTGCTCTGATCATGAGTGATCCAAAAAATATATAGCCATGCTCTGGAATAATGTAAGCTCTGGAATGTGCAGATATCTGCTGTACAAGAATAGTAGCCCTGCTACTATGGTGTGATAACAGGACCCACAAGGTGAAGTTAAGGGTGCAAATAGTACCAAGGGGTATGCAAAGAATAGGTCTATGGATCTAAGATGGAATTAGAGATACACACATATGGGATCTAGCACTTGACACTAATCCAAAGAAGTGCGAATTGCCTTAGGTGGACTAGTGCCTTGAAATGGATGGGCAAATGGAGTAAAAAAGGATGTCAAAATATAGATCGGGACACTTAAGGTGCAAATCAAGGGTGTTACTCAAGATCAAGTGAATGTGATGGTTAGATCTTACTAGATCTAATGTTTCACTAAGTGACCCAAGTGGGAAACAATCCCCAAAATGAGGAATAACACCCCCAAGGAAGAAATCCACAAAGTGAGACACTAGATGTAGGTTTCAAGGTATGCTCATTTCAAAACAAGCGGGATCGCAACCACCTAGTTTCTCTAAGTGGGACAACTCAAACCCCTAGGAAGTGCGACTTTGCCCAAGGAGGGCTAAATGCATAGGAAAGTGTGTCAAATCAAGTCCAAAAGCCACCAAAGTTTAGATCCGGGTAGTTTAGGCAATTATCAATGTGGATCTTGAAAATCAAAGGCATCCAATGGCTAGATCTCCATAGATCTGAGATTGAAAATGCATCACCAAATTGACCCAAGTGGGACACAACCCTCAAAATGAGGAATGGTGCCCACAAGGAAAAAATCAATGAAGTGAAGCACTAGGGGTAGGTTATCAAGTGTGAGGATCATGAATCAAGTGGGATCTCACCTACCCATATGCTAGAACTAGCTCAACTCACTTACCCAAGGAGGGCGACCTCACTCAAGGAAGGCTAAGTGCTTTGGGGGAAGGGCCAAATCGATTCCAAATGCGCCAAATCGAGTCCAAATGCCACCAAACTATAGGTCCAGATTGCCGTGGATACTTCAGAGGTGGGTTCTTTTTATTATACCCAAAGCTAAGCTAGATCTTTGTAGATCGGAGAAAAAGTGAAAAACAAGGGTTTTGATTTTAAGGGTTTGTGACCAATGAAGAAGAATGGATGGATCTAGGCACATACCTTGTAGAACTTACCTCAATTGCTTATGGCCACCTTGCAAATTGATAGCATTCTCCTATGTGTATATTCAAGAGTGAGATCTTGTTGCTCCAAGCCAAAACATCCTCTTCCAATGAAGCCAAATCGTCCTCCTCCTACAAGACAAGATCAAGTGAAACAAGCCAAGTACGATGATTATGAAAATGATGGAAAGATGTAATAGAAAGCATCAACTATGTCACAAAGATACAATAATGATAGTCCCTGTCACCAAGATCAACCCAAGAGAGAATATGTGGATCCCTCCAACAATAACCCTCTACAAATCGTCCTCCTCTCCACTAATTCGGTCTCCCTGCAAGAAAACAAGATTTAGCTCCAAAACCCACAATGATACATAGAAGATACTGTGTATATTCAAGATGCAAGAGAATCCACAAGATAAGAGAAATATGCTCCACAAAGAAGTGTTTTATTCCAATATTCCAGAGCTCCAAAGGTGAGCTATACAATAGGGGGTCTCCTTATATAGGATAATAAAGACCAAAACCCTAGATCTCAAAACCACTTTTTGAAATGAGTGGTTGAGATTAAAAGATCTCAATACATAATCAATGGCTAAGATGAATCATAACAACATAACACATGGATCACTCAAAATAATGATGACGTCATAGCCTAAAGTACTCATGGAGGGTGATGTCATCCTCTAAAGGGGGCAAAAATACATAGGCCCACCTCATATGACTAGGAAATGACTCATGAAGCACATGGTGGGGCTAGGAGGCATCAATCCTTACTAGCTCATCCCCATGGCACATTAAAATAAGATAATATGTCCAAAATAATACAAATAATCAAATCTGTCCTCAAAATCTGTGAGAGACATGCAGTAAAAGGCCTCCTGTGGCCTCTGTGGACCCCACTGACTGATGAAAACTGGCTGGAAGATGGGGGGTTCACCCTGGAAGACCTCTGTGAAGACCAAGTGCCAAAACCTTGCCTCAATTGCTCAGATCGAATTCCTCAGTGACCCTTTTATTCCATTTTTAACCTGCCTCGGTAACTGTGAAAGTGCTGAAACTGCCTCCTAGGGCATCTGCGCTGTCAAACTGAGCCCACTAGGCTTCCCAGAAGGGGGGGTAAATGGTAATATCAAGTGGCTAGACCACCCCCTCCTCATACAACGCCCTAGGTGAACTGGCCTCTCATGGCCCCTGCTGGTCAGGCTGGAAAATTAGCCCCAAATCTGGTCAACAAGTGGAAAACTGCATCTATTACTGTCAGAAGTGCCCAGAACTGAATGATAAGTGTCTCATTGGATCCAGAAGACCCAAATCTACTAACAATGTGTACTCATACACCATGGGTTGCCTTGATGGGCTAGCTGTAGGGTCCACCATATATGGACAGTGCATAATTTGATGATCTGAAGTAATAATAAAACCTGCTGAACTGCATCAATCATCATCTGAATCATATGTCCATCATATAGCATCATCATCAAGAATATGTAGGTCCATCTATCATCATCAATAAGCATGCATGGCCCACATCATCACGGATCCCAAGAAATAACCATAGTCAAACTGGGTTTGACTAGGTCCATATATAACTAAGGATAAATCATATCAATAGACTAAGACATGTTCCTCTAATCATACTCACAGCTTAACTTAAAGTATAACATCATTTAGTGACATTAATCATGTTAGCATATTCCATTGTTATTTATATTCACTTGCACAATAGCTTAAATGACAAACTCACCCATTGGACATGGTCTAACTGCTAGCTAAGGATGAAGGCTAGGAACAAGGCTGGGCAAAGGGGGTGATTTGTCTAAACTCAACTAAAAGACACTTTGGACTGGGAGAAGGGGGAAGTTACAAACTCTGTGTTGGACAAATAAAACAAGGGGAATGGCTGTGCCTCACAAATGGGTAAGTTGTTTAGAGAGTGCTTATTCAACTTAGGCATCATGTCTACTTTTATAAAAGATGATCCAGTTTCATTAGGATCCATTGATTTCATTTCATGGCCTTTTTGGCCTACATAACCCTTTGGATCTCAGGTGTGCTGATAAGCACAACTGATTGCAGCTTGCATCCAGGGCATGTTTGTATATATATATAAGGTCAGCAATTGTTTAGATATAGAATTTAAGAACCATTACTTTTTGGACCTTTCTTATACTCTTCGAGGAGTATTTTTAGCAGTTCATCGCTCTTGCTCTTTTTAGTTTCCATGGGTGAATCTACATAAGTTTCCATAAGTAGTACATGAGATTTCAGTTTTAGCCAACAACATGTCAAGTGACTAGGGGGAGTTCGTGCCAGAGCCAAACATCGGGACAACCTACCGGAATGATTTAGGCCTACAATCCAACTTACCAAAGGCAAGTTTTGCCACCAACTCAGAGCCGAGACACTAAACATACAGGGATGCGGTCCAAACACAGAGGTAGTAAAAAGGGAAGTCCTCAATATCAGAAAGTCAAGGAAGACAAGTCAAGGGTTAAGGCCAAATAAGGAAAGTGATGGATGGATGGAGTCAAGTGAAAGTGGAGCCTAAGCTAGTAGACAAATGGTGTCAAGAAAGACCATATCTATGCAAGGTAGTAAACCAATGAGTTTTGTCAAACAACCTAAATGTGCAAGTAAAATGTCCATTTTATAATTTATCATCAAGATAGTCCATTTTGAGTTTAAAAGGTTTGCCACATTTTGAATCATATACCAAGCTGATGCTGTGAAAATGACTAAGGCAACAAGATAATAATCCACAGTCAATGATCATAAATTTATAGGTCATACAACATCATCATAAGAATAATCATCATATATCATCTGAAACACTGCTGCAATACATCTCTAGGCACTGAACTGAAACTGTATGGAACAAAGGGTCACATCGGTCATCAAATCTAAACTCTCAAGGCTTAGCCTTGACACAAGGTCTAACATATGTCTGAATAATATACTCTATGTAAAGACATCAAATCATGAGTGATCTCAAAATATAAAGACATCATAACCAAGTTCTGAATAATCTAAGCTCTGGAATGTGCAGATATCTGCTAAGCAAGAATAGTAGCCCTGCTACTATGGTGTGATAATAATAGTCTTATGTCGATCCTCCTTATTAATTAAAACTTGGTTATATCCGGAGAATCCGTGCAACATGGACATTATTCCTAAACCTGTTACTCTTTGGAGAAGAGTTTCCATGTTCGGCAATGAGTAGTTATCTTTTAGGCAGGATGTATTTAGATTTATGAAATCAATGCAAATCCCGATTGAACCATTTTTCTTTCTAACTACCACCAAATTTGAACACCAAGTAGAGTGTCTTGTTGGCTGGATGATTCCTTTTGCCAACATCTTTTCTAATTCTTTTTTGACTATGGGTTCCATCTTTGGGTTTATTTGTCTCAGTTTTTTCGAAATGGCTTAACTTCTTTGAATTCTTGTTTCAAGGGGATGACATGCTGAAATACACCATCCTAGTAGGCCTTAAGTTCATCATATGTGAATGCAAAAACACCCTTGTATTCCCTTACCAAGTTAATTAACTCATTCCGTTCCTTTTCCAATTTTTATTAATTTTGGATCTTTGTATTTTCCGATGTTTATTTGTATATATTCCCTAGGTTTGATCGTTTCCTTTTTATTCTTATATCTGTCTTGCCGATCAAAACCATGCTCTAATTCCACAAAGCCCCTAGGGATAGAATTGAATTGATCATCTTTTTTCTGATACTCTTTACCTTTCTCTTGGAAGCTGACCTGAAAATCTGAAAATTCCTCCACATTGTGGATGAATCTCAAGATTTGTTCATCACTCTGAAAAGCCTGCCAATGGTGTACATTATCCGGAAAATATGGTCTAAAATTTATGTCTAGTGTACCATTTCCATTTAACAGTTCTTCGATTGGCCGAAGTGTTGATGCATCTACTACTAGTCTATGTGCCATGCAATTCTGATCTCGAGGAATCTCAATAATGTTTAATGCATTAAAGAATTCCATTGTATCCCAAATTGCATTCCTATATCTTTTGTCTTTCACATTTGCATGCATACTTGTTCTTAAGTTGGAGAATTATTAAGTCTGAGTCTCCCTTAATACTAAGCAGTTTGATTCCCATGTCCTTAGCAATTTCTAATCCTAGAAGTAATGCCTCATTAGAGGAAATTTGGGTAAAAAATGGGTCTCCTAAGGAAAATAATAATAAAATAATAGTACATAGAGAGTAAAAAAACTACTTTTTTGGATAGTATTTTCAACTTATATCCTTGTAGGTTTACTCAATTTTCAAGCGGGAGGACTCGTTGGATGCATAATATAATTATGCATCCAACGAGTACCCATGTTGCATACTTTTAACAACATCCACACCATGAAAAATCGAAAATACATTAAAAAACGTGTTTCTAGTGAGAGAAAACACATTTTTTAATGTATTTTCGATTTTTTATGGTGTGGATGTTGTTAAAAGTATGCAACATGGGTACTCGTTGGATGTATAATTTAACTATGCATCCAATGAGTTCTCCCGCTTCAAATTTGAGTAAATCTACAATGAGATAAGTTGAAAATACGATCCAAAAAAGTAGTTTTTATTTTTTCCCTTCAATTTTTTTAGGTGCTCCTTTTTTGAATTTTAAAGCATTTTGATTGGCTAATACATGATGACATGGAATTTGTATTATTTTTGGAAGGCCCATTTTAAATTGAAATTTCCTCTAATGCATATTCAGCCACATTATTCGTTGCCTCAAATTCTAACCTATAAGCAAAGTTGAAAGTTTGCCCATTGTGTGAAGTGATAACAAGACCTGCCCGTTTACCCGCTCTAGAATGTGCTCCATCAAAATTCATTCTCCATATCTCATTAACTTTCTCATCTTTGATTTGTTCTTTTACAGGGGCTAGAAAGTTGGAATAAATTGCATAGTTTCCATTATTATTAGTGTTGAAAACATATTCATTTTTCAAATTCTTAGGATCCTCAACATGATATTTCTTAACTTTTTCTGTATGCAATTTAACAAGAGAATCTTCTGATGCAGGTACCGTGGCATAAATCCAATCCATCTGGATGGAGCCCCCTAGATCAGTTGCCCACTTTGTTGAAAGGAGCATGCCCCACTTGTGAGGTACATCGATCACTATAACATCCATTGGGATATGGATATTAGGGTATTTGGCCAATTTCACAGGTAGATTCAAGATGATGCCAATCACATCAACTTGTCTAGAATCCATGGCACAAACATTTGAATATGGCCTAGTGATCGTTAAATTCAGCTTTTCCATGAGTTTTCTGGTCATGATGTTTGATGAGGCCCCAGAGTCCTGTTATCACACTACTTGTAGTTGTCCCTAAAGGTATCCCATCCGAGATGGTAGAGGAGATGGACAACTAAAGAGGTGACCTAAGAGATGCCACGGTTCCCAATGCAAGCTGGGTGTCACGATAACCGAGGCACTTTTCACTTTAGATCAAGACTGATCGAGATCAAGGGGAGACCCTAGCCAATCAATGAAGACTAGCCAACCCAAAGGTTCCTACGGAAATGTGTAAGTTGAGTTACGGAAACCAATTAGTGAGTTAGATCTATAAAAGTTAAGTGGACCCAGTTACCAACTATTTTGTACAATAGTTGAACCTCGATTGAGCCGCCAGTGTTTGAACATGATCAATGTTCACTTTTAGAGTATCAGGGGTTCAGTTTGTGGTGACTAGCCAGTTTTGTTTTTCTGTTGAAATGACCATGACCCCATGGGGCTTTTGTAATAAGTGTACTAGTAGGATTTTGAGTGGCTCGATTCCCCATGACTTGACTATCAACTAAGGTATTCCAAGGAGTTTTTTCACTCATCAATTATGCTTTGCCTTTAGCCGAGCAATAATCTATGAGTGTTTCTCCCGCTTCCTCCAAAGCTGAAATGCCCGATTTTGAAAGTCTGAGCCTTGGGGGGTTATTAGAGTCCAACTGATGTATATGAACCTACTAGACACTATGTATGTGTTAGATGGTCATTTCCTAGGTCCCTTGTTGTGTTAAAACGTTGTCCGAAATTTTTTTACCGGACGCGTTGGATAATTTTATTTTTTATTATTATTTTTCCAAATATTTAATTGGAAAAATTCATTTTGTAATAATTAAGTGGTTTGGGGGTGGATTTAAAAAATTGGAGGCTCAATTCCGAAGCCAAAAATCCCAATTAAACCCCAAACCCACTTATCCTAAATTTCAGACAGTCATTTAGCCACTTAATTAATATTTTCTCAAAAAATCAATAAAAGAGAAATATTAATTAAAATAATCAAAAAATAGTAATTTGGAGATAATCCAAATCTCTCCAAAATAATCCAATTGGATTAAATAAATAGGATAAATGACATGGTATGAGGCATTTATGAAGATTCCAATCAAGTCCAAGTGGATTCAGTTAACTATCCAGTCACTACAAGTCTATTCACTCAAGGAAATTCGCCCTCCTCGTGTCACGAATTAGTGAGATGGAAAATGTTAAGTGGATCGTTGGGAGTGCATTGATTAAAAGGTGTGCGCTTTCCTAAGATTGTGGCCACATCACAAGTTTCAACAACCACCAACTCGAGTCTATCAAACATCAACTCCAAGCTTGCTTCGAGATGGCTTCACGCATTCCTTGCATGCCTCACGACTCTACTTGTGTGGCAATCACTTGTTGGCTTGATGTGTATTACAATGTTGGGTGATGTTTGCTATGTGAGAGTGGTGGGCACCTTGCCTAGGTGGAGGCCACCTCACCACTCACAACTACCAAGCTTGGTGTTAACTAAGCAATCAAACACTCCAAGCTCTTCAATCATGTGGAATTCGACTTCTATTGGCTCTCTTGGATGCCAAGTTCGATTTAGGTGATTAGGCTCTTAGTTTTTGTATAAAGAGAGGCCTCTTGGGCTCTCTTATGATGGAGATTTTGTGCAACAGAATTCTGCCAAAAATTGTTTTGTTATCATTTGTTTAATACTGGAATAAAAACGACTTTGGAGGTCCATGCAAGGGTTCTTTGTGTTGTGGTTTAATCTTGTGTGAGGTGCTATCTCTCTCACCCTACTCTCTTTTTGCAAATTTTGTTCAAATGCTTGCTTTAGAAGGCTATCAATCTAGCACATAAGGTTAATCATTTAAAGTTTTAAGTTGATTATCTATGCCAGATATTTCAATTATCTAGATCGAACAGGACGTAGTCGTTATACTAGTGTTTTCTAGATACTTGTTTGATTTACATTCTAGCACTTGATCTGGTTTGTCTTGTTGAGTGTTGTGTTTTCAGGGATCACCAAAGGTGGAGCAAGGGTTGGAGTCCAACTCCTTCTTCACAAAACAAGAGCTTTTTTACCATCTAATACTTTCACTTTGCAGGATCTTCAGAGGCATCCACTTCCAAGTCAAGAAGCATAGCCAACAGGGGCTCTTCCTCATCCATCACACTTCAATTTTAAAAAACAATTTTTGGTTACTTGTGGTCCTTTAAAAAGCTTTGAACTCCATTTTCTATCCTTTGGCTTCTTCCCCTCTAGCCTTGTTTGGCTCTTTTCTCTCTTTTTCTTCTCTAAACTCCTCCTTCCTCTCGTCCTCCTTGTCTCTTCATCTCTCGGCTGCCCTAATATCCTTCTTGCTGCTGTCCCATCACTGATATTTCAATCTCCTTCTTGCTGCTGTCCCATCACTGATATTTCAGTCCCTTTCTTGCTGCTGTCCTATCATTCGCTGCTGCTCCATTTCTTTGTTAATTGCTCTCACCTTCGTCCTCTACCTTTCTCCTTTCGCTTTTCCCTACCTTTGCTCTCTTTTCCTCCATTCATCTTCCACTTGGTTTGCCTTCATTTTCTATCCCCTTCCCTCACTTTGCTTGGGTTTCATTTCAGTTTAAGTAGTTTGGAGCTAGCATAAGTTCGATTTCTTCTTTAGATCTTAGTTGGTTTGCTTTAAAAGCTTTGCATTAGATCTTATTTTGTTAGTCTTAACATTGCATTTTAGATCTTAAACTTAGTTGCATTTCATAGCTTGATTCTCATAAGTTTCAAAGTTTTATTGTTTAGATCTAGGATAGTTTGCATTTCAGGATCTCATTTAAAAAGTTATAAAAATAGTTTGCATTCTCTTCATAGATCTTAGACTAGTTTTAGAAAATTTGATTTGACTAATGAATAATGGGTGTTTGAGTTAGCTTTTGATGTAGGTGCTTAAAGAGGAGATCACACAAGTAAATCCAAAGGCTTGAAGAAGGCAAGAAACCAAGAAGAAGATTTGAACTAAGAAGCTCTAAAGACCATTCTCCTTTCTTGTAAAAGCTCATAAGAAGCTTCTTCTATTTTCATTTCTTTTCCCTCTTCAAGGGTTAAATTCCCAATGCATTGTAATCGATTAATTAAAGAGCTAGTGGGACTTAAGGCTCCCACACCCCAACTTCCCCGTTTGGGGAAATTTGTAGTGTCTTGCTTTGTTTACTTCATCTTTAGCTTAGATTTCGTTTCAGTACTTAGATTAGTTTTCCATTTTGCAAGTAGAACACTAGTTGTTAGATTAGATCTCTTTTCATCTTAGAATACTAATTGTTAGATTAGTCTTCTTTCCTTTTTTTTGAGCTATCTTGTTGTGTATCTTGCTTATAATTGTTAATCATAAAAAGAACACAAAATTCTCTTGAACTTATCATAAGACAAGTCAAGAGCACTCTCTGTCGGAGAGCATTGTTGCATTTTGCACCTTCATATAGATTAGATAAGACTCTTGAATCTCACCATAAGGTGGATCAAGAGCACTCTCTGTTGGAGAGCTTTTTATTTTGTGCTCTAAGTAAAATATTCACAACCCATCATCCCCTAAAATTGGAATTTATTGTTTTCCACACCACGTATGCTCTGCCCAACCTTGAAAGGTTGGATTACTCAAAAACGGTGTTGGGCTATTTAATTTCTCACATTAATCCAATTTGAATCCTAATAAAAAACTCCACCCCATAACTAACGAATCCGGCGTCGATCGATAATATTTTAACGTGGACAAATTCCAAGTGGGGGCGCTAAGTAGCCATGTTCAGACTCTAGTGGTTGGTTAGTTATTTGAACGCCTCGCTAGAGAACTGGGTGGTCCGACATGTCCTCGAATGGAGCCACTTAGAGTATTCCCGGACAGATTTCCAGTACCTTGCGTATCGGGTGGAAATTCCCCTTAGCCATAATAATCAAGATCATCTTAAAATACACAATAAAATTTACCAAGAGCATTGCAAAACGATCTCACGAACACATATTGAGACTTGTATTTCAGCATCCCCAAGCACATTTGACTCCATTTGGCACTGGTTCTTCAAACATATCTGTGTATGACCTTAATTTGGACCATTTGTCCTTCATTTGATTAAGTCATTATTATTCTGTGGATGCTTTAATTTTCAGTCATTGTATCAATTGTGTATCTCATCTTGTGTTTTGCAACTGCAATGTGGATTGCTTAATTATTATTGTGTTCGCCTCATAAAAACTACTAAATAACACCCATCCATATCATATCACCTTTAAAAAATATTTAAACACAGAGCCTTAGACAACTCTTTGTTAGGGACTACCCCCCTTGGCTTCGTTAGGAGTTAGCCTAAACGGAGGAGCTGGGATCAGGTGACATCACCTGGCTCTTTGCTTTCCCCCAAGGCCACACCTTTCCCACTTGTAGTGAGGAAACAACTTTCGAAAGATTTCTACTGCTGGTGTGCATCTCGGCGGACAATAGACCCAAGGGTTGAAGTGTGGTTGAAGAGGCTTAAGGGGTGAGAAGTGTTTCAACCAATGAATGACTAAGGCCACTTATGAAGTTTAGATAGATCTAAGAGATCTAGTACCATGAGAATTACACAAGTGGGACCCACTCCTTAAAATATGGAAATAGTTCAAATGGGGCCCACAAGGTCAAGTTAGAGATGAAAATGGTACTAAGGGGTATGCAAAGGATGGCTCTATGATTTCAAGATGAAAGGGGCATTACCCACATATGGGATCTAGCAAAAGACCACTAACCCATGGAGTGTGATTTACCCAAGGGAAACTAGTGCCTTAAATTGAGGGGGCAAATGAAGTCCAAATTTCACCAAATTATAGATCGGGGTGGTTAAGGAAATTAACAAGGTGGGTTTAAATTATCAAGTCCAAATGCTTGCTAGATCTCCATAGATCTGAGATTGAAAATGCATCACCAAGTGACCCAAGTGGGGCTCAATCCCTCAAAATGAGGAATGGGGCCCACAAGGTGAAAATCAACAAGGTGAAGCACTAGAGGTAGGTTATCAAGGTTGTTCTATCCAAATCAAGTGGGATCTCACTTACCCATGTCAAGGAACTAGCGAAACTAGCTCTCCTTAAGGAATGCGAATTGCCTCAAGGAGGACTAGGTGCCTCGGGAAGTGGGTCATATGGAGGCCAATCACCACCAAACTATAGATCCGAATTGCCGTGGATGCTATAGAGGTGGGTTCTTAATTTCATACCCAAAGCCAAGCTAGATCCAAGTAGATATAGGAAAAAGTAAAAATGAGGGTTTTAATCAATGAGGGTTTTGTGATCTAAGAGAGTAGATGGTTAAGATAGAAGAATATCATACCTCCTTGAACATACCCGGAAAATGAAGATGGAGGTTGCTTGTGATGAGGATTACTTTCCACAAAGATCAAATGCCAAACTTGATGGAGCCCTTCTTGCCAACGTTTTGCCTCCTTCATTAAATCGGCCTCCCTATTCCTGTCAATCAAGGACACAAAGATCAATCAATTAATCAAGAATGGAAGTAGATGCAAGCAAAAGAGATGAAGAAACATGAAATTGTTGGTACAACGACAAAACAACTCCCTGTCACCCAAAACGACTTGTTGAAGCTTGTAGGGTAGGCTTCCCCACCAATACGCACTCCTCCAAAACTTCTTCTTTGCTTGCAAAAAAGTGTTAGTGAAGATAAAATCCAAGATGGCCACCAATGTCTGTCAATGCAGAGGAAGAAGCATTTACAATCACCACAAGCATTCCAACTCCAAGATCCAAGATGCTCAAGAAAATATTTTTATTCCAATAGCCAAGTGCCAAAAATCTCTAGATGGCCTTTATAATAGGGGGGTTTCCTCCTTTTATAGGATAATAAAGACCAAAACCCTAAACCACAGAATCACTTTTTGAAATGAGTGGTTGAGATCAAAAGATATAACAATCTAATCAACGGCTAAGATGAGCCAATACAATATATCACATGGATTACTTAACTAAGTGATGACGTCATAGCTAGAAGTGACTAAATGAGAGTGACGTCATACATGAGGGTGGCTGAAAATACATGTGCCACATCATCAAGATCTAGATAAGTCACTAAAAGCACATGGTGGGGCTAGGAGGCATTTATCTCCTTCACTAGCATGCCTTCATGGCACAATAATATAAAATATAAGTCTATGACATGTCCAAGTAACACAAATGATCAAATCTTGTCCCTGTTGTCCGCCGAGATGCACACCAACAGCAGAAATCTTTCGAAAGTTGTCTCCTCACTACAAGTGGGAGAGGTGTGGCCTTGGGGGCAAGCAATGAGCCATGTACTGTCACCTGAATCCGAGCTCCTCCGTTTAGGCTAACTCCTAACGAAGCTAAGGGGGGTTGTCCCTAACAAAGAGTTTTCTATGGCTCTGTGTTTTTTAGTGTTTTAAGTGATGAAATGATGCGGATGGGTGTTGTTTAGGAGTCTTTTAATGATGAGAACACAATAAGCACGCAATCCACATTGCAATTACAAAACACGAAAATCAAGATGAACAATGTATGCTGACTTAGAAATTAAATAAGCATCCACAAGATTATTAAACAAATACCAAAGGACTAATGGTCCAGATCAAGGTGATACATATGAGTTTCAGAGACCAGTGCCAAATGGAGTCAATAAGTGCTTGGGATGCTGTAAAATAAGTCTCAATGTAATGTTCGTGAGATCGTTTTGAAATTGTTCTAGGTAAATTTTGAAGTGTTTTAGGTGTTCTTGATTATTAAGGCTAAGAAAGCAAGGTATTGAAGTCTAACTGGAAAAATACTTTCAGTGGCTCCTCTCGGTGACCTAATGGACCGTCCAGTATTCTATGCTAGGTGTCCAAGGAACTTAACCAGCAAGCTAGAACTCTATGACAACGGTATCGTTCCGGCGTCACCAACAAGAATTGCACACTACCTGGGTATTCATCGAAAAACAACGTCGGTTCGTTGGTTATGGGGGTGAAGATTTTATTACGGTTATCACTTGTGAGATTAATCAAATCCAGTCACCGTTCTGAGTAATCCAACCCCTTAGGGAAGGCAGAGCATACTTGGTGGTGGAAAGCAACGAAATAAATTTAAAAAAAGGGGGATGTGAGTTTGAAGTATTTTATTAAGAGCACAAGGAAAAACTCTCCAATAGAGAGCGCTCTTGACTTCGTCTTATGACAGATGTTCAAGAGTCTTACGATGCGCGAAATTAAATAACTGAACTGGAAATAAACTCTAATCTACCCAAGAGTCTCTTTCAGGTCAAAGACTGTACTCGGGAGAGCATGGGGGTAAGTAAAAACGAAGTAAAAGCAACTCTCCGACAGAGAGCACTCTTGATCCACTATTGGTGAGATTCAAGAGATTTCTACTTTAAATAGTTGTATTACTTGAAAGATGAAACTTTTTGATAAAATAATAAACAACTAGCATTGAACTAATCTAACAATTAGTGATCTAAGAGCAAAAAAGGAAACTAACTAACAACTCAACCAAGCAAAGAAGGCTACAAGGCTTCCCCAAATGGGGGAAGTGAATGTGGAGGCTTAAAAACCCCACTTGCAAACTTTATTATATGAGTACAAATGCCTTTGGGATTAAAACCCTTGAAAGGACTTTGAGGGAAATAACTTAGAAAATACTTGAAACAAGCTCTTAAGAGCTATTGCAAAGGATAATGATTATAATTAGATTTCTTGGTTTGGATCATCCCTTTGGTATTTTGATGCTCTTCTTGGTTTGGATCTTCTTTCTCTTCTTCTTGCTTCAAGACTTTTTGAGTTTTTCTTCCTCAAATACCTATCACAATGATAAGCTCAAGAACCCATTAGCATTAGTCAAATAAAATCTAAGATCTAAACTAAGTGCAAACTAGAAAGTTGAAAGGCAATGCAAGTCTAACTTTAAGGTGAGATCTAAGATACAAGTACAACTAACAATGGCCTTTTAAAAATGAGATCCAATACTAGTATGGAAATATAAACTAAGATCTAACAATGCAAACAAAGAACTAACTTGATAAAAGAAACTAGATCCTAAACAATGCAATGCAAAGTATGATAAAACAAGACCTAACTACTAGCTTTTGAAACAACTAACTCTTAACCAAACTTTTATTGCTTTTGTGATTTTTTGAAGTGCTCAAGGAGGGACAAAATGAGGAGACTTGAACATGCCAAAGAGGGGGATGAAAGGAGGAAAAGCAAGGCCAACTTGAGGAAGGACGAGAGTTGGGAAGGTAGAGAAACAAAAGAGAAAGGTGGGGAGTAGGATGAAATGAAAGGAAGACTTGGAAAGAGAGATGAGAAGGGGACAAAGGGAAGCAAAGGAAAAACGAAAGGTAAGGAAGAGTAAAGAGATCTAGGGAAAGAACTAGAAAGATGAAGGCAAAACGAAAGGGGATAAAGGAAGGAGATGAAAGCTTAGAGAAGGAGGGAGACGAGAGCAAGGAGGAAGGCTTGAAGCTCAAAAACGAAAGGAGTGGAGGCTAAAAACGAAAGCAAGTGATGTTTTAGGCCTTCCAATGTAACCAAGTATTTAAAGTAGTTTTTGTGATGGAAAATAAGGACAACAAAACCCCTTAGGCCTTCTTAAGATGAAAGACTTTGCCACGTTGTAGATTCTGCAACATAATGAGTCAGATCAATCCTGAATGTGGAGCATGGGTTCAATGCAGCTGAACTTTTGCCCTTCTCCACCTAGTAACACCTAATCAAACACAGTGAGAATGGAAAAAGATTTGCTAGAATACTCAAATAACAAGATTTAAATCAACATTTCGTACAACTGAATACTAATGTTCATCCTAATACTAATGTTCTCAACAAACAAGTGAGAATGGAAAAAGATTTGCTAGAATACTCAAATAACAAGATTTAAATCAACATTTCGTACAACTGAATACTAATGTTCATCCTAATACTAATCATCCAAGCATAAATAACCAACTTAGCAACTGTAAATGGCTAATCTATTGTGCTTCAAGAGCCTTCACAAGCTAGCAATCTTTAAACCAATAATCAAATGCAAAAGATGAGAGAGGGTTAGAGAAGATGTCACATCAACAAGAGATGAAATCACATCAACATGCAAAGCTTATGGACCTCCAAAGTCGAAATCTTTATTCAATACTAATCAAAGGCTATCACAATTTCTTCAGAGTTTCTTTGCATAAATCTCCATGAAGAATAAGGAGGCAGTGCCATCCTTTTATACAAAAACTAGCAAGCTAAACCCCAAATTCGAATTGGCTTTGAAGAGAGCCAATAACACTTGACACAAATTCAAATTCCTATCAAGATCCAATCTAAATCCAATCAATATTGTGGCTTGGAGTGGTATCTCCCATAAACACGTGAGTTGACATTGAATGAGGATGGGGAGGTGGCCTCCACCTAGGCAAGGCGCCCCCCATCCCTCCCTTGGAAACTCCACCCTCAAATACGAGTATGCCATGTGTAATATTCGTGATCCATGAGGAGAATGCGTGAATCATGAGGGAGATCTCATCTTGGGTTGTAGTAATGGTAACATGAGTTAGAAGGGAGCCAAGCATGGTGAGGCGGCCTCCATTTGAGGGAGGCGCCTACCATATAATTAATACCATACCACCAATCCATTAAAACCATGCCACATGCCAAATTCGCAAATCTTCATGAGGAGGGCGAATTCCTTAATTGGAGTTCTCTTCTGGTGACTGGATAGCTGACTGGAGTTGTTTGGAGTTGATTGGAATCTTCTTTAATGCCTAGTGCCATGTCAATTAGCCTTTTATTTTATTCTTTTGGTTTATTTTGGAGAGATTTGGATTATCTCCAAAATATTTATTCTTAATATTTTAATTAATAATTTCTTTGTAAATGAGTTTTTTGAGAAATTATTAATTATGCGGCTGAATTGACATCTGAAACTTAGGGTAAGCTGGTCCAGGGGTCATGTATGATTTTTGGCTTATGATTCAAGCCTTCAATCTCTGAAAACGGACCCCGGATGACTGACATATTACAAATTGCATTTTTCCAACTAAATATTTGGAAAAATAATTAAAATAATAAAAACTCAATCCAACGCGTTCGGTAAAAAAATTTCGAAGAGTGTTTTTATTGGACGAGGACCCTATAAAATGACCATCTAAGACATTCATGGTGTCTAGTAGGCTTATATACATCAGTTGGTCTCTAATAACCCCCCAAGGCTCAATTTTCAAAATCGGGCATTCCAGCTTTGGAGGAAGCGGGAGAAAACCTCGTCGATTATTGCTCGGCTATAGGCAAAGCATAATTGACCAGGGCAAAAAACTCCCTTGGAATACCTTAGTTGATAACCAAGTCATGGGGGACTGAGCCACTCAAAATCCTACTAGCACACTTATTACAAGCCCCTTGGGGCCATAGTCATTTCGACTGAAAAATAAAACCGGCTAGCCAAAATTGGCTAATTATTGTGATCTGAACCCCTGATACTCTGGAAGTGAACACTGATGGTGTTCCAACACTGGCGGCTCAATGGAGGTTCAACTATTTGTACAAATAAGTTGGTAACAGTCCCCAAAATTTGAGAGAGACATACAGTAAAATACCTCCTGTGGCCACTGTGGACCCCACTGACTGGTGCAAACTAATCTGGAAGAAGGGGGTTCACCATGGATGACCTCAGAGTAGACCAAGTGCCAAAACCTTGCCTCAATTGCCCAAATCGAATTCCTTAGTGACCTTTTTATTCCATTTTTTAATCCTCCTGAAAACCCTAAAAGTGCCAAGAACTGCCTCTAGGGTGCCTGCGCTGTCAAACTGAAGGTGCCTGTTATCACACCATAGTAGCAAGGCTACTATTCTTGCTTAGCAGATATCTACACATTCCAGAGCTTGGCTATGATGAGTTTATATTTTGAGATCACTCATGATCAGAGAAGTGTATTATTCAGACTTATGTTAGACCTTGTGCCAAGGCTGAGCCTTGAGAGTTCAGATTTGATGACTGATGTGATCCTTTATTCCATACAGTTTCAGTTCAATGCCTAGAGATATATTCCAACAGTGTTTCAGATGGTTTATGATGATTATTCTTATGATGATATTGTATGACCTATGGATTCCTGATCATTGACTATAGATTATTATCTTGTTGTTTTAGTCATGTTCACAACATTAGCTTGATATATGATTCATGATGTGGCAAACTTTGTAAACTTAAAATGGACTGTCTTAATGATGAATTATAAAATGGACTTTACTTGCACATTTAGGTTGTTTGACAAAACTCACTGGTTTACTACCTTGCATAGATATGGTCTTTCTTGACACCATTTGTGTGCTAGCTTGGGCTCCACTTTCACTTGACCCCATCCATCCATGACTTTCCTTATTTGGCTTTACCCCTTGACTTGTCTTGCTTGACTTTATGATATTGAGGACTTCCCTTTCTACTACCTCTGTGTTTGGATCACATCCATGTTTGTTTTGTGTCTCGGCTCTGAGTTGGTGACAAAACTTGCCTTTGGTAAGTTGGATTGTAGGCCTAAATCATTTTGGTCGGTTGTCCCGATGTTTGGCACTGACACGAACTCCCCCTAGTCACTTGAGATGTTGTTAGCTAAAACTAAAAGCTCATGTACTACTTATGGAAACTTATGTAAATTCGCCGAGGAAACTATAAACTCTAGAATGTGTTTATCAACAAAAGTGAGTAAAGGGCAAGAGCGATGAACAACTAAATATACTCCTCGAAGAGTATAAGAAAAGGTCCAAAAAACAATGGTTCTTAAATTCTATATCTAAACAATTGCTGACCTTATATATATATATACAAACATGCCCTGGATGCAAGCTGCAATTAGTTGTGCTTATCAACACACCTGAGATCCGAAGGGTTATGTAGGCCAAAAAGGTCCTGAAATGTAATCAATGGATCCTAATGAAACTGGATCATCTTTTATGAAAGTAGACATGATGCCTAAGTTGAATAAGCACTCTCTAAAAAATTTACCCATTTGTGAGGCACAACCCTTCCCCATGTTATTTGTCCAGCACAGAGTGGAGCTTCCCCCTTCTCCCAGTCCAAAGTGTCTTTTAGTTAAGTTTAAACAAGTCACCTCCTTTGTCCAGCCTTGTTCCTAGCCTTCATCTTTAGCTAGCAGTTAGACCAAGTCCAATGGGTGAGTTTGTCATTTAAGCTATTATGCAAGTAATTATAAATAACAATGGAATTTGCTAATGCCACTAAATGATGCTATACTTTAAGTTAAGCTGTGAGTATGATTAGAGGAGCATGTCTTAGTCTATTGATATGATTTATTCTTGGTTGTATATTGACCTAGTCAAACCCAGTTTGACTATGGTCATTTCTTGGGATCCTTGATGTGGGCCACTTATGCTTATTGATGATGACTGATGGTCCCACATACTATTGATGATGATACTATATGATGGACATATGATTCAGATGATGATTTCAGCAGTTCAGTAGGTTTTGTTATTACTTCAGATCATCGGATTATGCACTGTCCATATATGGTGGACCCTACAGTTAGCCCATTAGGGAAACCCATGGTGTATGAGTACACATTCTTAATAGATTTGGGTCTTCTGGATTCAATGAGACACTTATCATTCAGTTCCGGGCATTTCTGACAGTGATAGATGTAGTTTTCCACTTGTTGACCAGATTTGGGGTTGATTTCCCAGCCTGACTAGCAGGGGCCATGAGAGGCCATTTCACCTAGGGCGTTGTATGAGGAAAGGGTGGTCCACTTGATATTACCATTTACCCACCCCTTCTGGAGAGCCTGGTGGGCTCAGTTTGACAGCGCAGATGCCCTAGGAGGCAGTTTCAACACTTTCACAGTTACCGAGGCAGGTTAAAAATTGAATAAAAGGGTCACTGAGGAATTCAATTTGGGCAATTGAGGCAAGGTTTTGGCACTTGGTCTTCACAGAGGTCTTCCAAGGTGAATTGCCTATCTTCCAGCCAGTTTCCATCAGTCAGTGGGGTCCACAAAGGCCACAGGAGACCTTTTACTGCATGTCTCTCACAGATTTTGAGGACAGATTTGATCATTTGTATTATTTTGGACATATTATTTTATATTATTGTGCCATGGGGATGAGCTAGCAAGGATTGATGCCTCCTAGCCCCACCATGAGCTTCATGTGTCATGTCCTAGGCATATGAGGCGGGTCCATGTATTTTTGCCCCCTCTTGAGGATGACGTCACCCTCACTTTGTACTTCCTAGCTATGACGTCATCACTATTTTGAGTGATCCATGTGTTATATTGTTATGATTCATCTTAGCCACTGATTATGTATTGAGATCTTTTAATCTCAACCACTCTTTTCATAAAGTGGTTTTGAGATCTAGGGTTTTGGTCTTTATTATCCTATATAAGGAGGAGACCCCCTATTGTATAGCTCACCTTTGGAACTCTGGAATATTGGAATAAAACACTTCTTTGTGGAGCATATTTCTCTTGTCTTGTGGATTCTCTTGCATCTTGAATATACAGTATCTCTTCTATGTATCATTGTGGATTTTGGAGCTACACGTGGTTTTCTTGCAGGGAGGCCGAATTGGTGGAGAGGAGGACGATTTGAAGAGGGTTATTGTTGGAGGGATCCACATATGCTCTCTTGGGTTGATCTTGGTGACAGAGAGTATCATTATTGTATCTTTGTGACATAGTTGATGCTTTTTATTACATCTTTCCATCATTTTCATACTTTTCTTACTTGGCTTGTTTCACTTGATCTTGTCTTGTAGGAGGAGGACGATTTGGCATCTCGGAGGACGACGTTTTGGCTTGGAGCAACAAAATCTCACTCTTGAATATACACATAGGTGAATGCTATCAATTTGTAAGGTGGCCATAAGCAATTGAGGTAAGTTCTACAGGGTATGTGCCTAGATCCATCCATTCTTCTTCATTGGTCAACAAACCCTTAAAATCAAAACCCTTGTTTTTCACTTTTTCTTAGATCTACTAAGATCTAGCTTGGCTTTGGGTATAATAAAAAAAACTCACCTCTATAGTATCCACGGCAATTCGAATCTATAGTTTGGTGGCATTTGGACTTCATTTGACCCTTCCCCCAAGGCACTTAGCCTTCCTTGAGTGAGGTTGTCCTCCTTGGATAGGTGAGTTGAGCTAGTTCTAGCACATGGGTAGGTGAGATCCCACTTGATTCATACTCCTCGCACTTGATAACCTACCCCTAGTGCTTCACTTCTTTGATTTCTGCCTTGTGGCCCCCATTCCTCATTTTGAGGCTTGTGCCATGTTATCACCTATTTTGTACAAATAGTTGAAACCTCATTGAGCCGCCAGTGTTGGAACACATCAGTGTTCACTTCCAGAGTATTTGGGTTTTAGATATTTGGGTCTAGCCAATTTTGGCTAGCCAGTTTTGTTTTTGAGTCGACATGACCATGGCCCCATGGGGGTTTGTAACAAAGTGTGCTAGCAGGGTCTGAGTGGCTCGATTCCCCATGACTGGATTAAACAACTAAGGTATTCCAGGGAGTTTTTTCACCGTTAGATTATACTTTGCTTCAGGCGAGATATAATCTCTTGGTTTTTCTCCCGCTTCCTCCAAAGCTGGAATGCCCGATTTTGGAAATTTTTGCCATGGGGGGTTATTAGAGTCCAACTAATATGTATAAACCTACTAGACACTATTAGAATAGGTTTTGGTCATGTCCTAAGTCTCTAGGACCCCCAGAAAAAATTTCGAAAAAATTTTACCAGACGCGTCGGATTTGGGGTTTTTAATTATTTTTAAATTTTAATTAAATTTCTCTATAGTTTAAATAGAGAAATTTGAGTCTGTAATATGTCAGTCATCCGGGGTCCGAATTTAGTGTTTGATGGCTCGTTTCATAAGCCAAAAATCACACATGACCCATGGACCAGCTAAACCCAACTTTCGGATGCCAATTCAGCCTCATAATTAATATTTCCTCTAAAAAGTCATTTACAGAGAAATTATTAATTAAATTAATATTTTTGAATATTTTGGAGAAATCCAAAACTCTCCAAAATAATCAGAAATGATTAAAATAAAAGGCTAAATGACATGGCAATAGACATTTATGAAGATTCCAATCAACTCCAAGTGGTTTCAATCAACTATCCAGTCACCAGCAAGAGATTTACTTAAGCTAATTCGCCCTTCTTCCTTCAAAAGTCGATTTAGTGAGTTGTCAAGTGGTAAATGGGTTGGTTGATATGCATTTAAGTCTAAGGTAGGCACCCTCATGACTCATCAAACAAAGCTTGGCTCTTCTTGCAAACACGAGTTAGTACCTACCACATCTCCACTTGTCATCCACCAACCAACTCGCCGTCCATCATTTAGCTCACGCCCTTGCCTTGTGCTCACGTGGAATCCTAGTTGTAACATGCCCATTTGAGGGGTGATACTTCCCATGCATCAACAAGGGCAAGTTTGCCACCTATCCACTTGTCACCTACCAACAAGTTCGAGTTAGCTCTCCAAGCTTGGGTTTGATTGGAATTTGACCTTCATGTCTATTGTCATTGGCTCTCACTCAAGCCAATTCGACCTAGGGTTTTAGCTATTGGTTTTACTATAAAGAGAGGCCCATTTGGGTTATTATCTCATGGAGAATTTTGGGCAAACTTACTCTGCCAAATTGTATATGTGTTATAGCTTTTGCTAATTGAAATAAAGTGGCTTTGGAGGTCCATATGGTGTGTTGATCTTGTTCATGGGAATTGCTTCAAATTAATCAAGGTGATCTTGCTCCATGTTTTTGCTTACATGTTCATTGTTTTGATCAAATTATTTAAAGCTTAGAAGGCTTTTTTAAGTCCATAGGATGGGCATTTGAGTTCAATTTGTCCATTGATGTTGGGTTGCTTGTGATTTGGAAGTAGTGAATTGTAGTCGGAAATACTAACACTCTTCTAGTCTCTTTCAACTTTGCATACTATATTTGATCAAACTTGTTTGTAAGTGATACATTTTGCAGATCTCATAGGTTTGAAGAGGAGTTGGAACTCGGTTGTCTCCTCCATCTCTTCAAAGGACCCATTTTTCCCTAACATTCGTGCATTGCAGGATCTCCCAAAGTCGATCTCACAACATCAAGATTTGGGCAAGAAGTGTTAGATTCAAAGATCCATCCATTTATCAAAAATACTCTTAAAATTGGTTACTTTGTCACCTTAGGCTATCTTCTTCAAGCCCTCTTTTTCTCCTTGAACCCCTTTGTATTGACTTGCTAAGCCCTTTCTTCCCTTGCCCTAGATCTACTTCTCCCTAGGTTTGTTTTCATCCTACCTCATCATTCCATTCGCTCTCCCTTCTTTCCCATCTTTTTTTTAGCCCTCTTCTATTTCCTTTCGTCCCCCCTCAAATTCCTCCTCTCTTCATACCATTTAGCCCTATCTTTTCTAGCTACCTTCTTCCTCTCGTTCCATTCTCCCATACCCTTCTTCCCATTCGTTTTTGCCCTCCTTTTAGCTCTCGTCTACCCTAGAAAAACCTTCAAACCCTTCCTCTCGTCCCATTCTAGCCTAGCTATCTTCTCCATTCGCCCCATCTCTTTGCTATCTCCTCCTTGCATTCGTCCACCTCCATTCACTAGCCCCTTCACCTCTTCGTTTTGCCCTTGGGTTTGTGCCTCCTTCCCTCTCGTCCATCCCCATCTTTAGCCCTAAAACATAACAAAAACAACAAAAAATTGTTAGTCATAGTTAGTTTTGCACTTAGGCATCTTTAGTTTAGATCTCACTTGAAGGTGTTTTGAATTTTGCATTTAGGATCTTGCATGTAGATTTAGATCTAGAACTTAGCTAGTTTCAAATTCTATTATTGTTTTCTTTAACATTAAAGGGTGCCTTGTTGAATGATTTGAATTGGTGTAGGTGTTTTCAAAGGAGAAGAAAGTCAAGAGGCTTCTAAAACAAGAAGTCATAAAGAAGACAAGAGGGCGATCCAAACCAAAAGACTAGTATTTATCCTTTGTAAAAAGCCACTAAGGCTTGTTTCATTTCATTTTCAAGTTTCGTCAAAAGGTTGAAATCCCTAAATATTGTACTTGTTTAATAAAAGCTTTGATTCGTGGGGTCTTTAATCCCCCACCTCCAACTTCTCCATTTGGGGAAGTTTTGTAGTGTCTTTGATTGGTTTGAGTTTCTAGCTTAGATCTCTGATATGCTCTTAGATTAGTTTCCATTTCTAGAAGTTGTGTTTGTTATAATTTCTGATTTACTTACCCCCATGCTCTCCCGAGTACGGTCTTTGACTTGAAAGAGATTCTTGGGTAGATTAGACTTTATTTTCTGTTTAGTATTTTATTATTCATCTTGTCTTTTCTCTTCCAAGCCTTGACTAGAGTAGAGCTAACTTTGGGATTGTATCCCAAAGGCCACATAACTTTGTGGTAGCTACTCTTTCCCCCATCAGCTTCTTGTGGACATCCAGCTAGCTGGAAGGTTTCCAAGACTGGTGGCTTCTAGTGGTTGACCTTGTTCGGAGGTTGAGCCCACCTATTAGATTAGAATTTGTGAGGTAGATCACTAGATCTTTCAATTTCATTTTATTTTGCAAGTAGCATTGTTAGCAGTGTTTCATATCTTTCCAATCTATCACATTGTTTAATCATTTCAAGTTGAAGTATCTTGCTTTTACAACTACTATTTGCTTCTTAAAACGAACTAAAGTCTCTTGAACTTGGCCAAATCCAAGTCAAGAGCACTCTCTATCGGAGAGCATTATTAGTCTTGCATCATTCCCTGCATTAGGCATTTGTTAATTAGCAAGTCTCTTGAACAGTGGTCATAAGATCAAGTCAAGAGCGCTCTCTGTCGGAGAGTTGAACAAAGTGCTCTAAAAATAAAACTTTTCAACCCATATTTCCCTTTTAATTAATTTATCTTGGTTTTTGTCCTACACCCGTATGTTCTGCCAACCGGAAACGGTTGCGCTAGTACTCAGAAAGGTGGAAGACTTGTTAATTCATAAGTGATAATATTAATTAAAATTTTACCCAAAACCCCAACCAAGACAAAATCACTGAGTTCTTCCTGAAACAGGTGCTGTCGGGAATCCACTGTCAGACTCGAGGGCGGTCAAGCCGTAAGCACACTTGCTCTCTTTGCAATCTGGGTGCTCTCGACCTATCATCTAAAGGTTGCCAGTGTCTTTCTTGGTTAAGGTTCCACTTTTTTGAATATCCTTGTTCTTAGCCATAATAATCAAGACCACTAAAATCTTTAATTTACCAAGATAAGCTGCAAAACGATCTCAAAAACTTTTATCTCAAACACTTGTATCAAGCATTTCACAGTCACTTATACATCTTTTGATTCCATAAGGCACTGGTCCTTAATCAATATTTTATTTGCTTATTATCAATATTGGAGTATTTGTGTTAATTTTCATAAAGAGTGATTTATATCTGATTCAGTGTATCTTTCATCTTCTATTTTGCAACGTGGATTGCGTTATCTTGGTTTTATTTAAAGTATTATTGTGTCTCTCACCTTCTAAAAACTCCTAAACCACACCCATCCACATCACAACACCTAAAAACATTTTAAACACACAAGAGCCTTAGACAACTCTTTGTAGGAACTACCCCCCTTGGCTTCGTTAGGAGTTTGCCTAAACGGAGGAGCTGGGATTCAGGTGACAGTACCTGGCTCATTGCTTGCCCCCAAGGCCACACCTCTCTCACTTGTAGTGAAGAGACAGCTTTCGAAAGATTTCCGCTGTTGGTGTGCAATCTGGCGGACAACATGCCCCACTTGGGTCATTGAGTGTTGCATTTTGAATCTCAGATCTACTGAGATCTAGCCATTGGATGCCTTTGATATTCAAAACCCACCTTGGTTTGTACCTTGACTACCCCGATCTAAATTTTGGTGGACATCCGACTCCATTTGGCCCTTGAACTAAGGCACTAGTCTTCCTTGGGGCAATTCGCACTCCTTGGGGATTGTGTCTTTTCCTAGATCCCACACTTGGATGCTCTCAAATCTTTGTCAAACCATAGATCCAAGTCATAGAGCCCCTATAATACCATCTCTCATTAATTTTGACCAAGTGGACCCATCTTGGACCATTTTCCCTATTTTAAGGAAGTGGGTCCCACTTGTGTATTTCATGGTACTAGATCTATCTTGTGAATCTCTTTAGGTAACCCAAATCATACATTGGTTGAAGCAATTGTCACTCCTTAAGCCTCTTCAACCATATACTTTAACCCTTGGATCCACCTAAGCTTGCATTGGTTTCCATAACTTAACTTTCACACTTCCCTAGAAACCATTGCTTTGGCTAGTCTTTTGTCGATTGGCCATAGGGTCTCCCCCTTGATCTTATCCTGCTTAGATCTAAGGCGAAGAGTGCCTCGGTTGTCGTGACTCCCAGCTTGCATTGGGAACCGTGGCATCTCTTGGGTCACCTCTTTAGTTGTCCATCCCCTCTACCATCCCAGATGGGATACCTTTAGGGACAACTACAAGTTGTGTGATAACAGTGCCATCATGTTCGGAAGGGGGGTATAATGGTAAAAACAAGTGGCTGGACCACCCCCTTCCCCTGTGGCGCCCTAGGCAACGACTTGCCTCTAATGCCTCTGCTGGACAGGCTGGATCAGCATGCCCAAACTGGTCAACAAGTGGATAACTGCAACTAACATCATCAAAAGTGCCCGGAACTGAAAGATAAGTGTCTCAATGGATCCAGAAAACCCAAATCCACTAGAGATGAGTACTCATATACCTCATGATAACCTCTGGGGTCATCAGTATGGTCCACCATACCCGGACAATGTAAAATATGATGATCTGGAAATAATAATGAAACTGACCAACTGCATTAATCATCATTTGAAGCATATGTCCAACATATGGAATCATCAATAAGTGTATGTGTGACCATAGATCGTCATCCATAAACATAAGTGGTCCATCTCATCACGGATCCCAAGAATGACCATGGTCAAACTATGTTTGACTAGGTCAAAATACAACCAAAGACCAGATTATAACAAAAGACTAAGACATGTTTCTTTAATCACATTCACAGCTTAACTTAAATTATAAACATCATTCAGTGGTAGTTAATACATATATATTTTAATGTTATTTATAGTTTACTCGCACAAAAGCTTTAAAGGCATACTCACCCAATGGACATGGCCTAACTACTAGCAAAGGATGAAGGCTAAGGACAGAGCTAGCCAAAGGGGTTGACTTGACCAACTCAACTGAGTGACACTTTGGACGGGGAAAGGGGGAGCTACACTCTGTGCCGGACAAAATAACAAAGGGAAGGGCAGTGCCTCACATATGGATAAGTTGTTTAGAGAGTGCTTATTCAACTTAGGCATCATGTCTACATAAAGTTGATCGAAGTTCATTACGATCATTCATTTACTTTTCATGGCCTTTTTGGCCTATATGTCCCCTCTAGGATTTTACATGTGCTAAAAAGCACAACTAATCCTAGCTTGCATCCGAGGCATATTTACATTTATAAAGTCAGCAATATTTAGATATGGCATTTGTTTAACCATTGCTTTTTGGACCTTTCTATACCCTTCATGGGGTATTTTAGCATTTCATTGCTTTAGCCCTTATTCATCGTGTGTTGGGAAACACATTCTAGAATTTTAAGTTCACAAGATTTATAAGAGATTTCCAATATAAGTAGTACATGTGCTTTCAGTTTTAGCCAACAACAACCCATGTGACTAGAGGGAATTCCGCACAAAGCCAAACATCGGGACAACCGAACAGAATGATCTAGGCATAAAATCCAACTCACCAAAGGCAAGTTCTGTCACCAACTCAGAGCCGAGACACAAAACAAACGTGGATGCGATCCAACAAAGACGTAGAAATGGAGAAGTCCTCCATATCAAAAAGTCAAGAAGGTAAGTCAAGGTGGAATCCAAATAAGGAAGGTCATGGATGGATGGAGTCAAGTGAATGTGGTGCCTTGGCTAGCAGACAAAGATGTCAGGAAAGACCATGTCTATGCTCACAGGAGGGTAATGAAACCAATGAGTATTGTCAGAAAACCTTATAGTGCAAGTAATACATCCAAATTTATATTTTATAAAACCATCCAAGATATTTCATTTTATTATTTAAATAGTACTGCCACATCATGAGTTACATACCAAGTTAATGCTATGAAGATGACTAAAACAACAAGATAATAATCCAATGATAACATCACAAGTCTAATGGTCACATCACTGTATATCACAAATAGGCATCATAAAGAACCACTGAAATCACTGCTCCAACAATACTATTGGGCACTGAACTGAAACTGTATGGAACAAAAGGTCATATCGGTCATCAAATATAAGCTCTCAAGGCTCAGCCTTGGCACAAGGTCTACTAAATGTCATATATATACTGCTCTAATCTGTAAGTGATCTCAAATAAGTATGCTCATCATAGTTGATCTCTGTAAAAGCAAAGCACTAAAAAGTGCAAATATCTAGTCAGCAAGGATAGTAGCCTAGCTACTATGGTGTGATAACATGTCGAACATATAGTTGTGTAGAAGAAGACCATTTATCATCAATGATACATAAAAGGGCTGGTGATCTTCTTGACTTGAGTCCATAGTATGTAAAACTACTAGGGGATCCTCCTCAACAATTTTCTTTTGAAAAGGGTTTCTTTTCTTAGGTTGTTCTTGATTTATCTCTTCTGGAGGATCAATTACATTCATTAACTTCTCCCTTTGACAAGGGATCTTAATGGCTTTTGTGACAGGGATAGAGATTATGATTATGATCAACAGGAGCAGGGTTAGGATTATGTGGAGGTATTACCTTTGGTACATATTGTTGTTTGGCCTTGGGGGCTCTAGCATAATCCCGCCTCTGATAGGTAAGTCCCTTGTATTTAGGCATCTCTTTGATCTGCTCTGGGGTAGGCATCTCACCATAAGCATTAGCTAATCTATCCTTTTCTTGGGAATGCTCTCTAGCTTGTTTCCATGTTTCTTTAGAGAGAGGGTGAACATGTCCTACAATGTTGATGAACTCAGGCTCGCTTGTGAAGACATCATTACTGCTACCTCCCAGCTACTCTTGTTCTAGGGATTGACAGGCTACATAACATGTAGACTCTTCGTGTAATGCATCACAAGGTCTACAATATGGAGGAATTTCTTCAACCATATTGGCGGTTTCAAGTTGATGAGGCATCCTATCTTCCTGAGGAGGTCCTTTCTTTTGCCACTTTCCTTTTCGATGAAAAGGCTTTTGATTGGAATATGATCTTTCTACAGCAACCACCCTATTCTGCATGGTTTTAAGTTGAGTGACATAGTTGGCTTCCATTGCCTCCATACGTTCACTCATCTCCTTCATTTGCTTTTCATAAGCTTCTTGCATCTTATCCATGGGTGATTTATCCTTAGGTTCGTGATGTTTGACAATAACTCTTGTGAACCCATGGATGTTTGACTTACCTGATGATTGCATGTTTAGATCAATTTTTATGGCCAAGTCTTGTGCAATCTTCAGAGTGGTTGGTTCCTTATCCATTAACATGAATCTTATCTCCCTAATTAATGCCTTCATGTAGTAAATTAAAATGGATTTGTTAGTGGGATTAATGTCATCATCAAAATTGGGAACCAAATCTCTAAACTTTTTATTGAACTCCTCCATCGTTTCATTCTCATTTCTTCGGATGGAATGGAGGGCATTCAACAAATGATGTGGCTCTTTCTTTTCTCCCCACTTTTCCATGAAACCTTTGGTCAAGGCATCATAAGAATCGTAGGTATTATCAACTAATCCTCTGAACCACTCAGCTGCATCATCTTCCAATGACAAGGCAAAAAGCCTCATGTAAACATCATCATGTTGTTGGGCAGGGGTTCGGCACCAGATCAGGTTTTTAGCAAATTTATGAAGGTGGACTGCTGCCGAGATGGCATTGTTTCCTTGAAAAGATGGCAATTTTTCAATGGCTCTTTTAGGGAGCTCATGTGGATATCCTACAATCTGAGTAAGGTTAAGGGGTTTAAATTTTTATCCATCGGAGACAATTTTTTATTTGAAAACAAAAAATGGATGTCTGAAAGGGACTCAGATCCTAAATGTTCAAGGACCCTACGAGAAGTAAGTCTAGCATGCCTCCTTCGGTAAACCCTTTCAGGCTCAAGAATGAAGCTGACTAAACCATAAGAAGTTCTTCTTGTAGAATACCTGATTGTATTATTTACCAGTGGAGTCGCCAGGTGGATCGAGTGAATCTCAGAAGTGTTCAACTAGACACACCAAAGGTATAAAACAAAAAGAAGTTAAAATGTTGTACCTAGGGATAGAAGATTTATCGTCGACAACGGCACCAAAAATGTTGCCGGCGGGTTAGCACACCTGATTAACGCAGCAGAAATCTATGCTACTGCTCGGTGTGCCCTTGAGGGCAAGTCTCGAGTCAAGGCTATCACTTGATCTTGACTCCTCCGTTTAGGCAAAACTCCCAACGAAGCCAAGGGGGGTAATCCTTAAGGAATGTTTCTAAGGTGGTTAGAGTTTCCTTTAAATAGTTTTTTATGTTTTTAGGAGTTGTTTTTGGGTAGTGATTAAAAGGTTCCAAGATGTGTTTGCAACAAAAGTTTAAATAGTCTTTCACCAGCACAAATTAATGATTACTGTAAGAAATATAGATGCACGATACTTGAGATTGATAATAAGCAAATAAAGAGTGCAAGGACCAGTGCCTTTTGGAGTTAATACAATATAAATGAATAGTGTTGAAAAAGGGAAATGTTGTGCAAGTGTCTCTTGGTTGATTTTAGATTAATTAAGTATGAAACTTGATTAAGGGAAAAAAGGGAGAACTCTCGATATACCGTGAGGTACACGGAGGAATGTCTGGAAATCAAGATTTGGTGGCTCCGTACAAGGACATGTGGGTTGGCCGGAGTCTCGAGAGCGGTGTTCAACACTACACCAACAAGGATGTAGTCTAACTGGTGCTCTAGGGTCATGTCCCAGTGGTTCCCGCGTCCCAGGCAAAATTTCCCCACACAAAAATTGTCGAGGTGCCGGATTTTCACTTATCTTAAGGGTGGTTGATTTTATTAGATGGCTACTAAGTTAAGTGTGAAAGAAATTAGATAATGCTTCCAACTGCTTTTGGTATCCCTCAGCTCAGACACACTGCTGGTGGGTAGAGCATACGTAGTGTAGGAAAATGGTTTATTCAAGTTTGAAAACGAGGACCATTGCGCTCTCCGATAGAGAGTGCTCTTGGCCTGCTTTTCAGCTAAGTTCAAGAGACTTTGGGTTCCTTTTATTAAACAGTTATGGTGTGAAAAGTGAAATACAAAACTTGAAAAGATATAGATCACCAAGCTTATGAGTCACTCTCTGATCATCCTCCACTAATCGGCAATGCCTTTAGGTGGAGGTGAGAGCATACTTCGTGGCGACGAAACCGGTTTTATTTCTAAAATTACTTGCAAAAATTTAAATGATTTAGAACTTATAAAAATACAGAAGTATACACCCTGCACTATCAAAGTGAGCATGTGAACTTTGTGGGGTTAGAAAAAATCAATCTCACAAATTATGACAAAATGCGAATCCCCCCAGGGGAGATGGGGTGTGGGCGCTGGGTATCCCACTGCTCTCGTTTAATATTTTTACAATTTGCTAAAGAAAAAGATGCCTCTTAGTCCTTTTAGACTTGGATCTAAGGGCTTGCAAGCTAGAATTTTGAAACAATGATGAAAGAGGTCCCTTGGAAGGAAAATTTGGCAGTTTTTAGTGAAATTTCGCTAGAGTTTCTTCTTCTTTTTCCTGGGACCTTCTAAAAACCAGCAAGTAAACTTATTAGAATGTGATGGCAAACACAAAACAAAAATAAAAAAAATTGAGAAAATTTTACATTAAAAAAAAATTCAAAAATTTAAAAGACAAGTTTACTAGCTTAGATCTAATGCAAAATAAGACTTTTAAGGTACTTAGATCCAACTATAAGCCAAAGTGATATAGATCTAAATAATAAGCAAAAGATAGTAGATCTACTTCTTGAACACTTTCCCAAAATAACAAAAATTTAAAGAAGAGAGTAGATTTAGATGTAGAAGATGGATGGATCATGCAGCCAACTAAGTTGTACTTGGTTGGATTATCAAGCGAGCGGGCAGAGTTGAACATATGACTTGTTCATTTTTGGTGATTTGATGATCAGCTGGCCTTATTAAGGGCCCCCTTTTTTTTATTTTTCCACATGTCCATGCCCTGCGGGGTTTTGTAATAAAATGTACTAGCATAGTATTTTTTGTAAAGGGCTTGGTTCCGTAGGACTTTTTGACCAAGTCGGGTATTCCAAGGAGTTTTTTCACTTATTAAATATGTTTTGCAATTTTGCATGACATAATTTTTTAGTTTTTCTCCTGCTCCTCCAAAGCTAGAATGCCTAGTAAGGTTAACGGGCCTTAGGGGGTTATTAAAGTCCATGAGTCAATGTATATGAACATGCTAGACATTATTTTGGAGTCGTATGGACCAATGTTCAAAAAGTCGGCATCGGCAAAAAGTCGGCAAGGGTCCCGAAAACAATTCTCGGCAATATCGGCGAAAAAATCGGGAAAAATCGGAAAAAGTCGGCAAACATTAAAAAATACAAAATACATTCATTTTTTTCAGAATTTTAAACATATAAAGCAACAACAATAGCATCAAATAAACGCATTGGAACATAAATATGTAGAAAGCACTGATATATATCATCATTATGTAGTCATGTCAAATATAAAATGATACATCAAAGTCGATACTGAATCGTGAAAGTTTGAAACACCATAGTTGTCCAATATCATGCATCAAAAGGTTCAATGTGTGAACCAAACACCCTGACCAAAATATGTTGGGATACTTATCCTCAATGATTGCTCCTACTGCCTTACAATTAGCAGCATTATCAGTGATGACTTGAATGGCATTGTATGGCCCAATCTCCTGAATGGTTTTAAGTAAAGGTTGTGCAATATTAATACCGGTCTTGTAGCGATCTGAGTAGTCATGGGCTGAAAGGAAGATCACACCGCTAGCAGAAACGCCAAGAATATTTATCAATGGCTTGCCTTTAACATTTGTCCACCCATTAGATACAATGGATACCCCATAGTTGGACCAATCATTTGTAAACTTTCCAAGAGCACCTTCGATTTTGGCTCTTTTCTTGTCAAGTCCCACGGTTCTAGCTTTGTCATACCCAAGGCTTTTGTATCCTTTAGGGGCACCATTGATGGCTTGTACCATTTCATGCCAATAGGGTGAGCGAAGAACATTGAATGGCACACCACATGTATAGAGAAACCTATAAACTTTTGAATCCACATCATCTTTACAACCTTGGTCAAGGAAATCCGATAATGTTCTTCGCATAGGCGAGATTCCACTACCATGGGGAGATGAGGGTCCCGATCGAGCTGATGATGATCCAGTTCCACTACCAAACATTCTCTGTGAGGATTCAGATTTAACCCTTGATCTCTTGGAATTGTTTTGAGCGGCTTCTTCTTCCATCTTGTATTTATTTCTCTCTTTAGCTGGCACTTTGTCACAGGTTTTGACTCCAGTAGCCTTACCTTGATCGTATGGCATAATCCCACACAAATGCTTTCTCACCCGGGTATATGAACCTGTGTAAGTTTTATTACAATGGGAGCATATAAACTTTGTGGTTCCACCCCCTCTCCCTCGCCCAAGCCTTGTCACATACTTCCACAAAGGTGTTGTGTCTTCTCCATGGTATGTGTCACTCTCTACCTCTTCACCCTCTTCTCCATGGTATGTGTCACTCTCTACCTCTTCCCCCTCTTCTCCATGGTATGTGTCACTCTCTACCTCTTCCCCCTCATCACTACCACCACCATATCTGCTTCCCAACACCATCATAATGAGAACAAGTGGAACCAAAAGCCAAAACCACATACCCGTCATGTTTCTTGATTCAAGATGAGAGTCACTTGTTGCCTGCAATAGAATGATGGAGAAGAAGAAATTGGAAAGAGTAGGAGAAGAGAACATTGCAAGGTTTAAATTTTTTGACATAGTGAAATATTTTTCAAAAACAAACAAAGATTGGGTTTTTAGAGCCTACCTGTTTAGCTCTTCAATGGTAGTTGAATGTCTCTATGGAAGCCTTCAATCTCCCTTCCAAACTCTCACAAATAGAACCCTTCAATCTCCCCTCCAAGCTCCCACAAATTTTCTCTCAAACAACTAGCAAACCCACTCAAAGCCCTAGCAAGAGAAGTGCAATCAATGAAATGAGGAATAGAATGAGTCCAAATGGAGTCCAGTAGACTTTATTTGCCCAAATGAACCCTAGCCAATCTCTAAAAACAAAAAGAAAATTGCAAACTTGAGAAAAATCGGACTCAAGTCCGCCAAACCCGTAGAATCACTTAGGAAGCATTTTCGGGAGCGATTTTTTGGGCCCGGGATCGCTCAAGAATCGATGAGGAATCGATCTGGAAACGTCGATTCCTCATCGATTCCAGATCGATTCCTAAAAATCCAGGGATCGTTTTTTTCTCCCGGAATCTCGAATTGGGAAATTGATACTGGGAGGAAGCGAAGAGGAATCGCGATTCTGGGATCGATTCCTCATCATTTCCTCCAGGATCGCGTATTGGGAGCGAAGCGGAGGGGAGCGAAGTGGAGGGGGCGAGAGCGATTCCCCACAACTTAGCTCTAGACCCACGATGTTCATCCTTTATGATGAGAGCTTACATTCCTTAAAAGGAGGATGTTGAGGGACAAGCATTTGTTGGGGTTAGTTGGGGCATAACGTCCTCCTTTTGGATCACTTGTGCATTTAGTGAAGCCATTTAGCAGATTTTATTATTTTATGCTATATTAGGGTTTAGTCCCCATGTTGGAGGATGAATTTATGATGTTCTAGGATTTGTCTTGTGCTCTTGCTAAGTGGATGCTAAGAATGGTTGAAATAACTCATGTTCAAGGGTGACCTAAGGTATCTCCTTGCTCATTTCTTGATTAATGTCGGTATGTTTCTCTCCTAAAGCTAGTTTAACGTTGTTTTTAAGGTGCCTTGGACAAAATTAGTGATGAATATGATTGTCATTGATGACAACATTAATGACAAAGATTAAGCTTGATGACAACATTAATGACAAAGATTAAGCTTGATGACAATGGCATTGGATGGCAAAGGCCAAGAGGTGGACAAGGTGATGGACAAAGGACATTGGATGTGGGCATTGAAGCCAGTGGGATACCTAATGACCCATACTGTGGTCATTTGAAGATGAGACTTAGAGATGGCAAGAATGAAAATGGCAAGTGGATATTGGTGCAAAGATGACAAGGAGATGGTGAAATGGAGGACATGGACAACATGGATGGAGAAGACATATGCCAAGCAAGCATGAGCTTGCGGGCATGCTTCATAAGGCATATGCGGGCATGAGGAAAGAACAATGTGGGCATTTGGACACACTTGGACATAATGTATGATGAACCCAGGGCTTGTGAAACTTGATGGTCATGTGAAGAAGATTAAAAATCTATATAGATATATATACTTGAAGAAGTATAAGGCGATGAAGTCTTTGAATGATTTAAAAAGATTAAATAAAATAAGAAAAAGATTGAAGTGGCATACCAAGTCGGCCCACTCATGCTAATTAGTATTAAAATTGACCAAATGATGAAGTCGGCTCAGCTTCAAAAGAGTTTTAATTATTAAATAAAAAACAAAATATATTTTACGCATATATAGCAAGTCGGCTCCAAAGAACTTATAAAAAATGACCTATATAAATACACCTTCAAACCTTCATTCTTGTGGGAGAAAATTCGGATTGTCAAGAGGAATTTTGGACTGTTCACTTGTGAGATTTTTCGGGTACTGTAGCAGCTACAGTAGACAGGAAAATATTTTTAAAGTTTTCTTTTTAGCTCTGATTTTTGGGAATGTGTGGAGGAATTCGCATGGTTCAGTCAATGGCATTTCGGTGGATGTATCAGCTGGAGCAGGAGAACAGGAGCAGCAGCAACATAATGAAAACCTTTTGATTTCTGGGCCTTCACTAAATGATTGATTGGTAACATGTTGTGTATGTTGATGATGGGTTGTGCTCCAGGAACAGAATGCTGAAGATATGCTACAGATTTGATAAAGAAAGTCATGGACAGAATGTTAATGTTATGGTGATAATGTTTATGAAGACATGATGCTGGACTATGTTAATGATATGATGACATAATGCTGGACTATGTTGTTGAATGGTTAGGGCAACTGGTTGAAAATGTTAGAGCAGTAATGATGAAAACCAAATGATGATGACTTCGGTGCAGCAGTGAAGATTTTGGTGCAGCAGTAAAGATTTCAGTAAAGTAGTGAAGATTTCGGTGGAGGTGTGGAGATTTCGCTTTGATGTGCACGGTGAAGATGCTGGGCATGACTGAATGCTAATTGTTCATGGACACTATGCTGGACAGTTTGATTTGTATAAAAAGGGACAGAATAAGAAGATGATGGATATATGAAATAACTATGAGCAATCAAATTATTGACAGTATAAAGATGAACCTACAGGAAGAATACCTTTTGATATGATGATTATGAACAGCTGGAGATAGGACAGCAGTAAGGGCAGTTTTGAGAAGAAGAGTTATTTTGATATGAACAGAGTTGTAATGATGTAATGTGTTCATTGATGAAGTGTAACATGATAAATGTATGTTTGCTTACAAGCTGGGTCTTGTACAGAAATGTACTTGTAAATACAAGCAGGGTCTTGTATTATTTTCTTGACTGGGTCTAAGAAAGACTAGGAAGGGTCCTAGATAAAGAGTTGGTGCTCTTTTGTTTCAGTTGGTGCTGAATTGCCTCATGGTTGTAGCCATTGAACCAATTACAAAAATTACAAAACTATATCTTGTGTCTCTTGTGTGATGTGTTGGTGATTATATGACATGTGCTTAGATGATTACTGAAATATAATTCATTGATGAATATGTTGTTGAAGTAATTGTGAAATGATGATTTAAGTTTTAGTGATTGAAGAAGTTGAATTTTGATTAAGTATAGGCTCACTGATTCACCCCCCCCTTCTTAGTGAGCATCGTGTCTAACAATTGGTATCGGAGCCTGGACTTCATCACAAGCCTAGCAAAGCTTGAAGGAGATCCGTGGACACAAGTGGAAAACAAATCATGGATTATTCAGAAAATGGAGCACCTCTTTTTGATGAGAACAAATATGCAATATGGAGTGCAAAGATGAAGTGGTACTTGCAATCAGCTGGGTATGATGTATGGAGATCAATTGTAAATGGTTATGTACCTCCAAAGAAAGTAAAATCAGCAACTCAGAAAGAAGCTAGAAGTTACAACTCAAAAGCCAAGGAAATCATACTGGGCATACTACTTGATCCTATCAAAGAAAGGGTAGGACAATGTGTCTCATCTAAAGAGCTTTGGGACAATCTAAAGGATTTATATTCAATCGAAGGACAGGAAACTGAAGCCAGTACTATCAAAGACTTGATGCAAAACTCACTCAACTCTGAAGGTAAGAGCTCCTATGTTTGTAATAACTCAGAATGTGATACTTTTCATTGCTCTAATGAAAATGAAGATGAAGAAATTGATGAAGAAAAAGGGGAGATTGACTGGGAAGGAGAACTCACCTATGCTCTAGAAGAATTAGACACGTCTAGGAAAGAAAATGAGCAGCTCGGGGAAAAACTGCTAAGGTATGAAGAAAAAGAAGATAATTCAAGTGTTGAAGTACCAAAGGATGCACTAGTAAAACTTGAAAGAAAGGTTCTGCATGCTCTTGATGAATTGATGAAATCCAAAGAAAAGAATGAGCTGCAGCAAAGACTATTAGAAAAATCTGAGCAAGAGAAACATGATCTGAAACATCAAGTTGAAGAGACTCAACAAAACTTCATGAGTCAACTTCAGAAAAAGAATGCAGAGGTCAGCTCTTTGAAAGAAGAACTTGACAAATTAAAAGATGAAGTGGCTAACTTGAAAGAAACCAATGAGACCTGTGCAAGTCTTAGAGATCAATTGGAAGAGACCAAAGCCAGCTACCGGAACAAAATAAAATTAGCCAAGCAAAAGAGTTCAAGATCATTTCTCTGAAAAAGGAAATGAAAAAGACAGTTGCTGCAAATTTGAAGTTCCAGAAGTGTTCATTAACACTAGATGACATCCTCAACTACCAGAGATCACCACATGTCAAGACTAGGTTACACTAACATGATTAATGCCACTATATGATGTTATACTTTAAGTTAAGCTGTGAGTATGATTAGAGGAACATGACTTAGTCTATTGATATGATTTATCCTTGGTTGTATATGGACCTAGTCAAACCTAGTTTGACTATGGTCATTTCTTGGGATCTGTGATGATGTGGGCCATTAAGGATTATTAATGATGATGTATGGGCCCACATGCTCTTGATGATGATGCTATATGATGGACATATGGTTCAGATGATGATTGATGCAGTTCAACAGGTTTTATTATTACTTCAGATCATTAGATTATGCACTGTCCATATATGATGGACCCTACAGTTAGCCCATCAGGGTAACCCATGGTGTATGAGTACACATTCTTAGTATATTTGGGTCTTCTGGATCCAATGAAACACTTATCATTCAGTTCCGGGCACTTCTGACAGTGATAGATGCAGTTTTCCACTTGTTGACCAGATTTGGGGCTGATTTCCCAGCCTGAGCAGCAGGGGCCATGAGAGTCCAGTTCACCTAGGGCATTGTATGAGGAGGGGGTGGTCCAACCACTTGATATTACCATTCTACCCCCCTTCTGGATAGCTTGGTGGGCTCAGTTTGATAGCGCAGGTGCCCTAGGAGGCAGTTTCAACACTTTCACAGTTACCGAGGCAGGATAAAAATGGAATAAAAGGGGCACCGAGGAATTCGATTTGGGCAATTGAGGCAAGATTTTGGCACTTGGTCTTCACAGAGGTCTTCCAGGGTGAACCCCCCCATCTTCCAGCCAATTTTCATCAGCCAGTGGGGTCCACAGGAAGATTTTGAGGTCTCTCACAAATTTTGAGGATAGATTTGATCATTTGTATTATTTTGGACATATTATATTATTTTATTGTGCCATGGGGATGAGATAGCAAGGATTGATGCCTCCTAGCCCCACCATGTGCTTCATGAGTCATGTCCTAGTCATATGAGGTGGGCCCATGTACTTTTGCCCCCTCTAGAGGATGATGTCACCCTCCATGAATACTTTTAGCTATGACGTCATCATTATTTTGAGTGATCAATGTGTTATGTTGTTATGATTCATCTTAGCCATTGATTATGTATTGAGATCTTTTAATCTCAACCACTCATTTCAAAAAGTGGTTATGAGATCTAGGGTTTTGGTCTTTATTATCCTATATAAGGAGGAGACCCCCTATTGTATAGCTCACCTTTGGAGCTCTGGAATATTGGAATAGAACACTTCTTTGTGGAGCATATTTCTCTTGTCTTGTGGATTCTCTTGCATCTTGAGTATACAGTATCTCTTCTATGTATCATTGTGGGTTTTGGAGCTACATCTTGTTTTCTTGCAGGGAGGCCGAATTGGTGGAGAGGAGGACGATTTGAAGAGGGTTATTGTTGGAGGGATCCACATATTCTCTCTTGGGTTGATCTTGGTGACAGGGAGTATCATTATTGTATCTTTGTGACATAGTTGATGCTTTCTATTACATCTTTCCATCATTTTCATAATCATCTTACTTGGCTTGTTTCACATGATCTTGTCTTGTAGGAGGAGGATGATTTGGCTTCATTGTAGGACGTTTTGGCTTGGAGCAACAAAATTTCACTCTTGAATATACACATAGGAGAATGCTATCAATTTGCAAGGTGGCCATAAACAATTGAGGTAAGTTCTACAAGGTATGTTCCTAGATCCATCCATTCTTCTTCATTGGTCAACAAACCCTTAAAATTAAAACCCTAATTTTTGTTTTTCTTAGATCTACTTGGATCTAGCTTGGCTTTTGGAAAGATATTAAAAACCCACCTCTATAGTATCCACGAAAATTTGGATCTATAGTTTGGTGGTGTTTGGGTTCCATTTGACACACTTTCCAAGGCACCCGGCCCTCTTGAAGGCAATTCGCACCCCTTGGGAGAAGCTAGTTGGGTTAGTTCCAAGACATGGGTAGGTGAGATCCCACTTGATTCATGATCCTCACACTTGATAACCTACCCTAGTGCTTCACTTCATTGATTTTTGCCTTGTGGGCCCTATTCCTCATTTTGAGGGTTGTGCCCCACTTGGGTCAATTTAGTGATGCATTTTCAATCTCAGATCTATGGAGATCTAGCCATTGGATGCCTTTGATTTTCAAGATCCACATCGACTATTGCCTAGACTACCTGGATCTAAAGTTTTGTGGCTTTTGGACTTGATTTCACACACTTTTCCATGCATTTAGCCCTCCTTGGGCAAAGTTGCACTTCTTGGGGGTTGGGGTTGTCCCACTTAGAGAAACTGGGTGATTGACATCCCACTTGTTTTGAAAAGAGCATACCTTGAAACCTACATCTAGTGTCTTACTTTGTGGAGTTCTGCCTTGGGGTATCATTCCTCATTTTGGGGAATTGTTGTCCACTTGGGTCACTTAGTGAAACATCAAATCTAGTAAGATCTAGCTATCCTATTCACTTGATCTTGAACAACACCCTTGATTTGCCTCTTAAGTGTCCCGATCTACATTTTGACATCTTTTTGACTCCATTTGCCCATCCATTTCAAGGCACTAGTCCACCTAAGGCAATTCGCACTACTTGGGATTAGTGCCAAGTGCTAGATCCCATATGTGGGTGTCTCTAATTTCATCTTAGATCCATAGATCTACTCTTTACACACCCCTTGGTATCATTTGCACCCTTAACTTCACCTTGTGGGTCCCATTTGGACCATTTCCATATCCCAAGGAAGTGGGCCCCACTTGTGTATTTCATGGTACTAGATCTTGTCATTTGACCTCATTATGTGGCCTAAATCATTCATTGGTTGAAACATTAGTCATCTATTAAGCCTCTTTCAACCATACTTAAACTTCTAGGTCCACCTAACCTTGCATTGGTTTCCACAACCCATCTTTCACACTTCCCTAGAAACCTTTGCTTTGGTCCAATCACCTTTGATTGGCTATAGGGTCTCCCCTTGGTCTTGATTCATCTTGATCTAAAGTGAAGAGTGCCTTGGTTGACGTGACTCCCAGCTTGCATTGGGAACCGTGGCATCTCTTGGGTCACCTCTTTAGTTGTCCATCTCCTCTACCATCTCGGATGGGATACCATTAGGGACAACTACAAGTTGTGTGATAACAACTGTCCTATAAGTTCTTTGGTCAAGTCCTTCAAATATATCTTCTATCTGAGATATAAGGGTATGCACAAGCCTTTAGAGTCTTGGTAACTCAAAACCAACCTTACAACAGTAATCCTTGCACTATTTCCATGCTTTATGCCTCCAAAGATGGTCAACAAATCAATATATGTGCCATCAATGAGGGACTCGCCTCTATGATCTTTGATCAAGGCCTTCAAATATATGTTCCATCTGGGATCTAATCAAATATATGTTCCATCTGGGATCTAAGGACATGCGCAAGCCTTCAGAATCTTGGTAACTCAAAACCAGCCTTACAACAGTAATTGCAATACAAGATGTTGGTCCTGGTTTAAGACAGAATTTGTAAATATGCACAACAAATTGGGTAGTGAACATATAATAGAACTAAATAGGCATCAAAAGGCATTTGTGAGCAAAGATCTATACCCTAAGGGGCTTATTGAGTTGCTACTGGGTCTGTTGTTTAACAGTAGAGACTGTTTTAGCTACTCCATAAGTGAATGTAAGCTTGGTATGGAGTGTAGGTTGTCTTAATTCATGGAAATGTATGGAAGATGTATGTTCTAGAGACCTCTCTCATTGGATGCTTTTCTAAGAGTTTTCTTCCATGTATTTAGTATAGAGCTGATCAAATCGTATTTTATTCCTTTTCATACAACAATTTATTGTGTGCAAAACTTTATACTTTTTTGCTTGCACATATTCAAGTGCATTGTTCAGCTCTAAGCTGTTGGGACTCTGGGAACGGGGAGTGGGAGCGGAGCGAAAATTTCAAAAGCCCCTGTACATAGTATATATTTTAATATATTTTGATGGATTTATATCTAAAAAACATGTAGGATGTTGAATTAGATATAGAAAACATGGATTAAACCATATAATGTCAATCATCTAGTAGTTATAACTTATAACGTTGTCATCAAATGATCAACCATAATAGCTTTTATAGGAGCTTGGCAAAGAAGGGAGGTATCATAACATTGTCATCAAATTATCAACCTAGTATAGGAGTTTTTAGTATAGGAGAGGTAGGGAGTGCGTTGGGAGCATTCTGGGAACGAGCTTCCGAAGGGAGCGAGAAGGGAGCAAGTTTCGGGAGCGGGAGTGAGGGGGGTGGAGCACTCCCACCCAACAGAGGTTCAGCTTGTGTCAAAACCTATAATTCTAATTTTTAGTCCTTCTGATTCGAATTCAACAACATATACAAAGTTGCAAACAAATTTAAATTTAATTTCTATACTGCATCGGATACACCAGCAAAATTTGTTTTCATAACTTTATCTTTGTTTTAAGAAAATGTTGTCTAGTGCAATTCGTTTTTTCCTCAGCTCATTAATCCTTTATTTGTTTGTTGCATACATCTTGTATAGGTTTGATTTGCTTCTATATAAGTATTACAGAAAACATGTGTAGGTTCCCCATTGAAAAATAAACATATTCTTTAGAGGCCTCTGGATAAGAGTTACTAGACAGTATTGGCAGCTCAACGGGACTGTCTTTGAGTGCCTATTTTCAATATTCACATCCATTGCATTGTTAGTATTAAACGCTCAACAGGAGGTTATTTGAATGCCTATTTTATTATGTTGATATGTTTATGTGGCTGGACAGACTGACCCCAACTGGAGCAATTTCCTCTATGACGAAAGCACAAATATGATCAACTTGATTGACTTTGGTGCTGCACGAGATTACCCAAAACATTTTGTTGATAACTATTTGAGAATGGTAAATATCTTTGTTTATTTATTTTCCTCTTGAACTTCATTTTTGAAGTACGTTTTTATGACCTCTTGAATTTGTCAAACAGGTGCTTGCATGTGCAAATCGGGACAAAGAGAATGTGATCCAAATGTCTTGCAGATTGGGTTTCCTTACTGGAATGGAATCTCAGATTATGTTGGATGCACACACAGAAGCAGGTTTTCTTGTTGGCCTTCCTTTCTCAAGGACAGGTGGCTTTGACTTCAAATCCAGTAATATGGTCACCAACATTTCACACTTGGGAGCTACTATGCTGAAGCATCGTTTGTCTCCTCCACCTGACGAGGCCTACAGCTTGCATAGAAAACTATCTGGTGCATTTTTAGCATGCATTAAATTGGGAGCAGTTGTTCCCTGTAGAGAAATGCTATTGGATGTATATTCAAATTATAAGTTCTCAGATGTTGAAGTGGATGTCCAAAACAAGACTTGCTTAGCATCTGCATAATGATGAATTGATGCATCTCAAAGATGTTTATTCTTTGGTCAGATTTGCAGACCCATTTTTAATTTAAATGGGTATGTAATAAATTATTGTCATTTGTTTTAGAGCTAATGCTTAGCAATAAAGAAAAGCATTTTGTTTTTCTTGGGTCAGGTGGTATTACATTTGAAAAGCTAATTAACAGCATAGTTTGCATGGATGCTTTATAATTTGAACTACAAACGCAATCCTTTTCTCTTTTCCCTTGTTTGGAATGCTCAGCCATTGCATTATGTGTTCTACCTTCTGGAAACATTTTCAACTAGTAATGAGTCAATGCCTGTATGAGTAAGAGGCAAACTAATGGCTTTTACCATTTACCAGCCCTTATGGAGGATGTTATTTGGAGAATGCATCAGGTCAGCAGGACCGCTATGGCTGAAAATGTGGACTGGTGAACCACAATGATTGAAAATTTGTAAGTATTTGATGTGGATCTCCCAAGTCGATGAGAACATGGGTGCCTAATAAGCATGGGGTTATGTTTGATTCCTGAATTTGCCAGCCCAAATTTAAAACCTGAGTTGACTATATAATCGCCAGCAAGTAGCAATGACTAATAAGATGAAATTAAGCGATTTGAGCCTTGAGATTTAGTGGTTTATATAGATTCCCATTTATTTGGTTACTATCAAATTTATTGCATAGATAGCTTCCATTTTCAACCCGTTGCATTCAAATTCATATGCAAGCGCTTACAAGTTCTGGGATAGACCATGGCAGATTATGAGAAAACCTGGAGGTATACATCCATGGTTGTTAAACCCAAGGAAGAAAATTGTCATGGGAGAAGTGGGTAGCTTAAAGACTAGAGTTCATATGATTGGTCATAGACTAGAGCTAGCATCTCTATCCATTTTTAATTGAGCAGTGCAATATTTCATTTTTTGAGCTATATAGTAAATTGAATTTTAATGTGAGGGGGCACCGTTGAGTTAGGGTTTGGAAATGCTAAGTAAGGGTGCTATTGGATCAAGGCGAGCAGGACTGTGGAATATTTGCTATTCTAGACAACGTTAGGGTTAGGTTTGATGTGGCAAGGGGGTTTGTGAATTGCATCCTAGCATATCAACAAGTATAAATAATCAATCTTTTGAATCGTAGTATCTGAAATGACATGACTACATTTTATATTGAAGGTGTTGGAGCTCTCGAAGCCACTTATTGTTCTCCATATATAGTAGTTGAAGGGGGTTATTATGCTCAACCTACTATACTACATGTTGCATTTGGTGGTGTTTGGGATTCCAGACACAACAAGCCGCAAAACATGTGGAAGGTGTTTCCTACTAAGTCATACATAGTTGGATTTCAAGTGAGTTGGCGAAGCTTGAACATGTCAAAGTGTTCATCATCTGAGTTCAGAAGTACATTTGGCCTTCTAGGCCCTTTATTTTTTGTACCACATGTTCAAACCCCCTTGGGGGAATTGTAATAAAATGCGCTAGCATGGTAGCTATATGTAAAAGACTCGGCTTCCTCGGACTTAAACATTAATCTGACTAGCCCAGAGTGTTTTTTCCCTTGTTAATTATTTGTTGTTGGACAAACAACTATTAATTTTCGAGTTTTTCACTCATACCTCCAAAGTTGGGGTGGTCGGTGTCATGTTTCGGCCTTAAGGGGTTATTAGAGACTAAGTGTCAATGCATTAAACCATGCTAGACATTAAACTTGAATCATATGGACATGTGCTAGGTCCCCCTAGGATTTTTTTTAATTTAAAAAAAGAAAAATTCTGTAAAATTAGACTATTTTTTAATAGTTTAATGGGAAAATTAAAAGTGTAATAAAAGTATTGTTTGTGGGCATATTTTGTCAAGTGGATGCTCCTTTTCTAAGCCAACGCATCCACTAAACCCATAAACCCCCTTATCCTAAGTTTTGAGTAAGTATTTATCTCATAAAATCATATTTACTCAAAAAACCCAAAAATACCAATTTAATTGGCAAAAAAAGACATAATAAAGGCAAAATCTCAAACAGATCAAGGAAATGTGCTGGAATCAAATCTCCTTTGATTGGCAATCAAATCATGGAGAATATTGAGCAAATAAATGATTATTTGATTGAAGATTGAAGATCCACCAAAGGGGGGGGAGAATTTGTGGTTGGGGGTGTCAAGTGGAGGTTGAATAGTGTCAAATGGTTGGAGAAAGGAGAAAGGTGTCATTAACCTCCCCAAACCTCTTACATGTGTCAACAAGCCTTTTCCAAGTGTATCAACTCATTTATCCAAGTGTCAAATAGGATCTCCTCTTGGTTTGACTATAAAAGCAAGTTCATTGCTCATTGTTGACGAGAAGGATTGAAGCTCTGCCATTTTGCTATTGTATTTGTTTATCATTGAGTAATGAATAAGAAGCTTTGGAGGCTACATGGATGTATCATGTTGGTTGTGTGGATGTCAATTGTCTCTGTGATTCATGGAGGTAATTGTAGTTTAGTTTACTTGTCTATTATTTGCTTTGTCAAGCTTTCTGCCTTGTAGTGATTTTTTCTAATCCATAGGAATGAGAAGATCTAGATTAGTTTTCTCATTTATTTGTTTATGCTTCAAGACTAAGGAATCTTCATGTTTTAGTTTGTTTACTTGCATGATATCCTAATCTTGAGTGTAGGCTATACAAATTTGACAGGTTCTTTTTGGCAAATATTTTTTCTAAGCTTTGCAATAACTTCTATCCGGAAAAAAAGACGATTCTTGCTTGACTTCTTCTTCATTCGGGATCTCTTGGAAAAGACAAAGTCCCTCTTTGCTCCACCCAAAAAAACTCCATAAGTTCAAGATTCAGAAGTCTTGGTTTCTTCACCTTCTCTGAACTTAAATTAAAATCTTCCTTTGGTTTCTTGTTACTAGTCTGGCTTATAGATATATTTGTTTAAAGTTGATTTTTATTATAGATCTACATAAGTTAGCTTGCATAGATCTAGAATTTATTTTAAAGTTTCAAATCATTTGATTTTCCTAGATCTAACATAAAGAAATCATCGTTTACAAGCTTCCATATTGCAAAATTTTGAATCTTGTTAAATGATAGTTTCTCTTTGGTCTTTAAAAGTTAAAATCTAGCATAGAAGTGCCTCATTGGCAGCCCTTTATAGGCTGTCCAAGATCCTAAGAAATTGGGTTTCATAAGCCCAAGTTTCTTAGTTATTTTTTTTACTTAGATCTAGTTTTCATTCGGTTTCTTTTAGATTTTTTTTTGGGTTGTCCAAGATCACTTTTCAAGTGATTTTTGGGCATTTTAACCACTAATAAGCTAGTTGGTTTTTGTATTCTTTTAGCAGGTTTTAAGGCTTTTTGGGCGAAATTTTGATAATTCCAAGATCTCAAGAGCCTTTGGGATCTTTCCTCTTTACTATAACGCTTTTCCCAAGCAATTGTAAACTTTCTTTCTCCAAATCTATAAGGAGAAAGAACTATTTTTCTTTTAGATCTCTTTGGAACCTTGCAATAAAAGTTGTGAGTAGGCTCCTAAGAGCCCACTCCCCATCCCCCCAGGGGGGAATGCGTCGCCTTTGGGATCTTTCCTCTTTACTATAATGCTTTTCCCAAGCAATTGTAAACTTTCTTTCTCCAAATCTATAAGGAGAAAGAACTATTTTTCTTTTAGATCTCTTTGGAACCTTGGAATAAAATTTTTGAGTAGGCTCCTAAGAGCCCACTCCCCATCCCCCCAAGGGGGAACTGCGTCGGTGTAATTTTTCATGATATTGGTTTTTCTAGTTTTCTTACTTTAGTTTCTTTTGTTTAAAATTAACTCAGATTAAGTAAAATTTATTGTCGTTGTCCAATCCAAATATTGGGCCATTGACTCACTCAAGACATAGGAACATTTTTAACTTTGTCTCGCAGATCGTATACTTTTACAGTTCAATTTGATTTATTTTTTGCAAAAGTAATCAGATACTAACCCACTACTTTGGTAGTGTAGTAATTAGTTCACATTTCCATTTTTCAGTATTTACTTTTGTTCAAAGTAATGAACATGGTTGTGTATACCTGAAGTATGCTCTCACCATCACATAAGGGCTTGCCTGAGTATGTGGTGAATGATCAGAAAATAGTTTCTTAGCTTGTAGTAATTAGTCTCACATCTTGCAATCAACCTCCCCGAAAGACGAAAGTCCAATGTCTTGATTTTTACTTCGTGTGGGCAAAGCTTACAAAGAAAGCGAGACCAACTAGAGAGCGACCACAAGGCCTTGTCAAACTACACCCTAGTTTGGTGTAGTGTTGGAAATCCCCCCGTGACTCCTCCTAGCCCACATTTTCTTGTGTAGGACCACACTTGGTGAGTCTGGATACATTCCCAGTACCAATTCGGTATATCAGGAATCCTCTTCCATCTAATCAACTCATTAATTCATTAACTTAAAATGAACCAAGACATGCTACAAAACACTTTACTTTCTCAGCAGTATTTTACAACTCCATTTTTTATCATTGGTAATTTTACTTTTACAATCATCTGCTTTAAACTACTGTGTTGAATGATCTTGTAATTAATATGCGATTTATGTTGTTGTCTCAATTACTTTATTTGCAGTCTCTTGCTTTAGTTTCTAGTATATAAAAAGTCTTAAAAAACTTACTCATCCATAAACCATCACCTAAAGCTTAGTCAGCCTTAGTAACTTTTAGGGTCCACCCCCCTTGCCTTCGTTAGGAGTTTGCCTAAACGGAGGAGTCAAGAATCAAGTGACATTACTTGACTCGAAACTTGCCCCCAAGGACACACTTAGTGGCTTGAATATTTTTGTCACGTTAACCCCCAGGTGTGTGAAAGTTGACAAGAGAAGGAAATTCCAGGATCCTAATTTTTAAAGGATGAATTTGGATAACACCAAAATAAGCCACGCAGATATTCTGAGATGAACTTTGTTGGTGCGATCCACAAAGTAACTTCTACTAAATAGCTACACAATGCGTGCATTAGCTTTATGATTTTCACATTTGCAGTTGCAGTGTTGGAGAGATTCTTAGATGGTGGAAATATGAACCCAAAGGAGCGCTAGAGCCGTTGAGAGGAGTGAAAACTTGAAGTTAAAAGTTTCCTTGGGGAGGTGAGACAATCAAAATAGCCCAAGGAATAAGCACCAATGGAGATTTGGCTGGGGGGGGTGAGCTTCGAAGAGAAACAAGATCTGTGAGGAGAGTACGCTTGAATCACAGACTAATACCAAATGATACGAAACATGTGTTGAGTATGATTGGCATTGATGTCAAAGAAGTTCACTAATAACAAGGGAAAAGTATAGCAATTCAGTGTAAATGGTCGATGCCATATTTAGTCAATGCTTAATTCTGGTTGGCTCTTAAAAAATAGCCGAAAATGTTGAAACAAAATGGTGGTCAATAGTCATACAAAGTTAGTCGGTGACGACCTCTTGTATTATGGTCGAGTCCTTGTAAATTAAGTCAAGAGTCGACCTGTTATCGATCGGTGTCGACCTCTTATATAATGGTCGAGTGGTTGAGCCCTTGTAAATTAAATAAATAATCGACCTCTTGTCTATCATTGTCAGTTAAGTTGGAGTTAGAGATGTAGTCGGCAAGTTGGAGTCGGAATCAGAATTGTCAGTCAGAACTGGAGTCACGAGTCGAAATCACAGTCTGAAAGTCAGAGTCAGAGTTTGACATCAAAATCGACAAGTCGAAGTCGAAACGACGAAATCGAGTTCGACATCGAAATCGACAAGTCGGAGTCGAAATGGCGGAGTCAGAGACGCTGAATTAAGAATGTATTTATGAGGTTCTAACTCCCGTCATCGGAATCGAGCAGTTGAAATCAGAATGACGGAGTCGGAATCGACGACGAATATCGACATATTGTAAATCAACGAATAAGAAATTCAGATTCGGGATTGCAGAGTCGAAGAGTTTGATAATCACATTGTTAAAATCGCGAGATAAAACATAAATGTAATTTCAAATTAGTTTTATTTGTGAAGTGTCGCGATGAAGAATTGTGACTATTAGGTGAAGAGGCACGATTGAGGGTATATAAACAAGGCTTTAATCCTTCAAATAGTGTGTCTCTGTACATTCAAATAGAAAATCAGAAGGTGCATAGAAAACATAGAACGCATAATCATTTAAAAGGGTGGTTGGGAGGCGCAAGAAAGGCTACAAAAGCTTGTAGGAAGTCATAACTTCCTTCCAGTTGTTGTTGGTAAACAAGGTGTCGTTGCATCCTTCAGTTGTAGTTGAAACTATTGGGTGTCGTTGCATCCTTCAGTTGTAGCTGAAAATCTTGGGTGTTGTAGCATCCAGTAAGTTGGTGCTTGCAAATACTCGTAAATATAATTTTGCAATAATAGAAAGTGTTTTGGTTTTCCCAATTGGGTTTCCATGAGAAAATTTTGTGTTCTGTTTCTATTGTTGATTTTGTTTTAAACGTGATAAAAATTGAAGAAATATCTAATATTGATTTAGCCCTCCCTCTCAGTATTACTTTATTTTCCAACAATTGGTATCAGATCTGGTCTCTTCACTAAATTCTAATTGCTTGAAGAGAGATCTTTTATCACTATGGATCAACAAGGAAAAATGTCCTCCAAGGTTCCACTATTCAATGGTGAGGACTATGCGTTCTGGAGTGTTAGGATGAGAAGTCATTTAATGTCTATTGAACTAGAAGTTTGGTTATTTGTAGAATCAAAGGTATATATATCCAAAATCGCCTCCCACGGATCTTGAAGGAATAAAACAATTTGGATACAATGCAAAAGTTGTTAATTCAATTTTGGTTGGATTAAACAAAACAGTCTTTGCCAAGGTGATGCATTGCAAAACAACGAAGGAGATCTGGGACAAATTGCAGACCATCTATGAAGGAGCACCAAGGTAAAAAGCGCCAAACTCCAGACTTTTAAAACTCAATTTGAAAGTCTAAAAATGAAGGAAGAAGAGAACATTTCATAATACTTTGAGAGAATTGATGAAGTTGTTAATGCAATTCAAGGGCTAGGAGCAGAATTGGAAGAAATTGAAATAGTTGAAAAGATACTAAGATCACTTCCAATGATTTACAATCCTAAGATTTCCACCCTAGAAGATAGAGAAAATATTGACAAGCTCACCATGAATGAACAATATGGGATCCTCATAGCTTATGAGATGAGGATTGGACAAGATAATTCTCAAAAGAAGGGAGCAACTTTTAAAGCATCAAAAGTAGCTAAGAAATCTAAAACAAAGATTCAATTAGAAGACTCCAATGATGAAGAAGCACTTCTTCTTAAAAATATGAAGAAGAGTATTGTGGGGGAATTGGTCACTTTGCTTCCAAATGCCCTTATCCCAAACAAGAAGATAATGATGAGTGCCATGAAGACTTCAAGAAGAACAAAATGAGGTTTAGGAAGAAAAACAAAAGGAAGACCTTTTACTCCATGGATGATAGCTATTCAGATGAGTCTAGTGAAGATGAAGAAGCGGAATTTCTATTCATGGGGATAGAGAGCGAAAACCCTGAAAAAGAATTAGGAGTGGTAGATCTTGAAGCAGAGCTCATAATTGCTCTTAAAGAATTAGGGAAGTATAAAAGGACGTACAAACAATTAAAAACCAAAGTGACAGAGTTTGAAGAGAAAAACAATGATACAGAAAGAATTATTGTTGACTTAAAAAATCAGCTTCAAGAAACTAAAAGGGTTGAAAACAATCTAGAACAACAGCTCAAGAAAAGAGAGCAAGAATTAGAGAAGTTTGAAGTTGAAATGGTCTTGCTTAGAAAGAAGATTGATGAAGAATCCTTTCAGTTAAAATTTAAGAGCAGCGCAAAAACTCTAGATGACATCCTAAGTTGCCAAAGATCATCTAGTAATAAAACTGGATTAGGTTATGACAAAGGAAAGAAGTCAGAACAATCCTCTTCCACAATACAAGATGAAAATAAATGGAGTTATGCTGTTGCACTCAAAGACCTAGTTGAAAAGGAAGATAGCCAAAAAATTACTTATTTTCAAAATAAAGGCAGGACAAAAAAAATGCCAAGAAGACCAATGACAAGCATAAATCTGCAACTCTTTTTGGGTAATTGTTATGTCTGTAACAATTTTGGGCATAAAGCATCTAATTGTAGGATGCACCAAAAACATAATCTGAAATCACCATACAAGGACGACAAGTCTAGTGATCTTCCAAAGGGCAGAAGTCAAAATTCTTTTGCACCCTTACAGATGTATGACATAGAATGCTACAAATGTGGTAACTATGGGCATATAGCTAGAAAATGTAAACCAGTAATTCCTATTGAAAAATGATCCACAACTAAAGACAAGGAGCAAAGAAAGGCTTGGAAAAAGATAGAAGATGTGAAGGAAAGATGTTTGATAGCTCTATGTGTCACTGAAAAGAAAAATCTATGGCATGTGGACAGTGGATGTTCAAAGCACATGACAGGAGACTCAAGCAAGTTCATAAGCCTAAAACGAGATCAAAAGGGAAAAGTCACTTTTGGAGATAATTTATCTTCTAAAATAATTGGGAAGGGTACAGTGGTTCTTAGAAATAAGGTTAAGGAAAAAATGTTATGGTAGTAGAAAACATAAAACCTAATCTCCTAAGTGTGAGTCAAACCTGTGATCAAGGGCACATTTGCATATTTGACTCCAAGAAATGTGAAATTAGAAATAAAAATTCAGAAAAACTTATTGGGATTGTTGTGAGAACTCCAAGCAATGTATACATTCTAGAAAATGAAGAACAATGCTACATGAGTCATATTGATGAAAGTATGGTGTGGCATAGAAGGATGGGGCACTTGAACTTTGACAATCTTGTAAAAGTAAGTAAGAAGGGAGCAGTAAGAAACTTGTCAAAGATCATAAAACCTCCAAACTATGTTTGTAAACATTGTCTTCATGGGAAACAAACAAAAGCAAGCTTAAAGATCAAAGAGCATACAACATCACAACCATTAGAAATAATTCACACTGATCTCTGTGGACCTACAAGGACTAAAAGCATGCAAGTGAACGTTACTTCATGCTATTCATTGATGATCATACAAGGATGACTTGGGTGACATTCCTCAAGGAAAAATCAGAAGCCTTTGGGAAGTTTAAAGCTTTTAAAGCACTAGTTGAGAATGAAACAAATCTCAAAATTAAATGTCTAAGGTCAGATAATTGTGGTGAGTTTACCGCAAATGAATTCAATGAGTTTTGAGAAACTCATGGAATCAAAAGGCAATATTCAGCCCCAAAAACTCCTCAGAAAAATGGAGTTGTTGAGAGAAAGAACATGACAGTTCAAGAAGCAACCATAACCATGCTTAATGAAGCTAAAATTCCAGATAGCTATTGGAGAGAAGCAATATATACAGTTGTTTATTTACAAAACATAGGACAACTCAGAGTAAATAATGATAAAACTCCTTACGAGCTATGGTTTGGAATGACAACATCAGTCAAGTACTTTAGAGTCTTTGGAAGTAACTGCTACACAAAGAGAGATGATGATGATCTTGGAAAATTTGACTCCAGGACAGATGAGGGCATATTTCTTGGATATACATCAACCCAAAAGGCATGCAAATGTGACAATCTAAAGTCACACAAGATCATAGATAGTGCAAGTGTAATTGTTGATGACACCAAACCAAGAAAAAATAAAATTCAAGAAAATGAGGATGATGAAGAAACTGATGGTGAAGAGAAAGATGAAGATTCTCAAAAGGATGAGCTTTTAAAAGATGAAGAGAAAGATGAAGATTCTCAAAAGCAGGAGGTTTTAGAACAAGAAAAAGAAGATGAAGAAACACATGAAAGTGAAGACGAAGGCTCTCCTAGATCTGATACAAGAACTCCATCTAGAAGAATTCAAAAAATCATCCTGAAACTCTAATCATAGGTGACAGGGATGCAGGAGTCGGTACAAGAAGAAGACTGATGTTTCAAGAACAAGCATTAATCTTGTTAGATGAGCCAAAAACATTTGCAGAATATAGCAAAAATAATGATTGTATCAGCGCCATGAATTATGGGTTGGACCAAATAGAGAAAAACCAAACTTGGGAGCGTGTCCCAAGACCAAAAGGTGTGAATGTTATTGGGACCAAATGGATTTTCAAGAACAAGTTTAATGAGAATGGTCAAGTCATAAGAAACAAAGCCAGACTAGTATGCAAGGGATATGCGCAAATAGAAGGTATTGACTTTGAAGAAACTTTTGCACTTGTGGCAAGACTTGAAGCCATTAGAATTTTTTAGCATTTGCATGCTACAAAGACTTCAAAGTATACCAAATGGATGTAAAATCTGCATTCCTTAACGAAGAACTTGAAGAGGAAGTCTATGTTGAACAACCTGGAGGTTTTCACTTATCAGAAAATAGAGATTATGTTTGCAAACTAAAAAAGGCACTCTATGGCCTAAAACAAGCTCCAAGAGCACGGTTCTCAAGACTAGACAAGTACTTGAAGCAACAAGGATATAGAAGAGGGGCCACTGACAGTAATCTCTACATAAAGTTTGAAAACAAAAACATGATCATTGTTGTTGTCTACGTAGATGATATCATATTTGGAAGTGATCTACAGATTCCGAGTGTAAATTTTTCCTCAAAAATGAAGGAGTTTGAAATGTCAATGTTGGGTGAAATGAAATTCTTCCTTGGTTTACAAGTCTCTCAATCAAAAAAAGGAATCTTCATCTCTCAAACCAAGTATATCAAAGATATGATGAAAAAGTTTAAAATGGAAGACTCAAAACCTGTTAGTACTCCCATAGTCATTGGTTGAAAATTAAGAAAGGATGATGAGTCTTTGGAAGTAGATCATACCATCTATAGGTCAATGATTGGCAATTTGCTATATGTAACAGCTACAAGACCAGATGTGATGCAATTTGTAGGCTTGGTCGCCAGATTCCAATCAGCCCCCAAAGAAACACACATGGCAGCAGTAAAAATAATCCTTAGATATCTTAAAGGAACTATGGAGTATGGTTTATGGTATCCAAAAAGAAATGACTTCACTCTAAAGGAATTTACTGATGCAGATTGGGCAAGTATTGATGATAGAAAGAGCACCAGTGGAACAACATTTTACTTGGGAGATTGCTTGGTATCATGGCTAAGTAAAATGCAGTCCTCCATTTCACTTTCTACAACAGACTCGTTGAGTATATTAATGTTGCATCATCTTGTACTCAAGTCATCTGGATGAAACAAACATTAGAACATCTAATTGTGAAATATGAGGACCCAATTGTGATACACTGTGACAACACGAGTGCTATAAACATATCCAAGAATCCAGTTATGCACTCCAAGACCAAGCACATTCCAATAAAATATCACTTTCTAAGAGAACAAGTGTCACAAAATGTTGTCAAGTTGGAGTATGTTGATACAAAGGAACATATTGCAGACATCTTTACAAAGCCACTAACTGGAGGGTCTTTTGCATATCTTAGGCAGAAGATGAGGGTTATCCCTCTTCCTTAGTATAAACTGAAGATTGTACCCTGTCACAAAAAAGATGGATATAGTTGTCAGGGGGATAAATTATGATAGGGGTTGTTTTGAGATCCTTTGTCATTAATGTCAAAGGGTGAGAAATTTGAAGAGTTGTTGTCATTAATGACAAAGGGGGAGAATGTTGAGTATGATTGGCATTGATGTCAAAGAATTTCACTAATAACAAGGGAAAAGTATAGCAATTCGGTGTAAATGGTCGATGCCATATTTAGTCGATGCTTAATTATGGTTGGCTCTTAAAAACTAGTCGAAAATGTCGAAACAAAAAGGTGGTCAATAGTCATACAAAGTTAGTCGGTGACGACCTATTGTATTATGGTCGAGTCCTTGTAAATTAAGTCAAGAGTCGACCCGTTGTCGATTGGTGCCGACCTCTTATATAATGGTTGAGTGGTCGAGCCCTTGTCAATTAAATAAATAGTTGATCTCTTGTCGATCATTGTCAGTCGAGTCGGAGTTAGAGATGTAGTCGGCAAGTTGGAGTCAGAATCAGAATTGTCAGGCAGAGTCAGAGTTACGAGTCAAAATCGTAGTCTGAAAGTCGGAGTCGGAGTTCGACATCAGAATCGGCAAGTCGGAATCAAAATGATGGAGTCGAGTTCGACATTGGAATCGGCAAGTCGGAGTCGGAGACGCTGAATTAAGAATGTATTTTTGAGATTCTGACTCCCGTCATCGGAATCGACCAGCTGGAATCAGAACGGCAGAGTCAGAATCGATGACGAATATCGACATATTATAAATCAACGAATAAGAAAGTCGGAGTCGACATGTCGGATTCGGGATTGCGGAGTTGAAGAGTTTCATAATTATGTTGTTAAACTCACAGGATAAAACAAAAAGGTAATTTCAAATTAGTTTTATTTGTGAAGGGTCACAATGAAGAATTGTGACTATCAGGTGAAGAGGCATGATTGAGGGTATATAAACAAGGCTTTAATCCTTCAAATAGTGTCTCTGTACATTCAAATAGCAAATCAGAAGGTGTACAGAAAACAAAGAACGCATAATCATTTAAAGGGTGGTTGGGAGGCACAAGGACAGGCTACAAAAGCCTGTAGGAAGTCGTAGCTTCCTTTTGGTTGTTGTTGGTAAACAGCGTGTCGTTGCATCCTTCAATTGTAGCTGGAAATCTTGGGTGTCGTTGCATCCTTCAATTGTAGTTGAAAATCTTGGGTGTTGTAGCATCCAACAAGTTGGTGCTTGCAAATACTTGTAAATATAATTGTGCAGTAATAGAAAGTGTTTGTGGTTTTCCGAAATTGGGTTTCCATGATAAAATTATGTGTTATGTTTCTATTGTTGATTTTGTTTTAAAAGTGATAAAAATTGAAGAAATATCTAATACCGATTCACCCCCCCTCTCAGTATTACTTGATTTTCCAACATGTTCATCCCATGAAAGAAATGGATCATATCAGAAATAATAACCAAGAAGAACTTTCAGATATGACATTTGGAACCGGGAATAGGCCTGAGAATAGATTTCTTATTCTTATTCATTTAGCCAAAGGCATTTTTATACTTTTATAAAGGGTCCACAAAATGACGTAAATCAAGCTAACTACCTAACTAATTGCATGCAGTTTGGAGGCTGAAAGAAAAACTATGCATATTCCCACAGTTCGAAGGCTGAAATATGCAACTAACTACCCATGATTCTGCTAGAGAGGTGGAGATGACCTTGGAGGGCGTGACCTTATATCCCACATCAGATTAGTTGTGAAATGCTTGGTTGATCAAGATAGAAAATTGTGTTTTCCCAACCCTCTAATCTCCAAGAATCCAAATATGTTTTTTCCCTATTTTGCTTCCTCCAAGTTGATTTGATGACTTCCAAATCACTTGGTTTATAAAAATGTGTATAATTTCACATGTAAATCATTAGTCAATTAGATTGAACTTTAGAGTACTATCCTCATAGCTTGAGTTGCAATAATTTTGTTAGATCCCTTTGATCATGTGAATCTTTGTAGGTTATTCTTTTGTACTAGAAATATATGTTTGTTTGAGCATTTATATCGTTTTATTTCTTGCTCTTATTGGGCTCACTATTAATTCTTCTACTTCGTGACAATGCTTACACACATATCCTTTTAAGTAAAGAAGCTTGAGAAGTTGTTTGGTTTATTATTATATGTGATTGTTAATGTACTTTACACCACATCTAATTGCTTCTACAGTGAAGACTCTGCTAGGTTGAATTGTTTCTACATTTAGAGAAGCAAGGTGCACTCTACAACTGAGGTGGAATAGAGGTGTGACCTTTGTGGCTAGGAACATTAATAAAGTTTAAAAGAATTGAGATGGGAAAATTTGAGAAAAAATAAACTTTAACTTAAATCCATTTTAACCTTGGATCTTTTAAGGAGTGAAATGTTTACAGCTCATTTTATTTTATCCCTTTGTGCTTAATAGATCCAAGGTTAAGATGGATATAAGCTAGTAGGTAATAGTTCCTTTGTTTGTCATAAGGGATTCATTGCAAGTAGTTTTCTTGTTATGTGTTTTAACACGACCAAGTTGTAATCCCTAATCCTAGCAACTCGATATTTTCCTTGGCCACTTCAATACTTACCTTTTAGATTTTTCTTTGAAAACGAGACATGCAAAATTTGGATTGTAGTTTGTGGTTACCTTGTTACTTGAGAGTTCCCTTCTAGGGATGGAGACACATAGAGACCATATCTTTAATAACAAAGCATTCCTAGACCCCCAGAAATAAAATTGAATTGGACAATTTGTGCTTACATTGTTACTTCAAAGTTCCCAACTTATAAGGTTAGACAAATGAAGATTTATATTTAATTTCAAAATGACATTCCAAGACTAGTGTCATTGGCAATTGGCAATTTTCATCTTGTGGCATTGACATGTGTCACATTTTTGCCACAAAGTTTTAACGCTAAAATTTACTTTGGGCCAATAAAAATTGAAGGAAATAGTTTTATAAATTTTATGGAACCCCAAGTTTGGTAACAATGGAGTGTGCATGCATGTTCAAGTTTCTTTTTTAATAAGATAAGAGTTTCACATTTGTGTGTTATAATGCTATAATTCCTATATATGATAATCATAGTCATTGAACCACGTTTAAGCAAATTATTTTTCAATGTTCTTAGAGTGCGCTCTCAAAATTTGAATATTCTTCAAATTTGTTTGATGTATCTTGTCACTATATTAAGATTTAGCATTTGTCCTATAACTTATAACAAATTTTGTTTATGCTATTTTTACGCAAATTTTGTTTATGCTAATTTTACGAGGCATATTTTTCATGGATTCTCAATAAATCATTATGCATGGTCCAAAATTAGATTATTGAATTGTAGAGTATGTGGCTTATATGTTCAATTATGACACTTTACCATTAAACCATTTAGAATGAAAATCTCAACCAATAATCTTTCACCAAGCCATTTGTATAGTTGGATGGAGATATGTTGTTATAAAGAGAGTGAAGTGAAGAACTCCCAACAATGAGACCTATGTTCAAATCTTAGAGAGTAGATTCAACACATAGATGTATCTGTGTGTTGGGTGTTGGAGATTGTTATAGCAATTTTTTTATATTTTTTTTCTCATAGACAAAATGCACCTCTTTATTCCATTAAAAAGTGCATAAAAGAGAATTTAATGATATGAAAAAGTGTCATAAACATGTTAGAAGGGTCATCACTATGTTTAGGTGCCCTTCAAAATTTAAATTCAAGGGCAACATTGATCTAGTGGGCTAAGGGTGCTATGTTACCTTGTACGCGGATTCAAAATTTAATAACCCTCCACATTGGTGATGGAAATAGTATTATGCTAGCTTGTATTTGGGTTGAAAATTTAATAAACCTCATGGCTACAATGGGCAATGTACTATGCCAACATGTAAGTGGATTTGAAAGATTATTAAACTTAAATGGATTTTATGTGAATTTCAACATTATTATTAGTAAGGAAATAGAAGAGGGAGTAGTTTAACTATTAAACTTTTTGGATATATTTTGGTAGTATATTAGTCTGTTTTGGTCCTTATTTAATTATGGTTGTATAAAGGTCCAAAAAGTTGTGATTTGGCTATATATATATATATAAATAATGAACTTCACTATTTTATTTTTATTTTTATTTAGTTATTTATTTTTGAGTCTATATTATGTTAATGTTGTATTATATTACATATGTCTCCCAAACTATATTGTAAAAAACACAAATAATGCATTAAAATAATGTTTGATTGAAGGTTCCTATATAATGACAACTTATACCATAGAAATGCAAATATTTTACAACTATGCATCAACCTCGAAATTTAATGTCTCAAAAGGCATTTTTTGAGTTTTACAACATATTTGATGATTAATGTAAATGTAGAACATTTTTTTCCCTTTTTTTTATGTAAATGTAGAACATAAAAATAATTTGTTACAAAAATTTTAAAATATATTTTTTTACATCTAGATATAAATATTTACATTTACATATATACTTTGTTACACATATACTTTTCCAATCTACCTTCTTTAACGTAAATGATTGTATGTCGCTTTTTAAGGGTTCCATTTATGGACTTCTTTTTAGATTTCATTTAAGCTTTTAATGTTTTCTCAACATACTAGTTAGTTGCCAGTTTATTTTGAAATTAGTTTTATGGAATTTCTTTATACTACATATTGATGATAAAATAAAAGTTTTCATATTAGATAGAAAATGAAATCGAGTTTTTCATATTTCGCTATTTTGTTTGTTTAGTGGAGACACATCAAGCTTTTTTTATTTGGGTTTGGTACAAATTAATTAAATATTACTTAAAGTTTATTTGAAAAAAAATATGAAAAAAAATGCAAGATATTGAAAATTGAAAAGTTATGACTAGCAATTTTTTTCTTCTTCTAATATTGTGTAATTTACATAATTAAAATATGGACAAAGATTATTTCATTGTGGTTTTATGTTATTAGAACTGAATTTTATGGTTTTCTACATAATTTATCCATTATGGGTTTTTACACTAGGGATTACATGACCTTGTATTTGATACATATCATGGGTGTTGTTAGATGAAGTTTAATTATGAAGTATACACTTTTCCTATGAAAGTATGAGTTGAACATTTACTTCATTCACAAAAGACAATATTCTCTGTTCTCTTACCAAAAAAATCATGCTATAAACTTTAATTTATATTCCCTTGCCTTTTTTAGCTTTAATTTAATTTATTTTATTTTACCTGTTTGTTGTGGCAATGTAAATTATTTACATTAAACATAAATGGTGTCTAAGAACATCTTGCATGGGGCACTGTGCATTGGTGGTTTCTATGCTAGCTTGTAAGCAATGGATTTCAAAGCCAACCTATAAATTGGGATTGCAAAACCATCATGTACGTGTGAGTAGATTTCAAATATAAGCCACCGTAGAAGTAAATTCCAAAGATTAATAAACATAAATGTAATAAATGTGAAATTTGAAATCGTTGATGGGAAATAGAAGAGGGGTGACATTTGTTAAGGTCGTAGGGAGATGAAAAAATAAGGAGAGGAGATAAGCATATTTTGTTATGGTCTACAATTCTAGGAGATCAAGTAAAGAGAAGTGACATCCCTTGGCTTGCCTAAAGCCAAACCAAGAAGAAAATATAGGAGAGTAGCGTTGAATAGATTTTGTACTTTGTTTACTATTCTATATTTTCTGTCTTTTGCTTTGAGCATGGCTATGCTTATTTGATTTTACCTTCTATTTTGTGTGGTTTTCTATTTTCCATTCTTTCTTTTCTTTTTTAATTGTCATGGTTCTATTTTGTGTCTCTTTTATTTGTTTGAGCTTGCTTTGTTCATTTTTGTTTTGAGTCTAGTTTGTTGGGTTTTGAAGGGAGCATGAGATATTAAAGTCGAAGAAGTGGGTATCACTGGGTGGGCAATGACAAAGGCATAGAAGGTATGTATTATTTTATTGGTATATAATTTCTTTTATGGCAATGTAATTCATTACATCATATTGGAATATTTCATCATGTTTTGTTTTGTCCTAAAGTGTAGATGTAGAGCTACAAATCCAATAAATAGATGCAAAAGAGTGTACATGCCATGGAATTTCATTACTGTAGGTAAGTTTAAAGGTTCTTTGGTTTCATTCTACCTGATGAAATACTTGTTTTAATCATTTAGCACTTTGTTTTAAGTTTTATAAATTTTTTGAGTGGCATAGATCTTTATTAGGTGCAAATTTATTTAGATATGAGAGATTAAAAACTCATGGGTATGTTTAATAACATCAAGCTTAAAATGGGCATGTACAATTTTTATTTACCCTTTTCATAATCCAATTCTATGTGAGGATTTGAAAATTTTTAGAATCTTCAATGCTACTAGCTTTAGTGATGTTAGATTGGGGTTTATCATTTTTGTGGTGCCAATCATTTTTCTTGGAATTTATAGGGTTTTATTTCCTTGGTTTTCTTGGGGATTTATAGGGTTTATTTTCTTGGAACTATTGTCAATTCAATAGGTAGATGTTAGCTTAAATCCATCTCAGGCCTAAGAAAAAAGAAGCATTGGTATGTTCAATAATGTTAGAGTTTAGGTCTATGCTAGTTTTTTTTTTCGGATTTTTATTTCAATTCCATTCTAAATATAGTCACTGTTGACTCAAATATTCGTCACCTATCTTACTAGCCTCCAAATTGTTGCAAGGCATATATATAACACATAATACTATAATAATAATAATAGGTGGCACCCCAAAAAGTAATGATGTTATCATGGGAGAAGAAATTTGTTTAGATTATTGCATGGTAGATTTCATCTGCAATTTCGGATTGATTGTATATCATGACTACAATTTTATTTGGTTACATTGTATATCATTTGGGATCTTCTCATCAAATTGGCAAAGGGTGATAGTGTAAAGAATTTTTAATAGTCAAAACCTAATGTGTGATGAGAATTTGCATCAACTTTTCAATGGTTTGATAGCCCTTTATTATGCAACAATTATTTTATTATATTTTGGGAGATGATTGGTATTATAAGGCTTATATATATAAAACCAAGTTTATGTAGAACTTTGGTAAGACCTTAACTTTATACTTGACCTAGCAATACGTGTTTTAGCCCTATCAACATTATGGTTAAAGTGATAATCATTTGGATTGAGCATATATTATATGCAATTTATATTTGTTGGTGGGTCATTTCGAATGTTGTGAAAGGTGGTAGAATGGATTTAACTGCATTTATTCATGCTTTGATTTGGCGTCACGATTGAAATGTATGGAAAGATCATGCACTCATTTAATAAGCTGTCAATAGTGGCTTATATGGTAAAGGTTGGTTTTGTAGTAATCTTGCTTGGCTCCATGCTTAACATACTTGTGTCGTTTTCATTGGTTGATGGACGGAGTATTATGGAAAGTGTTCCTAACGTGAAAAACATTGAAACTTGACATAAATGTTGCAGTAAGTGGGTTGTTAATGCTCCACTTCTCGACTTTTCACCAGTGAATGAGGTTTGTTTTACCATTCCTACTTCAAAATTTACCCTTCCATTCTCTGAGGTTTGCATTGAGGACAATAACCGTTTTGTTGTTGTATAAGGAAGGTCATCGAAAGCTTAGAAAGATATGTTAAGCAAAACTTGTATCAAATATTTAGCTTGTAAGGTAGTTTATTCTGGCTCTGTTCGACTGTCTTTCTGCTTGCATTTTTCCTTGCATTTTTCCTTACCCTGCTCCTTTGTAGAAAAATAATTTGTATGGAGATATGAATGTGATGGTTGGTATTCTGCTTTGAATTCGAAATGTTTTCCTAAGTAATAAGTTTCAGTTTGTTGGTTGAGTTTATAACCTTGAACGAGATTATTGCTTTCCCTTCAATCGTTATTCTATTACCTTAGCTCAGTTCAGATATTCATAGTGTGAGATGATTACATTTTTTTGTTAACTAGGTTGTGACCGAAAAGAGTATTAGTTTCATGAAGAGTTAGGGTTTTTTATTGTCTTCGCATCAACATAATTAAATTCGTTGAGATTTGAAACTTATACCCTTGACTAAACACAACAATATTCCTCGCTAGGGTTTTTGTTTGCAATGTATTGGTTACCGGTGCCACCTTTGGAGTCCTAGCTTTACTATTCATATCAGTGATTATTATCAGTCTTAATCTAAAGGATTTTTGTTGGTAAAAGAAGTAATGAACGTGGTTTTTAATGAAGGATGGAGGAAGAAATAAACACAAAGATTATGCAGAATGAGCTATGGCTCTTCAATCTTTATTGATAAAGGAAGATCAACTAATTCATTACAAACCAAATCTGAATGTGCATTTAAACACTTATGGAAACCCTAAAAAGTCTAACCTATCTTTTGCATGCATGCAAAGCATGTTGTTGCATGTTTTATTAACTGAACTTCTAAATATGAACTAAAATAAAAGCTAAAGCTAAAGCTAAGCTAACAGAAGTAATTACTATTTCTAACACTCCCTCTTAATTACCACTGCTGACTACTGCAGCTTTTACAATGCCTAACTTGTCTCTATGGGTTTCAAAAATTTCTTTTTCCAATGGCTTTGTGAATATGTTAGCGAATTGGTCAATCGATTTACAATGCTCAACATGAACTTCACCATTGTTAACAAGTTCTCTTATCAAGTGATATATGGTATCAATGTGCTTTCTTTTATGGTGAAAAACATGGTTCTTAGATAGAGCGATTGCTGAATTGTTGTCACAATAGATTGTTGTTGTCCTTCTTGTTTCTGTTGAATACCTTCTAAAACTCTGCGTAATTAGACTGCTTGACATGTTGTTGATGTTTTTGCTACATACTCTGCTTCTGCTGATGAAAGCATCACAATGGGCTGCTTCTTGGATGCCCATGAAATCACCCCTGATCCAAGATGAAAAACATGACCGGAAGTACTCTTCCTATCGTCCACATTTCCTGCAAAATCACTGTCAGTGAAACCTGTCAAAACATCATACTCAATGCTTGAGTATAAAATTCTATAGCTTGAAGTCCTTGCAACATATTGTAAGATCCTTTTGGCAACTTGCCAATGCGAGTCTTTAGGAGACTCCATGAACCTGGAAATCAAGCTGACATCATACATAATATATGGTCTTGTAGTTGTGAGATACATGAGACTTCCTACAAGTCTCTTAAACAATGTTGGATCTACTTTGGGACTGTCATCTTCTTTTTTCAACTTTGTACCTACTGCCATTGGTGTAAGTGTCATTTTGCAATTAAGCATTCTCAATCGCTTAAGAACTTCATTAGCATATTTACTTTGAGAAATAAATATACATTTTTTCTGATTGTTCTACTTCTAAGCCAAGAAAGAACTTCATTAATCCAAGGTATGTCATCTCGAACTCTTTCTCCATAACTGCCTTGAACTCATCTACTGATAGGTCACCTGTAAAAATCATATCATCAACATATAAGCAAACTATCAAAATATGTCCTTGTTGATTTACCTTTGTGTAAAGTGTTGGTTCGCTGTTGTTTTTGCTAAAACTATTTTTTATCAGATAAGAATCAATTCTGTTGTACCAATCTCTTGGAGCTTGCTTGAGCCCATATAGAATTTTCTTCAACTTGTAAGATTTGTCTTCATGTTCTTTGATTCCATACCTGTGTGGTTGCTCCACATAAATTTCTTCTTCAAGAATGACGACTTGACATCCATCTGATACACTTTCCATCTGTTTTGAGCTTCTATTGCCAGGACTACTCTTACTGTGTCCAATCTTGCCACTGGTGCAAAAGTTTCTCCAAAATCAATTCCTGGTTGCTGCGAGAAAGCTTTTGCTACTAACCTTGCCTTGTACCTATCAATCTCACCTTTTTCATTGAGTTTGCTCTTATAGACCCACTTCCAACCAATGGGTTTCTTATTTTTTGGCAGGTCAACTAGATCTCATGTAACATTTCTCTCAATGGAATCTATCTCTTCGTCCATAGATTTTACCCAATGCTCTTCTTTTACTGCCTCTTCATAAAACATAGGTTCAGTAGCAATAAAAGCATAATTGGTATTTGCATCCAATTCATCATAAATATCTTCCAATCTTCTATTCTTTCTATTACTGTGATCAGATTCATTACCTGATTGCGGACTTGATGCTTCACCTCAAACTGAGTTTCTAGGTGTTCTTGCTCGAGTATTTTCTACTGTTGAAGATGCTACTGGACCCTGTTGTCGAATCAGCTCCTCTTCTTCTTCATCTTCTGGTTGGGGTATTGCAGCTCCCACAACATTATCTATGGTTCCATTCCATGACTCTTCCTCCTTGAACAACACATCTCTACTGAAGATAACCTTTTTGGTAATAGGGTTATACAGTTTGTAGGCTTTAGATTCTTCACCGTATCCAAGAAAGATACATTTCTCATTCTTGTCATCTAGATTTTTTCTTAGTTGTTTAGGAAGATGAGCATAAGCAACGCAACCAAATATTCTGAAATGAGAAATATTACAACTCATACCTTTCCATGCTTCCTCTGGTACTTTGTTCTTCACGATTTTGGTGGGAGATCTGTTTATCACATGAACAACACAAGCCACTGTGTCTCCCCAAAAATCATGGGACAAGTTTCTTCCTTTCAGCATGCTCCTTGCCATATTCACGATGGTTCTGTTTTTTCGTTCTGCAACACCGTTCTGCTGAGGTGTATATCTTGTAGTGAATTGCCTCTTGATTCCATGATATTTGTAGTAATCATGAAATTCCTTTGAGTCATACTCTCCCCCTCCATCTGATCTCAATACTTTGAGTTGATAACCACTCTGTTTTTCAACCAGAGCCTTAAATTCCTTGAACTTTCCAAAAGTTTCAGACTTCTGACAAAGGAAATAGACCCATGTTTTTCTACTAGAAATCATCAATAAATGTAAGAAAATAATAGCTTCCACCAATTGACTGTTTCTGCATTGGACCACGTAGATCAGTATGAATAAGTTCTAGAGGTGCATGTGCCCTTCGAGACATACCTTTAGGTAAGCTATCCCTGTGATGCTTTGCAATGATGCAACACTCACAACTGTTTGTTGGCTTCTTCATAGGAGGTAATCCTTTTACCATCCCTTTCTGCTACAACAACTTGAGACCTCCAAAGTAAAGATGTCTATATATGAAATTCCATAACCAATAATCATCCATGCATGTGGCTTTTTGAGCAAAAGAGCTTACCTTGCTTCTGCAATTCATGACTAGTGGATACATCCTTTTCCTAGTCACTTGTACTTTGATGATCAACTGTCTATTTGGGGGTTTGTCATAGATTTCATAGTCTGATCCATCAAAGACAAGTCTGTATTTATTTTCAGTAAGTTTTCCAATGCTAAGCAGATTATGCTTCAATCCCGGAGCATAATATACATCTGTGGTTGTCTTTTGTTGGCCTTGTTTGGTCAGAATGTTGACAACTCCTTTGCCAAGAACTGGAACTACCTCATCTGTGCCAACTTTGAACTTTGACCTCTATCTTTACTGATACATCTAGGTCTGCAATTAGACCTCTATCACCTGTCATATGGTTACTGCAGCCACTATCTAAAAGCCAAAGTCCCTTTGGGCTTTCGTGTGCAGCATGACATGTAAGAAATAACATATCTTATTTATTCTCAAAGGTATTAGTCACATTAGCATTTTGTTTTTCCTAATCATACTTTTTCTTTCTACATTCATGAGCATAATGGCCAAATTTATTGCAATAATAACACTTAACATTAGATTTATCTGACCTTTTTTTGTCGTAGGTCCTGCCTTCATGGTTATGATCGCGATCTTGATCTTCCTTGCCATTACTTCGGCCACCTCTTCCACTTCCTCTTGATCCTCCTCTGCCTTTGCCTCTTCCTCTACCTTTTGAGAAGGAGACTTGTGCTTTGAAAGCACTCTCCAAAGAGGACTCTTCATTCCTGTTGATTCTGGATTCATATGAAAGTAGCGATCCGTTCAACTTGTCTATGGAGAGAGTACTCAGATCCTTTGCTTCTTCAATCGCTGCAACTTTTAGATCAAATTTGTGGGGTAGGGATCTCAGAACCCTTTCAACCACCCTTTAATCTTCGATTTTTTCACCATGGGTATTTAACTTATTAACAATCCCCATGACTTGGGTCATGAAAGAATCTACTGAGTCTGATTCTTTCATCTTCAAATCTTCAAAATCTCTTCTTAGGTTTTTGAGTTTAGCTGTTTGTACCTTACCAACACCCTGATAATTGGTCGCCAAGGTTTCCCATGCTACTTTAGCATGCAATGAAGCTGATATCTTTGGAAATACGTTGTTATCCAAAGCATTCATTATGTGATGCAGTGCCTTTGCATCCTTCTTCTTGTGAATTCTTAGAGTATCATTTTCTCCATTTGATAGGGCTTGATAGATTACGTCATCTGTTGGTTCGGAATAGCCATTCACGACATATTCCCATACATCTTCTGATTTGAGATAAATCGCCATCCTCGTAGCCCAGACATCGTAGTCCTTTTTCCCCGTAAGAGGAGAAATCTGTGACTGATTGTTATTGCTAGAAGCCATAGATGCTGCAGAGTCTTTCACTGGCTTTAAAAAAAAAAACAATCTCCCTCCTTTTTTAATAATAATGACTCCTCTTCACTTCCTTAAAAATAAAAATAAAAAAGACTTTTGTAAAAAAAATCTCTTCTACTCTTGTAAAAGACTTTTGTAAAAAAAATCTTACTTAAAGCATCTCATAAAAAAATAACTTCGTGAAAGTACTAACTTCATGGAATAATTTCCGCGCCTCATGAAATTTTCGCGCTTTGGCCTATAGCGAGGCCGCAAAAATTCCCAAATATATTTCTGCACTTTGGCCTATAGTGAGGCCACGAATATGTTTATATATTTTTATTTTGAAAGTTTGCCCAATATTTTCGTGCCTCTATGTAGGGGAGGGGTGCCAAAAATTTCTGCACTTTCTTTTTCAAATTTCTTTGAAGCTACGGCTTCTCCTTGCTCCGATCAATTAATCTTCTTCCAAGCTCTAATACCAAACTGAATGATGGAGGCAGAAATAAACACAAATATTATGCAGAATGAGCTACTTCTCTTCAATCTTTATTGATAAAGGAAGATCAACTAATTCATTACAAACCAAATCTGAATGTGCATTTAAACACTTATGGAAACCCTAAAAAGTCTAACCTAGCTTTTACATGCATGCAAAGCATGTTGTTGCATGTTTTATTAACTGAACTTCTAAATAGGAACTAAAGTCAAAGCTAAAGCTAAAGCTAAGCTAACAGAAGTAATTACTATTTCTAACATTTAACCACATAAAGACATTGGTATCATGCATTGTGTTAATAAGGTTATAGCTCGAGCAAATCACGTAATGTGCACCAAATTTGGGTGCAAAGTCATGCAGTTCAATTTTTAAAAGGCATGTGTAAATTTGGGTTGGTATAGTTTGTATCTTTGTTCAAAGATTGATTTGCAGTCAAGCTTTCATAAACCCTGTCGACTATGAGTTGCGATGAAGCATTTGTTCTCTCGCTTGGTAATTATGTTAATGTTGAAACTATAAAATTGATGAATATCGATCCTTGAGTATGATACTCAGACTTCTCGTTTAAGGGATTACTTCCAATCTATAAATCATGGCCTCAGTTGTAAGCCTGTGAAATCAAAATTTCCTCTCAAGAGACTGGAGAAATGTCTCAGTTTTAAAATACATAGAAATTAGGAGTGGATTATTTGACTATAAGGAATTCAAGTTACAAAAGTATTAAAACCCTAGTCATAATAGAAGCAAATCTCTGCATGATTCACCCAGAATCTAGCGATGCTTCAAAAAGCATTCATTTAAGGATATTTTGTTTACTATAGGTTGAAACAAATCTTGTTTCACTGACATATACTTTAACTTTATTTAAGATCTGAGAACAAATGAGGATTATGAAGAATTTTGAAAATATATTGATCGTTACATGAGTTATAGCTGGGATGTATTTAACTTAGAATATTTTGATCATAGTCTTTTCGATCTCATAGATTGGTTGTCAGATTAATGAATGGTTGGGTCATGGATACAAATTTGACACTCAATAATCTCAGAAGTCAAAGTAAAACTCAAGAAAGGTTTTATAAATTAATTCTGGATATAAATCTTAGAAGAAATAATGATATGGGATGGACAAGGTTCTGTCTAAGACAACCGATTTTGGTCTCAATGCATACTTGAAGTTTCAGTTGTAAAAAAAAATCAATTATTCATTGTTTCTTCAAAGCTACAATGATATTGTTATATGAATCTGGATACGAGTGATATAAAAAGATTGTGTGTAATGCAATAAAGATTGTCATAAGCCTGAATTGCTTATTTTGAGTCAATTCTAAGAATTATTTGATTCATAAATTAATTTTGAGTGAATATGGCTACTACACTTTACATGATTGTGTGAAGACTTCAAACTTATGATAAAGTTGATGATATTGATTGTCATTTAAATGGATGATAAAATGTTGTTTGAGATGGATTGTTTGAACAAGCATCATACTCATTCCCCTCATTCCCTTATACCAGTTTATTCATCAAATTCCACTCATATTCCCAATTATTTCCTTTTCCCTTGTTTGATAAAAGATGATAGAAATGGATGTGCATAGTTTATGAAGTGAATTATTTTAGACATGTGATGATGTCCCTCTCCCCTGTTTCCTTGAAATCTGTTTGCATGTATAATTAACTGTTGTACTACAAAGCCATTTATAAACTATTGAATTGCAATTTTATTTGATATGATTTTTTGTTGTTTGTACTTATACTAATCTCACTTTATATGACCATTAAATGATTTCCTTCAGTAGAGGTGGGGGTAGGAACAATAGAGGAAATAGAGGAAACCAATAGAGAGGCCAACAACCTCATTGTCAAAGAGGAGGGAAAATAGGAGGTAATAAGAGGATGAGGTTCTCAATCCATTTTGATGCATATTCTAATGAGTTCCATCAAATACTATAGATTGGTTTTCTTAATTTAGCTGGACAAGGTCAAATACCTCTTGTACATCCCTATGTAATCCCCCATGCTCAATCTCAACCAAGTATAGTTGGAGAGCATGTTCCACCACATGTTTCAATGCAACTAGATCCTCATAATGATGATGGACGGAACCAAACTGTTCTAAATCAACCTTCTGGCATTCATGGTTGGCCAACTCTTTCACTACCACTTCTAAATATGCCTCCTCTTAAGTAGCATCCTAGAGTGATTTATGTAGCTTCCCAAGCTCAACCTTTGCATCTAGTTGAAAGCCCAAAATCCTTCCCAAACATGTCACTCAAGTGACCAAGGGAAAAAGGCTTGTAAAACCTGCAAGTTCAAGCTCCTATGAGGCTTCATTTCACTTGTTTACCTCTCACCCTTTTCGGCCAAAAGCCAATGTGGAAATCATAGAAAATACGCCAGTTGATATGCAATCAATAAATGAAAAGGCATAGTCAATTTGGAAAGGGGAGCAATTACTAATAAAATGCACTTCAACTCGAAGTGAGCAGAGACCAACTGCTTCTCACAAAGCTAATGGATTCTGATATGTTTATGCAGATTTATTTTTTACTTATGTATATATTTTGTTTATGATTGAAGAATTGGTTGTTTTACTATGTTTAAAGTTATGGACAAATCAATGATCATGGATGACAGATTTAGATACTTTGGGGACAACTTGAGGCATATTGTATTGCTCAGTTTCACTTTATATGGATGAGGATGCCTGAGTGGGGTACATCCTAAGTAGGCCTGTAATGCCCACTTTGATACATTTGATTGACTAGACTATTGAGGGAACTGATATCGAAGTGACCCGGTTAAATAAACTTGAACAATATGTTATGCTTCAAATTTTTATTGGATGGACAATGTTGATTAACCAGTAGATGATGAATATGCTCAATTGACTAAGAAACATGATGATGGTATATATGAATGAAGGAAAGAATACGTTTGATTCCATAGATGTGAATAAATGATATTGATTTAAATAGAATTGAATAAAGATAAAAATGCATGATGATATTATTTTTATGGTGCAGTGCTACTAATGTGCACTTTGAGTGTGTGCAATAGCAGGTAAAACGAATTACCGATCGAATCTCAATGGAATAAAAGGGGTCATAAGAATGAGAAATATGCATAGGTGTAAGACGATGGACTATCATCCCTAAAATAGTATTCCACGCACGGGTCGGAAGTCGTCTCAGCTCACCCAGGGAAGTGTGTGCCATACGGGAGAGGCCACAACGATTTGGTCGCGTACGATGTGTTGAGGGGCGTGTAATAAATAAGATATTATTCCTCAATCGCCATTAGTCTCCATGGAAGTGTAGTCGGAAGATCACAGTAATGATTCATGATCGCTACATAGTACTCTCCACACAAGGAAACTGAAGTTGTTGGAAGGACCCATAGAAGTGGTACCTAGACAACGGCAGGAAAAGGAAGATTTACATTCTTTCATTAAAACATTTAGGCATATATATATAGATATATATATATATATATTAAATGTTGCATATGTAAATATTAAATTGAGGATAATTGAATGAAAGAGCATTTTAAATTAAGAGATTATAGAAAAAGGGGAAAGATATGCATTAGCTTTTAAAAAAATGAATTAGAGATAACTAATTTTGGAGCAAATCTAGACTAGAAAATATCTAGAGTTTAATTCCACATGCACCCACTGATATAGAGATTGAGTTTTTTAGACTAGGGAGACAACTAAGAGAGAATTAATGAACTTATGTGCACTAGTATGTGAGAGTGACACTTGTTGCATGAAAATGAATATTAGAGAATTAATAAATTAAATTAAATTGTGCATGAAAGGACACATGTCGTGCAAGACTTTTTCTATTTAAGAAAGAGAGAATGAAGAGAAAAGAATCTCTCTTTCTCCCTAATGTTGGATGGAATTTGTAATGGAAGTTTGCATTTGAGTGTGGTTCGTAGGATTTTACTTGATAACTGCTATGGGGATTGGGAGAGCCCATCGGAGAGGGAAGGTTTGTATGTTCTTATGACCCCGATTTGCTTGGGGGATCGAGAGGAAGGAGAGTACTTCTGGTAAGGTAGGGAGGTCAACTAAGGGGTTAGTCGGTAATAGTGTGAGAGTTGCTTGGATCATGTGGAAACTACTTCAAGGACTTCGACAAACACAGGATCGACCATCACGGAACAGGTTCTTTTTAAAAAAAAATTATAAGTTTTGTATAAATTTTTAAGGAAGATTTATATTGAAGTAATTTATTTGATGATGCAATTTACATTTCAATTATGGAAACTATATATTTGTTTATAGTTCTGGATAAGGTGCCGGGGAGGACCTTACATTTTGGTATCACAGCCAGGCTCGAACCTAAATGGAACCAGAAATATTACTTCCCTTTGCATGCCCTTTTTATTCATAGATTCATTTGAAGTCAATTTATGTGATAGATCCGATCTATAATTTTGTGATTATATCGTTTTTGGCAATTACTGAACCCCCACAGCGTAGATCTACTGTGTTTGCATTGATTTTGAAACCATTGAACCTTTCCTGTACTGATCTGTTGCATTTACCATTGATTATTAATTTTTTGCTACTGTGAGTTCATCTACTTAATAGGGTTCGGTTCAACTTCCTTTAGTTTGAGTTTCTCCATAGAATCATTTAAAAATTACCTCTCTGTATTAAAACTGATTTTGAAGGAGTGATTCGGGTATATAGATTCTGGGAAAACAACAAAGCTTCGACCTGTTATATAGACCTACATTTTTTTTAGGAAGCTATGAAGTTAATGTTGCCTTATAAATCTATGTTGAAGTTGTTTGGGAAGTGATAAGTCTCGATCGGTCAAGTAACTCTGTAATTATATCAATTCTAGAAGTCTATTGTACAAATCGGTTATGTAAACTTGTACACGCCCATTATCATAAGGATCTGCATCTCGGTATGGGTTTGGATCATCTCGGCTAACCTAGGTGGTTGCTATCGACATGGAACTGGCCCTCCTGTAAATGATAGCGGGTTTGACTGTTTGGCTACAACTACTGGGCTATGTGATGGGTAAATCCCCTTTCAGTGTCATAGAAAGGATTTAAATGAAGTCTGGTCCGCAAATTTAGAGGGAGGGATATGCATATGGCTCCGGGGGCCTTAAAATTGCTAGTAACACACCTGGAATTTTAGCTACTGAAAGGGTGGCAAGGTGGCTTATAAATAAGCAAGTCACCATATGTGGTTATTATCAAGATCTAAACAAACTTAAAGTCTTTTAAGTACCGTGAGTATAATTTTTTTTAGCCTACATTTTAAGGGGAGCAGGAAATCCAAGTATCGTCATTTCCTTTGAATGAATGAAAGAAAGATTCATTATATACTTAATTATAAGGCTCAAAGATTCAGTGTAGATGTTATTCTGTGGATGCATTGATTTCAGTGTATGGACTCATAGATTTCAGTGTATGGGGTTTTTTATTGCATATTTTTCAGTGTAGATGTTATTCTGTAAACGCATTGATTTCAGTGTATGGACGCATAGATTTCAGTGTATGGGGTTTTTTAATGCATAATTTTCAGTGTAGCTGTTATACCATGGACGCATTGATTTCAGTGTAGATTTCCTGGATGCATAAATTTTAGTGTGGATTTCATCGATGCATAAATTTCAGTGTATATGTTAATGTTTGAATTTTTTAATATAGAGTCTAAACTAGAAATGGAAGATCTGCATGCAGAAGATGCTATGAGACAAACTGGCGAAGAACCAAAAATACAGAACGTCGAACATTGTAAAACATATCAAGGAAGAAAATCTTACGAAATTACAACAAAAGAACGAGAAGAAGACTTGAAATGAAAAGCAGAAGAACAAAAATAATTTCGAAAAAGGAAGTTGGACGAAATGACAGCAGAAGAACGAGAAGAACGAAGAAAACGAAATGCAGATCGACAAAAAGAATATCGAAAAAGAAAGTTAGACAAATTGACAGCAGAAGAACGAGAGGAACAAAGAAAATGAAACGTTGATCGACAAAGAGTGTATCGAGAGAGAAAGTTGAAACAGTTGGAAGAACAAAGAAATCAAGTTGCAGAACAACAAATAAATCAAAATGTACGAAATGACGAAATGACGACAGAAAAAGGAGAAGAACGAACAAAACAAAACGCAGTTCAACAAAAATAAAATTGAAAAAAAAATTAGGCGAATTGACAGCAGAAGAATGAGAAGAACAAATAAAATAGAACATTGATTGACAAAGAGCGTATCGAGAGAGAAAGTTGAAGCAATTAGAAGAACAAAAAAATCAATTTGCAGAACAACAAATAAATCAAAATGTACGAAATGACGAAATGACGGCAGAAGAAGGAGAAGAACAAACAAAACAAAATGCAGATCAACAAAAAGAGAATCGAAAAAAAAAGATAGGCGAATTTTCTCTATTTTCCAGTTTAACAATTTACTCAATCGTAAATACTTATTACTTACATTATCATAATCCTCGTAAATGTATATGTGTTTTCAACTTAACATATTCCTTACAATGTTGATCAAACTCCAGTTTTGTGTCACCGCCCATGATTGAAACCATCCTAGATCCAAATCCTAGGCTCTATCAAGCGCCGAGAGGGGTCAAATCTCTCGAGGTGCAAACCTCTCTTCTAAAAGCTCTTTGCACTCAAAGAGCTTTTAGAAGAGAGGTTTGCACCTCGAGAGATTTGATCCCTCTCGGCGCTTGATAGAGCCTAGGATTTAGATCTAGGCTAGTTTAAACCTATAATTAAAGCAACAGTGTAAGGTTCGAATAGTAAACTAGTATCCTCATAATTTCTACCCGTCAATTTGACTACCTCCCTCTGTTCTTCCTATGTAGCATGACAGCCATTCATCCCAATTATTTGTGCACCCCCCGTTCATCTAATTGATTGTCGATCGATTAGACTTAACATATGCCAATTCTGTGCGAAGTTATCTTCCAGTGTTTAAATAATAGTGTTTCCTTGAGTTGAATGTGTAAATAATAAGTAAATTCCTTTATATTAAACTGCACATTCAAATAACTAGTCCAAGACTATATTCATCTATCCTTAATCTCAACAATGTTAGTGATATGTTCCCTTGACAAGTAGTCGAAGACTGCCAGAATGTCGTCCTGTAGACCAAATTGTCTTTTGTTGGAAAAAAATAAATACTAATACTTGCAAGTTCCTCGATATACTTATGACTGTATGGAGATCTCGTCTTATTCCCAAGTTATTTTCATTCAATATTGTTTTATATTATATAAATGAATAGCTTGTATACTTGATCCTACTAAGCTGTATTTACCATCCAAGAATCTTAATATATTAATTAAAATTATATTTTAGACCCTATTATTTGAAAGGGAAAGAGATTAGAATTCGATACTAATTAAATTCATGTATGGGACTTTTTGAATTTTTCTTCATTTCGAAAGAAAAATATTATAAATTGATGCTATTTAAATTCACATATTGGACCTTAGACTTCGCCTTGAAAGAAAAGAGATTGATTTAGATGTTATTCAAATCTATATATTAGACTTCTATGTATGGAAGGAAAGAGATTTAAAAAAAAGTAATTGTTATTTAAATTCATAATTTAGATTCCTTTATATTTGAAACGAAAAAACCATTTCAATTATAGTTATTCTCTTCTTATAGAAAATGGTGAAATTATTTTATGGAAGAGAGTGGATTGACAAATGGGGCATCCAAGTTCCTATTTGACAATTAACTATTGTTTAGAATTAGGAGAGGTTACATACAATTACTAAATTGGAGGATCTAACGAAGACATTATTCTTAATTGTTACTATAATTACTATTATGAAACCGGTATGAAGTATGTTGAAGGACTAACTGAAATTGGATAAGTAGATTTTCTTTTGGTAATATTCTTGTTAAATCTTTTAATTAGATAAAACTATAGATTGTTAAATGGGAATACTTGTATATCGATAATTTTATCAATAGGATGAAGACGACATGTAAGACGTAGGTTATTCATTGGTAAAAAACAACACACTACTTTTTAAGCAAAACTAGAGATACTACACTTTGGTATGATTTTTTAAAGTCTTTCTTACAAACTTGTTTGGTATGATTTTGAAAGTCTTTCTTACGAACTTGATTGTGGGTCAATCAGGAAGGAAGAAAGTGACTAAGAAAGATTGCTTCCTTAGCTAAAATGAAATCATGACGCTAACTAAGATCAACTAATGTTGGTTGGGTTACATGGAGGAAATATGGGTGATATTGGTCATTGTTGTTAAATATCATATACAACAAGGGAAATAGTAACAATTATAAAGAGCCAAGAATATGTCAACTAAGAAAGGAAATTGTTGTATAGAGACTATATCAATAACATAAATTTGAATTTCAAGGAAAGTGTCCCTGAAGAAAGGGAAAACTTTCCTACATAGCCATAATGAGAAGACAAGTAGATGGATATATATGTGGTGAATTTACTAAATGACGGAAAATCGATAAGTTTTAAATGGAAAGACACCAAGATGCTCATATTTACGAAACTTTGATGGATTGTCAAGGAAGTGAAATGGACTTGAAATTTGAAAAACGAGATATCAATGTTACTAGCATGAGGAGTTGATCCCAATGACACTAATTTTCCAACATGCCAATGTTGTTAAAAAAAATGAAAAAGTACAAAATCGACGTGACCATGAAAACGGTAAATGAAGAATTCTTAATTGGGAAGTTCCACTGAAAGGGCCAAATGAAGATGATTTTAGCAAAACGAAGCATGGAGACGATCAACACAATGAACTGAACGCAATGAAGCTAACTAGAGGACATGGTCAGGCCTTCATGAAAAGATGACTAACCCTCGAGATGGAACTCGATGAGGATAAGAAAACACACATAGTGCGACTTGATGAGTCTGTCGAAGTGGTCCTATAACAACAGAATTTATGAAATGAGGTAAGGTCGAGATAAGCTCATTGACTTAGACATGATGTTACTAATGAAAGGACTAGGAATTAAATTTTAATCTGTTCGACTAATTCGCTAAGTTCTAACGCTTGGAATCCTGTCAAATTGAGAACCAACATTATTAAAACATTTAGGAGTTTTAAAGTACTCTTTTGTGAATTGGCTTTTGGAATATTTGGTAGTCACTCTTGATTTGTTAATCCATGATTATAACTTACCCATCTGCATTCACTGAATATTGTATCATGTTTACCTTCTTGTCTTGGAGGAAAGGATAGCCAATGGATTTGAATTCTTGCTCGGATTTGTTATGCAAATAGATGATTGGGTAACTATGGTGTGTCTATGGATGCAATATAGCTTGTAGTTAAATTGAATGTCGTGGATCTTCATGGATGACTAGGAGGTGTAGGAAATCTAAGTTGGGATTGACCATTATTGAAAGTATTATTGGATTTGAATTATGTAAAATTACAATTGAGCTCCTGAGAATGTGTTGGAACCATGTTGGATGAAATTGCAATGCCATGTTCTGTCCTTATCACTTGAACTATCATTAACTATTGTATTTGCTTATTATTGTGGAACTTCGTTAGTTTGATTACACTGTGGACATATGAATTTACTATTTTGCGGAGTTTACGTATATATGGGTGTGATGTTAATATGATGAATTATGTTCGTGTTTTGATTATGTCTCTAAAATGCAAATTTAATAAATGATGGTTACGTGGATACCAAGTTAAAGGGATATGTTTCATGGATGGATATGATACCAAGTGCATGGTACATAGGAAAATGGTTTTTCATTATTTTTCATTAGCAATGAAATGTATATACATGTCAATGATTGCATGATATTCTTGATCTTGTGATTGGAGACTAATTTACAAGTTAAAAGAGCTAAGTGATAGTTGAGTCCTACGAGATGGGAGTACCATTGGGACATGAATTCAGAAATATAGCTGGTATGCAAGTGATGCATTATTTTTTAGCATGATTATTGTGTTATTATTATGATGTGTGGGTAGGTGTGGGGTTTCAGGAAACTCGTCCTCCCAACTTGGTTATTCGATGACAAAACTTGAGTACAATAGTCGCAACACAGTCACTATGTCAATGTAGACATGGTCCCTTGTTCCATTAGGGGGGTGGAGGCATTACCCACCATTTATCCCTGAAACCCATAGTCATGGGAGGGTTGTGCTACGACACACTCCCCAAGGTGTGTGATGATGACTGGTGGGTTCCTGTTAGGGAAGCTTGATCGATGTAGTCGACACTTCCGCTTACGGGTTCTAATTGGAGCCGGTCATGGCATGACACTTTAGGGTAGTCCAGCAAGGGAAGGATATGATGTGGAAGTTAGATATGAACTAGGTCTAGAGGTAGGTAGGTAGATAGGAACGTCTTGGATGTTTTAGAGGGAACTTAACTAACTGTGTGTGTGTTAAAACCTTTGTTTGATTCTTGTGTTGTAACTTAGTATATTACATTTATGTCATAAATTATTATGATATGATTTAGCGGTAGTAGGTTTCCCTTCCTTGAGAATAATTAATTTATTGATATTGTGAAACTAAAATATAATGATGTTATAACTTAATTGGTTAATTATTAATGACTAAGGATGCTGAAAATATTATGTTGTATGTATATTGATCTAATTATATATATGTTGATCTGGTTGGGTATGTGGTTGTCATGTCTTATATGCATGATTGTGCTGTCAACACGAATCAGTATTACTTTGTCAAATAGTAGATATGCAGAGGATAAATAATGTTTTCTTATAGTACGTGTACAATCTATGCATACATTGGCCACACATGCACACCTTGTACATATACACCAGTAGTAATTTGATAACTACTTAACATGATAAATGATTGTAATTACATTCTAGATAAGAGTTAGTCATGAATTAGTGAAGTTTGAATGATGATTTGTGAATCAAATAGATATGCATAAATAGATCATTTAATTAGTTATTAATTACGTATAAGTAAATGTATCAGTTACCAATTGTTGGAGATGGTCGCTGTGCTTAACATCATTTTTATTTTGTTGGAGATAGTTGTTATACTTAACATAGTTACTGTTGTGTCTATGCAAGTAGCGTTGTTTGTTTAGCATAATTATCCTTCTAATTGAAAAGTCAAATTATGTTGGTTAGAAGTAATTAATGTTATGTTTATAACCCTTAAGTTTATCTTGCTCAAAAAATTATTATTATTATTATTATTATTATTAAACAACCAATAAGTCCATTATGTGTTTAATTAGTTACTAAATTATGTACATTACTTTATATGTATGATTGAATGAAATATTATTAGTATTATTACTTGTTAAATAGTTGGAAGGGAGTGAGTAAATTAAATAATATTATGTTAACGGGTTATGATTATTTAAACTTAATTCTTAACCCAATACATCAATGGCGAATCTGATTGTAAATTGAATAGTTAAGACATAGCCTCCTCGTTATTTAAACCAATCATATCTTATTGTCCTGATACTTTAAAAACATTTAAAGAAAAAATTGTTAAATGAATTTATAATGCCAAACTTGTCTCGGGAATTCAAAGTAGATAAGTAATTATTTCCTTGTTTAAATGACATTTAACTGAGTGACTACCCGGGGGAAATGGGGAATCCAATAAATGTATTTTATTATTATTTTATTCAACATATTTGATGTGAATGGGACTAGCAATTAATCCACCATTCCGTGGGGGACCCGAAGTGAACATTTCAAAAATAATTAAATGTTCTTGGTGGAGGAACACTATGAAGGAAGGAGAAATATTTGGAAGGGAGGTATTCAAGGAGGGGGACAACTGGAGGTTTGGGGGAAAGGAAGTATTCAAGAGAAACAGCAGAGGAGGTATGTTTCTTTTTTTTTTGGAGGGAAATATTGAACTGGTTGGATGGGTTGTACTCAAGTTTTGGGCTCAGTGGTCCAAGAAGAAATTCTTGGATCTAGGAAGTCGGCGAGACTTTCCTAGTTGGTAGGGTGCTAAACCTGTTGTAGTAGGTTGAGTTTTCTGCTGCTATCCTACAGGTATTTTACTTGTATGTAAATTCAATATTTTTACACTTGAAAATATATATAAACGGTTGAAAATAAATATACTTAGCACTGCTCATAAATTTATGATTGTTATGGAGGTTAGTATTTGATTTTTACCTATTAGATATGAAATCTATTTCAGAACCTAAAGATTTTTTCAAAAACACTAAAGGAAACAATTAGACTTGAACATAATAACTTAGAAAAACTTTTCAAACAACTAAATTTCATTAACTTAAACTAGGACTTGGGAGGTCCTTACAGAAATAGAAAACCAGTGATAGTAGAACCACTATTGCTTATGGCCATGGTTGTTTGATAAAATAGAAGATAATGACAAGAAGATAAGAATAAGAAATGAAAGTGAGGCCTAGCATCGAAGGTATGCGAACAAAAATTAACATCAAGATGAAGTTTTAATAAGATGGGGTGTATGTAATGCCCGCCTTGATACATTTGATTGACTAGACTATTGAGGGCATTGATGTCGAAGTGACCCGGTTAAATAAACTTGAACAATGTGTTATGCTTTTAATTTTTATTGAATGGCACTATTGATTAACCAGTAGATGATGAATATGCTCAATTGACTGAGAAACATGATGATTTTATATATGAATGAAGGAAAGAATACATTTGAGTCCATATACGTGAATAAATTATATTGATTTAAATAGAATTGAATAAAGATAAAAATGCATGATGATATGATTTGTATGGTGGAGCGCTACTAATGTGCACTTTGAGTGTGTGCAATAGCAAGTAAATTAATGAATTACTGATTGACTCTCAATGGAATAAAAGGGGTCGTAAGAACGAGAAATATACATAGGGGGTATGACGATGAACTGTCAAACCTGAAATAGCATTCCACGCATGGGTCAAAATCCGTCTCAGCTCACTCGGGGAAGTGTGTGTCGTATGGGCGAGGCCACAACGATTTGGTCATGTACAATGTGTTGAGGGGCGCACAATAAGGAAGATAGTATCCCTCAATCACCATTAGTCTCCATGGAAGTGTAGTCGGAAGATCACGGTAACAATTCCTAATCACTACATAGTACTCCCCACACAAGTAATAATTGTGCACGTGTATATATCTAACTTTTATATTTGACATGAGTTGTATATTTCACATATATTATGATTTTTATATTATTGTTCATATATATTATGCTTGTTTCATATCTCGTTGATGTATATCATGTTGATGTCGTTCATTTATATTTATGTCTTTTCATGTTATTGTAGATTGTTGTTTCATTTATAAAATGTGTATTTCGACCAAATTTAAATTTTATTTAAAATAGTAGTTTTATGAAATTTATATACTAAATTAATTTTATTTAAAAGGAAAGAGTATAAATATAAGTGTGAATTAACAATGATTCCTTCAACAAATAAGAAGTAATAGTAATTTGAAAGAAACGAATATTTATTGATTTACACATATATTTTGAGGTGTCTACTCAATAAATGTATAAAGTAGATGTCTGTGTTAATCAATAGACATAATCAATAATATATAATCAAATGATATAATCAATATATTCAAAAATTGGTACAAATATAAACAACGGGTAATAGTAAAATATATAACTAAAACATCTATTAGTAATAAAATAGACATAAATTTTAAATCATAAGTTTGTATGGGTTCATGGCTTATATGTCTGTATTTTTTAAGGTTGATTAAGTGTGAATTTAATGTTCATTCAAAAGATTATGTGGAACAATAGGGACAAATTTTTTTAAAATGATTTCAATGTTTTTGTGTGTCATTACTTTCTTTGTCTTTCTCTAAAAAATTGTTCTCTTTATATAAAAAAACACATGATTTGAAGATTCAACTAGCATATATCCATGTTAAACCCGGATTTATTAAGCACTGAGAGGGATCCATTTTTTTTTATTTGTAAATTTTTTTATATTAAATTTTTTACACATCAAGAAAAAATTTACACCTCAAGAAATTGGATCTCTCTCGTTGCTTAATAGATCCAAGTTTAAGATGGATCTATGATGGTTTAATTTTTTTATTTGATGAGCCAACATGAATTTTTTAATTACTTTTTATTTTTGATAAGTTATGAGCCGACATGGGAACGTTCTGTTACGTAACATGACAAATGTGACAACATCTCCCCCATACTGGGTTGTAAGCACCTCGCTACTCTCGGTGCAATAATGTTGTCATTGCCTTGTCATGGTAAAGTCACTAATAGTATGAGTTATCATTGGATGCTATTATTCTAATTCCAATCTTGTATTAAAACTTAGTGAAGATTTGAACTATTAAAAGTTACACTACAACATGAGCATTCCATTTCTATCTTAACAATTAAATTTCAATAAATACCTTTGAACTACTGTTAGCATAACATTAAAACTATTAACACAAAATTAAAACATTTAAATATATTTCAATAAATATAGTAACATTTCATCAATTTTAAAAAATTTAACACTGTAAATATATTTAAGCATTTAGCTAACTTTACCTATCGGTATTATGTCAAATATTACTGTGTAAGAGCTTGTTAGTATGAGTGCAATGAAAAAGAATTATATGGATGATGAATATTGAAATAGTTACAAGAAAAACACTAACAACCTAAATAATAATTAATGTCACAATAAAGTACATGGGAAAAAAAAGAACAATAATATTTATTTTTAAAACAATATATTTGTAGTATAATAAGTCTATATGTGTTTACAATTTCATCACTTATGAATATGTATAATTTATTGCATCATTTCATTAAAAAAAGACAGATGAATTTAGTATAATTTATGCATTGCCACATAAAATGGTACATGATATGTAACACAAGAACTATGGATGAGATAAGTGTTATTAAACATGAGTTTTTTAAAATTCAAATTTTCCACATATACCTCCACATGGACTGGAATTTCAAATGGATACAACTTATGTTCTCTAGAATCATATAACATGTAAATATTGTAATGCTATAAAACATGATAGGTAACTCATATTCATTATTATTCACATTAAAAATATGTTTATCTACATTCAATACAAAATACGTACATTCAATAAACAATCTGCTTCCATTACACAATAAAAAACCATTAATCATAATTTTACATCCAATACATAAAATAAATGTGTGAACACCCAATATTGGATCCAACCACAAATAAATGATAGTTAAATTTTCATGTCCAACATCAAAAAATGAAGAGGAAACAAAATTCATCAATTATAAATGCCCATAATAAAATGACACACCTGTAACATACATGTCGAAATAAAACATGTACATATCCCTATTCATTGCCATCAACCAAATTATTTTCCTCCCTTGGCATGATAACATTATTGTTCTCAAAAACATGTTTTGATGTCAGATCATGACTTAGTATGAACCACCAATCCCTATCCAACACATATGCGTAAAAGAACACTTGGTTGCAGTGCTTTGGTTAAACATAAGGCTCCTTCTTTTCCTTCTGCATCTTTTTAGAGTCGATACATATTATCCCACTATCACGATCTTCCTTTACATTATTTTGGTCAAAAGTATCCCACCACTTGCACCTAAAAATAACACATTGGAAATATGAGAAGTCCACGTGCATGATCACTTGTATCTTTCTGACGTAACCTAGATTCACCTCTATTATGTTATGATCACAATGGCTAGCATGACCAGATCAGTCAAAATCGACCTCCACTCCACATTCAAATGTGACACTTCCATCATCGGTATCCTTAGAGAAAAAATAATGTTCATATGCCCACATAGAGGGGAACAAATTAACCTAAAAAATGTGAAGAATGGAAATTGTCATATGTTTAGTAAGCCGAGCATTAATAAAAAAATAATACATGTTAGAAATCAAACATGCATTACAAAATGAACAATGTACACAGAAATATTATTACAGAGTTGTTGCACCCAATCCCTATGTTTACTGCATCCTCTTCACCACACAGGTAATGACCTGACATGCCATATTTCTCTCTGATTTGGTTAGACACCCAATTATTGGGACAAATCATTAGCATATTTTCTTTTAAATGCCTCAAGATAAGGGATGCTTCTACTATTTAATTGTCTAAATTATTTCTTGTCATTATCCCATTTCCTTCTCTTCTCTTCATACAATGCAACCCATTGTTGCATTGCCTCTGCATTGTAAAGAACAAATTTATTGATGGCATCAATTTATGCATTCACTGATGTATTCATGAAATGAAAGTCATTAGTATGATATCAAGTATATATTATCAATTTCATTATAAACAATTACTTTATAGAATATTGAAAAAATATAAGTGACCTAATCTTTATTATATGTCTTTTTTTGTTCATTTGAAGCATCTCTCCTTTTCTTTTATCCTCATCTCATTGGTCATCCCAAACCACTCTGTCTGGTGTGTTGTCAATACATTTGATGTATTCACTAGCATAGTAGAATGACTCATATACTATGTACCCCTCCATCATAGACCCCTCATGTTTTTCCCTATGTCTAACATGCCCCTTCAACTTTTTGATGTACCTCTCCAAGAAGAACATCCAACAACATGATACCACCCTAGCTAATTCAACCTCATTAGGTAAGGTGAATTAGAAGATGGACCTAGAAGTCCATGAAACTTGTGGTCAGTTCCTCCTCAAACATATAAAAATCTCGGCGATCTCTCAATGCCAACCATGTGAATCTCCTTTGATGTAATCCAACGTACAAATGCAGATAATTTAGATATGTCTCATCGTAGATCCTGGGGGAATTCATGGTTCACAAAATCACGCAAAAGCAAAGGATAATGACACTACAAAATAAACACATAAGAAATCAATTGGCGTAAAAATATGAATGCATAGCATATTATAACCTAAACTACAAAAGAAAACATGCAATTGGCATACATACCCTAAGAAGGTTTAGATGGTCATGCGATTTCAAACCCGACAATTCTTCTTCTACTCTAAAGCAATGTCGCAGAGTCGAACCATACAATGAATACGTATTCACACTCAATGTAACATCCATTTCCAAATGAAGATCATCTTTCTTCAAAATCCATGGGACATCACCTACTCTAAAATACCAAGAGGTTCCGGTCTCTCCTCTACTTTCATTTCTTGTCCAATGTTTCTTTTTAGTATTCGAAGAAATAAGATCTCCTAATATCCAATGTGTCATTTTTTTCAATGATATGTGCCTCCATAAAGAAGATGAAACATTCTTTAATATATGCATGGGATCCAGTAAGTGGGAAATCATATGATACTCCCAATATGGAATCTCATAAAACAGATATTTCCTTTTCATCCCAACGGGCATTTTCTCAACATAAGTGTCAAAACATTCAGGATCATCGAATATAGGTTCCCCTTTTGAATCGAACAATTTTGCAACTTCCTTCCCTTTCTCTGTGTCATATGACCTAAGCTAGTGTGACAGTGTCATTATGTCATGTCACCTAGTTCTCTCGGGTTTACCATTGAAAGAAGATGATGCTCTTCTATAAGGGTGGTCTTTTGGGAGGAGCACCCTCGAGCAATCGTACACAAGATTTTGTAGGTGGTTGGACCACTTAGCCTTTATTGAGGGTACACAAATTTGCATCCATGTTACCATTTTATTACAAGACTTGTGTTACTATTATATACATAACACGTAAGTTCCAAAGAAGCCAGTTGCACCAAATTAATTTTGTGAAATAACATTACAGATATAAGCAAATAAATCAACATGCTTACTAAATCAAACACCTAGTATTGGATAATCATGTATGGCCTATGCACATATGTCATACAAGTAAAAGACATCTCCACCGAGATGGATCTTGATACATCATATTGATTGAATTTGTTGATCAATGGTTGGATGTAGGCATTCATATTCTTCACTTGTATTCTACTAGGAACTATAAGAGCCAACACAAGATGTTCGTTCTTCACGAACAACCATGGAAGGATATTGTTATTGATCGCTACCACTATCCAAACAGAATAATTGGTGTTTTGGAGGGAATAAATGTTAACTCCATCCTTGGAAATTCTCAATCGAATGCTTCGTACTTCATCCTTAGACATTTTTTCTCTTGGCTCATACAAATTTTTGGATCTCCTTGTAGATATGTTTTGGGTAGTATTGATTCCATATGTTGGCTCACTAGAACTCTCAATTGACTCAGTAGAAGGAGACGAGTTGGTCAATTTAGGATGAAACATGGCTGATTTGTCTTCCAACTTTTCAAAGAATGAGCATATGGAATTTTTACTACATGTATTTTCCATTTAACCTATTGGATCATTGGCCACAGTGGGGGGTATTAGACCATCAACTTTGAGTATTCACTCACTGATGTAATGGGACAATGTGACACAACTAGGGTTCACCTTCAACCCTTTACATTTTGAACAACCACATACTACTAGGGTGTCACAAAAGATATCGCATTCACACTTAAGTACCATTGTTCCAGGATGGTTACTAGATGAGATGATGGCATGTTACAGTTGGAAGGGTAAAGTGGCCTTCCATTTTTTGGCTACCATCTCCTTATGGTATGTTTCTCCATATAAGACCTTGCGTATTTTTGGGAGTGGTGGGATATGATGTGCATATGAACTTATCTAGAATCAGGATCCTACAAAAGTAAATGCATAATTTTTCAAATGCACATGAAAAGACAACTTAAATGAAAATAGATAATCAAATTATAAATAAGTATGGACTTCCTAGTGATGGAAACAAAGAACTTGAACTTGCAAAAATATGGAATGAGATGGAATTTGAAGAATTGGTCATTTGATTCATTGCTCTTTTTGCTCCTACAGTGAAGTCAAAAATAAAATCAATACATGTCTTCATGCAGATCAATGTTCCAATTTCTTATATGGGAAACCATTCGAGAGGTGCACCCAGTATTCTCATGCTTTGTGGACTTGGATTCTTTATGAGGCTCCCTATGTAGACACTTTTCAGTGTAGTGGTGGATGCACCTTACACCTTTCATTTCTCAGGCTCATTTGGGACCCTGTGATCATTTTGGGACTCATTTGTTTCAGTTGGGTCAGTGGCAAGATAGTTGGTTGGATGGATTTATTCATTTGAGTGATGTTTATGATCAATATGGCACAACAACAACATGATGCTCCCTCTCATATTTTAGTTGGGGATTTATAGATACAGTTGTGGCGCACATTTCCAGTTGCATTCATGATATTTCTTGTAGTGGGACTCTTAGTAGTCTTGATATGGGAGATTGTTGAGTGGTTCTCCTTTGTTGATGATTGACAAAGAGTTTCCTATATCAGTGAGTTGCATGAGCATGTATGAGAAGAGTATGCTCCACTTCCATTCACTTGGTTTTGTTGAGACCCATGATTTTGGGAGAGTTAGATGTGGCTACATAGAGTTGGTAGTTTGGTTCACTTGTGACTAATCATCACTATGGATTGAGGCAGTGGTATTCATTGCATGATTGGGGTGGATTTTCATTTCTCCCATGGCTTCAATTGCTTGAGGACAAGCAATCTTGGGAGTGGAGGACTGTTGTGTTCCCATTTTTTGCTATATTATTTTGGCCAAGTCACCTAGGTAAGAACCATTAAAATTATTAAATGGGTGGATAAAGGGGAAATATTGCCTAAGTTTAATAGTCCAAAGAAAAATTAAATATTATTTGGACTTAGGTAAGCCATGTGAAGAAGATAAGGTTCCAGATTCAATTTGTTAGGCAAAAGTTGTCTATATTTTACTAGCAAAGTTGGTCCAATGGTGGTCCAATGTGTGAATGGTGTCATTGTGGTGCTAAGGAAGCTTATCTAATGCATTGAATGAGTCAAACAAGTCAAGGGGTTTCCTAGGAGAGAAGTTGGAGCCATTGGAAGTGCTTATCCCATAAAAATAGGAATTTCCTTAAATCGGGGAATCTAGTGGACAACAAGATAAGAGAACTGGACAAAACCCAATTTGACTCCTTAAAAGGGGGAAAATTTGGTTAAGGAAGTAGTGGTGGAATTGAATAAGGAGGAAGTGGTCCAAGGAGGTTAGAGGATGCATTGGTGGAATCTCCATGAAATTAGGAAGCTCATGGACCAATTCAAATGAGTGCATGTGGACACTATTATGATAATGGACCTAACACCCTCTTAATCATTCAAGGCTCATTAAATGAGGGGAGAAAGTGGTAAAGGTGGTTAGAGGGAGTATTCATGAAGAGAGTGGAGCAATTATGAACCACTAACTAACCAATGCATGGTTTTGGAATGTTCCATGGTATTTGTTCCTAGTATTGGTAAAAGTGGATGAACTAGTTTTGTCCATGGTTTTCTCTAGCCCATGGTTTTGGAACGTAGTATTGGAGACCTATCAAGCTTAGAAAGAGTAGCAAGGAACACTAGCAGGGGTTGGATATTGTGTTGAATAAATTGTATTGGATTGCATTGGCAATTCTTGGCTTGGGTGATGCTCCCCATGCTTACCAAGAGGGTGATGGGCCCCTAATTCCATTGAATCAAGGAGTAGAGTACTCAAATCCATTCACAGAGGTTATTGCAGGTTTTCTATAGGTTGTGGTAGTCATCAAGTAGCTTGGTGGAGAAGCATACTCCCCATTTTGGATTACAACTACTCATAGGGTGTTTTTGGTGTGTCTTTGGGTTTAGAGAATTGGTCTATAGACTCTATTGGATCATATGGCTGTAGAATGTCATCCTTGATGTAATGCAATCTATGATGTTCTCTGATAATAAAAAAACCAACTCTGTACTGCATGAAATTATATTTGTATTTCCATGTTAATGAACCTATGCTCAATGTGTGTTAATTCTTACTAGTTTTCGTAATTTGCCTTAAAAAGTACCTTTTGCTTATCTATTTGAAAATGTGAACCCATATTTGGAAACTAGATAGAAAATTGGTTCGAACCCAACTTTCATATATGAAACTCGACCCCCTTTGGCCCAAGTTGAATCGATTTGAAAACAAGGCAATTGCGTAGTCCTGAATTGGGAAATATCACATACAGAGATCCAATTGACCAAATCAACCTCTGTAGTTTTTTGCAGACATTCTTACTATAGACCCTATCATAACAGAGACCAAATACTTGTTCAAGAACCCTTCACTGAGTTTCAGAGCCTCATACCTTCCCGAAAATCATTTTTTAGTGTCTTTCTTGTCTCATTCAACTAGTGTGCCTATTCCTTTTGCATTTTTTGGCTTAGGTACATTACACTTCCTAACCATATTTTGATTATTGAACACTATCACTCCTTGATCATTCTTGGAGCCTTTATTGGCCAATTCATCTGCCATACTATTATTCTCTCTCCTGACATGATAAAATACCACTATGTCGGGGATGTTAAGATTAAGATTAAACTTTTGAATCCTTCCACAGCTAGAGGGGTTTTCCTTGAAGGGTCTACACATTTTTTGAATCACATACCTGGAATCTCCAAAGACATGTAGTTTTGGGATGCTTAATTGGGAGGCCATTTCCATACCTTGATAGAGAGCCAGCCATTCTGCTTGATTATTGGTTTTCTTTCCTAGGCCCAATGCAAAATTATTCACAATTTTTCCTTGAGGATCAAAGATGACCCCTCCCGCTCCTACTGACCCAAGAAGCTTCTTCATACTATGATGCCTTTAGGGATGGACCATTTTATATTGGCTTCAATTTTCTATGGATTAGCTTTGAACCCTTTTTGAGAAATGACATGCCACGAGTGTTCAATATCTTGTTAATCAAATCCACACTTAGATTTATTGGCATAGAGTTTGTTCTCTTCTAAGATGTGAATCAATGTGTGTAGATGAGAGATGTGATTAGGATAGGGCTTACTGTAAATCCAAATGCCATAAAAAAACAATTGGACCACACCTTTGCAAGTATGGCTTGAATATCTTATTCATGAGGCTTTGGAAAGTAGAGGTAGCATTGGTCAAGCCAAATGGAATAACTATGAAGTAATAATGAACTTCATGAGTTTGGAAGGTTGTTTTGGGAACATCCTCCTCTTGAATGTAGATTTGATAATAACTAGAATGAATACCAAGTTTGGATTAGGCATTTCCATGGAGCTTATCTGGTAGCTCTTCATTGTAGAAATGAGAAACTTATCTCTAACTGCAATTTTACTTAATTAACTATAATTGATACACAACTACCATGATCTATCTTTCTTTCGTACTAAGATAATAGGTGCATACAAGGAATTTACACTAGGTCAAATGAATCCTACATAATCCAATAATTCTTGAACCACACACACAATCTCTATTTTATATTGGTAAGGATAGTGGTATGGCCTTAGAAGCAATCGACTACAAAATAGGCTTCAAGCTTTAATATTGTTTTTCCTTCAAATTGAGGTATCTTTATGCTTACATGAACTTTGAATAGGATTCATTTACCAAACAGTGCAAATCCAATAGATTTAGACATTGTAGATGTAGGATGGAACATAAATCCTTTTAGTAATTGGACGAGATAATCATGCATCCAGTCACATTATGTTTGCAATGCATCTTCAATGATTGGTTAACTAAGAATTCACTCAAATATCAATTTGATCCCTTGAGCCATAGATCCCATTACACCATGAGCTACATACATCATTAAGGCAAGTGATATCCACCAAATAGTACAACATTTAATTACGTTGTAGGCATTCACCAATGAGAAGTGCTACCTTCCACCTCAAAAAGATTCCTCGTCTATAAATCCAATCGAATCCTGCCGCGTGCTTTGCCGCTTTCACGCATTCCGACCATATCACGCTGACCGTCTCGTCGAAATTATTTGCCCCTTTCACGCAAACTTTCGTCCATGTCGCAGTGATTTGCAGACTTCAAGCCGACCAAAAATCCTTGGATAGATTCCTCGTCTATAAATCCAATTGAATCCTACTGTGTGTTTTGTCGCTTTCACGCACGTCGACCAGATCACGTCGAGCTTATTTGCATTATTTGCATTCGACTATCGACCATGTTTTTTTAAGTAAAGTGACCTGACCATTTCAACTCCCGACACAGTTAAGAATCGACCAATTTGTAAATATTCGACCAACTCGACTATCAACCATATTTTTTTATAACAAACTTGACCCGACCATTTTGACTTCTGACCATATGTTAGAAAGTGTCCATTTGGGTTGATACAGTCTAAACAGGCGGTCCAGTTCTGCATGGAAAAAGCTTGTGAGAATTTCATAGCGAGCAATTTTTAACGCTCGACCAACTTGACTATCGACCATATTTTTTTGCATTACTTTGGCCCTTTCACGCAAACCCCCATCCGTGTCGCAGAGATTTGCAGACTTCATGCCGACTAAAAATCCTCGTCTATAAATCCTCGGATAGATTACTCGTCTATAAATCCAATCGAATCCTGTCGCTTTCGCGCACGTTGACCAGATCACGCCAAGCTTATTTGCATTATTTGCATTCGACTATCGACCATGTTTTTTTAAGTAAAGTGACCCGACCATTTCGACTCCCGACATAGTTAAGAGTCGACCAATTTTTAAATCCTCGACCAACTCGACTATCGACCATATTTGTTTATAACAAACTTGACCCAACCATTTTGACTTCCGACCATATGTTAGAAAGTGTCCATTTGGGTTGATACATTCTAAACAGGCGATCTAGTTCTGCATGGAAAAATCTTGTGAGAATTTCACGATGAGCAATTTTTAGCGCTCGACCAACTTGACTATCGACCATATTTTTTTGCATTAGTTTGGCCCTTTCACGCAAACCCCTGTCCGTGTCGCAGAGATTTGTAGACTTCACGCCAACTAAAAATCCTGGAATAGATTCTTCATCTATAAATCCAATGGAATCCTGCCGTGTGTTTTTCCACTTTCGCCCAAGTCGACCAGATCACGCCGATCTTATTTGCATTATTTGCATTACTTTACCAATTTCACGAAAACCCCCGTCCATGTCGCACTGATTTGTAGACTTCACCCCGAGTAAAACGAAGAGTGCTTTCGAGATTTTCCTAAACTCCTTGTCAACAATTCAACGATGCTTGGAAGAGTGCCCACTTATTCCTTTTCATTGCTTCAACTTTAAATCTATCCATGACATCAAAACTACACCGCTCAATTCCATGGTTGACCTTCTTGGAATTGTCATTTATGTTTCCCCTACATCAACTATACGCAAAAGTGATGGCTCTAAAACCATTCGCCAAACAGTTGGCTTGAGGGACATGTCCGGATACAGCATAGATATAACACTTTGGGGGGAGCATTGCACAATTGAGGGTGCTCAAATTGGAAACCTTCGAGGTTTAGCTACACCCTCTATCCTTGCAATAAAAGTTGGGCGTGTTACAAAATTCAATGGAAAAACCATTTGAACCATCTCAAACACCAACCTCATTATAAACCCAGATATTTAGGAAGCTAAAGCTCTCCAAGCATGGTTTGCTGACAATGGATTCCGTTCAGCCTCCCCATCTTTGAGCAGAAAATCCAACTCGCTTTCTTCTACCTCCTCTAAACGCATTTCCATCTCTGTGCTACAATCTCTCCAACCCTCTGAGAAGGAAACTTGGTATTCAATTATTGCTACAATCACCCATATTAACATCAATGACTTTCATTTCCTTGCATGCCCTCTATTTGTCGATGGAATACAATGCATGAAAAAAATTTCCCACAAAGTTGGCAATGTTTGGCATCGTGCAAAATGTGATGGGGACTTTACAGAGTGTGCTTACCGACACAAACTCAAACTTGACATCACGGATGCTACTGGACAACTATATGGTATCATATCTTTTGATGATGCTGCGCAACAACTCATGGGGGTCTCTGCAAAATATTTTTGTCTCCTATCAAATGATCCAGCGTCTCTCTTGGAAATTGTTCAACATGTTTCTGCTTGGCAGTACCTTCTAACTTTATCAGTAAAGACAGAGACTTTTAATTCAAATGCTCACTTGAAGGTGCTTCTTGTTATGTTAGAAGAGGTTTCTCCATCATTGCCTCATGTCAATACCCCTGATGAAATTGAACACATTGTGCTTAATAAACGTCCAATTCCTCGCAAGCTTCTACCTTAACAAACACTTTCCCCAACATCATTCTACTCTTCAATTATGACTTTTGTACTATCTAGCTTGTACTTAGCAAGTACACATCTTTTTTTGTACACACTTGAATATTATATTATATAGTTTTGTTGAACCATTGTGTGAAATCACATCTTTTTTAAAGTCTATGTTGCAATTTTCAAATTGGTACTTATCATTTAGATTGCTTTGTCAACTCTATACTTTTTCTCTTTATAAACATTGTTCAACAGTGTCTTTATTTCTATCTTGCAACAACTTCACATAAATTGCACATATTCCATATATCTTTTACAATATAGCTTTGTTTATCTATATTGTATTTGGTCAACCACTCCCACTCAATACTTATTTTTGGTGGAATTGCAAAATATAATCAATGGCTATGAAGGAAATGTAATCAAGATGACTAATTCAGTTGCATAAAACCAACTGTCCATCAATTCAACCATTTTTAATCTCAACCATATCTTACAAATATTATGGAAAACAAATTTACAAATTCATATCAACTGTAGCAACTCAATTATCGACCATGGTTTTTTTTATGACCATTTTTACTCCCGACAATATCTCACAAACCATTTTTACTCCCGACTGTATCAACTGTTTTATATGTCGATCATGTTTACAAGGTGAGAACATCACAGCGACCAATCTTTAAACACTCAACCAACTCGACTATCAACCATTTTTTTTACAACTAAAGTTAGCTGACCATTTTTACTTCTGACCTGTGTCCATCAATTCCACCACACAGTTTAAAGTCGACCAATTTTAAAAGGCTCGACCAATTCCACTGTCGACCATATTTTTTATAAAACTAAAGTTAATCGACACAGTTAAGAGTCGACCAATTTTTAAAGGCTCGAGAAAATACAGACTATAAGATAAATGACGCATAAATCTCATCTAAAAACCAGGTTCAAACACTGTAATTCAATTAAGGATTATATCCCAGAAACATAGCCTAAATTTCCTAGGTCTCAACCCATTGATTTCTAACCCTTTTCTATCTCTACTACATGGAAATATATATGACCTGAGGCTCGAATTATGTAAAAGAAAACAATTATAACTGAACCAACACCTATATGAACCAGCGTATCACCTCTGAAAGCTAATTACAACAAAAAGGAATGTTCACACACACGACTTACTGATTTTGAACGCTCGTCACCCTACGTATAAGCTTTTACTTGTCCTTGCTGGTCGAAGAAATCTTCCACCTTCAGCCAACCTGCCACGTGTGCTTGTTCTGTTTAAGGAGCAGGTGCCACTTCGTCAGTGGAAATAACAATATCTCTAAAAATTTCCATGGTTTGATGAGAAGGTTGTTCAGCTTTCCGAGTGTCCTTCTTTTTCCTTCGTTGAACTTTCTTGTACACATGTCGGCTCCCGGGCTCCTCGGGCTCGCTGGAGGTACTCAGATCCGGGTGGTCGAATTTTACAGGGATTGAGGGGATGTAATTATCCTGCACATTGGACCATGCCTGATGCGGTATAAAAATCACCTTGTCTTCTCAATCCCTCTTCATCACCAGAACTTAACTGGAAATATCCGGCTTGTCAACCCTGCCACTTTTTTGAACATGAACGCGAACACTAAACACTCAGACCTTTGCACTTGAATAACGATGATCCGAGTGTTTATAGCAAATATATGAATAATGATGATTAGATACAATCATTTGCAGTAATCATCCAACTGGCGTTTCCACATAGAAGAGAAATGATGACTTTAACGTGGATTTACGCCAAACAGATTCGACGAAAGTTTTGCGTTAGATGAAAAACATAAGACGGTTCTGACATGGCTTTTTATCCATGGGGTTATCATTTGTTTGCACCCGAAATTCTTTTGGACCGTCCATTACCATCCTTGATTAAGCAAAGACAATTCTGATCTCCTACACATCAAGACCGTTGAACACGATGCCCACTACCAGGTTGGCTAATTAGAGTTTCGTCCATGTCCTAGGAATGTTGTATCATCAGCCATATATTATCGACACGACCATAAAAACACTATAACAGCAATCGCTTGTTAGGTATGCTAAAACAGTCGACCACTCTTCACCGACAAACCCGACTTCTTTTAACAAACATCGACCAAATTTTTAAATAATTACCCGACAATCTGTCGACCACCTCAGTTGAATTAAATCAACCCATAACAAATGCAGGATTAAAATATTACTGTACTAATTTATTATTAGTTCTTCAATTTGCACATATTGTTTCTTTAATAGTGTGTTTGACATGTTGCAATCAGGATCCTAATAAGGATTTGAAATTTTGATAAATTAGTTTCCTAAAGAGATTCTGTCATTTTTTGTCTAATACCATTTGCAAAATGTTTCCAATCCTCGTTATCGCCTTCTAAACTTGACTTTCGTCGATGCTCAAGTTTGGTCGACTCCATTACAAAGTGACTTTATTTGTATTAACTGTACCTAGCAACCATTTCTCAAATTCGACCAGACGCAAATTTAACATATAATATGCTACATGTATCGACAAAAACATTATTTTGGTCGCATATTTCCAAATAAAATGACTTATGGCTTCACCAAATGGAATATAATTTTTTGTATCACCCATATGATGTATAGACTCAAACTACATGTCCTGACAATGTTACATCGACCATATTTTTAAATAATTAGCCGACTATTTTTACAGAATCGGCCAATTAATGCATAAAATAAACATCAGATGAGACTGAATTAGTCATCTTTATTACATGGCGTTTATAACCATTCATCATATTTTGCAATTCGACCAAAAATAACTATTGACCCGTAACTGTTGAGGTCAATGAACCAAGTGTGAAAGGACGAGTCGGTTAAATAACAAATGCCGCAATATACTCAAGGAGATCCTAATTTTCAAAGTAGGTAAAATGAAAAGAACTCACTATTGAATGATGTCATTATTTTCAAAGTAGTATAATTTGGCTGTTTAGCATTGTGTGTATGAAATGTATTCAAATCTACTATTGTTTAAATATTTTTAATCACTGTTAAATGAATAACTTTGCATTATTAAATAAAATAGGATCATTAAAAAGAATAATTACAATTGTTAAAAAATAATTTTAACAATTTATTTCAATAATTAAAAAATAATTTATTTAAAAAATTATAAAATTGTTTCTCCCACGTCGACTAGCAACCCTGTCTTCAACAGAAAGAAAATCAAGTCGACCAACTCGTCGAAGGATGATCACATGTGTAACTCGTCGGAGATCGACCAAATTTTATATAAAACCTATGCGTCGACATTACCAAAACTTTCAACATGGAAGTTTCCAAGTCGCCACACGTACAACTCAGAATCACCATATTTATTACAATCGACATCTTATTCATACCCCACATGATCTAACATAAATGCAAAGCATCCACTTATCGAGGCAAGGATAGCCTGTCAATCAAAATTAACTCCGTCATTAAATTACTCTTTATTACACCCATCTACTTTACAGTTACACATGTTGTCCTCGTCTTCTTTAAATCCCAAAGTCGAGGATTCCTGGACACTCTTCTAACAAGAATTGCAAAACCAAACTTAAGAAATACCAGAAAACCTCCACGATCTTTATAACTGCATAGAAACCATGGCGCCGAAAACGGTTTAGACAATCACTCGTTCAGTCACAGCTAAAATCTGTGAGTTAGAGAAAGCCCAAACACTGTTGCAAACGCGCTTGGAGAATGTTCGAAATGCTAAGGTACAGGAATCACATTGGCGAAGAACTTGGAAAGACAGTGTAATTTGGGGAAAAGATTCAAAAGGCCACTGGAGAGAAGAAGCTGAAAAATTGTGAGCTGCTACAGTTTTGAATTACATGCAAGCACCTCTGCTTGAATCATTTGGCGGACTGAAGGATATTATTGCTCAATTCATAGTTAGAAGATTTCATAATGGAAAATTATATTTTGATACCCCAGTTGAAATAAATGGTGCACTCATTTACAAAATTACAAGATTGTCAAATAAAGGCGAAGAGGTACCCGTTCGACCTAGACTAGAATTGATTGAAAAATTTACAGAGAACCCCAGTGGAAAAAACTCTCGAGGATTAGTGATAAGTAAGATGAAATATGAAAATTTTAAGATAGATGCTCAGATCGTTTCGACCGCTTTATCAACTTCCGGTCGTGGTTCAGATCTAAAAACTGAAATGCTAGACGCATTACTGAACATGGCAGTAAGTGGCAAACAATACAACTGGGAAAACTACTTAGCCGACATTATCCGGACCATATGCTCCAAATGTCAAAATGAGGGAACAGTCATTCGGTACCCATCTCTAATTATCTGGATTGCTATGATGCATCTCATACCATCAGGAAATAAAGACTTTTTTCTAGAAAGACCCATGTTAATGCAAAATTTCAAGTCTTTTGCATTTGGGGGGAGTCGGCTAGGTCCGTTAACAGTAAAAATTTGGCTTGAAGTCTGGTTTCAAAACTTAAAAACTGTATCCACCAGATGGAGAGTACCTCAAAATGTTCGATGAAGTCTGCCTCCGTCGGCACACATCCAACTTGACCTGGATCACAACAAAGTCTGGCACCTGCAAGGCATAGGTGGTGCTGCAAAAGCTCTCGAATTTTACCCTTCCGTCGAAGAAATCTTCAATGAGCTGAGCAGACAAAATAATACAATACTGACAATTCCTGCTAAGGCCCAAGAAGCAAGCGTCCCCATAGTTGAACCTCTAATAAATGCAGAAAAAGAGGAAGAGTATGAAGCCCGCCTATATATGCACACCTTCGTATATGAAGCTGAACCTACAGTGGAATAGGAACCTCTAGCACTTACTCTTACACCACATGAAGACCCTACAGATACAATCTAGCATTCAGATGAACAAAGTCACTCCGACAACCCAGAATATGCTTTGACGAGTAACAACATTCAACACGTAGCCAACGAGTTAACAGAAGCTCGACAAGCACTAAATGTGCAATTGCATCACAAGGGCAAAAGAAAAATGATCATAGAGGAGCCGATTGAGGAAGACGAGGTAGAACTGTTCGACGGTGCAACACAAATTCTCGAGAATGCAGCTAAAAATAAAGTACTAGTCGACGAGCAGTTTAAGAGATTTTTGGAGGCTGAAGAAGCTCGTAGCCGACCAGAAGCTAAAAAGAAAGTTCAGCTTATGATCGAGGATTCTATCGACTTGACTGTAAGTTCACCCCCAATGTCTCCGACTATTCTAACGAAAGACGCTATTTTTGCTACACCTCTAGGTACTCCACTTGCACCTTTAGCATTAACTCAGTTTTCAAATGTTGTACAATCTCTTCCTCTCCCTCTTCATCAACCATTTCAAACTGAACAAGACCTAACGCACTTGATAACGAATATTCCCAATATGTTCCCAAAATGGCAAGTATTACTGACGAAGAAACCTGTCTTCATTGACAATAACCCATGGAATGATTCAGCCCCTCTTGGAGATGACCCAACTACATTATTGAACCCTCCGACTCTTTCAGCACCAGAAGCATTTGGTATGCATCATAGACATCTTAACCACAATCTGGACCCCACCAGTCTCATTTCTTACGAGGAAACTAGACAGTTTATCCCTTTTCCACTGAATCGGTCGATACAAGCCCATTCACCTCCTCGACCTCTCGTCAATCCACCACAACAGCCCCCAGACCTTGAAGTTCTAAATTCAATCGAACCATTGATACCAGAACTATTGTCACATGTCCCCAGACCCCAACCGTCTACCAGCTCCCTTTCCAACCCTGCTCCCCAAGTCAACCTGTCATTCTGTAACCTTGTAGACGGAACCACTACTCCATCAAAATTAATTCAAGAACAAGAAGCAGTAGCTCAAGAAATATTTGAAACAGCACACAAACCGATAAGAGAAATCAGTGAAGCAGCCATCGAATTAGAAGCCGAACCAGCAACACAAATCACTGAACCACCCACGGAACAAGGACAAGAAGACAATCATCCAGTCGTCACAGAAGCACTCCTGACAAATACAAGTAAAACAAAACATTGACAAAGCACAATTGAAAACACAAGTCTCACGTGAAGCAGTTGAGACACACAAAAACTCAGAACAGTAACTAAAGCCTCCACGATCTCAACGCAAGTCCAAGAAAAAGCACCGTCAAAACAATAGGCGCAAAAATAGAGAGCTGCAACAGCAACAGCAACATGTCTTTGATATCTCCCAGATGGGTCGATTATCTGTACATCTCGACCAATTCGGTCCCCTGTCGACATACAAGCCACAAGAAGCAACACAAACAGAGCTCGACTTACTGGCTGATGTGATTAGTCGAGAGCAACGACACTGACGACTAGAAACCAAAGACCGCATACACAAATTACAACAAGAGAAAAATGTATTTTTGGCTAAGTGTCAGGACTTAGCGCAAGAAGTTGTTTCTCTTCCAGCCAGCTCCGACACGACTAGCACACTTGATAAAGCTCTTCAGTTATTCCAAACAGTCGTGTCGAGATTGCGAGAAGAACTGATCAGGGACCGACAGGAACATGCCACAATTACAACATCCCTCATGTCAGCACAATATGAAGCATTTAATTTAGCATATGATCAGCTCAAGCAGTATAATAATCAAGCAACTAATGTCATTGATGTTCTCCATAACTGGTACAAACACTATGGCAATGTATTCATAGAAATGAGGAACACAAGTGACTTAATTGCTAAACTTCAACAGCAATGCGCAGTAGCTGACGACAGCATCAACAAAGCCATCGAAGATCAAATTTTGATAGAAAATAGCAAATTGGGGAAATTAGAAAAAAGTGAAGAGCAATGGTTGAGCCAAGCCCAAAACAACCTCTTCAAAGTGAAACAACTTCAACCACATCTCCAAACACTGCTTATAATAGCCAATGAGAAAATTGACCTATTTGGTCCACACATAATTCATTTGCAAAGCAAGACAACAGAGGAAAAGATGACTGAGTTATCAAGTCTGACAACACTTACGATTGACATTCAAAACTCACTGGGCCATTGGGAAAACTTTCACCACCATCTATCTATCTTGGCTGAAACGATTGTTCAGGTCTGTGCACAACAAGAAGCAGCAGCCACTTCCAAAAATAAATAAACACTACCAGCTATATCTATCAATTTTGCATAGTCATGCATGTTTTGTTCAGTTATTTCACATCTCCTTCTTTCTTGGGAAAAGAACCTATCGACTAGGCCCATCAGCCGAAAATTTGCAATCTAAATCCACAAGCTCTATGAAAAAGTGAAGATATGTCGGTCGGTTAAGTCGACAATTTCGCTCGACCAGTCGGGCTATGTTGTATGCTTCGTTTTTTAAGATTTTATGGTAAATCATGAAATCAATCCGGATTACATACATATGTGAAAGTTATATGTTGATGCTGAATGATATTTGATGAGTGGTTTTTGCATATCTACTTGCTATATCTATTTGCAATTTGGTGCTACACTTAGTTGATACTTGTACCATTTGCAAGAGTCAATTTCATATCTACACAATTTTGTTTTTAATTGAATATATAATTTCTAAAGGTAAAAACGTAGGCTTTTAATTGTTAAACCCACTTAAATAACAATTTCCTTATCATTATATATATAACGTCTTTGTGTTTATTGATTCGTTGTATACTAAAGGGAAAGAAAAATAGTCTCTAACATTGTTACAAAATTCACTTTTTTCTTAACGGCATTCACTTTTGCACCTCCAGGAGCAAATGCTAATTATATATATATTGAGATACACACTATTTGACATTGCAACATTATACATCAACACAAAAAATTTGTATACCCAATCCCAACATACATGCCAATAACATGCCTACCATTAAAAACTACATAGTGTTTCACTCTTAACTAATACACCCCATTCTCCATTACCTTTATTTAGATTTGACTAGCAAAATATTTGTAAATTACGTGTGACTTTGATAATAATTGCACTATGGAGATGGGAGCAAATTTCTTAATTTTTGAACATTAAAAAAAACAAATTCAATCTCAAGAAACGTGATTTATATCAATACTTGGTAAATCTGAATTTCAGATGAATCTATTGTAATTTAATTATTGAAGCCTTAATAAATTTACAATTTTAAATTGTTAAAATTATATAATTAATATATAGCCCAACTGGGCCCACTACTTGCTGGCAATTCTCTGACTCATGCTTGGCCTATTCTATATGCCACGTGTTACGAATAACTCAACGTGATGTGGCAGTCAGAAATTTGTTGGAATAGCGCATGGACTATACACTGTAAACGTTACAATGATTACATTGGAAATTACAGAGAATGAAACAAAGCTAACAGCTTCACATATTCATGATTTGCATATGATTTAAGATTTTCATGGAATGTATTTGTGACCTTGTTATTATTTAATTAATAAAAAATTAACATTTCATTCTCAGCCTAATTGATTTCACATCCAAACAACTTTATAAATTGCATGGAGGACACTGATAAGGTAGAAGAAACAGTTTCAATGTTCACTTTTCTAAACTTTATTTATTGTTATAATTTTTATTAAATATATATTCTTCAATACCACAACATGCCAAAACAACTATAAGTAAGTAATATTTTCATTTTGAATTGATACATTTTTTAATGCAATTTTAAATAATTTAAATATTTAAAATAAAATAAAATAAAACTTTTTTCATTAATGAATTTTAAATAATTTAAATATTTTAAAATAATAATAAAAACCTTTAAAAAAATGTTGCATCTGGTTAAAAAAACTTACATCATAATGTAAATAGACTTAGTTTTGGACTATTGAGAAAAAAGTGCCAAAGAACTATTTATACAGCAATAAAGGCATCTCCTTCCTAAAAAGCTTAGTCCTCCACCTGCCATGAAACAGCCCCTAAAAACACTTTTTATAATCCAATATTAAGGAGATATGTAATTTCATACTGATTGAATTTTAAAACATTGTATTCGAAAAAGAACACTATTAATGACAAAAGAAAATTTAATATATATATATATATAATTTAATATAGTAGAAAATTTCAATATAAAAATTATTTTGAATGTATATATATGGGCTCTTAAAAGGCGTGAGTGCATTTAACAAATACTATTGGTTATTATAATTTTCAAGAAAGGTTGTGAGTAAATATATTAATTCTAAGGAATATTTATATACTATGTAATATTACTGTACATAAAGTTGTAATAAAGTGTAAATTTGTAATTTGTTGCATCGAGTGTAAACGAGGTGCTTACAATCCAGTATGGGGGAGATCCTATAACGGATGTCACATGTCACATATAACGTTTTCAAAAGTAATAGTATGGGGGAGATCCTGTAATGGATGTCACATGCCACATGTCACATTTGTCACGTTTATTGCACCTAGTGTAAACGAGGTGCTTACAACCCACTATGGGTGAGATCCGGATGTCTCATGTCACATGTCACATGTAACGATTTCAAAAGTAATAAAATGTAAAAAGTAATAGTATGGGGGAGATCCCGTAATGGATGTCACATGTCACCTTTGTCACGTTTGTCACGTTACGTTACAACCCAATATGGGGGAGATGTTGTCACATTTGTCACGTTTGTCACGTTACGTTACAACCCAATATGGGGGAGATGTTGTAAAGTTTGTCACATTTGTCACGTTACGTTTCCATGTCGGCTCATAACTTATAAAAAATCAAAAGTAATTAAAAATTTCATGTTCGCTCATAACTTATCAAAAATAATAATAAAATAATTAAAAAATTAAAAGAGAGGGATCCAATTTCTTGAGGGGTAATTTTTTTCTTAATGTGTAAAAAATTTAAGATAAAACAAAAAAAATTACACCTCAAGAAATTGGATCCCTCTCGGTGCTTGATAGATCCGGGTTTGAGATGGATCTACGCTGGTTTTAATTAATTTATGTAAGAGTTTTTATAATTATTTGAGTAAGATGGAGGCCAAAGTAGATATTAAGGTTTTATGTTTGGGAGAAAATGATTTTATTTTAATATAATGAAACTGTTAACTACATTTTAAAGAAAAAAAGATGAAGGTGAGAATTTAGAAATGAGAAAATCACATTATTTTAACTTACATATAAGTTAGCCCACACTGGTGTGGCTCATTGATGGTTCACTTGATATGAAATTACTTGTAAATTAGATGCTTGCGGGGTGTGTGGGGCACCTAGGGGTATAGTGGTCTTGAATATATTACAACTCACATTTTATGAAAGCTATGTAATAATACTTTGGATCTATTAAATGAAAAAAAGAAAGACAAAATTCTTTAAAGTGAAAACCTTTTTAAAAATAAAGCATAAACAAGATTTACAATTTCACCGGTTTGATCTAGAATTAAGATAATCTATACTAATTACATTCATTCCATATACATTAAATTTGTCCGTGGGATTTAGGCTTGATGGATGGCTTTGGGAATTCTACCATTGTAGCACTATGGTTGTTTGGGTTATTGTTATAATGTGGGAATAGTTGGGATTGTGTCACCCATTTGAGATTCCTTCCGGAATTCAGATTTGATGTAATTTGACAATTATATATACTTAATGGTATAGAGTTTTTCTTGTAATTTGACAATCATATATACTTAATAATATAGAGTTTTTCTTGTGTAAAAAAAAAGACTACCTTGCATGAATTCCATTTTCACTTTTCAAAGTAAACTTACATCAAATCAACTTTCATCTTTCTCTCTGTTTTTCTTTTCTTACAAAGTTATTCCGCAATGCTATCCCATCATGACAGATTGAGTCAGATAGGGAGCATCCCCATGTGAGTACCTGCAATCTATTATGCTATTTTCAGACAGTTTTCTGGGGTCCCTAAGAGCTAAGCTTGTGCTATTAGCTCTCGTACATTGTCAACTTCATAGGGCACTAACTTCACATATCTTCACTATCTCGTAGACTTTGTAATTCTTCATTGTTTGGAGATATGCTTATCAATGCAGAGAGACTGCTTGAGTTGTTTTTACTTGTAAATCTGGGAATACCCTTTTTCCCTAAACCTTTTTCGGCCAAAATTTTGAGGAGTGGCTTGTGCAAGAGAGATTTACCACAGAAGAGTTTAGAAAGACAAATATCTTTGAAGAAAAATTTTGTAAGGGATCATCGTGGACACATACAACTCTACAAATGAGACATTTGAAGTATGTTTTCCTTCAATAGAATAAAATACTAATTTTCAATTGTTTTGATGTAGCATAAATGAAAATAAAATGGCACCAATTCAACGCATAAGATGGGATGACAAGGAAAAAAAGGGTTGATCACAAATTTTGTCGGTACTTTTGGTTTGCTTCAATTTTCATATTTGTTCTGATGTTTATATCTTAATTAATTTAAATCATACATCCAAATGTTTTCTAGCAAGTGATAACATGCGATGAAAAGCCATCCGACCATTTGATTGACATTGGATTAAGTAATGGTTGTTAGTATATGTTGGAGTATCAAGGGTTAATTGAACAATTTGTAAGTAGTATATTGTTTTATGTCTCTTATTTTATAATTAATGGAACAATAAGAAAACGTTAATTATATCTATGCTTTGTCATGGCATCTCAAACTCATAGGAAACAAAGTATGGAGTGGATCCAACGGATGATTTATTGACACACGGCATTGGGAATGGTTTCGAAAATATGTGTGAAGTTTATGATTCACTTGTTGAACTGGTACACTTTTTCATTTATGCGATTATGTATATTATATTATCTATAAATGTAGATATACTCATCACATTTTATTTTTATGCTTGTATATGGAACATGAAAATATGGAATGAAATCAAGTCAATCAAGAAAACAATGAAATAACTTAGGAACAATATACCATGAAAGTGATGAATAGATGGGGTGTGGAAGTAGCTCGAGGGACTACAACAGTTCGAGCAATGAATGATGATCAATACATTTGAATGTTGTTATTTCAACTTTTATATTTTGGAATTTTTATATATGAAAAACAAACATTATGTTTAATGTGGACATATCACTCCAATTGGATGAAGATAAGTAATCAATAATTGTAACAATGTCAAAATGACATTTTTATTGTCGAGGACCTTTATGTTGTCCCATATTTTGGATTCTTATTCCTATATAATAAAATGAGTTTCTTCTTGGGACTGTTTGTCTAATGTCGCAAAATGCTACATTATTGATTAAATATATGAATGATTTACATTGTGACTATGAACAAAGGTGTAATCAACATGCTTATCAAAATTCACAATAGTTAAATATAAAAATTAATATTATTGAAAAAATACTTGATTTTTTTATGATTAATTCAAATGCTAAATATATGAATGATTTACCTGGTTACAATGAACATATGTGTAAACAACTCAATATCCAAATGCATTAAATAAAATATAAAAACAAATATTATTATAAAAAATATTTGATTATCTAATGATTAATTCAAAATTTTGTAAAAATAAAAAAGCAAAACTATATTTGCATATCCACACTGACCAATTCCTTTTATTCGTTTCCATGAATCAATACCTACTCAAATTTTATCCATCGATGCTATTTGACATAATAAATGGACCAAAATTTATGTAAATATCATAGGCACTAGTATTGATTTTGCAATATAAGCATCGGTGCTTTTATTCCAAACTATATGCACTAGTGCTCATTGGGATATATATGCACCAGTGCAAATTAGTAGCGTATATGCACTGGTTATATTTTAATAAAAAAACACAATAATGAATATATAATACAACATCAACACTAGTGCGTTTAAATATAAAAATGCATTGGTGCGTTTAAATATAAAAACACACTTATTCATATAAATAATATATGAGGCCCTGGTGTGGTTGTGAATGATAACTGCACCGATGCCGGTACAATATAATATAAACACGGGTAAGCTTGGATTAAAATATACACACGGGTGCTTTCTAAATTATGTAATGCATTGGGGCGTATGTAAACTAAACGCATCGGTGTTGTCACAATGTAATATATGCACCGGTATGTCAGCATTAAAATTTATGGAACGATGCATTAACAATGAATATAGGCACCAATGCGTGTATATATAACACATCAATGCTCCTACAATATTATATTAGCACCGGTGTGTCTGCTTTAAAATATACGCATATGTGTGTTTACGTTGAAGGTACGCACCAGTGTGTTTTGTTTATAAAAAATGCACCAATGCACACAATATAATTAAAAAACACTAGTTAAAAATTTTTTACTACAACCTCCAACCACCCAAATATTTTAATTATAGTGAATATATATTACAATTTCCGCAAAAACCTCTGCTACAAAAAATGAAGGTTGCAGCGGAGGTTTTTTGACATTTTTTGCCAACCTTGTAACACTGAAAAACCTCCGCTACAAGGTGTTTTCCTTGTAGTGAAACCTTATATAGTATCAAGTGAGGCCTAAGAAGATTCTTCATACTATTTTATTTTTTAAACAAAAAACAAGAAAGTTTTGTATTATAATAGCCATCATTTACAAAGAGTACTAATAGAGTTAATTTCATCAAAATTCTTAGTGTCTTATAATGGCAAAGTCCCTTCTACAAATATCTTCACATTAAACAAAATTGTGCCTACAAGTTTTTCATCCTCTTCTAGGGAATGAGTGCTATAAAATTTAATAAATTGATTACTGAGGAGAAAACAAAAAAAAATGAGAACATAGACTACATAAAGGATACCATCTATATATTCATGCCTATCTAATCTTCCACATATGGGATGAATAACAGAGACTTCATCCATAGGCCGAACTTCATTGAAAGGAGACTCCTGGAAATGGCTACAGCGGTTCATCTTCACAAGCTAGCTCAAATTTTTCCTGAATTCATCCATTAAAGCTATTTGTTCTCTCTTATTTCCGTCCAAGTCATCGATGCGTGACGCCAGGTAGGCAGGACGACTGGAATTGAAATGAACGTCCTTGGACAAGACAAAAATGTGTTGGAGAACCCTCTGGTAGATTCTTCAACAACACGAAGCATCTTCTTGAAGTATTCCAAGTTTCCTATGAAGTTTGCAAAAAAAATTCTCCAAGAAGACATGATTCCTTCTACTTCTTCTGTGAACGGAGAGAGGCTTCTTTCTAAGGTTAAATTCTTCCTACTTTGCTCTACCCACTGGTCTGTACACACTGAGAGATTTCTACTTTTATTGTGAGGGCTGAGGAAATTTGCAAGAGGAGAAGTCTCAAAATCGTTCTCTTGTTCCAGAGAAAGCTTCGCGAAATGAGAGAGGGTATCTATCATCTCTAGATTCTCTGTTCCATAGATGGAAAAATCACTGCGTAAATATTCTACAGAGAAACTTGCCTTCTCGTACATTCCCAAAACACCATAAGTATCCATCTTCTCACCTTGTATGTTGTGCTTTATCACAATCAATCTGAATGTGTGAGCTTGCATGGAGGAAATGATGGAATTAATGCTAATAGCACGCCCCAATACCCTGGAATTTAACTTGCCTCGTGTTCAGATTGAATGGAGACCACCAATTGTCGGTCGTTCTAGCTTAGCCTTAAGAGTGGAGCCTAGATCAGGATACATGGTTATCCCCCAAATTTTCTTCATGGTCTTCAACCTTCCACCTACCCCTTGAGTGCTTCCTAGGATCAAGTTTGTATCAAGTGTCATGGGATCCACTTCCTGTCATGTTCCCAATTTTCGCTATATTATTTTGGCCAAGTCACCCAGGTAAAAACCATTAAAATTATTAAATGGGTGGATAAAGGATAAATATTTCCTAATTTTAATGGTCCAAGGAAAAATTAAATATTATTTGGACTTAGGTAGGCCACATGAAGAAGATAAGGTTCCAAATTCAAGTTGCTAGGAAAAAGTTGTCCACATTTTACTAGCAAAGTTGGTCCAAGGTGTGAACAGGGTCATTGTGGCAGTAAGGAAGCTTATATAATGCATTGAAAGATTCAAACAAGTCAAGGGGGTGCCTAGGAGAGAAGTTGGACCCATTGGAAGTGCTTATCCCATAAAAATAAGAATTTCCTTAAATCGGGGAAGCTAATGGACAACAAGATAAGAGAAGCGTACAAAACCCAATTCGACTTCTTAAAAGGGGGAAAAGTTGGTTAAGGAATTAGTGGTGGCATTGAATAAGGAGGAAGTGGTCCAAGGAAGTTAAAGGAGCATTGGTGGCATCTCCATGAAATTAGGAAGCTCATGAACCAATTCAAATGAGTGCATGTGGACACACTATTATGATAATGGACCTAAATCCCTTTTAATCATTCAAGGCTCATTAAATGAGGGGAGAAAGTGGTCAAGGTGGTTAGAGGGATCATTCATGAAGAGAGTGGAGCAATTATGAACCACTAACTAACCGGTGCATGGTTTTGGAATGTTCCATGGTATTTGTCCCTAGTATTGACAAAAGTGGATGAACTAGTTTTTTCCATGGTCTTCTCTATCCCATGGTTTTGGAACATAGTATTGGAGACCTCTCAAGCTTAAAAGGAGCAGCAAGGTGCACTAGCAGGGGTTGGCTATTGTGTTGAAGAAATTGTATTGGATTGCATTGGCAATTCTTGTCTTGGGTTATGCTCCCCATGCTTACCAAGAGGGTGATGGGCCTCTCATTCCATTGAATCAAGGAGTGGAGTACTCAGATCCATTCATAGAGGTTATTTCAGTTTTTCTACAAGTCGTGGTAGTCATCAAGTAGCTTGGTGGAGAAGCATACTCCCCATTTTGGCTTACAGCTACTCATAGGGTGTTTTTGGTGTGTCTTTGGGTTTAGAGAGTTGGTCTATTGAATCTATTGGATCAGATGGTTGTAGCATGCTGTCCATGATGTAATGCAATATCTGGTGTTCTCTGATAATTAAAAAAACCAGCTCTGTACTGCAGAAAATTATTTTTGCATTTCCATGTTAATGAACCTATGTTCAGTGTGTGTTGATTTTGACTAGTTTTCGTAATTCGCCTTAAAAATTACCTTCATCTTATCTATTTGAAAATATGAATACATATTTAGAAACCAAATAGATAATTGGTTTGGACCCCACTTTCAGATCTGAAATTCGACCCCCTTTTTCCCGAGTTGAATCGAGTTGAAAACAACACAATTGCGTAGTCCTGAATTGGGAAAGCTCACTTACGGAGATCAAATTGACCAAATCGACCTATGCAGTTTTTGCAGACATTATTACTATAGACCCTATCATAATAGAGACTATAGACCTTTTCCATAACCCTTCCCTGAGTTCCAGAACCTCCTACCTACCCGAAAATCAATTTTTAGTGTCTTTCTTGTCTCATTGAGCTAGTGTGCCTATTCCTTTTGCAATTTTTGGCTTAGGTAAATTAAATGGTATCATAGCATGGTCCTATGCACTTGTGATATGCAATAATAAAGTTCCACTATCCAGAGAAGAGAAAAAAATTGCAACCATGAGTCTTGCACCAGTTATTGAAGAGATAGAAAGAATATCTGCAGCAGGCAAAAAGATGTGAATGTTGCTTGAATGTCACCGGGGATATCTAGCATGGGATAAGGAGTTTCATGCAGCCATTTATTTCAAAATATATTTTTATTTCATGCATGGATTCTATCCCCAAGGTGTAGATGATAATGTTTTTGAGACTGGCCGATCATTAGTGGAAGTCAATTCTTCTGAGTACTTCCAAAATTATCAAGCATTACTCCGAGGAATCTTATCTTTCTGAGAAAGAAGTTCAAGAACAAAAGAATGGAAAGGAGCCAAAGAACAAGAGCATGATGAGAACAACAAACCATCAAGAGAAGAACCAAGTTGTTCCACTTCTCCAAGCAAAGAAGAAGAAAAGGTAATCGAATGTGAAATCTCATTGGATGCCATTGTTTCTAGCATGAAGAGACCTTTTGGCTCTTCTTCAAAGAGAGACTCCAAGAATATTGATCCTAAGGAAACCAAGGGGCATGACGCATCAACTCTCTTGAAGGAGCACAAGAAAAGTACCAATCAGCCATCAAAGGAGAAGAGTAGCAATATTCCAAAGGAAAAACCTTGTGGTTCCTCTAGTGAATGCATTGATCAGAAAGAAGAAAATATCACGCTAAGGTATGAAAGTAAATCTGATTTTTGTAGCAGCAATATTTTCTTGAATCAATCTAAAGAATTCCCCATCTCATGTGATGAAAATGATAGCATAGATATTTCTAATGCTAACATGGATGTTAAATATGAATGTGATGTTGTGGATGCATGCCACAAGCAATTGGAAAGTGCATTGCATCCCTTAGAAAGCATGCATATATCCCTTCCTAATGAAGGCTATTCATCAGATGAGCATAACGGATATTCCATTGAGGCACCTACCAAGGAGACTAGAGAACATTGCAAGATAGAATGCCAAGCCACAATGCAAGAGGTTGTTGACAGTGTGGAGAGCGAATCCACTCATGGACACCCAAGCTTCTTTGTTGGTGAGTTTGAGATCACTACAAAGGAGATGGAAGATGGGATTGATGGTGATGAGACATTTTTTGGATCAAATCCAAAGGAGGAACATGAATCAGATTTCCAGTCATCATTTGAGCTCTATAGTGAAGCAAAAGACATCCATTCATCATTTGGTTGTGCACCAGATGGTTTGGTGGAAGAAAATTTCATCACCACTACACCACATGAGGAGGAAGATATGATGCAAACGTATAAACAATTTTTTTATTTTTGTATTCCTTTGTGTCATATAAGATTGCATCTACTTCCGGAGAGGATATTTGCATGATTGAGTTTGTTGATGGTGAGACTCAAGATTCGGATGTTGAGGATGATAGAGTGAGGAGGGAGGCACCAAACCCTTCTCACAGAGCCATATGGAAGATATTCTAGAGTACTTTAATTCTATTCATCCACTATGGCTGGGGATTCATACTCCAAGTTTTTCTCATGCTATTTGCATGTGTGTTCAGTAGTAGTGATATGGAGATTGGCTGCAAGGCACTTGTTTCACATTGGGAGGATCTTGAGCTTTCTCTATGTGAGAAAGAATCATCTATGGAGGATGTACCCAAGTGTGTTCCACTTGGACCATGCACCAGCAGTGAGATCTATCCAGCTATGGATAAATTCCTTTAAGGGTTGAGAGTGGTTCACTATCCTTCATCACACGCATCTATGTCATCCAAAGCACATGGGGATGGAGGTTGGGTGAAGGGATTCTTTATGTTGGTTCCACATGAGGAGCAAGAGGCTCCCACATTCGCTATTGATGATTTGATGGTCAAGCCATGTGGTTTGACAAGCACACTAGTCCTTTTCCTGCAGTAACTGATGCATCCACTTTCATTCTTTGATTCCTTCATCGTGTGTAGCAGTGCATGGGATTTACACTTGAGCCATTTAAGTGGAGCCAATGGAAGAGATTTGATCCATTGGGGTAGTGCACATGAGGAAGCTACAAGCTTTCCATTTGGAACATTCATTTGGAGTGTTTATTCATCCATTGATTGGGTGATTAGATACATGTTGGAGATGGGTACCCCAAGGGGTAAGTTTCCTGCTTGCATTAGTTGAAAGACACTTGACACATAACATATATTTTGCGAGCAGTTGCATGAGAATATATGGCTGCTAGATGATGCTCTCAATATACATGGATGGGCATGGGATCATCCCCGGTGTCTTTGGAGAAGCGGTGATGAGAGTTTCAGTGCTAGATTGCACATTAAGTCTCATATTTTGGAGAGACTCAATATGATTCAGCCCCACAATGAGGAGTCCCGTGCTTGGTGGGAGTTTCACAGATGTTCAGTTTTGCATGGAAGTGATCAACTTCCAGTGGGGTGGTGTGATATTGACATCCTTCCCGACGATATATTCCTCCAGTTGATTGTGGTATTTTGGAGGATGCAGTTGAGACAGTGGGATCCTGGCATTCCTTGGAATGTCAAACTGTCACCTGAGACATGTAGTAGTGTTGTGAGACTTAGTGTTATCATGCACATGGCATATGAGGAGTCTCATACCCTGATGGAGAGGTTCACTGAGGTGATGCACTTGGTTGGGAGTGATGCACTTCTAATATGGTGTTGGGATCCTGGAGTCTTTCATCATGATATATCCCTCTAGATGACAATGACATTGTGTGGGTTGTAGCTGAGATAGTGGGATCCAGGAATTCCTTGGCATGTTGGATTGTCTTGGATAACATGGTTGATTGTTGGATGACAGTGCAAGCAATGGGATCCTGGCCTTGCTTGGTGCGAGTTGATTTGGAGCAGTAGTTTGAGTGTTGGATTGAGAGAGCGAGCCAACCCACATCTGCATGAGTCTATCTATGCAGATCAATGTTCAAGTTTCCTGTATGGGAAACCATTCGAGAGGTGCACCCATTATTCTCATGCTTGGTGGACTTGGAGTCTTTATGAGGCTCCTTATGCAGGCACTATGCAGTGTAGTGGTGGATGCACCATACACCTTTCATTTCTTAGGCTCATTTGGGACCTTGTGATCATTTTGGGACTCAGTTGTTTCAGCTGGGTCAGTGGAAGGATAGTTGGTTGGATGGAGTTATTCATTTGGGAGATGGTTATGGTCAATATGGCACAACAACAGCATGATGATCCCTCTCAAAGTTTAGTTGGGGATTCATATATACAGTTGTGGCACACATTTCCAGTTGCATTCATGATCTTTCATGTATTAGGACTCTTAGTAGTCTTGATATGGGAGATTGTTGAGTGGTTCTCCTTGTTGATGATTGACATAGAGTTTCCTATATCAGTGAGTTGCATGAGCATGTATGAGCAAAGTATGCTCCACTTCCATTCACTTGGTTTTGTTGAGACCCATGATTTTGAGAGATTCAGTTGTGGCTACATAAAGTTAGTGGTTTGGTTCACTTGTGACTAATCATCACTATGGATTGAGGCAGTGGTATTCATTGCATGCTTGGGGTGGATTTGCATTTCTCCCATGGCTTCAATTGCTTGAGGACAAGCAATCTTGGGAGGGGAGAACTGTCATGTTCCCATTTTTTGCTATATTATTTTGGCCAGGTCACCTAGGTAAAAACCATTAAAATTATTAAATGGGTGGCTAAAGGAGAAATATTGCCTAAGTTTAATGGTCCAAGGAAAAATTAAATATTATTTGGACTTAGGTAAGCCACATGAAGAAGATAAGGTTCCAAATTCAAGTTGCTAGGCAAAAGTTGTCCACATTTTACTAGCAAAGTTGGTCCAAGGTGTGAGCAGTGTCATTGTGGTGCTAAGGAAGCTTATCTAATGCATTGAATGAGTCAAACAAGTCAAGGGGTTTCCTAGGAGAGAAGTTGGACCCATTGGAAGTGATTATCCCATAAAAATAGGCATTTCCTTAAATCAAGGAAGCTAGTGGACAACAAGATAAGAGAAGTGGACAAAACCCAATTTGACTCCTTAAAAGGGGGGAAATTTGGTTAAGGAAGTAATGGTGGAATTGAATAAGGAGGAAGTGGTCCAAGGAGGTTAGAGGATGCATTGGTGGCATCTCCATGAATTAGGAAGCTCATGGACCAATTCAAATGAGTGCATGTGGACACGCTATTATGATAATGGACCTAACTCCCTCTTAATCATTCAAGGCTCATTAAATGAGGGGAGAAAGTGGTAAAGGTGGTTAGAGGGAGCATTCATGAGGAGAGTGGAGCAATTATGAACCACTAACTGACCGGTGCATGGTTTTGGAATGTTCCATGGTATTTGTCCCTAGTATTGGAAAAAGTGGATGAACGAGTTTTGTCCATGGTTTTCTCTAGCCCATGGTTTTGGAATGTAGTATTGGATACCTCTAAAGCTTAGAAAGAGTATCAAGGCACTCTAGCAGGGGTTGGTTATTGTGGTGAATAAATTGTATTGGATTGCATTGGCAATTCTTGGCTTGGGTGATGCTCCCCATGCTTACCAAGAGGGTGATGGGTCCCTCATTCCATTGAATCAAGGAGTGGAGTACTCAGCTCCATTCACATAGTTTATTGCAAGTTTTATACATGTTGTGGTAGTCATCAAGTATCTTGGTGGAGAAGCATACTCCCCATTTTGGATTACAACTACTCATAGGGTGTTTTTGGTGTGTCTTTGGGTTTAGAGAGTTGGTCTATGGAATCTATTGGATCAGATGTATGTAGCATGTCATCCTTGATGTAATGCAATATCTAATGTTCTATGATAATAAAAAAACCCATCTTTGTACTGTAGGAAATTAAGTTTGTATTTCCATGTTAATGAACATATGCTCAATGTGTGTTAATTCTGACTAGTTTTCGTATTTTGCCTTAAAAGGTACCGTTTGCTTATCTATTTGAAAATCTAAAGCCATATTTGGAAACTAGACAAAAAATTGGTTAGGACCCGAATTTCATATCTGAAACTCGACCTCCTTTGGCTCGAGTTGAATTGAGTTGAAAACAAGGCAATTGCGTAGTCCTGAATTGGGAAATCTCACTTCCAGAGATCCAATTGACCAAATCGACCTATGCAGTTTTTTGCATACATTATTACTATAGATCCTGTCATAATAGAGACCAAATACATGTTCCATAACCCTCCCTGAGTTCCAGAGCCTCCTCACCTTCCCGAAAATCATTTTTTAGTGTCTTTCTTGTCTCATTCAACTAGTGTGCCTATTCCTTTTGCAATTTTTGGCTTAGGTACATTACACTTCCTCACCATATTTTTATTATTGAACACTATCACTCCTTGATCTTTCTTGGAGCCTTTATTGACCAATTCATCTGCCAGACTATTATTCTCTCTCCTAACATGATAAAATACCACTATGTCAAGGATGTCAAGATTAAGATTACGCTTTTGAATCCTTCCACAACTGGAGGGGTTTTCCTTGAAGGGTCTACACATTTTTTGAATCACATACCTAGAATCTCCAAAGACATGTAGTTTTGGGATGATTAATTGGAAGGCCATTTCCATACCTTGATAGAGAGCCAGCGATTCAGCTTGATTGTTGGTTTTCTTTCCTAGGCCCAACGCAAAAATATTCACAAATTTTCCTTCAGGATCAAAGATGACCCCTCCCACTCCTACCGAACCAAGAAGCTTCTTCATACTATGATGCCTTTAGGGATGGACCATTTTATATTGGCTTCAATTTTCTATGGATTAGCTTTGAACCCTTTTTTAGAAATGACATGCCACAAGTGTTCAATTTCTTGTTAATCAAATGCACACTTAGATTTATTGGCATAGACTTTGTTCTCTTCTAAGATTTGAAGCAATGTGTGTAGATGAGAGATTTGATCAGGACAGGGCTTACTATAAATCCAAATGCCATAAAAAAGAAAATGGACCACACCTTTGCAAGTATGGCTTGAAGATCTTATTCATGAGGCTTTGGAAAGTAGAGGTAGCATTGGTCAAGCCAAATGGCATAACTATGAATTAATAGTGAACTTCATGAGTTTGGAAGGTTGTTTTGGGAACATCCTCCTCTTGAATGTAGATTTGATAATAACTAGAATGAAGACCAGGTTTGGATCAGGCATTGCCATGGAGCTTATCTAGTAGCTCTTCATTGTGGGAATGAGAAACTTATCTCTAACTGTAATTTTACTTAATTAACTATAATTGATACACAACTACCATGATCTATCTTTCTTTCGTACTAAGATAATAGGTGCATACAAGGAATGCCACTAGGTCAAATGAATCCTACATAATCCAATAATTCTTGAACCACACACTCAATCTCTATTTTCTATTGGTAAGGATAGTGGTATGGCCTTAGAAGCAATAGGCTACAAAATAGGCTCAAGCTTTAATATTGTTTTTTCCTTCAAATTGAGGTATCTCTATGCTTACATGAACTTTGAATATGATTCATTTACCAAACAGTGCAAATCCAATAGATTTAGACATTGTAGATGTAGGAGATAGGATCAAATTTCTTAAGTTTTTTTATCTTAATTTTTGTTTGTACATTAAAAAAACAAATTCAATTTCAATAAACTTGATCTATGTCAATACTTGATAAATCTAAATTTAAGATAAATCTATGCTAATTTAACTGAAGACTTAATAAATTTTCAATTTTCAATTGTTGAAATTACAAATTCACTAAACAAAACATAAAAACGGTATAATTAATATATAACCCAACTGGGCCCACTACTTGGTGGCAATTCTCTAACTCATGCTTTATTCTATATGCCACGTTTACGAATAACTCAACGTGATGTGGCAGTCAGAAATTTGTTGGAAGAGCACATGGACTATACACTGCAGACGTTACAATGATTACATTGGAAATTACAGAGAATGAAACAAAGCTAACAGCTTCACATATTCATGATTTGCATATGATTTAAAATCATTTATGGAATGTATTTGTGAACTTGTTATTATTTAATTAATAAAAAATTAACATTTCATTCTGAGCCTAATTGATTTCACATCCAAACAACTTTATAAATTGCATGGAGGACACTGATACGGCAGAAGAAACACTTTCAATGTTCACTTTTCTAAACTTTATTTATTGTTATAATTTTTTTTAAATATATATTCTTCAATACCACAACATGCCAAAACAATTATAGTTAAAGTGTTCTGTATGACTATGTGTTTTTTACTTATCAAGATATTTAGAAAGTTTATTCTGTGATATTTTTTTCTATCAGTAATATTTTCATTTTGAATTGATGAAACATTTTTTAATGCAATTTTAAATAATTTAAATATTTTAAAATAATAATAAAAAACCTTTTAAAAAAGGTTACATCTGGATAAAAAAAACTTACATAATAATGTAAATAGACTTATTTTTGGACTATTGAGAAAAAAGTGCCAAAGAACTATTTATACAGCAATAAAGGCATCTCCTTCCTAAAAAGCTTAGTCCTCCACCTGCCATGAAACAGCCCCTAAAAACACTTTTTATAATTCAATGTCAAGGAGATATGTAATTTCATACCGATTGAATTTTAAAACATTGTATTCGAAAAAGAACACTAAAAAATTAATGACTAAAAATTTATATATATATAAGAAAATGACAAAAAAAAATTTATATATATATATATAAAATAAAGAAAATGACAAAATTTATATATATATATATATATATATATATATAATAAAGAAAATTTAATAGAGTAGAAATTTTCAATATAAAAGTTATTTTGAATATATATATAGGCTTGTAGGCGTGAGTGCATTTAACAAATACTATTGGTTATTAATTATTATAATTTTCAAGAAAGTTTGTGAGTAATATATATTAATTTTAAGGAATCTTAACATTCTATGTAATGTTATTGTACATAAAGTTGTAATATGGTTCTGTTCATTTTTTTGATGGATGAAGTTTTCTTATTTGTTTTGTAAAGGCCTGGAGGGCTGTGGTAGAAGACTATACTGAACTATATGCTTGCTGTGATTTTGGTCTCTGAGACTTGACTGTTTTGATTTTGGTTATATGTTGAAATCGTGCTGTAATGGCTCATAGTTGTACTGTAATGGCTCATAGTTATACTATTTGATTTATATATATAAATAACAATAGTACACTTTTTTTCGCTAAAAAAAAAAAGTTGTAATAAAGTGGGCTTTTCGATGTAGTAAATTTGTAATTTGTTTTAATTAATTTATGTAAGATATTTTTTATAATTATTTAAGTAAGATGGAGGTGAAAGTAGATATTAAGGTTTTATGTTTTTGGAGAAAATGATTTTATTTTAATATAATAAAATTGTGAATCACTTTTTAAAGAAAAAAAAAAAGATGAAAGTGAGAATTTAGAAATGAGAAAATCACATTATTTTAAGTTATATATAAGTTGAAAAAAAAACACAGTTGAATATATTACAACTCACATTTTATGAAAGCTATGTAATAGTACTTTGGATCTATTAAATGAAAAAAAGAAAGACAAAATTCTTTAAAGTGAAAACCTTTTAGAAAATAAAACATAAACAAAATTTACAACTTTACTGATTTTATCCAAAATGAAGATAATCTATACTAATTACATTCATTCCATATCCATTACTAAACTACCTTACATGAATTCCATTTTCACTTTTCTAACTAAACTTACATCAAATCAGCTTTCATTTTTTTCTTTGTTTTTCTTTTCATTCAAAGTTATTCGCCAATGCTATCCCATCATGACAGATTGAGTCAGATAGGGAGCATCCCCATGTGAGTACCTGCAATCTATTCTGCTATTTTCAGACAGTTTTCTGGGGTCCCTAAGAGCTAAGCTTGTGCTATTAGCCATCGTACATTGTCAACTTCACAGGCCACTAACTTCACATATCTTCACCTCTCTGTATTATCTCATAGACTTTGTAATTCTTCATTGTTTGGAGATATGCTCAGCAATGCAGAGAGACTGCTTGAGTTGTTTTTACTTGTAAATCTGGGAATATCCCTTGTTTTCTGAAGTCTCTTGAGTTTTCTTAACTCAAATGGGTTCTGGTCTGCAGATGAGGTTTTGGGCCCTTTCCTGTTTGTTCTTTCTTAGTTTTCTTCAGCAAGCTACAGCAGGAGAAAGTGGGTTTGTGAAGACAGAGGACACCTATTTTTCTATCAATGGGAACCCTCTGTTTGTCAATGGATTCAACTCTTACTGGTTAATGACTATAGCAACAGATCAAACACAGAGAAATAAGGTTACCTCTGTTTTTGAACAAGCTGCAGCTCATGGGCTCAATGTTGCCAGGACTTGGGCCTTTAATGATGGCAAGTACAATGCGTTGCAGATTTCTCCTGGTATATATAATGAACAAGTCTTTCAGGTCTGTGCATGGACCCTGGGATACATCAAGCCTTCAAGGCCTTCACCCATTTTTTCTAAGTTTTTTAAATTGGGTTTCTTGTTGGCATTGTTTGCTTTTCTGATTTGGGGTTGCTTTGGTGTCTTTGTTTTTTTTAATGAAGGCCCTCGATTTTGTGGTCTCCGAGGCCAACAAGTATGGCATCAGACTAATACTCAGCCTGGCGAACAACTATGTAAACTTTGGAGGAAAGGCCCAGTATGTGAAATGGGCTCGCAATGCTGGACAGAAAGTCAACTCTCAGGATGATTTCTTCACCAATCCCACTGTTAAGGGCTACTATAAGAACCATGTTAAGGTAACAGAGTGTATAAATGTTTGCCTGTGTCTAACTGTGCATACATAGAACTATTTGTACACAGATGCACACATAGAAAACTAAACAACTCTGTATCCAACAATGCATTTTCCTGCAGACTGTATTGACGAGAGTGAACAGCATTACTGGAATAGCCTACAAGGATGACCCTACAATCTTCGCATGGGAGCTCATGAACGAACCTCGCTGTCAAAGTGATCCTTCAGGGAAGACCATCCAGGTCAGACAGGATATATAATTTGAGATCAATTTTTGGGAAAGAAAAGTTTGTATGGAAACCCATTGAGTTGGTTGAGATTAGTGCACCTTACCTACCCAGATGCAAATTTGGCATCTACCCCACAGAACTAGCCATAACCAAATATTCAACAACATTGATCACAACTGGTTTGGACTAACCCTGAGACTACTCATTTTGAGATCTACCACATGATCTATAACAACTTTTCTCTTTTCTCTTTCCATCAAAATTCTGAAAATGGAAACCAAATCTAATCATAGATTCAATCAAGGATGTTATATGTTGGGTTTTAAGGTCACATTTATTTCTATGGTTGAACAGCACATTAATGAAATTTGTAGATATTTGAGATCTGTTCTAAGTTCTTAGTTTGGTAGGATTCTGTTAATAATTTCCCTTTCTAATAACTAATTATTTTGATAATGATGCGGTTGACTGTTATAAGTAAATACGGTAGTTATGTGGTTGTGATGAGCAAACAGGGATGGATAGAGGAGATGGCTAGCCATGTGAAATCCATTGATGGAAACCATCTTCTGGAGGCTGGTTTGGAAGGATTTTATGGAGAGTCCAAGAAAGAGATCAATCCAGGCTTCACTGTGGGGACAGATTTCATCACCAATAACCAAATCATGGGAATTGATTTTGCAACTGTTCATTCTTATCCTGATATCTGGTCAGTACCTATCAGTCTATTGGAGTGAAAAAAAGTTACTAATCTGTTTCTTCAAACTTAGATCTGTGTTCTAGACTTGCTGTCATTATGTATATGTGAGAGGAGTTGTTGATGAGATGCATCTGGTGCTGCTGCATTCATTCATGTAATCTTACAGGCAGGCTCTGCATTTTAGTAATAGGTGTTCATTATTTCATGATGATGTAGAGCTTGCACTAATTTATTGAACTGTGATTTCAACTTTGAAGGCTAGCTGGATCAAATGAGGAGGCCCAGCTTGCATTTCTGCAGAATTGGATAGAAACCCATCTGGAAGATGGAAGCAGAATATTGAACAAACCAGTTCTGTTTGCAGAGTTTGGGAAATCATCCAAAGAACCAGGATTCCATATGGGTAAGAGAGACACATTATTTGATGTGGTTTATAAACACGTATATGCCTCTGCTAGCAGGGCAGGAGCAGGTGGAGGAGCCATGTTTTGGCAGCTGATGGCAGAAGGAATGAGCTCATATGGAGATGGGTATGAGATTGTCTTGTCCCAGAATCCATCCACAGCTGCTATCATCTCTGGTCATTCTCATAAACTGGCTGAGCTTACTCGTTTGTTTACAACACTGTATGAATATGAGAAGACGCAGGTCCGTGCACAAAGAAGGGTAAGGTGGCACTAGAAATCGATCAAAGGCTGAGAATGATAGTAAAGTTTGTGATTATTTTGTGATAGGTGTCGTATGTTATATGTCAGCGCCGAGTCTTTTAGGTATCAGCGAAATCTCGAGCGGCCAGTTCTCAATGATCAGAAATGTGTATATGGCCAATATAGAATAAACAGGTTGCTGTTGAATCTTGGCCTTCCAGTCCCACAAATGAGAATTGCACAGAAAACAAGAAGGAAGGATCGGGGCGTATTTTATTTTTTAAATATATTTTAATTTTTTTTAATTTCTCAACTCCAATGTTCGATTAGTCTATTGGAATCAATGTGACAAAATTGTCTATGGTCTTTTTTTCACATTATCTATAACTGTATTTCCAAAATTAATTAAAAAACAAACCATTAAAAAAACTGAAATTAAACCATTATTCTTTTATTGGCTTCATATTTATGTCAGTTATTGTAATCATATTTTTCATTTCCTAAGTAACACTTTGGCAAACAATTATACATGACAATATTGAGGTTATTTAATAAGCCTTTTCAAATGTAATTAATTAAGAACAATATATCAATATTGAGTTTACTTAATAGGCTTTTCTAAATGTATTTCACTAATAATAATATTAAGCTTATTTAATAAACTCTTTTCAATGTAACACTCATAACAATATTGAGTTTGTTCATTTGGTAAGCTCTTCTAAATGTATGTTATTCTTTGTTTTGACCTTATATTTAGCAAAGAAAATATAGGGGTAAAATTTAGTCCATGGGTTATTTTTAGGCATTCTTTTCCCAAAAAAGATTAGCCAAAGTGCCTTTTTTTCAAAGGTGATTCGCCCAAATTCCAAGGGATAATTTTTTTTACTCTAAAAATCGCCAAAATTATCCAAAAACAATATAAAGTCTTTGTAAATTTGAATATTTAAAAAAAAAATCCTCAAACATTTTATGGTTGCAAATTTAAGAATTAGTAAGATTAGCCAAGGTGTTTACACTTTGTAAAAATTATGAATCCTTAAAATTTTCCTTTAAAATAAATATGCACAATAATACTATATTGCCTTTACAATTATTGAAGTTTGACACTAATTATAAATAAATTAATATGAATGAGACATATACATATGGAGATGGTTTGGCACCACTCATGATTTGTATCACCCTAAGCATAGTTGTCATATGTTCAAGATGCAAGTAACATATGGGCTTGTTCTATGGCCTTGTCAGATGTATGATCTATGTTATTTTGTTTTATGTTGGTGTGTTATGTTTTTGGTCTCTTCCTGTCATGGAATTGATCTATATGCTATGATTGGTCTGGTGGGTATGGGGCTATTCATGGGCCCTTGGATATTTTATTGTCACGATCTCTCTCTGCTGGGATGTTTTCCCTGGGCTACTTTGATGTGTATGAACCTATTTACTATTTCGCATTATTAATAGTAAGTTATATTTTTTCCTAGAAAAAAACTTGTAAATCATTGAACTAGTTGGATGGAAATTACTTTGTCCTTTCAAAATATATGTTCACATGGTAGCAATATAAAGGTAAGTAATATGTATTAATGATTTTCTAGCTTTGAGTAATCTATGTTCTTTTATTTCATGATGCAAATTTTGTTAGAAGATGTAACCATTTTTAGATGTCCACTGTGATGTTAATGGATTTTAATGAATTTTAAATCTCTCTAAGTAAGAACTATAGTGGTAGTTTTGGATTCACTTAACTAAAATGAACTCAATTGTGTTAGATTTTTAGATACAAACACAATGAATAATTTGTTTCCCAAAAGAGGGAGATGAGTAATAAATGTTTACAATTAATTGGAAGTCTACAAGAATAGTTTAGGACATAAATCGACCACATAAAGTCCACATAATACTATGTTGCATTATTATCCTTAAAGTCTCTCATGTTGGTGTTTGTAGCTTCGGGAGGTCTCATCCTTAGGTCAACACAAATAAGAAATAATAAACAATTATTACTATATATTAATGTGCAAGTCGGCCCCAACAAATGTGGAAAAGTCAATCACCAAACAAGTATAAATAGAAGTGACATCTCACACATTTTATCACTAAGTAATTTGCTCTGCTCATTCAAAGATTCCCTACAAGTATTTGCATTTGAACTGTCATTTGAGTTATTCTTTAAATTTCAGAGTGTTTTGAACAGACTTAGAGAATATTGCTCATAACAGCTATATGCAGATCTGTGATACTACACATTAGAATTCTCTATTCGTAAAATCAGGAAGTGCGTTATGCATGTTATGGAAGTTTTTACATGACTGAGATTGACGAGCAGTGTGCTCTTAATGTGCATATGATGTCATGTGTGTTGAGTAAGTAGCGTATAGTGTTGCACAACATCCCATGATCCCTCAATGGAGCTAATCTAGGATGAAACCTCTTTGCTAACATATTGAGAGCGGTGCACGCTCTTGATATTATGTTCTAGTGGAGATGGAAGGCATCCATATAGTTACCGAGTATGTTGGGATGTGGATGGGTGTTGTGTTGAAGCATTGGCTAAGATGCTAAATTCCCTTGAATGGTTACATAACTGTGTGAACTATGTCACTATGCATAAGAAATTGTCATTGCATTGAAATGTCAATACGATTTGATTAAATTTCATGATCATGCAATTTTAGGAAAGACCATGTGCTATGACCTACAAGAGAAGGATGATGAGAATTGTTCCAAAGAACAAGTGATGAATATTCAACAGTAACAACAGATCCATTACATTTAGTCATGTGTGGACCTATGACCCACAGGTCCAAAGGATCTCATATGGAGATTGATGGTTGGGAGCAGGAGGTCCCATGACACTATAGATGTCCATCCTTCCGATGATCATGAAGAGTTGCAAATAGTAGCAGCAGATGAGTTCTATGGATTTCCTCGGTTACTTTAGCATGCTACCTGAGATGTGGGGACCACATTAGGAGCAATTATCTTCCAATTAGAGTCAGAACAGACTCTAGAATGTTACATGAGTCGAAGTTGAGATTTAGTGTACATTTGCTCGGTTGAGAATGCACTGGGATTCACCAACGCAAATAATAAGAGAGCCAGAGGCAAAGTTGTAGAGGGAGACTGCAGCATAGTTCTAGAGGGAGTCTGAGTCTGGAGTGATATCCAGTGACATAGAGAGATCGAGAGTCTCATATCAGTAGACTCACTTGATGAGAGATAATGCTAATGGAGGAGCAACAGTGTCCAATAGTGCAGGCTTGGAGTGGTATGCTATGGTACAGAAGGGAGAAGTCTAGCTCCTGTATATTCCTACAGATGATCAGATTGCCGACTTTCTCACCTAGACTCTTCCTAAGGCGAAGTTTGTGTACTTCTGAGACAGGCTTGGAGTGGTGGAGAATGTCTCCCTCAATGAGAGGGAGTTTGCAGCATCACTGATATATTCTCCCTAGATTGAGAATGGTGGAACTCTCCATGTGAGGGAGAGATCTATATTGTGGACATATCGACAGACTGATATAATGTTCATGGGCACACTCCTCGCTAAGTTGAGTTACCATGAGATGCATGGGTACACTCCTCACTGATTTGAGTTACCATGAGATGCATGAGATACATGGGTGCACTCCTCAATGGACTGAGTTGAGTTACCATGTGATGCTACACTCCTCAATGGACTAAGTTGAGTTGATTTTTACTCCTCGATGGAATGAGTTGTGTATGACACTTTTCAATGGACTGAGTTGTGTTGTAGTCTCTAGGTTGGTGCCCAACAACCCTTTTGGTTGGGAACGACTATTCTCCATGATGGATTGAGTTGAGTTGATTTGTACTCCTCGATGGACCGAGTTGAGCTGATTTGTACTCCTCAATGGACTGAGTTGAGTATGACACTTCTCGATGGATTGAGTTGTGTTGTATTCTCTGGGTTGGTGCCTAACAACCCTTGTGGCTAGGAACATCTACGCTCCTCGATGGACTGAGTTGAGTATGACACTTCTTGATGTACTGTGTTGTGTTGAGTTACTGGGTTGGTGCCCATAAACCCTTTTGGTTGGGAGACTCATCACTGGGTTGGTGCCTAGTAACCCCTTGTGGTTGGGAGACATGTTACTTGGTTGGTTCCTAGCAACCCTTGTGGTTGGGAGACTTATGGGTTGTATCCCATTGTCATCATGTTGGTTGTAGTGACATGGACGAGCGAAGACCTTTCTTATGATGAAGAGATGACCAATACAAGACGTGATGCCCAGATGAAATCCAGATGTGTTATAGCATGATGATACCTCCCTAGCTAAGAGGGAGTGTTGGTGTTTTTATATTTGGGAGGTCTCATCCTCAGGTCGGCCCAAAGAAGAAATAATATACAATTATTATTATTATATATTAAATGTGCAAGTCAGACCCAACAAATGTGGAAAATTCAATCACCAAACAAGTATAAATAGAAGTGACATCTCACTCATTTTATCATCAAGTAATTTTCTATGCTCTCCTAAACAAGTGTGCAGCAACAGAAGAAGAAGGACGAAGGCTGCAATAGAAGACTATTCTTGGGTTCGCCATATTTGGAGAGATTCTTCTTTGGTTTGTGTGTGTGATTACTCTGTGATCTGATGTACTTTGTATCTTGAACTGATTCTCTCATAAGAAAGGTTGTTGGGTTTTCTTCCCTTGTGTAGAAGGGTTTCCCAGGATAAAATCTTTGTGTCTTGTTTCTATGCATTGGTTATCTTTCAGTGATCCTATTTTTTTATTACTGCTGCAAATTAAAGATTAATATAATTCTATATTATATAATTGATATGTATGCTTATAATATTATATTGCATAGTGAAGTAAAGTATCATTGAATTTGTAGTAGCATATTAAAGATATATTGCAACATACTATGCGTTGGAATATTATCTAAGGTGGTTTATGATCCATAAATTGTCATGGGTATTCCATTGGAACAGTTCATCACCATGCATCTTACAACTTAATTAATTATGTTATCTTAATTCCACAAAATGATAAATAAATTGAAACTGAAAGGAAAATAACTAGAGAAAAATAACGCATCCACACAAATAACACAAGATATACCAGGGGAAACTCACTATGAAGAAAAACCCATTCAGAAGTGATGACTATGCCTTGCTCTTTTCTTCTCCAATATGCAATGTGAATACAAAGAAAGTAGTAGTCACCATGGAGTTACCTTTGACATTGTGGCCTGCACGACTACTATAGGATCTCCTACTTCCTTTGTTATGCTCTAATAACCACTCCCTTATTGCTACTAAGCTATGGAACAGTATAATAACATCATTATAATGGAACCCCTTATCCTCCTAACGGACTGGTATTTAACATATCCCAATAGCCATATAGGGTTAATTTTAAGGTTTGTACATTCCTCAACTCCTGGTTAGGGTTAGGGTTTTGGACCCTATAGAATTTTCTTGAAAATACACATGTCTAGCTCCACATGTGTGGGTAATGAGAGATGACATGGAATCCACTCAGTGATGGTCAATTGGATAGGCCAACTTGCAGGAAGCATAAATTCCTCATACATACTGCGATTGAGGTGGATTTTGCACTATTGGAAAGCTCTTGGAGTGTAAAACAATGTAGAGGGAATAAAGCTATGATTACAAACTTTTGACCCCACAAAACATCATTCAATTCCTCAAATGGGACTCGGAAGGTTCTGGACCCCAAATCTACAAAGTAATACCAACCCCTAAAATGGGTTGTACAAACCAATTCATCCATTTTTTCATCTAGAAACCACCAACATTGATGACAAATTATATATTGATCCATTTTAGATCTTACCTCCCTATTTTGGGAGGATTTTGGTCATGAAAATCTCTTACTAAATGAGGTGAGGAAACTTTTACTCTACCTTCTCCCTGGAGTACCATTTAGCCTTGCATGGAATTTGTCCTAATTTCAAACCAATCTGCCAAAGGTCATGCTACCCCTATTTGGTAGTTCTATACTTCTTCTACAAAATTGTGTCTTCTGCCAACTCTACTTGAGCATCATGTGTTAGGTCCTCTGTGGTATGTAGTACCTACTCCTTCTCCTAATCTAACATGGAAGGCTCGTGGAGTTTCAAATATTCCACATTCACTATTGAGTAAATGCACATGTATGGGGGTATACTAAGTCCATTGGCCTTATCTCCCACCTTCTCCAATACTTCAAAAGAGCCATACTATAGAAACTTAGTAGTCTTACCATGACCTTGTAGTATTTACTTGTTCAACTATAACCAAACTCTATCCCCCACTTTGAATAAATTTTTCAACCCTATGCTAGTCATGTGACATGTTTGGCGTTGTACTTTTCCTCTGACTTCTTTAATGCCGCATGTATATGCAAATGGATTTGCATGATCTTATCAATGATTTTTTCATCTCTTAATGCTTCACCTATGGTATCTTCCCCCACTCCCCCTTGCTATCCATATACAACATCTAGAGGTGAAGGTGGAAAATATCCAAAACAAGGTTCAAAAGGAGACCTACAAATGGAAGTGTGGATAGCTCTATTATAATAGTACTGGATATAGATTATATTTTCATCCCAATCTTTGGATCTTTCTGATTGTAACACCTCAAAAGTTGCATCAAAGTCTTGTTGGCTAATTATGTTTGGCCATTTGTATGTGAATAGAATGTTGCATATCTCTCCAAATTAGCGTCCATCTTCTCCCAAAGTGTAGTCCAACAGACACTAAGAAATATCGTATCCCTATCTGAGATGATGTTCCTTGGTAGCCCAAAGTGCACCCAAACCTGCTCAAAGAACATGCACACTACTTCTTGTCCTTTGATGGTCTTTTTACAAGGCATAAGAATGCACAGCTTGATGAATCTACCAACTACCACAAATAAATAGTCACGTCACTTCCTAGTGGTTGGTAACCCACCCAAAAAATCCATGGAAATTCTTTCTGAAGGTCGAGTGGGTACATGTAAGGGATGGTATAGACCTTGATTTTTATTACTAGGCTTAATGGTACAAGAAAGTATGCATCCTCTAATATATTTTGTTGTGTCTTCTTTCATTTTGGGCCAATACGCATACCTTTGTAAGTTAGCAATTGTCTTCCCAACACAAACATTCCTTTCTACTTTGGAGGTGTGCGCCTCTCTGATAAGTTGAAATATTTCACCTTTATGAACGTAGAGTTTGTCTAGCTTGTAGAGTAAACCATTATGGAGATGAAAGTTAGCTTTATTGTCACCTTCTTCTACATGAAATTGGCCTTGTAGCTCTTGAAAGACCTCCTTGAAGTCCTCATCTTCTATGTATCCCTCTTTGTATGCATTATGGGTAAAAGGTTCCATGTGCATAAGAGTACCCAAAGTTGTAAACTTGGATGTGGGTGGTCTTGAAAGCATGTCTACCGACTTATTAGTGTTGCCCTTCTTATACTTGATGACTAAATGGAATTGTTGCAAAAATATCATCCACTTGTAATGTTTGGTTTGTTGTAGCTTACTTTGGGCCTACAAATACTGTAGTGGTTGGTGATTTGTGCGGATAATTGTTTACTTTCCCATAATATAGTGCTTCCACTTCTTAACAACTTGAACCAAGGAATAGAATTCCATATAATAGGTAGGGTAGTTCAAAACTACCCCATGAAACATTTCAGAATGATAACATACCAGCTTAACTCCTTGCATCAAAACTGCTCCCGTAGCATACCCGCTTGCATCTATCTCCACTTTGAAAGGCTTCTACAAGTTAGGAAATACAAGAATTGGTGCTTGAATGATCTTTTGTTTTAGGTCGTCGAAACTTTCTGCTGAATATTTCCCCATTAGAAACTCTTATCACTCTTTGTTATGGTGTGGAGTCGTGCAACTACCATTAAAAAGGAAGCAATAAACTTTCGTAGGTATTGTTTTTCCCCAACAAAGCTCATAGCTTTTGTGACATTAGTAGGAACTGGAAAATTTATAATGGCCTCCATCTTTGCAAGGTCCATCTTGAGTTCCTCTCCACCGATCACATACCCCAAATACACCAATGATTGTTGAGCGAACTCACATTTCTTGAGATTAGCTAGTAGTTGATGCTTTTTCAAAGTCTCTAACACCTGCATGAGATGCGATATGTGTTCTTCCCAAGTAGAGCTATAAACCAATATATCATCCAAATACACTATAAAAAATGAATCTAGGTGTGGGAAAAAAACATCATTCATCAATCTCATAAATGTAGTTGGTGCATTACATAAACCAAAATCCATGACCAACCATTCATACGAACGTTGCCTTTCCTTAAACGTAGTCTTCCAAGTGTCTTCTTCTTTGAAACATACATGGTAGCGTCCCAATTTGAGATCCAACTTGGTGAATTACTTGGCACGCTACAACTGGTCTAACAAATCAGCGATCCTAAGTAGAGGGTATCGATTCTTAAGTGTAATAGTGTTCAACGCTTTGTAGATGATACACATCTTCCAAGTTCCATCCTTCTTGGGTACGATGATGATAGGTGACCCACAAGGTGAGGTGCTTGGTCGAATCACCCCTTTCTCCAACAACTAATGCAACTACTTCTTCACTTCATCTACTTCCAGAACAGGCGATTTATACAACCTAATATTTTGGTAATGGAGATCCAGGCAATAGCTATATCTCATGCTTTGCTTCCCTCTTAGGTGGTATCCCTTTAGGATCCTAGAACACTCCTTTGTACTCTTGTAGCAACTCCTCCAACTGATGTTTTTGTTCTCTAGTACATCCCTCCAGGGATGCCTTTACTCGTACTAATTCATCACCTGATTGATTCTCTTGTAAGAAAATAAAATCATATTTCTTACTTGCTCTAAACAACGTTTTGGTTTTGTTGGAACATACCAGTGATATCTTTGATTTAACTTTATGTGCATTGATGATGAACGACTTTCCATCCTTGATCAGGAAATACTGGTTTTCTCTCCTCGTGAAGACTGCATCTCTCATATGCATGTATGGGATTCCAAACACTACACCTCATACGTCAAGGGGCACTACATCTAACTCCACTTCATTAATAAAATATGCAGTCGGGAAATAGCTATATCTCATGATCTACTTCCCTCTTAGGTGGTATCCCTTTAGGCTCCTGGAACACTCCTTTGTACTCTTGTAGCAACTCCTCCAACTGGTGTTTTTGTTCTCTAATACATCCCTCTACGGATGCCTTTACTTGTACTAATTCATCACCCGATTGATTCTCTTGTAAGAAAAGAAAACCATATTTCTTACTTGCTCTAAACAACGTTTTGGCTTCGTTGGCACATACCGGTGATATCTTTGATTTACCTTTATGTGCATTGATGATGAATGAATTTCCATCCTTGATAAGGAAATACCGTTGTCCTCTCCTCATGAAGATTGCATCCCTCATAAACATGAAGGGGATTCCAAACACTACACCACACATGTCAAGGGGTACTACATCTAACTCCGCTTCATTAATAAAATATGCACTTACAACAAATTTGAGCTTACACTGTTTCATTAACTTGATCTTTGTATCCTTATTTACCCATCCCAATGGGTAAGGGCTAGGATGATCATAAACCTCCAACCCAAGCTTGTGAACCAAATAAGCTAGTATGAGATTGGCCTATCAACTTGAATCGAATAGAGCATCTACCTTAATCTTCTTGATCTGGATCTTGAAATGGAAGAGTTTTGTCATCCCCTTCTCTTCCTTGTGATGAAGGATACTCCTATTCACCTCCTTCTAAACCAAAGTGCAGACAATCTTCTCATCCACATATGATTTTATCTCTACATATTTGCTTGAATATGCAGCTAGAAGGTTCTTCTTCTTAGCATCCTTCTTGTGGTTCTTAGGGTTCAACTCTCGATGTAGTTTCCAACACTTTTCTTCAATGTGATAATCTATGTTACAATGGTTTTTCAGATCCTTACATAGATGTGTTATTGCTATAGTCTTCTTATATTTTCCTCTCCACTTCTTCATCCCCTCCTTGGAAGTGGACTCTTGGTTCTCTTATGTTTAGAACCACTTGATTGTCCTTTCTTGTGGCTTATATTACCCATGGATTTTTCTTGCACACATGCATCATCATTTGTCTTGGGATTGAAGAGAATCATTTGCTTTCACAAATGACTATGTAGACCACCCAGATACTTGAGGAGTACATCTAGATCCTTGGGTGAGCTACCCAACATAATAGCCATCTTCACGAATTCAATGGTGTACTCTTGCACACTCTACCCTTTCCTTTTGATTGAAGTAATGCCAATGAATCCATTAGTCCTCTACATACCCAATAGGGTAGAATTGGGACTTTATGAGGGTTTTGAACTCCTCCCACTTATTTACTGATGGATCACCCTCTAGCCTAAGTGCCTCTGTGTGGCTTTCCCACCAAGTTAATGCATGGTCCTCTAATTTCAATCGAGCGAATGGAGACTTCTTCTCCTCATCTATGTTATGAATACTAAAATAGAGCTCTAATTGCTGCAACCAATGATTCAACTTTAAAGCATCGATCTCACCTTGGTAGGGATTGATATCCACTTTCGCTTCCATCTTAAATAATGTCTACAAAAAAATTTGGGTCAGTTTTTGGATCGTTTTTAGTTGTTTTCGGCCCCTGGTTTTATGGCCCATTGTAAACTAATTTTGGCTAAGGAATTGGGGTTGCAATCTAATACATGTTAATGTATTATGGTTTTGTATGCTCTAATATTGTGTTGTAAATAGAAAAAGATAATACAATGATATAGAGAATGGAGAAACTCTAAGGAATGTTGGCTTTCCTTGTTTTGGGTTTCTAGGGTAAATCTATGTGTAAAGTGTGTGAGAGCCATTGTTTATTGTTTTGTTTTAGGTTCTATTTGATATTTTTTTCCTTTACACATGTTTATCAAATTTCTTCATATGGTATAAGAGCGAGAATATTAGCTTCAGGGGGACATCTTTGTTACTAGGCTTTAGCTCATCCCGTGAAGAGCAAGGATGTATTGGGTCTGTGATAAACCTATGTTGGAGTGAGATATTTGCGTAGTGAATATTATGAAAGAAAATGGTGAGCAATTTAATAATAGAAATCAATAATTTTAATGTCCAAAGCTTCGAGTTATGGATGATTAAGAAGGGAAATCTTCTTGTTGATAGAGATCAATGGATTGTTGTGGATCCAGGTACAAATCCCACTAGTATGTCCAAAGAAGATTGGGAAATGCTGGAGAGAAAAGTGAGAAGCACTATTCAACTCTACCTCTTAGATTCAGTGCTATTGAACATTTCTAGAGAAGATAATGCAAAGAAGCCATGGGATAAGCTAGGAAATTTGTATCAGTCAAGGTACCTAGTAAAAAAGTTATTTCTTTGGAATGAGTTGTTTCATCTTAAGATAGAGGATGGTGACACCATGGAAAATCATCTAAATGTCTTTAATACTCTCATAAGTCAATTGGACTTTGTTGATATTAATATGGAGGGGGAAGATAAGTGTATTACCTTTCTATGTTCGTTGTCAAATTCTTGGGATAATCTGGTTGTAACAATTGGAAGTACCACTCAATCCACATTAAAGCTTGAGGATGTAGTTGCATCCTTATTATCAAAGGAAATGAGGAGAAAATCCATGGAGGGTGGGACTGAGGATGTTTTATGAGAGGTCATTCACAAGAGATTAAAAATAGGTCTTCTGGGGGTAGATATAAGTCTAGAGGTAGATCTAAATCTCTAGGACAATTTGAAAAGAAATATTGGAATTGCAGTAAAGCTAGGCATTATAAGAAAAAATGAAGATCTAAGAGTTTTGATAAAAATAAGGAATCCGATGATGCTCCTTCCAGAGAAACGAAACCCTCTGCAGATGAAGGGGGTGATGTTTACTTAGCATCTATATGTACACATGCAGATCTTGATGTATGGTTGATCGACTCAGGTGCTTCATTTCATACGGCTCCTCACAAGGAGTGGTTTTGTGAATATGAAAGGTACAATGGAAGTGATGGTTTCCTAAGAGATTACTCAAAAATGAAAATCATAAAACATTGAAAGGTCAAGCTACTACTCAAATATGGGAAGGATTATAACTCTTCGTGGGGTTTTGCACATTCAAAATATGGCTAGAAACTTGATATTTGCAGGTATAGATGGGTGATGTAGGTGTGCATACTGTATTTGAAAAGGGAACATGCAAGATGGTTTAAGGAGCAATGAAGTTTGATGTGAGGAGTTCGTATTGGAACTTTGTACAAGTTGTTGGGAATCACTTTCATTGATGGGTGTAACATTTCTATTATTCTTGAGGATAACGATACATAATATATGACCCCTATTATCCCCGTAGACAAGACAATGCCATGGTATCAAAGATTGGGACATAATGGAGAGAAGGGTCTTCTAGAATCACATTGTAAAGGTATGGTTGAAGGTATGCCTAATTCCTCATCATATATTTTGATTTATGTGAATATTGCATTTATGGTAAACAAAATCAGGTGAGATTCCCATCTGGTGCTACAAGAGAAAAATGAATCTTGGAGTTAATACATAGTGGTTTGTTTGTACCTATTCATGTTCCATCACTAGGTAAATCTATGTATTATGTTTCATTCATTGATGATTTCTCAAGGAACACATGGGCCTGATTCCTCCAGAAGAAATCTAAGGTTTTTAGTAAATTTAAAGAGTTTAAAGCTCTTGTAGAAAACCAATTAGAGAAGAAAATAAAGGTGTTGAGGACAGATAATGGCAGAGAGTTTTGCATAAATGAGTTCAAGGAATTATGTAAGAAGTGTGGAATCGTAAGGAAAAATAATACTCCATACACACCTCAACAAAATGGACTTGCAGAAAGGATAAACATGATACGAATGGAGAAGGAAAGTAGTATGCTCTGTGGTGTAGGGTTATCACATGAACTCTAGCTAGAGGCAGTGAATGTTGCATGTTACTTGGTAAATCTATCACCTATGTCAACATTGGTTGAAAAAAATCCACATTAGGCATGGACTGGTAAAAATCCCTCTCTTAAACTTCTCATTTTTTTGGTTTCGATGTTTATGTTCATGTTCCAAAGGAAAATAGGAGTAAGTTGGATAATAAAGTTGAAAAATGTATTTTTATTGGTTATAAAGATGGTATAAAAGGTTATAAATTTTGGAACCCAGTAACTAAGAAGATTGTTTATAGTCAGGATGTTGTATTTAGAGAGGTTAGAGTACCTCTTAAACAAGAGTTCCAACCCAAGGAATAAGAACAAAAAACAATAGAGTTTGAGATGGAGTGTGAAGAATCCAACTCGACAGAAGAAGAAGAACCTCATGCTCCAGCCTTGTGGAGATTTGTTTGTGAAATATGGAAATAAAAAAGGTATATCCCACATGATTTATGTTCTAATTTTTCTTTATCTATTACCAATAATGATCCTAGCTCAGTTAGGGAGGTAGTGGATTCATAGGATAGTACTTTGGAAGAAGGCCATGGTTGAAGAAATGAATGCCTTGGAAAAAAATAAGACTTGGGATTTAGTTGAGTTGTTGGTTGGAAGAAAACATATCGGTAGAAAATGGTTGTTTAAGAAGAAGTCGAATGCAAAAGGTAAGGTGGAGAAGTACAAAGCTTGCCAAGTTGCTAAGGGTTATTCTTAGGTGGAGGGAATTATTTTTTGTGAGATTTTTTCTCCTACTACTAAATTAACTTCTATTAAATTCCTTTTGTCTATTGTTGCTACTTTTGATCTTGAAGTAGAGCAGATGGATGTGAAGACCAACATTTATGCATGGTGATTTAGAAGAATAATACTATATGAAACAACTAGAGGGTTTTGCATTGAAATGAAAGATGGAGTTGGTTTTCAAGTTGAAGAAGTCCTTGTATGGATTAACACAATCACCAAGAATGTGGTATAAAAAAATTGATACTTATATATTGGGACTTGGCTTCTCAAGAAGCAAATTTGATCACTGTGTGTATTCTAAGCAGGTTGGTGATGATTTTATTTATGTGATCTTGTATGTTGATGATATGATGCTGATTGGAAACGACAAAGAAATCATCAAGGATGTCAAAGCTCATTTGTCTACTAAGTTTGATATGAACGAATATTGGTGCTACAAATTTTATTTTGGATATGGAAATTAAAAAGATTGGGCCAATAGAAGACTCTGGTTAAGTTAGAGGAAATATGTTAGGATAGTATTGCAGAGGTTTAATATGCAAGAATGTAAACGGATAAAGGTCCCTATCCCTGTAAGTGCAAAGGTATCTGCAAATTAGTGTCCCGAGACTCAAGAAGAGGTAGAAGACGTCATGTGTTCCTTATGCTGGTGTTGTTGGAAGTTTGATATATGCTATTGTTTGTACTAAACCATATATTTCCCATGCAATGGGAGTATTGACCAGATATATGTCAAAACCAAGGAAGGAACATTGGGAAGTAATAAAGAGGGTATTCACTCTTCATATATTTGTGTGGCACTTCAGATTATGCAATTTACTACCAAGGAAGGTATGTATCTCATAGGGAGATATATATACAAGGTTTTGTTGATGTTGACTGGGATGGAGATCTTGACGGTATCGGATCTACAAGTGGTTATGTTTTTAACTTATTTGCTAGAGAAATTGGTTGGATGAGTAAGAGGTAAGGTGTAGTTGCATTATCAATTACAAAAGTAGACTACATAGCTATCACTCATGGAAGTAAAGAATCCATATGGTTGCAAAGATTGTGTTAAAGTATTGGTTTTTATTAGAAAGCAATGAGAGCAAGTTATGACGGCTCAAGTGTGATTTTTCTCGAAAAGAACCCTGCTTATCATTCCAAGACAAACCATATTGATGTTCAATACCATTTTGTTAGAGACATGGTTGAGCATAACAAAGTGTTGTTGGAGAAGGTTGATACCTTGAAGACTATTGTAGATTCAATGAAAAATTTTGTTAGTACTAAAAATTTCTCTTAGCGTAGAGAATAAATGGGCATTGTTTCCCTTAGTAGTTGATTTCATGAATGCTTCCCCTTTGACCCCTTGTTTAAGAAAATACAACAAGTGGGAGAATCTTGGACATGTGTTGTAGTTTTTGTAGGTTCTCTTAGAAAGGGGGGTCCAGGGGGGATGATTAGTGAATCCATCTGCCTAAGGTCCAAGTACAACACCCCTAAAGAAAAAATTTGGGTCCATTTTGGGTCTGTTTGGAGCTATTTTTGGCACATGCTTTTGTGGCCCATTGTAAACTAATTTTGGTCAAGGAATTGGGGTTGTAATATAATCTGGGTTAGGATTTTGGATGCTATAGTATTGTATTGTTAATAAAACAAATAATACTATGAGATAGAGAGTGGAGAAACTCTTAGGAATGTTGGTTTTCCCAATTTTGGGTTTCCAAGGTAAATCCCCGTGTAATATGTGTGTGAATCATTGTTAATTGTTGTGTTTTAGGTTATGTTTGGTATCGTTTTCATTTACATAGGTTTATCAAAGTTCTTCAAATAAGACTTCTACACTCTGCAATGTTGAATACATGAAGCACGACAAAGAAATTGTTAAAGGCCAAGCAAAGAAAACCATTAAACAATCTATCAAGATCACTGTAGTTTGTTCTTCTACTTCTTGGTTTGGTTCCTCTATGGCATATCTATTGCCATGCATGCTGGTGGATTCAAACCAATCCTTGCTGAGAAGAATGGTCAACTAGAATATTTGCATAACCATTTGGTCAATAAATGATACATATTTATGTATGACAGTTTCACATATCCACACCATCTTCAAAAACTAGCGACTCTATTTCCAAAATAATTGTTGACTACCTCAGATTGGTTCCTCTAGGCCCTCTACATGGTCATGGACATTGGTGGATTTGAATCATTCCTCGGTAAGAATAATGGTTCCTTAGGATATTCATGTAAGTGTTTGGTTTATAAATGAAACATATTCACGTATCAATCCACATATCGATACCACCTCCAAAAACAATAAATATATCTCCAAAAGAATAATTAATTACGTCTTGACTTGGTTTCTCTACACCATCTATATGGTCATGCATATTTGTAGATTATGTAGTGGAAACTTTTGAATCTCTTGTCCACCAACATTAAACTAAAACAGAGCTTATTGACTATGTTGCATTAAGACCACCTTCTTGCTTTGTTGCCAAGAGATTAAACTACTTATTCTCCGTGTCCATATGGTTCTACAAGCCTTCCCACGTGTGTGCTCAATCTACCAACAACTTCCTTCCTAATTCCACTTTTAATCCCGTTCAATCTTGCCATCACCATTATGCCCTACTTTGCCTGCCAATTCATTCAATCCCTTTTGCACACATCATGGGCATGGAGGCAATGGCAGTGGGTATTGTGGCGTATGCTATACAAGGTCAATGTCCACTGTGGTATTTTGGAAGTCACGCATACTTAACATAAATATGCTTCGGTCGAGGATGGTGGAATTCCACGAGATGCACCCAAATGAGAACAAGGAGGAAATGGGATGACCACCACATGACTTATGTTGTGTTGGCATGCAGAGGTGTTATAATAGATATATGGTATTTAACCTCCTTGCATAATTATCAAAGTCGTCGAATCTTGTAGAAAAATTCCCTTTAGTTGTCAAAATCTAGTGATGTAGAAAGTAAGAGTTCCCATCGATCCATAATTTTGATCAAATTTTCAACCCTCTAGGTCGATTCAAAATTGTACAAACCTCTAAGGGAAACATTCCAACATGCATTGATCTTTGATCATACTTGAACTCTAGTAATGCTTAAAATTTATCCTACATTTTTCAATCAAAATCGTGACAAGAAAGATGTTCTAATTGCTACAAGATTAACCCATTCCATAATTACCCATTGAGCTTGATTTTAATCGAGTGACTTCACACAATTGGAATTTGTTATTAAAAATGAAACACAAATATTGTTTATAAATTACTTAATTTTTATCCCATTGTCATATCCCATACATACCAATAAGGATATATATTTTATACAAACACATATCATAATGTAAATAGAATATATAGATCTTATTCATAAATTTTGTTAATGATATGAATCATCCTCCCATGTGTTGTACCACCTTTACCAAATGGAAAAACATACCCATATTTCAATTATTCAAATTCTCAACAAATGAATTTTACTCCCACCTTACTCTTCAAAGCTTGTGAAAACTCATTTAAACTTAACAAAGCTTGCCTTCAACAAGGTCATGCTCTCATTTAAAAAAAAAATTGTTTGCTAGAATCTCCCTGACTTGCGGAACTGGCCTTTGGTCTAAGAAACCATGACCCATGAGCATCTAATCCATCAAAATCACCCGAGGATCGCACCCGGCCTGGGCCACACTAACCCTCAACTGGTTGGATTTTTGGTGTCTCCTCCCAACTAATTTAGGCCTAAGGGGAATTGAACCCGGGTCGCCCTGCTGATGAGGCCCACACCATAACCAAATGAGCTAGCAAGATTTGACCTCCCACTTTAAACTTGAGCAACCTCCAAAATATAATGTTTTTTTTTCCAAAAGAATTGGTAAAATATTTCATTTAAGGGTGGTTTGCATATTGCCTGAGCTATTATGGAGTTCAAAATTAGGCTTAAACTTATACATTATTTTCCAATTGATTTCGGAATAAAGTTTATAAAAGGTTCCTAATACCAAAATGTAAAAACATTTCATTGAAAACTACTACATGGGCAAGGCTTTCTTGTAAAATTCGTCCTTTGCTTGCTCATAAGGTTAAGTCCTCGTGGGCTCTTCTTCTGCAATTGTTGTAGGTTCTTCATTTGTGTCGAAATGGGGATAATTGAGGTGCATGACACCTCTGTTGGGACAAAGGGATGACTCTTCTTGTAACCTACCTAGTACTTGAAACATTTTATGTTTGTGGAAAAACATTACTTTAACTTTTATTGTAAAGTTTTATGATAATGACCGAGGATGGTCAAGGATGACTGTAAATGAATAATATTATTATTTAATAAATTAAAATAGGAGACACTCACCCAAAGAGACTGTTGAAGAGTGTTCACTGGCTCACTAGGAGGAATGAAACTGGTGTAGAAGGCAATGGATAAGTGGCAGCATCTGTACTCACTTACTAGTTGTTGCAGGGGGGCAACTTCCCTAAAAATGTGGTCATGTTCCCCAAGGATGGTGGAACTAAGCAAGTGGCTCATTAAATGTGAAACTGACCCAAAATACCTAGGCAATCTTTTATAAGCCATCGAATTGAGCAGAGGCTCACACCTTTTTCCTTGTGTTGTTAGAACTGAGCACACAAGATATTCAATGAGGGGAAGCTAGGTAATGAGTTGTAGAGTAAGACTATCTTATTCCTGCTGAGTGCAGAGGTAGTGTTATGCATGCAAGTCTTCATGATTGTTGAAGTACATAAGAGTGATTTGTATGCAAGTCTCCATGATTGTTGAAGTACAAATAGAGTTTGTATGCAAGTCTTCTCGATTGTTGAAGTACAAACAGATTGTCTTGGTTCTACATAGTATCTTCGTTTTGGTGGTTCAGTGAACAGGCTCGGGGGTCCAAAAGCAAGTGATCTTGGCTGCTTTCTGGAGAAGGTTGGGAGGAACAGTCCTCTTTGGGTGTTTTTCCACCCTATCAGTTATCAGGTTCTACTTTGTTTTTAATTATTTACTTCTAAATTGTTGATCTATTTCCGGAAACTATATTTATATGTTATTATAGTTTTTCAGATGTTTCCCTAAATATCAGTTAGCTGTTAGAAATATTGGATGAATTTAGAATGATGAATAAATTTCTTCCTGTATTTTTCCTTTCACCATAGGTGATGTACTCTAGTACAGGAAGGCGTTTAATTAACATAGATTAGAAATGATATGAAGATTCTAAGAAAAAATATTTTGTATAATATATCATAATTAGAATTAAATATTGTTGTTGTTCTCATTAGTATATGCATATTTAATATATATACTTGCTTATTCATAAACAGATAGGAAAGTCCATATTTAAATCATCGTAGGTTTTTATACAGAAATACAACACAAACCCTAGATTTGCAAATACTACGAATTTATGTGAATTCTTTATACATAAACTAAATAACATTCAATAGAAAGACTCGTATCATCGTTACATAAAGAGTTTCAATCTTTTAAACCAAAAGTATTATATTATTACTAAACTACATCCCTATCAAGTCATGTAGGGTCAACACAGAAACATTATTAAACTTAGAGAACAAGTTACGGTTTAGTTTAGTAACAAAGGCTATCTTTTATTTAAGCAACACATACAATTTATAATCCAACTATTCATAGATCAACTTTCTTTTCAGAGTATCGTTTCTCTTAAACAAAGCATAAAATACAGAGGAAGCATTACCCTGTTGCAGAGCATAAAAACATTCATATTATACGGTAATGATACTAGCTTATTTCGGCTAAAGACTTTTCAATAGAGTTTATAACTCTAAAGCTTATCTTGATACGATTCAGTAACAACAAACAAAATTACAAATTAATAGGCTCAGAAGTATCATCAAAACCCAAATCTAGTGCTGATATAAGTCTATCCATTATAATTAAAATCGCAAGACAAGTTTAAAGATAGTTCAGGGTCAAACCCTGTAACTAGTTATTAATATACAACATGTTATTAAAATCATCAAACATGTCAAGGGTCAAACCTTGTAGACATCTTTCAATATTAATATCGTACAGTCATAAGACTGTAGTACAAACTTATTTATTTATGCCATAAAACAACACGATTATCATAAATATCAACTAATAGATTTAATACAATCTCGGGTTCGAGACACATAAGGGCTTAACCTAAAAGCATTATTATTATGAACCAGGTTAATATAGCCTAGGGTTTGTCAACCAAAATTTCATACAGTTGAGCCCGGCATTAATATGCAAACTATAAATAGTAAAAACCAAATCAATTTCTAATACAGTCGAAGTAAGTGTAATAATATAGAACGCATCCAGTATAGATCTCGATGACATCTATGGAGGCATCGTTGCCATCAGTTAGACAACAATTCATTTAAAGGTCAAAGGTTCGAGTCTCCAGAGAGAGCTCAACCGGTCTTAACAACTACATAATATAAATATTATAAATACCAAATTTCATTACGAGATAGGATTTAGGGTTTAACCCTGTAGAAACCATTTCATAAACCGAGAAACAATACAACACCTTATATATTAATAACAAAGCTATGAAGTCGGGCTTGGCCCCAAAACAAATACTTACGAATGCTATCAAAAATACAATTATTAAGCTGTAAAGGAGGCCGAGAGCAACACAAAGTTAACATTCAAAACAAGTATCGAAACCGATAACTTTTCTTTCCATAATTCGAGTACATTACAGTGAGCATTGCTCAGGGTTTCCAGAATGGTACCCAAAACAAAACAAAACAAAACAGAAGTTTAACATTTCCTTTACAAAACAATGGTTGAAAACCCTAACATCGGCATTTAGCCAGAAGACAGTTACTATAGCAACGCCATTACAAGAAATGCTAAATAGATCATGTTCGTAGACAAACAACACTAGAAAACCATCGATGTACTAAACATCGCTGACAGAGGTTTTACTCTTGTGGATGGGCCTAAAGCTTACCATGGTTCCCAACCACTGGAGCAGCTTATCCTTTTTCCCAAGTTATCGCCAAGACCCAGCACAAGACCTGGAACGGGCAGAAACCCTTACAAATAAGAAAGCGAGCGGTTAAACATTGTTTAAATAGAGTATGAATATTTTTAATTAAGTAAATATAACACAGAAAAGTTTTAAGAGTTGCAGAACCTTACCCTCAACAATCTCGAAACCGGCCGAGAGCTTCCAGAAGTATGCTGGTTGAAAGCTAAGTGACAAGAACCGCAAATTGTAACCATATCAACGAAGACCATGATAGCATCTTAATAATATTCACCTCTGCGACCTAGATATATCTAGCCTGTGTTTCAATGGCTCATAGCCATGGCAGTTGAGAGAGCATGGCTCTCCAAGCCCTCTGAAAAACACAATGAAATGCCAAAGACCAAAACCCTTAGCACATTGATAGTTTTCCCTATACGTGGAGATACTCCCAAGTCAATCACGTGGGTTCATTAAATGCATAAACTGTCAACCACCTTCGTTTAGATTTAAAACCCCATTTCTATATTTTACACCAAGTTTGCATGGTAGGTTAATACCATGGCCTTTGAACTATTTTTATATAGTTTGGGTCACAAAACTTTAACACCATCGATATTTTCCCAAGAACCTCAAATTCCCTTGGTAAAGAGTTAGCCAAGAAACATAATGATAATTTAAATTGACTATGAAAATAGTGTTTATCACCATTGAGTTTGGTAAGAAGTCTCCAACTCCTTAGTCGAGTTTGGACTAAAGTCTCATAATGATAATCTAACCAATAAAAAGTAAGAAGTTGCTTGTCACCATAATAACTTCAAAATCAATACATTCTCTATAGATGCGTGTTCTCACCTGTAACATGGACACAGTGGCAGCATGCATTAGCGTAAAGCTAAGTAAGCTTCGGGGCGTCACAAGGAACCCCCTTCAACAAAGAAAAACATGTTCAGTATTAACAACATAATTATAATTAAAATATCATATTAGGACACAAGGGATAACAATTAATTATCAAACATCGTCATAAACATTAAATCATCATTTTAAAGGCAGTCAAAAGAAGGCTATAGTCGGTGTTTAAGACATATTAAATTAAACAATAAATCTTGTAATTTAGTGTCGTCATTACGAATTGTAGTTAAACAATTAACAAGGAGATTAACATTCCAAAATTATACTTTCCGCATATTAAATTATAGTATTTATACTACATAGAAAATTTTTAATTTTTATAAATTTTGGAGGTGTTACACTTCCATTGATTTTTCTAAGTCCTCTTGCATTGTGGATTGAGGGGAGGGCTTGTTACGTAGCTCCTTGACCTCAGACCGAAGAGCATTGCATTCATCCTGCAATTGTTGTTGGCCTTGTTTTTTCTCTGCTAAGATCTCAAGGGAGTTAAGGACCTGAACTGACATGCCATGAAATTGAATTTGAAGTGAATGTACAATGTCTTTAAGCTCTCTATTATCCTACTCTTGCACTTCTCTTCTCCAATGGGCGTTCCCCTTACTTCTCTTCACCATAACACTTGCAAAAACAGGGAGGGGGATGCATGACTTGGATTTTTTCAACTTGTACTGTATCCTCTAGATTTTCCTTTTTGGCTCCTTTTTCTTGCGAACCCCTTTATATTTCCTTTCATCTATTATCATACTTATGTAGAGTGATTTCCATCTCCATCGAATTGATTCCTCTGTCATTTCCATTAACAACCATGTTAATTCGCGCATTCCTAACCGGTGACATGGTGAGAAGGTACATTCTATACCTTATCTTGGGGGAGCCAAATCCCGTAGAGCCACCATGTTCAATCACAAGCATATAGTCTCCTTGGAGCTGGGCACAAGAGAAGTACAGGGAGGAGAACAGATCTGATCTAGGTCGCACGCAATTCTTGTGCGGATATGTGATATACCTTGATGCGAAAGTGGAGAAGAAATGCTTAAAATGTCCAATATCATGCTTATCATTCCCCCAAGTGTCATGATGCCACTGTATTTACATGTGGAATTAAGACTTTTGCTAGCTTTGGTGATGGTTCTCAAACTTTTCACTTGTGAAGGTTCAATGTAAAGTACTCCTTTGGGATCCTCATAGTACATAGTTCCTAAAACCATATTTCTAATCAAGGGATTGACTGAGATGAAGCCTACACATTGATTTTGAGTATCTCTACCAAGTCCCTAGTGGCCAAATTGGTTTGCATATCTGCAATTGAGTTATTAGATCTAAGGATGTGGAAGGGAGAGGTGTTGCAATAACAAAGCACCTCATGTTGAATCCTCAGGAAGATGACTCTCAATTTCATATCCTTGGGCAGACTCCTCATTCTCAAATTGTTGATAATTGTATTTTTGAATCTCCCAGGATTATGAGGGAGTCTATCCCTCGATGTCTAGCTAATTGAAGACCTTGGAGGAGAGCGTAGACTTCTGCTTGGTTATTTGTTGCATTACCAATGCTCCATGAGAATTGAACTCTGATATTACTTCCTGGGGAGAAAATCACTCAAGACCTCCAAAATATAATGTTACTCAATTAGGGTGTGAAAAATTAAAAAAAATATGGTGTGTAACATCATCATTAACTTATACAAATGGTTTGTGGTTAATTGACTGGAATCATAATGGATAAGTTTGCAAAATCTATTTTATATTAAAGAAGAGGTTTTTTTGTAAGGCTCATACGCAGGAAGTTTAAAACCTGTGACCTTATGCAAGGAGTGCCTTAATAGTACACCTATTCACCATTTATTCTACACCCCGTGGACATATTAAAGAAGAGAGTTAATAAATATATTTTATTTTTTTAATCAATTTATTTTTATTTAATAAAATAGAATTAATTTAAAATTAATTAAGTAAAATCATAATAGAAAAATTGGAACTATAAAATTAAATTTTATATTAAAAATTAAATTAAAAATAGATAAATTAAATTTTTTAATCAATCTATTTTTAAATAATAAAATAAATTTTATAATAATAAATTTATCGTTTATGGTCAGCTTATGGTTGTTTCAATGGTGTAGTTACAGAGCAAAATTGTGGAGCAGGTTTCCATATTACTTGTGGTGAGAATCTTTCATTCAAGTTTTATATTTCTGGAGGTAAGGGTACAAACTCGAAGGCAGAACTCTTGGGATTGTGGGGTATTCTTAAGGTGGTTGTTTGGTGTTGATTGAATACTTTTAAGATCTTTGGTGATTCATTTGTCATTGTTAATTGGGCAAAGGATCTTTACTGCATCAAATCTATCCATCTAAAACACTAGAGTGATAGAGTTAAATCCTTGATGGATTGGTTCCATGATCTAATTATAGACCACATTTACAGGGAATTCAATGACGTTGCAAACTATTTATCAAAGTTGGCTCTAGATGGTGACACTAGGAAGAGTGGGAAGAAGGAATCCTCTCACAAAATGGCTCTTTATGGTTTTTTGACGATGTTCCATAATTTATCTGAACCACATGTTGATGTATTGGACATTGGACTTGACTACATAGTTTTTGGATGGATATTTAAAGTATTAAGTTCTTGATCTAACTCAGTCTTTTTGAGAAATATGTTGCTAGTTGTATGAGCACACAGCTCTTGCTCTGAATACAAAGATATATGTACTTTTTTATTTCAATAAAAATAACAAAAATATTGATTTTTTTCCGCTTAAAAAAAGTTTTATCATTTAAAATTTAAAAATATATATATTTTTTTTACATATTATAATCAAAATCCACTCTCCAACAACAATTCCTCCTACTTGACTTTAAAATATTGACTGAAAATATTAAATTTATCCCGTTATCCTAATTCCAAACGATTCCACTAGTTCGATAAAGTGAATTCACATGTCAATGATTATGTTTCTGAGAAAATATTGCTCACTCTAAAAAGTTGATCAAAGATTTGACAATACGCGTTATGTTAATGTTGGAATTATATAATTTAGGTGTGGGAGAATATATGAATTTATTTTATAATAAAATATAGAATTTAAATAATAAAAAATAAAAAATAAAAATTTCATGACCAAATTTCCACACTGAATAAAAATAACTACTAACAAATCTAAAACGTAAAACTTTTAACCCATTCTAAATTAATGTTCCATTGACGATTCTTCTAAAAAAAGATAAAGGCTTTTGGCCCTTTTTTTCCATATTTTTGCTTTAAATTTGATTAAAAATGTTGATTCCAAGTATAAGTTGTTAAGATTTTGCATAAGTTACAGAAAAGATAAGTTTTTAGGATATTTTAACATGTTAGAATTTATTTTTACAATAAAAAAATTAAATTCAAACAATAAAAACTTACAATTTGACATTTAAACTTCTTTTATATATACCATGTTTGAAAAGTTCAACGTGAATCAAATCATAATGATTTATATTTATCATTGGCTTATCATTTGTCACTCTTTGTTTGAAATTGAAATCTGATATTTCCTTTTGTGCCTAAGAAATTCATTATTCGATCCCCATATTTTGTACCAAAAGCCATCATCTGAAAAGAAAACATGGATTTGATGTCATGCAGAGTACACATATGGCTTTAACATTCATTGAACATTGAAAATGTCTCAATTTTGTGATGTCCTCTTCTTCGTCCTGTGTTGAGTTATGTATCGATTTTGACATGTCCATTTTTTTGGTTTTGATAGCCATTGAAACAACTTTAAAGATGATCATGCACAATATACATATGACTTGAACATTCATTGAACGTTGAAAGTGTCTCAATTTTGTGATCTCCTCTTCTTCGGCCTATGTTGAGTTATGTATCTACATCCTCGCTGTTTACACTTATACATCTACAGTATCTGCTCATTATCCACTTCCCAAGCCTATGATTTCTCATATCAAGACCCCTATATAGCTTGTTTCTTTTCTCTCAGACTCTCATAGTCTTTCAGTGTTAAAAATCTCCTGACCACATTCAGAGCCCTGAGCTTATCTCGATTGTTGATTCGCTCCATGTAACGGGCATGGAGCAAGGTCAACCTTTGACCTTGCTCCATGCGGGTTGGATGGAGGGAATCAGCAATCGAGATAAGGATCACCCAATTCAGAGAGCCTCCTTGAGTAGTTTTAACTTGTAAATTCGAGAATCTTTATTGTTTTCTGAGGTCTGTGGAGTTATTTTTATCAAATGGGTGGTGGTAGGCAGATGAGTTTTGGGCTCTTGGCTGTGTGTTCTTTCTTAGTTTTTTCAGCAAGATGCAACAGGAAGAAGTAGGTTTGTGAAGGCATAGGGCACCCATTTTTCTGTCAATGGGAATCCTCTGTTTGTCAATGGGTTCAACTCTCACTGGTTAATGGCAACAACAACAAATACACCACAGAGAAATATGGTCGCCTCTGCTTTTGAACAAGCTGCAACTCATAGGCTCAAGGTTTCCAGGACTTGGGCATTCAAGTTGGCCAGTACAAGGCATTGCAGACTTCTCCTGGTGTATATGATGGACAAGTCTTTCAGGGTCTGTGCATAGGGCCTTGAAATACATCAATCCTTGAATCCCTCCACCCATTTTTTCCTGAGGTTTTGTTTTAGCGTGTCTGGATCGAATAAGTATTGTTTGTTTTCCTGATTTTCGAGGTTATTTATGTTTCTCTGTTTTGTTACGAAGGCCCTGGACTTTGTGGTTTTCGAGGCCAACAAGTATGGCATCAAACTTATACTTAGTATGGTGAACAAATATGTGAACTTTGGAGGAAAGGTGCAGTATGTGCAATGGGCTCGCAATACGGTACAGAAGCTCAATTACGACGATGATTTCTTCACCAATCCCACTGTTAAAAACCAAGTTAAGGTAACAGACTATAAATGTATGTGAATGCATTTGTTTAATTATGTATATGCATATGCACAAAACTATTTGTACATACATATATGATATACACACAAAAAACTAATCGACTTTGCAATCATTAAGGGAATTTTGAGGTAACAAATGGGCCTTAAAACAAAAAAAGTACTATAAAAATCAACTTTTAAAGAACCAATCACATTCTAGAGGATGACATCATCTATAATAGTTGTTGTGGCATTGGTTGAGTTAAAGACGTTTATTTGTCAAATTCTAAATAGTGAATGAAAACCCATAGTTAACCATATCAATGTTGTAAGTAAAGTACTCATAATGAAAACAATAATCTTATATTACTTTTGAATATAATATAAATGTACTAAAGTACCTTAAAGTACTTAGAAAAAAGATACTCTCTATGTTTCAATATAAAATAAATAGATTACAAATACCAAAATAATGAATGCTCTATTCAAAATCAAAACTATAAAATTACTTTTCAATATATAACATATATCTTTAAATAATAAATTATTAATACGAAAAAAAAAATTATATTCAAAATGATAAATAATTTACATTATATAATATATAATTTTAAGAATTTATTTAAATAAATTATAATGTACAGATAAATTTACAATATAATGATAATGTATAATTTATAATAATTTACAATATATTGATGAAGTTTTAAAACCTTGTGTAAAAATACGTATTATTTAACTAAAATCAAAATATGTATATAATATATAATTTAAAATTCTTTTAAATTTAAAAACCTTATTGAATATCATTCTACCTTAATGTTGGCATAATTGATAGGATATTTAAACTTTTAAAACATTTGAGATTTAAACTTTTTAAACTTTATGTTATAGAAACGATATTCTTATGAAGACGTAATCCATGAATATATTATTTTATTTTAGTATATGATATATCATTTTAAATACATAAATATGTAATATATGTGGAATAATTACTATTTATATAATATATAATTTTAAATTTAAGAATATTAATATAAATGAGATAAGTTTTATGAGATACAAGATAATAATAATAAAAGATTTTTTTTTGTAAAAGATATAAATTAAAATAAATGAAAAATAATTGTGTTTATTAGCTATGGTACTACGAGATTGACCCACGTTTTTTTTGTGGACGATGCATTATTCTTCTTGGGTAATTCGGTGGCTGAGGTAAGGGATATTAAATATGTGTTTTGGCTTTTCAGCAAGGCAACAAGCATGCTTATCAATTTCGAGCAATCGGCGTGTTATTATAATGAATTAATTGATGCTGAGAAGGCAGGTTTTCTGGAAATCATGCCAATGGAGACAAGTATATTCGCTGATGGGTTTGTGTATTTGGGTTTTCACCTTAAACCAAACTGTTACTCTAAGAAAGACTGGGAATGGTTAATTGATAAGGTGGATTGCAAGATAACGTTTTGGTGTAACGGTTTTCTGTCCAAGGGAGGAAAGACTATACTGATTAAGAGTGTGTTGAATGCCATTCCGGTATATTGGGCGATTCTAGCCAAAATTCCTCAAGGGGTTATGCACAAACTCAAAAAGATTTTTTTAGATTTCTATGGCAGGGTAAAGATGTTAGGGGTATGCACTAGACGTCATGGGAATCGATATGTAAACCCAAGGAAGCTGGGGGATGGGCCTTTAAAGATTTATTCACCTTTGGAAAGGCTTTGGTAGCTAATTCAGTCTGGCAGTTGATCTCGAAGGAAGGTAAGTGGCAGGAGATTTTGAAATCCAAGTATATGCACAATACCACTATGCTTAATTGGATTCGGCAGCCCAATAAAAATGGAAGAGGAGGATCGCTTTTCTGGAAAAATATCATTGCAACATTTCCAATAGTTGGGGACCGTTTGATATGGCAGGTGGGGAATGGGCAGGAGGCTCGTATTGGTTTGGATAATTACAAGGGAGTGTATCATATCCAGCCGCTACCTCAGGAAATTGTGATTCATTTGGAAGAGAGGGGTTTCTTGGTATTGGCCGATACCACAGAAGGTAGCTCACACTTTATACATAATTGGAAATCGACCGCTACTTTACAGATACCTCCGAGGTGGACTGAACGATGGAAATTCTGGATCGATGGTTTAACAAATGGTTATATTCTGTTAGGTAACGTATCAAATACCTTACATTGGCAGGGTTCTATGGAAGAAGGCTCTTTCTCCGTGAGGGCAGCTTATAAAGCATTATGGAGTCATCAATTTCAAGAAGATCCCTGGTGGTGGAGGAAGCTATGGAAAGCTAAGGCGACCCATAAAAGTAAAATTTTGGTATGGCTAATCCTTCAGGGTAAGATTTTAACATGGGACAAGCTGAAGAGGAGAAATATTGAAGGTCCAGGGAGATGCAGTTTATGTACAGAGGCAGATGAGGATGTCGACCATCTTTTTCTGCATTGCCCTTTTACTCTACAAGTATGGGCAGATTTATGTCAGTCTTTACAGATGGATTTGATGGAGGTCGGTGATTCTTATGCAAACTTTATGAAGAAATGGTTCAATGATCCTAATTTGAAAAGCATCAGATGCTTAGTTTTCTTGGTTCCATGGTATGTATGGATAGCACGTAATCTCTCAATCTTTGAGGATATTAATCAACCAAGTTTTTTAGTGACGTCCCAGGTGCTATCAATTTATAAATTATTTCAGGGATTGGTGAAAAAGGATCAGGACAGAAAACTAAAAGCTATTTCAGAAGTTATGGAGGATAATGTGGGTTTTTTCGGCGGAGCATGCAAAAATAATCTGTGGCATGGGGGGTACACTGAGGCTTTCGGGGACAATGCATTATAGCTTTCAAGCAAATGGAGGCATGGGCACTAACAACAGAGCAGAAGGATTAGCTCTACGTATTCTATTACTTTTAGCTATTGAGAAGTGGAAACTCTTAAGATCTATGGGGGCTCTGAAATATGGATCAACTACATGAACAAGGGTAATACTTTCAATAATCATGTGCTTCAGAACCTAGGAAGCAATATAACAAACCTGGTAACTCTCATCAAGAATATATCTTTTGCACATATTTATAGAGACCAGAATATCCAAGCAGATAATCTATCTAAAGCAGGTTTACACATTGAAGAAGGACAATGCAAGAAAATATCTTATGACCAAGAGACTTGTGAATCAGTTGGTTTCACTTAGCTTCTCTTATTTAGACTTTATTTGGATCAGTTTTTTGGCATTTCTATGCAGTTTTATAGTTTTGTGGAAGTTTAAAAAAAAAACTAAATGTAAATGGTTAAACTAAGAAATTAGTTTTTTTGGACGAAGGTGTACAAACAGTTACTGTGTTTTTGCAGAACCTATTTTTGGCTATCGTGCTTACCAAGCACCTGTGGAATGTATTTTGCTCTTAAAGATCAATATATGACTTTTTTCTTTGGAAAAAAAAAATTGTGTTATTGTTAAATGAATACATAAAATAAATACTTGGTTATCTAAATTATAGATATATAATATCAATATAGATATATAAGTTAATTAAGTATTTTGTAAATAAAAATAGATTTAAATAATGTAGATATTTATGTAAATAGATTATTAGCATTTAAATAATGTTAATATTTATAAAAATAAATTATTAAGTTTTAGTTTTAATAAATTTAAGTTAGAATTATATAATAGTTAGTCAACATATTTTATAAATATTGAAATATAAGTTGAATTTATATGACTATATGACTGATTTTTATTTTTAATGAATATACGTTAAATTTATATAATTAATATATATTTTAAAAGAAATAACAATTTATTCATATAAATTTAATTTATGTTTAAAATTCAAAATTATAAATGTTATTTTAATCATATTTTGAATATTGAATAAATTATATTTCAAAATTTAAAATAATATACTTTATTTTATTTGATGAGTACATTATTTTTTATTTTATGAGAACATTACTCTTTACTTTTGACTTTATGAGTACATTATTTTTTTATTTTATAAGTACATTATTTTTTACTTTACATGTACATCCATCATATTATATTCAAAAACAATTTATGTATTCAAGAGTAATATTTTTAGTCACATCAAAGAATGATTTTTGTATTGATTTAATTTTAAATATCTTTTCAATTTAACTTAACCATAGTTACATTGATTGTAGTGTAAAATGTGAGTTGTGAATATACCTCCCCCACAAAATGCCTAACTTGTAATATTTTATTATATCTTTTAGGAGGCCCATTTTAGACCTCAAAATTCCCATAATGTTACTGTAGACTGTATTGACGAGAGTGAATAGCAATAGCTGAGTAGCCTACAAAGATGAACCTACAATCTTTGCATGAGAGCTCATGAACGAGCCTCGTTGTCAATGTGATCCTTAGGGAGGACTATCCACGTTAGATAACACAATATCTCTCTCTTCTTTATATATATATTTATTATCAAAACTCTGGAAAATGAAAAACCAATTTAATTATAGATTCAGTGAAGGATGTTGGATGTTGGGTTCGAAGATCTCCTTCCATTCTATAGTTGAAACTTGAAAAGCACAGTTATGAGATTTGCAGATATTTGAATATATGTACTAGGTTCCTAGTTTAACAGGGTTTTGTTAATAATTTTAGTTTCTATTAATTAATTTTTTTGATAATTTTATTGTAACTGTTATGAGTAAACATGGTAGTTATTTGTTTGTGATTAGCAAACAAGGATGGACAGAAGAAATGGCTAGCCATGTCAAATCCATTTTTCCACCTTCTCGAGGCTGGCATGGAAGGATTTTATGGAGAGTCCTAAAAAGTGTCCAATCAAGGCTTCTCTGCAGCGATGGATTTCATCACCAATCACCAAATCACAAGAATCGATTTTGCAAATGTTCATTTCTACCCCGATATCTGGTTTCTCTCTATTTCTCATTCTCTTTTTATTTTCGTACAAAATTGGAGTGAATAAAAGTTTGAGAAAAATCTGTGTTAGCAGGTAATCCAAGCCAAAAGATGTCTCAACGGAATAAAACCCAGGTGGATGGATTGAAATCCATCTAACCCCACCAACAGACCACCGTATCCATATGTAATTTAGACTTTATTTATTTATTTTATGTATATTTGAGATTTTGGGTTTAACAGGAGTTGTTGGTTGAGTCACAACAGTTGTCCATTGAGTCACATCTAGTGCTGCATTCATTTATACAATCTTCCAGGAAGGCTGTGACATCTTGTAAATCATTAGGTCATTAGTATGATGAGATTGCACTAATAAATTGAACTGTGATTTCAACTTTAAAGGCTGGCTGGATCAAATGAGGAGGCCCAACTTTCATTCGTGTAGAGTTGGATAGCAACCCATTTGGAAGATGGAAGCAAAATATTGAAGAAACAAGTTTTGTTTGCAGAGTTTGGGAAATCATCGAAAGACCTATGATTCAACAATGGCCAGAGATACCAATTATTTCATGTGGTTTTTGAACACATATATGCTTATGTTGGATGGGGAGGAGCAGGTAGAGGAGCCATGTTCTGGCAGCTGATGGCAGAAGGAATGATCTCTGATGGAGATGGGTATGACATTGTATTGTCTCAGAATCCATCCACAGCATCTGTCATTTCTGTTGAGTCTCATAAATTGGGTGAGCTTACTCATATATTTACAACGTTGCATGAGTCTGACGAAAGGAGGCAAGTTCAGGCACATAGAAGGAGTAGATGGCACAGGAAATCAGTTAAAGGTTGATTCAATGTACATATTTTGTGAGTATTCTATGATATGCTAGGTGTTTAGTGTTTTTGAGAGAAAAGCAGAGGCAGGGGCAGTGAGTATTTTACTATATGAGCTGGCAAGAGTCCAACAATTGAGAGTTTAATCTGTATTTGCAGCTATAATTCAAGCGGGGTCGGGCTATCCAGTATATATACATGACAAATAGTGTCGAAGGGTTTCTTTCACAGGAGGATTTACTACCTTCGAAATTAAGAGTATGATTTCATATTATTATTTTAGTTTGATGTTTGCTTGGAAATGGTAAAATTTATTATAATTTAATTGGGGGAGTGAAGAAAGTATGAATTGCAAATTGATTTATTATATACTAGATCCATCTTAAATCTGGATCTATCAAGTACCCAGAGGGATTCAATTTCTTGAGGTGTAATTTTTTTTTTAATCTTAAATTCAAAAAAGTTTATAGTTTTAATTGTTTAATTTATAGACAGACATGGGTTTTTTTAATTATTTTCCTAAAGCAATAAGTAGAACTCCACTTTTACTATGTATTTAATGGCTTTGAGGCTTAATATGTTTCTTTAGATTTAAAGCAAAATTATTCTTAGCCAATCAAAATTAGTTTTATATTTTCATATAAATCAAATTCAATTTTTTATCTTTTATATAAAATCACATTATAATTTGACTTTTTTTTCAAAATTAAGATTTTATACTTTCAAATTAAATTTTTATTATTTACTATTAATAAACTCATAAAATGAAACATATTTTTTATTTTTTCAAAACTTGTGTGGGTGGTGATCTGGGTTTAAGATCATTATCTTATAGTAATTGAAGATAAGATCACTATCTTTAATTGAAAAAAGAAATTTAATAAATTTTATTTTAGAAATTTAATAAATTTTATTTTAGAAATTTATTTTATGTTTAATGAGTTATTGAATAAAAGGGCATATGTATAGCCCGGGTGGTTGGGGCAGTCGGTTGATGTTATCCCCACTCGGGTTCGACCTTGGACAATGTTGACTATGCTGCGATTTGAACTCGGAACTTGTGATCTTCTGTTGTATTTACGGCGCCTTCGCTCAATGAAGCACGCCATTTCACCTACTATGAAAAAAAAAAAAACAATTTTTATTATCTATCATATTATAAAAGATATTTCTGTTTAAAATTGTAATAGAAACAACTGAAAAAAGCATTAGTTTTTTTATTCTTCGATTTAGTAAGAAATGTATCAATAACCAAAATTATATATTTTAAAAAAATCAGCCGTCTACTTTGTCAAACACATGTTCTTTAAACAATAGGCCTAAAGACAGCCTCAACCTTCGTTTTCTTGAAAAATATTGGCCAATTATATCATCCTAGAATTGTAAAATTGTCTGCTTAGCAAAATTTGAGCACATTACCAGAATAACTTGGTAAATAATGTCATTTTTGGAAAGAATCGAGGTATTAGAGTAATATAAATAATATATATTTAGAGGTAGATTTAAATTTGGTTGGAAAGTATCACAACATAATTTTCCAACCACTCCATCAACATTTTATTGATAAAAAACTAATAAAATAAAAAGGTGTGATTAAAAATATTCTTTGAAAAAGAATGATAATATCAAATTATGAGAAAAACAATCTCTCATAAATGAAAACTTCAATACAAACCTATTTAAAATAAAAAATAGAGTAAATAAAATTGATTTGGAAAGTCAACTCACCTCTTAAAAATTACCTCTTTACTTGGAAATGGAACAATGGCTATCATGACCTCTTTACTTTCAATGACATGAAAGGAGGTAACAACTTAGTTATAGAAAGGTTGAACTAATTCTTGGTGTCTACGTTTGCAAACAATATATTAGTGTGATCTTTTAGATTAGATCAATTCATTATTAGTGTAATATTTCATTTTCAAAATGAAATCATTAATCAATTTTATTTATATCAGTAATGAATGTTATGGTAACTGGAATGTTTTTATTCTATATGTAGTGGTTGAGGCTTGTCATTTTAGCCATCCTTCCTATAGGTGGAGGGATGTTTTTGAGCTGAAATATATTGAATTGGAAGCATATTTTTGTAGGGTTTGTCGTTACACCAAAACCTGCAGATATTGATGAACATTTGAAACCAAGCACAAGGTCTGATTATCCATGTGGAGGTTAGTCCACATTATATTTCCAGAGGTGTGGCAGTTATAACCGATACTCCAACACCCCCCTCCGACATAGCTCGGGGGAATTGAACCTGGGACCTCAGCTCTGATACCATGTAAAATTCAAGCACAACAGATCTAGAAAACAAGAACAACAGTTACAATAACAAGAGATGCATGCGAATCTTTACAGAAAATTGAGTGCAAAAACACAGGTGCAAAAAAACACATGTGCATAAACACTAGTGCAGAAACACTTGTGCAAAAAACACTGGTGCGGAAGGTTTGCAGCAGTAATTAATTATCATTAACTCAGAAGATTAATTACAGTACAAAATACAGGCATGAATAGCCAAGCAAATTCGAATCCTAGAGAGGTCATTCGAATTGAATGCATGAGAGTGGCTTACTTGGTCAGTTAACACCACTCGAAACATCAGTTAACCACTTAACTGCACTGTAATTGACTCTAACAAACTCTGAAGCAGTCAAACTGAGTCTAAGTAAGTCTGAAACTCAACTGAATGCCCAAAAATAGGTGAGGGTGCCTTTCTGATTCCAGTTAACTGATTTGTAGGTGAAATTGGGTCAAATATGGTAGGAGGGCACCTTTCTGACTCTAGTTAACTGAATTTAGTATTAAATGCTCCCAATTGGAGTGATTTGGGCGCTTTAATCATGCATTATCACCTCGGTTGGCTCCCTAAATGAAGGAGGAGGCCCAGTTGACTGAAATTGATGATATGCTAATGATGTAAGCACATATTTGAGTCAAAATACTTAGGATAAGTGGTAAATTAGGTTGTTAAACCCAAATAAATGACGTGTAGTTGGAAAATGACTCCAACACCCCCCCTTAAGCTAATCTCATGTGGAGGAGTAAAATAAAATAATAAGAGGGCCCCAGAAACAAAGGCCACAAGTCATCCAGTACATAAATAATCCAAAAAATACTCAAAAAATCTAAGTGAGGAAAGAAAGAAAAACCCAGTGGGAAAGAAAACCCCCCCTCAAAGTGAACACTGAAGGATCTAATCTGTCCTTACCATAGTAGAACTCACCCCCAACAGTGAATGGAGGTAAGAGAACTTCTTCTCAATGAAGCTCTTGGTTAAGATGTTTGCAATTTTCTCTTATGTAGGGCAATACTGTAGTACAATGGTTTTATCATGCACGAGCTCTCAGATGTAGTGCATGTGGATCTTGATATGCTTGGTCCTCTATCTCTAAACCAGATCTATCGAGATCTTGATAGAACTCTGATTGTCACAAAAAATGACAATAGAATTGGTGCTACCAATATCAAACTCAACTAGAATACCCTGCAACCAAACTGCCTGAATGCAAGCATTGACTACTCCTCGATACTCTACCTCTGCTGAAGATAAGGAAATGGCTACCTGCTTTTTGCTTGACCAGCAAATAGGCCATGTACCAATCATGAAAACATATCCGGAAGTGGACTTCCGATCAATGCTATCACTTGCCCAATCTGAATCAGTGAATCCAACCAAGTCAAGATCGGAATCTGCAGCATAATGAATGCCAAAATGTCTCATACCCTGCACATAATGCAAGATCCTTTTGGTTTCCTTCTAGTGAAGCTCATGGGGCTGTTGCATGTACCTTGACACAACACTCACGGCATAAGAAATATCAGGCCTAAAGTGTGTCAGATACAAAAGACTACCAATCAGTTGCCGGTAGAGTGTAGAATCCACCAATGATGTAGAATCACCATCCTCAAGACTAATTCCTGAGAGGAATGGGAATGGTGCAGATTTAGATTCTACCATATTGAACTTCTTTAGCATGTCCAAAGCATATTTTGGTTGAAAAATCATGATCCCATCAAAATTCTAAGTGATTTCGAAACCAAGAAATTGCTTCAGCATGCCTAAATCACTCATATCAAATGCTTGGTGTAAAGCGGTTTTTATTGTGTTGATCGAAGCAAGACTGCTTCCTGTAATAAATAAGTCATCAACATAAAGTACAATGATCATAAAATTACCTTCATGACGCTGTAGATATACATTAGGATCTGATTTGCATCTCGCAAAGTTTTACGACAAAAGAAATGAATCCATCTTTGCATACCATGCTCTTGGGGCCTGTTTTAAACCATACAAAGATTTCCTTAATATAAAAACAAGTGTCGGATCTGATATGTAACCTTCAGGATATTTCATGTAGATATCTTCCTAAATATCCCCATGAATAAAAGCACTCTTCACATCCATGTGGTGCACCTCCTAGTGCTTGGATGTGGAAATTGCCAAAACTAGCCGGATTGAGTCCATTTTTGCAACTGATGCAAAAGTTTTTGTGTAGTCCACACCTTGGACTTGTGAGAAACCTTTTTCCACCAACCTTGATTTGTATTTATATGTTTAACCATCAACAATAACCTTGTTTCGGTACACCCATTTGCATTGAATCAATTTCCTCTCAGGTGGAAATGAAACCAACTCCCATGTTGCATTTTTCTAAAGAAAATTGTACTCTTCATCCATGGCAGTTTTCCATCTTGGATCATGGTGGGAATGGTAGTATGATTTTGGACCTGAACCAACCATCAAAAAACACTTTTTGGACATAAATGGATCAACATATGAAAGAGCCATACCTGCTCTTTGAAAGTCTGCTCGAGTTCTTCTTGGGTCATCAGGATTTCCAATGTTGGAATCGACAGATGTGAGAGTCTTTTCTGCCCACTTTGGCAATTGAGGGGTCTCATCTGGATTTGAATCCGAACCTGATTCTTCATGTTCATTAATATCAGACATAATATCATAAATATCATAACATAAAATTTCAGTATCATCTCCCGAATCTTCTTCCGGAAGAGGAAGCAGTTTGGCAGTTTCTTCCTCCACTAGGTGTAGACCATGAAGCGGTTCTTCAAATTGGACACTTCTCTCGATGAATATTCTTTTGGATAATATATCCATGATTTTGTATCCTTTGTGTTCTTCATAATATCCAATGAGGATTCACTCATTACTTTTTGGTTCCAAATATCTTCTCTCCTCAAGCAGAATTCTAGCCCATGTAGTGGACCCGAAAACCTTGAAATGTGGCACATGAGGCTTGTGACCAGTGTAAGCTTCGAAAGGAGTTTTAACTTTGACGGATGAGTGTGGAACTCTGTTTTGAATGTATACAGCAACATACATGGCCTCATCCCAAATATTTGAAGCCAAACCTTTCAACTCAAGCATATAAGTAGCCATCTCTTTCAATGCTCGGTTTTTCCTCTCTGCTACAGCATTCTGCTGAGGTGTGTAGGGGACTGTGTGCTGAATTTGGATTCCATTGTCCGCACAAAGTTGCAGCAGCTCTATTTTGAGATAGTCTCCAACATTATCATATCTAAGATATTTTTATCTTGCTCCCAGTAGTAGTCTCAACAGAAGCCTTGAAATTCTTGAACCTTTCAAACACTTTCGATTTGCTCTTGAGAAAGCAGAGCCATGTGAACCTGGAAAAGTCATCAATGAAAGTGAGAACATACCTTGAGCCATTCATGGAGGGATTTGGTAATGGACCATTGATATAATTGTGAATCGGCCCCAAAATACAATAAGCCCTGCTAGCTTTGCCGCGATCGAACTTGTGCTCAGGATGGTTGCCAATTATGCATCATTTGCATATCCCTTTTGAGGATTTAATGTTTGGAAGGCCTTCAACCATGGAATTATTTTGTAGCAGCTGCAAATATTTGTAATTAAGGTGTCCAAACCTCTCATGCCATATCTGGCTAACCTCATTTCCATGATTCAGAAGGGCACTTGGCTTTGAATATGGAAAGAAGTGGGAAAACTCATATGTTTTTGCAGCATGATTTTCTTTGCCTGCTGCCATGAGCTTTCCTGTGGTAATTTAAGAAATTTGAAAATAATTAGGGTTGAATACAACCTTCTTGGGAAAACCTGGTATGTGTCATTTGATACACAGAAAGAAGGTTCAAAGCTAGAGAAGGGACATACAGAACATTTTGAAAACTGCCGTGTTCTAAGTGAATTGTACCTTTTCCTTTCGATGAAATTTGTGAATCATCTCCCATGTGGATGGAGATGCAGTTGTCGGAGTCCAATGATGAGAAAGAGTATTTTCTTGCTTCCATGTGATTCGAAGCTCCTAAATCTATGAAAAGAGCTTTTGAATTCGAAACACTTGCCATGAGTGCATGACCTCTTTCTAGATGATCATTCCGATCTCCATTGTTCTTCTTCCTTGTACCATATGGAAGAGTGATATTGTTCTTCTCCAATAGAAGGGCCATCCAATCAATAGTCTTCTTCATGCATGAGTGTTCAGGATGAAATCCCTTGCCACAGTAAGAACACTTTGTCTTCCCCTTGGCCTTTTTCTTGTCTTTTCTTGAGCTTGAGGGCTCATCTGACTACCTGGTCTTCTCCTTCTGCTTAGGATGATCAAAGTTGGTCTTCTCCTTCTGCGTTTTCTTTCCTTTAGCATTCGTAGCCTTAGGTCCTCCAACAAACAGGGCTTGATCCTTGGAGGATCTCATGGACCCCATTTGAACAAGCTTGTCATGCTCTTTGGTTAAGGACTCAATGAATGCATTCAAGGATGGCATCTTCCAATTCATAATTGTGAGTTTTCCCGAATGAAAGGTAGAGACAAACACTAAATAATATGCTCCCAGTTTTGAAAGCATTGAGAGAATCAACTAATCCTCCTCCTCTCTACACCACATTGCTTCAACTGAAGCACCAAATGCTTGAACTTGGTGAAAAGCTCATTAATGGTTTCAAAATTTCCAAGATCGAGGGAAATCAATTCATTCTCTAACTAATAAGCTCTCAATTCATTTTGCTTGCCAAAGATATTGGCAAGTTTTTCCCATACTTCTTTTGGAGTCTTCAATCCACTGAGATGGAATATAAGGTCTTTTGAAATACTGAGACATAAGAAACCATAAGCTTCATCAAGCTTATTGAGGAACTTGGACTTCTCTATAGCTGCATTAGGCTCTAGTTCTGTTCCCATAATGACTCTGTAGAGTCCCTTGGAGCACAATATGATCCCTGTATCTTCCTTCCATTGATGATAATTGAAAGGAGTAAGAAGCTTGTTTGAAGAAGAGTCCATTTTCAGCTATAGCGAATGCAATATGAGGCTTTTGAGACACCTGCAGTAAAAAACAAACAAACAATTTTAGGTCGACAACCTGCAATTTTGAAGTTGCATCACTCCTGGCGTAGCCTATCAAGCAAGCTTGATAAACCGGATGCACAATTATCCAGGATTTATGTGGAAAAATTTTCGCTTCTGGTGCAGTGTTGGAATAATTTTGAGCAATTTTGGTCAAGCTTCATCTGTGATCCATGTAAAACTCTGTAGAAGAGTTGCCTTGTCCTGCTATGGCTCTGATACCATGTAAGGTTTTTCATTACACCAAAACCTGCATATATTGATGAACATTTGAAACCAAGCACAAGGTCTGATTATCCAGGGTGGAGGTTAGTCCACATTATATTCCCAGAGGTGTGGTGGTTATAACTGATACTCCAACACTTCTGAGGCCCCTCAATTCTTTGTGCATGGTCTCCCTCGAAGTGGATTGTGCAACAAATCCATGAAAGTCACCAAAGCTGAACGCCATCACGGTAAGTGGATTTTTTGTTGGCTCATTGAGTTGAAATTTTTAGTTGATTCTCTAGTGAAGGGTCCTCATCTCTGTGGGAAGTGGGATCCCGTGAAATTTCTTGAGTGCACAAAAAATTAATTGTAGAGGGGACCAAAATGGAACACACCAGTCATTATGTCCATTCCAAGATACAACGAGATGTGAAACATTGGGACAAAGTCAATGATGTGTGCCATAATGCAATGGCCGAAGTGTTAAATAAATGGGAAGCATGGTGCAAGGAGTGGGAGGCTAAAAATTCTAGGGAAATTAAGGCAAACCAAAGGCAACAAATTCTAATGAAAGCACAAATCGAAAGGCAAAAGAGAAGAATATTAATGTTGGAAGTTGCTAGTGAAATCTAGAAGGTAAATCTTGAGGGGGAGGCAACCAAGGTCAAGGAATTATACGAAATTCTTTCAATTGGAATTAGAACATAGGATTAGTTTCAAAGAGTTTAGAAACACATTTTCTCATGAAGCATTAGTAAGCTCCCTAGGCATCGTTGCAATGGAAGAAGATACTATATAACATAACCATGAAGCCAAGAAGCAACATGACAAATTCAAACTTGGCCTCGATAGCAGGAATTGGAGTGCCCAACACCCTTGGGCAAGTTTAAATTTCAATAATTGTCTATGTTATCTATTTTTTTTTTAAAGGATAGTTTGTATGGTTAGATACCAGCGATAGTTTTACTTTTGCAGAAATCATAGTTTTTCCTAGGGAAAATAGGGTTAGTTCATGTTAGTCTTAGTACTTTTTTGGACAATCTGTTGATATTTCCTATTTTGCATCAAATGGTTGAACGATTAGGCCACATCTCTTCTCTTTTTTAATATAATTTATATATGTTCTTGATTAAAAAAAAAACGATATAAGCACACTGACAAAAAAAACATCATTATAACCTCTGACTGCCTATAATTTTTTGTTCGTGAAAATCCATTAAAACCTATGCTACCAAAAGTCGAGGTTTTAACAGAGTTTTTTTTAATAATTTTGCTCCATCTTATAACACTAAAAACCTCTATTAGAAGGTATTTTCCTTGTAGTGAAGGAATCAATTTCATGACACGGTACAAAAAAATACAAGTTCAATTTTCTAAATGGAGATTTTAAAGTTGTCCACTATATAAGACAAAGGAAAGTGCAAGTTGGAAGGGATGAATTTACAAACTGTCTATCATGGTTAAGGTAGAAATCTATTTGAATTTAATTTTTCCAAGTGGGAAAATGGTTTTTCTAATTAATTGTTATGGAAACTTTCAAGTTTAGTGTTCGTAAATTTTGATTAATTCACTATTAAACCCACTTCTTGACTACCATTTGAAATATTTGTGGTATTGACTAACCTAAATTATAACATCGTAAAGGTGTGGGTTGACAATAGGAGGGTTCCTTATCTGATTTATATTACTAATGATGACATCATTTCACCTATTTATACCAACAAAAACAATTGTAAACAAAAATTGCTTGTAAGAAATGTCAAGGCAAATCATGAAAATTGCAAAAATGTTGCTACTATCTTGAGCCATCTAAGCTTAGTTGACCACAAGATTTGATTTAGAACCTCTAAAAATTGAAAACAAAGATGCTACTAATATTTTGAGCATTGTAGGATTAATTTACTACAATATTTGATATACTATCTTAAAAATTATAAAGAAAATATGGAAAACCCAATTAATTTTATTGAGAAACCCATGAGAAGTTGATAATTTTAAATAAGTTACATTGCTACATGGTTCTAGTAGCATGTGCTATTATAATTTATCTCATCATGGAATATATTTCCCAAAGAAATATGGTGGGCACTTCCCTTTATTCAGGATGGTAAACTAGATTACGTAAAAGCTTGAAACTTTATCAACAATATACTTATTTAAGAGTTCAACATATCACTTATGTAAATTGAATCTAAGAAAGAAGAATAACATCCCCACTTACAATCGTTCTAACAAAAATAAATTAATAATATTATTTATTTGATTTAATAAAACCATTTTTTATATTTAAAATTAATAACATTTTATAATAATTTCATAAAAAATATAAGCAAAACACTTATCAATAATTCATCACACATCAACAACAATGTTGTACAATGTTTATGTAAAAGGCATGTCTTTTAATGTTAATGAATATAAGTTAAGTTGTACAATGTTTATGTAAAACGCATGTCTTTTAATGTTAATGAATATAAGTCATAATTTGTATTTTAGTTCTTAATATCACACACTAACAATGTTGTACAATGTTTATGTAAAGGCGTGTCTTTTAATAAATTTAAGTGAGACATGTCTTTTAATGAATGTAAGTCATACTTTGTATTTTAGTTCTTAATATTCTAATCTATCAACTCATATAAGTTGAGTTTATTCGTTAAAAGATTGTATGATAAATTGTGTTTTTTCCTTGGAGTATGATAAATTGTGTTATTTCCTAGGTAGTACCAAGTTGCTTTCAATTTATGTTTTTTTTACTTTAAATCTTCTTTTTCTAAAATATAAATATTATAATAAAATGTATTGTTATATCAAAATATCCCAAAACTTGTTTTAATGGCATTATTTTATTAAAGTTATTTAAGCTTTAAGCTTTACACCTCATCTCACTAAATTCTAATAATACTATTTGTCGGTCAAGGTTATCTAGTATTTGGTTTAAATTTTCATTTTTAAATGTTTTTGGCTAAAAACCATAATATGGTGAAATTTGAAATTGAAATTTAATGTGGGTATGTTATTCATGGTGATAGATCTTTTATTGTCGAATTTTATGTTTCACTATATAGCTCATGAGAGTTCATTCTTATTTTAGCTATGTTGATTTTCTTCTTTACACTAAGTACTATTCCATAAAAATCATATAAAACAACCATTTGAATTCAATGTATACATAAGTAGACCAACCACTTAATTTATGGTCAGTTAATGCCCATACGCCACAAGTTAAGTTCCACGAACTTCCCCATTATCCATGCCTCGGCTACTGGTTATCACACACACACACACCCCTAAATTATAACATCATAGAGGTGTGGGCTAACAATAGGAAGGTTCCCTATCTGATTTACATTACTAATGATGCCATCATTTCAACATTTCACCCATTTATACCAACAACAAAAAATTGTAAACAAGAATTGCTTATAAGAAATGTGAAGGAAAATCATGAAAATTGCAAAGATGTTGCTATTATCTTGAGCCATCTACGATTAGTTGACCAAAAGATTTGATTTAGAACCTCTAAAAATGAAAGCAAAGATGCTACTAATTTTGTGAGCATTGTAGGATTAATTGACTACATTATTTGATATATACAACCTTAAAAAATTATAAAGAAAATATGGGAAACACAATCATACTTTGTTGAGAAATCCATGAGAAGTTGAGAATTTTAGATAAGTTACATTGCTACATGGTTCTAGTAACATGTGCTATTATATTTTATCTTATTGTGGAATACATTCTACCGAGCACTTCCCTTTATTTCATGATGGTAAACTAGATTATGTCAAAGCTTTAAACTTTATCAACAATATACTTATTTAAGAGTTCAACATATCACTTATGTAAATTGAATCGAGGTGGAAAAGATAACATCCTCAATCACAATCATCCTAACAAACATAAATTAATATTATTATTGTATTTTATTTTATGAAACAATTTCTTATATGTAGAATTAATAACATTTTATAATATTTTCATAAAAAAATATAAGCAATACACTTATCAATAAAAGTTCTTCACACACAAAAAATATTGTACAATGTTTATGTCAAGGTGCGTCTTTTAATGATTGTAAGTCAAACATGTCTTGGAGATTATTTTAACCGGCTATGAGTCTAAGGCGATTAGGGTTTCATGTGGGAGCGATGGAGGTGTCTGAGGTGATTAGTGTTTCATGTACTGTGACTATTTTTTTGTCCTTAGGAGCCATGGGTTAGGCTGATTACAGAGGGTGTTTGGTGAGGACATTTTCACATCTATTATTCCTCTGGTACTTTATTTTTTAAGTTCTCGACCGACAATGGTTTAGACTCAGGGTTAGTTTTTCTAGATTCATAGTGGAGTTCTTTATTTTATTAGGTCACTACATCTGGAACAGTGTTGGGGTTTTTATTGTCAGACTTATCTATTTAATATTGTTCATATGGTTGGAAGTCAACCTGACCCTACTACTGGGGAACTGGCCGAGACTTCATATATATTTTCTTTTGCAGGAAAGGACATTGATTCAGGGGACCCTATCCTATGCGAGGGTCTTTACAATGAGGTAATTTCAGAAGAATAATCTAGCTCATAAAAGGAATTTTATCATCCCTTTTCATTATCTAGGAGAGGGGGGGGGATCTCGGAGCAGTGGTTTATAGGAATGACAAAATAGGTCCTTGAAAGCCCTAAAGAGCAGGAGCGAGGGTATCGAAATGACCCTCGACAAGGATGTTCAACTTGGTTGGGTTGTGAGTTTTACTGAGTGTGCTCTAGTGGTAAAACTCTATTATACGAGTATCAATCGTACTGCTCTTATATTATGGATACATGAGAATTGGAAACCTATTTTTCATTATATGCCGAGGGTTCATTTGCTAGTTAACAACCGAGTGGTTTTCCATTTTTTGGATTCAGAGCATGATGAACTTATTTTGGGTCAAAAGTGGGTTATTGGCAGGGGCTCAATTTGCTTGAAGCGATGGCATCTTCACTTTAATCTTGCTATGGAACAACTCAAACAAAATCACTTTTGGGTACTGTTAAAAGGCTTCCCTCTAGCCTTATGGCCTAGGGATGTGATTGAATCACTAGAAACTATCTTGGGCGATTTATTTTCTTCGATGACAATCATTATTCCATGAATATAAGCAATGCGCTTAGGTTTTGATTGAAATAGATGTGGACATGGGCCTTCCAGATTCCATCACTATTTGATGGGGTGATAGGGTTCTTATACAAGCTATTGATTATGGGTGAACTCCATTTCACTGCTTCACCTGTGGCATGGCAGGACATCTGCAAAAGGAATGTGGTCGATCTCATATGTCTAAGAACAAGCCTGCTCAAGCTTGGTCACTACAGAAGATGTTCCTGAGGAGGTCCCAACTACTTCGGTGGTTTCACAATTGGTTTTGGATCATTCCTCTTTTACCGATAAGTTTAAAACCCCCTTTCCGGAAATCTTTAAGTCTTTATCTGAAAATGAGATTTTATTGATTGAGAGTTGGGGTAGTAAATCTGTGGGTACCCAGATACATTTAGGGGATTCTAGTGGTAACCCATGTCGAGTTGACTTATCTCCTATGGGATCCATTGATATTCCTGTCGATCCAGGACTAGACTCGACAAATTCTTTGGAGCTTTTAAATATGGACTTTGATTCACAGATTATTCGGGATGAGAAGACTATTCTTCGATATGGGATACCCTCTCACATTTAATCTACACCTGATGGCGCCATGGAGGTACCTCAATCTATTCCATGTTGGATGGGGGATTATTATCAAATGCTATCCCTATTCAGACTGTTGATACTACTTTCTCGATTCTGACCTCTCCTAACTTGTCCAATGTAACCATTCGAAAAAAATATGGGGGAAGGCGTTGAAAGGAATTAACTAGGGCCACCCTAGGTGGGACATTGGATGGTACTTTCTCAGAGGTAGGGACCTCATCTCAGCAGTTGGTTTGTGGGGAGTCACAAACTCTGTTATCTTATGTTTTCCGGCCACTTAGAGCTTTAAAGGCCAACTCGGAGGTTAACCCATGATCATATTGTCCTTAAATATTCGTGGGGTTGGGGGCACCTCAAAACAAAATTCCTTCTGAAGATTATTGTCGACTACTAGACCGCATTTGGTGTTGTTATAGGAAACTATGGTGGATGTTCAGAGAATTAGGATTTTTTCTGTTAGTTTTTTCCTACATGGGAAGTGTGTTCGATTGTTGCCGAGGGGAGATCATGTGGTGTTCTAGCAGCCTGGGATCCTTCCCTTCTTAGTTTTAATCCCTTTGAGGTTGGGGGGGCAATTATTTTAGTGGGAAAGAGTAGAGAACTTGATTCTCCTATTCATGTATACAACTATTATGGGCCTCACTTGGATAATAAAAGTTTCTGGAATGCTCTCTTGGCATCTGGTTTGATGGAAATTCCCCCATTGATATTAGCAGGTGATCTAAATATTAATCTTGGAGCTCCGAAGTCATGGGGCACAAATGCACAACCTCCAGATAATTCTCCATGGTTTTGTGATCTTTTTGAGGAACACCACCTGATTGATATTTTACCAAAACCATTTGTTCCCACATGGAGAAATGGGAGAAAAGGAGATTCGGCAATGGCAAAACGATTGGATCGTTTTCTAATTAATGAAGATCTTCCTGGATATTTATCACAGTGTAATACATGGGTGGAGGCAGCAAATATCTCGAATCATCAACCTATTATTCTAAGCATTGGAAAGGGCTCTTTTAATACCAAATACCCTTTTAAATTTTGCTCCATTCTGTCACTTGATAATACATTTATCCAGATGGTTAGGGATCTAAGGGACACATTCGGGGTTGAACCATTGATTCCGGCAATGAAGAGACTTCCGAGTTTTTTGAGGATGTTAAAGGCTCGAGTGGAACCATGGTTGCAGGGGAAAAAATCAAACATTCTCATTGATCTGAAGGAGACCGAGGGGGAAATACTAGGTTTATTATCTTGTCCATTCATAGAAACTGTTATGCCTTGTTTTATGGAAAATTTGAGCTTACTTGAGGACATGAAGAAAACTATTCTGAAGCATGAAGAGGAATTGTGGCGTATTAAGAGCAGAGCACTGTGGCTATCCAACGGGGATAAAAATCCTAGTTTTTTTCATGCATATGTTGATCATAGACGGTTAAATAGGGCTATCTGGGATATAGATAAATCGCTGGGTGAAAAAATATCTGATCCAGTTGGGATCGCTGGGGAGGTTGTTAAATACTTCTCAACTCTTTTTAAGGACCCAAAAGGAAACAAATTGGAATCCCAAATGAAGATCCTACAGGTAATTCCCATAATGTTTATTGATAATGACTATATTGATATTTTTAGACCCATTACTTTATCTGAAGTAGAGGGTGTTTTAAAGAGTATGGAAAAGGAAAAAAGTTCGGGGGTGAACAAATGGTCTTTTGAATTTTTCACTCAATTTTTGGACATATTAGGACCATAACTTGTTCGACTTGTTGATGAAGCCAAGATCTCCGATAAGGTATTTGGTGGGGTAAATGCTACATTTATAGTGTTGATACCGAAAATATCAAATCTGACTACCTTTCAGGATTTTAGACCCATATCTTTGTGCAATTTGATTTATAAGATTATATCAAAGACGATTGCTATCATGTTAAAGAAGGGATTATCACTTGGTATGTCAAAAGAATAATTCGGTTTCTTAAATCACGGGTTTATTTTTGACACCATTGGTATGGCATAGGAGACATTACACTCTACAAAGTTAAAGAAGATTGAAGCACTGGTTATGAAACTTGATTTGGTGAAGGCTTACAATCTAGTTGATTGGTCCTTTCTCAGGTTTCTACTTCTAAATGACGGGCTTGACTAAAATATCACACAATGGATCATGGGTTGTCGAATTTCATTGTGCTTATAAATGGTTGTCTGACTTCTTTCTTCACAGCTTCTCGGGGTCTTCGTCAAGGATTCCCTTTATCTCCACTCCTCTTCATTCTGGTTATTCAGGGACTGAGTCGTCTTATCCATCACGCTAGGACGGAGGGTTTGATTATGGGTATTAAGATTTCTCGAAATCACACCATTTCACACTTGCTTTTCGTCGATGATGTACTTCTTTTTGGTATGGGATGTATACAATAATGATTGCACTATAAATATGTATTGGATACTTTATGCATGGCATCTGGGATGCAGATAGGCTATCATAAATCATGTCTATACTCTGTCAATTTTGAAGAGGAAGAACTCTTCCCTCTGAGGGATATCTTCCCTCTGTACATTCATGATATGAATACTGGTTTAACCTATTTAGGATATTTTATCAAACCAAATTCATATTTGGTCATAGATTGGTTATGGATTGTTAAAAATGTTGAAAAAAGGATACATTGTTGGATGCATAGAAAGATGTCCTTGGGTGGTCATTTGGTCTTAATTAACTATGTTTTGGAAAATATTTCGATATATTGGTTTTCACTTGCTCGCGTCCTCGCGTCCATATTAAGAAAAATCAGGAAAATTTTCTTTAATATTCTCTGGAAGGGCACTCATCTCTACAAGGGAAATCACTTAGTTTCGAGAGATAATATCTACTCCAAAGAATAGGGGTGGTTGGGGTATCCATAATTTATATTAGGTATACTCTACTTTGCACTTAAAAAGTCTTTGGAGAAGCCTTACTGATGAAGGCCTTTGGGGAAAGGTCATTTGGGATAAATATATATATGCAAATATGGTGATTGGTTGGCTACGATCAGAGAAGAAGACAAATTGTTAGAGCTCTGTTATTTGGATGGGTTTGGTGGAAAATTTTCCATACCTTCAGCGATGGCATTCCTGGAAAACTGGGAATGGTTTTTAGGTTGTGGTAGGCAGGGATCAGATCCTTGGAACAAATGACTAAGGTATTCTATCAGACCACATACTCAACATTATTCAAAGAAAGGGCATTTTCTTTCTTAATCAGGAAAATAAGAATGTACATAACTAATAGGCTGGAAACTATTGGTATTCGGATCTTGAATTACAACTACATAGGGATGTGGAAGCACAATGGGACCTCTATATTCCAAGTTTGAATCATGCAAGTATTACTCTAAATGAGGATATGGATGATATTTATTGGGCTTATGTGTGTGGAAATAGGTTGGTCACCACAAATCTGGCTTACGGGGCTATTGCATCTGAGCAACAGGTTTCATCTCCCGTATGGTGGAGTTTTATTATATGGAAATGGAAGGTCCCATAAAAATGAATATTTTCCTGTGGCCATTAGCACTAAATTGTCGACTTATTACTGGAGACAGATATAGGAACCATGGGGGCATTGGTCCAAATGTGTGTTAGCTATGCTTCAGAGTAGAAGAAACTTGTTATCATTTGTTCAATAAGTGCATATACACTTTACAGCTTTGGGATGAGTTAGCCATTTGTCATTGTCAAGTTGGTACTTGGTCGGGAAGTACCCTGGAGGAGAACCTAAAATATTGAAATACAAAATACATGCATTTGATGGCTTATCCAGTGCATTTCATTTGGGGTCTATGGCGACTAAGGAACTCTATATTGTTTGATGGGAAATTTTACACAATGTGTGGGTCTGTAGCTTTCATTCAACACTTTATGAAATATCTAAATTGGAAGATGCTTGTCATAAGGAGTAAAACTAATGATATTCCTAATATCAATAATCTATTACCTGTGAGCTATTTTGACGAGGCCACTCAATTGGAAAGATGTGGGGCAGGGTGCATTATGATCATGGATCAGGAACATCACATGGAGATGTCATTTGGATGTGGAGTGGGTAGTAACACAAGGGCCGAAATACTTGCATTATGGGGATTGATGACAATATCACATAGATTTGGCATACACAGGATAAACATATATGGTGATTCCTCAGCTATTATAAATTGGATTTCATGCAATTGCATATTACAAGTTCCAAATTTGACATTTTGGAAACAAAGGATTATGCAATTACACAAGACATTTGATCATATATGTTATAATCATGTGAGTAGAATCTATAACATGCAGGCAGATAGATGATCAAAAAGTGGCCTTATTATGGAAGAAGGAATGGCATATATCTACCATTATCACAATCAACAGGTTTTGGATGAATATGTATTAAACATATACTGAGCAGGGAAGGCTTTTTTTTGGACACTATATTTTGATACTTTACTTATAATAGTTGCATTAAACTGCAGATATTATCTTACTGCATAATAGAAATAAGGTAAGAATTTTTATTTATTGATAGAGATATGAAATGATAAAAGATGATATGGATGGATGAGAAAACAAGGTTTTTATTAAGATAAAATCGTGTAACAAAAAGGAATATGTTCATATATTGGGACATGAATGTCACATGTAAAAATGATTATTACGATCTTTGTCTTTTTTGGACAAGAATATGTGTAGTTTCTTTGATTCATAATATGAATCGCAAGAGGCTCTTTTTCTTTTGGAAAAAAAAGTTAGACACTTCTTTTAATGAAAGCAAGTCATACTTTGCCTTCTAGTCTTTAATAATTTAATCTAACACGTGAGTTTATTTGTTAAAAGATTTTATGATAAATTGTGTGATTTCTTTTTAAAGTTGTTTATTTATTTAAATAACTAGGTAGTACAAAGTTGCTTTCAACTTTTCTTTATTTTTTTTCTAAAATATTATAATAAAAGGTATTATTATATCAAAATATCCAAAATTTGTTTTGATGCCATTATTTTATTAAAGTTGTCTAAGCTTTAAGCTTTACACCTCATCTCAATTGAATTCCAATAATACTATTTGTCAAGGTTATCTAGTACTTGACTTAAACTTTCATTTATAAATGTTTTTGGTTAAAAAGCAAAATATGGTGAAATTTGAAATTGAAATTTAATGTGGGTGTACTACTTATGGTGATCGATTCTTTAATTGTCGAACTTCATGTTTCACTATATAGCTTATGAGAGTTCATTCTTATTTTAGCTATGTTGATTTTCTTCTTTACACTAAGTATTATTCCATAAAAATCATATAAACCAGACATTTGAATTCAACTTATACATAACTAGCACAACCACTTAACTTGTGGTCGGTGCACGCCCATACACCACAGGTTAAGTGCCACAAAATTCCCCGTTATCCATGCCTTAGCTACCAGTTATCACATGTAAATTGATATATATATATATCACTTGTTTCATCTTCATGCAATCTAGGAAGGCATAATTACTACAAACATACATTTGAAAAATTAAATAACTAGCACAACCACTTAACTTGTGGTTGGAGAACACCGAAAGGCCACAAGTTAAGTGCCATGAACAACTTATATGTTACTTGTTCTTCATGCATAGTTGTAATCATTCGTTGTCTCTGCCTTAGCTACCTGTTATCACTCACCTTTTTCTAGTTGAATTGGTTGTCTACCATTGCGTGTTTTTTTCCTTAGAAAAAGCTTCACATATCCAAATTTTATTAATCCAATGCGGAGTCTCAAATGTGGGACGATTTCAACCACTACCGACAGTTCTTTCCGGCGTGATTTTGATAGAATCTGGCACACAAAGTTTAAAAATCCATCTAATAATGTTTAAATTCCCAAAATATGGGTGCCCTGGGGTTTATAAGGGCGTTGAATCCATTTATGAATTCAGAATCACGATTTGAACAACAGAAAAGTAGGATTTAAAAAAAAATATCGCAGGATTCAGACCAAAAAATCACGGGAAAGTTGAAATGGTCTCATTGTTAGACTTCTTCTTAACCCAAAACCACACTGTACATAGGCTAAGAAAGCCTCTCCAAAACAAAACATATCAGATTGATGTTGTGAATTGATAGTCAACTAAGCAATTTTGTCATTAACTTACATAAACAATCCATGACTATAAAAAACTTTCAAAAATGAAATACTTGATGTGAATTTCTTCATGCCTGGAATATGTTGATTGTAATTCATGTAAACTTTAAAAAAATATGTAAAGCATGAGACAATGTGGATATCCTTAAGTAAAGATCAAACAACATGATCCTAGGTAAGTTCAGGGATCCAATTCACTTAGAGTGTGTCCAGACATCTCCCACCTTTGCCATGTGTTGGGACCCATCCAAAGTCCCGTCTTTGATAGACCATCTGCAATCCCATTTCTTTCTTTGAAAATATGGATGAAAGTGATCTCCTCAAATTCCTTTTGCAACAACTGATTCTCGTCATAAACAAATCTCAGGTATATGTTCTTAGGAGGACGAATCTGACAAAACCAATCAATCACCAATTTTGAATCGCCAAAAACCTAAAATTTTTGGATTCTCCTAGAAAGAGCAATGATCATCAAGAGCTTAAGAGCCATCAACTATGCCCTATTGTTGGTGCTTTGTCTAATGGTTGTATGAAAATTTATCCATAGGTTATCATCTTGGTAAATGATCCCTCCTGCTCTCCCCATGGCAAGGTTTCCCTGAGAGGCACCATCAAAGAATCCCTATCCACCATACCTATCTATAACTTAGCCATAATTATTTTATTCTTAACTGAGGCTTTATCTTCGGGGAAAATACTCAAAATAACCAAACTGTTAGTAGCACAGAAACTGGGAGCAAAGAAAGTGTCTTCAAAAACATATTTATTCCTATAACACCATACTTCCCAAAGGATATTGAGAGGAAGGGCCTATTTATCCTTGTAATCAACATTTTGACACTAGTTATATAGAGCCCCTTCTAAATTCTGCCCCTCCAAAGTGTAATTGACCCTTGATACATGAGAAACTATTCTCCAAACCTCCTTAATATAATTGCAAGCAATGAAGATGCAATTGACACTCTCACCCATCTCCCCACAAAAGACAACATCTGACGGGGCCTCCCCAAAATAATTTCTGCAAATTGTCCCAAATAGGTACTTTATTGTGAATGGATAACCAAAAGAAAAGCTTTGATTTAAACATGCATTTGAACTTCCATAAAGATTTATGCCACCATAAGGGTTCATTAAAGTCTTCCTCCTCTCGAATAACTTTATATCCTAACCTGGGAGAATAATGCCCTCCAGTCTCATTCCTCGACCAAATAAGAGCATCCTCTTTTGCAGATAATCTAATATGACATCTTTGTAAAGCTCTGGTATATGCATTCCAATGCTCCCCGTCCTCTCATTCAAAAGACAAAAACCTCTACAGATAGTCATTCCTATCTCATAATGGTAATTAGTCTTTTATCCCCAATATGTGTCAAAATTATTATACCTTGATTCCGAAGAGAGTTAATCATCTCTGTAGGCATCCTATGAGAGCCATCACTGCCCACCCATGGATCCAGGCCTATTCTCAACTTTATACCATCTCCCAGTCTCCACACTAACCGGTCTGCTATCACATCAAACATTAGGACCATTGCCTTCCATATGATAGAAACATTCCTCAGAGATTTGTTCCTTTGGCAAAACCATTCTTTTCTTAACAATGAGGAAACATTTCTTAGAGATTTGTTCCTTTGACGAAACCATATTTCTATTGATAATGGGGAGATGTACTTGAGTGACTAGACCTTAACTCATAATTCATTCCCTTACAAGATTCTCAAACTCATTTGGCAGTCAATGCATTGGAAAAATTAGGAATATGCTTGTTAGCCATGCATCAACTACTAATTAATTTTTATAATTGTTTATTTTGAATTTGGAAAGATGCTCATAAAATCAATCTGGACAGTACACTTGCCTCATCCTCCTACGATCTAGGAAATGCATACTTGCTAGTCCACTCCAAATTGAACTTTACACACATATTTGCCTCCTCCACCAAAATATCAAACCGCCCCCGGCTTTGGAATTGGAGTGCTATTTGTACCGTGCAAGGCAAGTTTTAGATAGCGATACAGCTGAATTCGGCCGTGAAGATATTCGTGGAATATTATATCAATGAAGGAATCCGCATATTCCAATACGGTAAACGGTATATTATTCTCAGATAAACCTTCCTTGATTTCTTTGACCTGAGATATGCTCATGCGCTTCAGGACTATGCCTTCCCCGAGTAATCAACACCACTTCCTTTAAAAAACCACGCCTTCCCCACTTAAAACAAGTATTCTTCCTTACATGTCAGCCCCCACAATTCAGCAATATTTCTTAATCAATCTTTCACAATAACATGATCGGATTCTTTGAGCAAATACCAACATCTATAAATAAACAATTCATGGGCGTTCTTCTGCTCATTGTTAAATGCTTAGAGTATTTGTTGGCCAAGGGCTTTTGCTTATGTGAAAATCCAAAACAAAAACCAAACTGCATGAATGAAGGTAAGTGGTGTCTCAGATCATTCCTTTCTCTATTTCTTGTTATTGATAATTTTGATTTCTTTTTTCAGGAAGATGAATGTTTTCATGTTAACATGTTTCTAATGGCTGTCATCAACATTAACAATGGAATATCAGTCCCAGATTGCTGTAATTGCCCTGTTACTGTGTTTCTACTTATCATGTGGGCAGCTTGTAACAAAACAAGCTGATGGGTCTCTCAAATTCTTAGTAGTTGGAGACTGGGGGGAGAAAAGGGCTCTACAACCAGTCCCATGTGGCATATCAGGCATCATTTTAAGACCTTCAATTTTATCTAATTTCTGTCTTTGCTTACCTGTGATTCTATATTCTGTATTTGCATTAACTTCTTTGTTTTATAAATGGATTAATAGATGGGCAGGATAGGAGAGGCTCTGGATGTACAATTCATCATCTCCACTGGTGACAACTTCTATGAGGAGGGGCTAACAGGTGTTGCAGACCCCAACTTTTTAGAATCATTCTCTCACATCTACACTGCAAAGAGTCTACAAAAGCCTTGGCATGCTGGTATGTATGATTACTGGACTGCTTTTATTTATATTCACAGCTTTGATTTCATTTTATTTCATAGAAGCAGGCAGTTAGATTAAAACTTGTAAGCATTAATCTCCGTTTTAATTGTCAAAGTTAAGATTTATACCAATCTCTGCTTTAAACATCAAAATTAAGATCCATGAGAGGAAATTAACCCATGTCACAAAACTCATCGCTTTAATAGTCAAAGTTAAGATCTATTCAATTCAAAGTTAAAATCCACTAGAAAAGATTAGGATTAACCCATATCATGAAATTCATTCATTGATTTAATAGTCAAAGTTAAGATCCACCAAAGAAGATTAACCCTAGAGAAGATTAACCCATGTCAGGAAACTCAATGCCAACTGGACACAAATGCCAACCCATAAACTACCAGAATCTTTAAGAAGAATAGAATGTTTCTGTCTCAGAGCCACAGTTTAATCTGCATGTCTCTGTGTTTACTGTTTTAACTCTGATATCATATATCGTTGGAGTTTTGAAGAATGGAATGTTTCTATCTCAGAGACATAGTTTAATCTTCATGTCTCTGTGTTTACTGTTTGACTGTGCAATCACATATCTGTGCAGTTTTAGGCAACCATGACTACAGAGGGGACGTTTTGGCTCAGCTGGATCCGGTTTTGAAAGAAATTGATAACAGATGGCATTGTGAGAGATCATTCAGTCTTAAATACAACCTCTGCACATTACCTTCTGCTTCTGCAAATGGTATGTTTATAAATTGATACCCTGCCATTCCAAATTTCAGACTTCTGTTCATACTATTTTCTTAATCCATTTGTGTTTCTCTTCACACATAATCAAACAAATTATGAAAGTGATTTTTTTGGCTGAAAAAAAAAAAAATCAAACAAGCCACCAATTTTTGTTTTAAATTTATTTCTTAAATTTGCAAACACAGACTGTACTTCGACCGCGGAGCTATATTTTGTGGATACAACGCCATTTGTCGATAAATACTGGGAGATACCCAATGAAGATACCTACGATTGGCGGGGCGTTACCCCGAGAGATATATATCTTAAACGCCAGTTGCAGGTAAAGTTATAATTGGAAAAATGTTATGAATTGATAGGCTCAGATCTAGATTTGAAATAATTAGCATATTATGTAAGTTTAAGAAATTTATTTGGTCTATGAAAAGTAAACATGTCATAAAGGTGAGTTGACTTTTTATATACGAAGAAAATGATAATGATAGTCATTTAAATTTTATTTAATTGATTAAATTATTTTATATTATTATTGTAGATGACATATTTTATTTATCAAATCAATTGAAAGTGAAAACAATTTATATTTAAGTATACTTTTTAAATAACAACATATATCATAAATAATTTCTAATTTTAGTTTTTCAAAGCATAGAATTATGGATATAACCTAAATTGAAATATGAATGTAACCTATGAAATTGAATAGGACTTGGCTACCACTTTGAGAATTTCAAACTCAACATGGAAAATAGTGATTGGCCATCATACAATGAGAAGTGTTGGAGAGCATGGTGATACAAAGGAGCTAATTCAACAAATGTTACCCATCCTAGAAGTAAGACTATATACCTGGCATTACTATTTATAATCTAAATATAGAGTTATGTATCACTTTAAATAGATTTGATAAAAGCAAATGCTCTATATTACTTATTTTTTTGACTTTTTGTTATTTATTAGGAGTACAATGTCGATTTATATATCAATGGGCATGATCATTGCCTAGAGCATATCAAAAGTCTTACCAGGTAATGTTAATTTTTTTCTTTTTTTCTTCTTAAACAATATTTATTATATGTTTTTTTAATAATAAAGTATTTATTTTTATTATTTTATTTTGAAAATATTTGATTAATTATATATTTTCAGTCCAATCCAATTCCTAACAAGTGGAGGGGGATCGAAATCATGGCGAGGGATAAAGAAAGGTGCTGACATGAATGGGGTGGAGATGTTTTATGATGGACAAGGTTTCATGTCTATGGAAATTAGTAAGACAAATCTTCATGCTATATTTTATGACATTGAAGGCAATGTTATCCATAAATTGGAAATGTCTAAAAACCATATAGAAGAAATGTAACAAGAAGTTATATAATGTTTGTGTATATTTTAGTAAAATAGTATTACTGAAATGTCATGAACATGGGGTTTGATGAAATGTCTAAAAACCATATGGAAGAAATGTAACTAAGAAGTTATACAATGTTTGTGTATATCTTTGTAAAATAGTATTAATGAAATGTCATGAATATGGAGTTTCATATGTTATGTTACTTTATTGTTAATATTATTTTTCTATATGTGTAAATGTTTTTCATTAACTAGTGGTGTGGATTTATGAACTTTGTATAAATACTAGATCCCATACTTTGTTATAATTAAATATTTATAACTATTGACTACATCACTTCTCCATCTTTTAATTTAATTATACTAGATAACCATTGATCAAAATTTATCCCTAAGTAACTTATTTAATTTTCTTCCTGAACCCATGGGGATTGATTGGGTTAGAGGGATGATCATGGAGCCTCTAAAGTGGGGACATTACATCTTTTCTCCATATCATACACAATTCGATATGCCTTGTTGTTTGTATTGGGAGTAGGTTGAGTCGATAGTTAAGGTGGACTTCCTTGTTGTTGATTGTTTAGTATACTGTGATGTGGAAGAAGAGGTAAAAGAGCTTGATGTGGTTTTGAAAGCTAGTCCTATAATGTCCTAAAATCTTGTTGGTGGTTTGGCTGTTGCAAATTCCAGTATTGCTAAGGTTGTTGTCCATTGGGTGAGGAATAAGGCCAAGGTGAATCATGAGGAAGGAGTGCTTTCCACTGTGGTCGAGTGCTCAAAAATTGAGGATGATACCAAGTAAAAGATAGAAATTCATTATTCCATGATGAATTGAAATACCTAGGATCCTAATTCATACCTAGAAATTGAAGGAATGACTGTTCAAATATTCTTTGATTATGAAACACACCTGGTCCACATTATGATAGACACCTTGCTAGATCACCTTGAGGCTTGGTAATTGATGACAATTTTTGGTGTCATCATTGTCAACACATATGCTAAATATTGAGATTGCAGTGAATGGACATCCAAAGGAAAGCATGTTTCTTAGTGCATTTTGGAAAAAATATTGCTAATGCTCTATTGAGGTCTTTCTGTTTATTTTAGTCTAGAGTGTGTCCAATTGCATAGAGAGTGAATTTAACAAATTTGTCTTCATATCCTCCAACAAGTTTCCAATTTCAGCTTTAGAAAAATATTATGTTGTATATTTTGATGATGGTGTAAGAATTGCAGATAGATGCCTTCGAATATTTCTTAAAAAAATACATAATGTCCTCATAAGATTGCTAGTAAATATCTCCACCGGCAATTAAGTTTAGGGTTTCTAGCCATTCTTCCCTAACTCCTCCCAACAAAAATAACTTCAAGGAATTAGAACTAAGCTCACAGGTAGTAAAATGCATATATGCAAACTAAAATAATTTTGCATAATCCTCTAGCGACCCATCAACTCATCAAGTCATTCCATTTTTTTAACGCATTCCCCGCACCTTAGAGTAAGCATGGTACTCATTGCTAAACATGTCTTTCATATATTCCCAAGTATGGATATTGCTACCTTCTATACCCATGAATGATTGTAATGCAACATATTTTAGTGTGGACAGAAATATGTGCAACTTTTGAGCATCTTATATTCATATGTTCAACACAACTCTTCAAATTTGAACATGAATGTATCGAAATCTTTAGTGGAAAGTCCATAGAAATGTGGAAAAGCCGAGGGATTGATATTTGTAATTTTAGCTTCCTCCTTAGTCTCATGGATGGGAAATTCATACTTTGCTTCCTATTAATTATAATCATGCTTATATCCCATGCTGAATATATTATCAAATCCCTACTTATAAGTGGAAGTTGAAGATTTAATATTTTCCAATTTTGTATTAGAACTATTGAAACCTCAAAAATTGTATGGTTTAGCCTGCTCAACTTTGACCTCAAGTTCATCTTTTATAGAGGTTATTACCAAAGTGCCAATTATTTTAGAAAGGATTTCTACAACAAACTAATTTATAAAACTTAACCTCTCTTATTGCTTTTTTCTTCTTGCCTGAATGGAGAAGGAATATTCGAGGTAGGAGGGGGATTAGAGAGAAACATTCCCTACTCATCCCATCTCCTCCTCATGCATAATTATTCAGATAAGTCAATGTGAAATCTCTGTATTGGAGATAGAACGAGATATTGGTTTCCAATCCTATGACCAAAGCATCTTTAGGCCCAAAATGAAAGAAGACAGAATGAAAAATTGATGTTTCCCTGACAACGACACCAAAAAGTGATGAGCTGCCAACAATGGTTGGGATTAATGAGCCCAAGATATACTTGTATATAATCTAGCAAATAATGATGCAACCTCTTTGTAAGGTTTTTCCAACTTTGAAACATCAATTTGGTAAGCAATAACACTCTTGGTAGTTGGGTGTGCCAACCATTTCTTCAAAATAAGCACTCCATCACTAGTAGGATTTAAGAAATAATCTACATCAATTAAACCCTAAAAAATTTGTTTTGCATTGAGAGCCTTGGCATGCCTCTAAATGTAATAAGAGCGAGTGAGACAGAGGGCTTTTCCAACCTCTTTCAAATTCATGATACAATTTTTAGCATCAAACCTCTTGGAGCACGAGTGAACCATTTCTCCTCAGGAATGCAATTGGATCTGGCTAAACCATAATTCTAAATCTTGCTATCTTTCTCCAACCATTCCTTCATCTCCAAGTACCATTTGTACACTGAGCTTCAATGATAGTTCTTGTCTCTCTATGCTAGTGTATTCAATGTATTGTTGCAATAAGGTTCATATTTTTTTTGCTTGGGCTGATCTCTAATTTCTCGCTCTCAAATCACAAAACCCCATGCAAAGTATCGCAAACTAGTGATTGTATCATTTATGTTCTATGATCAAATTTGTGTGAACCAATTACTGTCCTTAAAATTCTATCCTTCCAAACAATTTGGTGTTAATTTTGAAGTGACACCATAGACGGGATAAAATACGATATGAGTGAAATTAATGTGAAATGATGGCACAATTGACAAAGATATAAATGATGCAAAAATATGGGAATTGGACATGAAGGCCTTCTACATTTCACATGCATAATGTGGGAGCTAGAAATACAATACATTATAAGTTTGCTTAAAGAATAGTCTGCATCTTGCATAGGATGAGAAGATACGAAAATGTGGGAATTGGACGATGACATGGAATGTAAATCAAACTTCTACACTTCACATTTTGAATGTGGAATGTAAAAAATGGAACACAAAATCAAAACATAATACATTTGAAATTAAATCCCACACCTTGCACTCTACAATGTTGAATGCAAGAATGTAGGAAACATGACATATAAATTCCTAAAGGTGAAGCAAAGAAAACCGACATTAACAATTGGTCAATACCAGTATAATTTGCTCCTCCGCCTCTTGGTTTGGTTCCTCTATACCCTATCTATTGCCATGCATGTTGGTGGATTCAAAACAATCCTTGTTGAGAAGAATGGTCAACTAGAATATTCATGTAAGCATTTGGTCAATAAATGATAAATATTTATGTACAACATTTTCACATATCCACATCATCTAAAAAAACTACTGCCCCTATTTCCAAAAAAATGGTTGACTACCTCTTAGAATGGTTCCTCTACACCCTTTATATGGTCATCCATGTTGTTGAATTTGAACCATTCCTCGCCAAGAAGAATGGTCCCTTAGGATATTCATATAAGTATTTGGTTGACAAATGATACATATTCACATACCACTCCTTCATATATCCACATTGTCTTCAAAAGACAATACCTATGTCTCCAAAATGCTAATCAATTACCTCTCAAATTGGTTCATGTACACTGTCTATATGGTCATGCATGTTGGTGTATTTTTAATGGAAACTTTTAAATCTTTGTCCACCAACATTAAATTAAAAAAGGCTTATTGACTATGTTGCATTCAAACCACCCTCTTGCTTCAATAGCAAGAGATTAAATTGAAAAATGGCCCTCCTATTGAAACACTATATATAGTTTAGTAAGATATGCAATGTTTAGTCAAGAATTTCCTTTGTATTTGGATATTTTCTCTTGGAGGTTGCCCCCTTGAAGAGGCAAGTGAACATAGCTATATATTTTATCTATTATCTCTTTAACTGAATTTATGGGTTTAAGAATATAACAGGTGAGATGTCCACCATGCGAATTTAGGCATGTAGAAATGTCATAATAGATATATGATATTTATCCTCCTCCCAAAATTATCAAAGTCATATGACCTTGTTGCAAACTTCCCTCTAGTTGTCGGAAGCTAGCAATACAAAAAGTAAGATTTCCTATCAATCCAGGATTTTTATCGAATTTTCAACTCTCTAGGTCAATTCAAAATTGAGCAAAACCTCTATGAGAAACATTCCATCATGCATGAACCTCTAATCATGTTAGAACTATGGTCATGCCTAATTTATGCTACAATTTTTAATCAAAATTGTGATGAGACAAATGGTTTATTTACTACAAGAATAACCTACTCCATAATTACCTATTAAATTTGTTTTTAATAGAGTGACTTCACCCAATTGTAATTTTTTATTAAAAATAAAATAGATAATATTTATGAATTACTGAATTTTTATCCCATGATCATATTATTAATATTTTAGATTACAAATAGAATATATATTTTATACAAACACATGTCATAAATTCAATAGAATATAAGTTCCATTTGATGTAAGGGGGCTTACACGAAGATGGTACCCAAAACTGATGCAATAGGAGCACGTGAGTGCTAAAAATAAAAAGCACGCACAGACCACTATCACCATGCATGCGCTTTTGGTTTGACAATGGTCAAACTTTCACTAAAGCATCGACGTTGGCACAAAAATGTACATGCACTAATGATACACACACATTACTAACATGCACGCGCTATTAATGTGCGCACACTAGTAGAGCGTGCACACTTCTCTGTATATTAAAAATTGGATTGAGGCCCATTTCCGCCCCATCCCACCTTGATTTGGCTAGTCGAAAACACGTCCAAAGAGTAGCAGAAGGAATGCGCGTGCGCCCATCCACTTCCCAAGCCTCCAACACATCATCTAGGTAGGATTTCATCTATAAATTTTCTTTTTTTGTGTTTTTTCAATGATTTAATAAAAAATACATTCTGAACATTGTAAAAAATCAACTTAAACTTAAAACAAAATCATTTTTTTTAATTGCAAATTATCTCTCCGTCACAATGTCTAGTAACCAAGAAATTAACCCCCCCAAAAAAACCTCGAGGATAACCCAAGCACACCAAACCCCAAACCTAATCTCGAAGTAAACATTAACCTTGAGGAGAACCCAACCACCGAAGGCCAAATTAACCAACATTTAAACTAGTTAAGAAGCTTGGTTCAAGAGCTTAGAACCACTAGGGAACCATCGAGACTTTCCTTCGCCACATCCCTTAACAAAATCATTGCCTTAGTTGACAATGCTCATAGTCAATTATTGAGCATAAATGAGTATAGGGTCGGGATGAGAGTATTATTCCACTGTTCTTGGTAGAGACCAAATCAAAGATTTGAACATCTCAAAATAGACTCTAGTTAGTTTTTTCATTGACCCCAGGACCAACCAAACTGCTAATCCATGCAAAAGGTTCCTTTGCATGGATTGGTACACATATGAGCTATGGAAACAAAACTGGATGAGTCGATGGTTTATGGTTTTCAACAAACCTCCTAGAAACAATAGGGAGGTTCCTCTATATTTTCTTCGAAAACTATATGCGGAGTTTGTGTTGGGTGTGCAAATCAACTACTTTGACATTAGTGAGTTTCAACCTCAAGGGGTTGGTCTTGGATCTACACAGGATCGACCCATCATTGGGAGTAACCCAATGAGAGGGACACTTTCTCCTAGGCGTACGCCTACTCCCCCCCCGCCACAAACAGACACCTCAGTTATTGTATCGCCCAATTGAGAATGCTACTACCATATTCCAACTTACACATAGTGTATTGCAACATAGTACACTTGTGGAAACATCCAGGAATGACCCATTAGAGAAACACAAAAGACCATCAGTTGTAGGTCCTTCAGGCCCCACTGGCCATGGTCCATCCATGACAACTAGTGGGGAAAAGGATCCTTTCGAAAACTAAGCATTACCCCATCAGTACACTCATTGTGGGCATACTTGCCATGGCCCTACGAAGGATCTTGCACAATATACTTTTATGTTTGAGGTTAAGTACATGATTTGAAAATGGTTGTAAATGATCGATTATATTTTTAACTATAAATTTTACAATTGTTAGATAAACATTGATTAGAGTATTTAATATCTAATTGATGTTTTTGGCATGATAGTATATTTGTTTCAATATGAAACAACCGAATCAAGGTGGGAGGACATTACTCCTCCCAACCTTGATTTTTCCATGGCGACAACAACAGATATTGCAACACCTCACATACTGGTATTTAAATGAGTGTATGATTATAGGATTTAAAAATTGATTTAGTTTCAATGTTTCATGTTTCCACAGATGCATGCTGAAGAGATTGAGCATAGGTCTCCACCTGGGCTGAATAGATCACTCGTCATTCATGTAAATTGTGTGAAATTAATTATATATTTGGTGTGAAATTCATTGTGTTTGTATGGTTAATTTACATGTTTTTTCTACTAATGAAACGCATTACATATGTTTATGACGGTACCATATCCCACTATCTGATCACCATACCCACACATCCCTCCATATATTCCACCTAGTTCATGTTTTCCACATTTCATGTTGAGTCCTGTGACTGGGCACTCTAACCCCATGATATGGCATACCCATATCCCCCCTTAGGGAATTACCATCCCTTGTACAACCATTGGAGCTATATCATCACCCACACCCATCCTCTCTTGTGGTTCCCCCACCTGTCCAACATTTGGCTCCATCTGATCCATCCACATTGGCTCCATCCATTGCTCCTACATCAAACCCCACCCATTTACCTACATCATCCCCCTCCCATCTACCCACTAGCCCCCTCCACCACCATAGCCTCAGAGTAAGTTGTCCATTCCAGTGCTCCACTTCCTATCCTAGAAGGGAAATCTCCTTCATTGCCCTAGATATTCATGGTGATATTTTTAAGCTCATTAAAATCTCATAAAGCATGAATGAAATTCATAAAACAACACATTTTTTTTAATGTATTAATTGATTTTTGTAATTGTTTCAGGGAGGCATTATTGAGAGACTTGGATTGAGGAGACGTACAACCCAATTACGACATGTTGTCTCTGTTATCGGACAATCCACTCAAGCAGATGCGAGCCAGATCTCCCTAGTTCAAGTGAATCTAGAACAAATAGGACATAATATGAATCTACTTCCCTAGGTCTAGTTACAGATCGATTACTTAGATATCATACCTTTCAGATCGTGGATCCTTCTCCTTGTTGTCGCTCCAAGTCCCGTAGTCGTCAGATCTCCAGCTGCAAGACCTCTCAAGAAAATATGGAAACAATACAAGCAATACAATATATCTAAACAATAACTGATCTAAACTAACAGTTGAGGAAGAAAGTTCTAAACATCACCAATGAGACAACATTCACGGAAAGAGATTATATTAACTGTATTAAAAGGTGGGAATACATAGAAAGGATGAAGCTACAACCAAAGCCTCAATGTTGTATCCTCCATCCAACATGTCCAAGCCAAGCCTCCAAGGTGGTACAAGCTTCCCAATCACCAATATGGATTTTTCCAGCATAAGGATACCATAGAACTTCCCCTATTCCCATGGAGAGAGTGTGGGTGTTTATATAGGGCTAAAGAGATAGGGTAGGTTGAGGATTAGGGGGAGATGGTTATGGGATCCTCCCATTAGGTTAGGAACCGAAATGCCACCTCACTTAGATCCTAGGGATAGGCCTCCACCTCAACAAACTTCTAGAGAGACCTCGAGACTCCCCAAAATAGCCTTTAACCAACCTCATTGTACCCTGGTAGAGGACACAGAGTGACAGAGGGGGATGTCGCACCCTGTAGAAGGACAAAGTGCGATAGTGTCTCACTCTAGCTGACTAAGAACTGCGACAGAGGGGGTCTGTCTCACCCTATAGGAAGACAAAGTGCGACAACCTACTCAAAGAAGTCAACTAGGCAGGGAAATCTCTCAGTTGGATGTGTTTTATCCCAAAATGAGTTTAGGGGTCATAGCAAAGAGTTTACACAATGGTCAAGATGACTAAATTGTCACAATGGTCATGATGACGACACTGGATCATAATGACGACACTTGCAATGGTCATGGTGATGACACTAGGTAATGATGACAACACTTGCAACACTTGCGACGCTTGCGACACTTGCACAAGGGTGACGACATTTTGGTGTAACAGAATTCCTCCCAAAGCATGAAGATGACAGAATGAGACAGGTGAAAGGCTTTGTAGTAAGAAAAATGGCAAGGACTTGCTGGTTGGAAGGAGCTGTTGCAGAAATGACCTGAGATCCACAAGTCTCACAAAACATGGCTGCCAACCAATACACTGCATATCCATGATAGTAAAGACCGACTGAACACAATCATGGCTACTAGACACAATGGTAGATCCATGATGAGATGGTAACACAGCCATGACCAATATAAAGTGGATCCGTGTAATATAACTCAAACAATATCCATCGCAACCTAGGTACAATATGACTTCCACAGGGTCTTCAAGTCAAACCCACAATGATACAAATCTATCCATGTGATTACAATGTTTTGGAGTCGAACATGGTAAAAACCACTTGATTACCAGTCATTAATGTATACTGTTAACAAGCGCGAGGGAAATCACCATTGATGTAAATTATTCCCAAGGTATCATAGTACATATCACCAAGCGTGAATAAATGAGTTGAAGTCGAATGCATGATGAAATCTTTCAATCAAGAGTCAATGATGTAAACTCATGTCGAAAGCGAGGTAACCTGCCATTGAGGCATGCAGGCCCAAGGTACTTGGTTGGTTTCTAGATTTAATCCTCATATGATGTGTTGACATCGACAAGGATGAAATCCGTCGAAGGAGGGCCATGATGAATCCCCCATCATCGACACGAAACACGACAACAGGTGTTTGGAGTAGATTGGATGGTACAGTAACGCACAAGACTGACTCAGAGTAGACCGACATGATTGAAGGTGTACTGACTGCAGATAATGAATAAAAAATGTCTCTTGAACATGGGCATGGCATGACTTGGCTGTATTGACACGACGAGAATGATACCAACCCCTAATGCAACTGATGATGGAATCATTCTTTGGACGACCCAAAGGAGTGACAAGACTCACAGAATTGATAGGACTCGGAGACAATCGGATTACCGAAGTACTAAATGCAAATGCAAACTAGTTCCATGTTCAAGAGTGACTACATACTGCCGTAATTAAGATGTAACACAAAATATTCCCTTTTCCTCCATCATGATTGATGAGTACCTCATGTGTTTTTTACGAGCTTGATGAGGGTAACCAGATGCTCGATATAGCTCATCTTATAGATGAGTCCAATTCCACATGTTTTACGAACCTGGAAAAGGAGGGGTTCATCCCATAATGGGCCATTCAGTGTTGGGTTTTAATGAGTCTAGAGAAGGAAAACTCGGTTGTCATTTCATGTTTAGAGAGTATGAAAAGAACTAAAGAAGACTCCAAAGGTCCTTTTTCATAAGGTTAGCCTCTTCACCCGAAAAAGGGTAAAACAACGTGAGAGAGGACTCTTCCCGTCATGATTGGCTGGAGTATTCCTTTTTCGTAATTAGTGCCCCCTGGTCCGAAAGGGGTAAAATATCACCAGGGAGATGACCATTCAAATCCTTTTACAAGCGTGAATGCATCAAGTTCACTTGGCGATCTTTTCCTATTTAGGGAGTCCGAAAAGAGTTTAAAGAGGACTCCATGAACAACTTTGTCATGGTTGGTGACTGAGTACGACAAAGGAAAAAATAAACTCAGTACAGTTCCTTTTCCATAAATAGTCTAGCGAGGTCAGATAAAGTGATAAACCTATACTCGTTAGACACACCTTTTTACTCAAATTTTTAACGAGCACGACAATGGTATCAAAATCACTCAGAATCTTTTTCATGTTTGAACCAGAGCACGAAAAAGTAAACTAAGCTCAAACCACTTTTCATGTTTTAACTAGAGCACGAAAAAAGTGAAAAGTAAGCTCAAATCACTTTTCATGTTTTAACCAAAGCACGAAAAAAGTGAAAAGTAAGCTCAAACCACTTTTCATGTTTTAACCAAAGCACGAAAAAAGTGAAAAGTAGGCTCAAATACCATCTTATTGTTTTTAACGAGCTCGAAGATAGGTTGGAAGAATGCTCATGATGTCTGCTTCATTTTTTAACGAGCTTGTAACAGAAAAATGAACTATGCTCGGGATTATTTTCATGGTATAATGAGCTCGAAATCTAAAAAGGAAAGTATGCTCAAAAATATTCCCATTGGTGGATTTCTTCCCAACATGATATCCAAAGAGGTTGGTACATGCCCCCCAGCATGATTACTAGAAGTGAGTGACTTAGCTCCAACATGGTGTGGAGAGGCGATCAAGTTGACTTCAACGTAACTTCTAGAGGTTGAAGGCATGTCCCCCAAGCTTCATTGCATTCACCTGAGGCATAAGCGAATGAAAAGAAGGTTCAGGTACTAAGTCTACGAGAAGACTCGACTCAAAGGGAAAGGAGTTGTTTCATTTTTTAACGAGCTTGACACAGGAAAAGAACTCTGCTCATAGGGAACCTATTTCATTTTTTAATGAGCTTGACATAGAAAGGGAACCATGCTCGTAGGATACTGTTTCATTTTTTAACGAGCTTGACACAGGAATATAACCATGCTTGCGGGGTACTGTTTCATTTTTTAATGAGATTAAAACAGAAAGAAACTGTGCTCAAGAATGGTTTCATTTTTACACAAGCTTGAAACCAAAGGGAAACTATGCTTGGAGGGACCTGTTTCATTTTTTAATGAGCTTAAAACAGAAGGAAAACTATGCTCAGAAACGGTTTCATTTTTACACGAGCTTGAAACCAAAGGTAAACTGTGCTTGGAAATAAGGAACTTATCCAACATGATGTCCAAAGGTTAGTAGTGTGCCCCCCAGCATGATGTCCAGAGGCTGGAGACATGCCCCTCATGCTTAAGGGGAAGAAACCACTAATACGTGTGGAACATTCAGGGAAGTTTGTTGAATGGCAGTCATGCGACGATTGGGTGTCACGAAGGAAAGCTGGTCAATGGTCACAATCCTCCCATCAGAGGGAAAATACATCACTCAAAAGAGTGTGGACACTACGACTTTCATAGCATAGACATAATCACGTCCAAGGAGCAGATTGAAATCTAAAGGACCTTGGACAACCATGACGTCAACATAAACATTTTTACCTCCCAAGGTGACAGGTAACTGCGGAAGAATCCCTAAAGGTCCGGTAGGCCTTCTATTAAAATCCAAAATCTGGCCGGTAATCGGCACAAGCGGAAGAGACCCTATAGCTTTCCAAGCAGTTGAGGATAAAATACTAACAGAAGCTCCCTCGTCAACTATAGTGCAAAATATTTCTTTATCAGCAACACCTACATATATCTGGAAAGGAACATCTGAGGGGAGATGAGGTTCTGCTAGACTATTCCAATCAAATGAAATAACCTCAGTACTTGGAGGAGGCTCTATGGATGAGACTTCTCCTTTCCTAGAACTGTTTGAACCGACCAGAAATATATCAGCGGTTTCTAAATCGCTTTCAGTTGGAAAAGTAAGATATGATGAAGACTTTGTAATGGTGACTGCTTCAATATAGGCATTTTCCAATGAAAGAGCCGGGTGGATCGAGGATAAAATTGGATCTACCACTTGCGTTTCACTCTTCAAAGGAGGAGTGGGATCAACCGAAGATGAAGCTCGATTAATCGCTTGGATTTCACTCGTCATAGGAGGAGTGGGTTCAACCAAGAACGAAACTTGATTAACCGCTTGGGTATCATCCCTCAAGGGGGGAATGGGGTCAATCAACGATGTCGCTGAATTGACCACTTCGTTTTCACTCTCCGATGAAAGAGTGGGGTCAACTGAGGGTGGGGTTGGATTGAACGCCCTATCAACTAGTGTAGGATCAGGGGACAACCTACAATACTTCATTGGAAGGTGTTTATGGGATGTGTCCATGTCTTCTAACAATTGTGAAGATTCATCCATACGAGGACAAAGGTAAGTACGGTGCATGCCCTTGCATAACCAACAAGGGTCTGCAGCTCTACCCTTCCGACCCTTAACTACAATGTCACTAGTTGATGGGGTATCATCAGTTAGATGTCCAGAGACTAATGATGAGGGCTATTTAGAACGCGACCATATTTCTAAGACCTTGGAGATACCAGGGCATCTCTTAAGAAAATGGGACCCTTTACAAAGCTTGCAAGGGAATTTCGGTTTACGCAAATTCGAAACAGGTGTATCGATGCCCCTAGCATGATGATTAGTGGCTGGTGAGTCCCAAACATGATGATCAGTGGATGGGGTTGTGACCTTATGCTTAGTATTCTTCTTCTTAGTCTTCCCTTTCTTCTTCTTCTCACTCGCCTTCTTACTAACTTCAGAGTTTTCAGTAGGAGAAGAGGAAGAGAGGGAAGCCGATTCAATTTTCGAGGAAGAAGGAGAAGGATCATCATGAGATTGAGGCTCATGTGATGAAGGACATAGGGCCGACACAATTGGTGCACTTGGTGTAACTAGATTGGAGAATAACCATACTGGTAATCCTATCGTCAATCCTAGAAGACTCTACGGAGCCATAAAATGAGGACCAACAGTTCCACAAGGGGGAATAACAAATGGTACACCCTGGAAAGGGGTCTCTTGGTTGGTAGTCCTAGAAGAATCTTCCATATCTATACTTCCTAAGAGTCTATAAAGTACCACACAAATCAAACACTACTCAAGTCTATAAGCAACAAGCAAACTGTGTGAATAGGAGTGGATGAAAAGTTAGGATCCTCACAGGATTATCAAGGCTTCGCAACTCGCTATATATCGCAGGGTCCAACAGTAAGACGCGACAAGGAGGATTGGGACCGTACCCTTTCCTGAATACCCGACCACCTGGACGGTACATGCGTAGTAATCCCCCCGAGTGTTGTTCTCGGTGTATTGCTCTGCCAAGACGGCCAAATGGATAGCACAGTTGGTTTCAGGAATCCTAATGGTGTCTCCCGATATACTCAAGGTACGTGGGATCTCAAATCTGTAGTGGTGCTATCTAATGCACAACCGTACGTCACGAGACCTTCCTATATACTATCGAGTATGTGAAACACCTTTCTATATACGCCAAGTACATGAAACACCGTTTGATATACGCCAAGTATGCGAAGTACTTGGTGGGTACATGAAAGAGATTCGATATACCTGGTTGGTGCATGAAAGAGCTTTGATATACCGGTTGGTACATGGAAGACTACAATACCCCTGAAATACAGTGCTGGGAAGTAACAACAGCTGCCACATTTTACGACGCCGGAACACGTCTCTAACTTACACGCAGTTACTAAATGATTTTAACCTAAGATAGCGTTAATTTTATCTTGTGCGGTTAGGTGGATGAATGAGGTGTAGACAGGAAATGTAAAAATAATGCAAATCCTAACTACATGACAATGCACATTTTCCTTTGTCTTTCAATGAAACCTACTTAAGGTAAGGAGATGTCTTTTTCTCTTTTATAATCAAAATGACCTTAAGCAGTAATGAAATTAAGAATTCCTACCTAGAATGCAATAACTCTAACTTTCCGCAATAATAAGCCAAAAAGCACAACGAGAATGAAAGATGTGACAAATCTTAACAATGTATAAGACAAAATAATGAAACACTTTCAATTTTGGAATGCATGTATAAAAAATGGAACTTGACAACTAAACGCTTTTCATATCTATATACAGAAATTGAGAGAATATCTACAACACTCTAGTCAATCATAAATTCCCAAAGAAAAATGACAAGCATCCAAACAACTCAAAGGCACTCAAAAAAGGCTCAAAATCTACCAAATGCACTAATTATAAACTCATTTCCTATCTTTTTACACTTGAAAAAGACACATCTAATCTACGGAAATAAAAATTCCAACAACATTTCCAATAAAATGCAAAACAAAGAAAAGCACTTAACAATCTTATCTAACTCAAATGCACACAAATCTTAAACAAGCCTTTCTTCTTCTTATGAATGTGAGACCAAGAATTTCAAGTGATCAAACTAAAGCAAGAAGAATACCTATGTTTTACAATTTCATGAATATAGCAAAAGAGTGACAAAATCAAGCTTCTCTTTGAACTAAAGTGGAGACAAGGAATCAATCTTTTCCAACAATCATTAGATAGATCAGCATGCAAAGGAAACAAGATGCACAACCCAAGACAAAGAGGTTCAAAAATACATGGATATCCCACACTTTTCAAATCTTTTAAAACAAGCCAATCACACCAAACCAATAATGACCTCAAAACCTTAACATGGGTCAAAACGACTATAGGATACACGATTCATGGGCCAAAATGCAAGCAAAAACTAGTTTTTACTCAAAGGTCCAAACATGGATCCAAATCTCAAAAGACCCCAAAAAACGGAGGAAAGAGACAATATGCTGTGTCTAGGATGTCTGTGGCTGGAAAGTACAGTCCACAGAAACACAATCAATCAGACCAAAACCCAAAAAGAGGAAAACCCTGCTGATCTCTATGTTTTAAGAGATCGTCGCACCTTATACACAGGCAAGTTGCGACAAAGGGGGTCCGTCACAGGTTGTACACAGGAAAGGTGCGAAACTATCACAGTTTGGCTTCAGGAAAAGTGAGACGGCCAGACAGTGGCGTAGGGAAGACTCAACTAGGTGAGACAGTCGAATTTTGAGCAGTAAAAGTGTGAGATCCCTTAAGGTAAAAGGGTAGGAGGCTTAACGATGACCCCAAGGAGAATGAAGGACGCATAAGAAACTCTTTAATGATAGAGATTTGATGGGAGGAAGGCTTAAAAAAGGATAGAAATGGCTCAGACAAAAGAGATGAAATCAAACATATATGAAATCAATTCTACTGTTCTATTCCCCAGTATGGTCTCCAAATTTGTTATCGGACAATCCACTCGAGCGGACGCGAGCCAGATCTCCCTAGTTCAAGTGAATCTAGAACAAATAGGACATAATATGAATCTACTTCCCTAGATCTAGTTACAGATCGAGTACTTAGATATCATACCTTTCAGATCATGGATCCCTCTCCTTGTTGTCATTCCAAGTCCCGCGGTCGTCAGATCTCCAGCTGCAAGACCTCTTAAGACAATATGGAATATTTTCATGTTGGGAAGAAATCCACCAATGGGAATATTTTTGAGCATATTTTCCTTTTTAGGTTTTGAGCTCATTAAACCATGAAAATAATCCCGAGCATAGTTCATTTTTCTATTACAAGCTCTTTCAAAAATGAAGCAGACATCATGAGCATCCTTCCAACCTATCTTCGAGCTCGTTAAAAACAGTAAGATGGTATTTGAGCTTACTTTTCACTTTTTTCATGCTCTGGTTAAAACATGAAAAGTGGTTTGAGCTTACTTTTCACTTTTTTCGTGCTCTGGTTAAAACAAGAAAAGTGGTTTGAGCTTACTTTTCACTTTTTTCGTGCTCTGGTTAAAACATGAAAAGTGGTTTGAGCTTAGTTTACTTTTTTGTGCTCTGGTTCAAACATGAAAAAAATTCCGAGTGCTTTTGATACCATTGTCGTGCTCGTTAAAAATTTGAGTAACAACGTGTGTCTAACGAGTATAGGTTTGTCACTTTATCCGGCCTCGCTAGACTATTTATGGAAAAGGAACTATGCCGAGTTTACTTTTTCCTTTGTCATACTCGGTCACCAACCATGACAAAGTTGTTCAGGGAGTCCTATTAAAACTCTTTTCAGACTCCCTAAATAGTAAAATATCACCAAGTGAACTTGATGCGTTCACGCTTGTAAAAGGATATGAATGGTCGTCTCCCTGGTGATAGTTTACCCCTTTTTAGGACCAGGGGGCACTACTTACGAAAAAGAAATACTCCAGCCAATCATGATTGGAAGAGTCCTCTCTCACATTGTTTTAACCTAAGGGATCCTCCCATTAGGTTAGGAACCGAAATGTCACCTCACCTAAAGCCTAGGGATAGGCCTCCACCTCAACAAACTTCTAGAGTGACCTCGAGACTCCCCAAAATAGCCTTTAACCAACCTCGTCACACCCTGGTAAAGGACATAGAGCGACAGAGGGGGCTGTCGCACCCTGTAGAAGGACAAAGTGCGACAATGTATCACTCTAGCTGACCAAGAACTGCGACAGAAGGGGTCTATCTCACCCTATAGCAAGACAAAGTGCGACAGTCTACTCAAAGAGGTCAACTAGACAGATAAATCTCTCAGTTGGATGTGTTTTAGCCTAGAATGAGTTTAGGGGTCATAGAAAAGAGTTTACACAATGGTCAAGATGACGACATTGTCACAACGGTCATGATGATGACACTTGGTCATAATGACGACACTTGTAATGGTGATGGTGATGACACTATGTCATGATGACGACACTTGCACAAGGGTGACGACATTTTGGTGTAACAGTGTCGTCTCAGGTGAGTACTCAATATTTGAATTCTAATTGTATTTTTTAAAGTGTACTAATTGATAGAATTGTGGGAAAATTGATATGTTGTTGTTTCCCTTTGAGAGCTTGGAGAGACGCTCTACACCTAGATGCAAGGGGGCTCAAGCTTCCTCCAGCTCAAAGAGGAGATTGATTATTGGGGTGCCAATGGTGTCTAGGGTGATTGATACACCCACTATGCACATTAGCCACGGTGTGGAATTTTGGGTAGGAGATGTTTATTTGTGTCTAGCCCATGAGTTTCCCTTATTCTATTTTTGGGCATGATCATCCATTATATGTACTGGGACCAAGTTGCATTTTGTATAAAAATGTATTTTTGGACCTATTTCCAATGCAAACACATGACTTCCATTTGGTGTATATGATAGAATGTTTATGTATTTTTACAGTATTGATGTGGATTTGATGTTATATATTATGACTGTAACATGGTTCATGGTGAATGTGATGTTATATGTATTATGGCTGTTACATTCAATATATTTTAGATCACATACATATAAAAATGGGAGTATGTTAAGATGAATACAACCTTATCCAAAAACATTCAATCAAATAACTTGATCACCTTATATGGAATGCATGCATTTATTATCCCTCTTCCAATCCGCATCATAACATATTATTAAAAAGAGTTAGGATTGAAAATTATGATAATTTGTATTACCTTAAATTGTGATGATCTATAATTGGTCCCTAAAGGTACTTAACAATACCATGCATCTTAAATTCCTTCTATGAGGTCTATGTGGTGGTCTAGGGATCTTTGGATTGCCCATAAATTATTGAATAAATATTCTTGGGTCTAAGTACTTACTTTTTGTACTCTAATCATGGCTAAGGCTATGAGACCCATGCATGGTGCATAAAACCTTTAATTGGTGCACATATCCTACTTATAGACCAAAGGATTTCGTTGTTAGGAACCCGTGTCAACCCTTCTCTTTATTTTGTTAGTATATTGTTGTTGGATGCATATGCTTTGTCAGTCGTCCCATAGTATTATATGTTCCATGTTATTGATCCATAGTTTGTATTAGTCCATAGTATTATATGTTCCATGGTATTGATCCATAGTATTGGATGCATATGCTTTGTAAGTCGTCCCGTAGTATTATATGTTCCATGGTATTGATCCATAGTATTGATGCATAGATTTAGTATATAAGTACATGTTGAGGCCAATGAAGGAATCCATGAGTTATTTTGTATTGAGCTTGCTCAAAGGAGGTTTCCCCCTCTAAGTGGCCCACGATCAATAAATTTGTTATGTGTTCTGTCATTTCTAATATATCGTGCATTTTAATTAATGAATTGCTAGAGGTTCCTTACATTTGGTATCATAGCACTTTCTTCAGCTCGTTGGGTGGAATTTCTGCCAATTTTTTTTTTCGCATCTATATTGTTCCTTTCAATTGTAGGTTCGGCTCTCGAAATAATCCCTATCTGCTTAATTGTGGGAAGTACTTGGGCATAGCCCTAAAACTCATTGTGAGGAGTACCACATGAACCCCGAAGTAGCTGGCCCATTGAGAGGACCTGCCAGCGAAAAGGGCATCGACCCTTACCTGATTGACTAATTCCCACCCATGAGGTAAACCAAGAGTTGTTGTTTGTGGCAAAGCGGTTATCAGTTTTACCTGAGCCGTGGAGTGAGGGGTACTGGCCCAATACGCAAGCCGTTAGACATCATTGGTGGCTGAGTGAATCCCCTGAACCGTTAGGAAGCCGAGCATACCTGGGGTCCATATCTATTTTTAGTTGATAACTATCAGATTACATCTGTCCAGAACTGTTTCTGATCAATTCTGAGCCGTTTCAGATCCATTCTGGAAAAAAAATTTCGTTTTTTCTCCATATATTCTTTGTTTTAACTCTGTTTCCCTTGAAAATTCATTGACACCCTGCAATCCCATTCTGCATATTTCATTCCTGAGGACCCTATCCCTAATTCCACTTCCCGAAGCCAGAAATCCCACATTCGTCTATTTTGAGGGTTTACCATAACTTCTTCGATTTTCACCCAATCGCCTTCAAATTTTTCCACAGTGTTAATTTCCTATTTTTGCTTCTTTGTCCATCTTTGAAAAAATTTCCCATTCTTTCACCCCACTTCCGAAATCCCCATTTTCTGCTTCTGTGTGTATCAAAAAGTGTCCAAAACCTAGTCAAACCCCAATTACCCATCAGAGTTTTCCCCAATCCAAAATTTCCTTTTATAAAGAAGCTTCTATTTTTTTTTCTACCCATTCACACACAAAAAAACTCATGCATAGGAGGAAGAAATTGTATCCCTCAAAACCAACTCCAAGATCTAGATGAAAAATTTCTCATCCTCCATCTTCAACATTCAGCCATGAACAGTAAATGATAGCCAAAATCTTCTGTAGACACCAGGTTCTCTTCTTCCAGTAGTTTTCGTGGGCTGAAGCTTGATTTTCTTTGCTTCAATGATAATGATCCAACTAGATGGATATACCGGGAAGAACCATATCTCAGTCTGCATAATACTTTTGATGTCAACAAAGTTCCAATTGCATCCTTTAATTTGGAACATGAATCCCGTCAATGGTACCATTGGTACATCAAGGCTTAGGAAGAGCCAAAATGGACAGATTTTTTCCAACTCCTTTTGCAATGATTTGGTCCTAGTGCTTTTGATGACTTCACAGGAGCACTCACTAAACTTCACCAAATTGGCATGGTGAGAGAGTATCAAATAGAATTTGAGAAACTGGCCAATCACACGGAAGGATTTTCTGATGAATTTTACAGGAGTTGTTTTATTAGTGGTCTCAAGGATGCAATCCAATCAGAGGTTAAAATGTTCTTTCCCAACACAATGATGGAATTCCTAGGGTTGGCTAAGTTGGTGGAGGACAAGATCACAACCCAACAACACTCCAAATCTACTTTTGTTCCATTCATAGATATGGTTTCCCAACAACCTCCCATCACGCCAGCTACTCGACCAACTCCTATCAAGCATTTGTCTAAAGCAGAGATGCGGGAACGTAGAGAAAAAGGGATTTGTTATAATTGTGATGAGAAATTCACTCAGGGCCATAGATGTGTTGAGCAACAACTCTATCTCTTAGACGTGGATTCTTCGCATGCCTATGAACTTGGTGAAGAAGCTCCAGATACAATAGATGATCAGGTCAACATTCATCAACCTCCTATTGACCCTCTATCTCAGGACGACCACCCAGAGATATATCTCCATGCTTTAGTAGGAGTCACCTCCCCACAAACAATGCGGGCCAGGGGTTAATTCAAGAAGCTCCCTCTTACAATACTCATTGATTCTAGCAGCACTCATAACTTCATTGACCCTCAGATCGCCAAAAAGGATGATTGTTTTGTCCATCCTTGCTCCAACTTTGAAGTCATGATTGCCAATGGGGGCACCTTACCTTGCAAGGGGAAGTGTCGCAATGTGCGTCTCTCTATGGGATATTATCACTTGTGCTCTATCTAACATGTTTTCCTTGGCCTTAGGAGGATGTGATGTGGTTTTGGGCGCTCAATGGTTATGCACACTTGGCCCCATATTATGGGATTTTGCTAAAATTTGGATGCAATTTTCAGTTAATGGGAAAAACACACATTGACGGGCTTACAGCTAGAGTCTCTTTGCATTATCAGTTCACATCGCCTAGAAAATATCCTTAAGAAGAATTCACATGGTGTCATCGCTCAGCTCCATTCCATTCAGATGCACCCATCAATGGTCTCCACTACTCCTTTGGCTCTACAAATTTTTTTGGATAGATATGCTGGTGTATTTTCTGAACCAGTGGGATTGCCACCTTCAAGATCCCTTTCTGGTAAGAATTTAGCTACCTCTACATATGATAAGGAAATGATGGCTATTTTTCATGCAGTACAAAAGTGGCGACCATACCTATTGGGGAATTATTTCTGCATCAAGACCGATCACCAGAGTCTGAAATATTTCCTGGAACAACAGGTCTCCTCCCCAACACAACAGAAATGGTTTTGCAAACTCATGGGTTATAACTATGAGATCACTTACAAGAAGGGTAAGGAAAATCTAGTGGTAGATGCTCTTTCTTGCACATTTTTTCTTTCAACTATTTCTATGCCTATTCCAAATTGGTTGTAATCTGTTCAACAGGGCTATCTCAATGACTCCTCATTATCTCAAATCATCCAATGGTTGGATAAAAACCCTTCTATTGTACCACATTACTCTTGGTATTGTACTTCCCTGACATACAAGGGTCATCAGGTGCTTCCCTAGAGCACAAATATTCAACAGACTGTATTCTATGAACTCCATGTTTCTCCATCGACAGGGCACTGTGGGTTCCTCAAAACATATGAGCGGGCACATCGTAACTTCTTTTGAAAGGGAATGAAAATGACAATTCAAAAGATGGTGGCTGAATGTGATACTTTCCATCTCAACAAGGGTGAAATGACACTCCTTCCAGGATTGCTTGAACCCTTGCTCATCCCTACACGGATTTGGACAGATATTTCTATGGATTTCATTGAAGGGCTCGCCTCTCCAAATATAATCAATTTTGTGCCCTCGTCCATTCCTATACAGCCTCCTCAATCACACAAATTTTCCTGGACCATATCTTCCATATTAATGAAATCCCTTCTTTCATTGTCTCGGATCGTGATCCAACTTTCACCAGTCATTCTTGGACAGAAGTATTTTTCCACACTAGCACCAAACTGAAGATGAGTTCAGGGTCTCACCCACAAACAAATGGTCAGATTGAAATTACCAATACATTTTTGGAAACTTATCTTCGTTGCTTCACCTCCCAACAAAAACCTCAGTGGGTGAAGTGGATCCCTCTTGCTGAATGGTGGTACAATACTGCATCTAAAATGACTCCATATGAAGCAATCTATGGTCAGGCACCGCTAGTTCTTCTTGCATACACACTTAGCAGTTCACCAATTCAGGAAATTGACACGGTTCTTTGAAACCACGATCATATTCTTTGCATTTTGTAGGACAATCTTCACATGGCAAGAATTTGAATGAAACAACATGCCGATCAACGTTGTTCTGAGTGCACTTTTCAAGTAGGTGATATGGTTTTTCTTCATCTACATCCTTCCCAGCAATCCTCCCTAAAATGAAAAGGGTGTCATAAGCTCACTACAAAGTTCTATGGGCCCTATAAGGTTCTTCATAATATTGGGTCTATTGCTTATAAATTGGAACTTCCTCCTTCTTCCCGCATTCATCCAGTATTTCATGTCTCTTGTCTGATGAAAGTTCTTGGCACCAACATTAGAGGACAAACTATTTTACTAGAATTGGATACCAGAATTTCCAGTTATGGAAGATGCAAATGGAGGACTATCTGTACCAGAAGGATCTATTCCTATCGTTGGGAGGAAGAGCAAAGCAGTCGGAGGCTATGAAGGACAAAGAATGGGAGGTTCTTGACAGAAAGGCTCTGGGAACAATACGGCTGAGCCTGGCTTCGTCGGTGGCTTTCAATATCTCAAAAGAAACGACAACGGAGGGTTTGATGAGAGCATTGGGTAGGCTGTATGAAAAACTCTTGGCCTCCAACAAGGTATTTCTAATGAAGCATTTATTTAATATGAAGTTGTCTGAAGGTGGATCTGTTACTGATCATTTAAATGAGTTCAATACGGTTACAAATCAACTAAGTTCTGTAAGTGTGAACTTTGATGATGAGGTTAGAGCTCTTTTAATCTTGTGTTCATTGCCATAAAGTTGGAATAGTTTGGTCATGGTTGTAAGTAACTCTGTCTCTAGTTCAAACACCCTAAAATTTGATGATGTTATTGGTGTTATTCTTAGCGAGGAAATGCGAAGAAAAAACACAGGTGAGACATTAGGAAATGCGTTGACCATGGAGTCCAGGGGGAGACAAAAGGAGAGAGGAAAGAGCCAAGGTAATCGCAGCAACTCTAAAAACGACAGATCCAAGTCCAGACTGGGAAAAATAGAGTGCTGGAACTGTGGAAAGAAAGGACATCTGAAGAAAGACTGCATATCTCTAAAGAAAAAAGGAGATGCACAAAAGGAAACTACCTAGGAAGTAAATGTAGCAGGTGATGTGTTACAAGATGCTTTGATTCTTGCATTAGATAATACTAGTGATTATTGGGTAGTAGATTCAGGGGCTTCATGTCATGCTACACCCCATAGGAAATATTTTCATGCTTATGTTCCAGGTGATTTTGGACATGTTTTATTGGGTGATGATGAGCCATGTAAAATTTTTGGAATGGGTAAGGTATGGATAAAAGTTAAGAATGGAACTGATTGGCTGTTAAAAGATGTTAGGCATATTCCTACTATGAAAAGAAATCTGATCTCAATAGGGCAGTTGGGAGATGGCGGCTATCTATCTACATTTGGAGAAAAGTGGTGGAAGATCACTAAAGGATCAATGGTGATAGCAAAAGGAGATAGGGTAGGTACGTTGTATTTATGTCCTCATAATACTAACCATTCTATCTCTTTAGCTTCCACAGGAACAAATACAACATTGTGGCATCATAGGATTGGCCACATGAGTGAGAAGGGGATGCAGATTCTCCACTCAAGGAAGTTGCTGCCAGATTTGAAGTAGGTAAGTTTGGAATTCTGTGAGAACTATGTTTATGGAAAACAGAAGAGAGTCAGATATCTCAGGGTTGGGAAACAGAAGAAGAATGAAAAGTTAGAGCTAATGCATACAGATGTATGGGGACCGGCTCAGGTACAATCTCTTGGTGGCTCTCATTATTATATTACATTTATTGATGATGCAACTAGGAAAACTTGGGTTTATTTCATTAGACATAAATCTGATGTGTTTGCTACTTTTAAGAAGTGGAAAGCTTTGGTTGAGAATGAGACAGGAAAAAGGTTGAAGTGTCTGAAATCTAATAATGGAGGTGAGTACTGCGGCAAGGAGTTTGATAGTTAATGTTCATACCATGGAATTCATAAAGAGAAGACAGTCCCAGGAACAACACAAGAAAATGGTGTGTCAAAAAGGATGAATGCTACGAATATAAAATAATATAATAGTTAAATAATTAATAGTTAGGTTAACTAAAGATAGGTTATGAAAGGAGGTGTCTCCTCAACATCAAAATGCTCAAGCTATATTTAAGGCAGGGCCATTATTGTAATCTTTTATCCATTATCAAATATATTATATATTTACTCCATATTTATGGCTTATCGTATATACCAGATCTTCTGGTGAAGTTATTTGTGTGAAGCAAATAATTATTTGCTCCATTTGGTATCAGAGCCTCTTGGCCCTCCCTGATCCGGCCTTTGGCCACCCATTTCAAATTTTCTCTGTGCACTTGGTCTTTGACCAGTCTTGGCCTTTGGCCATTTTCAGATTTCAATTGAAAGGAAGAAGATTACAGACAAAGGATGCCTAGGCATCACAGCTGTAAACAAAGTGAGCTGCAATCCAGTCAATAACCTAGCATCCTTTGAAGCTGGGTCAAACTCTTAACATTAGTAAAGCCACCTACATCTACTCGCTCCTCCCATCCACCACCTACACTCGCCGGCCTGCCGCTCCACCCCCAACATTCCACACTCTCTCACGCATCTCCCCATCTCATCTTCTCTTCCGCGCCATACTCCCTCGTCATCCCCCCATCCTGCTGCGCCCTTCACCCTGCTGCTGTGCCCTCACGTGCCCATGCCCACGTCTACTGCGCCCTCCACCATCCTGTTGCGCCCTCCTCCATCCTGTTGCATCTTTCCCAGCCTCCATCCACACCTTCCCCTCGCCTTGTCCTTCGTGCCCTCTCGGATCTCATCTGTGCCTCCTCGTTCCACGCCCCTCCTCCTTTCCAGCCCTCCCTCCCCTCGTCACGCCTCTCCACTCCTCGCTGCCTATCCCACACAGCCAAATCCACGCCTGCGTCCACTGCTCCACCCTTCTGCCTTCCATTCCTCCCACGCATTCTCTCGCCTACCATAGCTCCTCGCTTTTCCCTTCTGCACTCACCTCCACCTCCATGCAAGCCTGCACATTCTACCAGCCCTTCACTCTACTCCATCACAACCTGTGCCACCATCAGCCATCTCCCTCCATTTCCACATTCCAATCACTTCCACTAGTAGGGCTTAAAACCCTAAATTTCATCCAAATAAAAAAATTAGGGTGATATTATTATATTTTTAAATCTTGGTTAGGCATTCCACTACAAGACCATCCTAATATATATATATATATATTAATAATAATATTATTATTATCAAAAAAAAAAAAACAATTCTTTTGAAATAAGAATTGTTTGAAGAAACAAAGCAAATTCAAGTCAAAGAAGACATTAAAGACAAAGTCCAAGCAAGACTCCTTATTGTCAAAGAAGTCAAAGAACACTTATCACCGAAGAAATCAAGTCAAGGACAATCATTTATCGTTGAAGAAGTCAAAGTAAAGGAAGTCTTATCAAGAAGTCGAGACGCGTTAACGACAAGGACGACCAAGTTTAAGAAAGACTCATCAAAGAAATCAAAGAACATTCCACCGTCGAAGAAGACAGAAACCATGGAAGCTGATTTGCGAGAGAAATTAGAAGCCAAGTTAAAGCGCTATCGAAAATACAATGAAGAATTACGAGACATTAATACACAATCAGAAGTAAGGATTGAACTACAGAAGATACAAGAACGGTTCAATGAACAAACAATGTCCAACTAGAAAAATCACATAGAAAAATTATGTGCGCAAATCAAGGAATTAAAAGATGAGAGTGATTTCAATCAGAGGTTGAAAAATCAAGATATAAAGAAGGAAATAAATAATTACGAAGCAGAAATAATACGCTTGAACAAAATCATTAGCGACAAAGATGAAGAACTAATGCAGTTACGACATAAATTAGAAAGTCAAGAATCAGAGGTCGGCCAGTGTCGACAACAGATAAAAGTTATTCAACAACAAAATGATGACTCTAAAAAGACACATAAGTCAGAGATCGCAAAGAGTAATAAAGCATTATCTAACAATGCTGAAGAAATTTTTAGACTAAGAAATCATAACAAGATACTAGTCACAAAAATTAAGAAGTTGAAAAATAGCCGAAAGATAGAACAATCTATGGACGACATTGAAGGGAAACTTCTAGACAAGCAGGAAGAAAATAGTTGTATCAGAAGTCATAATGAAGATCTTAAGGAACAACTTAAGACATTTGAAGATGACAGAAAATTGCGAGTCGAATTGATTAAGAAGTTTCAAAATGATAATAGGCAGTTAGAAAACAAGTTGGAAAAGATACAGAACAAAAGCTTAAATCCTCAAGAGACAAAAATACAACTTCCAACTCAGATCAATGCTTTAAAGGCGACATTCGTAAACGAAAATGATATTGTGAAAGTTCCCTATCGACACCCCAACCATAAAAACCGATATTTGAAAAAGTGGGAAATGTCGAAAGATAATGGTACTAATGTGATCAAATCTCCTGACGACACATCAGTAGGGAATCCCATTAGTCCACAACAAATCAATTTGGGATGGATTGATCCGTCCACATATCGGAAGTTATGCTCTACACTTAGTAGTTCGTATCGACATGTTTCGGTGGCCACGACATCGCAAAGAATAGTGCGACAAAATTATAAGGCTTTGAGGACAAAGCCTTTCTAAGAGAGTGGCAATGCTACTAATATAAAATAAGATAATAGTTAAATAATTAATAGTTAGGTTAACTAAAGATAGGTTATGAAAGGAGGTGTCTCCTCAACATTAAAATGCCCAAGCTATATTTAAGGCAGGGCCATTATTGTAATCTTTTATCCATTATCAAATATATTATCTATTTACTCCATATATATGGCTTATCGTATATACCAGATCTTCTGGTGAAGTTATTTGTGTGAAGCAAATAATTATTTGCTCCAATGAACAGAACGATCATGGAGTGTGCAAGGTATATGAGACTGCATGCAGGGTTGCCCTTACAGTTTTGGGTGGATGCTGTAAATACTACTGTTTATTTAATAAACATAGGACCTTCAAGTGCTTTGGATGGTGGTATTCCAGAGGAGGCATGGACAGATAAAAAGGTAAACTACTCATTTCTAAGAACGTTTGGTTGTGAAGCATTTGTCCATATTGATAAAGAAAATATAACAAAGCTTGAAGCTAAATCCAAGAAATGTACCTTTATTGGATATGGGGTTGATGATTTTGGTTATCGTTTATGGGATTATGAAAATCACAAAATCATTAGAAGTAGAGATGTCATATTCAATGAAAAGGTCATGTATAAATATCAGTTGCAGGGAAAGAAACAGGAAAAGGAAAACACAGAGTACACAGTACTTGATGAAATTCAAGAAAATGAAGTTCCAAAGGTGCCAGAAAATCAAGAACAACAGCAAGTACCTAAAACTCCTGCAACTGCAAGAAGATCTACCAGGATAAGTAGACTCCCTGAATGATAACTCCTTCAATGTATTATTTGTTGATGACTGATGCTGGTGAACCACAATGTTATGAAGAAGCAATGCAGGTGGAAAATAGAAAGAATTGGGAGCAAGGCATGAATGAGGAGATGGACTCATTGGTAGGAAACTAGACTTGGGATCTGGTTCATTTTCCTGCTGGGAAAAGAGCATTGCAGAACAAATGGATTTACAGGTTGAAGGAAGAAGAAGGAGGTAAGAAGCGGTACAAGGCCAGACTTGTTGTAAAGGGGTTTGCACAGAAGAAAGGTATAGCTTTTGATGAAATATTTTCTCATGTTGTTAAGATGACTTCAATTAAGACTATCTTAAGTCTAGTGGCGGTAGAAGATTTGCATCTTGAACAGTTAGATGTAAAAACATCCTTTCTCCATGGGGATTTGGAGGAAGATATATATATGCAGGAGCCACAAGGGTATGAGGTCAAACGTAAGGAGAACTTGGTATGTAGGTTGAAAAATAGTTTGTATGGCTTGAAGCAAGCTCCAAGGCCGTGGTATTTAAAATCTGATAGGTTTATGACAAAACAAGGTTATAGTAGATGTCATTCTAACCACCGTATTTATTTCAAGAAGCTAGACAATGAAAGATATATTATCTTGTTATTGTATGTGGATTACATGCTTGTTTCAGGGTCTAACATGCAGGATATAAATGTACTCAAAAGAAAGCTAGATAATTCATTTGCAATGAAGGATTTGGGTGTTGCAAAGCAAATCCTTGGTATGAGAATAACGAGAGACAGGAAAAATCGCAAATTGACATTGTCTCAGAGTGACTACATACAAAAGGTGTTGGAGAGGTTCAAAATGCAGAATGCAAAACCAGTTAGTACACCTTTGGCCAGCCATTTCAATCTAAGTAAATAAATGTGTGCCAAGACACAGGAAGAGACAGATTACATGTCCAAGATTCCCTATAAATCAGCAGTTGGCAGCTTGATATATGCCATGGTGTGCATAAGACCAGATATTGCACAATTAGTGGGAGTTGTGAGCAGATATATGAACAATCCAGGTAAAGAACATTGGAAGGCAGTACAGTGGATTCTTAGGTATTTGAGAGGTACTACCACTCAGGCATTATGTTTTGGAGGTTCAGACACTGTTCTACAGGGATATGTTGATGTAGATATGGTAGGTGATAAGGATAAAAGGAGGAGCACCATAGGGTATGTGTTTACTGTAGGTGGAACAATAGTAAGTTGGATTTCGAGACTGCAAAAGGTTGCTGCACTTTCAACGATGGAAGCAGAGTATGTTGATGTTACAGAGGCTAGTAAAGAAATGATTTGGTTGCAGAGTTTTATGGAGGAAGTGGCTAAGAAGTAGAAGGATAGCAGGTTGTATAGTGATAGCCAGAGTGCCATTCATCTTGCAAATAAATCAGCATTCAATTCCAGGACTAAACATATACAGCTCAAGTACTATTTGATACGCTCTATTCTGGAAGATGAACTATTGAAACTTGAAAAGATACATACTAGCCAGAATCCTATAGACATGTTCACAAAGGTAGTGACGAGAGAGAAACTGAGTTCCTACTCGGTTTCAGTTGGCCTTCTAGCATGAAGGTGAAGAGGAGAAAGTTGCTAGGTCCAAGTCCAGCAAGTGCAACAACGGTGGAGTTGTTGTGATCGGTCTCCAAGTGGGAGATTGTTGGTTGTGGAGCCTGAGCTCCAGATTCAGAGATATTATTATTCAGCCGTGTCCATACCCCAAGTTTGGTTATGATCCCGACACGATCCCCAGGGGGTCCGGGGTTTCGGGGGCAACGCCCTAGAGAAAGGGTGTTTGGGGGAAATTCCCCCAAGGAAAATTTTTGGGGTTGTTTTCACCACCAGTTTTCGGGCCCATGGTTTTGGGTAACTCGTGGTATTTTCCCTGGGTAACCCGTGGTATTTTCCCATTGTATTTCCCTTATAAAAGAAATACATTGTAACATGGCTAGGGTTGATGTATTAGGTTTTATGCATTGTAAATATCTCTGAGATAAGAATAGAGACTGTGAGACATTGAAGGGGAAGTGCAGCGGCTGTGCTGTAGGTTGTATCCCTTCACTTTGTTGGACGGTATAATAAAATGACTGGCAACTTCAGTGTGGACGTAGCCCAAGTTGGGTGAACCATGATATATATGTGTCTCTCTTGTAATGTGTATGTGTGATTATATTTGCATTTTTGTTTATTGTTATTGCTCTACAATCCCATTTTTCTAACAATTGGTATTAGAGCCTGGTTGTGCTCGTTGAGAATGCTCTGAGTGTAGGTGTGTAGAGATAGATTGATCGATCTGGTAGAGATCAACGATGGAAGAAATTGCTACCTCTTGTGGACCCGAGGAGACCACTTCTCAATAATTGCTGCCGAGGAGAAGCCATGTGCATGTGCCATGAGGTATCTTGCCTCTACAATGTGGAATATTGCATAATGTGGAAGACAATCACGTTGAAGGAGTTGCTGACAGCATGGAAGTGCAAGCCATGGAGAATTTGTGGTTGTGGAGGAGCCACGATTTGTTCCTTGAGAAATGTAGCGATCCATCTCGTGTTGAAGCACATGAAAGAGGATCCAATATGTTGGCATGATGGTGTAGATGAGAAACATATCTATGAGGAGGAAGAAATCTTGCATATCGTGAGGCCTCGTAAGGAGATCCATGAGGCAAGGCAGACAAGGAAGCAGGTTCTTGCGTGAGGCTATAGCCGCAAGGATTCAAGAAAGGCCATAGAGAGAAAGCTTGTCTATATGAGAGATTAGACATGAGGAATCACTTCCTGAAAACATTCACCATGTGGAAAGAATGACCCGTGCACATGAGAAAGGAGTGATTTGTTATGGTTAGAGGCCACAGTGAAGGCCGTGATCTCTAGTGCTCCATGAAGAAGGTGAAATGTCTACTGTTATCGTAGTGGAGCCTCACTCAACATGAAGGAAGAGGAGAATGCGCCCATCCAAGAGGATAAATTGCTGCAAAGATTGGAGGAGCCGATCCATCGAGCTGGAGAAAAGGCAGTTGCATGTTGATTGTCTTTCCTGCTAGATCAAAGATGTGATCCATTGAGGAAAGTACAATTGTGGAGAAATAAATCGCTACCCATGTGGATAATTACCACGAAAAGAACCATGCGTCAAGAACTGTTAGTTGGGCTGCCACTCTTTACGGCACATGAAGGTATTTAATTCATATATGTTATTTTATAAAAGGATGAGGTCACGTCATTTAAAAGGGTGAAGAAAAGTTTTTTTTAATGAATTAAAAACAAATCAAGAGGACATGATGCATTTATTATGATTTAGTGGATTCCATGGAGGTGGCTTGTTGGAGAATAAGTCACACTAAAAAGGGAGCAAGTAAATGGACGTGATATTTAATAAAAGTTTTTTTTTATGATATTCGATGATGCGCTTCAAGTTTAAGTTTGCATTCATGTTTTTTTTTTTTGAGTTTTGCATCATGGGAAAGAGAGCTTGGAATGATGCATGGAGATTCTAAGAAGGCATGATGTATAGTTCTTTAAAAGATCTTGGATTGGAAAGTGGTGGTCAAATGGGAGAATTTATTTTTTTGCATATGTGATGGTTCATGGATTTATGAATCATGGTGAATGTCGAGCATGGTAGAAAACGAGCATGGAAAAGCAAGAGGATAAAGCAATGGATGGTGATGGTGTAGTCACCATGAAGACACATGAAAAAAAAATTAAAAAAAAATATTAATGGAGCAGTTTGCATGTAAATGGGCATATGGCTGTAAGACCTAGTAAGGCATGCATACCCCCTGGTAACTCACCAGTAAAGTGGGGAGAAAGACCTAGGTGATAGGGGGTTGTATGTGATATTCCTTGGTTAAGACTTTGAGGGAGGTTGGTGATTACTCCAAGTCAAGTTTAAAGGGGGGATTGTTAGGGTTAACCTTGACTCGAAATTGAGTCAAAGTTGGTTAGGTCTAGCACATGTTTTTGGGCACATGGTTTGTTGTAGCCCGTGGTATTTTCCCATTGTATTTCCCTTATAAAAGAAAGACATTGTAACACGGCTAGGGTTGATGTATTTGGTTTTATGCATTGTAAAGATCTATGAGATCAGGAAGAGAGACTGTGAGATAGTGAAGAGGAAGTGCAGCGGCTGTGCTGCAGGTTGTATCCCTTCACTTTGTTGGACGGTATAATAAAAGGACTGGAAACTTCAGTGTATCCCAAGTTGGGTGAACTACGATATATCTGTCTCTCTTGTAATGTTTATGTGTGATTATATTTGCATTTCTGTTTATTGTTATTGCTTTGCGATCCTGTTTTTCTAACAGTATTTCATGTCTCTTTTCTGACGAAAGTTCTTGGCACCAACATTAGAGGACAAACTATTTTACCAGAATTGGATAATGAAGGATCCGGATGCCATCCTCAGTAGGCACACTCGTCAGCTTCACTCTCGATCCATCATAGAGGTATTATTTCAGTGGCACAAAATGCAACCAGAGGATGCTACATGGGAACCACTCCTTCAGATTCAACATCAATTTCCACATCTAAAGCTTTGAGGACAAAGCATTTTCTAAGGGGGAGGGGATGTTAAGAATCCGTTTCAACCCTTCTCTTTACTTTGTTAGTATATTGTTGTTGGATGCATATGCTTTGTAAGTCATCACGTAGTATTATATGTTCCATGGTATTGATCCATAGTTTGTATTAGCCCACAGTATTATATGTTCCATGGTATTGATCCATAGTATTGGACACATATGCTTTGTAAGTCATCCCGTAGTATTATATGTTCCATGGTATTGATCCATAGTATTGGTGCATCGAATTAGTATATAAGTATGTGTTGAGGCCAATGAAGGAATCCACAAGTTATTTTGTATTGATCTTGCTCAAAGGAGGTTTCCCCCTCGAAGTGGCCCGCGATCAATAAATCTCTTCTTTGTTCTTTCATTTCTAATATATTGTGAATTTTAATAAATTAATTGTTGTAGGTTCCTTACATTCGTCTACATGACCTATGTGGTAGTTTGGGGCCCATGCATAGCTCATAAGTTCTATAAGCAAGTGATACATCCAAAATCCCTAGCTTTTCACCCTAGACTATAGCCAAGGCCTCGATAGCCATCCATGGATTACAAAGCCTCAAAATGGTGCCCATGTCCCACTCACTGGCCAAAGATTACATGTGGATATTGTGTGTGGTGGTTGAATTTCTTGTGCATGACCCATGAGTTATGTAATCAGAGTTAGACCTTAGTTTCCATTCCTAGGTGATGGCCACGATGATGCAACCTATACCTAGTCTACACTTGTTTTGAACTAGTGTTGATATTACACTCATAGGCTAATTATTCCCTATATAGAGTGTGTGTGGTGTTTTGAGATGTTGTTCATGGCCCTTGAACCCTATAAGCATATTATAAGGCCTAAGAATTTTTTTTCATCCTTGGATCATATCACGACCTTGAAATCCACGCCTTGTGTGCAAGGTACCTAAGTAGTGACCATATCCCTCTTGTAGTCCAAAAATTCTCTTTATAATATTTTCAGTGGTTGGGGCCTTATACATGGGCCATGATCCCTATAATCATTTTTCGGGTCTAAGATTTTGGTTTTGATCATTATACCATAAGCATGGATTGGCGACCCATATTTATTGTGTAAAACCTCAAAATACTAACCACATATCATTCACAAGCTAAGTATGCTCATTATATGGCATGCTAGGTGTCTTAGGGCATTATGCATGGCCCATTATCCATAGAGAATCATATTTTAGAGCCTAATACCTTAGTTTTCATCCTTAGACTATACTTTGGGACCTTAGACATCTCTGGTATAAATCCCTTATAATGGTGCCCATATTCCACTAGTAGGGAAAATATTCCCTTTATAGGGCCATTGGTGGTTTGATACTTTTACATGCATGGTCCATGAGCCCTAGAAGCATATATTAGGACTGTAGGTGCTAGTATCTCAATCCCAAAACATTATGAAGGCCTCATGCAAGGCTCGTGAGCATTAAAAGCGTCTTTTAGGGCCTAACATTTTGGATTTTTTTCTCTAACCTTATGTTTGGAGCACAAAATCTCAAAAAAAAAATGCATAACACACTCATAGTCCAAAGCTTCTCCATGCACAATATGTGATATATTCCAAGGGCATGTGCATGACCAATGAGCCCTACAAGCATATTTTAGAGTGTATGGCCTTGGATTTTACCCATGTTCCATTATACGGATAGGACAATATTTATGGTGCACAAAATATTGAAATGGTGCCCATATCTCACTCATAGGAAAAATATTCCCTTTTCTTGAAGCATAAGGTGGATTAGGTCCATTGACATGGACGATCATCTATAAAACCATATTTTAGGGCACATGACCCTAGTTTCATCTCTCTACCATATTCAAGGTCCCAAGGCCCATTCTTGATGTAGAAACCTCTCAATGACACCCATAGATACTCATATATTAAGAAATCCACTTTAAATGGAATGTGAGATGATTTGGAGATCATGTTACACCTAAAATCTTGCCATCATAAGACCTAGTGCAAACATCCCTGAAGTTTCCATGACTAGGAATTCAAACTAGAGAAGTTGCTGACCCCTTTCTATAAGATCTAGTTTGGTCGGCGCAGGTTTCTCCCTACTAACTTGCACCCAACTAGGTCAGGCACAGGTGGTAACCTACTAGCTTGCACCATCAGCCCATGTTATCCTTGTACAGCATGCGCCGTCCCTATCAGGTGCAGGTTATCCTAATGCAACTTGCACTGATGTCAGTTAATCTGGATAAAGGGCATCTTTGAGTGATTTCTCGAAGGTCTATGACTTGGATCTCTATCCCTAGCTTGTATTTGAGCTAGCACTCAGTTCCCTAACCCCTTGGGAGGATCCCTTAGTCCTCTCCCACTATTTATCAACCTATTATATCCTCGTAGTCCTATATATATGAATCTCCTCTCTATTCCAAAGGGAGGAAGGCTATAGCATCCATATTCTGGTGGAATAAGCTTAGGAGATCATCATTCATCTCTTGGAGGCACCCATTTCTCCTTAGAGGCATTGGCTTGGCTTGTTGGAGGAAGATTGCGATGTTGGGGCTTGGTTGTAATCTTATCTCTTCTTTGTATTCCCACTTTTATATAATAATACAAAACTCTTTCCATAGATGTCTTGTTGTTCATTGATATTTATAGTTTACTTCCTTAACTATTTACTTAGATCAATTATTGTGTAGATGTACTATTACTGCTTGTTTGTCTCTTGCATGTTTTGACAGGTCTTGCAGCTATAGATCTGACGACTGTGGAGCTTGGAACGACAAAGGAGGAAAATATTTACAGATCTAAGAGGTAAGATGTTTACATCACTTAATATCTAATTTGATTTAGGAAGGTAGATTTGTATTCTATCTGATTTGTTCTAGATTCGCATTGAACTAGGGAGATCATGCCTTAAGTATGCTTTCGGTAGATTTTCCAGTAACAAATTTGGATACCATACTAGGGATACGTGCATTGTTTTAAGTTTTCAATTTGAATGTCATCTTCTTTGATTTCTTTGTGAGCCATTTCATTTGCCTCCTAAGCCTTTTTCTCCACTAGATCTTCTCTTTGAAGAGTCTGTTGACTTCCTTTGAGTCTGTGTGTATAATCATCAAAAATTTTAGTTGCTCGTTTGTGGGGATCTTTTCTTCCATGCATTGGGATTTCGCTCGATGCACCTGGGCAGTATAGCCAGAGTGTCGTACCCTCACGGGCGCATTCTGCTTCCCTACAACTTGCGCCTTCAGCGCTTAGCTCAGATTTGCATCTTGCGCCACTAGTGCAAACCATACACCTTTCACCTGCGCTGGGCTCTCTGAACCTGACCACAGGCTGCACCGAGAAGCCAAGCCTAGTGCTTGGGACATACCCTCTCCAACTTTTTGAGTTTGGTTTGATTTGCAGACCTCTCTGTACTGCATTTTCTGGTCAGAGATCTTTTGATTTTGCATTGATAGTGTTTGGACCTGTTTAGATTGGTTTTGGGTTCCATTTTGGACAAGCTTGAGACTTGGTAGTGGTGGACACTTTAGGCTCCCCCGCCTTCATCCGCTTGAACTTGCATTCCCTCCTCTCCTCACCTGATATGGTCATTGTATTAGATCTGATTCCAAACCTCTTCCTGCACACATCATTTACTTTTGCTTGCATCTGGTTGATTTTGAGTGTTTTGTGTGTTTTTAGTTTATTGGGATGCTTGTCATTTTATTGAGAATTTCTGAGTGATTTGAGTGATGCAAGTAGTCTCTTCTTTTCAGCCATTTATTTTTGAAAGCATTATTATTATCACGTGTTGTCTTGGTGCATTCATTGGAAAATCAAAAAGTGCTTCATTTTTACCATTTTTCAAGTTCATTTGAGAATGGTTGTAAAAGTTGTCTCATACATTGGAATTCATCATTCATTTGATCTTTTGGAAAGTTTGAAAAGGAATTAATTGTTTGTGTTTTTCATGAATTATGAGCCATTCATTTTCTTGAAAAATCCAAGTGAAGTCAAATTTTTGCAAAAGTGTTTCCATGCTTGAAGAAGTTATATGCATTTTTGGTTTTCATGCTTTTGGGCTATCATAGTGAAAAGTGAAGAGTTGGCGTGCTCTAAAGTAGAAATTCTCCCTTTTCATCACTTAGTTTCATTCTAACTGAAAAGACAAAAAGAAAATGCTTTGATTTGGATTTGATGTTTGTTGATTTTCATGTTTTGCTTGAAAAATGGAAAAGAGTACTTTCATTGTCATTTTTGGTAGATTTGGGATTGTGTTGAAATTTGTTGTTTTGGTAAAACAACTTGGAAAAAGATTTCTCCTTCCTGTACATAGATTTCATCAAAAGAAAAAGTGTATTTCTTCATGTAGTTAAGGCTTGCATTATGCTTACGTTTATGTACTCACCTCATGCATTCACCTAACCATCCAGATAAAATTAACAGTAGAACTAGGGTAAAATCTTTAGTAACTTGTGTGTTAAGTTAGAGACATGTTCCGGCGTCTTAAAACATGGCAGCTGTCGTTATTTTCCTGCACTGCATTCCGGGGGTATTGTAGTTCTTCCACGTACCAACCGGCCCTATCGAAGCTCTGTCACATACCATCCGGTATATCGAAGGCTCTTTCACGTACCTTAGGGTATATCGAAAGGCACTTCACGTATTTGACGTATATCGAAAGTTGTTTCACATACTCGATAGTATATCAGAAGGATCTCGTCGTACGGTTGTGCATTATATAGAACCAACACGGATCTGAGCTCCCACTTACCTTGAGTATATCAGGAGACACTCCTAGGATTCCTGAAACCAATTAAGCTAACCATTTGGCCGTCTTGTCGGAGCAATATAGCAAGAACAACACTCGGGGAGCTACTACACATGTACTATCAGGTAGTCGGGTTATATGGTCAGGGGTACAATCCTAATCTTCCCTGGTTAGTGCTCTGAAAAATTGGGCTGAGTAGAACTATTGGACCTTGGAGTATATCGCGAGTTGCAAAGCCTTGACAATCCTGTGAGGTTCCAGACTTTTGAATCTACACCTATCACATAAGTTTGCTTGTGGCCTTAGTTTGTATATATTTTTCTGGACTGATTTTCATTTTTTTAGAGTACACTTAGGAGAAATTATGATTCGGTCACTCTGGTTGAATTTCCTTGGAGAAGGTCCCGCAAAATTTTAAACTTACCACTCGAATATCCCCTTAATCGAGAGGTAATTTCGAGGGTAAGAATGGACCCACACGTCACGGTCGTGTCACCTGAAGTAGAAAACCCTACTATGGATTCAGGAGCACATATGTTTCCTCTAGAATCACCAACCTCCAACCCTTCAAGGGGAAAAGAGGCAGAAAATTCCACTTCACAAGACACATCTCTCCCTTGCGCCCTGCCGACAGAGCCTAGATCTTTAGAATGGTTAAATCCATCCCAGGACGACCCTGTATCCGTTGCATTTGGTCCAGCTGCATCCTTTTGGGATACATCTCTAGGTCAACAAGTGGCTCATCTTGCCATTTCACCCCCACCTAGTTGGGCTACTCCTGATGTGCTTCTCGTACCCTTTTGTAATCGCTTGGACAGATTACGTGCCATGTGCTTCTCACACCCTTTCGTAATCGGTTGGACAGATTATGTGCCATGGGCAACGAATTTCAAAGACAAAGTCTCTTATGAAGGGATAAAGACACGGAGGTACCCACATATCGACATATCCTAGTTCGTTCATTATCTTATGATTCACCATAACCATCCATCCACAACATGACCACTTATGAACCTGGTCAACCCTCATTTCCTGCAAGTACACCCCTTAGACAGGAGACCGGTTCTCTTCCCCAAATGACTCAACTTGTTGAAGGGAAATAGTCCAACACCCCTCTTACTTCTTTGGGAACATTACCCACCCCCCCACCCCAAAAATCGCGGGGAGGATACTCTTTACCCCCTAATTTTCTTACGAGTAATGTTCATCTCGTAGCAAGTAATCAACAACCCATCATGGGTCTACCATCAATTAGTGGTCAACATGTTGTTACTGGGGGGGAACCCCTACTTCCTAACCATAATACGAGTGGAGAATTTCCTATCAGTCATTCCGTTGGAACTTCCTTACCCACTGTGGGATCCACCATGGATTTATCTCATATTGGGGGACCATCCAATTCAAATCAACCACCATGGAGTCAAGTGTATCCAGGTTATATTAACCTTGTGTCGGGACCATTCAATCTTGGAAATGCACTCTACGAGATACCTTATCCTGGAAATCCATACACTCTATGGGGGCACCAATTTTTTTTACAAAATGGACCTCCACAAACCGTCCTCCAAGTACCACCACCCTTGTTTGGTCCCCCTCGATCTCCCTCTAGAGGCGATGGGCCCCCATACAATTCCGGAGGAGGCGGGCCTCTACCTTTTGGCGGAGGGACACCTCATTCTGGAAACCATGGACCACCTCCTTCTGGTGGCGGAGGCAGAGGATCTCCCCCTTCCGACGGAGGCGGAGGACCACCCCCTCCCAATGGTAGAGGACCCCCATCGTATGGTGGAGGACCACCCTATTCCGGTGGTGGTGGTGGAGGACCACCCTATTTTGGTGGAGGTGGCGGAGGAGGACCCCACCCTTCCGGTGGAGGTGGTGGCGGAGGCCCCCACCCCTCCGGCAGCGGTGGTGGAGGCCCCCACCCTTCTGACGGAGGTGGTGGAGCACCACCCCCTCCCAGCGGAGGCAGTGGAGGTCCACCTTATCCCAGTGGCGGCAACGGACCCCCACCATTTGGAAGACTCCCACCCCTCCCAGTGGAGGCAGCGGACCCCCATCTTATTGTTGATGTATATGTAACTTCGGAATGTATTTCATCTGTGTATTTTATATATATTTATTGTACCCTTATAAGAGATGTGTTATTCCTCTATAAGGAAGTGTCATCATGTGGATTGACAAGTGTCGCAAGTGTGTGTACTTGCTGATGGGTTATTAGACCACCATATGGGCTCGGCCCGGAATTATATATAATATAATGTGGATGTATCTAAGTAGACAAGTCGGCCCCATTGGGTCACTGGGCAAAAAGGTGAGTATAAATAGAGATAGGAGATCTCTATTTTACTTACTCGGAAAAGTAACTCACTCTCACTCTCAAAAGTGGCGCACTAGTGAGGAGGAGGAGGATCATCTGCTAGGAGACTATCTCAGTGTTATTTGGTTGTATTTTGGTTGAGCCATTGCTCTCTCTATCTCTGAGGAAGTTGTGGGGTTTTTTACCTTAGGGTTTTCCCCACGAAAACTCTATGTCTCTTGTCTCTATGCTTTTGATTCTTGTGATGCTTGTCATATTATGATTGTCATGCATTGATATACTGTAGAGGTTATTCTCTCAGCAAAGATCCTATAGTATTGTGAATTAATACTCAAAATTTAACATGGTATCAGAGCTAACCTGAGAAGAAGACATTTTGCAGTGACGGAAGCTTGAGTTCCTTGTTTATTGGGTTTCTCTCCACAGATTTTTGAAAATCAGTATAGTAGATTGACTCTACTCATCAAGGTGCATCTATCTGTCCAATCAGAATTCAGTTCCGATCATTTTCAGATTTGGCCCTAAAAATTAGGGTTTCCACAAAAATAGGAATTTCTGGAATCTGAAGACACAGCTGGAAGCTCCTTGCAAAAATCGAAGTTTAGAGCTTTGGATCGATATTTTTGGCTGGGTAGATCTCCGGGAAACTCAAACCCTAATTCTGGGCTCTCCCTAGTGAACTCGGGAGGACAAAAAGGCAATTTTGAAGGGCAAGACTTTGCTGATCTCAAATTCTGAATGTACCAGGATGATCAGCTCACCAAGGCGCATCTTTCTATCCTTTCGAAAATTTGAAATTCACATTTTGAATTTTTAGGGTTTCTCTGACAAACCCTAATCCGGGACCAGATCCAGTTTTCAGCACTTCAAGTGGTAAGTCCTAAATATTTTCTATTTCCATTTGAAGTACTTTTTAAGATGTCTCTCCACACCAAGCTTGAGGATAAGCTTGAAGGGGCTGATAACTTTTGAGCCTGGAAGTATAGGATTGGGTTAATCCTGGAAGAGAATGAGTTGGACTCATATGTGAAAGAAGACATCCCTATCCCAGAGGATGAAGAGGCCAAGGCAATGCATAAGAAGAACTTGGTCAAGGCAAAGAGAATCATTGCTGATTCTATCAAAGACCATCTCATACCCCATGTGTCTTCTCTTAAGACACCCAAGGAGATGTTTGACTCTTTGACCAAGCTGTTTGAAGGAAAGAACATAAATCGGAAGATGACCCTGCGGAACCAATTGAAAGGAGTAAAGTTTCAGAATGGAGAAACCATTCAATCCTATTTTTCAAGGGTCTCCTAGATCAAGGAACAGCTAGAAGCAGTGGATGAAATGGTGGAGAATGGTGAAGTGGTGATGACCACTCTAAATGGCTTACCCAGGTCATGGGATTCCTTTATCCAAGGAATTTGTGCAAGGAAGAAATTAATCTCCTTCAGTAGACTACAGGAAGAATGCTCACAAGAAGAAGCAAGGCTTGTGGCACGAGAAGAAAAGATGGGGAATGAATATCAGGATCTCACAGCTCACACCAGGAAAGGAAAGTCCAAAAGAGAGCCATCTCATTCCAAGAGATCTTCACATCACTTCAAAGAAAGAAGAATATGCTTCACTTGTAATGAGAAAGGACATATTGCCATAAATTGTCCCAAGAACAAGAAGGACAATAACATCTCCAACAACAAGAAGAAGGGTAGCAAAAGAAGGTTTCATGCTCATGCTGCCGAAGATGATGAACCCCCAAAGAAGAAGGCTAGGGCAGAAAGTGATAGTAATGATGACTCATCAAGTGAAGAAGAGTATGTTATGATCTCTGCTCTCACAGGTACCATCTCCCATGGCTGTAATGATTGGTTGATTGATAGTGGGGCTTCCAAACACATGACTGGGTTTAAGGAATCTTTTGTGAATCTATCTGAACATGAATCACCCCATAAGGTGAAACTTGGGGATGATTATCAATACCCAATCAAAGGAAGTGGTGAAGCCACCTACAACCTAGATTCTGGAAAATCATTGAAGATGAAAGAAGTACTTTATGTACCTGGACTCAAGAAGAACTTACTCTCCATCTCTGCATTGGATGCAAAAGGTATGAGGGTTGCATTTGTGGATGGACAAGTCCTAATGTGGCCAAAGGGAAAGACCATAGATGATGTAGTAGTGATTGGAGAGCAAGAGGGAGGCTTGTATAAATTGAAGGGACAACCTGAACATGCCATGGTGCATGAATCCATGGAGCCAAGTGAACTTTGGCATAGAAGACTTGCTCACATGCACTATAGAGCACTTCCAATTGCAAGCAAGGCAGTAGAGGGTCTTCCTGAAATCAAGACCAAACATGAAGGTGTTTGCAAAGGATGTGCAAAAGGTAAGAACATTAAGAAGGATTTCCCAAGCAGTGAAAGCAAGGCAAAAGACATCCTGAAAATCATCCACTCAGATGTATGTGGCCCTATGTCATCCAGTTCCCTGAGTGGGTACATTTACTATGTCTCATTTATTGATGACTTCTCCAGGAAGACTTGGGTATACTTCTTGAAGGGAAAAGATGAGGTGCTTGATAAATTCAAGGAATTCAAAACCTTGATGGAGAATCAAACTGACAAGAAGATCAAAACATTCATATCCGACAATGGTGGAGAATTCACCTCCAGTGACTTCAAGAAGCTTTGTAGTGATTCAGGGATTAAGAGGGAGTTGACTGCTCCTTATAATCCTCAACAGAATGGTGTTGCAAAAAGGAAGAACAGAACTATCATGGAAGCAGCAAGGGCAATGTTGCATGACCAGGATCTTCCTATGCATCTATGGGCAGAAGCAGCTAGAACAGCTGTATATGTGCAGAACAGAACTCCTCACAAGATATTGGACAAAAAGACACCAGAAGAGGTCTTTTCTGGTAAGAAACCTGAAGTCAATCATCTCAGAATATTTGGTTGTCCAGTATACACTCATGTCCCAAAGGAAAAGAGGACTAAACTAGATCCTTTAGGAAAGAAGGGTATCTTTGTGGGTTACAATGAAAGCTCGAAGGCTTACAGAATATACTTTCCAGGGTTCAAGAAGATTGATGTTAGCAGGGATGTAACATTTGATGAAAACTCAGCATTCATCAAATCAAGGAAGGCACCTACCAAAGTTTATGAAGAACCTAAGGAAACAAGATTTCAGGACACTACCATGACTGAAGCAGTTCCAGAAGCTGTTCGTGAGTTTGAAGATCCACAATAACTTGTAGATCCACCCCATGAGGATAACTCTCACAAGAGGAAACCTTTATGGGCTAGAGAGCTCATTCAAGATGCAGAAAGATTTGGTATTCCAGAAGAAGAACACAGAGCAAAGAAGAAAACCAGATCACAGACCAGCTATGTTGCTTTACTCTATGACATTATGAAAAAAGAGCCTTCCAGTTATGAAGAGGCAGCGGAAAAGAAAGAATGGAAGGATGCCATGGTTGAGGAATACCAATCAATAATGAAGAATGATGTTTGGGATGTTGTCCCAAGACCTAAAGAGAAGTCTGTTGTGACTTCTAAATGGATCTTCAAAATCAAACATGCTGCAGATGGCAGTGTGGAGAAATACAAAGCAAGATTCGTAGCTCGTGGCTTCTCTCAGAAAGAGGGAATAGATTATGAAGAAACTTTTGCACCTGTAGCCAGGTATACTTCCATCAGAACAGTACTTTCCCTGGCTGCAGCTATGAAATGGAAAATACACCAGATGGATGTCAAGACTGCTTTCTTGAATGGTGTAGTTGAAGAGGAAGTATATGTGGAACAACCACTTGGTTTGAAATACATGACAGGGAGTCATATGTGTGCAGACTGAAGAAAGCCTTGTATGGCTTGAAGCAAGCTCCCAGAACCTGGTATGGTAGGATGGACAGTTTCCTATCTAGTTTGGGCTTTACCAAGAGTAAAGCGGATTCCAACCTTTACTACAAGGTTGAGGATGGGAATCCTGTGATTCTACTCCTGTATGTGGATGACTTATTTGTAACAGGAGATGACAGATTGATTGTAGATACTAAGAGGAAGCTTGCTGCTGAATTCGATATGAAAGATTTGGGAATGATGCACTATTTCCTAGGTATGGAGGTGTGGCAGAATGCAGGTGGGATCTTCCTTGGTCAAGGGAAGTACACAGTAGATATCCTGAAGAGATTCGGGATGATGGATTACAAGGCCATGGCCACACCTATGGCATCGAATATGAAGCTTCTATGTGATGCTTCATCTGAGCTGGTTGATGTCTCCATGTATCGTCAGATGATTGGGTCTTTGATGTACCTGACGAACACGAGACCAGACATTTGCTTTGCTGTGAACACATTGAGCCAGTTCCTGACGGATCCGAGGAGTGTTCACCTGATTCCTGTAAAGCATGTTCTAAGGTACCTGAAGGGTACAGTGGATTATGGGCTCAAGTATGAAGCGAATCAAAAGTTTAACCTGCAGGGTTATGTTGATTCAGATCGGGCTGGTAGTGCTGTAGATAGGAAGAGCACATCTGGGTGTTGCTTCAGTATGGGATCAGGTGTGATCTCTTGGTTTAGCAGGAAGCAGTCCTGTGTAGCACTAAGTACAGCTGAGGCAGAGTATGTTGCATCCTGTTCAGCTAGTTGTGAGGCAGTATGGCTACGAAAGCTACTGTCTGAGTTATTTTATCTCCCGTTGGATGCTACTGGTATCTTCTGTGATAACCAGAGTTGTGTGAAGCTGTCCGAGAACCCAGTGTTTCATGACAGGTCGAAACACATAGAGATCAAATATCACTATATCAGGGATATGGTGCAAAGAGGAGCTGTGAAGCTCCTATATGTTGCGACGGACAAGCAGATTGCAGATGTACTGACGAAGCCACTAGCCAGGGTGAAGTTCGAGTACTTCAGAGAGAGGCTTGGCGTGCTTCAGATCGAGGACACTTCGAGGAAGAAGTGATGGAAAGATTTGATGGAGCCATTCCAAGCATGTTGGAAGGGGGATCCTTCACATGGCTGTGGATGTAAGTGCTGGATGATGAGCATCAGGATGATGTTCTAGTTTCTGCTTGGATATGATCAGTTGATCATTATATGTATATATGTATGCATCATGTTGGATGCTGGATATGATCTGTTGGATCATGTGTATGTATTTTGTATACGCATCATGTTGGATGCTGGATATGATCGGTTGGATCATGTGTATGTATTTTGTATACGCATCATGCTGGATGCTGGATATGATCGGTTGGATCATGTGTATGTAGTTTTGTATGTACGCATCATGTTGGATGCCGATGGATACATTGTGTGGATCATGTATCTTTGTATGATCAGGTAGATCATGTATGCTGATGGATACATTGTGTGGATCATGTATCTTTGTATGATCAGGTAGATCATGTATGGTTGATGGATACATTGTGTGGATCATGTATCTATGTATGTATCAGATGGATACTTGGTGTGCATCAGATGGATGCATTGTATGATCAGGATGATCGTGGATGACGAGCTTCTCCAGATGACATGCAGCAGGATGTTGCAGTGATGATGATCAGGATGATCATGTGTACATCAGGATGATGTTTGATGAGTATCAGATGATAATTTGTGGCCGTGGATCAGGTTGTGCAGGTAAGCATGTAATTTGTGCCTTGGGAGATTTGCAGATGGTCTTTCGAGGTTTTGCCTATGGCATGTAATTCGGTGCCCTGGGACATCTGGCAAATGCTCTTGCGAGGTTTTGCTTGGAAGGACATGTAATTTGTGCCCTGGGAGATCTGCAAATAGTCTTTCGAGGTTTTTCCTATGGCATGTAATTTGGTGCCCTGGGATATCTGGCAGATGCTCTTGCGAGGTTTTGTCCTATGGCATGTAATTTGCTCCTGGGAGATCTGGACAGGATGAAAAAGGCCTCAGATGCTTCAGCCAGGTTTTGCCATGACCACATGTAATTTGCTCCTGGGAGATCTAGACAGGATGAAAAAGGCCTCAGATGCTTCAGCCAGGTTTTGCCATGACCACATGTAATTTGCTCCTGGGAGATCTGGATAGGATGAAAAAGGCCTCAGATGCTTCAGCCAGGTTTTGTGGTGAGATCACATGTAATGTGCTCCTGGGAGATCCGACAGGTAGAGCTGAGTGCTCGTAACATCCTGGGATGCTTCAGCTAGGTTTTGTGACAGGTCACATGTAATGTGCTCCTGGGAGATCCTACAGGTAGAGCTGTGTGCTCGTAACAGTCTGGGATGCTGCAGCCAGGTTTTGTGACGCACGTAATAAGTCCTGAGGATTCCATAGTATGGCCAGTGATGATGAAGACCTGCAAATGGAAGGACTACATCCAGTATGAAAAAGGACTGGCTCTGTAGAACTTTCTATGATGAGTAGAGTCAGAGATTGGTTGAGATAGCAGCAGCAGTGACGATGATGATGACGATGCATCGATGACGATGATCCAGAGAAGAAGACTTGTCTAACAGATCTGTGTCGAGAAATACCTTCCTAGTTAAGAGGGAGTGTTGATGTATATGTAACTTCGGAATGTATTTCATCTCTGTATTTTATATATATTTATTGTACCCTTATAAGAGATGTGTTATTCCTCTATAAGGAAGTGTCGTCATGTGGATTGACAAGTGTCACAAGTGTGTGTACTTGCTGTGGGTTATTAGACCACCATATGGGGTCGGCCCGGAATTATATATAATATAATGTGGATGTATCTAAGTAGACAAGTCGGCCCCATTGGGTCACTGGGAAAAAAGGTGAGTATAAATAGAGATAGGAGATCTCTATTTTACTTACTCGGAAAAGTAACTCACTCTCACTCTCAAAAGTGGCGCACTAGCGAGGAGGAGGAGGATCATCTGCTAGGAGACTATCTCAGTGTTATTTGGTTGTATTTTGGTTGAGCCATTGCTCTCTCTATCTTTGAGGAAGTTGTGGGGTTTTTCACTTTAGGGTTTTCCCCACGGAAACTCTGTGTCTCTTGTCTCTATGCTTTTGATTCTTGTGATGCTTGTGATGCTTGTCATATTATGATTGTCATGCATTGATATGCTGTAGATGTTATTCTCTCAGCAAAGATCCTATATTATTGTGAATTAATACTCAAAATTTAACACTTATGGTAATGGACCACCCTATTATGGTGGCGGACCCCTACCTTATGGTAATGGACCACCCTATTATGGCGGCAGACCTACATATGGTTCGGGCGACACACCCCCTTATGGCCAGTTTCCTTCGGGAACACCCTACAACCAGTCGATGCAAGGTCCCACTAGTCCATACATGCCATATCAGTACTATCGGTACCCACTGCCGAATCAACAGCTACCTTTCTTAGCCACTTTGGACCTACCTGTCCTGTCTCATCTTACTAATGACCCCATCTTCCATGGATACAATTGGCCACCAATTCCGGTTAAAATACCATCTGATATTCCCAAATTTGATGGAAAACCTGGTGAGGATCCAAAAAATCATGTGATGACATACCATTTATGGTGTTCATCCAACTCCCTAATGGATGACTCGATACGCCTTAGGTTATTCCAACGGACTCTCGCCGGCCTAGTTGCCAAGTGGTATATTGAATTACCACCCAACTCCTTTCTAGATTTATGTTCTCTTTCTATGTCTTTTTTGACCCATTTCCAGTTGCCCATTCTGTATGAGACTGGTACGAACTTATTGACCTCTCTTTGCCAGAATACCACAACTCATATCTCAAATCATATCCATGAGTGGCAGTGAAGACGACATCTCATTAAGGCTCACATTCCATAGCAACTCTTAGCTGACTAGTTCACGAAGTATATTTTTCCTACTATAGCTCGAGACGTGGCCATGGGCAGGGCTGTCACCAAGGAACATGCTATTTCCCGTGCCCATTACTTAGACCTGCTCTATGCTCAATCAGGCAAATTGTATGAAATTGTTCCTGATGCACCCCTCCCTACATACCACCTTGCAAAACCACCTAAAGGACCTCAGGCCGATGGCATCATTGGTTCCATTAACTCCCAGCCTTCTACTCAAACTCATGGAACGTCGAACCCCCAGGGTTCTTCCCCATCCCCACCACAGGATGGAAACAACACCACTAAGTCACCCACTCTTGCCTCCACTGAAGAAGTGAATTCTGTTCAATCAGCTTCACGTCAGAAATCTGGTGGTAAGAAGAAAAAAAAGGGAAACCTAAGAAATCTTCTAACCAGCAGGAGCCCAAGATCACCCTTGAAGACATCAAATAGAAGAGGAAGTTGAAGTATCCTTGTCTACTGTGTGGTGGTAACCATTTCTCGAAGGAATGTCCCTACCAAGATGAAGTGTAGAATTTTCTCAAGGTAAACTCTACTCCCGCAGTTCTCAACGATCCCTTCCCCACTCAGAACCAACAACTGATCACTCAAACCTCTCCTTAACACGGAGAAGCATCCTCTACCGCACATGTTCTCATGATGCGTAGCAAGATGGTTAACTTGAACACATGATCGCGTTGATACGACTCAATCCCTCCGAAGGAACCCATTGGAAGTAATACTGAAAAAGATTCCACTTCTATGCTCGATGTTACCATACCGCAGGCCTCCCTCACCATTGAGAAGCCTTCTTTAGAGTCAATATTGCGTATACCTAAGAGAACGATTCAAAAAGCAGTTTTTAATCCCAATGCTTGCGCAACTCATAACTACAATATTGTAGAGGACTTGGTGCAAGCTCCTTGTGCCATGTCGATGATAGAGGTATTGCAGAATTGTCCCAACCAACGGAAGACTCTTCTTACTTCTATTGGCGTGGTAGATCTGGATTCCTTGAACACAATCATGTTTCGACTCGAGTACTTTAAACCGAGGCTTTCCCACCAACTGGCATTTCAAGTTGCTATGAATGTTGCTGGGAAGATAGTCCATCATACTAAGTTAGAGGAAGGTGCCTCTACCTCGGTCATGTCGATATCGTGTTGGAGATCCATTGGCTCTGCCGAGTTAAATCGTTCAGCCAATACCTTGAAAGCATTTGACGGTCGTGGCTTTCAACCCCATGGGCTATTACAAGCCTTAACAGTCGAGTTGGGGGGTAAGACCGCAACCATTAACGTGGAAGTAGTTGCAGCCCCTTTAGATTATAATCTTTTACTTGGTTGTAATTGGTTTTATGCCATGATTGCAGTCGCATCATCTGTCTTCCGCATAGTGCAATTCCCCCACCAAGGCCGAATTGTCACTGTTGACTAACTGGACTTCTGTACACCAGACACCGCTACTCATCCTGGCGATAATGTCCCATTACTCAGACAATATTCGCAGCTATACGAGAGCGTGGGGGTCGGCCTCATAAAAAACTCATCTCTTATGGGTGCCTTTCCAACCTCGTATCCCCCTAACCATGTTTCTACGGTGAACATGATATCCTCTTTTCCCAACTCCACCGATCAATGGCTTGTACCCTATGAAGCCACTATGCATCTGATTGGAGATACCATGCCTCTTTCACCCGCTGAACTCACTTACAAGGCTATTCAGTCAACACACAAGGACCACTTGGTTGTGGCCTCTACATCCTGTTCTATACAGCGGACATTGTCCTTACCCGATCCTCTGCTCTAGACTTTTCATTCTGACGAGTCCATTATGGAGATCATGAGTGGGGATGACCTTCGATTGGAAGACCTCCACCATCGATTGTCTTTCCTACCCCCATTGGACTCTGTGGAGAACCACATCACCACAATTTTTACACTAGATGTCTATCCTTGCCCCCAGCCACCGATACTCACATGTCATACAGATGATGAGGGAAACTTGGAAAACATCGAAAGTACCATCCCCGTTGACATCTCGGTTACTCCTGGTGTAGTGGAACATATTCGTTTAGGCCAGAAATGTTCCCCTAAAGAGATTACTACTTTCACAGCCTTATTCAAGCAATTTCAAGATGTGTTTGCTTGGACCTACGAGGAAATGCATGGGATAGACCCTGCTATTGTTTGACGGACAATCCACTCGAGCGGACACGAGCCGGATATCCATAGCTCAATGTGAGTCTAGAACAAATAGAACAGAAAATAAACCACTTTCCTAGATCTAGTTAAGGATCAAGTAATCAGATGTCTTACCTTAAGTTTGTAGCCCTTTCTCCTGGATGTTGTTCCACGCCTTGCGGTCGTTAGATCTCAGCTGCAAGACCTGCGAAGACACATAGGACAAGACAAACAAGTAAAAAGCATCTAAACGATAACAGATCTAAGTAAACAGTTAAGCAGATAAACTAGAAAATATCATCAACACAACAATATTGGTGGAAAGCATTTATATTACTGTAAAAATAGGGAAAGTACATAGAAGAGAACGACTACAACAAAAGCTTAGCGAAGTAATCCTTCTCCATCCAAGCCAATGCCATATCCTCCCAAGGAAGTGTGAGTCTCTCAATGCATGAGTAGAGATCTCTCTAAGATGATTTCACCAGCATGTAGACACTATAGACTTCCTCCCTTTGGAGTGGGATAGAGCTTCATTTATATAGGACTAAGTGGATAGGGTTAGGATAGGGTAGGTTGATATATGGTAGGAGAGAGATAGGGTATCCTTCCAAGAGGTTAGGAACTGAGTGCCATCTCTCCCAAAAGGTCAGGGATAGGGATCCATGTCAGCTAGTTTCGAGAATGGGCTCGAAGGAGCTATTTTTGTCCATTAACTGACATTGTCGCACCCTGCAAGAGGGAAAGTTGCGACGTCGTAGGTTGCATGAGGGAAGCCTACGATGACCTCTCAAAACCTAGTATGAATGAGTATGTATCTCTTCCAAGTTAATGACTTAGTCAAGGAAACTTTAGGGATGTATACATTGAGTCTTATGATGGTAAGATTTAGGTGTAACAGAATGCCCCCCAAAGCATGAAGCTGTTGAAAGATTGGACATGTGAAATGCTTTGACAGAAGGAATGGAAATGGCTCATCGGATGAAGGATGCTGCTACAGTACAACTGACTCTGAGTACACAGTCTCACATGACGTACAACATGGCTTCCGACCAATACAATGAAGATCCATGGTAGTAATGACCGACTCAACACAATCATGGCTACTAGACACAAGTGTAGATCCATGATGAGATGACAACACAACCACGACCAATAAAAATGTGGATCCGTGTGACATGACTCAATACAATCTCCATCACAACTTGGGTAAAACATGACTCCCCAGGTTCTTCAAGCTGAACCCACAATGATACGAATCTATCCATGTGATTACAAATGTCTTGATGTCGAACATGGTAGAAACCACTTGACTATCGGTCATTGATGTATACCGTTAACAAGTGCGGGGTAAATCACCATTGATGTCAATGATCCCTAAGGTATCACAGTACAAATCACCAAGCGTGAATAAATGAGCTGAAGTCGAATGCAAGATGAAATATTTCGATCAAGAGTCAATGATGTAAACTCATGTCGAAAGTGAGGTAACTTGCCATTGAGGCATGCAGGGCCAAGGTACTTGGTTGGTTTCTAGATTTAATCCTCGGATGAGGTGTTGAAGTCGACAAGGATGAATCCGTCAAAGGAGGGCCATGATGACTCCCCCATCATTGACATGAAACACGAAAAAGGATGTGTAGAGCTGATTGGATGGTATAGTAACATGTAAGACTGAGTCAGAGTAGACTGACATGGTGGAAGGAGTACTGACTGCATATAATTTATGGTGAGAGTATTCTTGAACATGGGCATGGCATGACTTGGTAGTATTGACATGACGAGTACGACACCAAATTCTAAACGCAATTGATGATGGAAGCATTCTTTGAATGACTCAAAGGAGTGACTAGACTCAGGAGATGGGTGAAACTCGAGGGAAAACGGATGATCCAAGTGCAGTATGCAAATGCAAATGAGTGTCATGTTCAAGAAATTACTAGGTACTGCCATTGACAAAGGGTGTAATATAAAAGCTTTCCTTTTTCCCTATCATGAACGATGAGTGCCTCATGTGTTTTTTACGAGCTTGATGAGGGTAATCAGATGTTCTTTTCAATGTGAAAATTTAACGAGTCCATAGAAGGTAAAACTCAGTCGTCATTTCATGTTTAGAGAGTTTGAAAAGAGCTAAAGAAGACTCCAACGGTGCTTTTTCGTAAAAATCCTCGCAAACATCCGAGCTCAGCTGACCAAGTGTCGGCGTGGGGAGCTCAAACAGTTCGGATATGGGTCGATATTGATCTCGTTTCTATTGGAGTGGGTTCCCCTCTTGCACCCGTAGGTGCCGTTGGATGATAGGGATACTAAGGATCCTCACATGGCCATATGGATAGAGGTGATGGCCCGCCATGGTGGGGGGCCCATCATCGAAAATGGTCCTGAGTTCTTCACTTGGCTAGAGGGCCAGTTGCTCATGGTAGAGGACTACCTGTACAGTGGTACGGATTACAGAGATGACCCATACTTGGCACTGCCCGAGGGAGCAGTATGGGCTGATATAGGTAAGAACAAAAACCCTTTTACTTTTTAGTTTTGTATATTTATGATTTTTTTTGTTATAGTGCTGACAAGTTAATAACATGTGTGTGCATATGTGGGCCCCGTGCGACCAATGGGAGTCTCTCTTCTTGAGAGGAGAGAGAGAGGAGAGGGAGCAGTCATGGCTCCAGCCATACATGCTGCCATCACGGAGATAGAGGATGTCTACGCGAACCTGAGTGGGTTGATGTTAGACGTTCCAGAGCCGATAGTGGATGAGTTACCGTGGCCTATGCAGGGATATACGGTGGGAGCGTATGTGCGCTTCAATGCGCTGCTTCGCAGGGTTGCGAGAGCAGTTGAATGCTTCCATACTCAGCAGGCTAGAGCTGCTAGACCTAGGGGTGTACGGGCCAGGTGTTGGGACTTATGTTGTTATTATGTATGTACTGAGAGCTTAGAGGCATTAAATTTTTTACTACTGAAAGCTATGAGGCTTCAGATTTTGTATAGACTCACTGAAAGCCGTCGTGCTTCAGATTTTGTACCAGCACTAATTTTTATGATGATATATATATATACAGAAATTTTGGTGGTTTTATATGTTATGTGCTTTAAATGGATGAATGATGTGATCTTGTTTATGTGATTGCTTATAAAATGAGTTATTTACATGTTATGTATACTTTTAACAGTTCATGAATATGCTTATGTGTGTGCAATGTACCAATCTAAGATGAAGTTGGCCATGGAGTCAACAACTGTGTTCACGTCTCGTGGAATGTGCAGGTACTAAATGGATTCAAAGGACCTTTCTAGAAGACGGACTCGTTTATAGAGACGGAGTAAGGTAGGATCGTGGATGGCGTAGACTCGGTTAAGATGAGAGACCACTAGTTGAGAATCCAAGTGGATGACAACGTGGTCCATACCCAAAGAAATAGCGTCAGTTAGGGTTCCAATGACTGCTTGATATTTTGCAGCATTGTTGGTCGTGAAACCTAGACACATTCTTCTGGGCAGAATCTTCTGGTCTGTAGCCATCCCAGACAGATGGCCGCCACAAGCCCCAGCGTGATAGTCATTTAGGATGTGTTCAGCCTCATCATGAGTCAGACAACGTCGAAGAATAGAATCGGTGCCACGATGGTACAAAGTATCACTGATAATCAGGTAATACTTCGAATGGTGGCGTATTCAATGACGGTCGTTGCAAGACAATTGAGGGCTAAAACATTGGGTTTGAAGATACAAAGTGATATCTCCATACCACGGATTAGACGTACTAATAAGAAACAACGACTCATCCGGATAAGAGTCATTGGGATTTGATTCTACATCAGCATAGGGAAGGTCGCAGATGAGCTCAACAAACACCAAAGACTTTTTAGAATTAGCCTTTTCGAAAAGAAGATCAAATTCTTGTAGTATCACGATCCAGCGTGAATACTTTCCCCCAATTACTTGGCGTGTCAGAACGTGGTACATGGCGTTCGAATCAGCGATGATGATGGTGGTGCAGAGCAAAATGTAATGTTGGAACTTCTGCATGGCGATGACTGCCGCGAGAGCGAGCTTCTCGACATGTGAATAGCGAGTTTCAACGTCGATAAGACCTTTACTGGTGTAGTATATCACATGTTCTTGGGCGTTATGGTCTTCCTACACCAAAACCATGGTGATAGTGGTGTCGGAAGCAGCGAGGTATAGAATGTAATCTCGATAGTAATTTAGTGGTTGGATCACAGGGGCATGCATGCTGGAATGTTTCAAACTATCAAAAGATTGTTGAGCTTGGTCATCCCAAATGAATGGGACATCTTTCTTCATCAATCTCATGTAACCCTACGTATTTTGTGCCAAATTACAGACGAAGTGCCGTAAATAAGTTGCTCTTCCTTGTAGACTCTAAAGTTTTGTAATATTAGTTGGAGGTGGGAGTGTGACAATGGCTTCTACCTTCAAGGGATCAATGCGGATCCCATCTTTCGAGACAATAAACCCTAAGAGGCATCTAAACTCGACACAAAAAATACACTTGTGAGGATTCAGATGGATATTGTACCGTCCGCACCTGAGGAAAAAGGCCGTCAGATGATCAATGTGGAACTCACGCTGCTTTGAATGGGCAGGGAGATCGTCCAAGTAGGGTTCCACAAAGTCCTTCACATCATGGAAGGTGTACGACATGGCCCACTAGAAAGTGACACCAACGTTTTTAAAACCAAACAGAAGTTTGCGATACGCAAACGTTCCCCAAGGGCAGATTAATGTAGTCTTGTGTTGGTCAGGGAGGTGGATCTCAATCTGGTTGTACCCGAAAAATCCATCCATAAATGAGAAAATGACACTTCCAGCACAATTGTTGATAATCCGGCCAATAAAGGGAGTCAGGTAATTGTCCTTAGGACAAGCCTTGTTGAGATCCCGATAATCGACACAGACGTGAATGGTACCCTACTTTTTACTTACAGGGACGACGTTTGAGACCCATTATGTCAATGGGACAGGGTAAATGAAGCTGGCTTTCAAGAGTTTCTCAATCTCTGCCTTGATTGCTGCAGTCTTTCGAGGGTGTATCGATCGCAACTTTTGGCGGACAGGTTTGATGTCGGGATAGGTTTTGATCTCATGTAAAACAATGGTGGGGTATATCCTAGGCATCTCCTCGTAGGTCCAAGCGAACACGTCTCGGAATCGCTTGAATAAGGCCGTATAAGCAATGACTTCTTTGGGGGAACACTTCTGGCCTAAATGAATGTGTTCCACTACACCAGGAGTAACCGAAATGTCTATCGAAGTGGTAGGTTCAATGTTGGCTAAGTTTCCTTCGAAGTCCGTTTGACACATAAGTATCGAGGAATGAGACCCAGAGTAGACATCCGGTGTAAAGATGGTGCTAATGTTATTCTTCACAGTATCCAAAAAGGGAAGGAAAGATGAACGATGATGGAGGTCTTCCCATGGAGGATCATCTACACTATGATTTCCATGATGGACTCGTCAGAATGAAAAGTCCATAGCAGGGGATCAGATGATGTCCGCTGTGGAGAAAAGGAGGTGGAGGCCACAGTTAAGTGGTACTCCGGTGCTGACTGGATAGCCTCATATATGAGTTCGGAGGGTGACAGAGGCATAGTGTCTCCAATCAGGTGTGTGGTGGCTTCGTCAGGTACAAGCCATGGATTAGTGGAGTTGGGAATAGATGAGGTCTGCGAGGAGATCATGTTCACCGTGGAAACATGATTTGGGGGATCCGAAGTAGGAAAAATTCCCATAAGGGATGAGTCCTTAAGGAGGCCGATCCCCACACTCTCATATTGATGCGAAGATTGTCCAATCGAAAGAACGTTATCACCCGGGTGAGTAGTGGTGTTAGGTGTGCAGAAATCCAGTTGGTCAACAGTAACAATTCGACCTTGATGGGGGAATTGTACTATGTGGAAGACAGATGATGCGACCGCAGTTATGGTGTAAAACCAATTACGACCAAGCATAATTTTATAATCTAATGGGGCAGCGACCACTTCCACGTTAATGGTTGCGGTCTTGCCCCTCAGCTCGACTGCTAAAGCTTGTAACATCCCATGAGGTTGAAAGCCACATCCATTGAATGCTCTCAAAGTGGTAGGAGAACGGTTCAACTCAGGAGAGCTAATGGCTCTCCAGCATGAGATCGACATGACTGAAGTAGAGGCACCTTCGTGCAAAATGGTACGATGGATTGTCTTCCCAACAATGTTTGTGGCGACTTGAAATGCCAGCTTGTGCTAAGTCCTCTACAATATTGTATTTTTGAGAATCCCGAGCATTGGGATTGAAAACCTATTTTCTAATCGTGCTCTTGGGTGGATGCAACACTGACTCGAAGAGGGCTTCTCAATGGTGAGAGGAGCAGCCGGTACGGTGACATCAGGCATATAAGTGGAAGCTTTTTCAGTATTACTTCCAACAGGTTCCTTCGCCGGAACAGAGTCATACGAACAAGAACGGGTGTTCAAGTTGATGGTCTCGTTACGCATCATGAGAACATGTGTGGTGGTGGATGCTTCTCCTTGGGAAGGAGAAGTGTGAGCGATCAACTGCTGATTTTGAGCAGGGAAGGGATCATTGAGAACTGCGGGTGTGGGTTTTCCCTTAAGAAACTTTTGAACTTCATCTCTATGGGGGCACTCTTTGGAAAAGTGGTCATCACCGCACAGTAGACAAGGATACTTTAACTTCCTTTTCTGTTTGGTGTCATTAGGGGTGCTCTTATGTTCCTGTTGGGTGGAATATTTCTTAGGTTTCCCTTTCTTCTTCTTCTTACCACCAAGCTTTTTAGGTGAAGCTGATGAAACAAAATTCACTTCTTTGGTGACAGCAGGAGTGGATGATTTGGTGGTGCCGTGACCAGCCTGTGTTGGTGATGGGGAGGAACCTTGGGGGTTCGACAAACCAATAGTTTGAGAAGAAGGTTGGGTGTTAAGGGATCCAATGATTCCATCAGCTTGGGGTCCCTTGGGTGGTTTCGTGGGGTCGTATGTGTCATGGGGTGCATTAGGAAGAATATCAAACAGCAGGTCAGATTGAGCATAGACTAAGTCTAGTAAGTGGGCATGAGTGATGGCTTGTTCCTCAGTGGAAGCGCCTCACATGGCAACATCTCGTGCTATGGTAGGGATGAGAGACTTTGTAAACGAGTCCGCTAGGAGTTGGTCTGGAATAGGAGCCTTAATAAGACATCGTCTCCTTCGCCACTCATGTATATGATCTGAGATGTGAGTAGCGGTATTTTGACGAAGCGAGGTTAAAAGCTCTGTACCAGTTTCATACCGTATAGGCAGCTGGAAATGAGTCAAAAAATTCATAGCAAGAGAACTGAAATCGGGAAAAGAATGGGGTGGTAGTTCAATATACCACTTGGCAGTCGAACCAGTGAGAATCCATTGAAATAACCTAATACGGATCGAGTCGTCCATCAAGGAGTTGGATGAGCACCACAAGTGGTATGTCATCACATGGTTTTTTGGATCCTCACCCGGCTTGCCATAAAATTTTGGGATATCTGATGGAAGTTTCATCGGAATGGGTGGCCAATTAGTTCCGTGGTAGATGGGGTCATTGGTCAGGCGAGATAGATCGGGTAGGTCCAAAGTAGCCAAAAAGGGCAGCTGCGAATTAGGTTGCGGGTACTGATAGTACTGATAAGGCATGTAAGGACTAGTGGGACCTTGCATCGACTGACCATAGGGTGTTCCAGGAGGAAACTGGCCATAGGGGTACGGGCAGCCTGGACAAAATGTAGGTCCGCCGCCATAGTAAGGTGGTCCATTACCATAATAAGGTGGCCCATTACCATAAGGTGGGGGCCTGCCTCCGCCGCCGGGAGGGGGTGGGCCACCTCCAAATGGTGAGGGTCCACCACCACCGCTAGGGTAGGATGGGTTGCCACCGCCTCCACCGGGAGGAGATGGTAGTCTGTTACCACTTTCGGAATAGGGTGGGCCTCCACCACCTTCGCAGGGAGGGGGTGGTGGGCCACCGCCACTATCAGAAGGGTAAGAGCCTCCTCCGCCACCTCCACCATAGTAGGGTGGTGGTCCACCACCACCGCCACTAGGATGAGAAGGTCCTCCACCACCACCACTGGGATGGGATGGTCCTCCACCACCACCACCACCAAGAGGGGCTGGTCCCCCACTACCACCACTAGGGGGGTGGACCATGATGACCGAAATGAGGTGGTCCTCCGCTAGAAGGTAGAGGTTCGCCTCCTCCAGAGTTATGTGGGTGCCCTTCGCCTCCAATGGGAGGTGGGGGTGGAGGGACTGTAAGTGGGGGTCCATGTTGTAAAACATTTTGCTGTCCCCATAGAGTGTAAGGATTTTCAGGGTAGGGTACCCCATAGAGTGCGTTTCCAGGATTAAGTTGACCCGGCACAAGGTTAAGATGACCTGGATATGCTTGACTCGATGGTGGTTGAATTACGTTGGACGGTCCCCCAACATGGGATAGTCCCGTAGTGGAAGGTTAAGGAGGTAAGGAGTTTCCAACAGGAGGACCGATGGGAATTCTTGCTGCGGTATTGTGGTTAAGAGACGGGGGTTTCCCCCTAGCAACAACTTGCTGACCACTAGGTAAAGGTTGACCCAACACTGGTTGTTGATTATCTACCATAGGATTACTGTTACCTGTAAAAAAAGGTAGGGTGTAAAGAGTATCCTCCCCTCGAAGTTTGGGGTTGGGGAGGAGTAGGTGACGTAACCGTGGTGGTTACAGGTGTGTTGGACTGCTGCCCTTCAACGAGTTGGGAAGTAGGGATGGGCTCCTGTGAGGGTTGCCCAGTCTCACTGATGGTCAGGTTGTGGATGGATGCTTCCAGTGAATCAAAAGATACTGTGTGAATCAGGATTTCTATAAACCTGGCCCTATATGCCAAATTTTGTCGTTGAGCTTCATCACCCAAGGAACATAAATGATCCAAGCGTGCACAAAGAGGTGTGAAAATCTCGACAGAATTGGGCCAGTTAGTTGGTGGAGTTCCTTTTGGAGTGGTCCAGTTAGGTGGGGATGCAACGGAAAAATGGGCCATTGGGTGGCCTAGAGAAGATGTCCAATAAGCCACTGAAGGACCAGCAGCTACTAAAGGGCCATCCTGGGGATTATCAAGGCTTCGCAAATCACTATATACCGCAGGTTCCAATAGTAAAACGCGATAAGGAGGATTGGGACCGTACCCTTTCTTGAATACCCAATTACCTGGACGGTACGTGCATAGTAATTTCCTTGAGTGTTGTTCTTGGTGTATTGCTCCGCCAAGATGGCCAAAAGGTTAACTCAGTTGGTTTCAAGAATCCTAATGGTGTCTCCCGATATACGCAAGGTACGTGGGAGCTCAAATCCGTAGTGGTGTTGTCTAATGCACAATTGTACGGCACGAGACCTTCTGATATACTGTCGAGTACATGAAACACCTTTCGATATATGCCAAGTACATGTGGTACTTGGTGGGTATGTGAAAGAGCTCGATATACCAATAAGTACGTAAAAGATTACTTGCATCACTCCAATAACTCAAAAAGTATCAAGAAAATACAAGCACTCTTATGGACTAAAAGTACACACAAACACTCAAAATCAATTAGTAACAAGCAACACTAAAGCAAGAAAGGCTAAAAAATGTATGCAAATGAGGTCTGGAAACCGATCTAATACAATGACCAGATCCGGCAGGGAGAGGAGGGAATGCAAGGGTGAGTGGATGCAGGTGGGGGAGACAAGAGTGTCCACCACTACCAAATCTTAGACTTGTCCAAGATGGAACCCAAAACAACTCCAAATGAAACCAAACAACTCAATCACACAAATAAAAAAGGGGCCTCTGACTGGATTTTACAGTACATAGGGAGTTTGCACACAAACCAAAACTCAAATTAGGCATGGAGAGGGGATGCCTGTATGGCAGTTTTGACAAATCTGTGCAGTCTGTGTTTGTACACAGTCCGATGTCGCAGTTCACCAATGTGGGAAGGGCGAAGGTGTCGCAGTAGACCAATGAAAGGGTTGCGATGATAGGCCAACAGACAAAGAACAGAGATAAAAAATGACACAGTGTCGCTCTAAGTCCACTGATCAGGTGCGACAGGCGAGATCGAAGTTAAAAAATGAACCAATTCTCCAAACAATGAGCAATGAAATGGTTTGAAAATGAGAAGTACAAACTCAAAGGAAGGTAATCAAACTCTTCAAAGTGAATATCTGATGGTGAAACCAGTTTAAGAAGAAAATGACAAATAAAATGGCTCGTAACGAGAAATCAACCGAAAATGACATTCAAATTGACAACTATAAAACAATGTTCTTCCACAATATGGTCACCAGATTTGTTTGACGAACAATCCACTTGAGCATACGCGAGCTGAATCTCCCTAGCTCAATGTGAGTCTAGAACAAATAGAATAGAACATAAACCACTTTCCTAGATCTAGTTAAGGATCAAGTAATCAGATGTCTTACCTTAAGTTTGTAGCCCTTTCTCCTGGATGTTGTTTCACGCCTCGCGATTGTCAGATCTCAGCTGTAAGACCTGCCACAACACATAGGACAAGACAAACAAGTAAAAAGCATCTAAACGATAACAGATCTAAGTAAACAGTTAAGCAGGTAAACTACACAATATCATCAACACAACAATATTGGTGGAAAGCATTTATATTACTGTAAAAATAGGGAAAGTACATAGAAGAGAACGACTACAACCAAAGCTTAATGAAGTAATCCTTCTCCATCCAAGCCAATGCCATATCCTCCCAAGGAAGTGTGAGTCTCTCAATGGATGAGTAGATATCTCTCTAAGATGATTTCACCAGCATGTAGACACTATAGACTTCCTCCCTTTGGAGTGGGATAGAGATTCATTTTTATAGGACTAAGTGGATAGGGTATGGATAGGGTAGGTTGAGATATGGTAGGAGAGAGATAGGGGATCCTTCCAAGAGGTTAGGAATTGAGTGCCAGCTCTCCCAAAAGGTCAGGGATAAGGATCCATGTCAGCTAGTTTCGAGAATGGGCTCGAAGGAGCTGTTTTTGTCCATTAACTGACATCGTCGCACCCTGCAAGAGGGCAAGCTGCGACATCGCAGGTTGCATGAGGGCAGTCTACGACGACCTCTCAAAATCGAGTATGAATGAGTATGTATTTTTTCTAGGTTAATGACTTAGTCAAGGAAACTTTAGGGATGTATACACTGAGTCTTATGATGGTAAGATTTAGGTGTAACAACTATTGGTTTGCATGAGATTAAAACCTATCTGGATGCTAAACCAGTCTGTCAAAATTTACGAGTGGTACACCCTTGAAAAACTGCGGCAATCAAAGCAGAAATTGAAAAGCTCTTAAAGGCTGTCTTTATCTACCTTGTTCCATTAACAGAATGGGTCTCAAATTTCGTCCTTGTGGCTAAGAAGTAGGGAACCATTCGTGTCTGTGTTGATTATTTGGATTTTAACACGGCTTTTCCTAAGGACAATTACCCCACTCTGTTTATCGATCAGATCATAAAAAATTGTGCCGGAAGTGTCATATTTTCATTCATGGATGGCTTTTTCGGTTACAACCAGATTGAGATCCACCTAGCCGACCAACACAAGACAACTTTCATCTGCCCTTGGGGCATGTTTGCTTATCGCAAGCTCCCTTTTGGTCTTAAAAACTTTGGGGCCACATTCTAGCGGGCCATGCCGTACACTTTTCATGATGTGAAGGACTTTGTGGAACCCTATATTGATGATCTTCCTGCTTATTCGTAGCAGCGTGAGTTTCACATCGATCATCTGATGGCTGTATTCCTCGGATGCAGGTGGTACAACATCCTCCTAAACCCTCACTAGTGTATCTTCTGTGTCGAGTCTGGATGCCTCCTAGGTTTTATCGTTTCGAAGGACAGGATCCGCATTGATCCCTTAAAGGTGGAATCCATTGTCGCTCTCCCACCTCCTACTAATGTTACAAAACTCCAAAGTTTGAAAGGGAAGGCAACTTATTTATGGAATTTTGTCTGTAATTTCGCTTAGAAGACACAGGGATACATGAGATTACTGAAGAAGGACGTCCTGTTCATTTGGGACGAGCAAGCGCAACAGTCCTTATATAGTCTGAAACATTCCAGTACGCATGCCCTTGTGCTCCAACTGCCCAATTAGTACAAGGATTACATCCTTTATCTTGTTGCTTCTTCCACCATGATCGCCATGGTCTTGGTGAAGGAGGACCACAACGCCCAAGAACATGTGATCTATTACCTAAGTAAGGGTCTTATTGACTCTGAAACTCGTTACTCACATGTAGAGAAACTCGCTCTCGCGGCAGTCATTGCCGTCCAAAAGTTTTGTCATTACATACTGCTCCCGACCACCACCATTATCACCGACTCAAACCCCATGTACCATGTTTTGACATGTCAAGTACTTGGGGGAAATTATTCACAATGGATCTTGACATGTCAAGTACTTGGGGGAAAGTATTCACATTGGATCTTGACACTTCAAGAATTCGATCTCCTCTTCGAGAAGGCCAAGTTTAAAAAGTCTTTGGTGTTCGCCGAGCTCATCTGTGATCTTCCCCCTGTTGATTTAGGATCTGAGCCCAACAATTCTCTTCCAGACAAATCATTGTTCCTTATTAGCACGTCTTACCCGTGGTATGGACATATTACCTTATATCTTCAAACCCAACGTTTCAACCTCCAACTGTCTTGTGACGACCATTTTTGTATACATCACCACGCTAAGTATTACTTGATCATTACCGATACCCTGTATCATCGTGGTGTCGATTCTTTCTTTCAACATTGTCTGACACATGAGGAGGCTGAGCACGTCTTGAATGAATACCACTCTGGGGCTTGTGGCGATCATCTCTCCAGGATGGATACAGCCCAGAAGATACTACGCGCGGGATATTATTGGCCATACATCTTTAAATATTGTATCGAGGCCGTTAAGAAATGTCCCTCATGCCAGCATTTTCAAACGAAAAAGTGCACCCACCCTGCCCTATTACACCCAGTTATTTCCGTCAACCCCTTTGCAAAATGGGGCATAGATTTCATGCACTGTAAGCCTACCTCAGTCGAGGGGCATGATTACGTCATAGTAGCCATGGATTATTTTACTAAATCGACCGAGTCTATGCCTACGTACAACGAAAACGACAAAACCGCAGCACTCTTCATGTTCAATCATGTCATTATACGGTTCGGAGTTCCACAAGCCATAGTCACTGAACATGGATCTCACTTCCAGACCCACATGTTAGACAAATTGAGTGCCATACTGGGTTTGTGTCATGAAAAATAAACCCCTTACTACCCACAGTCTAACTGACAAGTAGAGGCCATCAACAAGGTCCTGAAAACCACGATTCAATGCATGGTGGGTATGCACAAGTCTAACTGGCATAACATGCTCTTTTCCGCACTATGGGCATACCAAACCTCCGTCAAGACTACCACTGGATTTACACCATTCCAATTAGTGTATGGATTGGAGGCAGTCCTACCTATAGAGTGCGAGATTCCATCTCTCAAACTCTCAGTTGAACTTCTTCCGAACACCACTGTCGAGGAAGAACGCTTCCTTTACCTAGTGAAAATTGATGAGACCCACCGTGATGTTGCTCTTGCCAACAAGGCACATAAGAAATGCATCAAGGCACAATACGATAGGTCGGTCAAACCCCGTGTCTTTAATGAGGGCAATTTGGTCCTTATATATGACCAAAAGCACGATAAGCTGGGGGAAGGTAAGTTCGAGTCCATGTGGCACAGACCATACATAGTGAAACATGTTTTGGAGAAGGGAGCCTACAAACTAGAGGACTATGATGGGATATCTTTGGGTGAGCCTCGCAATGGGATCTACCTGAAGAGGTACTATGCCTGAGTCATTTCACGTATAAGTATCTTGTATATACTGTACATGGCGTGTGTTTTTCATGGTGTGACGCTTTTGTTTTAGTGTGTCTAGATCTTGTTTCGCTACTTATACCATGTTTTATCTGCATGTACAGATGGAAACTTGCTATGGATTCACGGACGGCGCAAACCGGCATACCCGTAACCTTGCTTCGGCAGCCTGGGTACTTTATTCTCCCACCGGTGAGCTTATTAGCTCAGGGGGAAGTTGTCTAGGATACGCAACCAATAACTCCGCAGAATATCAGGCAATGATTGGAACCCTAACCGACACTCTTTCCTTGGGTATGAACCACGTTGTCATCCATTTGGATTCACAACTAGTGGTTTCTCATCTGAACTGGATCTATGCTATCCGCGATCCCACTCTACTCCGTCTCTTCCGACGAGTCCGTCTTCTGGAAAGGTCCTTTGAATCTATTCAATACCTGCACATTCCACGAGACATGAATGCAGTTGTTGACTCGATGGCCAACTTCATTTTAGATTGTTACATTGAACACACATAACATATCTATAAAATATAAAGGCATACATAACATGTAAAATATCCATTGTATAAGCAAACATGTAAACAAGATCTCATTAATCATCCATAGAACACAAACTGTATAAAACTGCCAGAAGTGTCTGTATATATATATAAATCGATACAAAATGATGGTGCTGATACAAAAGTCTGAAGCATGCTACCTTTAGTAAAATTCATCTCTACAAAATATGAAGCTCACAATCTTTCAGTACATGCATAAACACGAGCCTAATCCCTAGGTTTCTCATGATGGCAGACTACAGCCCTCGCCACTTTACGGAGCAGCGTGTTGAAACGTAAGGACACCCCGATGGTGAGCTTCTGATAGCCCTAGGGTAGATCATGGACACTTGGCTCTGGGATATCCAATGTCAACCTATGGATGTTGTCATGGACCTCCTCCATCTCCTCGATGGCATCACGTATCACAGGACCCATGACTAGCACCTCTCTTCTCCTCGCGATAAGCGAGACTCCAACTCGTCGCGATGGACCCACATCTGCACAAAACATTTTTGAATCATCAGCACTACACCAAAAAAATCATAAATGCATAAAATTAAAAAACAAAATAGTTGTTGTTCTTACTGATATCACCCCATTGTGCTCCCTCAGGAAGCACTAGGTTGGGGTCACCTCTGAAATCTGTCCCGCTGTATGGATAATCCTCTATCCTAAGGAGATGTCATTCTAGCCAAGTGAAAAATCCTGAACTGAAGCCTATGATGGGATCCCGACCACCATGGAGGGCCATCACCTCTATCCACTAGGTCATGTACGGATCCCGAGCATCTCGGTCATCTAAGTCCACCTACGGATGGAGATGAGGCACCCACTCCAACAAAAATGATATCACCACCGACCCATAGCCAAACTTCTTCAGCGCCTCGCGCTGACATTTGGTCAACTGACTCCGGAGGTTGGTGAGGAGTCCCTCACACCAGTTGAATACCCTAGGAGACATGCACTCCTCCGCGTACATCAACTGTGATTCGCTCACAAGGTGAGCATATCGACTTCCTGCTACCCTCACTAGGGTGAAGAGCACGGTACGTAAAGCATGGTCTCGAATGTCTTTGATGGGGATCTTCCCACCATTAGCCGCAGTGCCTGGGGTACACCATTGGTCAATCATATCATCCACTTTCCGATCACCTCCTTGTGATCCGGTAAGGGATACAGGCTCCCCTCGCCGGGATAACCCTATTAAGAAATAGATGTCCTCAACATCTATGCTCAATGTATGCACTCCGATCACAAAATGCTACTATATCGGATCCCAACATTGGATCATGTGCGTCAACAATGGAAATTGGGCCCTCATGCCCTACACTCTGAAGTATTTGGGTAGTCCACAGTGCCTCAATGCATTAATGCATCGAGGGTCATTCTCAGCTTGAGCATCATCAACTTCGTGCTCTTGTTCTTGCCACTTGAGAACCATGTCTGTCACCATGAACCTGTCAAAGAGGGCATTTAAACATCTTTAGAACCCTTTCCAATCATCAAAAGACTTTATTTTGGGTTGGGCGTTGAGTTATATTTGGGGGTTTGCGCCAGTGCAGGACATCATTGCTGACAGGGTTCCGCCGGCGTAAATTATCCTTACGGGTTTTTCGCTGGCTAATGCCCGATGCTGATCCCATAAGGAGGGATTGCACCGACCCACGAGCACATATCCCCCCACCAAATCAACTCAAAACCCACTAAAATGCAACAAAAACATAAAAGTGATCCACTAGAAAGTTAAATAGCAAAGGTTAGGCCTACCTACCTCTAACGACATGCAAAACGGTCGACTGTAGCTCCCGAAATCATCAAGTGAAAAATGGCTCCAAATGGCTCTTCACACCTCTCTAACTTGGTAAAAAACAATTGTGGTTCTTTTTCACTATTTTTCCCATTTTATAACTAAAAAGGGAATATTCATTTTTTAATTTGATTCTTTAGTGGGTTATTTACTACAGTTTGAGTTATTTGCTATATTTAAACACTCGGTTAACTGTTTTGACCTAGTCTTTAAGCTTGCAGGTAAAGTTAGGTTCCTAATTAATACCATTTTTCATCGTGGTGATTATCTCACAAGTATTATCAGGTATGAACAACTCATCGAGCGTTTCTTGTCATTATTTCGCTCATTAAATTCTAATTATTAATGAAACCGAGCTTACTCTTTGTTCTTTCTCATGCTCGTAAAACGATGAGAATATGTAACCGAGTTATAGTTTATCACTTTTTTGGGCTCGTTAAACTCCTACGAAAAAGGAACCCCCCGGAGTCTTTCTTTAAGCTCTTTTTAGGCTCTCTAAATACGAAATTATCACCAAGTGAACTTGATGCGTTCACGCTTGTAAAAGTATTTGAATGATCGTCTTCCTAGTGATAATTTACCCCTTTTTCGGACCAGGGGGAATTACTTACGAAAAAGGAATACTCCAGCCAATCATGACTAGAAGAGTCCAAAACAGAGTATGAATGAGTATGTATCTCTTCTAGGTTAATGACTTAGTCAAGGAAACTTTAGGGATGTATACACTGAGTCTTATGATGGTAAGATTTAGGTGTAACAACTATTGGTTTGCATGAGATTAAAACCTATCTGGATGCTAAACCAGTCTGTCAAAATTTACGAGTGGTACACCCTTGAAAAACTGCGGCAATCAAAGCAGAAATTGAAAAGCTCTTAAAGGCTGTCTTTATCTACCCTGTTCCATTAACAGAATGGGTCTCAAATTTCGTCCTTGTGGCTAAGAAGTAGGGAACCATTCGTGTCTGTGTTGATTATTTGGATTTTAACACGGCTTTTCCTAAGGACAATTACCCCACTCTGTTTATCGATCAGATCATAAAAGATTGTGCCGGAAGTGTCATATTTTCATTCATGGATGGCTTTTTCGGTTACAACCAGATTGAGATCCACCTAGCCGACCAACACAAGACAACTTTCATCTGCCCTTGGGGCATGTTTGCTTATCGCAAGCTCCCTTTTGGTCTTAAAAATGTTGGGGCCACATTCTAGCGGGCCATGCAGTACACTTTTCATGATGTGAAGGACTTTGTGGAACCCTATATTGATGATCTTCCTGTTTATTCGTAGCAGCGTGAGTTCCACATCGATCATCTGATGGCTGTATTCCTCGGATGCAGGTGGTACAACATCCTCCTAAACCCTCACTAGTGTATCTTCTGTGTCGAGTCTGGATGCCTCCTAGGTTTTATCGTTTCGAAGGACAGGATCCGCATTGATCCCTTAAAGGTGGAATCCATTGTCGCTCTCCCACCTCCTACTGATGTTACGAAACTCCAAAGTTTGAAAGGGAAGGCAACTTATTTATGGAATTTTGTCTGTAATTTCGCTTAGAAGACACAGGGATACATGATATTACTGAAGAAGGACGTCCTGTTCATTTGGGACGAGCAAGCGCAACAGTCCTTATATAGTCTGAAACATTCCAGTACGCATGCCCTTGTGCTCCAACTGCCCAATTAGTACAAGGATTACATCCTTTATCTTGTTGCTTCTTCCACCATGATCGCCATGGTCTTGGTGAAGGAGGACCACAACGCCCAAGAACATGTGATCTATTACCTAAGTAAGGGTCTTATTGACTCTGAAACTCGTTATTCACATGTAGAGAAACTCGCTCTCGCGGCAGTCATTGCCGTCCAAAAGTTTCGTCATTACATACTGCTCCCGACCACCATGTTTTGACATGTCAAGTACTTGGGGGAAATTATTCACAATGGATCTTGACATGTCAAGTACTTGGGGGAAAGTATTCACATTGGATCTTGACACTTCAAGAATTCGATCTCCTCTTCGAGAAGGCCAAGTTTAAAAAGTCTTTGGGGTTCGCCGAGCTCATCTGTGATCTTCCCCCTGTTGATTTAGGATCTGAGCCCAACAATTCTCTTCCAGACAAATCATTGTTCCTTATCAGCACGTCTTACCCGTGGTATGGACATATTGCCTTATATCTTCAAACCCAACGTTTCAACCTCCAACTGTCTTGTGACGACCATTTTTGTATACGTCACCACGCTAAGTATTACTTGATCATTACCGATACCCTGTATCGTCGTAGTGTCGATTCTTTCTTTCAACATTGTTTGACACATGAGGAGGCTGAGCACGTCTTGAATGAATACCACTCTGGGGCTTGTGGAGATCATCTCTCCAGGATGGATACAGCCCAGAAGATACTACGCGCGGGATATTATTGGCCATCCATCTTTAAATATTGTATTGAGGCCGTTAAGAAATGTCCCTCATGCCAGCATTTTCAAACGAAAAAGCGCACCCACCCTGCCCTGTTACACCCAGTTATTTCCGTCAACCCCTTTGCAAAATGGGGCATAGATTTCATGCACTGTAAGCCTACCTCAGTCGAGGGGCATGATTACGTCATAGTAGCCATGGATTATTTTACTAAATCGACCGAGGCTATGCCTACGTACAACGAAAACGACAAAACCGCAGCACTCTTCATGTTCAATCATGTCATTATACGGTTCGGAGTTCCACAAGCCATAGTCACTGAACATGGATCTCACTTCCAGACCCACATGTTAGACAAATTGAGTGCCATACTGGGTTTGTGTCATGAAAAATAAACCCCTTACTACCCACAGTCTAACTGACAAGTAGAGGCCATCAACAAGGTCCTGAAAACCACGATTCAATGCATGGTGGGTATGCACAAGTCTAACTGGCATAACATGCTCTTTTCCGCACTATGGGCATACCAAACCTCCGTCAAGACTACCACTGGATTTACACCATTCCAATTAGTGTATGGATTGGAGGCAGTCCTACCTATAGAGTGCGAGATTCCATCTCTCAAACTCTCAGTTGAACTTCTTCCGAACACCACTGTCGAGGAAGAACGCTTCCTTTACCTAGTGAAAATTGATGAGACCCACCGTGATGCTGCTCTTGCCAACAAGGCACATAAGAAATGCATCAAGGAACAATACGATAGGTCGGTCAAACCCCGTGTCTTTAATGAGGGCAATTTGGTCCTTACATATGACCAAAAGCACGATAAGCTGGGGGTAGGTAAGTTCGAGTCCATGTGGCACAGACCATACATAGTGAAACATGTTTTGGAGAAGGGAGCCTACAAACTAGAGGACTATGATGGGATATCTTTGGGTGAGCCTCGCAATGGGATCTACCTGAAGAGGTACTATGCCTGAGTCATTTCACGTATAAGTATCTTGTATATACTGTACATGGCGTGTGTTTTTCATGGTGTGACGCTTTTGTTTTAGTGTGTCTAGATCTTGTTTCGCTACTTATACCATGTTTTATCTGCATGTACAGATGGAAACTTGCTATGGATTCACGGACGGCGCCAACCGGCATACCCGTAACCTTGCTTCGGCAGCCTGGGTACTTTATTCTCCCACCGGTGAGCTTATTAGCTCAGGGGGAAGTTGTCTAGGATACGCAACCAATAACTCCGCAGAATATCAGGCAGTGATTGGAACCCTAACCGACACTCTTTCCTTGGGTATGAACCACGTTGTCATCCATTTGGATTCACAACTAGTGGTTTCTCATCTGAACTGGATCTATGCTATCCGCGATCCCACTCTACTCCGTCTCTTCCGACGAGTCTGTCTTCTGGAAAGGTCCTTTGAATCTATTCAATACCTGCACATTCCACGAGACATGAATGCAGTTGTTGACTCGATGGCCAACTTCATTTTAGATTGTTACATTGAACACACATAACATATCTATAAAATATAAAGGCATACATAACATGTAAAATATCCATTGTATAAGCAAACATGTAAACAAGATCTCATTAATCATCCATAGAACACAAAATGTATAAAACTGCCAGAAGTGTCTGTATATATATATAAATCGATACAAAATGATGGTGCTGATACAAAAGTCTGAAGCATGCTATCTTTTAGTAAGATTCATCTCTACAAAATATGAAGCTCACAATCTTTCAATACATGCATAAACATGAGCCTAATCCCTAGGTTTCTCATGATAGCAGACTACAGCCCTCGCCACTTTACGAAGCAGCGTGTTGAAACGTAAGGACACCCCGATGGTGAGCTTCTGATAGCCCTAGGGTAGATCATGGACACTTGGCTCTGGGATATCCAATGTCAACCTATGGATGTTGTCATGGACCTCCTCCATCTCCTCGATGGCATCACGCATCACAGGACCCATGACTAGCACCTCTCTTCTCCTCGCGATAAGCGAGACTCCAACTCGTCGCGATGGACCCACATCTGCACAAAACATTTTTTAATCATCAGCACTACACCAAAAAAATCATAAATGCATAAAATTAAAAAACAAAATAGTTGTTGTTCTTACTGATATCACCCCATTGTGCTCCCTCAGGAAGCACTAGGTTGGGGTCACCTCTGAAATCTGTCCCGCTGTATGGATAATCCTCTATCCTAAGGAGATGTCATTCTAGCCAAGTGAAAAATCCTGAACCAAAGCCTATGATGGGATCTCGACCACCATGGAGGGCCATCACCTCTATCCACTAGGTCATGTACGGATCCCGAGCATCTCGGTCATCTAAGTCCACCTACGGATGGAGATGAGGCACCCACTCCAACAAAAATGATATCACCACCGACCCATAGCCAAACTTCTTCAGCGCCTCGCGCTGACATTTGGTCAACTGACTCCGGAGGTTGGTGAGGAGTCCCTCACACCAGTTGAATACCCTAGGAGCCATGCACTCCTCCGCGTACATCAACTGTGATTCGCTCACAAGGTGAGCATATCGACTTCCTGCTACCCTCACTAGGGTGAAGAGCATGGTACGTAAAGCATGGTCTCGAATGTCTTTGATGGGGATCTTCCCACCATTAGCCGCAGTGCCTGGGGTACACCATTGGTCAATCATATCATCCACTTTCCGATCACCTCCTCGTGATCCGGTAAGGGATACAGGCTCCCCTCGCCGGGATAACCCTATTAAGAAATAGATGTCCTCAACATCTATGCTCAATGTATGCACTCCGATCACAAAATGCTACTATATCGGATCCCAACATTGGATCATGTGCGTCAACAATGGAAATTGGGCCCTCATGCCCGACACTCTGAAGTATTTGGGTAGTCCACAGTGCCTCAATGCATTAATGCATCGAGGGTCATTCTCAGCTTGAGCATCATCAACTTCGTGCTCTTGTTCTCGCCACTTGAGAACCATGTCTGTCACCATGAACCTGTCAAAGAGGGCATTTAAACATCTTTAGAACCCTTTTCTAATCATCAAAAGACTTTATTTTGGGTTGGGCGTTGAGTTATATTTGGGGGTTTGCGCCAGTGCAGGACATCATTGCTGACAGGGTTCCGCCGGCGTAAATTATCCTTACGGGTTTTTCGCTGGATAATGCCCGACGTTGATCCCATAAGGAGGGATTGCACCGACCCACGAGCACATATCCCCCCACCAAATCAACTCAAAACCCACTAAAATGCAACAAAAACATAAAAGTGATCCACTAGAAAGTTAAATAGCAAAGGTTAGGCCTACCTACCTCTAACGACATGCAAAACGGTCGACTGTAGCTCCCGAAATCATCAAGTGAAAAATGGCTCCAAATGGCTCTTCACACCTCTCTAACTTGGTAAAAAACAATTGTGGTTCTTTTTCACTATTTTTCCCATTTTATAACTAAAAAGGGAATATTCATTTTTTAATTTGATTCTTTAGTGGGTTATTTACTACAGTTTGAGTTATTTTCTGTATTTAAACACTCGGTTAACTGTTTTGACCTAGTCTTTAAGCTTGCAGGTAAAGTTAGGTTCCTAATTAATACCATTTTTCGTCGTGGTGATTATCTCACAAGTATTATCAGGTATGAACAACTCATCGAGCGTTTCTTGTCATTATTTCGCTCATTAAATTCTAATTATTAATGAAACCGAGCTTACTCTTTGTTCTTTCTCATGCTCGTAAAACGATGAGAATATGTAACCGAGTTATAGTTTATCACTTTTTTGGGCTCGTTAAACTCCTACGAAAAAGGAACCCCCCGGAGTCTTTCTTTAAGCTCTTTTTAGGCTCTCTAAATACGAAATTATCACCAAGTGAACTTGATGCGTTCACGCTTGTAAAAGTATTTGAATGATCGTCTTCCTAGTGATAATTTACCCCTTTTTCGGACCAGGGGGAATTACTTACGAAAAAGGAATACTCCAGCCAATCATGACTAGAAGAGTCCAAAACAGAGTATGAATGAGTATGTATCTCTTCTAGGTTAATGACTTAGTCAAGGAAACTTTAGGGATGTATACACTGAGTCTTATGATGGTAAGATTTAGGTGTAACAACTATTGGTTTGCATGAGATTAAAACCTATCTGGATGCTAAACCAGTCTGTCAAAATTTACGAGTGGTACACCCTTGAAAATCTGCGGCAATCAAAGCAGAAATTGAAAAGCTCTTAAAGGCTGTCTTTATCTACCCTGTTCCATTAACAGAATGGGTCACAAATTTCATCCTTGTGGCTAAGAAGTAGGGAACCATTCGTGTCTGTGTTGATTATTTGGATTTTAACACGGCTTTTCCTAAGGACAATTACCCCACTCTGTTTATCGATCAGATCATAAAAAATTGTGCCGGAAGTGTCATATTTTCATTCATGGATGGCTTTTTCGGTTACAACCAGATTGAGATCCACCTAGCCGACCAACACAAGACAACTTTCATCTGCCCTTGGGGCATGTTTGCTTATCGCAAGCTCCCTTTTGGTCTTAAAAATGTTGGGGCCACATTCTAGCGGGCCATGCCGTACACTTTTCATGATGTGAAGGACTTTGTGGAACCCTATATTGATGATCTTCCTGCTTATTCGTAGCAGCGTGGGTTCCACATCGATCATCTGATGGCTGTATTCCTTGGATGCAGGTGGTACAACATCCTCCTAAACCCTCACTAGTGTATCTTCTGTGTCGAGTCTGGATGCCTCCTAGGTTTTATCGTTTCGAAGGACAGGATCCGCATTGATCCCTTAAGGGTGGAATCCATTGTCGCTCTCCCACCTCCTACTGATGTTACGAAACTCCAAAGTTTGAAAGGGAAGGCAACTTATTTATGGAATTTTGTCTGTAATTTCGCTTAGAAGACACAGGGATACATGAGATTACTGAAGAAGGACGTCCTGTTCATTTGGGATGAGCAAGCGCAACAGTTCTTATATAGTCTGAAACATTCCAGTACGCATGCCCTTGTGCTCCAACTGCCCAATTAGTACAAGGATTACATCCTTTATCTTGTTGCTTCTTCCACCATGATCGCCATGGTCTTGGTGAAGGAGGACCACAACACCCAAGAACATGTGATCTATTACCTAAGTAAGGGTCTTATTGACTCTGAAACTCGTTATTCACATGTAGAGAAACTCGCTCTCGTGGCAGTCATTGCCGTCCAAAAGTTTCGTCATTACATACTGCTCCCGACCACCACCATTATCACCGACTCAAACCCCATGTACCATGTTTTGACATGTCAAGTACTTGGGGGAAATTATTCACAATGGATCTTGACATGTCAAGTACTTGGGGGAAAGTATTCACATTGGATCTTGACACTTCAAGAATTCGATCTCCTCTTCGAGAAGGCCAAGTTTAAAAAGTCTTTGGTGTTCGCCGAGCTCATCTGTGATCTTCCCCCTGTTGATTTAGGATCTGAGCCCAACAATTCTCTTCCAGACAAATCATTGTTCCTTATCAGCACGTCTTACCCGTGGTATGGACATATTACCTTATATCTTCAAACCCAACGTTTCAACCTCCAACTGTCTTGTGACGACCATTTTTGTATACGTCACCACGCTAAGTATTACTTGATCATTACCGATACCCTGTATCGTCGTGGTGTCGATTCTTTCTTTCAACATTGTCTGACACATGAGGAGGCTGAGCACGTCTTGAATGAATACCACTCTGGTGCTTGTGGCGATCATCTCTCCAGGATGGATACAGCCCAGAAGATACTACGCGCGGGATATTATTGGCCATCCATCTTTAAATATTGTATCGAGGCCGTTAAGAAATGTCCCTCATGCCAGCATGTTCAAACGAAAAAGCGCACCCACCCTGCCCTGTTACACCCAGTTATTTCCGTCAACCCCTTTGCAAAATGGGGCATAGATTTCATGCACTGTAAGCCTACCTCAGTCGAGGGGCATGATTACGTCATAGTAGCCATGGATTATTTTACTAAATCGACCGAGGCTATGCCTACGTACAACGAAAACGACAAAACCGCAGCACTCTTCATGTTCAATCATGTCATTATACGGTTCGGAGTTCCACAAGCCATAGTCACTGAACATGGATCTCACTTCCAGACCCACATGTTAGACAAATTGAGTGCCATACTGGGTTTGTGTCATGAAAAATAAACCCCTTACTACCCACAGTCTAACTGACAAGTAGAGGCCATCAACAAGGTCCTGAAAACCACGATTCAATGCATGGTGGGTATGCACAAGTCTAACTGGCATAACATGCTCTTTTCCGCACTATGGGCATACCAAACCTTCGTCAAGACTACCACTGGATTTACACCATTCCAATTAGTGTATGGATTGGAGGCAGTCCTACCTATAGAGTGCGAGATTCCATCTCTCAAACTCTCAGTTGAACTTCTTCCGAACACCACTGTCGAGGAAGAACGCTTCCTTTACCTAGTGAAAATTGATGAGACCCACCGTGATGCTGCTCTTGCCAACAAGGCACATAAGAAATGCATCAAGGCACAATACGATAGGTCGGTCAAACCCCGTGTCTTTAATGAGGGCAATTTGGTCCTTACATATGACCAAAAGCACGATAAGCTGGGGGTAGGTAAGTTCGAGTCCATGTGGCACAGACCATACATAGTGAAACATGTTTTGGAGAAGGGAGCCTACAAACTAGAGGACTATGATGGGATATCTTTGGGTGAGCCTCGCAATGGGATCTACCTGAAGAGGTACTATGCCTGAGTCATTTCACGTATAAGTATCTTGTATATACTGTACATGGCGTGTGTTTTTCATGGTGTGACGCTTTTGTTTTAGTGTGTCTAGATCTTGTTTCGCTACTTATACCATGTTTTATCTGCATGTACAGATGGAAACTTGCTATGGATTCACGGACGGCGCCAATCGGCATACCCGTAACCTTGCTTCGGCAGCCTGGGTACTTTATTCTCCCACCGGTGAGCTTACTAGCTCAGGGGGAAGTTGTCTAGGATACGCAACCAATAACTCCGCAGAATATCAGGCAGTGATTGGAACCCTAACCGACACTCTTTCCTTGGGTATGAACCACGTTGTCATCCATTTGGATTCACAACTAGTGGTTTCTCATCTGAACTGGATCTATGCTATCCGCGATCCCACTCTACTCTGTCTCTTCCGACGAGTCCGTCTTCTGGAAACGTCCTTTGAATCTATTCAATACCTGCACATTCCACGAGACATGAATGCAGTTGTTGACTCGATGGCCAACTTCATTTTAGATTGTTACATTGAACACACATAACATATCTATAAAATATAAAGGCATACATAACATGTAAAATATCCATTGTATAAGCAAACATGTAAACAAGATCTCATTAATCATCCATAGAACACAAAATGTATAAAACTGCCAGAAGTGTCTGTATATATATATAAATCGATACAAAATGATGGTGCTGATACAAAAGTCTGAAGCATGCTAGCTTTTAGTAAGATTCATCTCTACAAAATATGAAGCTCACAATCTTTCAGTACATGCATAAACATGAGCCTAATCCCTAGGTTTCTCATGATAGCAGACTACAGCCCTCGCCACTTTACGGAGCAGCGTGTTGAAACGTAAGGACACCCCGATGGTGAGCTTCTGATATCCCTAGGGTAGATCATGGACACTTGGCTCTGGGATATCCAATGTCAACCTATGGATGTTGTCATGGACCTCCTCCATCTCCTCGATGGCATCACGCATCACAGGACCCATGACTAGCACCTCTCTTCTCCTCGCGATAAGCGAGACTCCAACTCGTCACGATGGACCCACATCTGCACAAAACATTTTTGAATCATCAGCACTACACCAAAAAAATCATAAATGCATAAAATTAAAAAACAAAATAGTTGTTGTTCTTACTGATATCACCCCATTGTGCTCCCTCAGGAAGCACTAGGTTGGGGTCACCTCTGAAATCTGTCCCGCTGTATGGATAATCCTCTATCCTAAGGAGATGTCATTCTAGCCAAGTGAAAAATCCTGAACCGAAGCCTATGATGGGATCCCGACCACCATGGAGGGCCATCACCTCTATCCACTAGGTCATGTACGGATCCCGAGCATCTCGGTCATCTAAGTCCACCTACGGATGGAGATGAGGCACCCACTCCAACAAAAATGATATCACCACCGACCCATAGCCAAACTTCTTCAGCGCCTCGCGCTGACATTTGGTCAACTGACTCCGGAGGTTGGTGAGGAGTCCCTCACACCAGTTGAATACCCTAGGAGCCATGCACTCCTCCGCGTACATCAACTGTGATTCGCTCACAAGGTGAGCATATCGACTTCCTGCTACCCTCACTAGGGTGAAGAGCACGGTACGTAAAGCATGGTCTCGAATGTCTTTGATGGGGATCTTCCCACCATTAGCCGCAGTGCCTGGGGTACACCATTGGTCAATCATATCATCCACTTTCCGATCACCTCCTCGTGATCCGGTAAGGGATACAGGCTCCCCTCGCCGGGATAACCCTATTAAGAAATAGATGTCCTCAACATCTATGCTCAATGTATGCACTCTGATCACAAAATGCTACTATATCGGATCCCAACATTGGATCATGTGCGTCAACAATGGAAATTGGGCCCTCATGCCCGACACTCTGAAGTATTTGGGTAGTCCACAGTGCCTCAATGCATTAATGCATCGAGGGTCATTCTCAGCTTGAGCATCATCAACTTCGTGCTCTTGTTCTCGCCACTTGAGAACCATGTCTGTCACCATGAACCTGTCAAAGAGGGCATTTAAACATCTTTAGAACCCTTTCCAATCATCAAAAGACTTTATTTTGGGTTGGGCGTTGAGTTATATTTGGGGGTTTGCGCCAGTGCAGGACATCATTGCTAACAGGGTTCCGCCGGCGTAAATTATCCTTACGGGTTTTTCGTTGGCTAATGCCCGACGCTGATCCCATAAGGAGGGATTGCACCGACCCACGAGCACATATCCCCCCACCAAATCAACTCAAAACCCACTAAAATGCAACAAAAACATAAAAGTGATCCACTAGAAAGTTAAATAGCAAAGGTTAGGCCTACCTACCTCTAACGACATGCAAAACGGTCGACTGTAGCTCCCGAAATCATCAAGTGAAAAATGGCTCCAAATGGCTCTTCACACCTCTCTAACTTGGTAAAAAACAATTGTGGTTCTTTTTCACTATTTTTCCCATTTTATAACTAAAAAGGGAATATTCATTTTTTAATTTGATTCTTTAGTGGGTTATTTACTACAGTTTGAGTTATTTTCTGTATTTAAACACTCGGTTAACTGTTTTGACCTAGTCTTTAAGCTTGCAGGTAAAGTTAGGTTCCTAATTAATACCATTTTTCGTCGTGGTGATTATCTCACAAGTATTATCAGGTATGAACAACTCATCGAGCGTTTCTTGTCATTATTTCGCTCATTAAATTCTAATTATTAATGAAACCGAGCTTACTCTTTGTTCTTTCTCATGCTCGTAAAACGATGAGAATATGTAACCGAGTTATAGTTTATCACTTTTTTGGGCTCGTTAAACTCCTACGAAAAAGGAACCCCCCGGAGTCTTTCTTTAAGCTCTTTTTAGGCTCTCTAAATACGAAATTATCACCAAGTGAACTTGATGCGTTCACGCTTGTAAAAGTATTTGAATGATCGTCTTCCTAGTGATAATTTACCCCTTTTTCGGACCAGGGGGAATTACTTACGAAAAAGGAATACTCCAGCCAATCATGACTAGAAGAGTCCTCTCTCGCATTGTTTTACCCTTTTCCGGGCGAAGAGGCTAACCTTACGAAAAAGGACTTTTGGAGTCTTCTTTAGTTCTTTGCAGACTCTCTAAATATGAAATGGCATCGAGTTTACTTTCTATGGACTCATTAAAATTCAACATTGAAGGGCACGCCATGGGATGAACCCCTCCTTTCCCAGGTTCCAAAAACATTTGGGATAGGACTCATCTATGAGATGAGCTATACCGAGCATCTGTTTACCCACCTCAAGCTTGTTAAAAAATGAGGCACTCATCAGTCATGATGGGGAAAAAGGAAAGTTTTTGTGTTACATTTTAACTGGTGGTAGTACTTAGTCGTTCTTGAACATGGCACTCATTTGCATTTACATTCAATACTTGAGTAATCTGTTTGTCTTCGATTCTTACCAATTTCATGCGTCTTGTTACTCCTTTGGATCATCCAAAGAATACTTCCACCATCAGTTGCATTAGGAGTCGGCGTCATTCTTGTCATGTCAATACTGCCAAGTCATGCCATGCCCATGTTCAAGATACATTCACCACTTATCATTTGCAGTCAGTACACCCTCTATCATGCTAGTCTACCTTGAGTCAGTATTGCATGTTACTGTACCATCTGATCTACTCCAAACATCTATTATCAAGTTTCGTGTCGATGATGGGGGATTCATCATGGCCCTCCTTCGACGGATTCATCCTCATCGACTTCAACACATCATTCGAGGACCGAATCTAGAAACTAATCGAGTACCTTGGACCTGCCTTCCTCAATGGCAGGTTACCTCACTTTCACAATGAGTTTACGTCATTGAATCTTAATTGAAATATTTCATCAAGTGTTCAACTTCAACTCATTTATTCATGCTTGGTGATATGTACTATGATACCTTGGGGATCATTGACATTAATGGTGATTTTCCTCGCACTTGTTAACGATATACATTAATGACCGGTAATCAAGTGGCTTCTACCATGTTCGACTTCAAAACATTGTAATCACATGGATAGATTCGTATCATTGCGGGTTCGACTTGAAGACCCTAGGGACATCATATTCTACCTAGATTGCGATGGAGATTGTTTAAGCTATATTACATAGATCCACTTTGTATTAGTCGTGGCTATGTTATCATCTCATCATGGATTTACGATTGTGTCTAGTAGTCATGAGTGTGTTCAGTCGGTCTTTGTTACCATGGATCTGCATTGTATTGGTCAGCAGCCATGTTGTGAGTCATACGAGACTGTGTTCTCAGAGTCAGTTGTACTGCAGTAGCATCTTCCATCCGACAAGTCCTTGCCATCCTTCTATCAAATCATTTCACCTGTCTAGTTTTATCAGCTTCATGCTTTGGGGGGCATTCTATTACACCTAAAATATTGCCATCATAAGACCTAGTGCAAATATCCCTGAAGTTTCCATGACTAGGAAATCAAACTAGAGAAGTTGTTGACCCCTTTCTAGAAGATATAGTTTGGCCAGCGCAGGTTTCTCCCTACTAACTTGTGCCCAACTAGGTTAGGCACAGGTGGTAACCTACTAGCTTGCACCGTCGTCCCATGTTATCCTTGTACAGCATGCGTCGTCCCTATCAGGCACAGGTTGTGCTAATGCAACTTGTGTTGATGTCAGTTAATGTGGATAAAGGGCATCTTCGAGCGATTTCTCGAAGGTGTATGACTTGGATCTCTATCCCTAGCTTGTATTTGAGCTGGCACTTGGTTCCCTAACCCCTTGGGAGGATCCCTTAGTCCTCTCCCACTATTTCTCAACCTATTCTATCCTCCTAGTCCTATATATATGAAACTCCTCTCCATTCCAAAGGGAGGAAGGCTATAACATCCATATGCTGGTGGAATAAGCTTGGGAGATCATCATTCATCTCCTGGAGGCACCCATTTCTCCTTAGAGGTATTGGCTTGGCTTGTTGGAGGAAGATTGCGATGTTAGGACTTGGTTGTAATCTTATCTCTTCTTTGTATTCCCACTTTTATACAGTAATACAAAACTCTTTCCATAAATGTCTTATTATTCATTGATATTTATAGTCTACTTCCTTAACCGTTTACATAGATTAATTATTGTGTAGATGTACTATTACTGCTTGTTTGTCTCTTACATGTTCTGACAGGTCTTGCAGCTACGGATCTGACGACCATGAAGCTTGGAGAGACAAAGGAGGAAAATATTTACAAATATGAGAGGTACCAATAATCCATAAATCTATCAAAACAATTATCATGTACCAATAACATACCAATATTGTGTCATGTTATTTTGCATTGAATGAGTAAATTATGTATTCTTGCTTGAATAGTTATGTCGTTAGAATGATATCACTTCATTGAAATCATAGAAATCCTGGGTGAAATGTGTTAAATGAGTATTCTTGATCCAATAAGTAGTTTATTCTCTACAATATCATATGTAAAATAAACAAATTCAAACACGCCATTCCATACACAAGACATAACAAAGAATATGAACTTTTATGTAGTATAAAAGGGTAAGCAAAAGATGTGATGAGCACCTCCATAATTTTCGTAAACATCATGTCACATGAGGGTAACCCTAGTTTCTCCTTTCAAGATAAACTAACACAAACTATAGTTTATCATAATATTGAACAAGGCCTCACTGTTCCAAGATCAAGGGGTTTCATTACTTGACCCAGTCATGCAAAAAGTGCATAGTCACTTGTTGAGCAAAACCCTAGTTTCTTAGATCAGCAAACAAGACGAACACCATGTGATGGACCCATGGGAGAGAGGTGATCCTCGTTGGAATGCATTGTCATAGACCCAACAAAGTCAATGGTTCATTGATCTGACCCATGGTCATCATTTTATGGTGAGTTGCAGGTTTCCTCCTAAATCCTTTTAGGGACACTTGGTGATTCTTTCATTAGGGCACAAAAAATGAACCAAGAAATTGGAATTGATTTATATAAGCTCTTGCATGTGTGTTTTTCCATGATTTACATGGGCACACCACCCATAGTCCCAAGGTTGAGGGGTTTTAGTACTTGACCCAATCGTGCAAAAAGTGCATAGTCACTTACTAAGAAAAACCCTAGTTCTTGAGATCAATGAACAAGATAAGCACCGAGTGATGGAACCATGGGATAAAGGTTCCCCTAGCTAGAATCCATTGTCATGGACCCAATGGAGTTGACAGTTCATTGATCCAAGCCATGGTCATCATTTTATGGTGAGTTGCAGGTCACGTCCTAAAGCCTTTCAGGGACACTTGGTGATTATGACATTAGGGCATAAAAAATAAATCGAGCATTAGAATTGAGTTTTATAAGCTCCTAAATTTATGTTTGGCAATGCTCAACATGGGATCACCACCCATAGTCCCAAGGTCGAGGGATTTCAGTATTTGACCCAATCATGCAAAAAATGCATAGTCACTTATTGAGGAAAACCCTAATTCTCGATATCAACGAACAATACGAGCATCAAGTGATGGACCCATGGGAGAGAGGTGCCCCTAGTTGGAATGCATTTTCATGGACCCAACGGAGTCGACGGTTCATCGATCCGAGACACGATCATCATTTTATGGTGAGTTGTAGGTCGTCTCCTAAAGCCTTTTAGGGACACCTAGTGATTCTGTCATTGGGGCATAAAAACTAAACCGAGCATTAGAATTGAGTTATGTAAGCTCCCGCATGTGTGTTTGGCCATGCTCAACATGGGCACATCACCCAGAGTCCCAAGGTCGATGGGTTTCAGTACTTGACCCAATCATGCAAAAAGTGCTTTAGTCACTTATTGAGAAAAACCCTAGTTTCTAAGATCGATGAACAAGATAATCATTGAGCAATGGACCCATATTAGAGAGGTTCCCCTAGTTGGAATGCATTATCATGGACCCAATCGATTTGAGGGTTTGTCGATTCGAGCCATGGTCATCATTTTATAGCGATTTGTAGGTCACCTCCTAAATCCTTTTAGGGACACTTGTGTTAATTTTTCGATAAATGTATTCAAACATTATCTAGGATCCTACTAAGAGAATAACAAGCACATCATAACATTCATAAACACAAGAGACACAGAGTTTCTTCGGGGAAAACCAAGAAGGTGAAAAACCCCGCAACTTCCTCAGAGATCGAATAAGCCACAATACAAGATCACAATGATCAAACCCAAGATAGATAACTCCAGCAGCTACTCCTCCTCCACTTGTGCGCACTCCTCTCTCAACTAATGCGAGTTGGATGAGTGAGTGAATGAGTAGAATGAGACACACTCACTCTCTATTTATACACTGACTTAACCTGCCAATAACTTAACAGGGCCGACTTCCTAAGGAAGCCTAATAACCCATCCACATGACTCAACTAGGGTCGACCCCACACCGGTGGTCTAATAACCCATCAAATATAAGTTGCGACAATTGAGACACTTACAAATACAAATGATGACACTTTTGATTGGAGGAATAATACATCTCCATCATGCATATAATAAAGTACAAGTGTAATACATAGAAGAATATCTTCCAAAGTTACAAATACATCAACACTCCCTCTTAACTGGGAAGGTATTCTCTAGACACGGGTCATCAAAACATATCGGCACAAGTCTTCAATTCTGGAGTTGGATCATCATCACTGGATCATGGAGCATCATCATCACTGCTACTATACATCGACATCTCGATCACTACGCTATCTCTCAATTCTTCTCGTCATAGCAAGTTCTACAGAGCCAACCCTTTTTCATGCTGGATGTAGGCCTAGCCTCTTGTAGGTCTTCATAATATTTGGCCATACTGTGGATCCCAAGAATAATTACATGCGTCAACAAAATCTCAAAAGAGTATACCAGGATCCTTTATGTGCCTAAGGATGATTGGCAAAATCTCCCAGGGAGCTATTACATGTGACCATCACAAAACCTTGAAAGAGCATCCCAAGACTGATTACGAGCACATAGCTCAACCTATCGGATCTCCTAGGCACTATTACATGTGGTTAGGAAAAACCTCGAAAGAGCATCCCAGGACTGATTACGAGCACGCAGCTCAACCTATCGGATCTCCCAGGGTGCTATTACATGCCATAGGAAAAAACCTCGAAAGAGAATTTGCCAGATCTCCCAGGGAGCTATTATATGCCATAGGAAAAACCTAGCAAGAGCATCTACAAGTCTCCCAGGGCGCTATTATATGTCCTCCCAAGCAAAACCTCAAAAGAGCATTTGCCAGATCTCCCAGGAAGCTATTATATGCCATAGGAAAAACCTAGCAAGAGTATCTACAAATCTCCTAGGGCTCTATTATATGCTTATCTGCACAACCTGTCCATGGCCAACCTGTAGAAAGACCTCGTAACAACATCCGAGCTCAGACTATCGGATCTCACAGGGAGCTATTATATGCTACCTGCATAACCTGTCCACATCCACGAAGTATCATCCTGATATTCATGATCATACTGATCATCATCACACAGTACATCATCCTGATGTACATCATCATCGCATGATCATCCTGATCATCATCACAGCATCGTCCTGATGCACATCATCATCGCATGATCAACCTGATCATCGTCACATCATCATCTTGATTCTCATCACACAGTACTTACATCCACAGCCATGGGAAGGATCCTCCTACCAACATGCTTGGAATGGCTCCTACAAATGTGTCCCATCACTTCTTCCTCGAAGTATCTTCTATCTGAAGAACACCAAGCCTCTCTCTGAAGTACTCAAACTTCACTCTAGCTAGTGGTTTGGTCAACACATTTGCAATCTGCTCATCAGTCGCAACATACAGGAGCTTCACTACTCCTCTCTGCACCATATCCCCGATATAGTGATATTTGATCTCAATGTGCTTCGACCTATCATGGAACACCGGGTTCTCAGACAACTTCACCCAACTCTGGTTGTCACAAAAGATACAGGTAGAATCCAACGGGAGATCAAATTAACTCAGACAGTAGCTTCCTAAGCCATATTGCCTCACAACTAGCTGAACAAGCTACGACATACTCTGCTTCGGTTGTACTTAGTGCTACACAGGATTGCTTCCTGTTAAACCAAGAGATCACACCTGATCCCATACTGAAGCAGCACCCTGAGGTGCTCTTCCTATCTGCAGCACTTCCTTCCTAATCTGAATCAACATAACCCTCCAGGTTAAACTTTTGATCCGCATCATACTTGAGCCCATAATCAATTGTACCCTTCAGGTACTTCAAAATATGCTTTACATCAATCAGGTGAACATGTCTAGGATCTGTCATAAACTGGATCAAGGTGTTCACCGCAAAGCAAATATCTGGTCTCGTGTTCATCAGGTACATCAAGGACCTAATCATCTGATGATACACTATGACATCAACCGACTCTGATGAAGCATCACTCAATAGCTTCAGGTTCGATTCCATAGGTGTGGCCATGGCCTTGCAGTCCATCGTCCTGAACCGCTTCAGGATCTCTACTGCATACTTCCCTTGTCCAAGGAAGATTCCATCTGCACTCTGCCACACCTCCATACCTAGAAAGTAGTGCATCATGTCCAAGTCCTTCATCTCGAACTTGAAAACAAGCTTCCTCTTCATGTCGAAAATCAATCTATCCTCACCTGTCACAAACAGGTCATCCACATACAATATGAGTATCACTAGATTGCCTTCCTCAACCTTGTAGTAAAGGTTGGAATCCACTTTACTCTTAGTAAAGCCTAAGCTGGATAGGAAGCTGTCTATCCTATCGTACCATGTCCTAGGAGCTTGCTTCAATCCATACAAGGCTTTGTTCAATCTGCACACATATGACTCCCTGTCATGTGTCTCAAAACCAAGTGGTTTCTCCACATACACTTCCTCTTCGACTACACCATTCAAGAAAGCTATCTTGACATCCATCTGGCGTATCTTCCATTTCATCACTGCAGCTAGGGCAAGTACTATTCTGATGGAAGTGTATCTAGCTACAAGAGCAAAGGTCTCTTGATAATCTATACCCTCTTTCTAGGAGAAGCCATGAGCTATAAATCTTGCCTTGTATTTCTCTATGCTACCATCTGCAACATGCTTGATCTTATAGATCCACTTGGAAGTCACAACAGACTTCCCTTTGGTCTTGGGACCACATCCCAAACATCATTCTTCATGATCGATTGGTATTCCTTGATCATGGCATTCTTCCATTACTGCATCCCTGATCCTGGGAACTTCAGATTCTTCAATATCTTCAATAGATAGTTTTCTTTGCTGGAACAAATGTTGCAGTCCTTCTTTTGTAGGTGATTGTACACGATCTTTCCTACAAGTCAAATTCAATTGCATGATTAGAAACTTCTCATATTTTATAGAACAAATTCTTGCACATAAAGGCATATGTCATACAGTCATGCAATTATCTTAGCCAATGCTTCAATACAACATTCACTCATATCCCATATTCATATGGTAACTTTCTAGATGCCTTCCATCTCTACCAGAACATTGTTAAGAGTTTTCACTACTCCCAACATGTCAGCAAAGAGAATTCATTCTAGATAAATAGCAATGGAATGTTGTATAGTGCCATAGGCCACTTACCCATCACATGCATATCAGTAGTATACTGTTCATTAATGCAATTATTCTAATATGCATAATACACAACCTAAGTCTAGGAACATAAGTATATACATCATTGAACAATATTATTTAAACAATCATATATACAAGAAATGACAATTCAAATACTTATCTTTGTTTGTTTGTTGGGTGGACTCCCTCTCAATATTTTCTTCCTTCCTGCAACTCCATTCTCATGTGGATTTTAAGGAGTGGTCAACTCCCTCTTAATCCCTGAATCACTGCATAACTTCTTGAAGTCTTCTGAAGTGAATTCTCCACCATTGTCGGATCTAAAAGTCTTGATATTCTTTTCAGTGTGGTTTTTTATCAAGGCTTTGAATTCCTTGAATTTGCTGAATACTTCATCTTTGTTCTTCAAGAAACAAATCCAAGTCTTCCTAGAGAAATCATCAATGAAAGAAACATAATATACATACCCACTTTGAGAACTGGATGACATTGGATCGCATACATTGGAGTGGATAATTTCCAAGATTCCTTATGCCTTGCTTTCACTGCTTGGAAATGCCTTCTTTGTGTTCTTTCCTTTTGCACATCCTTTGCAAACACCTTCATGCTTTGATTGGATTTTAGGAAGACCTTCTACCACCTTGCTTGCAATTGGTAGTGCCCTATAATGCACATGAGCAAGCCTTCTATGCCAAAGTGCACTTGGCTCCATGGATTTATGAACCATGGCATGTTCAGGTTGTCCCTTCAATTTGTACAATCCTCCCTCTTGCTCTCCAATCACTATTGCATCATCAATGGTCTTACCTTTAGGTGACATAAGTACTTGGCCATCCACAAATGCAACTCTCATCCCTTTTGCATCCAAATATGATATGGAGAGAAGGTTCTTCTTGAGTCCAGGTACATATAGAACATCTTGCATCTTCAAAGACTTCCCAGAGTCTAACTTGTAGGAGGATTCACCACTTCCTTTTATGGGGTATTGATAGTCATCCCCAATTTTCACCTTATGAGGTGACTCATGTTCAGATAGATCTATAAGAGATTCTTTGAATCCCGTCATATGTTTAGAAGCCCCACTATCAATAAGCCAATCATTACACCCATGTGTAACAGTACCTGTGAGAGTAGAGATTAAAACATATTCATCGTCACTTGAAGAATATTCACTTTCTTCTCTAGCCTTCTTCCTGGGAGGCTCATCATCCTCAGCAGCATGAGCATGATATCTCTTCTTGTTCTTCTTCTTCTTGTTATTGTTGAATTCTCCTTTGTTCTTTGGACAATCTCAGGCAAAGTGTCCCTTCTCATGACATGTGAAGCATCTACCATGAGAGGTGTCTTTCTTAAAGTTTCCCCTTTGATGATGGTGATAATATTTCCTGGTATTAGGCTTCTACTTCTAGAACTTACTTCTTCTGGTGTGAGAAGTGAGAGCTTGGTCTTCACTTCCCATCTTTTCTTCTCGGGCCACAAGTCTAGCTTCTTCTTGTGAACATTCCTCCCATAGTCTATTGAAGGAGATCAACTTCCTTCTTGCACAAATACCTTGGATGAAGGAGTTCCATGACCTAGGTAGGCCATTCAAAGTGGTCATGACAATTTCTACATTCTCCACTACTTCATCCACAGCTTCAAGTTTTTCCTTGATTTGAGAGACCTTAGTGAAGTAGGATTGGATGGTCTCTCCATTCTGGAACTTTACCCCTTTCAATTGATCCCGTAGAGTCAACTTCCGATTTATATTCTTTCCTTCAAACAACTTGGTCAAAGAGGCAAAAATATCCTTAGGTGTCTTTAGGGAAGACACATGGGGAATGAGATGGTCTTTTATATAATCAGCAATGATTCTCTTGGCCTTGACCAAGTCCTCCTTGTGTAAGGCCTTAGCCTCATATCCCTCTAGAACTGGAACCTCTTACTTTATGTAGATGTCCAATTCATTCTCTTCTAGGATTAACCCAATCCTATAATTCCATGCTCGAAAGTTATCAGCTCCTTCAAGCTTACCCTCAAGCTTGGTGTGGTGAGACATCTTAAAGAGTACTTCAAATGGAAATTGAAAGTTTTAGGTCTTACCACTTGATTTGCTGAAAAATGGATCTGGATCTGGAGCTGGATTAGGGTTTGTCAGAGAAACCCTAAAAATTCAAACTTTGAATTCCAAACTTTTGAATGGATGGAAAGATGCACCTTGCTGAGCTGATCAAGATAGTATACTTCAATTTTGAAATCTGCAAAATTTGACCCCTCAAAATTTCCTTTGAAACTTTCGGATTTCCTGGACAAGATCCTGAACTAGGATTTGATATTGCTCGAGGTTCTACCCAGCCAAAAAGTTTGATCTTGTGCTCTAAACTTCTATTTTTTTGAGGAGCATCCAACCATGGTCACAGATTCCAAAAATTTCAACTTTTGTAGAAACCCTTATTTTCCACCCTTCCAAGCAAATTCCCGATTTAGGGTTTGATGAAGCCCATCCTTCTTCCCAACCAAAAAGTTTGATCTGGGTCTCTAAACTTTGATTTTATTGAGGGGCATCCACCCGTGGTCTCGGATTCCAAAAATTCCAACTTTCTCTGAAACCCTAATTTCCCGCAGCAGTGACGGGCCAAAAACTGAAAGTGCTCAGAATTGAATTCTGTCTCGACAGAAAGATGCGCCCTTCCAAGGAGAGTCATCCTAGCCTCTTGATTTTGATGATTTGAGGAGAGAAACCCAAATATTAAGAATCCCTAGCTTCTGTAGCTGCACAGTGTCTTCTTCTTAGCACGGCTCTGATACCATGTTAATTTTTCGATAAATGTATTCAAACATTATCTAGGATCCTACTAAGAGAATAGCAAGCACAACATAACATTCATAAAAACAAGAGACACATAGTTTCCTCGGGGAAAACCAAGAAGGTGAAAAACCTCGCAACTTCCTCAAAGATATAATAAGCCACAATACAAGATCACAATGATCAAACCCAAGATAGATAACTCCAGCAACTACTCCTCCTCCACTTGTGCACGCTCCTCTCTCAACTAATGCGAGTTTGATGAGTGAGCGAATGAGTAGAATGAGACACACTCACTCTCTATTTATACACTGACTTGACTTGCCAATAACTTAACATGGCTGACTTCCTAAGGAAACCTAATAACCCATCCACATGACTCAACTAGGGCCGACCCCGCACCAATGGTTTAATAACCCATCAAATATAAGTTACGACACTTGCAACACTTGCGACACTTACAAATACAAATGACAACACTTCTGATTGGAGGAATAATACATCTCCATCATGCATATAATAAAGTACAAGTGTAATACATAGAAGAATATCTTTCGAAGTTACAAATACATCAACAACTTGGTGATTCTATCATTAGGGAATAAAAACTAAACTAGTCATCGGAATTGATTTTCGTAAGCTCCTACATGTGTGTTTGTCCATGCTTGACATGGGAAAACCACCCAGTCCTAAGTTCGATGGTTTTTAGTACTTGAACCAATCATGCAAAAATTGCACTGTCACTTACTAAGTAAAACCCTAGTTCCCGAGATCAATGAACAAGACGAGCACCGAGTGACGAAATGATAGGAGAGAGGTGCCCCTAGTTGAATTGAATTTTCATGGACCCAACAGAGTCAATGATTCATCAATCCAATCCACTTTCATCATTTTATGACGAGTTGCAGGTCGCCTCATAAATCCTTTCAGGGACACTTGGTGATTTTTTCATTAGGGCATAAAAACTTAGTCATACATCAGAATTGAGTTATGTAAGCTCCTGCATGTGTGTTTGGTGATGCTTGACATGGGAACACCACTCATAGTCCAAGTTTTGAGGGGTTTTAGTGCTTGACCCAATCATTTAAAAAGTGCATAGTCTCTTAGGGAGTTGTCAGAATATTTCAACGATGGGATACCATAAATCATGCTTCAAAAAACCATTGTGGACATGTCATAAGTTGTTTTAGGTTATTTATATGTTTTGTCTCATATCATGTTCTAAGAGTAGTAGTATGACTACACCCAGTCTCAAATATGAAAGTAATTGTAAATCCCATGAGAATAAATTAGGGTAAGAAGCATATGAGAAACATCAGGTTCTTGAATTTATAGAAGCTTGTCCACTATGTCTCTATTTTTCCTGAGAGTTTTGCACAATGTAGTGACAATTCATAGCTATAAATGGTGTTCCTATTGGTCTAGGAAGAGGCAAAATCGACCAGTACAACATATTAGTGAACTCAATAACTAATTCATTGTTGTTGCAATAGATGCAACCAAATTAGTAGAAGCATGGAAGTGATTTGACCACCTTGACCACTAAAATAATGTATTAGTCAAATATGGTGGGAAATTCATAATTACATGTCAATTAACATTTATATTCCTCCATATGAATATGAATGTACCTCCTTACACTATTCATGGGCTCAATAATGTATTGTTCTACTATGTTTTAAGACTACTACAGTATAGTATAATATTCTTACACTAAGGTGTCTCAATGCGTTTTTCCTCTTTCAACTCATAAATGATACCACTACAATTGATACATGCCTCAATTCCATGATTGTAATAAAAGAACAAACATGAATTTTGTGTTGCAAACACCTTTATATGGACATGCACACATTATCATTTCAAGCTTCCCGTTGCAAATCTCAACATGTTCTCAACTTGCAGGATCTCACGGATGCAAAATTAGAATTTCCTTTTAAGTCTACCTATAAATAAAAAAACTTTGTCAAAATAATCCAAAATACCTTGTATACTTTTGATTGGAATCTTTGTAAAATAGAGATTGAAATAGCGTATTAGTTGAGGAAAAATTATATGTAGGAAAGAATAAAGGATCACTGATGTAGGCACATATATAACAAAAAGATGACAAACCATGACCTTGTTAAGTGGAGCACACATTTGTTATTTGCATTAACTCTTCCAATCTAATGTAGTAATAATCCTTCCACATATATTACAATTATGTGATAATGTCCACTATTTGCAAATCTATTTACACCTAAATGTTGTTCCAATTTCAACTTGATAATATGATGTAAAAGATGCAATGAGGGAATTTTATTGAATATAAAGTAGGGAATGTTTTTGTTAATTCTTTGATTCCATTAGATTCATTGGTTCACTTTGTCACCAATATTTTGCATATATATAGCTTCATTTTAATTGTATTCAATTCTACATATCCTATAATTATCCTAGGCATACCTAAGATTGGTGCATTTAACACTACAACAATTGTATGTGAAGTTGTAGGCCTTTCCATATCCCATACAATTGTAGTAGTATGTCATTACATTCACACAATAGTTTTTGTAGAAAATGACTCCACATGAGATATTGCATTGGCATGGGATGTCATGCATAGGGGTCTCATATAGACCCTTTCCTCACACCAAAAACATTATCCATGTTAGTGTTTTGGAACACTCTTTTTCTTCCTTTGAGATCCTACTTAGCTTAACTATTTCCCATTTGGTGCCAAACCACTATTGTTAACAATTTTAAATGCATTATGCTTTGTACTTTACCTTTTCCATGATATATTTAATCAATTTACTCATTATACACAAATATGAAAGGTGTATTTTCCTTGGAATCATTGTGTTCATTAAGGACTTAGGTGAAAAAAAATTCACTTAGATTCCTTAGAAGTATGACCTTTAAAATTAGGGCCACAAGCAATAAGAACATATATCCTAGCCTATAAACCCCAAGAATTCAAAAGAACCAAGTTGTTTTCACTTTATGAGATACTTATGATGCACCTAAGCATATGAGTATCTAGATACAATAAAAAAAATAGATTGTACATTATCAAGATAAATCACATGGTTTTAGGGCTACAACATCTGGGCCATGGGATCATGGGAGATAGTGATAGTGACAATGGGCATGATGGCTACGATGGGTGAAAATGGGCATGAGGATGAGGATGGTGATGGTGACAATGAGACAATGTGACAATGAGGATGGTTATGGTGACAATGAGCATGAGGATATTGATGGTGGATGACAGATGATTGATGAGGAGGATGAGTATGGATGACAATATTAAGGTGTACTTAGATGAGACAAAAAAACAAAGACAACAAATCCTACATGAAGCTTGTGCAATTTATCAAGTTGTTTATGAATATGAAAAATTGAACCATACTTGAAACAGATGTGATTTTGCTTGACAAGCAATAGGAGAGGCAATTTCTAAGAGGTATAGTCTCAACTAACAAAAATGACCTATTCTTGTTTCAACTATGGAGACAAAGAGGATGAGAATGATGGTCGATGATAGATGATGGATGGGGAGGATGATGGTGACAACATGAGCATGATGATGTTGAGGCAAGATGGTGATGGTGATGGTGAAAATGGGCATGGTGATGGTGATGATGGGCATGGTGATGATGAAACATGATGGTGATGGTGAAAATTAGCATGGATATGGTGATAGTGACAATGAGGACGAGGATGATGGTGGATGACATATGATGGATGATGAGGATGATGGTGACAGCGTGAACATGAGGATGATGAGGCATGATGGTGACAATGGGCATGGTGATGATGAAACATGATGGTGATGGTGAAAATGAGCATGGGGATGGTGATGGTGAAGCATGATGGTGATGGTGACAATGGGGATGAGGATGATGGCAGATGCTAGATGATGGATGATGAGGATGATGGTGATAGCATGATCATGAGGATGGACGAAAATGATCCGGGTCGTGTCCAGGAAGCATGAGGGGGGACAATAGTTCGACTGAATGTGTCGGCTCTGTTATGGAGGAAGATTAAGAAACATAATGAGCAAAAGAAGGATTACACTACATAGATAAACACAATATGCGCAGAAAATATGCAGAAATGCGAACTGTTCTTCTTATTAGATGTAAACAAGTAAAATTCATGTATGTTACAATATTATACATGCTTATATAGATTTCTGAGACGCTTGGGTTCCTGCCCGTTACGTTCAGTTACAAAGAAGAAGTTAGAGAGGTTTCAATAGTTCAACCGTTACAGTCGACTGGAAGACAGAGAGACAGTCTGTCAAAGTTCGATAGCCGCTGGTCACATGTCGACGTTGCTTGTCAATGTCGCAAACCGTGAGGTTGCTGAACATGTCGAAGGTGCGGAGTGTGTCGCAGTATGTCGAAGTCGAGACTTGTTGGATTAAATACCGATCTAGAGGTTTCCAATGTAGACCCAGGTTCTTCACGGTTTCAAGGAACCAACAAAACCCCTTCTCACTGGCCCTTTCAACAACAGCCTGTGAACAGGATGAGGTCTCACCCGAGGTGTAGCTATGGGGGAACTGAGGAATCAAGTTTCCTCAGCAGTGTGATGAGTTGTTCGGACAGGACTACTGCGTAGTGCACTTCGGATCTCACGCTGCGGGATGAATACTCCACGATGATAGACTGCGTCGTGGTCATCGCTTCTACAAGCTAAGGTGCTTGGACAACCAATGCATCTACGGACTACGCAGTTCAGACAGGATGCAATAATAGGACAGAACAACTGACTTATATGCTTCCTCTACGAACTTAATTGATATTGATGACTTTACTTAGAGTTTATTCATTCATCTACTGCCTTAGATGATTAGCCGTATAACCAATGTGAATAGATGAAACACACAATGTTGTGCCCTCCTGGTGCTGTTTCAAGGAACCAACAAAACCCCTTCTCACCGACCCTTTCGGCAACAACCTGCGAACAGGCTGAGGTCTCACTCGAGGTGTAGCTATGGGGGCATTGCGGAATCAGGTTTCCACAGCAATGTGATGAGTTGTTTGAACAGATCTACTACGCAGCGCACTGTGGAGCTTGTGTTGCGGGCTGAACACTGCGCAATGACAGCATGCGTCGCGGTCCTCACTTCTACAATCTAGAATACTGGCGCAACCAGCGCATCCAAGGATTGTGCAGTCTGGGTAGAATTCACTCGACAGGACATTGCAATTGATTTATGCACTTCCTCTTCGGGCTTAACCGATATTGATGACTTTACTCAATATTTATCCATTCATCTACTGCCTTAGATTATTATCCTTATAACTGATGTAAATAGACGAAACACACAATGTTGCGCACTACCGGTGCTGCGCATCAAAAGAGTTACCAAACCCGAACTCTACATACATATGTGATTATTCAATGAACTGATACTTTCACAGACTTAAAATACTGCGCATTCATCGTTCATCCATACATGTAAAATTTAACATATTATTCCCATCCTTCTCCTATGGCGAATACATATAAAAGTATTAACATAACAACTGATAAATGAGAATTCAAGCATTCATTGTAAGCAAACAGACAAGTGTAAAACACATAATCAATCACACTGCACAAGATTTAATGTGGTTCACCCCTAGGATGGGAGCTACATCCACAAGAACTGTTGTTGTATTAGTATTTGGGAAGGGTACAATAGTTCTTGTCTGTGCACTTGGCTGCAGACTCTCTTCTCTCTCGATAGGCCTCTGCACACACAACTTCCAAAGCCTTTACAATGGCAATCAAAATAGGTCTTGCTCAAAATGTTACAATAAGATACAAGCCCAACTCTAGAGATTAACCCTTTACCATACAAAATATGCCTTATTTATAGATCATGCTCGTAGGTCATGTCTTTACAATTCGCAAGAAAAAACCCTTAGGTTTACAAAACTGTCACGGTTTTCAGGCAACCAGACTGCTGGTTTCCGGTAGCGAATCTTCCATCGTGACTGCCTTCAACGCATGCTCACGTCGCTATCAGCCTCCCTATCATGCGCACGCCAACAAGTCGCTTTCACCGAGTCGTTCTTCCTCTAATGGTCTTGTGCGACTGGTTCAGGTAGTGGTTCTTTCACATGTGCGACCAGTCGCTTTCCTTGCGCATTGCTCCTTACCCGTCGCCTGGAAATCATGGAGCATCTTTACCAAAAATAGACCACCACTGGTCTAACCGGAATATGTGTTGTCTTCCATCCAACACTCTGCTTTGTCGGATCTCCGTAGACTGGACACTCGCAACGCTGTATCCTCATAGCACTGTACTTCGCAGTTCTTCCGACATTGCGCTGCACACAACTTCGCAGCATCCCAAAAATAGACTTGTCAAAAAGCCTTCAACTGAACTGTGCTTAGCTCCGTAGTTCCAAAATCTGACATACACAAAAATGCCCCACTTGGGCCAGGCCCAACAAGACTCGTCGGAGTTGTGTCGATGTCGATGACTTGTCGCGGTAAGAGGTTAGCATTCGACACAAATTCCAATTATGATGCGGATTAGACCTCCTTCCTTAAGAAACAATGGACCCCATTGTTTGCTCACGAAGGTGAGGAAAATTGTCAGTTAATTTAGTAACAGAGTACCACTTTCCTTGAGATGGGATCTGGCCATCCTTGGAAACCTGAAACAAGGGAATTGTGTTCGTCCTTGTATGGTGTACTTGTCGTCCCACAATGGTGTTGCAAGGAAGAGGCTCCTGAACATTTGGATGGATGTCTTCGGGTTCTGATGTCTGCAAGTCATTTTGTTGCAACAAGGGTGCATGGTATGGTCGAAGTAGATCCACATTGAATATTGGATGCATACCCAGGCATGCAGGAATGTCGAGCTGGAAAGTGTTTTTTCCAATCTGTCGAAGAATACTATACGGACCATATCACAAAGGCTTGAGCTTCTTGAATGGGCCTGTGAAGCGCTCCTTCTTGAGATGTAACCACACCTTATCCCCAATTTGGAATGAATGAGGAATACGATGCTCCTCGTGTCAAGCCTTAGCTTTCTCGCTTGATCTGTGCAACATTTCTTGTGCTTGATTCTGTATGTCGCATATCTGATCTCTGAACTTGACTGCTTTATCAACTTCTCACTGGATATAGTTGGCGTCGCTTGGCTGTGTCGAGGAGCTGATCAAGTCTATAGGCGCTGAGGAACAGATCTCAAATGGACTTTGTACTATAGAGCTGTGCTGATCACGATTGTAGCTGTGCTGGATGTATGGAATACTTTCATCCCATGTGCATCGATGTTGGTGATTGTACATGCGAAGTAGTTGCACAACCAAGTGATTCACAACTTTCGTCTGTTCGTCGGTCTGAGGATGGAAAAATGTCGACAATGAGAGTCGTGTGTCTAGCAGTTTCCAGAGTGTCTTCCAAAATATGCTAACGAATTTGGCATCTCGGTCGAAAATAATGGTTGTGGGTAAACCAAAGTGTTTCCAAACATGTGTAAAGAAGAGAAGAGTAGTCTATTGCGCTGTCGTGGTCTTCTTACATGGTATGAGAATGTCCATCTTGGAAAATCGGTCGACTACTACTAAGATCATGTCATGCTAATGTTTGGTAGTAGGATAACCCATCAAGTAGTCCATAGAAATAGATTCCCATGGTCGACTAGGAACTAGTAGTGGTGTATACAATCCCTGTTGTCGATTAGGTGGCTTAGCAATGGCACAAACCACGCATGATCGAATGTACTTGTTAACGTAAGATTTAAGTGTAGGCCAAAAGAAATACTTCTACAGAATAGCAAGTGTCTTTGCTACTCCAAAGTGTCCTGCAGTCTTGCTGTAGTGTGCGTCCCAAATCAGTTGTTTGCGGTGCTCACCTGTCGGTACACAAAGTTGTCCAAGCTTGTATAGCAAGGTGTCTCTCAGGAAATAGTTGGAGTCTGAGGTCATCGAATTGTTATTTTGTAACTGTCGGTAGACTGCTAAGAATTCATTGTCGTCCTCATATAACTGTGGCCAAGTGGTCATGTAATATCCATGCATACTCATCACTATCAAAAGGAGAGAAATGGGTGTTCGACTGAGGAAATCGGCGGTGGCATTAGCTTTAGCTTTCCGATACTTAATCACCAACTGGAATTTTTGTAGGTAATTAATCCACTTGAGTTGTCGGTTTGTATGCAACTTTGATTATGTCGGAGCGAATTGTAGAGGCTTGTGATCAGTGAGAATGATCGTTTCCTTGCTAAGGATGTAATGCCTCCATTGCTTGAGAGCTTGCACAATGGCGTACAGTTCCTTTTTTGTACTTTGAGTATCTTCTAACTGTGTCATTAAAAGTCTCAGAATGAAAAGCGACTAGGTGACCAGACTGAGTGATCACTACGTCCGTCTCAATCTCAAAGGGCTGATGTAAATCAGGTAACACAAGTACTGGTGCAGTGAAGAGCCTGTGTTTGAGTTGTTCAAAATATGCTTGTTGTGTTGCTATCCACTGGAAGACAGTTTTCCCATTTCCCTTTGTCAACTGATTCAAGGGCCAGATTATGTGACTGAAGCTGAGTATGAATCGTCGATAGAAATTCTCCAAACCAAGAAAACTTCTTAGTTCTTGAATGCTTCTAGGAATGGGCCAATATTTGAGGATCTGTACTTTTTTTGGGTCAACGTGAATGCCTACACAGCCAATTACATACCCCAAATATTTGATGCTGGTCATCGCAAAAGAGAACTTGTCCATGTTCAGATAAAGTCGATGTTGCTGGAGAGTGTCGAGGACTTGTCGAAGATGTCCGACATGTTCTTCCCATGATTGACTGAAAATCAGTATATCGTCGAGATAGACAATAACCCATTTTCTGATGAAAGGTCGAAGAAGGTTATCCATATGTCGCATGACGGTTGCAGGTGCGTTGGTCAAGCCGAAAGGCATGAATAACCATTCAAACAATCCTTCCTTGTTTTTGAAATCATTTTTCCACACATCTGAGGGCTTGATTGGAATCTGATGGTATCCCGACTTGAGGTCAAGCTTAGTAAAGAATTTAGCACCTCTCAGACAGTCGATGAGCTTGTCTATCCATGGCAGAGGGTAGCCATTCTTTACCGATATGTTGTTGAGAGCTTTGTATTCGATGCACATATGCCAAGTCCCATCTTTCTTTGAAACTAGGACGACTAGACTTCCACAAGGAGAGGAGTTTGGGTCGGATAGAAAGTTTGTCAATTAATTATTGGATTTTTTGCGAATCTCTTCATTTTCGAGAATGGATCTTCTGTAAACAAATGCATTAGGAAAAGAAGAACCAGGAACAAGTTCAATGGAGTGTTTTACCTGACAATGTTGAGGTACTCCGTCTGGAGCTTGAAAGAGGTTCTGGTACTCATCGAGAATACGATCAAATTGATGCTTTTGTCGGGAGCTGCATGGGTCGGTGACTCGACTCATTGCTGCAGTATTTTGAGAATGTTGCGGCTCGATCATGATTAATGCAAACTTCTGAGCATGATTGATGAGTTTCTTTGTTTGTTTGGAAGACATCAATGCAACCATCGGTGTAGGTTGACGCTCTGGTATGTTGAACCATCGATTTCAGATTCTGACAATCACCTTCTGAGGCCGTGACTGATAACTTCCATGTCTATCCCAGAGGTAAGGTTTCCCAAACAGGGCGTCGGCTACAGAGAGTGGTTCCACGTCGTAGAGTACTTTATCTTCAAAAGGATTTATAAAGTAGGAAGGCTTGCATTGTCGAGCGATCCAAAGTTCTTTTCCATCCTTCATCCAACCGATGTTGTAAGGTTGAGGATGTGGAGTGGTAACAAGACCTAGTTTCTTCACGATATCTTCATAAACAAAGTTCTTATGGATCCCGTTGTCCACAATCATATGCAATGGGTTGTTTTGGACCCATATCCATGTATGGAAGGGGCACTCTCGTTCCTCCTCCTCATTGATAGTCGGGGCTGCTGGAGTGGTCGAGGTCAAAACGGTCGTAGTGTCTGGATCAGATTCTTCCATTGTATTGTCGAACGCATCAGAGGTCGACACTTTCGTCAAAAATGTCTTCCAAGCTTTTCATTCAAACGTATCATGCCAAGATGAGTGGTTGTAATCGCACCATTTTCCGGTCGACGGTTGTTTTCTACGTTCCCTCTTGTGAAAAGGATTTTTTCCATGGTCTGGCTTTGGTAGTGTCGGCTGAGAAGATTTCGACTTGTTGAAGTCGGCTGGTGCCTTCTTGTTGGGTGGTCGTCCTGATGTCGTCTTTGTCGCGAAGTGTGCTTTCCCTTTTTGCTTGATTTCCATTTTGCTAGTGTAGTGGAATGCATCCGCAAGCATAGTGACAGTCATAAGTGATTTCCATTCAAGCATGGTTGAAGTGTGTCTTCCCATGGCTGCGATATAAGTGTTGTGCCATTCCTAGCATGGTTGAAGTGTGTCTTCCATGGCTATGGATATAAGTGCGATTCCATTCTCGCATGGTTGAAGTGTGTCTTCCCATGGCGTAGATATAAGTGCCGAGCCTTTCACAGATGGTTGAAGTGTGTCTTCCCATGCCGGTGAATGTAAGTGCTATGTGATGTGCATCTAGGTTGTGCTTCGTGAACGATGCTATGATCAGTATGATCAAGAGTATCAGGATGATACTCTGTGGCTATGGACAAGTTGTGCTAGGGAGGACATGTAAGACCTGGGAGATCCGATAGGTTGGGCTGTGTGCCCGTAATAAGTCCTAGGATGCTCTTTCGAGGGTTTGTCCTATGGCATGTAATGTGACCTGGGAGATCCGATAGGTTGGGCTGTGTGCCCGTAATAAGTCCTGGGATGCTCTTGCGAGGGTTTGTGACGCACGTAATAAGTCCTGAGGATTCCACAATATGGCCAGTGATGATGAAGACCTGCAGGTGGTGGGCCTACATCTAGTATGAAACAGGATTGGCTATGTAGAACTTCCTATGACGAGTAGTTTAGAGATTGATTGAGATAGCAGCAACAGTGACGATGATAATGATTCGATGTCAATGATCCAGTGACGATGATCTAGAGAAGAAGACTTGTGCTAGAAGACCTGTGTCGAGAAATACCTTCCTAGTTAAGAGGGAGTGTTGATGTAATTGTAACTTCGGAATATATTTCACCTATGTATATTGTATTCCTATAGAGATGTTATTATTCCTCTATACGGAAGTGTTTATATTCCTACAGAGATGTTATTATTCCTTTATACGGAAGTGTCGTCATTTATATTGTAAGTGTCGTAACTTATACTTGATGGGTTATTAGACCACCTTAATGGGGTCAGCCCTGTATGAGTCATGTGGGTAAAAGGGTTATTAGACCACCCTATTGGGGGTCGGCCCTGTCAGCATTATGTTATGTGGTTAAGTTAATGCCAACCTAGTAAAGGTTATTAGGCAAGTCAAGTCAAGTATAAATAGAGTGCGGGAGGCAATATTTAATCATTCACTTTCTCACTCATACTCTCATTGGAGAGTGGCGCACTAGTGGAGGAGGAGAAGCTGCTGCTAGGAGACTATCTCTTATGCTTGGGTTTTATATCATTGCTCTATCTATCTCTGAGGAAGTTATTGGGGTTTTTCACCTTTATGGTTTTCCCCAAGGAAACTCCGTGTGTCTATTGTCTCATGTGATTGTGTGTTGTGATTGATATGCTTGATATGCTTGATATGCTGTACATGTTATTCTCTCAGTAAAGATCCTAGAGTATGTTGAATTAATGCTAAATAATTAACATGGTATCAAAGCTAACCTGAGAAGAAGACACTGTGCAGTTGCAGAAGCTAGGGCTTCTTGTTTTTGGATTTGTCTCCACAGATTTTGGAAAGGCAGTAGGGTAGATTGACTCTCCTCAACAAGGCGCATCTTTCTGTCCAATCATAATTCAATTATGGGCACTTTCATTTTTGGCCCTAAAAATTAGGGTTTCTACAAAAATAGGAATTTCTGAAATCTGAGACCATGGTTGGACGCTCCTTGGCAAAATCAAAGTTTAGAGCTTTGGATTGAACTTTTTGGTTGGGTGAAGCTTCGGGAAAATCAAACCCTAGTTTGGGGTCCTGTCTAGTGAAGCCGAATATTAGGGCTTCTGCAAAAGTTGGAATTTCTGAAATCTGAGACCATGGCTGGAAGCGCCTATAAAAAATCAAAGTTTAGAGCTTTGGATCGAACTTTTTGGTTGGGTGAAGCTCCGGGAAAATCAAACCCTAGTTTGGGGTCCTGTCTAGTGAAGCCAGAAATTAGGGCTTCTGCAAAAGTTGGAATTTCTAAAATCTGAGACCATGGCTGGAAGCTCCTCTAAAAATTGAAGTTTAGAGCTTTGGATCGAACTTTTTGGTTGGGTGAAGCTCTGGGAAAATCAAACCCTAGTTTGGGGTCTTGTTCAGTGAAGCCGAAAATTAGGGCTTCTGCAAAAGTTGGAATTTCTGAAATCTGAGACCATGGCTGGAAGCTCCTCTGAAAAATCGAAGTTTAGAGATCAAGATCGAACTTTTTGGATGGATGAAGCTCCGGGAAAACCAAACCCTAATTCAGGGTCCTCCCTAGTGAATCCAGAAGTTTGAAAAGTAAATTTGAGGGGTGAAACTTTGCAGTTTTCAAATTCTGAGTATACCAACTTGATCAGCTCATCAAGGCACATCTTTCTATCTTTTTAGAAGTTTGAAATTCAAAGTTTGAATTTTTAGGGTTTCTCTAACAAACCCTAATCTAGCTCCAGATCCATATTTCTACAAATCAAGTGGTAAGACCTAAATCTTTTCTATTTAATTTGAAGTTTTCACCACACCAAGCTTGAGGATAAGCTTGAAGGGGCTGATAACTTCCGAGCATGGAAGTATAGGATTGGGTTAATTCTAGAAGAGAGTGAGTTGGACACCTACATAAGTGAAGGGGTTCCTGTCCCAGAGGGAGAAGAGACTAAGGCCTCACACAAGAGGAACTTAGTCAAGGCTAAAAGGATCATTGTTGATTCTATCAAAAACCATCTCATGCCACATGTGTCATCTCTGAAGACACCTAAGGAGATGTTTGATTCCTTGACCAAACTATTTGAAGGGAAGAATATAAATCGGAATATGACCTTGAGGAATCAATTGAAGAATATCAAGTTCCAGAATGAAGAGACTATGCAGTCCTATTTCTCAAGGGTCTCCCAAATAAAAGAACAACCTGAAGCTGTGGGAGAAGTTATAGAGAATGGAGAAGTGGTAATGACCACTCTTAATGGCCTTCCTAGGTCATGGGATTCCTTCATCCAAGGAATTTGTGCTAGGAAGAAACTTATCTCTTTTAGTAAGCTGTGGGAAGAATACTCACAGGAAGAAGCTCGGATTGTAGCTCGAGAAGAAAAGATGGGGAATGAAGATCAAGCTCTCATAGCACATACCAAGAAGAGGACACTTTTCCTTAGATTGTCCTAAGAACAACAGGAATGTAATGTCCCCATTTTGATCCCCTTTGTATAAAATCGTAAATGATGTAAATATTGTAATTTATTCATGGTGAGGAGCTCAAGGCCAAGGCCCCACCATTGATTTAGTGGTTCATGTATCGGCGATTAAAGAAACAAATGCCTATGGCTCTTGTGCTAGATATGCACAATGTAAATTAAGACATCATGTAAATACGAAATTTAATGAAAAACCAACAACTGGCTATGCTATGCAACAAAGAGATGGGGGCATGATTCTACAAGGAAAAGGGAGGGAAATTATTCAAACCCTTGAGCCAATGGTATCAATCCATGTGTCAATGGGGAAACCCATAAACCACCAACTACCCATTTTGTCTCATGCACCCAATCATTTAATTCTTCCAAGAAATTGGTTAAGGCAGTTAATGCCTTGGAAATGAAGAAGTATGGCAGCCAATTTCGTGCATGGGCAAGCCATCAACCTGGAATTTTGTGTTTTTGCTTGTTGGGCAAGAAAACCCCCACGAAATGCTTCCTAAGGCAAGTATTCATGCATTACATCCTTCCTCTCACGCAGACTGAGCTCACTGGAAGTTCTCCTTACGTTTTTCACCATAACCCTGCGTTTTTCCATGCCCAGGAACTCGTTTTTGGTATTTTGCAGCAGCTGGGGAAGGAGGGACACGATTTTGGACTGAGGGAGGGTCATTTTTTCCCTTGGGGCGTTTTTCTAGAATGGGTTGCTCTCCTAGTCGAATTTTTCTAGTTGCCATTTCGTTTTGAGTCTACCCACGTTTTTCTGAAGCTCAGGGAACCCCATCTCGTGCATTCCCCTGTTGGAAACGTTTTCTCATGCTCAGCAAGTGTAGTTTTGCTGCTATGAGCATCCTTGTGTGATTTGAACCTGTAAGCAAGAAATTGGAATGGTAGTGGACAGAATTGGCTTGATAAACCTAGTGTAGGGAGTAACCTCTCAAGAAGATCAAGAGGGATGGCTACTTTTCTATGCACATCCGGAGAGCACTAGAAAGGAAGGTATGGCTTGAGGGACTGTGTGGCAGTGAAGAGAATACTTCCTTGTGTTGGGTGTGTAGGCATTGTGAGTGCCAAGCTGAATAGATCTGGGGGAGGTACCCATAGCTATGTGGTTGAGCTCACTAGCTTAGCAATTCTTCCCTTCCATGTCCTAGCATCCTGATAAACCCAATTGTAGATTGGCTTGGCTCATCTTGGTGTATGCTTGGCTATGTGTGAGTCTGCTGTTCCCTGGTTCCTTATAGAGATCATGCCCAGCTCGGGGGTGGCAGTGGTGCTGATAGATTGAGGAGCACACTAGCCTATGGTTGGGTGGAACGTTGCAGTTGCATAGCCAGTTGCTTGGGACTACCTTATTGAGATAAGTATTCTCTTGTGTAAATTGGCAATTATCATTTGATGAATATTATGAATGTATGTGGATGTGTTAAACGAATTTACTTCCGCTGTGTTTTTAAAAGTTTATGCATTTCCATGTGATCTTGTATAATTCGGCAAAGGTCTCTATTTAATGGCTTTCACAGAATAGCTTGAATGTATGTTAGATATCAACAGGATTAATTTAATTTCCGTTGACTTCTATAGCATGCACATATACATGTCTCGTATTAATTCTTTCAAGATGAATGGATATGGGGCTAATTTCCCGGATTGAGCACCACGTCCTCTCTATCATGCTGTATGGTAGGAAGGGGACATTACAAGGAACAACAACAACAACAACTACAAGCAATTTGACAGGTATGACTTACAGGTATGTTTTGAAATCTATTCATGATTAAGTTTATAATATGATTGTCTTCATTTTATTGAGTTTAGTAACAATCTTGTTTAATTTTAGACTTGTCTTATCACCCTAGTAAAAGAATGAATGCATGATAGAAGACATTCATTGATTAGGGCTATGACACTTATGATTGTATTATGTTTGTACTAATGCACTGTGGTGTTGTATGAGGAGAATGTTATCCGCTAACATGAAAGGTTCAAATCAAGCTCTAGATCAAGACCATGATGACATGAAGACAAAGACTCATCCATAGTCATGGATCACATAGAGGTATGTATAATTTGGTTCTACAATGGTTAAATTATGAGCTATGCAGGTCATTTAAGAGAACAAGAAAACATTGTTAGACATAACTAGCAAATATGATGACCAGGTATGTTTTTCCTATATCAAAGGATCTTATACTTTTGTATGATTGATAATGATTACTCATGAAGTTAAAAGTTTGAGTAATCTAGGGTTTATGCATGTTATGTTCCTTACTTTGATTAATGATATGACTAAACAGAAAAATCCTATATAAACCTTGAATACTAATGCTTATTATCTGTGTTTGAAATGATCATGACTATACCTGCTTAAGATTATTGTGTTTTGATAGTATTAAGATTATACTAATAAATGTATGAATATTATACTAATAAATGTATGAATATGTATGAGATCTCGAGGATAACACAATGATGATACTAGTAAGCATGCATAGTGATTGAGGATGGATATAAGTTCAAGGACAGGTAATCCAGGAAGCAAAGATCAAGAGGGAGCACACTCTAGTAGTTCCTACAAGGAAACAAAGATTGAGAGGGAGTTCACCCATCAAACAAACAAAGATAAGTATTTGAATTGTCATTTCTTGTATATTTGATTGTTTAAATAATACTATTCAAAGATGTATATACTTATATTCCTAGACTTAGGTTGTGTATTATGCATATTATAATAATTGCATTAATGAACAATATACTACTAATGTGTATGTAATGGGTAAGTGGCCTGTGGCACTGTACAACATTCCATTTCTACCTGTCTAGAATGAAACCTCTTTGTTGACATGTTGGGAGTTGTGCACACTCTTAACAATGTTGTGGTAGAGATTGGAAGGCATCTAGAAAGTTACGTGATATGGATAAATGTTGTATTAAAGCATTGGCTAAATTAAATGCATGACTGTATGACAGATTTCTTTATGTGTAAGAATTTGTTCTGAAAACTATGAGATGTTTTCTAATCATGCAATTTAACTTGTCTTGTAGGAAAGATCGTATACCATCACCTACAAAAGAAGGACTACAACATTTGTTCCAGCAACAAAGCTATCTATTGAAGATATTGAAGAATCTGAAGTTCCCAGGATTCAGGAAGAATGCCATGATCGAGGAATACCAGTCGATCATGAAGAATGATGTTTGGGATGTGGTCCCAAGACCTGAAGGGATGTCTGTTGTGACTTCCAAATGGATCTATAAGATAAAGCATGCTGCAGTTGGTAGCATAGAGAAATACAAAGCGAGATTTGTAGCTCGTGGCTTCTCCCAGAAAGAGGGACTTATGTGTGCAAACTGAAGAAATCCTTGTATGGCTTGAAGCAAGCTCCTAGGACTTGGTGAGGATAGATTGATTGCCGACACGAAGAGGAAGCTTGTTGCCGAGTTCAAGATGAAGGACCTGGGGATGATGCACTATTTTCTAGGCATGGAGGTGTGGCAAAGTGCAGATGGGATCTTCCTTGGAAAAGGGAAGTATGCAGTAGAGATCCTAAAGCAGTTCGGGATGATGGACTGCAAGGCCATAGCCACACCTATGGCATCAAACCTGAAGCTTCTGTGTGATGCTTCATCTGATCCGGTTGATGTCATGGTGTATTGTCAGATGATTGGGTCCTTGATGTACCTAACGAACACTAGACCAGATATTTGCTTTGCAGTGAATACATTGAGCTAGTTCCTAATGGATTCGAGAGGTGTTCACCTGGTTGCTGTAAAGCATATTTTGAGGTACCTAAAGGGTGCAATTGATTATGGGCTCAAGTATGATGCGAATCAAAAGTTTAACCTGCAGGGTTATGTTGATTCGGACTGGGTAGGCAGTGCTGCAGATAGGAAGAGCACTTCTGGGTGCTACTTCAGTAAGGGATCAGGTGTGATCTCTTGGTTTAGCAGGAAGCACTCCTACGTAGCACTGAGTACAGCCAAAGCAGAGTATGTTGCAGCTTGTTCAGCTAGTTGTGAGGCAGTATGGCTCTGGAAGCTACTGTCTGATCTATTTGATCTCTTGTTGGAGGCTACTGGTATTTTTTGTGACAGAGTTATGTGAAGCTATCTGAGAACCCAGTATTCCACGATAGGTCAAAGCACATTGAGATCAAATATCACTATATCAGGGATATGGTGCAGAGAGGAGCAGTGAAGCTCCTGTATGTTGCAACGGATGAGCAAGTTGCAGATGTGTGGACGAAACCACTAGCCAAAGTGAAGTTTGAATACTTCAGAGAGAGGCTTGGTGTTCTTTAGATTGATGACACTTTGAGGAAGAAGTGATGGACACATTTGCAGGAGCCATTCCAATCATGGTGAGAGGAGGATCCTTCCCATGGCTGTGGATGTAAGCGCTGTATGATAAGCATTAGGTCGATGCTCCAATTACTGCTCTGTATATGCATCATGTTGGATGCTTGTTATGATCATTTGGATCATATGTATATGCATCATGTTGGATGCTTGTTATGATCAGTTGGATCATGTATTTGTATATGTATCAGGTGGATACATTGTATGATCACGTTGATATGTATTAGGTGAATACATTATATGATCAGGTGGATCGTGTATTTTTTTATGTATCAGGTGGATACATGTATGATCGGGTAGATCATGTATGATGATATGTATCAGGTAGATACTATGTATGCATCAGGTGGATGCATTGCATGATCAGGATGATCATCAATGTTGAGCTTCAGGATGTTGCTTCAGATGATATGCATCAGGATGATGCTATGATGATGATCAGGATGATATATGTGATGATATGTATCAGGTGGATACATTACATAATCAGTTGGATTATGTGTGATGAGTTCCGAAGACACAGATGCACATGGGCCATTCGAGCATGGTTGAAGTATGTCTTCCCATGGCTGCGATATAAGTGCTGGGGCCATTTGAGCATGGTTGAAGTGTGTCTTCCCATGGCTGTGATATAAGTGTTGGAGCCATTCCGACATGGTTGAAGTGTGTCTTCCCATGGTCGTTGATGTAAGAGTTGTGCCATTCAAGCATGGTTGAAGTGTGTCTTCCCATGGCTGCAATATAAGTGTTGTACCATTCCTAGTATGGTTGAAGTATGTCTTCCCATGGCTATGGATATAAGTGCGATGCCATTCTCGCATGGTTGAAGTGTGTCTTCCCATGGCATAGATATAAGTGCTGAGCCTTTCACAGATGGTTGAAGTGTGTCTTCCCATGTCGGTGAATGTAAGTGCTGTGTGGTGTGCATCTTGGTTGTGCTTCGAGAACGATGTTATGATCAGTACGATGATGAGTATCAAGATGATACTCTGTGGCCGTGGACAGGTTGTGCTTGGGAGGACATGTAAGACCTGGGAGATCCGATAGGTTGGGCTGTGTGCCCGTAATAAGTCCTGGGATGCTCTTTCGAGGGTTTGTCCTATGGCATGTAATGTGACCTGGGAGATCCGTTAGGTTGGGCTGTGTGCCCGTAATAAGTCTTGGGATGCTCTTTCAAGGTTGTGCCATGACCACATGTAAGACCTGGGAGATCCGATAGGTTGGGCTGTGTGCCCGTAATAAGTCCTGGGATGCTCTTGCGAGGGTTTGTAATGCATGTAATAAGTCTTGAGGATTCCACAGTATGGCCAATGATGATGAAGACCTGCAGGTGGTGGGCCTACATCCAGTATGAAAAAGGACTGGCTATGTGGAACTTCCTATGATGAGTAGTTCATAGATTGATTGAGATAGCAGTAGCAGTGACAATGACGATGATCCTGAGAAGAAGACTTGTGCTAGAAGACCTGTGTCGAGAAATACCTTCCTAGTTAAGAGGGAGTGTTGATGTAATTGTAACTTCAGAATGTATTTCACCTATGTATATTGTATTCCTATAGAGATGTTATTATTCCTCTATACGGAAGTGTTTGTATTCCTATAGAGATGTTATTATTCCTCTATACGGAAGTGTCGTCATTTATATTGTAAGTGTCGTAACTTATACTTGATGGGTTATTAGACCACCCTATTGGGGATCGGCCTTGTCAGCATTATGTTATGTGGTTAAGTTAAGGCCGACCTAGTAAAGGTTATTAGGCAAGTCAAGTCAAGTATAAATAGAGTGCAGGAGGCACTCTATTTAATCATTCACTTTTTCACTCATACTCTCATTGGAGAGTGGCGCACTAGTGGAGGAGGAGAAGCTGTTGCTAGGAGACTATCTCTTATGCTTGGGTTTTGTATCATTGCTCTATCTATCTCTAAGGAAGTTATTGGGGTTTTTCACCTTTATGGTTTTCCCCAAGGAAACTCTGTGTGTCTATTGTCTCATGTGATTGCTTGTTGTGATTGATATGCTTGATATGTTGTACATGTTATTCTCTCAGTAAAGATCTTAGAGTATGTTGAATTAATGCTAAAAAATTAATAGAAAAAAGTATGAATCCCATCACTGGTTTGTTGTGGCACTTCATTCACACATTGGTCCAAAATGAGAGTGCATTCAACATGTGTGTAGTCTTCTTGGGGAGATTGCAAATCAACAACTCCTTGCACATCCAATTCCACATACTCAGTATCTGCCAATATTTAAATTTCTTGAAGCACTTCATCATTGTTTGTTGATGGATTATTGGGTGGAGGATGACTTAATGACGAAATTTGAGTGGGTTTCGTTGGATGCACCCACTTCACCTGTGGTGTTCAACTAGAGGTCATTATGTCATGCATTGTGTTAGGATCTGAGGCAGTGAGGTCAATATGTTTATGTTTTTTCATTCCCAACTTGGGATTTTCTCTTAGATCATGAACCTTTTCAAGGGGTAGATCCTTCCTCCTAAACTTTTTTTCTTTATTAGGTTTGTTTCCCATCTACAAAAATTTTCTTTAACAAAACGAGATTATTACCCCTGCAAAAATAAATAACAATTAAGAGGTTATTTTTCAAGTATGAAGTGATGATCATTCCATAAAGTAACTAGGGCATGACCCACATATTATAGAAACAATATAATCATGACAAAATGATAATATAGAAACAATCTAATCATGTACAAATCACATAAGATATAGCCTACTTATCTCAAAACTAAATGGCCCTCTTTAGACAATGAAATGCATTATCTCTTTATTCTAGAATATGTATGTCCCTTGTTGAATTTTCTAGCCTATTAATCTCTATAGTGTAGAATATTTTTCCTCCAATACAACTAGGGAAAGACTGTACCATCATCAAAAAACTTGGAGAATCATGCTAGCTTGGATATCTTAGAACTAACAAAGGTTCAAAAGGAGTCGGGTGCTAAATTATTCATATTTGAGGCAATCCAACATGAAAACTTACACGATTGTATATTATGGAGTGGAAAAGGAGCTACACCCTACAGGAAAGAAATTATTTGGCTTGTGACCCCCATGACTTGGTCAAACCACCATACCTAAGGAAGAATGCCCAAGCATTGAAGAAGGATAACAAATGGAAGCACGTGGAATTGTACGTCGGTACTTGGTTTGAGGTCACACCACCTTATGGAGATATCATTGGAGGATGCCCTTGGTAAATCCATTCATCAAGTAGATTAAACATAATCATTTTATGGAGTACATCATTTGATCCAAATATTGACACATGACATCCATCTTTGGAGGTTACTTGCACATATATCTAGGTTCTATCATCCATGTTCGATGGTCCACTTGCCTTATTTGAAGAATTTTCTAATGTAGCACACATCTTGGAGTTCCTTGGATATATCATATAGGGTTTGACTTGGTCTTTTCCCTCTCTCAATGCTAGATGTTAGAGTTGTTTTTGTTAGATACATTATACTTGTGGATTTGACCACCATATTTTATGGATATGGATAGAGTTTGAATGGTTTAATCTAGGAGAGTAAATTATTATTTTAGTGAAGAGGAAATTGAATCTCTTGCTCTATATAGGCAAATATCCTCCTCACTTCATTTCATATAGGTATTGGGGGATAAATACCTAGAATCATTTCAATAGAGTATCCTTTATCTCTTATTGATGGTTAATATAATGCTATGGTGGTGGTTCAATGTGCTAATTTAGTGAATGGATGATGTCTACAATTTTCCAAGGGCATGAACATGTGATTGAGTAAGATTATTACATCTTTACTTGGAAAATGTATGAACTAGTTCTCAACATAGAAGGGTCCTCTAGTTCAACCGATTTGGTGGGGTTCTTGTTAAAAGGGACCCATTGGTCGACTTGAATATATATATATATATATATATATATATATATGTTATGTGTTAGTATTAATATATATGTTATAATTTATATTAACATACATAACATATAGCCCACGGGGAGTAGAATAGATGGTGAATGGGTGTAATGTTAAGGAACTCCTTGTGTTAAGTCACTGGTTCAAAACTCCATGGGTACTAGCTTAGAAAAAAAAAATACATAACATATATAACATATAACATGTTTATATGATTTTTTAAAATAGTTTTAGAGAAAAAAACCAAGGCTTCGAATGAGGGCTTGAGTGGAAAAGTAGAGGCGATGAATAAGGCCCTAAACCATGGTATATGCTTTACAAGTTAAAAATATTTGCAATAAGAGTACTATGTGCCCCATGTTAAGGACTTGGACCAACATGGTTGCTTCATGTGACCAAAAGCATGGTTTGGCTATGAAACTATGGATTTAAACCATAATCCATGATTATTGGGATCAGTGGCCATAGATTTCTAAGGGCTAAGATTGTTTGATGATTGTTTCATTTCAATTCAAGAATTATCTATGTGAGAATTTTTGGTCCATGATTGTTTCATTTCATTTTATTTGCATTGAGCTCTAAATATTTCATGAAGACTAAAATATTTGTGAGAGAAATGGAGGTATTTGATGTTTGTATTGAATTTTCAAATGCATTGAACTATGCATATTTGTGAATGAAGAGTAAAATCCAACTCATGTACAAGAAATGTCACCATACCTTTCTAATTGCTCCTTGCTTGCAATGTAAAATGAATGTTTCAATGTGTCCAGGAGGTCTAAGAATGTTCAATGTGTATCCAAGAGATGTAAGAACCTTCCAATTTTCCAAAGAGAGTTGTTCAATATGTGTGCTATAATAGGAAATTATGAAAAATGGCACAAAGAAAGCTATGTGAGTGAAAATAGGAAATGACATGTGGTGAGCAGAAAAAAGTTGTTCTTTGTCTTATTTGGGCAGAAGAACACGTGGTGTGCTAATAATGCGCACATGACAATAGCCCACACGTGTTCTTGTGCAATGTTTACAACATTTATTATCAGATGTTCACAACCTTGAATGCATGGAGGATAGAGCGAAAGGTGGTTAAAGAATTGTGTGCGCTCTTAGTGCGTTTGCACTTATTAACCCCCTTCTCTTTTACTTTTCCCCTCTCCAAGCGAGAGGTGTCTTAATGGTAGCAAGAGTATGGGAGATATAAAGAGAGATAGGTTAGGGGTAGTGAGAGTATGGGTTAGGGGTGACAATGGTTAGTTGTAGGGGGTTATGGGAAGGGGGAGTATGGGAGAGAGAAATATATTGAGGGGTTAGGGGTTTAGAGAGAGAGAGAGAGAGAGAGAGAGAGAGAGAGAGAGAGAGAGGAAAGTGGTGGTGGTTAGTGGTAGGAGTAGGTGAGAGACTGGGAGAGAGGGACTAATGGGGTGGTTAAGGGTAGGGGGGAGTATGGGGAAGAGGAATATATATATAGATCACGAGGGGAGAGTGGATGGTTAGAGGTGGGGGGTTATGGATAGGGAGAGTAGGGAAGATATGGACAAATAAATCTATTGAGGGTTTAGGGGTTTAGAGAGAGAGTGAGAGAGAGGGATTGGGGAGTGGTGGTTAGTGGTAGGATTGGGTGAGAGACCGAGAGAGAGAGGGTTAGTGGGTGGTTAAGGTTAGAGAGAGAGAGAGAGAGAGAGAGAGAGAGAGAGAGAGAGAGAGAGAGAGAGAGGGAGAGAGGTGGTTAGTGGTAGGTGGGAGAAATAGATAGATTGGGGGGTAGGGATAGGAGGGTGAGGAGTGGGGGTTTGGGGGTCAAAGAGAGAGAGAGGGAGAATGAGAAGACGAGAGAGGGAGTATTAGAGAAATAGGGAAAGAAGGGGGTTAGGGTTTAGGGTAACATAGAGGGTATATAAAGATATGGGGGGGGTTAGGATTTATGGTATAGGGAGAGATGGGGGGTTGAGAGAGAGATATATGGGGTGGGGTTATAAAGAGGGAGGGGGGTTATGGAAAGGAGGAGAGAGAGAGGGGGTTGAGAGAGGGTTAGAGAGAGAGGGAGAAGGGGGATGCTGGGAAGATATGAAGAGAGATGGGGATCGTAGAGAGATATGGGACACAAGGGGGGGGCAGGGGGGGTTATAGAAGGAGGGAGGGTTAGAGGGAGGGGGAGAGAGAAAGAGGGGGGTTGAGTGGAGAGGAAGAGAGAGGGGGGTTGGAGATACAAATACATGAGATATGGGGGGATGGGGAGAGAGAGGGGGGGTTAGGGATAAAGGAGAGAGATAGGGGGTGTGAAAGAAAGAGAGAGAGGGGCGAGGGGTGGGGATTATATAGAAAAAGGGATATATAGTGAGAGGGGAGGATAAAGGAATGAAATACAACAATGAAAACATTATATAATAGTGCATGTGCATTAATAATGTTTGTGCACAATTGAATGCACACGTTATTAAGGCGCATGTGCTAATGACACGCACACTCTAGTTACGCGCATGCGCTCCTTAATTTAATTTTTTTGGCGCACTTGCATTTTTCCATTTCCATGTTTAATGAGTTGGTAGGTTTGGTTCTAAGTTCATATTGCCAAAGCTTATGGCTCGAACTACATTTTAGAAAAACATATCCTTTTCTATAACTTCATGCTTTTCAACCTTGATTTTGTATATGCTCCACTTGTCCACTACTAATGAAACTGTACACACTTATAGAACTATGTGTGCATATTTATATTTTTTTTTCCTTGAAAAAAAACGTAATTTTATTTCATCTTCCGAGAACAAAATTACATTATGAAAATATTCCCTTTTAAGGAAGTGTAATGCTGATAGACAACACCGTTTTGACCAAAAAAGAAGAGGTCTCCTACATATCAAGTAGGTTTTAGTTTTTTACAATATCAAAATAACCGGTATTCTGTCAATATACCCCATCTAGGAGTATACCAAGCAATATTTACAAAAAACTCTCAAATAGAGACATCCGAAACAATGAGAAAAACATTTCAGTGGCATAAGAAAAAAACAATAGTGAGAAGAGCCAACAAAAGTGATCAAAGAAGCAAGACATATCCATCTACAAAGGGGGGATGATAGAATTCTTGTTCTTCCCCATCAATAACTTATTTTATCTTCCATATACCCAAAGCCAGTTGCAGCCCCGCCTTCTAAGCCCTGTCCGCTTCCTGGTTATTTACCTTATAAACATGTGTGCAATCAAAGGAATCAAAAGTGATCAAAACCGCCCAAATGGAATTCAAAATGTTTGTAAGTCAAAGGTTTTGACAAGTTTGACAAGTTTGAGTGCCTATAATCCAATTAACCACATTCAGTGAATCCCCAAAAATAGGTATGTTTATGCATCCCTTCTTAATAGAAAATATAACAAGGAATTTAAGACTTAGAAATTTTGCAACGTTGTTGCTTCCAGCCCCAAGACCCAGAGACATCACGAAGAAATGATTTTTAGCAAGATACAGGATAGCCCCACCCCCGCACGAATTGTGCTGAGAGGCTCCATAAAAAAACCCCCATGGCTGAGACCTATCTATGACCATCGGCTGATTATCTCGCACCCTGTGTGAACTCGGTTTACAGAGGAAAGAAGGAAAAAGACCGCAGCAAGTAGTTGTAGTGATAGCAGGGGACCAGAAATTTTCATTGAAGATGAGTTGGTTACGTGCTAGCCATACCCCCCAAAGCACCAACAGAGGAAGAGCTCAGAAGGTTTTGAACCGGGGATCATTATACCATGTTCTCCACGTAGAATCCAATGAGTCCCCCACCCATCGATCATGTCCATTGATCAGTCATGAACATTCCATCTAGACAACAGTGACATAAGGACAGTGTAAAAAGAGATGACAAACAGATTCCCAATTCTCCTTACAAAAAACACACCACCTCGGCCCCTTTTTATTACTTTTTTGGAGGAAATCCCAAGTTGGGACTTTTTTCTCCAAGACACACCACATAAATAGTGAAGACTTAGGAGGACTCTTAAATCTCCACAGCGATTTCCACCACCAGACCTGTTCACCCTATGAATGATTTTCAGTAAGCCTCAAGTATCCACCTTTGGGGGTATACACCCCCACCGGACATATATGATCATGGTTAATAAACTTGATATACCTGGAGAGCTCAAGTTACTCGGTCGTAGGCAAGCCAAAAGAATTGATCGTTCGCCAAGCTTGAAAACCCGGAATAGTCTCCACAGGGTCAGCAAGCTGGTGAAGGTACACCAACCCAAATTGTCACAAATTTCCACCGTCCCTTCATGCAACAAATGGTGGTTTTCACAACCCACCCATGGATCCTGACCAATTCAGACCTAATGACCATTACCAATATTCCAGACCAGATCTTTCTCAATGATATCAAAAGACGAAACGACTACTTTCCAAATTATAGATCCACCTGAACGTGACCTCACCGGGATCCTGATCCAATCCTCGAGTGCGTTGGGGGCAAATATTTATGGACCATCACCTGCGTCCATGATCCTTCACTCTTGATCAATCGCCACCCACCCTTGGCAGCCAGCGCCTTGGAGAAGAGAAAGATATTCTTCATACCCCATCCCCCAAAGATTTAGGATTAGCAATCTTATCCCACCGCACCGAGGAATAAACAAAAGTTTCCACTTTTCCATTCCACAAAAAACAAGAGCATAGACGTCTAACAGCTTCCATAATACCTCTGGGGATCCACGACAATGACATCCAATACACAGGGATTGCTTCCAGAACTGACTTGACCAGGACCAGTCTCCCCACCCTTGACAGCCACCTGTGAATCCAACATTTCAATCTCTTATCCAACTTCCCAATCAATCACTTCCAGTCCATAGTTCGATAATCATTGGGTTTCAAGTTGAAACCCAAATATTTCAAGCCTTCCTGCAAAGTTAGAAGGGTAAAAGGAAAAAACCTGATAAAGACTTCCACCTCCGCATAATTAAGAAGATTGGTAGTAAGAGTAGATTTATCAGAGTTTATTTCCATCCCAGTTTCTCTAGAGAAAAGTTCCAAGATCTCCCTAAGTTGAAATGCATCCATTTCTAATCCCAAACATAAGATAAGAACATCGTCTACAAATAGTATATAAGTAATCTGGAGATCTTGAGCAATCAAAATACCTCTAAAGATACCACACTTCTTGGCATCCAAAAAAGCCCGACTCAAACCTTCTGCTACCAACAGAAATAACAGGGGGGAGAGTGGACACCCCTACCTCAGACCACGACCTGAGTGAAAAAAGGGAGAAGAATCACCATTGATAAGCACATAGAAGGATATAGTAGAGATACAGCTCATGATCCATCTGATAAAACCAATGTCAAATCCAAGATGATTAAGCATAAGCCTTGAGAAGAGCCAACTCAATTTATCATAGGCCTTGGACAAATCAATTTTTAGTACAACCCCTTTCAGCTTCTTTGTTTTCATACTATGCAAGCCTTCCTAAGCCACCCCAATGGCCTCATGAATCTAGAGGCCTTACAAGAAGCTGAACTGTTCAACAGATATATGCTTAGAAAGTATCACCTTGAGGCGCCTTGCAATGGTTTTGATTACAATCTTGTAAATACAATTGCACAGGGCTATAGGTCTAAAATCATTTAGGGAAACAGGGGAGTCTGACTTGGGAATTAAGGCAATGAATGTAGTGTTAAAACTAGCTGGAATACTACCAGCTTGCCTTGTATCTTCAACTACTCTCAGTAGATCTTCTCCAAAAAAATCAAAAATCTCAAGGAAAAATTTAATCGTCCACCCATCAAGACCAGGACTTTTTTCTTTTTGAAAACTAGAGAGAACCTCTTGCAATTCTTCCTCCGTAATTTCTTCCATTAAGGCTCTATTGTCCTCATCTTCCACAAAACGAGGGAACATTTGCGCCACATGGATCACTTCCTCAATAGAAACATGTTCACTAGCCTTAAAGAGATTCCAAAAATGATTGACCCCAGCCTCTACCATACCTTCAAAAGAATGCTGAGGTTCTCCAAACTTATTCTCCAGACTACAAATAGTATTGGAGGATCCCCTCCCTTTTGCATAAGCATGAAAAAACTTAGAACTTTCATCTCCACTTTCCAGCCAAATAGCCCTACTCTTTAGCCTCCAAATCTCCTCCTTATCCAAAAGAATTGTATTCCTTCAACCTTCCAGCCGAACCAAGGTGTCTTTGGAATCCTGGTTCAAAAAACCCCACCCATCACCTTCATAGAGTAAAGATAGATCCCCTTCAATATGTTTAAGTTCCAGATCCTCCCTCTACCTCTTCTTGAATGCCCACTTCTTAATGGGCTTCTTCAATCTTTTGATGTTTGCAGCAAACTGGAAAGCAACAGAGCTGGAGTCCCCAGGACAGTAAGGAATCCAAACTGATTTTACCACATCAAAAAAAGACGGATCCTTCAGCCATAATTTGTTAAACTTTAGAGGACTAGGCGGTTTACAAGGTCCATCCAAAAGTTCAAAGAAAATAGGAAATAGATCAGAACAACCTCCACAACCCACCCACTGCCTCAGATGAAAAAATCTATCCACCAGACGTTCTGCCAGCAGGCACCAATCCAGTATTTTAGCCACCTGACTATCTCGAGCACGATTATTCTTCCAGGTAGGTCTGATACGAACAGGTTCCACATCAATCAAGTTCCTCTCGACCAATTTCAGAGTAAAGAAATTCGTAAGTGGATCAATTTGAGCATGAGGACCCCAAAATTCCGCCTGTCCCAGGGAAAAATTCAGATCCCCACCCAAAATTACAAAATCATTATTAATCATAGATTTAGAAAACATGGAATCCCAGAAGGGGATCTGATCAAGATATGGCCCATAGACATTGATAACATTGAACTCACCTTCCATGTCTAGAGCCGAAAAGGTCCCACCCAAAACTGATTCCATCCCCCACAGATTGGAAGCCTTCACCTTTGCTTCATTCCAACCAATAGCCAACCCCCCAAACCTTTCTCTGGAATCCGAGGCTTCGAATTTCCAACCCGGAAACCAACATTTCAGACGGAAATAACAATATCCCCAGCACCCATCATCTCCTGTAACAAAATGATATTAGGGTGTTCAAGATTGACCACCCTCCGCAAAGATGATCTTTTGGGGGGGGACCAACAAGGCCCCGATAGTTAAAGGACATAATTTTCATTTCTGACCCTTCTTCTAGGCTCGCACAGCTCTAAGTGCCCGTTCAATAAAGAGTGGTTTCCATTCAAGCACATCCGTGCATGCTTTAGACTGTGCCTTGGAGATGAATGACTGACGACCTCTTCCTTTAGCTGGTTTTACCCTACCTTTTCCAAGCCCTCCTAAGGATAGTTTAAGCGAGGAGCGGAGAAAGTAACCAGAGTTTGGGCAATTAGGGGGGTATTGTGAAGGAGACTAGGATGGAACCACAATTGGAGAAGGATTAGGGGGAAGAGAGACAGCAGGTAAAGAGGGTAAATTACCCTTAATCAAGGTAGAAGGGAAAGGAGGGGTGGAAATGGGCATCAGTAAATGGGAGGAGATGGTCAGATTCCTAACACCCTCAAGCCAATCGAGACCCGAAATAGAAATATTTTTCACGAAAAAAATTAAAGGACTGAGAACGAGAGGGAAAAACAATACCCGTGAAGGAGGGCACTTGAAGACATGAAGACGAGCGCGGTCCACCAATGACCTCCTCAACATGAGCAGGAGGGGATCTATCCGAATGAAGCTCATATTCAACATCAGAATCCTATGACGATATCCCATGAGTAGGTGATACCGAAGCAGAATGAAAATCTCTCTCAAACCCCCGTTGTTTCTGACGGTGGGAGCCATTAAGAGTCTGCAGCAGCTTCAAGCAGTCGGCCACAGGGTGCCCGTATTCATGGAACCGACGACAACGGAAAGAAACATTGTCATAGTCCAGCTTCTGTGGGAAAACATAAGGACCCCAGCATAAATCCATTCCATCCACCAAACCATCCCCGACGTTTATATTCACCAAAATCCATGCAACCTTTTGCTGTTGGGTTTCCCTGAAAGAAAAATCTACTTCAAGAAATGTACCCAGAATATTTCCAATTTTCATGAAGTGTTCCTTAGACCAGTAGTGAAGGGGAAGACCCGAAAACTGAACCCACAAGGGGATGGTGTCCATACGCTCCCTACTAGCATCAAAGAGGGGGTCACAATGTTTAAGTAAAAAAGGTGCATGGTCTAGGATCTAGTTCCAGCTAAGAACCCAAAGAGCATGGTCCTCCTGTGTGAAATGAAAGGCAAACCAATTCCTGGAAAGTGCCACTACTTCCATAACGTATCCAAGTTGTCCCAGCCAATGTTTCTCAACCCAACCTACCACCGACCGCAGAGAAAAGGAATGACCATAATCCCTTCCAACCAGAGTCAATTTAGTCATCTCCAATACCTGATGGAAGGCAATATCCTCCCCCGGAGTGTAATTTTCCCCCTTACCCTTGTTCTTTAGCCGCTTCCTGCGAACTTTATGCCTGGAGCAGGTTTCCCCACCATTAGCACCTCTCACTAACCTAATAACTGAACTCGTAACCCTGCAAGTAGAGGGACTCGGGCAACTTCGTTGTTCTAGGGTTCACAAGAAATCAGCTAGAAATCCAGAGTTGCTCATATGGGCTGAGCCAAGCACAGAACCCTCAAGATTCACCGCAAGCCCCCCACCATATCCATCATAACCCTGGATGAAACCATCACTAGCACCATTAAGAAAATCAAAAGACTCACTTGGACTCTGCGAAGCAGCAGGTGAAGTAAATAGAGGGTGGTGAAGACCCGCAAATCCCCACGAAACTCCACCCAGAGCCTCAGCCGCAGAATCCCAACCAAAACAATGTTTCCCTGAGAACCATTTCGATGAAAGGTAAGTGTTCTGAGCGTCCGCAGAGGTAAACACAGTGGAATAGGGTAACTGCACCCGTTTACCCGAAACATCCACACCACCCAGCAAAGACCCAGCCTCCACCTTAGCCCGTGAACCTCCACCTTGCGAGGCCCAGATATCACATGCCTCTAGGTGATCACTGTCGTAGTTGAGCAAATCCTCGTAACCCATGGAGATCACCAGTAGAACAGTAAATGGTGAAAAAATTGGGTAAAAATAGAGGTAACAACCCCAATAAAAGATCCAAAAAATTGCCCCCACCTGACACCAAAAAGGAGGCCGCAGCCATCCATCACCTTTGCCATCCCCAGGCAAACGTCAGCATGCAAAAGGGCCATCCAATAAGCTAGCTACAGGATTCACAGCCACCTGCAGCCCTAGTCGAGGCCGACAAACTTGTTAACAATCAAATTAACACCCTTAACCAGGTGAGGATGGAAGCATACTTTTACCATTCGCCCGCAACATGAAGACAAGAACAAGTACCAGAGAGAACAATGCTCTCTGATCTTATCACTATTTCCATAACTAGAAAGGTTGAGTAAAGAATGAAGGAGCTTAATAGAGACAAATTTCAGTGATTGAACTGCTCACCAAAGGCTCAAATCAAAGCTGTAATAGTCAGATAGTGAGAAGAAATGCACAAAAATGAATTAAAAAGGTACTTAAATATGTTAAGTTGTGAAAAAAGCCTAAAAAACTATGGAAAGTGGGTTTTTTAAGAGAAAATAATAAAAAATGATTATCCCACATTGAAAAGAGTAACTTGAAATCCCATTTCCCAATGCTATAAAAGAAAGGCATGTGGGGCATGGTAGGAGAAGGCTTTTAAAAGAGGAACAAAGGCATGTTGGAGAGATTCTGAAGAAAGGAGAGCTTATCTTCATCAAAAGCAAGGGTGGAGAAATGATAGTTCATGGCAATGGAGGAATGATGCACACCAAGATCCGTGGTAAATATGTATCTTCTTCCCTGTTTTAATATGAAATGATTCAAGTTTTTTCCATTCGAGGGTTTGAATTTTGCTTATTATGCTTGAGTTGAATCCTCAAATGGCTTTAAATCTTAATGAATGTTTAATGGCTGAATATAGATCTTAAGAAATTTGTATTAATCATTTCATTTCTAACATAGAAACTCACCACTTCTTAGTAAGATAGCATATCTAGAGTAGACACGTCCCTACACTATTTGCTATTATCAGACTGGTGACTCCACAGGGGAAATCTCTTGAAATTTCTTGATTTTTCTTCAATTTTTTGGTGTTCTTTCTTCAGATCTGCTCCTATATGTTCTTTCTTTATGATTGGGCTTAACAACTTTTTAATTTAGAGTTTTTAGACCTCCTTTAGAACCTCCTCGTTAATGTTGGTTGGGCTGAAGCATACTTGTTATATCAGAATTTATCTTTGCAAGTTGTAATTGAATATCGTTTTCAGATCTGAGTTTTATCGTTAATGTTGAAATCTCTTGAAATTTCTTGATTTTTTCTTCATTTTCTGGTGCTCTTTCTTCAGATCTACTCCTTTGTGTCTTATAGATCCCTTTAAAATGTAAGATCCACTTTAAGAGACTCCAAACCGGCCTCATCATACCCCTAATTCACAAAAATGCTTTAAAATTCATCTAGATTTCGAATATTCTTGTGTTGAAAGGTCGTCATCCTGTTCACTTTAGCATTCAATGCCAAAGTCTCAAGGTTTGAAAAGAGACGAGAGCCAAGATAAGATGTTGTGAACGATACACATGAATCAGCCTTAAAGTTCTGCTACATCCTTCATGGATAAAAGATTTTCATAGATATGCTGACTTTTCTCCTTGGAGATTTTGATTTATGTCCAACCTTTTATGTATATCTTTGGATTTGACAAGATCTACCTTTACTGTCCATCAAACATGCCACTACATTTTGATCTTCTCTCTTCTTCGACCCTTTCCATTGGTGTAGGTTCATTCTCAGAAAGAATTGCATCGAGCATACCTTCTTGAACTTGTGAACTATGAATTTATTGCACTTCAGGTTTATTGCACTCCACAAAAGAGAAGCCATGGTACTATTGCTTTGCCAAGAAATAGTTCCATATATTCTGCCATCCATTGCTAGAATGTGAGGCGTTAAAGGTTAGTAAATCTCAGCATTAATCTCGGGTAGGCGATTTGATTGGCGAACTCTAAGCTGGAACCGATTACGCATTAATGAATGGAGAAACCGTTGCATTGAAACAGACCGCAATCTTTATATAATTGTGAACTGAGAAAAACTCTGACATCTAGTTAAGGCAAAAGAGGAGCAAAGGCATGCTGGAGAGATTTTGAATAAAGGAGAGCTCATCTTCATCAAAAGCAAGGGTGGAGAAAGGATAGTTCATGGCAATGGAGGAAGGAGGCACACCAAAATCCATGGTAAATATGTATCTTCTTCCTTGTTTTAATATGAAATGATTCAAGTTTTTTCCATTCAAGGGTTTGAATTTTGCTTATTATGCTTGAGTTGAATCCTCAAATGGCTTTAGATCTCAATGAATGTTTAATGGCCGAATATAGATCTTAAGAAATTTGTATTAATCATTTCATTTCTGACGTAGAAACTCACCACTTCTTAGTAAGATAGCATATCTAGAGTAGACACGTCCCTACACTATTTGCTATTATCAAAACCATAGCCATTGCCATCAGATCCTCCATTCCATTATCGAAAAATATGTTCATATTTATATATTTGTTGAATAAATTTATTAGCGTTTTATTTTTTTATTCATTTTTATTTGCACTCATGTCATATTGATATAAAACATAGGTAATGTATTTCAGCTATAATTTTTTATTGGTTCACCTATTTCGAAAATGGAAAAGGACTCGCACAAGTATACTAGAAGACCTACGCACTAAAAAAAATGTAGATTGATTATGTTAATACCATGATTATAGGGCCTAATGCTCAACCTTATCATTTTAGGGCTTCGTTGACTTCCTTAATTTTAAAATAATACGAAATTAACTTTGAAAATTTTGGAAAAAATAGCGTTGCAGAAAAACCTCCTGTTACCTACAACTCTACATAATTTTTTTCACAAAATTGGACAATTTACATACCAAAATTGGGGCCTAACACGAACATATGCATTATGTTTTAGAGAAAAAATATCATACCAATCTTAGAAGAACACCATTTTTGGGGATTTATACCTATTTTCCATAAATAAAATATATTTATTATGGAAGGTGATTTGATTGTCTACATTTCATCTTTTTACACCATATTCTAAAAAGCTATGTAGGTACCTCTAATAATTGATTTTAATAATCGGATTTCTATTTTCCTATAAGTCCATTACAACTAATATGTCATAAGTGGGTATCATTACCTTGCACCGGCATTTCAGTTGAGCTTTGCAATTTTGAAAGTCATTCAAGAAGGTACATTTAGGAAACTATGGTTCTTACCCTAACCACCCTTTTCCACGTCTCCTCTCCTCTGTGAACAACCAAGGTTTTGGGGATTTTTGTGGGGGGTGTTTCCTTTAACTGTGGCAAAGACATGGACTGTGGTGGTTTTCCTCTTCAGTGGTGGTGGCAGTTTGAATAGCGGCTTGTTTATTCTCCAACAATGGTGGTGGATTGGATCATGCTTGGACCTACCCTCATTTTTCTTTGACAGTGACATGGACAGTGGTGATGGTGGAAAAAGCAGATCAATGGTTTGTAGTAGAGCGTTCTTTGTCGATGACGGAGGTGGAAGGGTCTATTATGCTTTTCCTTTGTTGACAGCTTGTACAGTGGCATTGACTGGATTCAATCTTGATGACGGCATAATGCCGAGGAGTGGTTTTGGTGTATTTATTTGCAGTGGTAGCAAGGGTTTCGACGGTGACATTTTAGGCTTGACATCGGTGCGTGAAGTTATATAGTGTGGAAATTTAGCTTTTGCCAAATGTTTTTTTTTGTTGGGTGCCAATGGCTAGGGTTTGAGGCTAGGGATTTGACCTAACTGTTGTTTAATCTCTTTCGAAGCTTTGTTGAAGTACATATATTTGTTTTGCTTCTGAAGTGTTCTTTTTGGCTCTTGGAGTTGTTTATGGAATAGTGTATAAAGCACTATATTATGATTTTTTTATGCTCTTTATCGCTCATATGAGCAGTGGTGTATCTGTGCTTATGCACATAGTAACCTTTGGGTATACTGGTGGAAGAAATCCTTTATATACTTTGATTCTTATATGAATATCAAGTATAGCTTTTTCTTAGTGAAAAAAAAGTTGATAGAATATGTAGATCTTATTCATAAATATTGTTAATGTTAATACTCCCTTGTTTGTTACAACACTCCCTTGTTTGTTACAACATTACCAATGGCAAATAAATGTTTGTCTTTAAAATATTGAAATTTTAAATAAATGAATTTTACTCCCATCCTACTCTTAAAACTCATAAAAACTTTTTTTTCACAAAAAAAAAACAGTTAACTTGTTATTCATCCAAAAAGAAGTATCAAAGATAAAAAAATTAAAAAATTAAAAAAATTAAAAAAAAAAATTACATCTTTGTTATATAAAAATATATATACATATAATACAATATATATAAATATAAATATAAATAATAATTAATTAATTAATAAAGAGGGCTTATAAAAAGACATGTCTTATAAAAAATACATGGACCTATACCTAGCAAACCCTCACGTTGTAATAATATCATCAATTCTTATCATATCAAACATTTATCATATATTTTTCTATATGACATTTATCATATATTTTTCTATATGGATTTTTGTTTGTTGTTTCATAATTTACTGGTTATTTGCTTAGAGAACGAACTTTGTTTGTTACAATGGTAGTAGAGCCCTTTCTTGCACTTAAAATTGAACTTTAGCAACAAATCATTCTTAGAGCTTCTCTGAAACTCAGTTTTTTGGCCATTAAATTCAGATTTTCTAAAAAAAAACCAGCCTAGTGCAAAATTCTCCACTTTCTAGATTCCACTTATCATTTCCATTCTGCTTCATCACCACCCATTCATTCCATTGGCTCATAGCCATACACTCACCTCTACGTTTCCATTTTCCCTATCGCGCCCTGATACCCACACAGACCCCTCTACTTCGTGTCCACTCTTGCATCCATGCGAACCATCCCTCCTCCATCTCCATGTGTACGCTCCTCCCACTGTCTCTCCACCTGCGCCCTCCACGCCACAGCCTGCTCCCACGCGCCTTCCCTTAGTTATCTACATCCATACATCACGACCCTTCACAAACTGATCCTCCGAGCTCTGCACACTTCAATCGCCAGACCCCACACATCCCACGCGCATTTTTTCCTTCAAGTCACTGCTCACATCGCCCTGCTCCCTTTATCACGCCACTCCATGGTTCCACTTGTGCTTAAACGCCACACCTCCCTCCAACTCGCTGAAACCATCCACCCTTCCACTCACATTATTCCTTGCTGCTCCCTTCTTCTACCATCCTCCCTTCACTACTCCTGCCACCAATCCACGTCTATCTCCCTCTGAAAACTACCCATAGCTGCAACCTCCCTTTAGACGTCTCGTCGCGTATCCCATACCATTGATCCATCACTTAAAACCCTAACTACACCCACTTTAAAGAAAATTACAGTAATATTATTATTCTAAATAATTTTATTATTATATTTTTTCTTTCTCAAAACCCAAATTTTAATCCAATTTCAAAAAAATAAACAAATAATATATTATTATTCAAAACCTATTCAAAAATCCTATACTCCACAATGGCAATTACACATTCTGAAATGCAGTCGCAACTACAAGCAGTATTGAGCGAGTTAGAACAGTATAAAGCAACCAATCATCATATACAATTTGAGATTAGTAAGGAGATCATTCTTAATAAGTTGACAGAACAAGAGAATTGTCGCTTAAAAGATCAAAATCAAAAGTTGGAAAAAACTAAAGAAAATGTCGAGAAAATGTTATCAGATAAGGATGAAGAAATATCACTATTAAAAAAGCACAATCAAAACTTTGAATACAAAATAAAAAAAAGTTAGAAAATGACGAAGAATCATCTTATAGAAGCAATAACGATTTAGAAGAAGAAATAAAGCGTTTAAAACAAACTAATCGTCGACAGAAACAAGGAATTTGTGTAGATTCAAGAGAAATTAAAATGCCAAGAATCAAAGGACTATCGTCGTCAACAACAAATAAAAGAACTCCAGCAACAAAAGGGATGACATTAACCACATACACAAGTTAGAGATCACAAAGCTCAGTAAAACGTTATCAGACCAGAGTAGAAGAAATCTTCCGACGAAGAAACCATAATAAGACACTAGTTACGAAAATAAGTTAAAAAATACTCAAAAAAGAGCAAGTTAATTAATACATTGAAGGAAAATTACTACAACCATAAGAAGAAAATCGCTACCTTACAAATCACAATCAAGAGTTGAGTGGACAAATACAAATTCTAAAATATGAGAAGCTAGAAAAATATTAAACAAAGGATGTCCAATATATGGAAAGAGAAACAATGACCAAAACCATTGACATAGAGACATCATCAATACAAATTAAAAATGTCGGAAGGAGAAACCGGTACAAAACCCAATCAATGTTCAAATTCTGAAAAAACACTTATATTGAAAAGGTATCGATCAATAAATCATTAGAAGCACCAAAAATCTGAATTTCCTGTAAAAACTTCACAAGCGACTCAGGTACTGTATCGCCATCCAAATCACAAGAGTCGTTATGATCGACAACAATGACAAGAGGAAAATTACTAGTATTATTCCTACAAAGAGCAAAGACAAAATCAACAACTCTGAGCAATCGGTCAACAAACAATTTCCAATGAAGCCATATCTCAAATGGACCACATCACAAATGACGCAATGTTTTTACTTCATGTTTATAAGAACACACGTTGTCTCGTTTTGTCAAGTGTTGCAACTATCAACACAAAAGATCACAAAAAATCCTTACGAGCAAGAACAAAGGATAAAAGTCTTCCATAATTATGCTTTGAGGACAAAGCATCTCTAAGAGGAAGGCAATGTTATATAAAAATATATAACATAATACAATATAAATAAATATAAATAATAATAATAATTAATTAATATCCCCGGATGCGAGTGACCATGTGCCGAATGCATCAACCCCCATCCACACGGAACAGGCACCCACGGATCAAGCCTCACGTGGCACTGGCCCCAACATGCATGCTCCAGGCCACATGACAACAAATGCAACCCACCTATCCGCTCGCTCCACTAGAGAACACTCCTACCATGGTGACGGTGATTATTTAAGGCAGGAGGACGAGCCCCTCGGATCCCAATCTCCTTCACGCGAGTTCAGAACGATGATTATTCTCTGTTGGTGTGAAGTGCCATTAATTATGCCACCCTCATCAAGGATGATAGCCTGCAACATTTATTACCTCCATGAGAGGGAATTAGCTTGGATCGGCTCTTTAAAGCCATCTGTCGACATGCATTCCAATTTCACTGTTGCACTCTGGTTACTCCTTGTGGCCTCCTCTGCTGCATACTGGATTTTCCCTGTGGCCCTCCTCTGCCGCTCTCATTTCTATGGCGCCACACAACAGAGGGCACCTCTCGTCACAACAGTGGTAGAAAAAGATCTGGTAAACGGCCTAAGGTGGCTATGGACTGGACCGTAATGGATGGATATGTTGAGCGCATCTCTGTGCGAACTCGTAGTCTCATTGACAGTTGGGAAGTTTGTAGGGCAGTGACTCTCCTAGCCTCGGGCAGCAACAGAGGTGCCATCAATCACTAATGGTTGTTGAAAAACATGATGAGCACCCTGGTAGGAAGAAATGGAGGCAAGCTGGCACACTAGCACTAACATTGGGAGGAATATCAACTCTAGCCTGAAAGAGGCCTCTGATCACTCAAACACCTTGGATTCCAACATGACCTGGGATATCTTCTCCCTGGTGGCAATTCTGATCAGGAAATGCAAGAGAATACTGGGGATGTTTGCTGAACCGGAAGCTCCGAAGGAAGGGTCTGCAAAGAAAAAATCCACCGTCAGAAAAGACAAGGGTCCTGCTCCTGCAACACTTTCCAACGACACCGCTCATGAAGGTCCAGGTGCTCCAGGTTCTCCTTCCCCTACTCTCCCCCCTCCAGGGACCTTTGAAGACTTCTATGTTTCTTGTCCCATCCTTGAGGAGGAACCAGACGCACTGCCTGCAAATCATTAGATGGGCTAGCATTGCTCCGTGTTATCTCTGTGATTTCCACCTTTTTTGTTTTTTATTTTCGGTATAGTTTAATCTACAGCACTCCTAGACAGTATGTAATATTCTTTTTTGAACAAGTCCCAGTATTTTTTATGGGCGGACCTTACCCAGGGGGTCCTTATTTTTTATAATGATAGTTATTTTAGTATTTTTGAGCGACTGGGATGGTGGCTTCATCATCTGAGGCCTCCCCAGTCTACTACAGACGCTTCGGCTCTCTATGTATTTCCTGCCTACCCTTTTTCGGCTCTGTTATTAATTTTCTGTCTGCAACTTACAAAAAAAAAAATTAATTTATATAAGGGCCTTATAAAAAGAAATATCTTATAGAAAAGACATGACCATTAATAATGGGGTGGTATATGTACCGAACCCTCACGTTGTAATAATATAATCAATTTATATCATATCAAATATTTTCCTATATGGGATTTTTGTTCGTTGTCTTATTTACAGTGGTTATTTGCTTAGAAAAGGAACTTTGTTTGTTACAATCTTCTCCATGTATTGTTTTCTCATAACGGTCCATTCTATTTGGCTAACAAAAATCTTTTACTACATATACATGAATATTGAAAATTATATTTCAATCCAATAAAATATTTCCCCAGAAATACATTCTTCCAAACATAGAAACTGAACAAAAAAAGAAATTAGAATAGTTGGATAGAGTCTCTGAGAAACACAGATTTCTCCAGAACATCTTCATAATGCAGATATACATCCATCAGTCCCACAACCTTCTTAGAAGAACTATCAGCAACCATGTTGAAATTCCGATAGACATGTGAGAAAGAGACGAGGATAAAATGTTGTTGATTGATGCCTTGATATTTTGCAAACCAAAGAAGACCCACAAAGAAGTAATTCAACTTTAGTATTAGTGCCTCTTTCACATCCCATCCATACATGGAAAAAATGTTTGTTATTTAATTTTAACAATATCCCAGCTCCACATAAGCATGATCTAGTTGCACCATAAAAAAAACAATATACTTTATTTATTAACTTGTTAAAATTTTGAATTTGTTTATATAGTTCAAACTTATCCATTATTATTCTATGCAATTAACACAAACCTAACCATGATAAAAAAAATTCAATAACTCAACAAGAGTAATAACTGCAAAGCATAGTCTTTGCCATAAAACTATGTTATATTTTATATAAATAAGATTATGATATATTTTGTAAAATTGATTTGTTATTTTTTGTATAATTAATGTGTTGTATTATATAAATTATTTTGTATAATTGATTATGACATCATATTAAAATATTAAGTTTTAGTTTTTTGTTTTTAATAATTAATAATTAATTTTTATTGATAATTAATAATTAATAATTAAAGTTTTTTTTTAATTATTTAATAATGGCTTACTAATTTTTTTAAGTTTTAAAAATTAGTTTTTTTGTTTTTTTTTTTAATTAATAGTTGTGATTATATTGATTTTTTAAGACATTAATAAAATTTATAATAAAAATTTGAGTTCCAAGTCTCTTAGAATTTTATGATTAGTTTACTTTTCTCATTGAAACTTAAATTTTATAATCAAAATTTGGATTTCAAAATTCTAAGAATTTCATGATAGGAGATGCTTTTAAAGTTTATAGAAGTCAAAGTACATTGTATTTAAAAAATAAAAGGACGTGTAATAATAAGAATGACACTTGTATCTTATTATCAATAACACATAGTACAAAAATGTTAATATTCATATCATTAATGAAACCACTAGTATAAAGACCACATGTGAAACTAGGAAAATGTTTTGAATTTTAATTAAAATTTTGTTTAAACAATTTCACATCCCATTAGGGGTAATTTGTCACTTCATAGATTTTAGCCAATCATAAAATAGAAATAACAATTTTTAAAATTCTACAAAATAAATTACATTTTTCAAAATATTAAGTTTAATATATAAATATTACAAAAACTTTGAAAAACATTATAATTTTTTTTGTATTGATATAAAAGTCAAACTTGTTTATGACCAATTGATCACTATAATCCTTGCCTTGGTAGCAAGGATCAAATTTGAAGGGTAGGGTCCCTATTTCACTTTAAAGGACTATGATATATTGAACCCTTCAATAATGACATCTTAAAATAAACCATTCCTTTCATTTGAAAATGTAGTGATACATCAAAATTTCATTGTATATTAAAAGTAGTGTAATCAAATTCCTCAATATAGTGGTAAACTGAGTTTTGCATCGTTCCACTTTATGGTTTTTAATAAGCAATGTCTAACCCAAGAAACCATATAGAAGAAATTTTAGAAACATAAAAAAAATCAATTGAAAAACATTTATAATCAATGGAGATTGAGTCAGCAAGTAATAAAAATTCTAACAGAAAAATCAAGGTTGGATAAAAATTAAATACAATCTATACATGTCCAATGAACATAGAGATTGATAAATACAAATGAAGGAGTGAATCTCCAAAATATGGTCATGAATACCAAACTATTATTTTTGAATTACTTCAATAACAAACATCACTTATTTCCAAGAAGAAGCAAATAAATACTTATAAAATAACACAAGAAAAAAATTATTCTCGTAATGCACCTACCTGAAAAATTATTTAACAAAAGGATCAACCCAACCAATATTGAGCTCCACTAAGGGAAGTAATCCCTTTATATATGTTTCTAGTTGCTAAGCTCTACAAACTTAAGGAGATACATACTTCCCTATATGAAACAATAATTAGGGGAGGTGTTTTTTCTGTCTCTAGCAGAGATGTGCACTTAATATGCATGTTGGTGGTGGACCGATGGTTCTGGGGGTGGATGTGTCCATTTGCTCAAGCAAAGCCCTTGAATTTTGAAGAGGGTACTATACCTGAATGAATAGGGCAAGAAAGGGTGGAAGTAGCCTAAGCGAAGGGTCATTGGTGATGGTGGAAATAACCATAACAAGGGTTGAACTCAATATTGGAAGCAGCTTGAGTAAGGGTTGAAGAGTTACTCCAATTCAAAGTTGTGATTTTGATAGGAACGATATAAGGTACCTCTTCCCCTTGAATCCTAATTCCCAGGGTCAAATAACAGGCTTAGTTGATCATGATTCTTGCAAACACTGATAATGATATCCAATCATAAGGCAAGTTTTCCTCTATGATTTTTGGGGGCCTTTGAGTAATACTTTCATCTCTATGTAAATACCAATGGATCCATTTGAGACAGATGGAAGAATTCTTCTGATCAAGTCTCCATACCAACCATTCACAAATCCAACGAAAGAGGAAGCGACCCACAATCTCACTTACCCAGCATGGATCTCCATGTCTCACTTCTCAATGATGAAGTAAATATTGATCGGAAAGTGATCAAGGTACTTGCTCCAACATAAGCCTTAATAATTATGTGTATTATCCTACCTGACCATCTAACTATGTCTAGTATCGATTGAATCCCAGAGCTACCTACACCCTTGCATGAGCTCCCTCCCCTTATCTAGATACCATAACTCTAGCATGCACTAAAACATAAAACAAGGTAGAAATGGGTGAATCCATGAAGGTGGTTCATGATGTTTGGCAAGCGGGGTGGGAAAAATTTGCGCCGCGAACCCTCGATCGAGTTATTTTAAAGCCCTCGATCGAGCTATTGAAACCTCGATCGATGGTTTTAAAATACCTCGATCGAGAACTTTAAAAAACCTCGATCAAGGGTTTTAAAATACCTCGATCAAGGGCTTATTTAAACGCTCAATCGAGTTGCTGAGACAGTGAAAAAAAAACCGACCGCGGCTGGCTGACCGACACTGTTCTAGCGACATCGACCCATCAAAGCATCACGACCAAGGACGTGAGCTCGACCAAGGCCGTGAGACCACCATGCCACGCCACGCCACCCATGCTGCCATGCCACGATGTCATCCAATCCACCAGGTAAGTGGACCATAAACCTCCAATTTATTTTTAAAATTAAATTAAATTTCTTGTGTTTTTTGTTTGTATAAATTTGTATCAACAATCGGTTGTATTTCTAAATGTGTATTGGCAAGCAGAAATGCTGTCGAATTACACATTTGGAAATAAAACCGGCAACATTTAATAAATGTTGCTAGTTGTGGGTTTTTTTTCTTCAATAAATTTGAAAACCCATTGAAAACATGTGTAGCAATTTTAAATTTATGTTTTATGTTTTAAATTTTAAATTTAGGTTGTATTTATTTTTTCAAATTATTAATTTTTTGTTTATATCAATCGGTAGCGTTTATGCTACCAGTTTTATTTTAAAATGTGTATTAGCAAGCAGAAATGTTGCCCATTTTTTTTCAACCCTCTGAGAATGCCAGGAGGATTGAAAAAAACATATACATATTTCAAAATAAAACCGGCAACATAAACGTTGCCGATTAAATGTTCCCGATAGCATTTATGCTACCGGTTTTATTTTAAAATGTGTATTGGCTTGATTGGGTATTGAATCTTTAAATATATAGATTTAATTTTTAATAAGTTAAAGTACACTAAGGGTCTATTATAATTGAAATTTGTAATTGAAATAGCAATTGGAATTGTAAGTGGAATTGAAATTGGAAATTTAAATTGAAATTCGAAATTCGAAATTGAAAATGAAAATGAAAATGAAATTGATATTGAAATGAAATTTGAAATTTGAAATGAAATTGAAATTGAAAATTGAAATGGAAATGAAAATGAAAATTGAGAATTGGAAATCGAAATTTGAAAACCTTTGAAATTGAAATTGAAATTGTAATCGCAATTTCAATTTCAATTGTAATTTGCAATTTCATTTTCAATTTTATGAAATTGCAAATTGCAATTGAAATTGAAATTGAAATTGCAATTGCAATTTCAATTTGATATTGAAATTGAAAATTGACATTTGAAATTGAAATTGGTATTGGAAACTGGAAATTGAAATGTAAATGGAACTGAAATCGAAATTGGAAGTGGAAATTTAAAATTTGAAAATTGCAATTTGAAATTTGACTTGTGGCTTATCGGTGTTCACTGATCACAATTAAAATTTGAAATTTCAAAATTGAAAATGAAAATGAAAACCAAATTGAAATTGAAATTAAATTTGAAATTTGAAATGAAATTGAAATTGAGGAATGGAATTGGAATTAGAATTGGAATTGGATTTGGAAATTGAAATAGAAATAGAATTTGAAATTGAAATTGACATTGGAATTTTATGTGAAATTGGAGATGAAATTTGAAATTGACATTGAAATTTGATTTTGGAATTTGGAATTTGAAATTGAAATTGAATTTGAATTTGGAATTGAATTTGAAATTGAACTTTGAACTTTGAAATTGAAATTGAAATATTGAAATTTTAAATTTTAAATTGAAATTGAAATTTGAAATTGAAATTGAATTTGAATTTGTATTGAATTTGAAATTGAAAACTAAAATTGAAATTGAAATGTGATGCAGACAGTTCTCAAGAGATAAATTCATTGCTTTGTGCCCGGCGGAGCACGAGAGGATCCGACGTCGCCCAACAGGGTGGCCATCGGCAGCGCTCTCGTTCGCCAAGGAGCGAGGCCAGACTGGGGTGAACTGCTGCTGGAGGCAGCAGCAGGAGAAATAGTGCATCCGTTCATCCCGATGATGTGCATATTGATCCTGAGGAGGAGGAGGTGCGCTAAGAAATAAGTGCATCATGTCCATATTTTTTGTCAGATACACTTTCAGTAAATTTTTAATATAGAATGTATTGAATTTCACTTGCAAGTTATAATATATATTTTCACTAACATTTGTGTTTTGGTTTGGATCGTAGGTGTATCGGGGGGCTCATATGATGATGAGGTTGCACGCATAACTCTTGCTGATATTACCACCCAACGAGAGTGGGTGCAATCGTGCATGTGCACACTTAGGGAGGATTATCCCACTAGATGTTCTTTATTCATGATGCTATCGATAGTTGATGATATGTTGGACCTCTACAGGAGAGTGGGACCTATTAGTGACATTTGGCATTTTATATGCCATAGGAGAAGACTGGATGTCATGGGCCCCCATAAATGGGAAGATATCAAAGGTTCCACAAGAGGGCATGACATAAAGGGTACTTTGTTCGACATCCCTCATGACCTCCCTATCGGTCAACCACTTAGACTCAAGGAGTTTAAGATCGAGGCCACAGCACCATATGTATACGATAGATTCATCGGAGCATGGGGCATTTTCCCCCACCATGACCAGTTCCCTTTGTACTTTGAAAAACGCATATATGCAAAGTTTTTTCTAGACATGCAGCCAAACTACACCAGCACACGATCTGGGTTCTTTAGTGCTGGTAGGGGACATTCCTACCAACGTCTCAGGGCTCGTAGAGACCCTGCTTTCGTGCCACCCCCTCCGAGGTTGGTACCTATTCCAGAGAGGGTGTTCATCAGGGAAGGGGACGCGACACATTCATACCAAATTTCTACAGAGGCTAGGCATGGGATAGCAAACTCGATGTTCACTGCCATGGGCAGTGCTGTTTTTATTGTGTAGGGAGAGGCATCTAGATCACCCCCTGCACCTATACATCTAGAGATATATTGGGTCAACGATGACTTGCTCAATTCATTAGATGATCATGACATACGAGGGTATCCTCGGTCAGCCCGAGATGCATACTTCCGACTGTATCGTACACACTACCCTTCGAGACAGGTATATTTCTATACAATTATGTATATATGCTTTCATGCTACATCATATTATATGTCGTAAATTTAATGATCAATAATACTTAAGGGGTGTATTTTATTGCTCCATGCAGGAGACCACATACATGGATGAGCTCTTTCGTAGTGATCCATTGGTTGGTCCATCCGCTCGTCCCCACCGGCGGGACACAGTAGTTGAGGTAAGTTATAATTTATATTCCAATTGAATTTGTGTTTATTAATATCAGTTTAAATAATTTATGTTTTAATTCTTAATTTGAGACGTTATGTTTTAGAGCCTAACTTTGAATTTCAAATTGTACAGGGAAAAGGCAAAGCTGTTGCTCAAGATGATACACATGAGGACCGTGAAGGTCCTGACCAGCAAGGCCTAGACAAGGAGGTGAGTTTTAATTTATGTTCCAATTCATTTCACATTTAGTAGTTTCATTTTATACTTTATGTTTTAATTCTTGAATTATAACTTTTATGTTTCAGTTAAATAATTTTTAATAAATCTAACTTATTTGTAATGTAATGGCATCTTACACAAGCATCACTACAGGTGGGTGTCGATGCTGCACTCACCTTCTCATATGATTGGGATACAGCTCGACCACATGGTCCTGATGAGGGCCCATCTACCCATATTCCAACCCAGATGCCGGATATCACCATTGACTCGGCTCAGGTGATTTTCGCATCCATCCATTAAAAAGTTTCACTTCTTGTTGAATATTATGCATTGGTCAAAATATAAATAACTTACAAAGTTCACAATTTTAACTTTTACAATATGTTGAGATCGAGTCCTTCTTTCATAGTTTACTATTTCAAGGCCAGGATGGGCCTACTACAGGTGAAGGCAGTCATAAAGCCGATCAAGGGCCTCGTGGGGGTAGCGGCCAATGAGTTGATGATGTATACATTTCCATGTTTTGTATATTTTCATATTTTGGGTATTTGAACATGTTTTGGATATGGACTTTTCTATACATTTTGTTATATGTTTTACATATATTTCATCATATTGATGTCTTCATGTGTATTTTGTATCTTGATTAAATGAAGTTGATCGTCTTTTATTTTACATCTAGATATAGTTATTACAGTTACATTTATGTTTTGTCGTTTCAATTGCAAATTTAATGTATAGTGATTACAATATAAAAGTTCAATCTCAATTACATTACAATTGCAAGTTCAAAATTTAAAATTAAATTGTGTACATTACAATTTAAAATTTAAATTACAATTTTACATAAATGTGTAATTTAAATTGAAAATTCGATGTGTAGTTACAATTTAAAAGTTCAATTTCGACTACAGTACAATTTCAAATTTAATATGTAATTTCAATTGAAAATTCGATGTGTAGTTACAATTTAAAAGTTCAATTTCGACTACAAATTACAATTGCAAATTCAATATTTAGAATTCAATTGTGCATTACAATTACATTATGTTGTCTATGCATTACAATTCAATTACAATTTACACATTCCAATTCAATTACAATTTAAAATCTAAAATTAAAATTTCAAATTTAATGTGTAATTTCAATTGAAAATTTGATGTGTAGTTACAATTTAAAAGTTCAATTTCGACTACAAATTACAATTGCAAATTAAAAATTTAGAATTCAATTGTACATTACAACTTAAAATTGAAATTACAATTACATTATTTTGTCTACTCATTACAATTCAATTGCAATTTACACATTCCAATTCAATTACAATTTAAAATCTAAAATTAAAATTTCAAATTTAATGTGTAATTTCAATTGAAAATTCAATGTGTAGTTACAATTTAAAAGTTCAATTTCGACAACAAATTGCAATTGCAAATTCAAAATTTAGAATTCAATTGTACATTACAATTACATTATGGTGTCTTCGCATTACAATTCAATTACAATTCACACATTCCAATTCAATTACAATTTACAATTTAAAATTACATTATGGGATCTTTCCTGGATGATTTAGTTTCTATCCATCCACATAAACTTTAAATAAAAAATTGTTTCTTAGAACTACAATCAAATAAAATTTACCCGTTTTATAAGGTTAGGTGGAACTGTATTAAATAATAATTCTTGGTTTTTAGGGATTATGACTATTTAACACATGTTTATCCTAGATATTGAGAAAGTTCATGGAGCACTGACCATACATTAAAGTGTATTCAAAGTATCAATGTGCTTGTCAAATTGGAGCACCATGACCCAATTTAAAAAAAAAAACCTCCCATCTAATATTTTTAATCTTGGCATTAAAGCATCTAAAAAAATACATGTTTATAAAACTAAATTGGTCACCTTGCAAAACAAACCCTATATAAACAAGGAAAAAACAACCTCCACAAAAATCTCCAACAAAATCTTCAACAAGACAACATGACATATATGTCAATGATGCAAATGGCATACATGTAACTCATTCAGCTAGCCAATGGGTTATATGAATGCAAGTCTCCATAATATGATCATGATCAGCTTCTGTCATCTTCCATCTCTTTGGTTCACCTCTCTTCACCTTGATTTTTGGTAGATGTATTCGAGATGCCACCACCAAATGATTGTATTGGCATGATATATATTCAGGCATAAAATCTCTGTAAATAATATAAGCACCTTGTTTTTTCACTCTTTCAAAAATGTGTCCCATTAGAACCAGGTCTCCAATTTGGTATGTGAACTCTCCATCCTGATAGGGTCACACCAACCTGCTTTTACTTTGTGTACACCACATCAAATAATATGCCACATTTTCTTGATTGTGGGGGGGTGCAATAACAATGAATACATTACCTGCGAGATAAATTACAAATATTATTCAAATGTATATGTGTAATATATAGTGAACTAATTAACTATATATATTGAACTAATATATAGTGAGCTAATTAATGAAGTACTGTACCTTCCTTAAACACATCATAAACTCGATCATGATCAAGTGAGACCATTGCCTCGTCACTGTGCATCTCTTGCCATGTTGGAATTGGATGTGGGCCCTTTGGATTAAGAGGGACATATTTCCATGGTTTCACATATACATCATTTTCACAGTGATGAAGCTCACATCCATTTGCATCAATGCAAAAATCACAAAAACAAGCATACTTCCTCATTTCAATGGAAATATGTCACCCATGTCTTTACTCCGAACACAATGTAATTCCCTCGTACCAGGTATGGTATCACAATACCAGGGCATGGATCTATTCACATCACCAATGGAAACATCCCAAAAGAATCTGCATGGAATTAAATTTGTCATATATAAATTCCTAGTAAGTAGGTGTTCTTTTGGAAATGATGATATTGAATGTTATTAGCTTATTAATTGAGTTTGGAGTTTATTACCTGCACACCTGCCTTACTTGTTCGCGACCTTGATGTCCCAAATGACGTGTGCACCAATCAACTACTTCCGTGGAGCATTTGAGTCGGGTTGCACCATGACTCATCTAGTACCTCCGAAGTGCTCGTTTCACACGTGCACCTGCGCCATCATGTTCACCCTTTCCATGCCCTGTTTCAAAAAATCTCCAGGTGTTTTAGACTCCTGTCTCTTTATGAAGGCGACTCAACCAATAAAAAGAGCGTGCCGATTTTAATTTCCCTACACACCCATCTGACCAAATCCAGTGTTCAGTAAATGATATGCCTATCTGCCTCAATGAATCATAAATCAACCCAAAGCAGTGTTGAACAAATAATGTGTCATGCTCACGATCATCACTGACATAAAAATGGTACTCCTTGATCACTTCATGTGACTGAGGAGTGCTATCCCTACCATTAATGCTTTCTTGAGCATGTTTGTACAATACATGTACGAAGATAGACACCTGGTCAGAGTGATGGTACACACTCTGTATCTCTCTTTGAGGAGCAAATGTGTAGTTCTCAACAAAGTCTACCACTGATAAGATTGTGCCCGACTCAAATACCTCACGAGAATGTTTGAATTTTGACTTTATAAATCTGACTTTGAAACTTCTCCATGAAATCTGAAACAAGAATCTCATCCTCAAGCAAGTCCATCCTCTTAGATGGCACATATGAAGAAGATGATGGATACATGGAGACATACTCGTACCTCTTCCACATAACTATGATATCTGATAATCCAGGGTGTGTTGGATCGATAGGAAATTTCCTATGGAACAATGTCAAATCACCGCATTCAGGGAATCTTCTCCCACCTACACACCTCTTATTGAAAAACACTTTTTCAGGATTCCTATTGCATAGTATCATACAAATAAAATCATGCACTGTGTGAGGAGCTAGTTCATCGTTCTAGTGCCTTTTGCAAAAATCCAGAAATGTGTCATAGTATAGTTGAAATTCAAAGTGGTACCGGTAGCAACAAGTGTTGCAAATCGTATTCAATCTAATATACCATGGTTTCAATTTGTTGAACATGCTAAATGATATTTGAACACCAGGATTGGTTTCTTGGAATTCCTCGTAAAGTGAAACTCCTGTCATCTCCATCACATGCTTACAGTACTCCTGATAAATGCCTCTGGATAATCGTTGTCGTAGGACATGTTTTCGATCTGGAATAGCACGAGAATGGCTATCCCAAAACTCTATCACCTTCTCTCTAATGCCCGTTGCCATCCTGGCTCAATAGGGTTCCCTACAAATAAGATCCCAACAAGCAGCTTCATCATTTTCATCTATCCAAACCCTGAATTTAGTATTTTTGAACAATGTTCTTTTTGAAACTTTGAGCAATGATGCCATTGTTGATACCATTCGATTTCTTGAGGTGCTTTGTGCCACAACATCCATTGTAATTTCCCTACGAGCAGCTCGGATATCGTTATTTATTGATTTTCCAAATGAAGATAATGTAGTTCTTACATTTTCTATTGCATTCTCGCATGTCTTTTTTGTTTAAGCATCTTGAAAACCCAATAACTTTGTGGCACGTTTCAATTTTTTGTGTTTTATCAACCCATGTAGGATTTGAGCTTGTGCCATCGTTGAATGTTGTTCAAAATATGACTTAATTATGTTACTGAAATGCTCTCTAAATGTCCGACTAGGGATCGAGTTCCCAATCTCTTCTTGTGCAGAAACAACTACACAATCCTCTAGAAAATTTCCACCCCTTCCAACCCCACTGCAACTCCCAATTATCTTGAAATGTGAGAGGGAAAGGTGTCATGTGATGTTTGATCAAGATCATGAGGGGGCACAGGGTCATGTGATTCTTGATCAGTGATGGCTGACCATAATGTCTCCCTACATAATCAAAATTCATGTGAAGGGAATTTCAATGAGGAATGCACTGTACAAGGAGGTTAATTTTAAAGTACCAAATTGAAGTGTTTTGAAATGCATTGGTACACGAATTGAAAATACTTTTAAAACAAGAAAATTGTTTGTAACTTGAATTCAAAATAACTAAATATCTACACATTTAACTTAAAGTTGTACATTTAGCTTGATAATTCTTCTAAGTAAAGTTCGAAATTGCTAGTAACTTGAAATTTGAAATTGCTTATAACTTGAAATTGCTAGTAATTACTTGAAAATTGTTCTAAGTAAAGCATGAAATTGCTAGTAACTTGTACACTTAACTTTAAAATTGCTAGTAACTTGTACATTTAACTTTAAAATTGCTAGTAACTTGTACATTTAACTTTAAAATTGCTAATAACTTGAAATTTGTTACATGTAATTAACAAATTGAAAATTGCTAGTGACTTGAGAAAATTTTTCCAACTAATACATTTAGCTTGAGAATTGTTCTAAGTAAAATTTGAAATTGCTAGTAACTTGCAATTTGAAATTGCTACTAAAGTTTGAAATTGCTTGTAACTTGAAATTGCTAGTAATTAAAATTGTTTTAAGTAAAGTTTGAAATTGCTTGTAACATGAAATTAATAGTAAATTGCACATTTAACTTTAAAATTGTTAGTAACTTGAAATTTGTTACATGTAAATTAACAAATTGAAAATTGCTAGTGACTTCAGAAAAATTCGGTACAAGTATTGAAAATTTACATTAAAAACAAGAAAAGTGTTTGTAACTTAATTTCAAAATAAGTAAATACGTATGTAACTTGAAATTGTACATTTAGTTTGAGAATTGTTAGTAAAGTTTGAAAATAAAGTATATATATTTAACTTGATAATTATTAATAACTTGATAGTTGTACATTGAACTTTAAAATTGCTAGTAACTTGAAATTTGATGTGAAAATTGACAAATTGAAAATTGCGCGTGTGAATTGAATTTTTCAACTAATACATAACTATCATTAACTTGAAAATTAGCCACTTAACTTGAAAATTGTTACAAATTTTGAAATATAAATAACATATATACTTACTATATGAAGAAAAAAAATTAACTTATCCTTACATTCATGCATAGAAAAAATTGGTACATGAATTGAAAATACATTAAAAATAACATAATTGAATTTTTCAACTACTACATAATTATCACAATGTTCATTATATTTGTTGTCATTGAATTTTGCATCTATTACATAACTATCAAAATATTAATTTCATTTGTTTTAAAATTGAATTTTCTAACTAATACATAAATATCATAATGTTCATTTCAAATAAAATGAGGGTAAGTTAAAATTAGACATTATTAGTTATTTCAATCAACAAATGTTGAGACTTGGAGCTCACATGAGGCTATACATTTATATTTTTTTAACAAATAACAAAACAAAAATTGAAATTACGTTTGACTTGAAATTGTTAGTAACTTAGAAAATTGCAATTAGTTAAATATGTACATTTTAACTTGAAAATAGTGTCCAAGTGTACATTTAATTTGAAAATTGTTCCAATAACATTGAAAATTGTTAGTCACTTGAAAAATTATTCATTTAACATGAAAATTGTTACAAATTTTGAAATACAAATAACAAAGTTATGAAATAAATAAGAATCTTATTACAAACAAATATATTAAATAAATTAGATTGTGAAATAGTTATTTTTTTAAAATTGATACTAATTTTGTAGTGTAAATAACAAATTGATAAAAATCTTATTGCAAACAAAATATAGTAAGGCTAAAATGAAAAAAAAAAAAAATTAGTATATATATAACAAATTATTAGAGAAAGATATATGAAATTTAAATTAGGTAGCATATAATTCAAAAATTTACCTTGGTTGTCCTCCATTGGAATTTGTTGCACCAAAGGTGCATCTTCTTCTTCTCTCAATTTTGCTCTTCGTTGTCTCATTCTTCATTCTTCTCACGCTCTTCATGCTCATTTTGTTGACAAGCATGCTTCCTTTGTCGTTTTCTTTTGCTCCCCATCAGACTACAATGAAAACAAACAAAGAATTTTTCAAATTGTTATAACAAACAACAATATGTAATGTGAAATTGAACAAAAATAATACTTCTTACATGTCTAATGAATTCTAATTGAACAATAATAATACTTATTACATGTCTAATGAACTCTAATTGAACAACTTCAAGTTCACATAGCTCTACTTGAAAGTAAATTAACAATGAATTACATAAGTGTTGTTTGGCAATTGTTAAGTGATTATATAGAGGTTTCTTGTTAATTTTGAGTGGGAATGGTGGTTGGAAACATTAATTTTCTAACTCATTTCCCGGGTTCCTTTTTATGTTTTATTTACACACACAAATCCTCGATCGAGGCCTTTGTTTAAAACCTCGATCGAGCAACTAACCTCGATCAAGGGATTTACGAGACCTCGATTGAGGTTCGTTTTAGCCCTCAATCGAGGTTTTTTAAAAATCTCAATCAAGCAAATAGCTCGATCGAGGGCCAAAAAACAAGCCAAAAGTCATTTTCACTGCAAAAAAAATATTTGGTCTACCTTTCACATGCTTAAACTATGTCATTAAATGCAAATTAATGGTCAGACTTGATATCGTTGGATTCGTCAATGAATCCTCTATCCATATACATATAATTTGCGAATTTTTATCTTTGTATGCCATTTTTTTTAAATTTCTGCTAAAGCTTACCCTAGAAAACCCTGTCGACATCTTTGAATGAGCTCAAAGATAAATCAACAACACTCAAAATACACATCCAAAATTTTTGAAAAAATATACAAGCACTACATCAGTGCGTCCTCTTCAAAATGATATTTTTAGTTTTGGAAATTATGTAAACAATCAAAATATTTTGCGCACACATGCACATGTGTGCAAAATGCGACTGAAATATTCACTGGTCAATTTCAAAAAATTATTATAATTATAATTATAATTTTTCAAGTAAAATTAAAAGAAATATATGTACGCACTAGAGCATTATGTCTAGATCATGTTCATATATTTCATTTTTTAAAATTATTACCTTAACATTAAATTATTTTGCACACACATGAGCCACTTGTTATTTGCTCTTCAAATTTTTAAGGACACACGTTTCATTAAATGAACATTTGACACGAAAAATGACATTGGTATATTTTTAAAAAAATATCATTGTAAAGCCAACATAATTCTCTACATTTCATTTTTTAACGGCATGTCAAAATTCATATGAAAAATATGAGTTTTGAGGGATTCAATTTAATATATGGGTAAAATTTCCATTTTTCATCGCCATATTTGGCAAAAATAGAGTTACCCATCTTGATGGAATCACCCAAATATGAAATTGAAATAGGATCGAGAATCAATAGTGGCGGTGGAAGTAGGCATAACCTAAGCAGAGTCGACGAGTTTGGAAATTAAAATAATGACAAACAAAATTTTAAAGTTTAAACCCACTTAAGTTCCAAACTTTCAAATTTCATAATCACATTTCCAAAATCCAATAACCATTTAATTAACCACAATTCCAAATCCACTTTCATAATCACATTTCCAAATTCCAATAACCATTTGATTAACCACAATTATGAATCTAGATGCCCTAATTCCAATCACTCAACTACATTAATTATAAACCAATGCAAAAAATGATGAATCAATTTTAATTCTAATTTATAATCATTCGATGCACAATTTAATTCCATATTATGTAATTGCATTCTCTATTAGTACATTACTTATTCACCTTACACATAGACTAGTTGGGATTTGAGAAGGAATAGTTGTCAAGCCATGTTAAGGTTTTGAAGCATGTTCTCAGTCGATTTCAACTGTGACAACCTATTGAAACACAACCATCATTAATGCATTAATTTTCTACCAGGCTACTAGCTTACCACAACAGATTATCAATTAATGTTATATTTGCTACCAGGCTACTGACTTACTAGAGGCGATTGTCAATTCATGCTTGGCACTTAGGGTTGCATCGTGCATCATAGGTGATTATTGGTTATAACCTTCCGGCAAAGAATGTAAAGGTATATATTACTGGTGTTTATGGATTACATTTGTTAATATAATACAAACTCTCCATCAAATTTAACCTACGAGAAATATATATCAAATCACCTTATTTTGAGAAGTTTTCTCATTCAAATCCCTTCATTTTGGACAAGTTTTCTAACCAAAAATTGCAAAATATATCTATAGCAAAATAGTGTGTAAATCTAACTTCCGCGCATCACGCACTCTCTTCTTAGAGTTTGGCAATCTTGTTGTACCATTCTCCTCCATTAATATCTTGATGTACAATCTCATTCAATTCTACTCTAAGTCTCTAGACCCTTAACTATCCATAATTGATGAAACATGAACCCATGGCTAGTAGCACAACCACCTTACATTATAGCACACGTCCCATCAAACAAGTGATAATTGTTGCATATAATAAACCATCCATGGTTTTGGAGTATTTAAACCTTGAAAGAAGACAAGGTCGTGGAGCAAAATTTTGAAGGCTTGCAAAATATCCCATTGGCCTCTGGCCTACAACAATGAAGGAAATTCCAATCAACAAATCCAAGAAAGGGGATGCTATTATGAAAGGAAGAGTAGTAATGAAAATGCAACCATCCTACGAAATGAGAATTTAAGTCTTCTTCCCAAATGCATCCATGCTAGAAAATAAGAATTTAAGTATTAGATCATATCAATCATGTTATCAATAATAGCTTACATATGCATAATTAATACTAGTGTAATTGTATAGTTACTTGGAGATCCAAACCATATAATTACAATTTTAATAAATTTTATAAAATCAATACAACCCATTTCAAGGTCACATCGTAACAAAAAGAAATCAACTATTGTAGTATTGAAACAAATTTTTTTTTATAAAGAACTTATATTTGAATTAATTTTTTTATTATAAAGAAATCCATCTTGAGCCAAGAGTCCATCCATATCTTGTTGTATAGTCTAGTTCAATTAAAAATTGAATGATATTTCACTATTGACTTTGTTAGAGGCTTAAGTTTGTTGTGCAATTTTATCCACATATGAATTTAGATCTGAGCTATATCATATTTGGGTAAAATTAAGTGTTCTACGTTGAGTATTGAGCAACTAGATAGAAAAAGCTACATGTAACGTGGCAACAACATTTAAACTTAATTCTAAATGTTTTAAAGTTTCATCGTGATTTAAATTTTGATAAAGAATGTTGATGGAATGGTGCATAATGTTTGCTAAAGGTTACATGGTGATGGAGATTTGGCAAGGGTTTTTAGGGTTTTTCAGCTATTCTGCAGGAATTTCTGATTTTGATGGTTGATTGGATGATTGTGTGGCCTACGACGACTTGGAGTCAAGCTGATTGGCAGAATCAGCCTAGTACCAGCCAAGGATAAAAAAAGTGGGAATTATTTTTCTAAGTCGTAGGTTACCTCTCTTCCTTTTAACTTGATTTTTCGGTTTTTCCTGCATAGAGTCTGAGTTCTATATTTGGTGATGATCTTTGGTTGACCTCGGGCCACCTCCAGATTTAGTTTTTTTTCATTTTAAAGGCTAGTGTGGGGGTACTACTGGCTTTCCTAAGTCTCGGTGATGTTCCCTTTTGTATTGGCAGCTGTCGTTTTTCCTCTAACAGAAACCGACAGATGGGGTTTCTTACCTTTATATTAAGCTGTTCATGATCACGCAGTGAGAGATAATAAAATGGTGGAGAGGAGAACTGCGTTGGTGAAGTTAATTCTCGACGTTTCGAGCCACAAAGTAGGGCTCATCAATGAGCCCTACTTTGTGGCTCGAAACGTCGAGAATTAACTTCACCAACGCAGTTCTCCTCTCCACCATTTTATTACCTTTATATTGTTGTGGTTTCCACTATGGTGGAGTCTTTTCATTATCTTAACCCTACTCTGCCGCCTTCCGATTCTGTGTTGGGCGATCTCCCTGGCAAGGCTAGGGGCGGAGGTTCTCTCAGAGGTAAGCTTCGAGGTTTGAAGGCCAGCTCCAGAAGATTATTGAAAACTATTAAGGCAAGGGCTGAAATAGCTAGGTTTGACATTGACGGGGATTATAACCTTGACAGAATTGGCATCCTTGCTAAAAGGGCTCTGGTGGGTAGGTTGGAGTTTACTTCGGGTAGCAAGTTAGAAATTTCGGAGTGGGTTAACAAGTTTTGGGTTTCGCTTACTGGCATGGCTCCCCGTATCAATCTCTTGATGAATCGTTGGATTTTATTTACTTTCTCTGAAGCGGCCCATCTTGATAAGATCTTGTCTTCCTTCTGGGAGTTCAAACATGGTTCGATGTTTTTAAAGCACTAGCATTTAAATTTTAACCCCCTAAACGAATATCAATCTCTTCGACATCTCTGGATGATCATTCCAGGTCTCCCCATCGAGCTCTGGACAGAAGACGTCATTATGGGGGTAGCTAATTCCGTTGGGAGATTTGTGCGTATCGATAAACAAAATTTCTTTGGTATGGACCGCCGCTATGCTAAAGTTATGGTTGAAATCGATATGAGGGGTGGCTTACCGGCTGAAATTGAAATTGCTTTGGGCTCTGGGGTTTGGAAGCAGACACTTGATTTCTTTAAAATTCCATTTCGATGCTTCTCATGTAGAAGGATTGGACATGTTCGGGCTTCCTGCCCCTTCGACCGTAAGAATACTTTGGGTTCTTCTGCTTCGGAGCACTCCTCTCCCAGGGTTAGATCTCATAAGTCATCTATTGATCTTTCGGGTAAGTCTTTAATCAAAACCCCTATTAACTATCCTGAATTATCAAATGATGAACTTGCTTTTATTGAAAACTCAGAAAAAATGCTTTCTAGTCGCATTTCTAAGGGAGAAATTCAGGTGTGCCATGATCTTGTGATGGGTCTTCCATTAGTTAGCCCGGTGAATAATTTTCCCTGTCCGAAAGTTGGTCGTAAGCTTTTTGGTGTTCTGGAGGCAAATTCTACTGTATTAGGGAACACTTCGCCTCGCCTTGTAGGGGATGACTTGTAAAACCCTATTCATGTTAGGTCTCCTCTCCCTAGTAATTCGGGGTTACAGTCTCAGCATTCTGATAAATTGGGGATGGGCCCGACCTCTCCTGTTGGATGTTCTTCAGATACATCTTTGAAACTGGGTTGTGATGCTGGGCAGAGATTGGATGGTTGCAAGATTTTAGATTGCTATGCTGGCACTTCCAATTCGGTGGACAATGTTATTTTGGCAGAAAGTGGTTATCTTATTTCGGAGAATGGGGAGGAATTTCCTCCATTACCCACCTACACTAAAAATCCAGGGATTGGGTCTTTGGCTAAACCTGTTCAAACCCTAAATTTCCAAAATGTCACTATTAGAAGGGGTAAAAAGAAAAAGAATTTTGATAAAAATGTCCAACGTTCTTCAGATTCTTACACTCCTATTTCTCAGAGATTAGAGGAGGTGGATAGGTCTGATCTGGTAGTTTCCCTGGGGCTTAGAGCATCGTCCCCCAATTTGATTGTTCCTTGATTTCTATTTTGTCTCTGAATGTGCGTGGATTGGGTAAGGTGTCTAGGGCACAGGATTTATCCAATCTGTTCAAAACTACTGGCCCTGCTATTATTTTACTTCAAGAGACCATGTGTGATGAAAACCTTGGTATCCTTAAACTTTGTAAGCTCCTTCCTTATTGGGAGGTGGCAGCAGTAAGTTCTTATGGCTTATCTGGGGGACTAGCAGTTGCATGGGATCCAAATGTGTTTGATTTTAAGGTTTTCTCAACCCCCTGGGGAATGCTATTAAAGGGGTCTTTCTGTGGGAACCATCACTCACTTTCCATACTCAATTGTTATGCTCCCTATAGGGAGAGACAGAGTTTTTGGGTATCACTCCAGGGTTCTGGGCTTATGAACTTAGATGACTTGATTATTGCAGGTGATTTAAACTTCACTTGTCATGCTTCTAAAATTTGGGGATCCTCTGCCAAGCTGGATGATTTAGCAGATTTCTTTGCTCAGCTAATTGTGGACACAGATTTGGTGGATGCGCAGCCGCATAAATTGGTCCCCACCTAGACTAATGGCAGATTTGGATTTGATGGAGTTCATAAGCGTCTGGACAGATTTCTTGTCAAATCGGATCTGTTGGGCATCTTCTAGAAGCATCGGTCTTGGGTTTTCGACTGCAAATTTTCAGACCACTGGCCCATTGTCCTCCAACTAGATGAATTGGGCCACAACCAATCTTTGCCTTTCAAGTTCAATTCCTCCTGGCTCGGTGATGATTCCTTTTGCTATATGGTTAGATATTTTTGGCTAAGCAGTGATGTTTCTGATTCAAATCTGATTCAGAATTTCTGTCATAAATTGAAGGGTTTAAAAGAGACTGTTTCTAAATGGATTAGGGATAAAAAGAAGGCAGACAAAATGGAGTTATCTCTGTTAGAAAAAAAGCTACATGTATCTATCTCTGCAAATGTTAATAATTCCCTATCATTTGACTCTTTTGAGGTTATGATACAGCTTGATAAGAAAAAAGAAGAGTTACTTATTCAGGAAGAAAAAGAATGGCGACTTAAAAGTCGAGCCATTTGGATTTCTCATGGTGATAAAAATACAAAATTCTTTCATACTTTTGCATCAGCAAGGAGGAATTCGAAATACATATGGGAAATTGATGATGACACAGGGCATCAACATTCTGGGCTTGATAACATTAAATCATAAGCTGTCTCCTTCTTTGGTCATATTTACAACGACCCTGGTGATTGTTGCTTGACAGAACAGATTAAAGTGGCTTCTCTATATCCATGCTTCTTTAATGAGCAGGAAGCTGACTGTATTCAAGAAGAGGTCTCGCTGGAAGAAATTGAACAGACCCTGAAAATTTTTGCTAAAGAAAAAAGGCCCGGGCCTGATGGGTGGGCGGTGGAGCTATACCTGCATTTTTTTGACCTGATGGGTCGAGAACTTAAAGATATGGTGAATTTCTCCAAAATCAATGGATATATCTCGGGTGGTCTTAATTCCACTTTTGTTACCCTAATTCCCAAGAGAGACAAGCCCAGGTCTTTTGGAGATTATCGTCTGATTGCTCTCTGTAATTTACTTTACAAGCTTATTTCAAAAATTATTGCTGATAGACTAAAGTCTATTCTATCACAACACATCTCAGTTGAGCAATTTGGATTTTTAGCTGGCAGACAGATACATGATGCCATTGGCATTTCCCAGGAGCTGTCGCATAGTATTAAGATTTATAAGAAAAAGGCCCTGTTACTTAAAATGGACTTGGAAAAAGCTTATGACAGGGTAAACTGGTCCTTTCTCAGATTGATCGTCATCAGAATTGGGGTGCCTCCTTTAATCATTAAGTGGATTATGGCCTGTATTTCTTCTATGAATATCTCTGTGCTTGTAAATGGTAGTCCGTCTGATTTTTTCTGCTGCTCTAGGGGGATTAGACAAGGGTGTCCCCTATCTCCTCTTCTATTCATATTGGTCATGGATGGTTTCAGCAGATTGGTTAATCAAGCCTTAATGAGAGGTCAGATAAAAGGTATTAAGATAGCAAAGGATTGTGTGATCACACACATTCTGTTTGCTGATGATGTTTTAGTGGCTGGTGTGGACTCTGTTGAGGAGTGGTTTATGTACAACGAAATCATCCAGACTTTCTGCAGTGCAACAGGTATGAAAGTCAGTTCTGCTAAATCCAACTTTTATCATTTATCTTTAAATGATGGGCATCTTAGTGACATCCTTTTGATCCTGCCATTTAACTGCTGTCCCATGGATCAAGGTTTTAAATACCTGGGTTTTAATCTTAAGACGAACAATTATCAAATCAAGGATTGGTATTGGCTGTTGAGAAAAATTGAGGCTTGTATCGCGCATTGGTCTTACAGGTTATTGTCCATAGGGGGTAAGCTCATTTTAGTGAAGTTTGTTCTCTCCAGCATACCTGTTTATTGGTTTTCATTGCTTGAAGTGCCATCATTCATCATCAAGACCATTAAAAAATATTTCTTCAACTTTCTTTGGTCTGGGACTGCAAGCAGTGAAAAGATTCCTATGGTTGTTGCAGACACTCTTTCAAGACCTTATAGATTTGGTGGTTGGGGCATTAAAGATCTGGGGATCTTCAACATTGCTCTCAGATTAAAAAGTCTTTGGAGGGGTATTTTTGGAAAAACACTTTGTTCTAGTCTTATTCATAGCAAATATATAAAATCGGATGTTTTCTGCTGGATTAGAAATCTTAAATTAGTAAGTTGGAACTTCTCTCCTATGTGGAGGGGCTTTATGAAAATCTTTCACTGGATCAAAAATGATCTTTTATGGCAGGTGGGGACAGGAGAATTGATACGTGTTGGGATAGATCCCATCATTGGAATGGAAGATGATTATATTCTGCCTCCCAACATCTCTCAGTATCTTCAAGTTTTAAGGCTGTCTACTTTGAACAAAATTCATCTACTCAGATTTGGGGATGAGAATAATGCTAAGTGGATGTCTGCGAGAGACCTTGGCCTATCTGTATTTTTAGCTCGATCTTGGGATGCTTACATCACGAACTTAAATTCAGCGGGTGTCAAATTGAATCAAGACGCAGATCATCTTGTTTGGGGTGGAAATCCTACTTCTGGTATTGTTACAGCACAAACTGCCTATTCTAGAATTGTCCAAGACAAGTTCATCTTTCCTCAGGATTGGTGGTACAAGAGGCTTTGGCACTGGTCTATCCCGTTAAAACTGAAATGTTTTAGTTGGTTATTATTGCAAGATAAACTGAAGACTTGGGAAAATCTATGTAAACGGGGTTGGATTGGACCTAGTTTATGTGTTCTTTGTCAAAGTGCAGCTGAAACAAAACAACATCTTTTTGTCAAATGCAGTTTCACTAATGAGATCTGGGATGTGGCTTCATCTAGTTTGAATATTACACAGTGCTGGGATGTGGGGGATTTTAATAAGTGCTTATTAAATTGGTTCAGACATTGTAAGCATCATTTTTATATTGCTATATGCATTTCGTGGGCAATCTGGTATACTAGAAACTGCGCCATCTTTCGGAACTCCACTCCTGATACTTTGCAATGTAGCATGACTGCTTTAAATATGTTTGCATCATGTAAGGAAGATGAGCATAAGTTGAAGACTGGCAGAATTAGTTATTTTAATTTCAAAGTGGATCAGCTTGTTCTCTTCTTCGATGGAGCTTCACAATATGGTTTATGTGCAGTTGGGGGTGTCATATATCTGAACGAGTCTCATTATTTTTCTGTTAGACTCAATTGTGGTACAAGATCAAACATGAAAGTGGAGTTAATGGCTCTCTGGTGTGTTCTTAAAGTTGCTAATATTTTTGGTTTGGTTGATATCAAGGTATATGGCGACTCCAGGGTTACCATTGAATGGGCTGCAGGTGAATTCAAGCTTAATGTTATGAATTTGAGACACTGGGCCCTCCAGACTCATTTTGAAATTTCAAAGCATCAGAATATCAAATTCGAGCATATCTTTAGAGAACATAACTCTCTTGCAGACAAGCTATCAAAACAAGCGTTATCTGGTTTGGAAGGGCAGTTGATTTGGGAGGAATGGTGTGACAACTGTATCCTGGACTGTGGCTCCACATATTTTCTTGACTGATTCGAGATGGTGTAAATCTCTGTGACTTTTTTGATTCGGTTGTTTCCATATTTTGCATTTTGCCTATATGTAGTGATGTTTGTATCTTTCGTACCATAAAGGTGGTTTTGAGATTGATGAAGGGATCCTGAACTTTATGCTGTGCAGACCTTTTTGTAATTGATTTGGCAGCTGAATTTTGAGCTTCATTGTACTATTTGATTCATTTTTGAATATCAATAGTAGTTTTTTTTCGTTGGAAAAAAAGAATGTTGATGGAAAGTGTAGCAGACTCGGTTGAGCTTTTGCATTTGTTGCTACCTAATTGTCCATTCTCAACCATCTAAATTTTTGACAAGAAAAAATTGAAGCAACTCTTCAATTGCAAAGTTGCAAAATAATAATCAATTTCATTATTGAAGAGTCCAATACATTTTTTTTTTTTTTTTTTTCATGACAAAAATTGTTGTGCCTTTCTATAAAAGATAAATTAGGCCGCAAAGCATATTGAAGACTTCAAATTTGAAACCTGTTCTGACTAATAAATTATATTTTTCAATAAATTTTAATATATATATATAATTCCAAAATTTCAACCATCTTTTCAAAACATTTAATTAATCCACATTCCGAGAAAGTGAATACATATGTAAATGATGATGTTTTTGAGAAAATATTGGTCGCCCTAAAAAGCGGATTAAAAATTTGACAATACGCGTTAAGGGTACCGTCAAATTCTCGAACTGTTGCTATCTACCTATCCATTGATTTTCTTCAAAATTTATGCAGTTTGTCGCCGTGAATTACGAGACGGGTGGGACCCACTCTGCCGTGAATTATGGGACGGGTGGGACCCACTCTGCCGTGAGTAGCGGTACAGTACGACGACTAAAGCACGGGAGTTAATCTCGGTGAATCATAACGGCCATTGTCAAAAAAGAAAAAGATGCCGTGTCGTTGAAAAAGTTTAACGTGATCTACCCGACAGAAAATGTTAACTCGATCAAAGAATATTATTATTTTATATTTATCATTCGCTACTCTTTTGAAATTGCAATCTGATTCTTTCCTGAAATCCATTATTCGCCTCCACTCACCTAAAAAATATTGAAAATATCTAAGTGAGCTAAAGTCTACATGATTTGTATTTTTGGAGATGAGTTTGATTTGCATCTTTTTGCATTTTTTTAGATGAGTTTGATTGGAATCCAGCAACATCATTTGTTGCTAAATTGCAATTTTTGTTGTTGAAATTGTAATTTTGATTGCAGAAATGGATTCAGCACCCTAGATTACTCCTGTAACACTTTATTTATATAATTTCAACAACTGAAAACTACAATTTCAACAATTCTTGCCTGATTTTGACCAAAAATTTTACCAAAATATTTACCATTCACAAATAATTTACTACCCTTTTGAAATTGCAATCTGATTCTTTCTGTCAATGCGGATGAAATCCATTATTCGCCCCCCACTCACCTAGAAAATATTTTGTGCAAAAACCATCATCTAAAAAGCAAATAGGGATCTGATATGGATAGAAACAATTTTAAAGATGATCACACAAATGACTTTAACATTCATTGAACGTTGAAAGTGTCTCAATGGTTGTGTTGTCCGCGCTGTTTTCATTTATGCAGCTACAGTATCTCATTTTTGACATTTCCTTTTCTTTGGTTTTGCTCAGTCATGAATTTACATCTTTACTACGAGATTATATAAATCTCTGTGAATAAAATTCTACAATAATTCAAAGGCTTCGGAGGCTTGGAAATGCCCATCAATTTTTTATTAAATTTTAAATCAATTCATGATATCAAAATTCTATATCTGTAAAAACTCTCCATCTCTAGATAGAAAATTCAAATGTGAAGAAAATTCTACCATAATTCAAAGTCTGTGTAGGGTGGAAATGCCCTTTTAAGTTTTAATTAAATTTTAAATTAATTCATGTTATCAGTTGAACTGCTTTATAGGGATCCTCGCCACAAACAGATTTGCATTGAATGGAAACGACAAATGGCAGCATATTTTGAAAAAAACTGCCACATCGCTTCCCAATAGAGAAGATATGGTCATCAACCCAACAAATTCCTTCTCTTAAAGCCAAGTGCCTATCTAGTCCAACAACCCAAGTAGTGTTGCCTTGCATTCATAGGCACGACACAAGTTACCTTGCATGAAACCCTGAGACATTTTTCTAAATTTATCGGCATCCATTCCACTTCCATTTGACTTCCTTTCCTACAAGGTATTCCATGTTCCCACTGCTAATCCATCCTCATCCTCATAGTTTTAATGGTGGCATAAAGTCAGATCCAGCATTCATGCAATCTGTACTGTCATTCTAAAAAAATGTTCTCTGCCCCCAAAACTGAGCTGTTGTTTCCACTCTGCTCATCATCCACTTCACAGGCCTATGATTTCTCATATCATGACCGCTATATAGCTTGTTCTTTTTCTCTCATACTCTCATAGTTTTTCGGTGTTTAGAAATCTCCTGAACAAATGCAGAGAGCCTCCTTGAATAGTTTTAACTTGTAAATTTGGGAATCTTTATTGTTATTTGGGTCTTGTAGAGTTATTTTTATCAAATGGGTGGTGGTAGGCAGATGAGTTTTTGGGCTCTTGCTTGTCTGTTCTATCTTTGTTTTCTTCAGCAAACTGCAGCAGCAAGAAATGGGTTTGTGAAGACAGAGGGCACCCATTTTTCTCTCAATGGGAATCCTCTGTTTGTCAATGGGTTCAACTCTTACTGGTTAATGGCAATGGCAACAGATTCATCACAGAGAAATAAGGTCACCTCTGCTTTTGAACAAGCTGCAGCTCATGGGCTCCATGTTGCCAGGACTTGGGCCTTCAACGATGGCCAGTACAAGGCATTACAGAATTCTCCTGGTGTGTATGATGAACAAGTCTTTCAGGTTTGTGCATGGGGCATTGCAATACATCAATCCTTTAACTTCTCCACCCATTTTTTTTCTGAGGTTTTGTTTTAGGGTGTCTGGATCGGTTGGTATTGTTTGTTTCCCTGATTTTTGGGGTTGTTTTGGTTTCTATGTTTTGTAATGAAGGCCCTGGACTTTGTGGTTTCCGAGGCCAACAAGTATGGCATCAGACTTATATTTAGCATGGTGAACAACTATGAGAACTTTGGAGGAAAGGCCCAGTATGTGAAATGGGCTCGCAATGCGGGACAGAATCTCAATTCCGACGATGATTTCTTCACCAATCCCACTGTTAAAGGCTACTATAAGAACCATGTTAAGGTAACACAGTGTATAAATGTCTGTCTCTGTCTAATTATATGCATGCATTTGTTTCATTATGTATATGCATATACATAGACCTATTTGTAAATAGTAAATACATATACACAAAAAACAACTCAACTCTACAATTTCCTGCAGACTGTACTGACGAGAGTCAATAGCATCACTGGAGTAGCCTACAAGGATGACCCGACAATCTTTGCATGGGAGCTCATGAACGAGCCTCGTTGTCTAAGTGATCCTTCTGGGAAGACCATCCAGGTCAGATAACACAACCTCATATATATATAAACTCTGGAAAATGAAAAACCAATTTAATCATAGATTCAGTGAAGGATGTTGGCTGTTGGCTTCAAAGATCTCCTTTCATTCTATGGTTGAAAAAACAGTTATCAGATTTGTAGATATTTGAATATCTGTTCTAGGTTCCTAGTTTGGCAGGGTTCTGTTAATACTTTTAGTTTCTAGTAATCAATTATTTTGATAACAATTGTTTGACTGTTATGAGTAAACATGGTAGTTCTTTGTTTGTGATGAGAAAACAGGGATGGATAGAGGAAATGGCTAGCCATGTCAAATCCATTGATGGAAACCATCTTCTCGAGGCTGGCTTGGAAGGATTTTATGGAGAGTCCAAAAATGTGGCCAATCCAGGCTTCTCTGTGGGGACAGATTTCATTACCAATAACCAAATCACAGGAATTGATTTCGCAACAGTTCATTCCTATCCTGATATCTGGTTTCTCTCTCTTTCTCATTCTCTCTTTTCTTCATATGAAATTGGACTGAATAAAAGTTTGAGATAAATCTTTTTTTTTCAAAAGTAGATCTGTGGTTTAGATTTGCTTTTTTCTTGATGCATGTATATTTGGGTCCAACAAGAGTTGTTGGTTGAGTCATATCTAGTGCTGCATTCATTTATGCAATGCAATCTTTCAGGCAGACTGTGACTTCTAGTAAACAGGTGCTCATTAGGTCATGACTATGATGAGATTGCACTAATAAATTGAACTGTGATTTCAACTTTCAAGGCTGGCTGGATCAAATGAGGAGGCCCAGCTTTCATTTCTGCAGAATTGGATAGCGACCCATTTGGAAGATGGAAACAGAATATTGAAGAAACCAGTTCTGTTTGCAGAGTTTGGGAAATCATCCAAAGACCCAGGATTCAACAATGGGCAGAGAGACAATTTATTTCATGTGGTTTATGAACACATATATGCTTCTGCTAGATGGGGAGGTGCAGGTGGAGGAGCCATGTTCTGGCAGCTGATGGCAGAAGGAATGAGCTCAGATGGAGATGGGTATGAGATTGTCTTGTCTCAGAATCCATCCACAGCATCTATCATTTCTGCTCAGTCTCATAAATTTGCTGAGCTTACTCATATATTTACAGCGCTGAATGTGTCTGAGAAGAGGAGGCAGGTTCATGCACATAGAAGGACTAGATGGCACAGCAAATCAATTAGAGGTTGAGATGTTTAGAGTCTCTGCATATTTGGTCAGTATTCTGTGATGGGCTAGGTATTTTCTGTTATTTAAAAAAAACCAAGCAGGGGCGGTGAGTATTTTTTCAATCTGGGTAGGGCTATCCTTGGAAATTAAGATTGTGTTTCTATTCTAATTTGGACGAGTTTATTGAAAGGTACATTACAATTTGACTGTTTTTTCAAAATAAAGATCCTGTCAACTAGTTTCGATTTAAATCACCTGTTTTATCGACTCAACTCCTAGTCATTTTAACCCACTAACACCAATAATTCAATACAATATAACTATGTTAACTTTTTAATTTTTCTGTCAAGAAAAACAAAAAAAACCAAATATATACTGTGCGTGAAAACCAACCTAACGTTTGACGGTGATCTCTTTTAGTCATTTTAATTCAAATTTGAGTCTCTCTGCTTGAATTACAGCCCCCACTTCGCGTGAGTAGCGAGACATCACTGCATAGGCCGACGAATGCGGCGCAGTTAATCATAACATCAAATGTAAAGTCTATCTTTTATGCCACGTTGCATAGTGAGTTCGACGTGACATGCTAGATAGGTTAGTTGGACTTGTCACCATCACTGCCACGTGTGCGACATGGAAGTTGATAGCTGACAGTTAACGGAATGAGCAAGTCTCCCTCAATTTTGACGAACCAAATACCTAAAAATAATTTTTTTGATATAATAATTTTCTCTCCATCAAACTTTGGCCTTAATGCCAACATTCCTTTTGTTTTATGTGGGTGGGTGATACTAGTTGACATTCATTCTTCACTCACTATAAAGAAAGAATTATGAGGTTAGTTTTGATCATGAAATTAGTTTTTATGTCTGTGTTTTATAATGCCATGAAGTAAAGTGAGATAAACCATGTTTGTTAGACATTTTTTCTGGAATGTTAGGTAGGCTTACTCAAATTAACATGATAAAAAAAATAAAATCACGATTAATTGTTTAATTGAGTAATTTTCATATCAAAATAAAGATAAATAAACATATATTTTATTAAACCATCTACAAGATGATAACATAAGATTATATATATCCGGGGTGGCAGGAGCGGGTGGGATTCTTTTCGATCCTGGCGGAAACAAAATCGCAGACTTTGCTTGGGGATTAGGCAGGAAAACTAATAATGAGGCAGAATGGTTAGCTCTCATCCTCTCATTAGAAATGGCCTCCAACTACAGCATAGCCAAGCTCAAAATCTACGGAGATTCCAGGCACGTCATCCAAATCATGCGAAGAGGATATGCCTCGCCAGGCTCAAAAGCAGATAGATACATGCAAAGAATTAAGACCAATACATTATTCTCAAAGGCCTCCTTCTTTCATATCCTCCGAGAGAACAATAGGGTGGCGGATTTAGCGGCAAACCAAGGAATCATGCTCACAGTCGAGCAAACAAAGAATCATAAAGGAGTCTTGGGATTTCATTTTATCCCCTAACACACCAATGTCTTGGCCCCTTGATTTTTTGACGGGGATCTTGGTTAGGGTCTTGGCCTCAAGGGACCACCCACTCCCTATGCTAAAATATGGCCTTCCCCTCTTTTTAAACTTTTGTTTGAACTCGTCCTCTGCGTACCCACACACACGCTCCTCCATCTGCCCCCCCCGTCCGACCCCCCACCTGTCTCCTCGTTCTCTCCCCCGGTGTCAGCTCCCACGGGGCTTCCTTAACTCCCCCATCCGTCCTCCCTTTTCCTCCCTCCGCGATGGCTCTTCCTCCCCATCTCCCCGAAACTCTGAGCCGTCTCTCCCTCGGGGAGCTTGTTTCTTCTGCTCCTCGTCTCTCGCAGGTGGATAACTGGGATACAATGTCGTCAATTAGGGCGGCCATAGCCGCTTTAAGCAGAACCTTGATTGACATTAAGTTTGCAGTCCGGAGAACATATGAAGCGGTCTGCTCCAGCGTGAACCAGAATGCTGATATGGCGTCGGTCATAACACACGTTTGCACTCAGTTATCCTGCCAGGATTCCAGAATTGATGATCTGGAACGAAATATTCTTGAATTAATGGGGAAAGTTGATAGAATGCAGGAAGACATGGCCGTTTTCTTCAGAGCGACGCAGGGAAGCTGGGTGCACGAAAATCCAACGGTAAATCAGGAAATAAACCAGGTGATGGTGGACGCTTCGTCTGTCAAGATTAGGAAGAAAGGCTAGCACAGCCCAGGTTTCAAAAAATTTTGCCCATTTTGATTAATGCATTTTTGTATACTCCTCTGTAGTCAGTTTGTTAAGGTTTATTCCAGCTCTATGCTGGACAATTTCAGGAAGACCAAACTCAGAGATTATAATGTAATGCAGATAGTTATAGTAGTGTTAGTTGGTCCTGACATCACAGCACTGTTAAAAACTCTGGTTGCAAGTCTGTAATGAATAGCTGTGCACAGCTTTATAAATATAATCCTTTCTCTGTTACTGTTAAAAAAAAAAAAAAACATAAAATTATATATATATATAATAATACAATTTATAAAAATATATTTTATTAAACCAAATACAAAATAACATAAAATTATATATATATAAAGATAATATAATTTATAATGTGACAATAAATTATACAAAAGTTTTAACAACAAATTTACATTACATGTAGAATTAAATCATCCACAATACAAAATGATTATATAGAACAAGAACAACTAACTTTACATTATATGTGATCTTTTCAAGAAATTGATTCAAGGGAATTACACTATCATAAATTAGTAAATAATATGTTCATTAGTAAAGAATATTTTCCTTTGATAGAGGAGAATTTGCAACTATAATAAATTAGACATGTTTTCTTCTTTAATCGGAAAAATAACTTTTAGCCAATGCAATGCCAAGGTGAATATTAGCATGTAGATTCACATTGTGTGATAATAAGTGCAAGTATTCATTCAAAATGTGTAAGCTAAATAATTTTTTTCTTTCTTATCGTAACAATTAAATGTTTTTATTAAAACAAGAGCCACCTATTTGTTTGAATTTGGAAAGTCTAAGGGTAATATTCTCTAGTCTACATCAACACAAACAATTTGAGTGATGATATTTGTTCATAACAGTTCATACTTTTGTTTTTTTTACTAGATCAATATGTAATAGTACACTCTTAGAAATGATAAAAAAAAACTTTGGAGATAATTATTTGCATTTTTTCCTTCAAAATGTAATAGTGTACGTTCTTAGAAATGATAATAACAAAAATCTTGTACATAATTATTCATAATAGCATGCACTATTAGAAATGACAACAAAAATCTTGGATGTAGTTAATAAAGAAACTTAAATTTTATTTAAAAACCTAATAAAATAAAACATTTTACGACAATAAAACAAAACTTTCTATAATTTTATAAATTTTAAATAGTCTTTTATCTTATACTGATATGGAATATTTAGATTTTTCACAGCCTTTTTTTAATGTTCCATCCTTACAAATCCTTCCCAAAAGAGTTCCCTCAAGGACTCAAATAAAAAATATTGTGACCTTGTTTACATCCATATGCACAATGTTATTTTTTTTTAAATGTCTGTGTGTTCATTATTTTCAAAGAACAAATTATAACATAATAGTATGAAGATGAAAACAAATCACTAATCTTGGTATGCTTTCAAAGGAATGAAAATGTTTTTTTAGGATTAAATAAACAAAAGATATAGGAAAAAGAGTTTATAATGAACACCATGACACTCATAACAATATGAAATTAAAACAAAATCCATGAAACCATTACCTCTTTTAAGGCATTCATAACAATATGGAGATTGAAACAAATCACTAAGCATGGTATGCTTTTGAAAGGAATGGAAATACTTCTTTAGAAATTTTTAAATTCAAATTTCGTAAAAAAAAAATATTTGTCTTTTCTAATAATTTGAATTTTAAAAATTTGCCAATTAGATATATTTATATCTTTATAGAAAAGAAAAAAATATATATTTCGAAAGTGTTCCAAAAAAATAACCAAAAACATCTTCAGGGAAAAAGATAAAGCAATTAAGAAAAAAATAAAATTTTAAAAAAATGGTTAATTAAATATATTTATATCCTTATAGAAAAGAAAAAAATAATATATTTCAAAGGTGTTCCAAAAAAACATTAAAAAAGATCTTCAAGTAAAAAAGAAAACAAATAATTTTTTTTTAAAAATTGACAACTAAATATATTTATATCTTTATAAAAAAGAAACAAATTCTACATTTAAAAGGTGTTCCAAGAAAAACATAAAAACCATCTTCAATAAATTGTAAACATTAATGTAAACAATGAATAATATCTTATTTGTTGGTCCATTAAAATTGAAGCTAAGCTGTGTACACGTTTAAAATCGTGCAATCACCAGAAAAGCAATAAAGAGTTTTTTTTCTCCATTCAATTGTATTTTTCACATTAAGTAGATGCGTGCAAGTAGCTACCACCCAAATTATCCTTTTTGCCTGAAATGGACTTGAATAAATAAAATTCAATTCTCTGCCAATAAACCTTTTCTTGAGAAGTATTTTCCCAGCACTCTCAATAAGCTTATGATTGAATGTTAGAACATAATGAGATGTAGAAAATGAAACATTAGGCATGCCAACACATTTCTAAACAATTTTTATTCTTATTTGAAGGGGAGAAAAGTTACAAAAAATTCTTTTCATCGATTCTTATGCCACTATTTTGTTCCTTAAATTATTTCCTTAGTCAATCCTCAAATTTTTGAGGAATCATATCCTATTATAATGTGTTCTCTTGAAAATTGTGTTGTAGCCTTAGCTATACAATCATAAGTTGACATTTCCTCAATGATGCATCTCCACTACTATTTTGTGGAGGAATGGGGTTTATTTTGGATCTTGCACCTAACGTAGATTCAATGGTTTATTGCCACTATGGGAAGGCTTCCTCACCTTCTTGTAAATGCCATCCCTTTAAAAAAAATTATGAACATCTTTAAAACATGGACGACCAATATAGTCCATCTTGCAAAATCGTCCTCATAGTCTTCATATGTAGTACCTTGTGAGCATGGAAAGCATTTGTAGCAACTTTATATTTGAAACTCTTAAATCTTAATGATGTTTAAAGTTATTTATAACAATTGTAGAGCCTTATTTCTACGAGAGTAATAAAAGGAAGTGACAATTTTGTAGCTTCAATTATAAAAAAGATAAAATAACTAATTGTAAGGAATATCTTGCAACTACTTGTTAATATTCCACATAAACCAAATTTGGTTATCAGGGAGCATGGAAAATTTGGAGAAATATAGAAGTAAATACCTATTAGCCAAGATATATTCAAGCATTTTGTTGTACAAACATGGAATATCGTCTCATCCATCTTTCTACCACATATTCTCAATCATTAATAGCCCAAACAACATATAACCAGTGGTCCACATGAGAAATTGAGGGAAATAGGAGGAATCTCCTCCTCGCCTAACCCCTCACTTGAACAATTGAGGCCCCCAAGCCTACAACCTCCACCCTTCAACTACCAATCACAATAGCCATATTGCATGCATAACCATACAAACATAACATATAAAGAACAACACCAAACTATGAATCAAAGAAAAACTACCAGGCTTAGATTAAAAAATCCCAGAGTGTGAAGTGGAACTACTAAACAACTATCAAAACTGTGAGAGGCAACATGAGGTTGTGAGGCAAGAAGCAAAAAAACTACTAGATAGCTTCAAAATATAAAACAAAACTACAAGATTGTGAAGCAAAATCCTAGACGAAGGGAGAATTTATTCCCTTTCCTTCCCTTTTTTATTTCAGTACTAATTTATTTTCATGCCTTGTCTTCATGACAAGTCACACCCCCACGTGCAACTAAAATGAAATGAATAATATATAATCTGCAACACATATTATTTTTTCATTAAGTTGCATAAATATATATACAATTTGTTTCATGTTATTAGTTATATATTTACAGAATAACAACACATTATTATAGTAATACAATGTATACAAACTTGTAGTAAAGGTTGGAGTCTGTTTTACTCTTGGTAAATCCCAAGCTTGTCAGAAACCCATCTATCCTTCCGTACCATGTCCTGGGTACTTGTCTCAAGCTACACCATCTATACTTCCTCTTCGTGAGGGGAGACATCCGGTATCACTCTAATAATATCCCTGAGCTATTGGGGCAAACAACCTTTTCCATAAATAGAGACTAAGTGATAGTGTCTCTCCATATGTACTGTAGTCACTCCCTCTGAAGCGGATCTTTCCTGCTCCCTCTATAACTGAGCATTACCCTCCCTTTGCATCTTGTACTTTCTGCATCAGGACATTCTGCACTGGAGTGACTGGTAGCCTTCTCTTCTTATGATCTTCTATGTATCCATCTATGTCATCTTTCTAGATCACTGGATACCAAGATCTTGAACTCTGTTGCAAGTTCTCTCTTGCACCCATATATGAGCTTCTCATATTCAACCTTGTAGCAAAGGTTGATGTCTCATCACTCTATGTGATCCTTTATCTCATCATTCGATCCCATCAAATCCTTCTTCGATCTGTGCACATTTGGTTCTCTATAGAGAGTCCCGAATCCCGGAGGTTTCTCGATATACACTTTGATTACACCATCTATCCAGTGTAATATCCACCATTGAGGAAGTGTGTATATCCACTAAAGCAACATCTCGTTATAGTCGACTCCCTCTTTCTAAGAGAACCCTCACTTTGTTCATCTGTAGTATTCTTGATTTCATAAATATTCTTGAATGTTATATATGAACCATTGTTACTTGTTCTTTAGAACAAGTCTCATCATTATTCTATTGTAGGTGATTGTATACGATCTTTCCTACAAGTCAAATTTAGTTGTATGATTATAAACATTTCATAATTTTCAAAATCAATTCTTGTGCATAAAGACATAGGTCTCACATTCATACAACTATCTTAGCCAATGCTTCAACACAACATTCATCCATATCCCATATTCATACGACAACTTTCTAAATGCCTTCCATCTCTACCAGAAAATCATTAAGAGCATGCACTACGCTTAACATGTCAGCAAAGAGGTTTCATTCTAGATATGTAGAAATTGAATGTTGTATAGCACCAAAGGCCACTTACCCATCACATGCATATTAGTAGTATATTGTTCATTAATGCAAACAATCTAACATGGATAATACACTTCCTAAAACTAGGAACATAAATATGTACACAACTGGACAATACAAGAAATGACAATTCAAATACTTATCTTTGTTTGTTTGGTAGGATCTCTTTTGATCCTAGTCTTCTTTTGCACATCCTTTACATATTCCTTCATGATCAATCTTCAGATCAGGTGACCCTGTTACTACCTTGCTCACAGGTGGTAAGGCTTTGTAGCTTATGTGAGCAAGCCTTCTATGTCATAGTTCACATGGACTTGTAGTATCATGAATCAAGACTACTTATGAATGACCTTTTAGTTTATATAAGCCTCCTTCTTCTGTCCCAATAACAATTGCATCTTCTATAGATTTTCCTCTAGGACAAATAAGAACTTCACCATCTATAAAATAAACTCTAAACCCTTTCTTATCTAAAGCTGACATAGAAAGTACGTTCTTCTTCAGGCCTAGTACATATAGTACATCCTTCATCTTATCAAACATATTCTTCTACTTCTTCCTTTAATGTTAAATTCCTGGGAGGTTCTTCTTCTTCTTCTTCTTTCGACAAAATGAGCATGATGTCTTTTTTTTATTCTTCTTTTCTTACTGGACAATCTTTTGCAATGTGTCCCATCTTATCACAATGATAACATTGATAAGAAGAGGAGTCTTTATACTTGTATTTTCCCTTTTTGTACTTCTGAAACTTCTTAGGAGGATGAAACTCCTTATGAGTTTCCTTCTTGTAATGAGGTTTTCCTTTTCCTCTTCTAGTATGAGTAGCTAGAGCTTGATCATCATCTCTGAGTAGTGCTTCTCGATTTGCCACTCTAGCTTCCTCTTGAACACATTCTTCCCATACAATTTCAAATTGTAGACTTTCCTTTCTTGCACACATTGTCTAGATAAAAGATTCCCATGGTCTAGTAAGACCATTGAGAGCAGTCATAACTAATTCATCTTCATCAATATTGTCTCCAATTGCTTCTAATTGTTCTTTGAATTGAGAAACCCTTGTAAAATATTCTTGGATAGATTCACCCTGACTCATCTTTGTATTTTTTAGTTGGGTTCTCAAATTCAACTTCCAATAAATGGTTCTTCCTTCATACATTCTTGATAGGGAATCAAACATCTCCTTAGGTGTTTTCTTGGAGGACACTTGAGGAATCAAGTGATCCTTAATGGAATCTGCTATGATCCTCTTGGATTTAATCACGTCCTTCTTGTACTTTTCCTTTTCTTCAGCTTCTTTGGGTTCCGACACAACTTCCTTAGTGAACTTCAAAAGACCATTCTCTTCTAAAATGAGTCCAATTATGTATTTCCAAGCACAAAATTTTTCTATGCCTTCAAACTTGTCATCAAGCTTAGTGCTTGGAGCCATCTTATCCTGAAGAACATAAAAATACCAAAAATTCAAATTTCTTAGAAGTGAGAACTGAACTTACCAAGAGATGCACTTGACTGATGTGAGGATGCTGGTACAGTCAGTTTCTGAAGAATCCAAAATTTAACCCCTGAAACCGGACTTGCAAAATTATGGACTGCGGTTTCTGGTTTTTCTGGTTCCAAGTCAAACTAGGGTTTTACTTTCTGGAAGCTTTTTCCACTGAAAAAATTCGATCTAGGTTCCAAAATATGCGCCTAGGAGGGGCTCACTTCCCAATGTCATTGCACTCAAAAATTCCTCTTTAGTAGGAAACCCTAATTTTCTTGCTCGGAGAAAGAGAGGGAGATTTACCCTAGTGAAAGTTGCTCTTTTCAGTCTAGCTCTGATACCATGTTAAGATTATATGCTACTAAAGACTAAATTCTAACTTCATGTGCATTTAATACATTTTCACAATACCAGCATAAAGAGGATCTCTGAAAGGCACACAATCACAAGGTACACAACAATTTATCCCGGGAAACCCTCAAGGGGAAGGAAACCCAAAAAAACTTCCTCAATATAGATTACCAAAGTACAATGACCAAAGAACAAGTCTCATAAGAAAGAGATACTAAACCAAAATACAAGAGACAAGAACAATCCTCCTTCTCATTTGCAACCCTTCCTCTTCCTCTCTTGCGCAATGCTTGAGTGAGTGAATGATGCAAATGAGAGAGTGATACTCTCTATTTATACTTAGTGAGGGTGACCTTTTTCCTAATGGGTCCAACTTCACTAACTTGACTGGGCCGACCTCTCTAGGGAGACTCAAAATAATATTTACATTAAACTCTTTTGGGTACTATTGACCCGACTTACAATGGAGGATTTACCTCATGACTTTTACATGACCTTTTACATTAATGACATCTCTCGACGGAGGAATAATAAAGTACAAGTCGAATATTCTTCGAAGTTACAATATTTCAACACTAAATTGTCCAAGATGCAATCCATTAATTAACCACTCATCAAGGAGGTTAAGAACTTAAAACAAGGAAAGAAGAGCAAATACAAGAAGGATGAAAAACATATAGATTAAGAAACCATAATCAAACACTACTTGATGATGTTAAGAGATAGAAGGAGAAAATAAGCATTACAAAAATAAAATAAAAACTCATTAACGAGGTGAAGAACTCAAAACAAAGAAATATGAGCAAATACAAGAATAATGAAGAAATAAATAGATTAAGAAACCATAATCAAACATTACTTGATGATGTTAAGAGATTAAAAGAGGAAAATAAGCATTATAAAAATAAAGGAAAAACAAGGATCTTGGATGAAGAGACTACCAAAAGACTTGGAGCGGAAATTTGTAAGAATGTCAAAGAAGCCCTAAATACAAATGAGGTAAAAACATAAATGTGACCCAAAAAGTGGAGACGTGCATAAGAATTGGATGGATGGAATCACATTGAATCTTCAAAATGAGAAGGAAAGCTACATTCAAGAAGGTCACCCAAAAATACTTAAAAAGTGCAACTTCATCTCGAGGATGTAGATGTAAAATATGATGATATTTTCTCAAAGGCTCAAGTAATCAAAGACCAAGCAAAGAGGATAGAGGATTAAATTGTCTCTCAATAGAAGATTGATGGTATGGGTGTGTAGAATGAAGGAAAACCATCAAAGGTGAATCCATATTGACACTCTCATTACCAAGAAATATTTCACGAAAGAAAAAAAGAAAAGATCTACATCGACATTACCAAGGAAGAAGATGGAATAATCAACAATATTTATGGAATAGGTCACCACATAACTATTATGTGATCGTATATTATTAGAAACTGAAAACTACAAGAAGTTAGAGACATCACTACAAAAACACATGGGATCAAAGGAAAGAAAATAAATTTGTGTGACAACCTAATATCGAGGATTAAGATTGAAAATACTTTTATTTGAATGGATGTATAATCATCAGTGGCAACTAGAAAGTATGAATACAAGGAAATTGTATTACTTGGTTTCATCACATGCAAAGCCCTTAACTACAAAGCTTTGAGGACAAAGCTTTTTGAAGGTTCAAGAGTTGCTCGTAGTGTGATGTTGGGATAAATATTGAATGATTTATGATACTTTTGGTTGGTTGGTGGACCATGCATATATGACATAATTTGTGGTTTATGTGCTATGGGTATATATAACTTCTTCATTTTGGTTTTTCCATAAGATATTTGCTTTGTTTGACACTTTTACATAGTTCATGATAAGATTAATTGGATACATATGTTGGACAGTGAGTTCATTTGGTTTTCGTAACATGGAATTATGTGTTTTTTTTTCTCATCAATTGAGCCTTCTAAGACAACTTTAATTATGTAACGAATGACATGCAATATTATTTATTAATGGTGGATTATATGGTTTTAGTCGACTTGGCATGGCATGTAATACATATATGGTCATGCAACACAAATTTATATAGAATAATGATATACTTCATTTTGTGCCACACAATGCTCATGGAGTTCATGTTGCATGCTTTAATTAATTGAACATACGTCCTTATGTGTTAAAAATCAAATAGACATAGGAACTTGGAAAAAATGGCTTTAAGCCAACTCAACACATGTATTTATCCAATGATATCAATATATAGTACATGGATTGGACCATATCTAGATATAGACCTCGTTGAAAACTCATCAATGGATAAGGATGACAACACCTCATTAGTAGATAAGGATTACAACTCATAAGAAAGTGATCTCAGACTTTGTGATTGTCTAGAGACTCACAGTCTAACAATCTCCCCTTAATCATAATTATGAATAATTTTATTAGTGGTAATGTTTGTAATGTTTGTCTTTATACAAAAAAATTTACCCAGAAGTCTAGATAGGAGACAAACAATTGAGATAATCCTCTAGAAAACCTGTCACTAGGAAATTCTCTCTCCACTCAATCAATTTGAAATTCTCTCTCCACTCAATCAATTTGAAAGACTTGTTTACCATAAAAAAGAGTGAAAAAACGAACTTCAAAGTGTTGGTTATTGTCATATTGCAAAGTTGATTGGTTACTTCTTTATGTAGATGATTTTGATGAAAGCTGAAATATATTCACTTTGTTGCATTGATCAATACAAGAACAAACAATTCTATAAGTAATTGCAATACATATAATTACGTAGTAGGTGTTTTTTTTTAATATAAAGAAAAATCTCTAACATATGATGTTGAATTGAAAATTCTCAATTGTCCCATGATTTAAAGCATTTCTGCCATTGATTTCATTTTTATTATGAAAAATACTAAGTAGAATAGTTTGTTTGTTCACTACAATTGGTCAACCCGCTATCTGTTAGGAGGCTATTATTAGTCATTCACACACTATGACAATCCATCCATCAACAAGTTGTTATTTATCATTCATATGCTATGACATCTATAACAAAGTTTCATTCTCTTCCACTGTGTGGCAAAGGTTGGGGTGTCTCTCATTTGCACAATTTCAAATTTTAGTTAATTATGTGTTCCAATTTTACTTTAAGGCTTTGAAAACCAGTTTGTAATGATAATAATTTTTTAAATTTCTACTTATTAATTAGATTTATAAATTTTTTCATGCTACAAGTGAGTACGAGGAAGATTAATAAATTGTTATTCAATGAATGATTGAATGTTGGATATTGTATATTGCTCAAGGTATGTACTTCTTCATTGCCAAATCAAATTCGAGCAATTGTTGCTTGTTCCATTGCAATCACATTGAGGTCATGATTAATTTTCTTACATGCTAGTTGATGGGATTTGCTTCTAGATGTAGGCGATAATTTATTTCCTATGTGCTAATCCCCGTGGTTTTCTTGTATTTGCTTGTCTTTACACCATGAATGACCCCAAATTTCTCTTTGACAAGTCCATTGGATTTGAGTTGAACATGGCCCCCCTTTTTACTGATCATTCCATGACCATCCCTAGAACCTCTACTCCTCTTCATGTTGACCATATCCATTCATCTTCATACCTATATGATAGAAGAAAGTTTTCCTCACGAGCAAAGCACTAGATCGAACCAACAACAATGGCCTAGTTTTATTTTATAGCTAGTAACATCTGTTGGGTCAAAAATGTCAAATGCATTTGGTTTTGGTGATCACTGGTAACTACATACTTCGCCTTTATACTTTTTTGACTATTTTTATTATCCTATGTGAACTCAATTATGAGTTGAAACAACCTAACACAACTTTAAATTCAACTATTAACTTTGGAGAACTATTATATCTCAAATAAATATTCTTGTGATTTCGATTTTATGTTTAATCAAATAGCTTTGAAATTTGGATTAAATTTGAGGTTGCTTCAAATAAAATTATCTTTTTAAGTTTGATGTTTTGATAGAAAAACAAGCAACTGAAGCACTCAAATAAAAGAAGAATAAGTGGAATAAGTATCACGCAAATAATGTAACACTCCTGAGTTATATATTGCATTAGTGCTAGGGGGCATGTCTAGGTTATAGTGTAGGCATGGGACATACTCGTGATGGCCACACAAGTGGGTCCTATCCCTACACAATAGTATTATACTATGTAGGTTTATATTAGTAGTATTTTAAGGGCATGGGGATTCATAAGAATATAAATACATACCTTAACAAGTTAAGATGAATTAATCATGGCTTAGATTAAAGAAGGGGTTATTAAAGGAAAATAATAAAATGTGTAATTATGATTTATTTATCTATTTAGGGGAATGTTTCATGGGGATTATTGCATGTGGACATGTGTCCATCCTAGGGGAGTTGGAAAAATATTAAATAGGAGGAAGGCTACGGGGAAAGGGGTATTTTTCCTTCCTCCTCTTCCGAAGGATTTCTTCTATGAGTTGAGAGGGCAACGGAGGTTTGGAGGCTAAGGGTAGAATGGGATGATAATCATGATATTGGCTGGCTTGGTATTGTTGAGTGAGGGCTCGGGGGTTCTCAGTCTATGATTGAGGGGTTGGTTGGGAGCAGAGCAGTCCTCCCAATTGTGGTTTCCATGTTGTTTCTCATGGTGTTCTTCTCCTTCTACTTCGGTCAATCGATCATCAATGCAAATGTAAGTCTTACTCATAGTTTTAAATATGTACTCTTGATTGTCCTCATGTCCTCATTATTTATTAATTTGGAATATAGAAAGCTTTCATAGTTATACTTGTTGGTAACGATGCATACTTTCTACATTCCATGAAACTATGAATATGTTGTGAATATTTAGTTCTCGGGTAATTATCTTCTTTTATGGTTATAACTATTGTTAATGTTGCATAATTTCTAATTTTTTGTGTAATCACGAATCTAGGGCATTACACCCAGGTTCATAACCCAAGACCAAGCTCCACGAATCATACAACCATAATTTTAAGGTTTTTTCCCCCATCCTTCTTCCTAAAAAACGCCCAACAACTATATAGGTAGCCATCTTAACAACCTCATTCATCCCTATGTCCCTTTCCAACACTAGTTTCACAACATGTTCTCTCTTAACCTTACACACTTCATCCTCTTCGTCTTTTCACTATTCCCTAAGTTTCTATTTCCACCTTTCTTCTTTCCATCCACAAAATTTTCAAGAGAAAATCCCTTGCTTTAGCTTCAATACCCCCACCATCAAGTATACCATCTACTAGTTCATTAACATGAGATCCCCAATAGGATCAAACCAAACTTCTACCCAATAGGATCAACCAAACGATATGTAGATCCCAATATTGGAGACAACCCTTTGTTACCAACAAATCCATCTCTTGGGTGAAAACCTCCAAAATAGGTCTAAAAAAAGCTATGAATATGGTTCAACTCAATACTAAAAAATGCTACCCTCGACACATGGTTGAGCCCTCTAGAAGGTAAGAAAGAAGTTACCTTGGGTTGGGCTTCTAATCTTAGAATATGAAGATTTGCTTGAGTCCCATTAACTCCCACGTTATCTCCTTCTACCATAGCATTGTCATCCCATAGCTCACTTGTTATCCTTGACAGTCTAACACCTGATCTATAAGATGGAAGGGTACACATGTCCAACTAACAAGGTAAATCATTAAAAATGTTCAAATGATAGCCACCTCTGACATCAACCTTCAAACTACTCCTGGGATTTTCTTTCACATCCCTCAATCCATAGTACATTAACTTCATGAAATGATTTCCCAAATGTTCCAACCCTCATCGGGATCTGAGGTAAGGTCCACCTCATCTAACTCTATTAAAACCCACACTCAAGGTACGAACCCAATGCAAGGTGAGGACAAACCTAACCTCCTTTTCCACAACACCAAAAAATTTAGTAGGTTACTTTCCCTAGATGCAACCATCAAACACCGGCTTGAAACCCTCCCCTCCCATGATTACCATCAGCTCCATCATAACATAATATTATACAAAAGTAGACTTATAAAATTAATAACTTAAAATGTAATAGTTGTTTCTTCCTAGGAGGTCATAGGTTCAAATATTAAGGGGGTAGGGTAGTACACCTCCATAGAATTTAACAATCAAATCATTTCATAGAGGGGAACCCTTGTCCCAGAAACAAGAGAGTCTCATACACCAAATTGATGTTTGGTTAAGCTATGACCTGAAAATAGATTATTACCAGCATAGATCAATCTTAAACCCGTATCTATCAAGCACCGAGAGGGATCCAATTTCTTGCGGTGTATTTCTTTTTTAAAATTTAAACTCAAGAAATTTGATCTCTCTTGATTGATGGATCTGGGTTTAAGTTTTAAATTTTTATTTTATAAACGGACATCTATTTTTTAATTACTTTTCATAATATATATATATATATATTTTTTTTTTTACACAAATGGGTGAAGAGCTTTGTATTAAAAAAGAGAACAGATTACATAATACTGGGGAGACTATTCCCACAAAATAGAAGCTGAAAGTTCTTGCTCCTTTCTGACTAGTCTTTGCTTTCAAAAAAGGAATTAAGCCTCTTACAACTGTAAACTTTTATAAACTCTTCCGTGCTTACCCTTGAGAAACTTACAGGTAAGATGTGTAGGGAGAGAAGACCAGAGGAGTCAACAGCTACAGGAGGGGAGGAAAACACGCCACCTTCCCCGAGAGTTTGCAGACGGAAATAACAGACCGAAGGTTCACGAAGCAGAAGGACAGGTGGTGCTGAAAGAGCGCCACCTTCGGGCCTCATATAGCGTTTGGGCGCCTTGGTTCTCGTCCTCCATAAGTTCACACATGCGATCCAAGTGGAGTGTGCAGGAAATGGCCGCCAGTTCAGTGGAGTAGACGTGAGAGGATTGCTTAGGGATACGAAGGGGATTTGGGATTTAATGCAGTGAGGGTAGAGGTTGAGGGGGTAGAGATTATGTGGTTGTAGGTTCATTAGGGGGTTCATTAGGAGATTTTTAAGGGGATAGGGGTGGAACGTAGAAGGAGGAGGAGTCCAAGGGTGTAAGGGGAGATTAGGGAACCCAAATATGTTCATAAACCTGATCATTAATGATCGCAATTCCACAGTTCAACCTTGCTCCAGTGTTGGCCATGGCATCAGCACTATAGTTGTTGTGTCGGAGAATATGCAGGAAATAGATTGAGTGAAAGTCTTTGACGTGAATATTGAAGTGTTGTTGTAGGGTTGTGGCAGGCTTCCGATGGTGCTTTGCGATAGCCCTGGCTTCGCGAATCATAATCATAGAGTCACCAAAGGCTGTCAAACTCTGTACTTCTTCCTTACTGGAAATTTCCATACCTTTAATTAAGGCGAGCCACTCAACTTCATTGTTCGTTCGCCTACCAATTCCCCAGGGAAAGTCGTTCGTTTTGTTTCCATCGGGGTCTATGAGGACACCCCCCGCACTTGCCAACCCTGGATTTACTTTGGAGGCTCCATCGAAAAAGAGAATGTGGCTTCCTAGAGTCTTGATCCAGGATTGAAGATCCTTGTCCTCCAGTCTGATGTGCCAATCCTGCCTTTTAAGCAAAGGAAGGGAGGGAGAAGAGGAGGGGGGGATTAGGAGTTCAGCGACCCAAATTCTTTCTTCAGCTATTAAGGATTCTTTATGGAGATTTTTCATACCTCTAGTGGTGAGAGCCTCGGTCCAAAGAGCTTTAGCGGAAGTGATTATCTTGTCAGGGTTGGTTCTGGTGCCCTCGAAGATTTCTTAGTTTATAGTTGTCCAAAGCTTCCAGCAAAGAAATTTCGGGAAGGATAGCCAGGCCCTTTTCAAATCCGGATTTTTGTAAAAGGAGTTGGGGTAATACTAATGCCAGGAGGTGAAGAGGTTGTTCCAGTCAATGGGTAAAATGAGGTTCGGATGGATATCATGGAAGGCTCTGTGCCAGACTTCTTGGGAGAAATTGCAATCAAGGAAAAGATGTTCAATTGTTTCCTCGGCGTTTTTGCAAAGGATGCATATTGCCGGGCCTTCGATCCCTCTTCTCCTGAGATTTTCTGCCGTGAGGATTTTTAAATGAGCCAGAATCCAAGTGAAGACATTCACTTTAGGAATCCCATCTCTGTCCTAGATTTGCGACCATTTGGTGTCTTTGTTGCTATGGTTTTTGAGTTCATCTAAGTAGTTGTAACCTTCCTTAACAGTATACACTCCTCCTTTCCCCCATCTGCGTTTGTCTTTAATGGAAAGATGGATTGGGATAGCACCATGGAACCTAGAGAGAAGATCTGAGTAATAGTGCTGAAGGTGATCTGGGAGATTCGGCGTGATCCATCCCAACCATTTTCCATGAGGAGACAATGATGAGAGATCAAACAGTGTTTGAATGTTTGCTCGATCCATCCAGTCTTTTAAGTCTTGAAGGAAAGGGAGGGAGTTGACAGGGGGATTTTTGTAGAATTTATCCTTCCAGATTTTGATTTGTTTTCCGTTGCCAGGGGTCCAAGAGAGATTGCTTTGTATAATGAAGCCAGCTTTCTTACAGAGGTTCCATATGATAGTTCCTTTCCTATCCTGGCCGATACTCTCGATGCATCTGTTCCTGCTTCCATGCATATATTTTTTATAGAAGATCTCTTTCCACCAAGCTTTCTTTCCTGTGATAATCCTCCAAAGGATTTTGGCCCCAAGAGCAAGATTCATTGTAGCAGGGTCTTTAATCCCGGTTCCACCAAACTCTTTTGGTTTGCAAACCGTATCCCAGTTGATTAGGTGGAATTTTTTTGTCCCATTTGTTTTTCCACCCTGCCAGAGAAAATTCCTTAGAGTTTTTGTGATTTCCATCATGATGGATTTAGGAGCGAGAGAGATGGAACAAGAGTAAAGAGGGTAGGTAGAGAGGATCGATTTGATGAGGACCAATTTTCCAGTCGAGTTCAACCATCGAGACCCCTAAGAAGTGATTTTATTTTTAAGTTTGGCAATGATTCCGTGCCAATCAACTGCCTTTTTTTCCCTTTGAGGATAGGGATGCCAAGGTAGTTGAAAGAATTCCAATCTCCAATTCCTTCGAACCCTAGAATCCTGGCGATTCTAGCAAGGGTCCCAGGAGGGCAGTTCGAGGTGTAGATCTTGGATTTGTTGTAATTCACTTTGCCATCGGATGCCATGAGGAAGGACGAGAGGGCAAGTTTGAATTTAGCAGTAATGATGGTAGAGGCACCTCCAAGGAAAATAGTGTCATCGGCAAACTAAGAGTGGTTGACAGGTGTGACTCCTCTGACAACTTTGATACCTTTGAGTTCCCCAGAGTCTTGCAAGGAGAGAAGTTTCCTGCTGAGGGATTCGACAACAAGGAGGTATAGGTAAGGGGACAAGGGGCATCCTTGACGAAGGCCTCTGGTGGCTGGGAAAAAATTAGAAGGTCTGCCATTGACAAGGGGAGCGATCCAGGGGGAATTGATACAGGCTTTAATCCATCGCATGAATCTTCCCGAGAAGCCGAACTTTTCCATTATGGCAAACAAAATGTTGTGATTGACTCTGTTGAAGGTGTTTGCCATATCAAGCTTGATGGCCATTCCTTGATGCTTTCTTTCCATGCTGGAATGTATGGCTTCTTGAACAATAATGATATTATCCAGAATTTGTCGCCCTGCAATGAATCCCCCTTGGGAGTCCGAGATGAGTTTTCCCATTATCTTTTTCATTCTGGTGGCTAATATTTTGGAGAGGATTTTGTAAGAGGTGTTGTAGAGGGAGATGGGCTTGAAGTGGTTCAAGGAAGAGGGGGATTTCTCTTTGGGGATGAGGGCAAGGAAGGAGGAGTTTGTTGCACCTCCGACTTTGTCCTTCTTCCTAGTCCAGTTCAACATACTTTTAAGGTCATCCTTAATGATCTCCCAGGCGGCTCGATAAAAGTTGATGGAAAAGCCATCAGGTCCCGGTGCTTTGTCAGCTTGCAAGGACCAGATCGCTTTTAAAATTTTGTGTTCTTGGATGGGCTTGGCAAGACCCCTCTTGTCCTTGTCTGAGATGAGACAGGTGATTCCATCAAGTAGATCGACTTGTGCTTCCGGGTTGGTTTCTCCACTATTTGTGAAAAGGTCTCTAAAGTGATTAAAGGCATGAGCTTTCAAGTCCTCTTGACCACTGATCCTTTCACCATTGTTATTCTTTAGATCTCTGATTGTATTCTTGCTTCGATGGGCTTTAGCTTGGTTGTGGAAGTACCTTGTATTACTATCTCCCCCTTTGAGCCCGAGTTGTCTGGATTTGAGTCTCCAGCGTTCCTCTTCCTATTTTGCAGCTTTGAGGATCTCCAGGTTTAGATTTTTCTCCTGATTGATATAGTCTGGCGTTATCTCTTTTGTCTCCATCTCTATTTGCAAATCAACCAGTTTTTCCTGAAGGGAGCACTTGATGGTGCAGGGATTCTTGATGGAGGTTTTGGCCCAGCTTTTAAGGGCAAGTTTCACAAATCTGAGCTTGGATTCAAAGATGTAGCTAGGAGAGCCGTAGGAACTAGTGTTCCAAGCAAGTTTTACAATGTCTAGGAAATCTGGTGCTTGGATCCAGAGAGGGTTGAACCGAAATGGAATCGGACCAAGGTTGACAGGGGGGAGATAGAGAGGGCAATTGGTTTGTGATCGGAGGAAGCACAAGGAATGGTGTAAGAATTAACAATAAGATCAAGGTTAAAGTAAGAATAACTTACCAGGAAACGATCAAGTCGGGTTGCGATATGTCCTACTCCACATCTCTTGTTGCTCCAGGTATACTTTGAATTTTTTAGGGGATAGTCGATCAGATCCAGGTCGTTGATGAGGTCTTCAAGTTTCTCCCCAAAAGGGTTGCGAACTGGGTTCTCTCTGTGCTTCTCTTGCTGAGATTTGGTAACGTTGAAGTCACTAGCGATGATGAGCTTTTCATCATTTAAGCTCTCCTTAAAGTTGCTGAGTTCTTCCCAAAAATTGCTTTTGTCCCCGTGATTGATTGGCCCATAGACATTGCAGACAAAGAACGAAGTGTTGCTATCATTGGCTCTTATTTATGTGAGCAACCAATAGTTACTTTCCATGGAGGAGAGGATAGAAATTTTTTTGGATACGAGGGTTGTTATTCCTCCTGAGGCTCCACAGGCACTGATGGCTATGCCCTTGCTATCTTTCCAGAATGAACATGAGAGTTCCAAGACCTCAACGTTCTGCATCTTGGTCTCTTGGAGTAGCATGAGATCCGGTTTTTCAGATTTTAATAAGTTTTTCATTGCTTCAACTTTGTTTGAACCTCCGAGACCCCTGCAGTTCCAAGAGACGACAAGCATTGCTTCTTGGAAGGGGGAGGTCCTGCTCAGGACTTACCCTCTTTTAACCCACTTTGTGGCTTGGACTGCTACAAAAGCTTCATATTTTCGAGGCTCTTTTGTCTTCCCATTTCGAGTTCCCTTTTAGCCTCAAGTTCTCTATGGTATCTTAACGATTTTCTGCCTCGTGTGTTGGGAGGTTGCACTAGTTCATCCCCCCCGATAGAGTCCGAGGAAGCGTCAAGAGATGAGGATGAGGGAATATAATTATGCTTGACCTTGTCTGCCCAGGTTCCTTCTGGAGTGACATTTCCATTAATGTTTTCTCCAATGGGTTCTGTTTCAGGGGATGTGGAGGGTGCAGCTTCTTCTCTAGCTTGTATAACAGGAGTTTCTTCTTGAGTGTCTATTTACCCTTCTTCGACCTGCAGGCTTTGGAAGATATTGACATTGGTGACTTCTTGGGTTTATGGATTTGCTCCTTTTTTCGATGAGGTTTGGGGACCTTTGGAGGGTTGTGGGTCTTGCATAGTTTTTTTTCCCTTTTTCACCTGTTTCCATCCTTCTTCTTGGGGTTTCTCTGTATTTTCTGGTGCATTCTTTGGACAATTTTTAACAAAGTGTCCATATTCATGGCATTTTTTACATTTGAAGGGTATCTGTTCATAATCAACCTTCTGCATGTGTTCCCATCCATCCATCTGCAGGTTGACTTCCTCAGGCAGTCCTTTCTCCAGATCGACCTCGACGCAGATTCTAGCACAAGCAAAGAGAGGCCCTTTCGGCTCTGCGTTGTCTATATATTTTCCAAGTGTGTTTCCAATGGATTGTAAGGTGTCATCATCCCAACAGTGCAGGGGGAGATGTGGCAACTGAACCCAGACAGGGACAGCTGAGGGAACGTCCTTCTCAGGGTCAAAAGAGAGGTTCCAACGGTTCAGGTAGAGGCCACGGGGGCCCATGAAGTAAGGGCCACTATGAAAGATGAGATCTTTGTTTGATTTGTTCTCAAAGAGAAAGATGAGATCATTGTCTGATTTGTTCTCAAAGAGAAAAATGAAATAACCCTTATCACAGAAGCAATGTTGCAGACCTCCTGAAATTAATGGCATCCAGTTTTTGTTAATCCAAGCGTCCATAGACTTGGGGGACGACCATATACTAATGAATTGCTCGATCAAACCACAATCACTGAGAGCTAGAGCCTTCAGTTTAGAAGCCGTCGACAGGATCTGGATCTTGGGAGCTGCAGCTCATTTGATAAAACTGGTGTCTGCAGGGTCAGAGTGGACGGGAGGGGGAGGAGTGGAGCTCACCAGGGTGCGGAAGGCAACATCGAGGAGACGCCCGCGCTCCTCCAAGGAGGGCGGCGGCGGATCCATGGCGGCGGCAGGCCGAGCAGGTTACGCGGATCGCATCAAGGAAAATATATTTTTGTTGATATATTACTTTTCATAATATTTTATTTTATGAACAAACATGGATTTTTTTTAAATACTTTCCATAATTTCATTTTTTATTTTATGAGGCGACGTGATTTTTTTTAATTATTTTGTTAGTAACAAACGTTACATCACGATGTAACGTTACATCACACACTCACACATGTTACAACATCTCCCCCATATTGGGCTGTAGAGCACCTCGTTTCACTCGGTGCAATTATTATTATTAAAACAAAAAATAAGAAGTAAGTTGAATATGTCATATTAGTAGTCTCCACCCCAATAAAAGTCATAAACAATGTTTAAATTAATCTAAAATTTTAAATACCAACCTAGGTCCATCTTAAACCCGAATCTATTAAGCACCGGATTCAATTTTTTGAGGTGTAATTTTTTTCTTGATTTGTAAAAATGCCTTTAATTACTATTTATTTTTAATAAGTTTGACATTAATTACTTTTTATTTTTGGGAATAGTCTATTCATTCTAAGGTTTGGAGTTTAGTGTGGGTTTTATCGAAATCCTCTAATGTTTTTTTGGTAAAATCCAAATTTTGAAGTGTTCAAATACCCCCATGGCACCCAAATTATGCAATTTCCATAGATAATATATGTGATTCTAAGAATTTTTAAAGATTTCCAACAAAACGGAAAATGTGTGCATAACAGGTTGAAAAAGTAGAATATTTAGACTACACCCATCTCTTCTATACTAAGCTATAGAGCACCGAGCTACTCTATGTACAATAAACATGAAATTCCAATTACAACATATAAATAATTGTTTTTACAAAATATATTTATATAAATGAAATATATATTTAAAACTTTACATTTAATGAACATGCCAAATTATTCTTAAAAAAGGTAATTTTCATTTTTTTAATTAAAAACATTAATTAATATTTTATTGATTTAAAAAAAAATTTCTTTTAATAAATTGAGGAGCATAAACTCAACAGGGTTCAGTGCCCAGGCACATGATAGCTTTGGTGGTAGCCTTAGCGATGACCACTATCTGATACTGGCCTTAGCTTGGGTACTTCGAAAGGCTGAAACCGTCGTTCGCTCCTGGAGTAAGAGACTAAACTGCTTCTGACTGGGTAAAGCGCCTCGGTCTCCTCGACCGTTATGGGTTAGTAGCCCTAGAGGCATTTGGCTGGAGTGAAAGTCAGCCCCCTTACGGACCACCAACGGGTTATTTCAGGTGGCCAGGTTTCTAGGTCTAGGTTCCTGGAGAGGTAAAACAGACGCATGCTCCTGCTGGGAGTTGCAACGGCTGCTCGAAAGGAATCGCGGATGAAGGTCTAGACTACGTCGCGGCTCTGGCATTGTTTCGCTTATGCTGCTCTGACTAGACTGGACAAGACTGGTTTCCCTGCTTCGGAAAAAAAATAAAAATTGAATTTTTAAATATTTCCAACAAAATGGAAAATATGTTAGAAACATATTGAAAAAGTAGAATATTTAGACTACACCCATCTCTTCTATACTAAGCTATAAAACACCCAGCTACTCTATGTGCAATAAACATGAAATTCCAATTACAACATATAAATAATTGTTTTTACAAAATATATTTATATAAATAAAATATTAATTAATATTTTTAATTAAAAAAATCAAAATTACCTTTTTTTGAATAATTTGGTATGTTCATTAATGTGAAGTTTTAAAAAATATATATTTTTATAAATTAAATTAATAATTTATAAAATTTCAATAAAATAAAGTTTTAAAATATTCTTTTATAAATTAAATTTATAATTTCACAAAATTAAAATAATAAAATGAAAATGTCCACTTATCAACTTCTTTACCATGTTAACGTAAACAATTTGACCATCTTTTCAAAAAAACAAAGGGAGATCTCCACGAAGGCTGGGCAACTCACCAGAAATAGGAGGACGTTACATAAACACCGACTAATGCGGCGCAGTGAATCTCAGTTAACCATAAGGTCAATCGAAAAATATATTTTTACATGCCACGTGTTTCAAAAAGTTCAACGAGATCTGCCAATCAGAAGTCGTTGGACAAAGCACTGTGTGTTGTAAATGTTTGCGATGTTTACATGTTTCAAGAGGTGTTTTCTGCTATTTGTCACTGTCAACCTCACAAACCACTAACTTCTCATATCTTCGCCTCTATAAAACCCTTTCTATTGTTTCGTAATTCGCCTCTATATCACCCTCTCTATTGTTTTATAAGTTCTCACAGATTTCCATTGCATGGAGATCTTCTGACTAATGCAGAGAGGCACCATGAATAGTTTTTAACTGCGAATTCGGGAATCTGTATTGTTTTATAAGATCTGTTGGCATTTTTATCAAATGGGTGGTTGTATGCAGATGAGGTTTTTGATCCTTGCTTGTCTGTTCTTCCTTAATTTTCTTCAACAAACAGCAGGAGGAAGTGGATTTGTGAAGACAGAGGGCACCCACTTTTCTGTTAATGGGAACCCTCTGTTTGTCAATGGATTCAACTCTTATTGGCTAATGACTTTAGCAACAGATCCAGCACAGAGAGATAAGGTTACTTCTGTTTTTGAACAAGCTACAGCTCATGGGCTCAATGTTGCCAGGACTTGGGCCTTCAACGATGGCCACTACCAGGCATTGCAGACTTCTCCTGGTGTATATGATGAACAAGTCTTTCAGGTCTGTGCATGGGTTCTCGAATACATCAAACCTTCAAGGCCTTCACCCATTTTTTATTTTAATTGTCTAGATCTGTCGGCATTGTTTGATTTTCTGATTTTTGGGATTGTTTTGGTTTCTCTGTATTGTAATGAAGGCCCTGGACTTTGTGGTCTCTGAAGCAAACAAGTATGGCATCAAACTTATACTTAGCTTGGCGAACAACTATGTGAATTTTGGTGGAAAGGCCCAGTATGTGCAATGGGCTCGGAATGCTGGACAGAATATCAACTCCGAGGATGATTTTTTCACCAATCCCACTGTCAAAGGCTACTATAAAAACAATGTTAAGGTGGCATATGTCTTTCTCCGTCCAATTCTGCATACATTTGTTTCATTATGTTTATAGTTATACACATACATAGACCTATTTGTACACAGATATACACTCAAAACACTAATCAACACTGCATCCAACAATGCATTTTCGTGCAGACTGTTTTGACGAGAGTGAATAGCATTACTGGAGTAACCTACAAGGATGACCCTACAATCTTTGCATGGGAACTCATCAACGAGCCTCGCTGTCAAAGTGATCCTTCGGGAAGGACTATCCAGGTCAGATAGCAAAAACTTATATATATTCTTAATGAGATTTGGAAATAATCAGGGATCCAAAGAAGGGTGTTGGGTTTTAAGATCCCATTATTATGGTTAAACAAAATTTGTAGATCTTTATAGATATGTTACAGGTTCCTAGTTTGGTAGGGTTCTGTTAATAGTTTCCCTTAATGATAGTGTGTGACTGTTATGAGTGATAAACATGGTAATTCTTTGTCTGTGATGAGCAAACAGGGATGGCTGGAGGAGATGGCTAGTTATGTCAAATCCATTGATGGAAACCATCTTCTGGAAGCTGGTTTGGAAGGATTTTATGGAGAATCCCAAAAAGAAGGTAATCCAGGCTTTTTTGTGGGGACAGATTTCATCACCAATAACCAAATCACGGCGCTTGATTTTGCAACTGTTCATTCTTATCCTGATATCTGGTCAGTCTCTCTCTCTCTCTACACACATATATATACCAAGTTTGGGATCAGTCTGTGTTTACAAACTTGATCCCTGTTCTAGGAATATTGTCATTATGTGTATATCATATTTTAGGTCCAACAGGCGTTGTTGATAGAGTCACATCTGGTTCAACATTCGTTCGTGTAATATTACAGGCTTGTAGTTCATTCTAGTAATAAGGTGTTTGATAGTTGATGATGTTGTATAGTTTGCAGCACTAATATATTGAACTGTGATTTCTATTTTAAAGGCTTGCTGGAACAGATGAAGAGGCCCAGCTTTCATTTCTGCAGAATTGGATAGAAACCCATCTGGAAGATGGAAACAGAATATTGAAGAAACCAGTTCTGTTTGCAGAATTTGGAAAATCATCCAAAGATCCAGGATTCGTGATAAGCCAGAGAAACAATTTACTTGATATGGTTTATAAACACATATATGCTTCTGCTAGCAAGGGAGGAGCAGGTGGAGGAGTCATGTTTTGGCAGCTGATGGTAGAAGGAATGAGGTCATATGGAGATGGATATGAGATTGTCTTGTCTCAGAATCCATCCACAGCAGCTATGATTTCTGCTCAGTCTCATAAATTGGCTGAGTTTACTCATTTTTACAAGGATGTAGAAATCTGAGAAGAGGCAGCTCCATGTACATGGAAGGGCAAGATGGCACAGGAAATCTATCGAAGGATGAGAATGATAGCCAAATTTTTGGTGGGTGTTATCTGGTAGTTATAGTGTGGCACCTATTTGTACGAGGTATTAGCAAAACTAACCTCTAAGAAAACTGATATAGCTCAATGTGTATTTGATTCACTATCTTGTAAGGCCTACCTTAATGAGTTGGTAGGGAGAGCCGATGTACAACATTTTGAATGGGCTTATATGGAAATTGGAGTGTTTGTGTTGGTATTTTGTTCCTTACTGAGTGTTGTTGAATAAAAATGTTTTGTTTATTTATTGGACAATTATCCTTAGGCCAAATTATGATTTATGATTGATTATATTAGCTATTGCACTGCTCTGCTTGTATTATATATTTGTTGGAGCATCTTATTCATAGAGTTGAATCTAACAATCCAAATGAAGGCCTTTGGGCCCAGTCAATTGTTCTTATGAAATCTGCAGTGTTTCTTTCAAAATTTTCCCTTTTTAAAGATCTAAGAATTCTTTGTATTATCCTCCTATGCTATTTCTACAAATTCTTTACTCCAAAATTACCTCATATTCTTTCAGTCAATCACTTACATTATTTCTCCTACATCTTCATTTTGTTTCCTCAATTCATCTTGTTCATGTTTTTTCTAGTTAATCACCTACATTATTTCTCCTACATCTGCATTTTGTTTCCTCAGTTCATCTTATTCATGTTCTTTCTGGTCAATCACTTACACTATTTTTCCAATATCTTCATTTTGTTTCCTCAATTCATCTTGTTCCCCTTTTCTCTAGTCAATCACTTACATTATTTCTCCTTCATCTTCATTCTGTGTACTTATATGGTACTCATACAAGTTTGCACCATTAAATGTAGATGAGATATTTAAATTCCAGAGAGCTCGGACTTATAAGAGTTGTTCATAACCTTCTTCAAAATTTAACAAAGTCTTCTAATCTTATACTTCAACTTATTATAAGCTCCTTAGGAAACATGTCTTTCCTCAAATGTGCCTAGTCAAAATTTCCTTTTGCAAACACTTTCTCCTTACATTTTTCATATGCCTTCTATTTATTTTTCAAGTGACTAATATATTCAACATTATTCAGAGTTTATGCCATTGTCTTTGTCAAATATGTGACTCCTTTCAATGATATGTCATAAACATTTTGAAAATATCTACTTTATGTGGCTTGTTAACTGCATTATTGTAAGAAAACTCAGCAAGCATTAGGACCAATTTCCAAGACCAATTCACAAATTTCATCTTCCCATGGATCAATTTGAGGAGGACAATATGCAGCACTAAACTGCAAGCTTGTTCCCAACTTTCTTCCATAAAGTCTTCCAAAAATTACTCAAAAATTTATTTTTCCTATCAAAAGTAATACTTCTATGCAAACCATTCAATCTAATGACTTCCTTGAAAATTTTAATACAATGATATTTGTTGCATCACTATCCTTCTTACATGGCATAAGATGTGCTATTTTCAAAATATATCAACCACTATGAAAATAGAGTCTTTACCTCTACAAATTTTGGGTAATACAAATACAAATTTCATGCTAAGGTATTTCCGCAATGTATTTGGGATTTACAATGACGTATAAAAAAATGTGTTTTGACTTCTTCCTTTGGAATGCCAACAAATTCTACTAATTTCTACTTGCCTCTTCACATCTTTACTAAAGTATAGTCCACCCGAATTTCACTCTACTTTTGTGTTATCTACCATAGAAGATGATCCCAAGTCGGTAAAGGAAGTGATCTACTTGATAGATGGTAAACTCATGAAAAAGGCCATGGAAGAAGAAACTAAATGACCTTGAGAAAGAATGAAACGTGGGATTTGGTCGCGTGAAGGAAACCCACCGGCAGTAAGTGGGTGTTCAAGAAAAAATTGAATCCAGCAAGACAAGTCAAGAAGTATAAGGCTCGACTGGTAGTGAATGGATAATCCCAAGTCGAGGGAGTTGAATTTGGTGAGACATTCTCTGCTATTGCTAAGTTAACTTCCAGAAGGAAACTAATTTCTTTAGCTCCAACATTCGATCTTGAAGTAAAGCAGATGGATGTAAAGACATCACTTCTTCATGGTGACCTTGAAGAATAAATTTATATGAAGCATCTTGAAATTTTTACACTAGAAGGAGAAAAGGATTTGGTCTACAAGCTTAAGTCCCTTTATGATCTAAAACAATTTCCCAGGATGTGGTATCAAAATTTTGATATCTATATCCAATAGTTGGGGTTTTTGAGAAGTCATGTTGATCACTATGTGTATGGAAATAAATTTAGTGATGGATTTGTATATGTAGTTTTGTATGTTGATGACATGTTGTTGGTCAGAAATAACATGGATCTAATTAAGGAGGTAAAATTACAGTTTTCCTGCAAGTTTGACATGAAGGTCTCTAAGCAGCAAATTTCAGTCTTGCAATGGAAATAAAAAGAGACCAAGTGGGTAGAAGGCTCTGGTTAAATCATAGTAAATATGTTGTGACATTACTAAAATGCTTCAATGTGCAAGAGTGCAAATTGGTGAAAGTTCCTATTCCCGTGGGAGTTAAGTTATCTATTGAACAATGTCCTAAGATACAAGAAGAAATAGAGTGCATGCCACATGTACCTATGCTAGTGTTGTAGGTATTCTAATGTATGCTATGGTCTGTACTTGATTAGATATTTCCCATGAAGTGGGAGCATTGAGCATGTACATATCGACATCTGGAAAAGGGCACTGGACTACAATCAAGAGAGTATTAGGGTACCTATGTGGCACGATGGATTATGTAATCTTCTGTCAAGGGAAACTTGAGAACAACAAGGAAATAAATGTACATGGTTGTTTGACTCCGACTGCTCTACAGATCTTGACCACAGATAGTCGACCGGTGGATATATCTCCAATTTATTCAGTTGAGTAGTCAATTTGGTGAGTAGGAGACATTCAGTTGTTTCACTATCGATTACTGATGTTGAATACATGGAAGATACACATGCATCTAAGGATATTGTTTGGTTGTAGAGACTGTGATAAGAGTTTGGGTTTGGTCAACGTGCTATTAGGTTGGATTGTGACAGTCAGAGTGTAATATTCCTAGCAAAGAAGCCAGCATATCACTCAAAGAAAAAGCACATTGATGTGCAATATCATTTTGTGAGAGATATGGTGGAGAACTAGAAGGTGTTGTTGGAGAGGGTAGACATGTTGAAGAATGTTGCAGACTCATTGACCAAGTCGGTGAGTACCGAGAATTTTTTTTGGTATAGGGAAACAATGGGCTTGTTATCCCTGCCTAAGTGAATTGAAGTTCTGGATCTCTTGTTTATGCAAAGAAAAAACAACTGGGAGAATGTTGGGAATGTTATTTCTTTGCATTAAATCAATGGTTGAATTCGATAGTCGACTGGTATAAATCAACTAGATTCAGAAGTCAGTAGGGGGTGGAAGTATGGTTGATTGGTCAACTGGAATAGTTGCTTGGTCGAAGAAAAACGATTGGTAGATAGGAAGTCAATGGAACGAACAAAATCTAAATAGGATAACGACAAATGTTATCCCAACCAAGCCGAATGTAATAGAATAACTGAAAGTGGTTAGGAGTTATGGATTTCCATTAATGAGCAGTTGGATGTATTGCATCTATAAATAAGATGTACTGGTTATAAAAATAATAGGATGTAAATATGTGTGATTTACAGTCTAGTAAATCATGGTTGTAAACATTGTTTAAGAGTGTCGATGAATAGATGAGTGGCAAGCTCACTTGTTTGTTACTTTTCCCCTAGTAGAAGGGTTTCCAGGGTAATATCTGTGTATTGTCTTGATGTGTTTTGTGCCATTATTTTATGTTGAATTGTGTTTAACTATATGAAGAATATGCATAACCATTGTAAATAGGTATCATAACCCAACATGATGAAACATATATTATGTTTTGTATCATGTATTTGATAATTCAACTGGCTCATCAAATCCCAGAATATTTGGTCATATTGATCCCACACAAGTCTGCTAAGAATTTGCTTAATATATGTTAATTTGGGAATCCTTTTAATTTATTTATTTCAAGCATTTGAAATTTTATGATAAATTATTGCTTTACTTCTCCTAAAGTCCTAAATACACCTTGCAATGTACTTTGCACAAAAAATTGTATTACTAAAGCACTCAAAATCTTAAAATGCTTTGGAATTACACCATATTTGCACCCACTAGGGTATATTTTATGTTCCAAATGGTGTCACACAAGAACAAGTGTTGTTCCTATCACTATCACCCTTATAAAAAAAATTCAATTAGTTGCAAGTGTAATTCTCTTCCATGACTACCATATTACTACCAAGAGTATGAATGGACACAAAGCCTCTTGGACTAGGCTAGCGTGTCAAATTTGTTTTCTAGTTCCAAACCCACTTGAATTAAGTAGGGGAAATTTGGTCCAAAAATGTGCCTCCTAAGGAAATTATAAAATAATAAACTATGTATGCCAAATCACACTACAAATTAAACTAGGTTAATGCATAATTACAAGGTGAAAGTTAAAACTAATAACGAGAAGTTAAGATTTTTGTGCACACATGATAAGTGATTATAGATAGCACACAATAAATAATATACCATTAATATATAATGATAATGGAAATGCAATAAATAATCTATTATTAAAATATAATGTATAATGGAAATAAAATAAATAGTATTTTATTAATATATAATATATAATATAAATACAAATTATTATTAATATATGATAGTAATGACAGTAGGATAAATAAATGATAACATACATCATATAATAAATAATGGAAGTACTAATAATATAAAAATATTTCATATTTAGTATTTCAAAAATATTTATCATACCATGAGACAATTTTACCAAGATCTTGATTCTTAACCAAGGTGAAGGTGTACTTATATGGTTAAATATTTCTAAATAGAAATGTGATACATAAGCATCATTGATGTCTTTATGTCTAACTCAACGATTATTAATAAATCTATTCTTTGAAATTTCAACTAATCCAAAATGGATCATTATATCATGTGTCATTTATTTTGGTACTCACGAGAAAAATTGGAACTATTGGCTTGTATGGCCTATTTTAGAGGTAGGCCTTGCTTTGGTGATTTGGGGTCTAGAACCTTTCAAAGCCCATTTGATTGCTTAAATGGTCATTTTTGGGTCAAAACTCAATGAAAGAACTTTGCATCTTCTATATGTTATTCTACACATTGAGAGCTTTCTGACAACGCAATTATAGTTCATATAAGGAAATGATGCCTCCCACAAGTTGACATATCTTGTTAACCACCATCATATTGAGTGGATGCACATTAACCCACATTACTCATAGATGTGGAGTTAGTCACATGTGTAGAATCATTCTTGTGGAATATTGATAGTAATTTATAGATCATATTGGTATCAAATCAATTTTCTTTGGGGTTTTTGTGGGAAGTTGCAGGATCAAGAATCAACATAAGAAATAAGTCCAAAACCATAGTCATTGTGGACGAGTACAATAATAAGAATCTATGGGATGAGTTAGAGAATATACTTTCAAAGTTATAAGCACAATTCAATGACATCTCTAAAAACATGTTCATTATCATGGTATCTATAAAGAGTAAGTGACCTTTCAAGAGTTTGATAGCTCTAGCTAAAAATGTAGATCAGGTGGGAAATTTGAAGATGATGAAGACCTAGAAAAGGAGTCTAAAAAACATCCAAAGAAAGAGAGACCAAGTTCTAGTGCTATCACTTCTTCACAATCTCTATTTAAAGTGGAAGCAAAAGTGGACATCAAAACCTATCAAGGTGGTTTTGGTATTGTTAAGTTGAATCAATGGTTGCAATAGTTAAACATTTATTTCAATGTTCATAACATAGGAAAAGAGAAAAATATCTCATTCATTCAACTTAAGTTAGAGGGACATGCCCAAACTTGGTAGGAAAGTCATAGAGTAATGATGTAACATACTTTAGAGAGTCCACTTAATATTTTTTTGTATCATCACTAGATGACATTCATTATAATAAGTATAAGGTATTTTTCCAAGTTCTTGCATATGCTTGAATTGCAACTACAGTTTTTATGTTTTATCAAATTTCATCATTTATTAAGACCCGTTGTATTATATTACAGTCCTAAATACCTAGGACAAAGTCATTGGTTATACTTCTAGTATTCTTATTGTTATGTCAAACTGTATTTACAACTTATTCTTTTGAAATACATATATGGATTTACATTCCATTTGTTCCAAGAATATTTATTATACAACTTCTTGTTAAAATATATAACAACAATTAAATCAAAATATAATAACAATTAAATCAAACACCTCACTAGCATGTAACCATGCTACTCGACACCTACCAAGCATGGAAAGGTATAAATTATCATATTGTAAATGATCCATGGTTAACATCTAAACTCTCACCCTTTATGGTCATGTATTGACTTAGTATAAGAATGATATTATATGTGAGAATATTAATGCGGTCATGTACTTAGAGGACATGGCCCATGGATGGTCGTGGGGCTTCCTAGCCATGGATAACATACAATTTTCATTATACAAGTGCAAGGTCAATGTATGATAGTGTGGGGATGAGGGGTCAGATCTAGTGTCACGACTTGAATAAGTCATATGGTGAAACACTTACAACATTACTCGAAACACTTACAACATTACTCTCAACCCTTATGGTCATATATTGACTTAGTATAAGAATGATATTATATGTGAGATTGTACTTAGAGGACATGGCCCACGGATGGTTGTGGGGCTTACTAGCCATGGATAACATACAATTTTCATCATACAAGTGCAAGGTCAATATATGATAGTGTGGGAATGAGGGGTCAGATCTAGTGTCACGACTTGAATAAGTCGTATGGTGAAACACTTACAACATTACTCTAGCGAAACAATCCAAGGTAGAATGTAGCACATTTAATTGTAATAGTTGTCAACAAGCCCGGACTGATACTTTGTATACTTTTGAGCCATTAATATGAAAACTCGGTATTTGTTTAAAAATGGGAACTATACTTTGTTACATCGGTATTATCTTTGTTGTGGTAGAGAAGATAATTTATTTTCAACCTTGGACGGTAACATATATTAAGCTTGATTTTTTGTATATATGAATTTTCCAGACTTTGTATGAAATTTGGCTTGTATATGGTTTATAATTTGCGAGGTCATGAAGGATAGGTTTGTGTAATTGTTTGTTTATCCATGAATATAAAATTTGTGTTTATATAATATTTGTGTAATTTGATTAAGAACGCGGCCAATAGGCTCGTATTTGGGTTCATACAACTCATATACAATGAATGTATCTAAGCGTTTGATTGGGAATAATGCAACAGGGATCGACCCTCTGGAATGATGATAGTTAAAAAAAAATATTTTTTCTATAAAGAATGAACAGGGCATAGCCATAAGGCACATCTTGTTGGCATGTAATGTATATTTTATTTGCACAGGGGATGTAGCCATGGAGCTCGACCCCAGACAATGCATGTTTGCTTGCATTTAATATTGTTATTATATTGTTAGAATAAGAGCTTTGGCCCTAGATTTGACCCTTGATCATTTTTGGGGTTTAAATATGATTATATGTTGACTTAATGAATGGTCGGGGTGGCCATGTGGCTCGACTTTGAGTTGATATGCAATGTTTATTGAGTTTATATGTAGATATGATTTGATTATTAAAATATGCATGCTTGTATGGGTTACAATTTTTTTTTCAATGTGGTTCACAACTCTGGAGAGAAGTTGCTACGTCCACGAGAAGAATTTACAGTGGGGCCACCCAAAGGGGCCTCACCCTGTCGACTCTGATTACGAAGCCTAACCCAGTGGGGACATCAAGTGAGGCCCTTATATATCAATTCATGGACACCCAGAGATTTGACCTCGAGACCTTCTACTTACAACTCACAGCTCTCAACCACTTGAGCTAACCCATTGGGCTATTTTAGATTACAATTATTACAATTAATCTTATAATTCTTGCAGAGAGAGAGAGAGAGAGAGAGAGAGAAAGAGAGAGTATATCTAACATATGGTTTGGTTAAGGGCTTGGCCCTGGATTCGAACCCGAATCCTCTCCTAACCATATGTACGTTGAGATTTTTCTCTCTGAGGTTTATTAACCCATGGTTATAATATTTAATCTATTTTTTAAATGCATGTCTTCTATTTTGTTACTTGAAAATAAATAATTTCTACCTGAATAAATAAACTACTATAAACATATCTTTTATATAAAAATACATAACTTAAAAACCCTAACCTTTGCTATTAAATAAATAGATTCTATTTTAAGGAAAAAAACAGAGAATAACATTTAAAGAAATATTATAAGAAATCTAGAATACATAGGAATAACATTTAAATAAATATTATAAACAATTAAGAAGACAAATATTCAAAGGCTAGAATAATTATAAACAAATGGTAACATTTTTCTCATAAAGATTTAAATAGTCTATCTTGTTGAACTTTGGTTTTCATTGATGTTAGCTAATGCCAAATAGAATGTCAACTGATTCAGTTCGAGTCATTGATTTCAATTGATGTCAAAGTGGATTCAGTATTCCCATGCCAGCTTGAAGAGCTATAGAAAAGCCGCATTGAAGAAGTATATGTGCAAGCAAGATGGTGAAGTATATGGATGACAGTCTGAAGAAGTATATCTAGAAGTTGCATCTAGTCTAAAGAAGTGTGTCCAGGGGTACATCATGCATATCCAGTTTAAAGAAGTACATAAGGAATGCATATCCAGTTTGAAGAAGCACATAAGACACATATACTTGAGAAGGTCACAAGTCCATCCAGTCATAGTCCTTCAAGGTACAAGCTAAAGTGTTGGTAGGACAAAGGTTTGAAGAATGCGCAAGCAAGCCAAATAGTTGGTTGAACAAAGGTGCAAGTGAAAAAGAAAGTCTAGTGGAGTTCGCAAGTAGCATGGAACACGAAATGGTTGAACAATTATGCAAGTCTTGAAAGGAGCGCAAGTCTCACCAATCAGAAGAAGCTTTCAGTGGTAGAAACGCACACAAGTTCCAAGAAAGGTGTAGCAGTTGAAGTCAGTATATGTGCGCAAATTTCACAGCCGATGACACAGTGAGTGTGTAAGACCCACAAGTGATGGTACCACAAGGGTCAAAGTCCCACTAAGTCAAAGATCAAGCATGTGCAAGTTCAACAAGACAACAATACATCAAGTGCGTAATGCACACAAGTGATGGTACCGCAAGGGTTAAAGTCCCACTAAGTTGAAGATCAAGTATGGCCAAGTTCTGCAAGGCAATGATACATCAAGTGCACAAGACCCACAAGTGATGGTACAACAAGGGTGAAAGTCCCACCAAGTCAAGGACCATGTATTTGTAGAACCCACAAGGAAATGACACATCAGCGGCGTAGAACATGCCATGTGGAAAAAGCACAATTCGTGAAGCAAGGAAGAAGGAATGCCACAACCAACTTGTGGACATACAATCCATCCAAGACATGTATAAATAGCGAAGCAAGTTGGAGATTTGAAGTAAGCTTGATGGCAATGATGAAGATGTTGTAAGTGGAAGATGTAGATTTATATTCGGGGCATCAAGGGATCATAGAATCAGAACAACGTGATTTAGACAAAGAGTCGAGTGTGCACAAGTAGAGGAATGATATAACTGATGGTGCGCACAATGATGTTGTAGATCTGTCACGATTGCGCTAATATAGAAAAGGAAGAATGCAAAGAATGTGCAAGTGTGTGAGCATCAAATGACCATATTGCATACAACATGCATACAATAAAAAATTTTCTAAGGTGGATCTACATAGAGACAGACATGAAGTATATTAGGACATGCAAGAAGTGAAGAAGTTTGACTGATGTATGAGGATTGAGTTGAAGTGTGCTAAGTAAAGAAGATCATCAGACGTGCAGATATCGAGTAGTAGCATAATCAAGTATGTGCGACATGATGAGGATGATCTGAGGTAAGTGCGTTAAACCGAAAGGACGAATCATATGATGCACAACATGTTGCAGATTGTCTGAAAGGTTGTGGCACTTAAACATAACAGAAACATATTAGTAAGTGCGCAGTTCCATATGATATTAGTGCACGACATCAGAACAAAAAGTCACTAGTTGATGCACAGTATCAGTTGAGAGTGCAGTTGCACAATAGCAGAACGACACAGTAAATCAGTGGCACAGACTACAACAGATGAAGTATTACACAACATAAAAAGTGCAACATTAGTTAAAGTGAAGTGTCGAGTGGAATGAGAATTCAAGTGATGTATACAAGGAAGTGACATCAATACGACTGCATACATAAGGTATGAATGAAAATCAGAAGTGTGTGTGTGTGTGCATTGAAAGTTTAGTAAGGAAATATATTATTTGTATATCTGGGTGGCAGGATAGGGCAAGGAACTGGAGGTCATAACCTCTTTCCAATTGGTGTTGGAGAACACAGAGAGTTGGTGCTTCCTTCAGGTCGGTGCCTGTAAAACCAGGGGGTCAATGCCTGTAAAACTAGGGGGTAGGTGCCTCCTTCCAGTTGGTGCTGGTAAACACATGAAGTTGGTGCTTCCATGAATGTAATCTTTTCATCATAAAAGATCATTTCGTGGTTTTGTCCCTTTTGGGTTTCCACATCAAAATTATGTGTGTTTTGTGTTCTTTGTCTTGGTGCATATGTGAATGAATGTTTTATTTATGTTGGATACATAATTGAAGATTAAGATTAAGTTCAGACTAATTTGTTAAAGAAGTTAAACACTGATCATAACTGTGTTAATATTGATTCACGCCCCTCCCAGTATTAAATAGATTCTAACATATCTAATAGGTACAACCATGAAAGCTTCAGTAACAAATAATGAGCAGAGATAGAATAAATTATCAGCCTTTAAGCCTCCAACTGATTGGGGAGCTTCCACATTCCTCTTAGCCTTAGGCCTTGAGCAGTTCCTTGTTCATTCCATAGGTCACCCTTGATCTAGACCAAGAACACTATAATAGGAAGACTTAGGGCTTTGTTCTATATCTTGCTTACTGCTGCAGAGTAGCCACAAGGTGTTTCACCAACTCTATGTAAATCCTGTAATTTATCCCATTCACAATCCTTCTTAGACTAGCCATATACTATCCATGGCATATTGAGTGCTCAGGGAAATATAATTGAACCTTCCAATGTACTAGAGACCATTATCCCCTATAATGTCCACTCTCTGCAAACTTTTCTTTTTAGGAAGAGGCTCTGTTTACATTTAGGCTGCTCTCTTTTTTAATTAGGGAAAAGTGTGTTCCTCTTTGTTCTCTTTCTCTCATTTTATTAAAACTCTCCTATTCAAGAAGTAGTTAGGTTTTCAGTTTTCTCCATTCCTTATATTTTTTTTAAAATTTTTAAAATTTGTATTTATCCTCACATTGTTCTAACTCTTCATTAACTTTTTATGCATTAATTAAAAAGTCATTCCCTCTCCTAGTATGCTTGGTCCCTCTTTTAAGTGGTTGTTCCCCAACAGTTAGAAGTAGATAAGTAATATAAATAATCATGTATTTAATTTCCCTTGATGCTCCATGGTTTCCCAACTCAACATCAAGTCATCATAACAGTATTGATGCTCCAGAGTCTCTTGACTTAACATCAATCAACATAGTCAATCTGAATACTCTTGATGCTCCAGAGTCCTCCGACTCAACATCAAATCAACATACATAGTATTGATGCTCAAGAGTCTCTTGACTCAACATCAAATCAACATAGTCAATCTAAATAGTCTTGATGCTTCTGAGTCCTCCGACTCAACACCAAATCAACATAATTAATTTAAATAGTCTTGATGCTCCAGATTCCTCTGACTCAACATCAAATCAAAGAGTATTTTTAAGTCCTTAAGAATTTATTAGCAAGGGTTAAAACTTGGGGATATTACATCCCACCCCCCTTAAACACAACACTGTCTCGGTGTTAACATATTTTAACATCAATTTTGAAACAGAAAAAGATATGCCTCTCTCATGGCATCTTCCTTTTCCCATGTGGCCTCTTCAGGTCCGAAGTGCCTCCATTGCACTTTCATCTAGACAATGGCCTGATTCCAAAGATGCACTTCTCTCTTGTCCATAATAGAAAGGGGCTCTGGCATAAACTCCCCTTCTGGTTCTACTTGCAACAAATCCCAATTGATCACATGTTTAGAGTCATAAATATACTTTTTACATAAGGAGACATGAAAAGCATTGTGAACATTAACATGAGAAGGTAATGCAAGTTCATAGGCCTCCGGGCCTTTCTTGGCCAATATTTCAAATGGTCCACAGTATCTGGGAGCTATTTTTCTGCACTTTCCCAGATTCAATGAACTCCTTTTTGCTTTGACCTTTAGATAAACATATTCTCCAACCTAATACTATTTTATCTCTTTTGTTTTTGTCTACATAACTCTTTTTCTTGTCATGTGATTCTTTTAAGTTTTGTTGTACCTTAGTTATCAACTGCTCTAATTCTTTTAGCAAATCAAGTCCCAACATGAACTTGTCCACTAGACTATCCCAAGTCATTGGTGTTTTGCATTTTCTGCCATATAATATTTCAAATGGACTCAATTTTGTTGATGTTTGGTAACCATTATTATATGCAAACTCTGAAAGGTGGTAAGTAGTCTTCCCAATGGGATGGGTTGTGCATGACATACATCTGGAGCATATCCTCCAATATCTAATTTGTACGTTTTGTTTGTCCATATGTTTATGGATGATAAGCATTGATGAAATTCAGTTGTGTGTCCAGCCCAGAAAATAAGGATTTACAGAAGTTACCTGTGAACTTTGCATCCATGTATAAAACAAGAGTTTTCGATATGCCATGCAATCTGAAATTTTCCTTTAAGAAAATATTTGCAATGTGTATGGCCATGATGTGTAGATTTAACAGGAATGAAATGTGTAGCCTTAGAAATTTTATCAACTACAATCATGATAAAATCATTTTGCTTCTTGCTTTTTGGAAAACCAGTGATAAAATCCATATTTATCACATCCCATTTCCATTTTGGAATGGGTAAAGGATGAAGTAATCCAGTTGGGTGTTGATGTTCAGTTTTAACAAGATGTCATTCTTGGCATTTGGATATAAAAAGAGCTATATTCATTTTTAATCTTGGCCAAAAATTAATGTTTCTTAACAACGGAAATCATCTTTTGGTAACCAGGATATCCCGAATAAGGATGTCTGTGAAATTCTGTTAAAATTTCAGATCTGATATTAGTTGTTTTTGGCACATACAACCTGTTTTTAGACCATAATAAACTTGTCTCATCAATTTTGTAGTCTTTCTGTTGCCGTCCAAACCTGTTTTCCTGAATTTTCTTAGTGATTTTTGCATAAAAATGGTCATTTTTAGTTGTTTCTCTAATTCTGTAATGCAAATCAGAACTGGTTTGACTAATTGTTAGTTCATATAATAGGTGAATTCGACGACTTAACAAATCAAGAACTTTATTCTCCTTCCCCTTTATGTGTTTGAATTCCATTTAGCTTGTTTAGCATGTATATCCTGCTATTCAAAAATATATTTTAAGCCCATATTGTCTATTTTCAGAATAAATATTTTCCCCATTAGATAGTGCCTCCACATATTTAAAGTGTGGATAATGGCAACCAATTCTAGATCATATGTTACATAATTCCTCTCATGTTCTTTTAATTTATGGGATTCATAGGAAATGACACAATCATTTTGCATAAGGACTCCACCTAGTCCTTCTTTACTATCATCGGTGCAAACAAAAAAATCTCCGTGAGGATCAGCTATCTTTAAGATGGGTGCAGTGGTTAATATGTGTTTCAACTGTCGAAAACTTGCTTCACATTTTTTTGTCCAATTAAACTTTGAATCCTTTTTCGACAAGGATATCATGGGATATGCAATCTGGGAGAAGTTCTCAATGAACTTCCGGTAATATCCTGCTAATCCCAAAAATGAGTGAATATCTGACAAACATGTAGGAATAGGCCAATCCATAATTTATTTAATCTTGTATGAGTCTACAACAATACCATCCTCGGAAATTATGTGTCCTAGATACTGAATTTGTCTTTTATAGAAATCACGCTTATTGAATTTGGAAAAGAGTTGGTGCTCTTGTAGCACTTGTAGAAAAATTCTCAAGTGTTCTTCATGCTACTTTTCATCTTTAGATTAAATTAATATGTCATCGATGAAGACTAGGACAAACTTATCTAAATATTTGCTGAAAATACTATTCATCATGCACATGAAGGTAGCATGTGCATTGGTAAAATCAAACGGCATCACTACAAACTCGTAGTGGCCATGCTTGTTCCTAAAGGCTATTTTTCTTATGTCCTCTTCCCAAATTATCACTTGGTGGTAACCAAATCCCAAATCTATTTTATAGAAAACCTTTTCTCCCCCAACTTGATCAAATAAGTCATCTATTCCAGGAGGTGGATATCTATTTTTTATTGTCAATTTGTTTAATTGTCTATAATCAATTCACATCCGCATTGTACCATCTGTATTCTTCATGAAAAGGATTGGTGCTCCCCAAGGAGACACACTAGGTCTAATATATCTATTCTCAATCAACTCTTGAAGTTGAAATTTAAATCAACTAGCTCTGGTGTACTCATGTGGTATGGAGCTTTTGAAATCGGTACTACCCTCAGTACAAGTTCTATGGAGAAATCTAAGTCTCGCTTAGATGGAATCCCTAGTATTTCTTCTAGAACACATCCTTAAACTAATTTAGGATAGGATAATCTTCAATTTTCTTTTTGTTTTCTTCATCAAAATTTTGGATATTAACAACATAAAGAAGGAAACCCTTTCTAACACATTTCTTATCTTGTAAGGTTGAAACTTGTCTAACTGAAATTTTCTTGGGTATCCCACGAACAATTTTATGATTTCCATCATCATCAATGCAGGTAAATGTTTTATCTAAGTAGTTAAGTATCACATGGTGTTGTTCTAACCAATCCATGCCTATCAACACATCATAAGAACCCATTGGTAATATATTGAGATCTACTATTGTTTGAAATCCATTCATGTCTAACTTGCAACCTTTGACTAAGTTAGAAAATTTTCTTTTGGTACTGGTAGCCAGTTGTACCTGCCATGGCTTGCTATGTTTTGTTTTATTTAACTTACATATTTCAGCAATTTTAGGAGATATATAGTTGTGACATGCTCATGGATCAATTAAAATAGAAACAGGTTTTGTTAAGATTTTACCTTCAATCTCAACCATCATTGACTAATGATCAACTTGTTCTCCTTCCAAGGAAGCATAAATCCTAGGTTTCCTTGCAACATCTTCAATTGTTGCATCCTTTTGCAAATTATTCAGAATTATGTTGTTTTTCTATGGTCAATCTTTGTATAAATGGGGGCCTTGACATCCTCAACATTTCACCGGTATAAGGGCTGATCGATTTCCAACAAATTTTGTTGGCCTATTTCCACTTTGGGCTGGCAGATGGTTTTGAACTTCACTTTTACCAAAGGTTCGGTTGTTTGGAAAGTTGTTAATCGTGATATTTTCGATAAGGAGGTGGTTTAAATCCCCTCTTCCTACTATATGAGAAAGATTTATGCTTCTCTCTATTCGTATTTATGTTTTTAGTCCTATGTTGACTATGCTTGTAACAGAGCCTAGCTTTATATATTGCCTCATCTAAAGTATTAGGTGTATAAAATTCAATCTTTTCCTTGAAATAGGGTGGAAGGAAACCTAGGAACTGTTGGTTTTTCACTTTTTCATCTATGATGTAATGCACGTAGTGTAGCAGTTCTAAGAATATATTAATTAAACTGACCATGGTCATAGAGCCCATCTTTAACTCATGAGATTCCTTAATATTTTTATCAAAGAAATTATCAGACATGTAAGTTTTCTTGGAAGAGTTAAAACTTTTCCATTTAATTTTCCGTTCTTTCATATTTTTAGTGAGTTTTAGGTCTCGCCAGCACCAGGAGGCCTTTCCGTTCAGGTTATAAATCACCAAATAGGCCTTCAGTTTGCTTGGATAGTTGTGTACCTTGAAGTACTTAGACATCCCCAACAACCACTCTTCAACTTTCTCTCCCGAATCCAAATCTCCATCAAAATTTGGGGCTTTAATATTTTTGAACTCTCATTGCAGTCCTCTGTTGCTGGAAGTTTTATGTTTCTTTCTATGTGGAGAGGCTAGGGAGGATTTTGAAGAGATACTGCTATAGTTTGGTTTGTCTTCTGAACTTGATCTTGAATCAGTCATGGATTCAACCATATAGTCAAACTCTTGGATTTTAATTATTTTCTCCTGGTTGGTGTATTTGGGGCACGTTGGAGGGTAACTCAAGATACATCCCATGAATTTGGAGGGAATCCTTAAGTGAATAAATCCTACTAATTTCATTAATTTAGGATCATAATTTTTAGGGAAACACAATACCTATGGAAGTTTATAACATCCTTTCACTTATGGTTGCACCACTCCATGCCATAATAGAAAATAACAAGAGTTTCCATTAGGGAAATAATCATCAAAAAGATTTTGAAGGCTTGAAACAAAATATTAGTCAAGCACCATTTCATGCATTGCCCAATTTGCAAAATCCTTTCAAAGTGGAGATGAGTGCAAGTGGTTATATTATGGGAGTGACTCCAAGGAAGTAAGTATGTATGTTATCATTCTAAAATTTTCCATGGAAGAGTCTTGGACTACCCTACATATGATAAGAACATATTTTCTCTAGTTAAAGTTGTTAAGTAATGAAAGAACTAACTAATGGGAAAGGAAACCATCATCCACATTGATCATCAACCACTGTAGTATTTGCAGGCCTAAATTCAACTTCAACAAACCAAACACTAGAAGTGTGTGGGGTTTTTACAATGTTTCATATAATCATCAAATACAAGAGGGGCAACACTAATAAGTTAGAAAATATGCTTTCAAAGCCACCCACATCCAAGATCACAACTTTGGGAAATCTTATGCACATGATTTGTTTCACTTGTGATGCATACAAAGAAGAATACACAAAAAATGAGGACTTTAAAGATGTGTTTAAGAAGCTATGGGCCCAAGTTTGTGTGGAAGAAGGTGATAATAAGGCTTACTATAATCTACGATATGGGTTTCTCTACAAGCTAGATAGACTTTATGTTCCAAAAGGAGAAAAATTGTACTTTATTAGAGAGAATCACACCTCCAAAGTTGCAGGAATGTTTTGGTGTTAGGAAGATGTAGTATATAAACTACAAGGAGGAAAGGGGGAAGACACCATAGGAAAATAATTAAAGGTTGAAAAGTTCATTTATGAGATTAGTTAGGTAAATTTGAAAGTATAGGAGACATTGAAGAAGTCATAATAAAAGTACAAGGCTCATCATGATCAACACAGAATTGAGAAAACGTCCAATCTGTGAGTCAATGTGATGGCCTATGTTAATACAACAAGATTGTTGTAATCCCATAGGTTCTTACTTTAATTTATCAACCCAAGGAATGTGCTAAATTGATGGGTTGAAATGCAAAGTATATTCATTTATAACATATGAATTGAACTAACTGCATAAAGTAGTAAACAATAAAATTGTCACTTCAACCTTGGTACCCTACATTTTCATATCTAGCAACCTAGTCATTATCTTCTATTTTGCAGATTCACATCAATAAGGAAAAAAATACCTAATGATGGATATACACCCAAGCATATAAATATGAGATTATTATTGATCATCATGTAGTAACTTCATAAAAGAACATAAAACAAATTATTTTGTAACTTTTACTATAGGACTATGAAACTACTACATATATTGTGTAAAAGGAATTAAATCAACACACACAATTACTACATGAATTGGAAAATGTACAACACATGAATAAATAAAGAGAGGCATTTTAAAACATGGTGGTTCCATTAGATACCTTGAGCGGGACCTTACTCAAGTCTTCTTAAGGAGCCTCACGAAATCAAATCATTGAGAGTAGTTCAACCAACCCTTTATTTCATAATAAAAAATTACAGAATGATAAGTTCAACATCCAGATCCTTAATTTAAAAACTTATAAGTGAATTTGTGGGCAAGGATGGGGGAGGAGTATACTTCTATCCTAGTACCTCGTTTTATATAAAAAGTGCGTGAACTGGTAATTTAAGTTGAATGCTAAAATCATGACAAAACCATCTACTCAACCCCCTATGATCATGTGGATCAACTTCATTTAACAACTCAAGTAGGTAGTCACTGATATTCACTTTGTTAGTTCAATTGGAGTTAAGAGAAACACAATCCCTAATTCTCATGATCCTTAGTAAGTTGCACATCACCTACATTCCATCATACTCAATCCAACTTGGTCCAAGTTAATTTGAAACACATAAAAGGATATAATAAAAAACAAACATATCACACACTTCATAACCTTGAATACTCATTAATGGTAAAACGTGTAATTGGCTCAAAATATGTTAAGACAATCAAAATATTAATGTTCGTCTTGGTTTTAGACCTCTGGGAATGAAAGATAATCCATGCAATTTGAAGAGATGGGCCATAGAAAAACTTAAAATACTGGCCCATCACAAAATTTGGTTGCATATAACCAAAGAAAGGCTCTAGGGTATGGTAAGAAGGTTGAGGCTCTTGGATATGGTCTCTTTGAAGTGTTGGATAAAGTGGGTGATAATTCCTACAACCTTAGTCAACCCCAATATATGCACATTTACTCAGTAGTGAATGCTGAAAATCTAAAAGTGTATGAGCCTTCCATGTTGGAACAATAAACTGATGAGCAAGTATTACCTACCATAGAGGAATTAGAACCAAAATATCAAGAAGATTTGGTAGAAAATACATTTTTTCAAAAGAATTCTAGGACAACCAGATGGGGAAAACATTAAATCTAGTAAGTTGGGTTGAAAGGACAACTTATAGAAAAGGGAAAATGGTACTACATGGATAAGGTAGAAGAAAATTTTCCTCGCCTCCTTCAGCAGAATATTTTGTGGACCAAAACCCTCCCTAAATGGGGAGGAATGATAAAAATGGATCTATATATTTTTTCATCTATTTTGGACTTTCTCAATGGAAAAATATAAGTTATTGGCTTGTAGGATCCAATTTATGGGTAGGTTCCACTTTGGTGATTTGGGGTTGAGAACCTTCTAAAGCCCATTGCAGGCCTTAAATAGTTGTTTTGGGAACCAAAAATTTGAAAACAAAGTTCCCAACTTCATAACATTATTATACACAATGAGAGGTTTCCAACAACTTGAAGATCACCTTAATTGGAATTCATATGAGAAAGCTATGCCTCGTGCAAGCTAACTTGTCTTTTTTCCCACCATGATACTAAGTGGATACCACCTTAACCTACATTACTCACACATATGGATCTATTCACTTGTGGAATTTCAAGAAGATTCTAGAGGATCCAAATACACTGACACTAAATGGGGGTTGGGCATGCACAATTTGTAACCCTAACCCTAGATGACTATCAAACCATGTTAAATACTAGGCCAATACGAAAGGAAAGGGTTCCATTCTTATTGTATCATTTGTTGTTCCATTGTTGAGAAGAGCATCTAGGAGTGGGATATTAAAGCATAAAAAAGGAAGTAGAATATCATGTAGTAACCATTCAAACCACAATGTCCATAACTCTATATTGAGTGCACATTCCTTGTACTTTCATTTCATAATTGAGAAGAACAAAAACCAAGAGCATAGGCCTCACCTTCTAGCTTTTTTTTTCATATTTGATTTTCCCAAAGTACATATTGTGTTCATTGTGTGGATGGTCTATTTGCTCCAGTTTCAATTTACTTTCAACATTTTGTAGTAATATTAAATTTGAAATCTAAAGTAATACACTATAGAATAAGATATTTCAAAATATTGCACATCGTTGTCACGAACTATTCCAGTGGAATGTCCATGGTAGTTTATAGATTGTATTGCTAATAAGGAAATTTTCTTTGAGGCTTTGTGGGGAAGTTGTAAGATATGTGAATTGACATAAGACAAAAATCTCAAAACCTTGGCCATAGAGAATGAGTACATTAATAAAAATATATGGGATGAGTCAGAGTAGATATTTTGAAATATAGAAGCATAAGTCAATGATATCTCTCACAACATGGTAATTCTCATGATAGCTATATAGAACACGTTTGGACATTTCAAGGAGTTTGCTAGCTTCAAATCAAAAGCTAGATTAGGCAGGAACTGTGGAGATAATAAATAACTAGAAAATGATTTGAAAAATAGACAAACAGAGACACGATGTTTCAATAACATCACTTCTTCATAATCTCTATTTAAAGTGGAAGTAGAAATGGATATCAAATCCTAACATGGTGAGATTTATGTTGTTAAGTTTAATCAATGGTTGCAATAATATAAAGTTTATTTTAGTGTTCATAACATAGGACTAAAAGAGAAAAATATTTTGTTTAATTCACTAAAGTTAGAGAGCCATGCCCAAACTAAGTTGGTGGGAAATTCACATGGGATTAGGTTGGAGGTTTATCCCCTAGTAACTTAGTGGGAGTGGTTTAAAACCCTCATTAAGTTCTATTTCTACCCTATTGGTTATGAAGAGGACCTATGGATCTATTGGAATTACTTCCAACAAAATTACGGGCAGAATGTGCAATAGTACACCACTGAATTTAGGAAATGGTCATTATGTATACATGACCAGTGTGCAATAGTACACCTCTAGTATCCAAGTGGTCTGCATTTTCATTTAAGAAAGTAAGTGGTTCTCTTTAAACCTAGAAAAATTAATGAGACCTTTGTACAAGAAAAATATTTGGATGTTATGGGTAAAAATAAAGGACAACCAAGTGTTTCCAAGAAGAAAGACCACTAATATGCTTCCAAGGAGGGAAAGAAAAAGTGGAAAGGAAAGGGAAAGAAGACAATACCACTACACATTAGTCCAAGGATCCAAACAACCACTTTAATCATTGTAATGTCTATGGTCACACCAAAAATAGGTGTTGGAAGCTACATCTAGAACTGAATCCAAAGAACCGCAAAAAAGATTCCAAGAAGAAGAATATGTGATTCATGGGTCCAAGCAACTATGTAGAGAGCATGTCATATGTACATGAAAATATTGTCTACACTACAATGCAGAAGGAGGTGAATCAGAGTAGCCTACATTCCAAGGAAGATAAGGATATGACTAAACTCTTCCATATTAAGATCTAAGTCAACAAGAAAAAGGTGGATGCTCTATTTTATTTTGTTTCACAAACCAACCTCATGACAAAATATTTGGTCAGCAAGACTGAATTGGAATTTCATGACCATCCTCTCCCATATACATTGGGAAAGGTAAATAAGGATGTAGATCTTTGTTTCATTTAACAATGTAATATCAAATTTTCTATCAGTGTAAATTATATTGATGAAGTGCACATTATTGTAGTAATACTTGATGTGTGTGGTATAATCCCTACATGTACATGAGGTATGCGATCTTCATGAGGAGAGAAAACCACCACTTCCTAATCAAGGATGGAAATTACTTCATCATCAATGCAAACAAATGTAAATCCAATTACTTCGTCATCAATGCAAACAAATGTAAATCCAATCTATTTGGTAAGTGCTAAGCAAGCCAAGGAGTTGATGAATTCTAGTATGAAGTTCGTATTACTCTTTTTTGTTGGACATTGGTTTAGCGCTCACTGTGTGTTTCGTGACATGTTTTAACTGCCTCCCAAGATCCTAACTCTAAATGATTGTATCGGACATTAACACCTGTGGGTTTTGTTCTAACGACAATTGCCATATTATGTGGTATCAGAGCTACAGGTCAAGGGTTCAAAAATCACCCAGATCGTGTTGGGGTGGATATTGTTGGACATTGGTTCAATGATCACCGTATGTTTCGTGACGTGGTTTAACATCCTCCCAAGATACTAACTCTGATGATTGTATCTGAGATTAACACCTGCGGGTTTTGGTCTAACGACAATCGTAATATTATTTTTAAGAGAGAATTAACAAGGTATGATTCGGTAAGAGTAAGGGAATCTTTGGATGGATGTACTAACAAGCATAAAAATTAGTTGGAGGAGCTTTTGTATGCAGACATAGAGGTGTTCCATAATCCTAAAGGGTTATATTTAAAATAGAAGTGGAGCACAAGATATTGTTGCTACCTAACTTACCATTGCTAAGCATTGCGTTGTACAAATAGTCCATCCTAGAAGCAGATGAAGTGAAGAAACAATTGCAAAAAATACTAGACCATGGAGTAATTTTACCAATAACATCACTTTGTGGGTCACATATCATCACAATATTCAAGAAGGATGGGACCTGGATAATGTGTATCGACTATATAGATTTAAATAAGATCACCCTCAAGAATTGTTACCCTTTTTCCAAGATTGATGACTTGCTATATTAGTTGCAATATGCCAAGTACTTGACCACGTTGGATTTTAATTTGGGATACCACTAGGTATGACTTAAAAAAGAAGACACCCAAAGGATACCTTCAAGACAAAACAAGGTCTATATGGATGGATAGTAATGCATTTTGGTTTCAACGCACCAAGTACATGTATGCATTTGATGAATGATGTACTATGTACCTTTCTACATTAATTTATGATAGTGTAATTAGATGATAAATTGGTTTAAATATATACCTAGGAAGATCATATATCACATATCATGCAAGTGCTAAGGACTTTGAAAAAACACCAATCATGGAAAAACCTTAAGGACTGTGAATTTTCTCAATAGTAATTGTTGTATTTGGGGTATGTGATTGGTGGAGAGAAACTCAAGATAGGTCCAGTGAAAATGGAGGGCATACTCAAGTGGCCATGTCCTAATAATGTAAGTGAGGATAGGATATATTTTGGGGTAGCATAGTACCTACGGAATTTTATAGCATCATTTTTAGATGTGGCTACACTACTCCATTCCATAATATCTAACATCGATAGTTTATAGAGGCGATAGAATAAGTAAACAAATTTTAAAGAGTTGAAATGAAAGATTATTTAAGCACCAATTATTGCATGGCCCAATTTGTATAAGTATTCAAAGTTGATATGAATGCAAGTGGATATGCTATACAAGCATCCTTGATGCAAGGAGGTAAGTCGATATACTATCATTTTGAAATGTTCCATGGTAGAGTCTTGAACAACCCTAAATATTATAAGGAACTATTTTCTCTTGTTCAATATATTAAGAAATGGAAGCACTCTCTTATGGGAAAGGAAACCATCATCCACATTGACCACCGACCATTTCACTATTTGCAATCCCATAGTAAGCTTCAAAAAACTAAAGACTTCAAGTGGATGGGATTTTTACAGCGGTTTTATTTAATCATCAAATATAAGAAAGGTAGCACTAATAAGTCAAAATACATGATTTCAAGGCCAGCCACATCCAAGATCGTAACTTTGAAGACTCTTATGCACATGGAACCTTTTACCCATGATGCATACACAAAACATGATGACTTAAAGGGTTGTTTCAACGGCTATAGGGCCAACTTCATATAGAAGAAGGAGAGAATAATAATAACTACCATCTCCAATATGGGTTTCTCTATGATATTAATCTCTGTGTTACTAAAGGTGAAAGATTGTAACTTATCAAAGAGGATCACACCACCAAAGTTGCAAGGCATTTTTCAATTGGGACAATAATTTCCAACCTATAGAGATATGTGTATTGTCCCAAAATGTAGGAATAAGTATCTAGGTTTATTGGAGGATGCATACTTTGTTGTACCAAGAAGTTGCATAACAAAAAGCATAGATTATACCATCCATTATCTATACCCATTAGAGTATGGGATAACATATCCATCTATTTTGTGGGTGGTTTATGAAGAACAAGGAAAAGACATTACTATCTATTTGTGGTAGTTGACAAGTTTAGTAAGATTTGCATTATCATGCCTTTTAAAAAAAACATTAAGGGACAAGATGCAACAAACATGTTATTTGAAAAGGTTTGAGTGCTCTTTTGGATACCAAGGAGCATCATCTCAAATAGAGATACAAAATTTATTTGTTCCTTTTGGACTAAAATTTAGGACAAGATGGACATTAAGTTGAAAATATATACAACCTTCCATCCATATACATATGGGAAAACACAAGTAGTGAATGGGACATTGGTTCAACTTTTGAGGGGATATAATCAAAATCGTAAAAGGACATGGGACACAAATTTGATTTATATTCAATACTCTTATATTGATACAATCACAATTCTACCACCAAGTCCCTTTTCAAACTTAATTTGGGTATTTACCACCTTCACCCTCAGATGTTGTATAAGGACAGAAAGGATGGGTGATGGAAGACACCGCAAGAGAAGCATAGATGGTAAAAATTTAATTTGGAGGATTAGGCAGATCCATTTGTAAGTACATGAGGCATTGAAGAATTCATAGGAAAAATGCAAGGCTTGACATGATCAACACATAATTGAGAAAACATTTAAGGTGAGAGACAAATTTTGATTACATCTAAACAAAGGAATCTACAAGGTATTGATAAGAAGATTAAGGTTCTATGGTATGGTCCTTTTGAAGTGTTGGAGAAGGTGGGTGATAATAAATGCCTATATCCTCATTCTATCCTCTTATATGTGCATGTATTCAATAGTGCAATTGGAAAATCTAAAATTATGTGTTCCTTCCATGTTGGAATAAGAAACTAATGGACTAGCCTTACCCACCATAGCGGATTTACCATCAAAAGATCAAACATAGTTGGAAAAATGTATGTTTTTTTAAAGAGGTATAGGACAACCAGATGAGAGAAACATGAACTATGGTAGGTGGGTTTTAAATGACAACTTCTAGGAAAGGCCAAATGGTACTCCACAGAGAAGGTGGAGAAAACATTTAGTCACCTCCTTCAGTAAAATATTTTGGGGACCAAAATCCTCCTTAAATGGGGAGATATAATAAAAAATGGATCATTATATCATTTTTCATCTATTTGGTACATTATGGGTGGAAAAAATGGAGCTATTGGCTTATAAGGCTCATTTTGGGAGTAGGTCTCACATTGGCAATTTGGGGTCCAAAACCTTATAAATCTAATTTAAGGCCTTAAATTATCAATTTTGTGGTAAAAAATTTGTGAACAAAGTTCCCAAGCTCTCAACATTTCTCTACACATCAATATATTGTTGAAATTTGGTTGTCATTGATGTAAACTAATGTCAAAGAGGATGTCAACTGATTCAGTTTGAGTCGTTGATGTCAACTAATGTCAAAGTGGATACAACATTCCTATAGTAGTTTGAAGAAGTGTATGGAATCCACTTTGAAGAAGTAGATGCGTAAGATGGTGAAGGTGACATATATGGATGCCAATATGAAAAAGTGTATATGTTGCATCCAATCTGATGATGTGTGTCCAAGGATACATAATGCATGATGAGTTTGAATAAATACATAAGGAAGGTACATCATGCAGATCTAGTTCAAAGAAAAACACAAGTAATGTATCCTACTACATATGGTACCTGCGCAAAGATCAAGTCCACCAAGTCATATTCTCTCATGGTAGCAGTCAAAGGAGTTGGTTGGAAAATGGTACATGTGCAAAAGCATCCAAAGAGTTGGTTGAGGAAGTGGTACAAGTGCGCAAGCATATTGAAAGAAGTTTATGGAATGCACAAACATTGCTTGGTAAAAGATCGGAAGTGTGCAAGCAATAAGAAACGACAAATGGTTGGACAACTTGAAAGCGCACAAACGTATCCAATCAGAAGATGCTTTTAGTCAACGGAACATGCACATGTTCCAAGAAGGGTGCATTGGTTGAATTAATTCTATGATAAAATTACACATCTGGCGGAACATCAGGTGCTCAAGTCTCACCAGTGATGACAAGGCTAGGGTCGAAGTCCCACCAAGAAGAAGTAGGAGTATCCACAGTTTCCGCAAAGCATCAACACATCAAGGGAGCATTAACAACAAGGGATGGTACAACAAATTTCGTAGACTCATCAAGTTGAAGAGCAAGGATGCGCACATACCTCAAAGCGATGGTATATCAAAAGAGCAAGAGTACACCACCAAGGTGTAAAGTCCCACTATGTTGTGGACCATGAAGGCGCAAGACACACAACAAATGACACATCAATAGCGCAGAATATGACATGTGGAATATGCACAATCTGAAAAATATGGAAGAAGGTATGCCACAACCAACTTGTGAACATACAAGCTGTGCAGGACTTGTATAAATAGAGATGCAAGTTGGAGATTGGATGTAATCTTGATGGCGAGAGCCTAAGAGCTTCAAGTGAAAGTTTCAGTTTGATATTCGAGGCATAAAAGGGCTTGAGGACATAACAAAATGATCTAGTGAGGAGCTGAGTGCGCACATGCAGCATAATGAAGTTTTTTATGGTGCATAGAATGATGTTGTAAATCTGTGATAGATGCGCAAGTACTGAAAGGAAGAAACGTTGAAGGATGCGCAAGTGCTCGATGTTTTTAATAACAGTATTACAGTCAGCACGTCAATAGTCATAGATGTTGTTAAGATAGAAGTGCAGAGACAGAATCGAAGTTTACTAGACTATGCACATATGTCTAGCTAATGCAGTTGAGCAGGAGTAAAAGTGTACAAAGTTGAGAAGACTATCTGATGTGCGACAAAAAAATAGCAGTAGTAGCATCTAGCAAGCGCGTCATGATGCAGATGATCTGAGACAAGTGCGTTGAACCAAAAGGACAAATCATTTACGACACAGCATGTCTCAAATTGTCTAAGAGACTATAGCACTTAACTAGAACAGACACATTAGTAAGTGCGCAGTTCCATATGTTACTGGTGCATTAATTTAGAACAACAAATTCTCAATTGAAATCACATTATCAGTTGGTAATAGCGATAGTGCCATAGAATAAAAACAGAGCATGTCTCAGCACATATTGCAGTATCAGTGAGCACACAGTACATGAAGTAGGACATAAACAAAAGTGTGAATTGAGAGGAATGAGAATTCAAGTGATATATGCAACTCAGTGACATAGAATCGACTTCATACTAAGGTAGCGCATAGCAAAATTATCATTAGAAGATCATAAGAGTGCCCGAAGTTGAAGTTCAAAAATATAGAATCACATATTGGACATCAGGGCGGCAGGATGGGGCAAGGAAACAGGGAATTGGAGCTTCCTTAAGGCTAGTTCCTATAAAACAACAAGGAGACAGGAGGTAGTATCCTTCTTCCAGTTGGTGTTGGAGAAACACAGGGAGTTGTAGCTTCCTTCATATTGGTGCATGTAAAACCAGGGGGTTGGTGCCTCCTTCCAATTGGTGCTGGTAAACACAGGAATTTGGTGCTTCATTGAATGTATTCTTTCTCATTATAAAGAAGCATTCTGTGGTTTTCTCCCGGTTGGGTTTCCACATAAAAATCCCGTGTTTTATGTGTTCTTTGTCTTGGTGCATATGTGGATGAATGTTTACAAGAAAATAACTCCCGGATTGTTTATTTCATTCATAAAGTGTTGTATTTATACAAAGTATTTCTAACCTTTGGAATTCATATTCCAAATGGTCCGTTAGAGTCTCCTAGACTCTACGTCTTCCAAAACGGAGGTTTTATTTATTTACAAATTACCCCAAGGATTCTAACAATCCCCCCCTTAATCCGAAAGAGTGTTTGTAATTCCGAGCATGGTTCTAAATCTTTCAAACTTTTCTCGTCCAAGTGCTTTGGTGAATATATATGCAATTTGATCATTTGTGGAACAATGACGTAAATGGATTGTCTTGGCCTCTACATGATTTTGAAGCATATGATACTTTGTGTTGATATGTTTGGTTCGATAATGGAATCTAGGATTCTTGGCCAACTTGATTACAGAAGTGTTGTCAATCAAAAGTGGAGTGGAGTCTTCTTGTTTCTCCTGCAAATATTCAAGTATCTTCCTGAGCCACACAATCTCTTTGGTTTCTTATGCAGCTACTACATATTCTTCCTTTGTTGTTGAATATGCTGGAACTGATTGTTTGTGTGATCTACGGGAGATAGCTATTGATCCAAGACTCATCGTGTATCCAGAAGTGGACACTCCTATTTTTTTGTCACCATCGAAGTCTGAATTAGAGCACCCAATAAGTATGAAGTCATCCACCTTAGAATTTTTGAGTCCAAATTCTTGAGTCCCTTTCAAGTATCTTAGAACTCTCTTTGTCGTAGACCAATGTCCTTCACAAGGTTTGTTGATGAACTGTGAAAGAATGCTAACAACATAAGAAATATCAGGTCTGGTGGTAGTAAGGTAGATAAGGATTCCTACAAGTTGTCAGTACTTGGTTGCATCCTCGAATTTTTTTCCTTCACTTGATGTGAGATTTATCTTTTGTTCCATTGGAGTTGAGAGCAGGTTGCAGTCCATTATTTGTTCCAATATACTTTTTTTTTTAGAAATGAAAATGTACTCAAGATGTTGAGTCACTTCAATTCCTAAGTAATAGTGAAGATGTCCCAGATCAGTCATTTCAAAGCCTTTCTTTTAAGTATTTGTTTATGGATGCTATATAAATTTCATTGTTCCCAATCATCAAAGATCATCCACATATACAACAAGAAACACAACATATCTTATATCTTTCTTTACAAATAGTGTTGTGTCATCAAGATTGTAATGTTTGAAATTTAGCTTTAGAAGACGCATGGTTAGCTTTTCATACCATGCTCGAGGTGCTTGTTCCAGGCCATACAAGCATTTGACAAGTTTGCATACCTTGTGTTATTGTCCCTTCACAACAAATCCTTTGGGTTGAGACATGAAGACATTTTCCTTCAAGTCTCCATTCAAGAAGGCAGTCTTTACATCCATCTGATGAACTTTCCAACCATTTTGTGCAGCTAAGGAAAGTATAGTATGGATGGTGCCCCATTTTGTTGTGGGAGAGAATGTTTATTCATAGTCAATTCCTTATTTTTGTGCATAGCATTTTTCCACGAGCCTTGCTTTGTGTTTGTCAAGTGAGCCATCTGAATTGTATTTTTTCTTGTACACCCACTTGCTTCCAATTGGTTTGGTTCCGACTGGAGAATCAACCAGCTTCCAAGTTTCATTATTTATGAGTGCATCATACGCATTCTGCATGGCTTCTTTCCACCCATCATGAGTAGTAGCCTCTTCAAAGGAAGTTGGTTCAACATTAGCAGAAAAATTCAATTCACAATCAAATGAGACATCCATGTCATCACCCGAGTTCTCTGCATTTCCTCCATCTTCTTGTCTAGTTGAGCTTCTTGTTCCCGTATTTCCTACTTCATCTCCACGAACACTTTCAAGTGTCTCTGTGGCCCATTTCGAAATCTTCCTTGATGGTCCAGGTTGATCACCTGGTGGTGCATTCTTCTCTTCTAGGTTCAATCTTCCAATCCTCTCAATTATAGCATCCACTTGAGTTTCTTGTTCAGTTGAAGTAGCAGGAACTTCTTCTTCATCATTCTCTTCATGAGGGGTTTTTGGTGATGCTTCAAATGGAAATTCCATGGATTGATCCAAGATAGGGATCCCCCCTTCAATATGTGTAATTTCATTATCACATTCATAATATGTCTTTAGATGATCAAACCTCTCCAGACGATCAAGCTATCTTTCAATAGACTTGTCATTTTTATTAGTTTCAAGAAAAATGACATCTCTAGAAATAACAAACTTTTTGTTTACCTCATCATAAAGATGATATGCCATGGACATTTCTGAGTACCCCAAGAAAATACATCTTTTGCTTCTAGCACCAAGCTTGTTTCTTTTAACCTTTAGTATTAAGGCATAGCAGGCGGAACAAAAAATTCTGGGATGCCTCATCGAATGAAGGTGGCCAAACCACATTTAATGTGGAGTCTTATATTCTAGAACATGAGAAGGACTTATATTTCTCAAATATGTTGCACATAGGAATGCATCACCCCAAAACATTAGCTTGATCATGTTCTTGAAAAACATCATTGACCATGTTGTATTCATTAAGGTTCTATTCATCCTTTCCGCTACACCATTTTGTTGGGGATTGTAGGGAACTGTAGTTTGATGTGTAATTCCATGTTTGAAAATATAGTCTTCAAATGCCTTAGATGTATATTCTTTACCATGATCAGATATGAATGTACCAATACATACTTGTGCTTGATTTTCTATCAATGCATGAAACGTCTTGAAAGTTTGAAATGCTTTAGATTTTGTCTTCAACAAATAAACCCAACACATTCTACTATAATCATCAACAAATGTCATAATGTACATATTACCATTTGTAGAAGGAATAGGCATGGGGCCACATAAGTCAGAATGAACCAGTTCTAACTTTCTACATGCTCTGAATTTAGACTTTGGAAATGGTTGCTTACTATGTTTTCCTAGTATGCATGCATCACACTTGATCCTTTGCTTAGGAATGGTGGGAAAACCAAATACACCATTCTTTCTTAACAATCTAAGAGTGTTATAATTAATATGACCAAATATAGCATGCCATGATAAACTGGATGACATATTACCTTCTTCATGCTGAGATATATAGGCAAAGTTTTGAACTCTTGTAGAAGAGCCTCTCAACTTTAATAGATGTCCATCTTCATTACCAGTCATGATGACCTTGTTATCAGAGAATTTTCTTATCTCCACAATCCCATCAAACATGTGGATGGAATGGCCTTGATGTCTAATTTTCACCATGGATAGAAAGCTTCTCTACAACTCATGAAGATAGATAACATTCTTTAATATGAAATCAAGGAATCCATGCAACTTTATCCTGATTGAGTCGATTCCATGTGGTTTGAGGCTAGATTTATCTACAAAGTATGTTATGCCATTCGCAATGTCATTCAGTTCTACAAAGCAATCTTTTCTAAAAGTCATATGAGATGTTGCACCAGTATCAAGCAATCAACAATCTTTGTAAGGCGAAAGAGAAGTCATTTCATTAATTCCATTACAATGTAAAACAATACAATGAGTAGAATCAGTGGTTTTACCACCCTCTTGGTTTTTATTCTTATCTTCTTTATTCTGTCTACCTTTGATGAAGTTCCAAAATGCCCAGCATTGATCTGCTTCATGTCCATTCTTTCCGCAGTGTGTGCACTTCACATTTGATCATTTGCTAGAGTTTTTTCTTCCTCCTATTCCTCTAAAAATTCTTCTTCCTCTACCTCTTTTGCTGCTATCTCCCTTGAAAGGGTCTTTAGGATTGTTCTTTGCTTTCTTAGCAAAGCAAAGAGATTTTGTATTAATTTCACTTGTCTTCTTTCCAAAATCTTTCTATTTGTCTGCAATCTTTTCTACCAGAACTTCAAAGGTGAGGTCTTTGAACTTGTCACTTGCTTGCAAGGATTCAAGGTAGTTTGAGTGAATGGGATAAAGACATTTTACAAATGCTGCAAGTGGAAGGTCTGGTTCATACCAGAGGTTTGAATCTTGTGCATGATGTATTTTATTTCCGATGCGACCAACATGAGGTCATTATTTTTCACTTCAAGACTGAATAACTTTAACATTAATTGAATGACATCCATTTCAGAGTGTGAATCATACAGATCTTTTAGATTTTTTATAACATGTTTTTGCGGGCAGACTATGTTGGCTCACCTCTTCACTGACAGTGGAAGAAATCATGGCAAATGCTTTCTTGTCTCTGGACTTCCAAATATCAAGTTATTTCTCTGATGATGGAGGATTTGGCGTTGAACTAATGACGGCACCTTCGTCGTTGAGAGTGGCCTTTCCTTCGCAGATGTCGTCCCACAAATCGTTGTAGACATACGCAGCTTTGATCTTTCTCCACCATTATGGAAATGTATCCTTTCCAGTGAGTGTAGCACCAACAATTGATTCTATGGAATGCATCTTGAACCTGCAACTTATACAACTCTTGAAAAATATAATATACAACTCTTGAAAAATATAAGAATCAGGCTTAAAAACCTACTCCTAGCCTATAAATTAAAATCTTTAGTTTTGCAGCTTTCAAAATAATTTTGCAGCTCTATTCTGCAACTTATTACATACAAATTTTCTTTCACACTCTATATAAAATAGTCCTCACTCTCATAGCACAATTACAATGATAATCTTATCACAATGGCACTCTCGACAAACATGAATCCACCACTCATCACAAGAATTTGACATTTTATACCTTCACATACAAATTAGGTTTTGTAGTATTTCAATAGTATTTCGCAGCTCTAAATTTGCAAGCAAGTCTCAGGATTTACCAAAGAGGCGCAATCTCCAAAAGCATTCCCTCTCTTGTGAGCATGAACCAAGGGCGCAACTCTTCTTTCCTCGAGCTGGAAGCTTTGAAGAATATCACAACTGTTCAACGAGGTCACAATATCATCGAGGTCACAACTAGATCTTCAATGCTCAAAAATTTAAAAGTAGTTCCAGCTCCACGCATAAGTCTAGCAGAAGTTCCAGCTCCAGGCAGATAACTCGCAGCACCAACACACGATGAGGGAGAAGGCACTATGTGCAACAATAGCTCCACACTACAATAGCTATGACACTCGTTGTAGTTCTGTGTATATACCAAGATACGGAGGAGTATATACACAGAAGGTACGCAGCCACCCCAAACGAACAGTATGCAACCACACCAAAAATTATTTAACGTAGACGCATCAAATCTAGACAACTTAGATTTGAAAATTGCAAACAGTTGCAAATAGGTGAAAATTGTAAGCCCTTGGAAGATACCTCCATGCTCACCGCACCAGATGGAAGTGGTCTCAGTCAGGTCGCAGCTATATGGTATCTCATCCTCCATGCAGGTCGCAGTTCTCATCAATCAGATTCTACTCAAATTTGGACAGAACAGGGTCGCAGTCTCAAAATAACTCGCAGCACCAACGTGCATCTGAAAGGGAATAGTTGTCTAGCACGCAGTCTCTGGCACCTAAAAGGGAATATAAGCACACAGTCTTCGTGATAGCACAAAAATGTGCACGTCTTGCAGGTCTTTACACTATATTATGGTCATCTGCTTAACAATTCAAGCTTCAGTCACAATAGCAGGTCTTTATCCACGTTGATGGAACGCAGACTCCACGAGATATCTATTTGAAATCTCATGCGGTATAGTGTACACAAAATCTTGGACGCTTCTCTCAATAACCACACAGCCCACAGAGACAGGTCGAGGGGGCGTTACATTCTCAAGAAGAAAGAGACAGGTCGAGGAGAAACGTTAGGGAGAGGAATACTGCAGAGAGCGCAGACAACATAAAACGCATCCACACGTCGAGCAGTTCCAGAATTAAGGTTCTGATGCAGAGAAAAGGGCTTTATCCTTCAGGCATATATAAGAGCAGGTTTGGCAGGGACTGAGCAAGCAGGAGGACGCAATGCCAAAATTGGCAATCTGACCAGCGCAGGAGTTATGGTAGAGCAAGTCTGAGCTCTGATACCACATGACAGGAAAATAACAACCGGATTGTTTATTTCATTCATCAATCATTGTATTTATACAAAGTATTTATGACCTTTGGCATTCATATTCCAAATGGCTACGTCTTCCAAAACAGAGGTTTTATTTATTTACAAATTACCCTAAGGATTCTAACAAATGTTTTATTTATTGATGCATAACTGAAGATAAACATTAAGTAAAGGATAATTTCTTAAAGAAGGTAAAAACTGGTGATTAAATCGATTCCAACATATATTTCCAATGGCATGAAGATCACCTAGGTTGAAGTTCATATGAGGAAATTAGGCCTCCCACAAGTTGACCTATCATGTTGACCACTATGATAGTGAGTGGATACTATGTCACCTAGGATACGCATACATGTGGAGCTACTCATATGTGGAATTTTAAGAACATTTTAGAGGGTCCAAAATCACTAACACTTTTTTAGGGTTGAGGCATGCAAAAATCCTAACCCTAACCATATACAACTATCAGAGAATCTTAAATATTAGGCCACTAGGAAAGAAAAGGGTTCCATTCTCATTATGTTGCTTATCATTCCATAGTTGAGCATAGCATCTAGGAGTGGAATATTGAAGAATAATAAATGATGTAGAAGATCTTATAAAATCCATTTAGGCCACAATGTCCATAGAAGAGTGACTGCACTTTATTTGTACTTTCATTTCATAACTAAGAATAAAAGAGAAAGAGAATAGGCCTCCATCCCAAGCAAGAGAAGGGGATGACTAAAATATTCCATATTAATATATAGGTCAAGAATACAAAGGTGGATGCTCTATTTGATTATGGTTCATAGGCCAACCTCATAGTAGAATATCTAATATGGAAGCTTGGATTAGAAGTTCATGACCATCCTCACACATATCCATTGGTATGGGTGAATAAGGATGAAAAGCACAATATCACTAAGAAATGCAATATCAAATCTTCTATAAGTGCAAACAATATTGATGAGATGTGGTACCACTTGATGTGTGTGGTGTAGTGTTTAGAAGCCCCTACATGTAAATGAGGGGTGCAATATTGATGATGAGAGAAAAACAACACCACCTAATTAAGGATGAGAAGTCCTTAATCATCAATGCATACAAAGCTAAATATAAGGCCTATGGTAAGTGCCAACCAAGCCAACAAATTGACCAATTCTAGTAGGAAGTCTATATTATTCTTTCTAATAGAGAATCAACCAAGAGATGAATCGGTAAAAGTAAAGGCATCTCTAAATGGATGTAATAAAGAGAAGAAACATCACTTGGAAGAGATTTTGTAGACATCCAAAGAGATGTACAAGGAGCCTAATTGGTTACCACCTAAGAGGAAATTGAATCACAAGATATAGTTGTTTCCAATCCATCCTAGAAGTAGATGAAGTGAAGAAACAAGTGCACCAACTATTGAAACAATGAGTAAATCAACCAAACACCTCAGCTTATGGGTCACCTATCATCATGGTACCCATGAAGGATGGGTCTTGGAGAATGTATATCAACTATAGATATTTAAATAAGACAATTGTCAAGAATTGATGCCCTTTGCCTATGATTGATGAATTTTTACATAAGTTGCAACACGCCAAGTACTTCACCAAGTTTCATATCAAATTGGTATACCACCAAGTATGAGTTAAAGAAGAAAACACTATGAATACCACCGTTAAGAAAAAACAAGGTTTATATGAATGGTTGGTAATGCATTTTGGTTTATGTAATGCATAAGCTAAATTTATGCATTTGATCAATGATATATTGCATCCCTTTCTAGATCCATTTGTAATAGTGTATTTAAATGATATATTGGTTTATATATCTACTTGGCAAGAGACAATACCACATCTCATGTAGGTGTTAAAGACTTTGAAAAATATTCATTCGCTTACAAACCTTATGAAATGTGAATTTGCTCAGTAGTCATTTGTGTATTTGGGGTATGTAATTGGTGGAGGGGAAATTAAGATAGATCCTTTGAAGATGGAGGCAATCCTCAAGTGGAAAACCCCTACTAATTTAATTTAAGTCAGGAGCTTTGTTGGGTAGCACAAAGCCTACGGAAGTTCATAGCATAATTTTTAATTGTGGTTGTGCCATTCCATTCCATGAAACCAACGTCAAGGGTTTCCATTGGGGAATGAATCAGTAAAAATAATTTGAAGAGTTGAAACAAAATATTAGTCAAGCACTAGTTCCTATATTATCCAATTTTTAAAAGCCTTATGAATTGGAGATGGATGCAAGAAGATACGCTATGGGAGTGTCTTGATGCAAGGATGTGAGTTGGTATGCTATCATTATTGAATATTCCATGGACAAGTCCTCGACTACCCTGCATGTGATAGGAATATTCTATATTTTGTGGTTCAAGTTGTTGAGAAATTCCAAAGCACTATCTAATGGGCAAGGAGACTATCATCCACACTAATCACCAGCCATCATAATATTTGCAAGCTAAGTGTAATATTCATAAAACTAGACATGACTACAAGTGTATAGGATTTTTACATTGGTTTCATCTAATTATCAAATATAATAAGGAAAGGCAAGACCACCCACATCAAATATCACAACTTTAGGAGCACTTATGGACATGAAACCTTCCACCTACGATGCATACAAAGAGGCATACACAAAAGATGAGGACTTTAAAGAGGTGATTTAATAGATACAAGGATAAATTCATGTAGAAGGAGGTGACCATAAAGATGAATATCATCTCTAAGGTGGGTTTCTATACATTATAAACAAGCTTTGTGTTCCTAAAGGTGAAATATTACCAACTTACGTAGGTATGTTTACTGGCCTAGAATGCAAGAAGATGTATTTAGGTTTCTTATGAGGTGCATATTTTGTTGTACCAACAAGCCTAGTAACAAAAATCAAGGGTTATACCATCCATTTCCTATGTCCACCAAACAATAGGAGAGCATCGCCATGGATTTTGTGGGTGGTTTTCCAAGAACAAGGAAGGGATGTGACTATTTATTTGTGGTAGTTGATAGATTTAGCAAGATGGGCATTCTCATGTTATGTAAGATAACCATCAAGAGACAAGATGCAACAAACATGTTCTTTGAAATGTTCTAGGTACACTTTGGGATACCAAGGAGCATTATCTTGGAGAGAGATACCATATTTCTCAGTACCTTTTGGACTACACTTCGGGAGAAGATAGACAATAAGTTGAAGAGATATACAATTTCCATCCATTGATGGATTGGAATACAAATGTAGTGAGCAATACATTGGTTTAGGTTTTGAGTGGTTATAATCATAATCATCCAAGGAACTTGAATAAAAATTTGATTTATATTTATCACTCTTATAATAGAGTAGTCCACATGTATACCAATAAGTCCGACCTTTTCAAACTTGATGTGTGTATTTGAAACCTTCACCCTTAGATGTTGTATATGGGTAGCAAGGAGGAGTGAGGGAAGACACCAAAGGAGAAGTATTGAAGGTTGAAAATTTTGTTGATAGTATAGAAAACATTGAAGAATTCAATGGAAAAGTACAAGGCTCCATTAGCACATAATTGAGAGAACATTCAAGGTGGGAGAAAGAGTTTGGTTGAACCTAATCAAATAAAGGCTATAGGGTCTTGGTAATAAGATCAAGGCTATGTGGTATGGTAATTTTTAAGTGTAGGATAAGTTGGGTGATAACGCCTATAGCCCTAATATACCCCTATATATGCGCACTTACTATGTACTGAATGTGGAAAATATTAAACTCTATGAGCCTTCCATTTCGGACCAAGAAATTGATGAGAAATTCCTACCTACCATAGAGGACTAAGCACCACAAGATTAAGCAGATTTGGAAAAAGATATATTGTTGTAGAAGAATTCCAAGACAATTAGATTAGGACATTATGAGTACTATCAAGATGGGTTGAAATGACAACTTCCAAGCAAGTTCAAATGGAAATCTACGTAGAAAGTAGAGGGAAATTTTCATAATCTCCTTTAGTAAAATATTTTGTGGTCTAAAATCCTCCCTAAATGGGGAGGTATGATTCAAAATGGATATTTATGCAATTTGTCACTATTTTGGTACTTTTTGGGTGGAAAAAATGGAGCTATTGGCTTATAGGTTCCACTTTTGGGGATGGTCCCACTTTGTTTATTTGAGTCCATAACCTTCTGAAGCACATTACATGCCTTAAAAATTCATTTTTTGGGTCAAAACTTTATAAATTAATTTCATATCCTCTTCAATTTGGTGTACACGTCAAGAGATTTCCAATGACACGAAGATCACCTCAATCAGAGTTTTGCTAAGTTATGCTTCCCACAAGTTGACCTATTATGTCAACCACCCTGATACCAAGTAGGTGCCATGTTAACCCACAATACCCACACATTTGGAGCTAGTTAGCTATGGAATTTCAAGAATATTTTATAGGATGGTATTATATTGCTAACACTAGTTGGAGGTTGAGGCATGAAAAACCCTAACCCGAGATGGCTATCAAGCCATTTTAAATATTGGTTTGCTAGGAAAGGAAGAGGCTCCATTCTTGTTGCACTATTTATTGTTATATAGTTAAATAGAGCATCTAGGAGTGGGTTATTCAAGCATAACAAAGGAATTAGAAGAACTCATAGAATAAATTCAAGCCACAACGTCCATGAAAAATCCATAATGAGTGCACTTTATTTGTACTTGCATTTCACAACTGAGAACAAAAGAGAAAGAGAATAATACTGACTTTCTACTTGTGTTTTTCCCATATTGGGTTTTCCCAAGGTACGTCTTATGTTCATTGTGGATGGTGTGTTATTTTCTTGATTTCTTGATTTTAGGTTTAGTTTATTTCGGCATTTTGCATTCATATTAAATCTTAAATATAAACTAATACACTGCATAATAAGAGATTTCATAGTATTGTAAGATTTGTTGTGATAAACTATTCCACTAGAATATCCATGGCAATTTATAAATGACCATTGGTTATTGAGTTTCCAACTTAACAATCATGATTTTTCTTATTTGTCCCATTTTATCCCCAAATTTCCTCAATCATATACTAACAATATCCAAACCTATATTGCTATCATTACTAGCTTCACTAGTTTTTGTTGTTCCTCCATAATTAGGTTGGCTACTAGGTGAATTGGAATTATCATTAACCTAGTGTTTCATTACCTAATTATATGCAAGAAGTGCTAAGGTTGGGGTTGGATTTGGGTTGACTCCATTGATATATGGCTATACCATATCCACTACTTGGATCTCATCCTCTCAAAATCAATATAGGTATGTCAATGCTTATCTTGTGCTTCCATTTCAATATCAGTGTCAATTATATTGTGTAAATGTTGGTCAAACACAACTTCATTTTCCATTGTATCCAGCCATTATATTTGTACTCCCACATATGCTCGGATTTCAATTTTCATTTTCTATCATACCCCATTGAATTCCCTTCACCACCACTTCTACTTATTGGGCCCCTCCTAGAATCAATCATCTATCTCTAACCATTGGCTAGATAGATTACCTTTCCTCTTCAACTTCTACATCTTTTTCAACCACACTTCATTACTCATATCTTCACTTTTTTATTTTATAACTCCTTGCTACATTTCATGACTGATCACGTTTGGTTCACTCACCATTGGTTTGTTATTTATTCCCTTATAAACGATAATTCAATTAACCCACTAGTTTTTGTGTCCTCCATGATACCTTGTTCCATCAATCCCCCATCCTTTTCAACATCATCCAAACCTACCCCTCAAAACATGAATCTAAACTGTCATTCTTGGTGTAATGACAAAAAAGTAAAACTACTTTACAAGAACACATCAACATATAGATCATTGAATGACCATTATAAATATGTTGAATATTAAAAACACCTAATGATAACCACCAATTGTTTTCAAAATCCAACAAGAAAAATAGGCGACATATATAAGAGATTTGCAAGTAACCCACTTACAAATTTGTTCAGGATGAATCAATGATGCTCCAACCTATCGCTCTCGTTGTCTACAACCATTTGGGAAACAACTTGTGGGAGATGAATCTCCTCCCAACCAATTCCCTTATTCAATCCAACTAAGGACCCTTGAGCTCTCAATCAATAAACCAAAGCCAATTATCATTCCTCTTCCTTAAAGAGTCCAAGCTCCAAAGAAAAATCAATGAGTCTCAAAATGATCCAAGCCAAAGATGTCTTCATCATATCCTCAACCCCACTTAAATACTTATTCTTTATATCCATCTATGCAAAAATACCATGCATAAACTCCACTTGTCATCAAGTAATTGCTCTTATCTTTAATCATGCCACTAGTAGTTAGCTTTTGTTTTATTTAGCTTTTCCCCTTTATTTCGTTTTAGTAATTTCTTTCCCTTTTACTTTTTCTTTTAAGTAAATTAGTGAATTTATTATTTCTATATTTTTGTTATCATCAATATTATTTATTATCATTATTCTTATCAATGTTATTATTACTTATTTTATTACCTTTAATACCACTTAGTTATTTTTATCACCAAAGTATATGATGAATTCAAAATATGGGGCATTACATATTCCCCTGCTTCAAGGAAATTTGTCTGAAGTTGACTTTAACTATTTTACTTATAAATTTTTACTTACTTTTGTACTCTTCGTCTCAATCACCATTTGTTGAACTAGTATAAGAGCCATCCAAGTGACTACAACGAGCATTGAAATTCTACATCATAACTTTAGCAAGCACAACTCTAGCCTTCTTACCCACTTTGAGCATCAGGCTTAATGCCTATCAACCTCACTAGGGCCCCTAGGCTCAATTCCTCATCTTCCCAAGCAAGAAATTAGTTTGGTACACTAATTCGTGTACCCCAAGCATCTTTAAAGGCTGACCTAAACTTACTCCCAAACACCTACTAGGTAGTCAACCCCAACTATCAAAGTCCAACCATACAACTCTATCGGCGAGTACAACTCCAACCCTTCTCCTAGAAATTGACTTCACAAATCCAATATCAGGCTCTTTGGCCTTCTTAAGATAGTCTCGTCGTGTCCCATAAAGAATTATACAAGGCAAAAGGAACCACTGGTATATGTTTACTGATTCATTTTGTCCCCGACCCATAAGGTGTTACTTGTATTTATTCTCCTTCATAGGTATGGACTTCCACAAGGTCAATAAATGAACCAGTCCATTGGTGGATTTCCTATCAATCACCACCTCACAACATGCAACCAGGGCACTAGTGATAATCATAACATCACCTCATAGAAATTAATCCACATGCTATATGTCACATGTCAACATGAGAACACAACATCATGAACAATAAGGTACCACATGGATCACACATGTCATCCTAAGAATATATCAACTTAAAAGAACTCCATGCCATTACATTATGTCATCATGTCATAAAATATCATCATAAGGAAAATCACCTCATCAGATCTTCATCAAAGATACAACAATGTTATCAGGACATGCCATTTTTATGAACATAAATATTTGTTAAATACAACAAGTGCTCCTAAACAACATACATCATGAATATAATAATCATCTCAACACGTAGCATTTCTAGAACAATAAAACATTATGAATCTTCTTATCATGATTCATGAGAAAAATCAAAGTCATTAGCATGGATGAGCATATAAGAAATGATTACCCGATATATCACATATAATGTAATAAATATCATAAACCCATCTATCACATGGATTTAATAAATTCGGGATTACCCTAAAAGGTAATCATGAAGTACCTTCGTGATATATTACTAGTGACATGTGATATCTTCAAGATGCTAATCATGAACTTTTGGTTAGAGTTTCTCATCTCATAACAAAAATAATGTCATTTAATTAGGGTAGTTACATTTGATACAATAATCAAATGCTAGATTTTCCCATATACTTCATCATCAGAGTATACTGTTGAATTTTCAAGTAATCCTCATCATCTAAAGCCACAATCTCCAGACTTATATTTGTTTCCACATATTGAAATTTGTGAAATTCAACTATAAACTATTACTTTCCTTACTAGTATGCTTTAATTGTTGATATCAAAATTAGGTTTCCCTATCAATCATAACATTCATAAGTGCATCTATTGCTTAACTCACTATCTATTTTCCCTATCCTATATATTTTTTGATCATCACCCAAGGTTTTAATGTCTCTTTGCATCTATGGCTTTACTCATTCCAAGGACTTCTATAACCAATAGCATGTATGTATTTGGACCCTAAGTAATCATTACTTAAGTTTTATGTCATGATTAATTCATTGGCATGAAGGAATGGTTAAGACTTAGTGATTTATCCATTATATGTAATTATCATTGTCCATGTTCAAAATTATTAACTCACCTAGTCCAAACACACAACCAGACATTGCGATATAATATTCTTACTCTTTATCCTAGGTGTTTTTCCACCAATCTCAAAGTCCCAACATACCATAATATATATACCTTTGAAGGTCTATAAATCGAAAGCAATCAATTCTTATAATTAACATTTTAACCTTTAAACATTTTTCCTTGTCTGCAACTTGTCATTTCTCACTAGTTGTGAGTGCTCAAGTTCATAATTTCCTATCTTAACACCTTAAATTATGAGTCATGAACTTTATTAATCCTTCATGTTGTTCAATACACTCATCAATTAAGAGAGCTTGACGCTTGAGAAAAGCACCCTTTTTTTTATCGCCGCATAAACTTTCTCTAGGATTTATTACCAATTCCCTAGCACAACAGTGGTATCCATTAGTCATACATCATCATCCCTAACATTTAACTCATTTTGGTTAATTGACAACATTTTCTTTCTGATAAGCATTGTACTTATTTAGACCTTCTTGTGATTTGATCATGTTTCCTACCCATGGATACTTCTATATTTCAACAACAATTTGTCATAGGGTTACTCATTCCAAGGATACCTCAATAATACTAAGTTATCCATCTACCTCACCATAATTATTCCCTCATGACAATTCAAAATATTCCATCATGTTCAAAGATAGGATACTACACTTAAATTTCAATCCTAGGGGAAGCATTTTTTAATATACATCTTGATTCCTTCCACACAGATTTGTCTATGCCATTAAAATTCATTTGTTACATAAATTACTTACTCTATCATATAATAACTAGTGTATGAAAGTATCTCTTCATTCCACTTAATGAATTATAAGTTGCTAATTTTTGTAAAGAGTCGATGTCTCTCTAAGTCATGCATTTATTTTATTTTGCATCTTCTTTATTCAATTCTTGAGTAGAAATTCCACAAGTGAATGAACAATCCAAATACCCCTTTCCTCCATACAAGGAGGGTGTATATATAAGCTAAAGGACTTTATTCTTGGATTTTAACATTCCAAGTGATCTTTTAGCTTCTTTTATTACAAAAATGAAGGAAATTAATAAAACTAATAATCTTTTCATAAGCTCCTTTTCTCTCTCATGTTTATTCGTTTGTTATTTACAAAATGCATAATAATAACCACATTAGTTCTTTTTAGTGTCTTCTAAATAATCCTTGAGGACAATCACACACATCATGTAAGGTTCAGGTTTTCATAACTCGGGACCCACAATGTATAGGTGTTCCTATCAGTGTCGTGAACAAGAGTTTCTTTGTAACATCATGCTTGGTATAGCATACATATGTAAAGAGGGAATTCATGTTTATCTTATGTGGTTAAGACAACATATAGGTTATAGGTGCTTTTATCACACCCTTCCGATCATATATTGCAAAATCATTATGTTTTCCTTATGAGTTCTAAGGTTTAGTAAGAATCAAAGTTTCTTCTTTATTCTTTACACCGAGAATGCATTTATATGGCCTATGATTTGTGTGTACTTACTATCATGTATGTTTCACAATCCTTAAACATAATAGTTTGGAACTTTGTAGTCGAGATACTAAGGTTCATGGTATAAATTTTAGAAATCAATCATTTATATTAACTATCAATCACACATATTAATTAACCATACCCTTTCATTTTTAACTATTCAAATTCCTATGCGTAATGTAATATAATTAATTTCCTACCACTAGTGTGAACACAAAGAAGAGGGGAGAAGAAGAAAAGAAGATGCATCCTACAAACTTCCAAGGGGAAAAATGTCAAATCTCCCTTACTCATGATGCATCACTAGTTATATTGTACTCCACCTAAGGTTTTGGTACTTTCCCGTGTTTTCTCAAGCATGCACGAGGTCACATGTATTGCACCCAAAGTAATCGTGAGGATATATTTGACGCCTCTGGAAATGCACTGAATTGTGCTCAAACAACAGGTGGTCTGAGTATTGGAAAGCTTCGCTTAATATCTTATCACTCCAAACCAAACTCCAATCTCCTTATAACTACCACTAATCAGATCCAAAAATATATTGTCTCCAAGAGATGGCTCCGCAAATTCTATATGAGATTGGGGGAGTGTGATATTGCAATATAGGTAATACAATGGGATATACTTGGGGATGTTGTTTCCCCTGCCACTGATAGTGCATGCAGATGATAAAAAAATAGATGCAACCATGATACAACAATTACTTTCTCTACTGCAATTATCATCTTTAAAAAATCCACTTGTTCATTCTAGTTAACTACTAATGAACATATAAAATAAACATCAATGCATACCACTCACATTAGATAACCTATACATAAGCATTAACGCATATAAAATAAATTTGGACCCTGATGACACTATTTGTTTTGATTTGCTTCAAGCTCATTGTATTATTTTCATCCCCTCTTTAAGAGGTGACATCCTTGAAGCAATGTCAAGTAATTGTTCATTAATACTTAAGCTGTCATTTTCCAAACTATCACCATGAATCCATTTTAAATATATGGGGTTCCAAATTTCTTTCATAATTGCATAATGCATATTAGAATTGCACGTGCAAAGTCCATTATGTTCTTGATTACTAGCAAACACTTTCCATTTTGATGATTAATCAAGTTGCATTTATAACATACAAGTTGTGAATATCACATGTTTCGGTATCAGGTTGGAGTTATATTCTTTTTCAAGATAAAATTAAGCTATAGACTAAATGTTCTACCAATTTGACCTTTTTCGGCTACACAAAATAAAGGGAATGGAAACTAGGATTTTTTGTTTGAAATCCAGCAAGGTAAATTTGAATTGATGGAATTGAAAATATCAATCATTAACATTGCAAAATCATATTACACAAAAGGTATTCAAGGATGTTGAATATATTTATACATCAAAAACAACAATTTGAATAATCCAAAATTACAATTTCAATGAATATTTTATGACCAAATTCTAATAATAAGAAATAAAAAAAATTCAAAATCATAGAATGTTTAACCTTCTTCTAGAATGAATTCCTTTAATATCAAAATGCCCTTCTTACCTCAATCATAATTAATTCCCTTAATATCCAAACTCCCTTCTTACATCAATGATGACAATTATATGAGATCCTTATATTTTTAATGTCACCTATAAGTCTTCCTTAAATTTCCCTCATCGTAACTTCATAGCTAGATCTAGACCTTCATTATGTATTTGATTTGGGTGTTTATAGTAATTTTATTTCTAAAGATCATGCCGTCGATTCTCTCAAATTTGTTAGCGACAAAACTTGAGGTTGTATTAAATAAATTCAATTTGCACTTATAGAACTTGGAGGTTATATAGGTAGGTAGTGCAATCATATTTTTGGGAAGATGGCTAAACATTTTACGAAGATGATTTTTTTGGATTTGTCATCACCATAATACGACCATGTAATATTTACCAAAATTAAAATTTTGGATTGATAAAATTGTTATTTTCATCAAAAAAGGATTCATCGCCCTCAAATACCCTTATTGCAATATGATTGTGCAAAGTTAACATTTGATATTTATAATTCCATTAATCCAAAATTATTCTTTCTAGATTTTAAGTTAAAATAAATATCCCTTCATGTTATTTTGAACAACTAGGGAAAAAAAATCTTAGAACATGTATATTGTCCATATTCTTTAACAAGACCCATGGACACCCTTCGGGATCTTTAGCCCAAACAACCCCTTGTTAGAATTAACCAATATAGATGTACAAAGTTCCAATCAATCCAATAGATTTTGTATTTTTTTAAACCGATTCTAATATCCACCCACTCCTAGGTCCATAAGTAGGTCAAAGTTTCGAGGTAGAAGTATGATTGATGGCATTTGATTATGGTGCACTCAAATCGCCTTGTATCTACCAGAATCTAGTGAAAAGAAGTGATAGAATGACCATTTACATTACTAAAATGAAAATTTCAATCATTCAAGTATTTTTAAAACATAGAAATTAGCTTAGAATCACAACTTATGATTGTTGAAGTTGCATAATTGCTCAAATTACAACTTTTTGGCTGAATTTTAATTAGATTTAGGCAAAAATTGCTTGAAATAAGGGAGCGATTGAATGACCTATTATCCCATGCCTTGATTGATTTTTCAAACTTGAAACTATATAGAAAAGGTGTTAAAATAAATAGTGCATTTTGAATAAACTATATCCCATTAAAAAAGTCAACAACTTTGTAGAAATATTCTTTGTACAACATGTCTTCATTTTTGTCCACAATGCATCAATTGCTCCAATGTTGTTGTAAATGAATTGTTGGAATTCTTAATGATGCTGAGTTGGGGAGTGAATCAATATCATGCACAAGTTAAACAATTTTACACCTTAAAAGTCATGCACCAATCCCTATTTAAAAACACATTGATAGAATACAATTGTGCGTTGAATATATATATATATGTATGTATGTATGTATGTATGTATGTATGTATGTATGAAAATTGGATTACATAGATAGATGGGAGACACCAATATACAATGATGTGAGAACCAACTCACTCAGACACCAATATGACTAGGACACTATTCCCACATGCAAGCACCAATTCACTAATTTCAGGCTCCAACCTATGAGGACACCAATCCTTTGCGCAAGCACCAACTTGCTGAAACAGGTTCCAACCTGTGAGTACACCAATCCTCTGTGTAAGCACCAAATTGTTGTGCTAAGGCACCAACCTGAGAGGAGACTGTGATCTCCTTTCCTTTCCCCATCCTAACTCCCTGAGATATAGATAGATGTTCTATACTGCTATCACACTGTCTTCGGATTTGTGCGCTCAATTCACACTATATTATATGCTCTGCTATGCGCACAAAACTTCACACTTGTATTTTTAACTGTTACATGTTTGTGAACACTTGGCTGCTCAACCTTATCTCTGCATAGCTGATGTGCTTATTACACTACTCCACTTGCTTTGGTATGTGCTCTTGTTATCTTACTGTATATTCTACTATTGCTTTGATCTGGCTCATTACTTTGGTCCTGTGCACTTTCTACAATCTATCACTACTACGGTTCTGCGCACTATCTATTCTTCCACTTTTCCATTTCGCAGACTCAGCTTTTTACTATTTCTTCCTTAAGGATCAACGAGCAAATGATACCCCAATAGACCAAAGCTTCCAAAACATGGAATAATTTTTACTTCTCCATTACGCACACACTCTTACTTTAATATCTTGGTTTATTTATATCACTACTTGTTTCCTTAATTAAATTAATTTGTCCACAAGTAGGGGCTTCTTTATGTCAGCTACCTTTTTATTCTTGGTCAAGTTAACCCATCGCAATTCGAGCCGACTAGGTCTCTTCTACGTACTTTTGATATTCTTGCTTATTGCACAAATGCCCAATATATGTGATATATGAACCCATACATATGGAAAAAAATGCTAGTATATGTGCAACATGTACCCATCTATATTGAGAAAAAACCTAGCGTATATGCGACAAGTACCCAACTATATTGCATAGATAGGTAGCCTTGTTTTGTATATACTTCTTCAAGCTGGCATTAAGGCTTCATGCTTCTTGCTTGACATTATCATGCTTCTTGTTTGGCATCAATAACAACACCAAAGTTGAACAATCTCCCCCTTTGGAATTTATGTCAACACCATTCAAAACTGAGCTCCCCCTGAGTATGAGCTCTTATTTTCTACCCATATCATGCTTCCCCTGTATTCATGCCAATTGATCCTTTGAGCACTCCTATGTAAACTTTGATTCAACACTTTTCTACAAAACCTTCTACCTAGTATATCTCCCCATTTGACATCAATGGAAAAGGGAATAAACGATTATCTGCAAGTCTATATGTACACAGTGTATCCTCCCCCTACGCGGTTTGCAAGGTCTCCCCCTGAATTCATTGCACTTCTACGTTGGTTGTTTTGTATTGTGCAGTCCTTTGGATTCATAGGGTCCTCTGCTTTTTCCTTGCACAAACTTTTGTTGCAGTTATGAGATACATTGTATCTCTCCCACACAATCTTCTATTACAACTTCACAGTATTTCTCGCCATGGCTTCATACTTCCCATTTCTTCATTTTGTCGCTTTTACTCTGTCAGGTTCCTGCCATGTTGTAGATGCTTCTGTGTAACAGGATTTGCATAATTATTTCTTTTATGTTGTTATTAATGACATAGATCTTATGCATATCTTGTTACATTTTCAAAAATTCTTCCTTGATGTGTACCATATTGATTGGACATGTGACATATTTGAAATGTGAAACAATATTTCACATGGATATATCATTTATGATTCATGTGTCTGCATGATATAGAAAGATTTTATTTCTCATCTGCGATCTCAAGTTGTCGAAATTTGTCAGTCCATTTGCGTTGTCAGGAATAATTGCAATTGACTTCTATGTTCCTTCAATTTATTTTGAAGCGCACGGGAAACCAATCTTCGAGCCTATTTATGAACCATTCATCAAGCTTAGTGAACACATAATCATTAGCTTTTCTTGTTGTAGAGGTTTTGATCATCGTTTTTCATACTTCTATCATGATGGTGATTCCTCTTCAGCAAGTTAATACAGCTATTTCCAAGCTTTCAGAGATAGTTTAGTTTCAGCGACAAGGGTTTGCAGACCTTAAGCACAATCTAGAGACTTTGGAATCTCAAACCAAAGAGGTGGATGTAAGAAAGTGGTATTCCTAGTTGCAGGTAAATCATATGAATGCACACGAAATTACTACCTTAAAAGACTGAGTTGGGTAGTTAGAGCATCAGAAGGAGCAAACATTGGTTCAACATCTTTAGGGAACGCCTGGTGGTACTAGTTTTGAGAAGTTGTCTTCTCCTGATACAGAGTTGCGCTTTTCACTGCCAAATTCTTGAGCAATAGCTTCTTTGAGGATCACAATTTTGTAAACTGATATGCCTGCTAAGGTAGATTGAAATATGTATTCTTGACGATGTTAGACGTCTGCGACATGATCCTTATATATGATTTTTTCTTGTGTGACGATGATTTCCTTTTGACATGTTTGCCACTTATGGATGATTTCAAATATGTGTACTCTTGTTTGTAACAAATTCACTTATATATATGAATACCAATTGAATATGAACATGATCATGTGCAATATTCTTCAGACAACTTCTAGCTATATTGTTCTAACTCTTGTTTCCTTGAATTCAGAGTAGATAACATTTTTTAATTCAAGGGTTTTATTTACAATTCTGAAGGTTAGCAAAATAAGAAACAACTTTATGCTGCTAGAGAAGTACTTACATTGTTGGCTTCAACGGTGCATGACTGTGAATATTTCTTTACCCATTTTTTTGTGTGCGCAAATTCTTGATGACTGCTTTTATTTTGCACATGATGATATGTCTTTCTCTGCTAGTTATATGTAGGATTCTTTGTTTTGTACTTTTATAGGTTTATGACCAAGAATACCACAACTATGACATGTTACTGTGGCTATGGGACAATATTTTGCAATGTGTCTAGTACATTTGTATCTCCAGTATTTTCTGTATTTAAAAACTTTGTGGCCATAATTATTACATGAGAACATTATCCATTAAAAGAAGTTTAATACCTGATCATTGTAGGATTCCTTCTTAACTTTTCTTGGGTTGAGAAGTTTTTTCTTTGAAATCTATTTTGCTATGTCTTATTGAAACAACTTACTTTGTGAAAATCATGTCTCTGACCTCTTACATCATTTCTTCCTTTTGGGAGGATGTCCCTGCTTGGCTGTCAACCGTATTGATGTAACCAGGAGTACATGTGTCTTGTGGAGATCTTTGCTTGCTAAGAATGTCATCTAGAATCATGTTCCCTTTTTCAAACTTAATCCTTGCCTTCAGTTAATCATTTGCTTTGTCCAGATCTTCTTTCAAGGAAATTATCTCAATACTTTGTCTTTGAAAAATTTCATCATTTGCTTGAAGTTGGCTTGCTAAATCTTTCTTAGCTATCTTGGCTTCTTTTATTTGACTATCCAATATCTCTTTGACATCTTCCACTTCATTTTGCAACTTGTTAGCCTATTCCTTTTCTTCTTGAATTTGGGACTGTTGTATACTAGTAATCTTGTTGGCATCATCAATTTGTCTTTGATACTTTTGCAGCTCATCTTCTAGGTATTGGATTTCTTCTTGATTTAGCCACCCATTCTTCTCTCTCTTTTTCAACATCCTTTCTTGATTTCTCCAATTATTCCTTTAGAAACATAATTTATTTGGATAGCTTTTGACTTTTTGACACTGAAATTTCAAGTTCACCTTCTAGCTGACTCTTGAGGATGATGATTTCCTTGAGTTGCTTCTGATTTTTTGCAGCTAGATTTTAAAGTACATCTTCTAAGGAGTCAATTTTAAGCTCCTTTGTTTGACATGTTTCCTTGATCTCCTACAATTGGTTGGTGAAGTATGCTTCCATTTTCTTTGACTCTTCTTCTTCTTTAATTTTTAGGTTTTCCATGATTTTGGTTGCAATTTTTTTGGCTTATTCTATAGTTTCCCTTTTAGTATGAATGACATATCTTGCTTCCTTAATAGAGAGATCATCAGAATATTCTAAACTTTTGCAGCTTTCACTTTCACGAAATGAATCATCTTGATCCTTATCAACACTTTCATTTCCCAAGCAAAGAGTCTCCAATTTTTTCCAAAGTTCATGAACTAAGGATTGAGACCCAACTCTAGCCTTCACATATTCTGGTAGAGTACTCAATATGGCATTCCTTGTTATTTCATGACATTTGTGAAGTATTTTGCAGTTTTATTCTTAGGTTTCCCCTTGCAGGAGTATGTCCATTCTCCACTATATACCAAACCTTTAATCCTATGGTTTTCAGGTGTCTTTCATCATAGTACTCCATGAGTACCAAATATCTCCATCAAATATTGGTGCTTCATTTTGAGAGGATACTTATTTTCCCATGAGTGTCTGTCAGGATCTTCCTTCCGGTGGTTAGACTGATGCCTGAAGGGACCTTCTCTAATACCAATTGTTGGAATTCTTAATGACACTGAGAGGGGGGTGAATCAGTATCATGTGTAGATTAAACAATTTTACACCTTAAAAATCATGCACCAATTCCTATTTAAAAACACATCAATAGAAGACAATTGTGTGCTGAATATTTGAAATATATATATATATATATATGTATGGATGAAAAATGGATTACATAGTTAGATGGGAGACACCAATATCCAATTATGTGAGCACCAACTCACTCAGACACCAATCCCGCATGCAAGCACCAACTCGTTGATTTCATGCTCCAACCTGTGAGGACACCAATCCTCTGCGCAAGCAACAACTTGTTGAAATAGGCTTCAACATGTGAGGACACCAATCCTCCACGCAAGCACCAACTTGTTGTGTTTAGGAACCAACCTGAGAGGAGACTACAATCTCATTTCCTTGCCTCATCCTATGACGTTGATATATATAGGTATATTTTTTGTACTTCTATCACATTGCCTTCAGATTTGCGCGCTTAGTTCACACTACATTTTGCGCTCTGCTTCGCTTCTTGCTGCATGCACACAACTTCACACTTATCTTGTTCACTGTTTCACTTTTGCGTGCTTTTGTGTGATCAACCTTATCTTTGTGCAACTAATGTGATTTTTACACTACTCCATTTGATTTGGTTTGTTCTCTTGTTCTCTTGTTGTATATACTACTATTGCTTTGATTTGGCTCACTACTTTGGTCTTGTGCACATTCTATGATTTGTACATGGATACGATTCTGCGCACTATCTGTTGCTCTAATTTTTCATTCTGCGCACTATCTGTTGTTCTAATTTTTCATTCTGTGCACTTGGATCTTTACTGTTTCTTCCTTCTGTATCAATGAGCCATTGATACCCCAATAAGCCAAAGCTTCCAAAACATATAATACTTTTTACTTATCCATTACGCACGCACTCTTACTTCAATCTCTTGGTATATTTATATCACTACTAGTTTCCTTAATTAAATTAATTTTTCCATAAGTAGGGGCTTCTTCCTTCTGTATAAACGAGCCATTGATACCCCAATAAGTCGAAGCTCCCAAAACATATAATACTTGTTACTTATCCATTAAGCACGCACTCATACTTCAATCTCTTGGTATATTTATATCACTATTGGTTTCCTTAATTAAATGATTTTTTCCATAATCAGGGGCTTCTTTATGTCGACTACCTTTTTCTTCTTGGTCAAGTTAACTCATTACAATTCGAGTCGACAAGGTCTCTTTTGCGTCCTTTTGATATTCTTGCTTATTACACAAATGCCTAGTATATGTGGGATATGTACCCATCCATATTGCACAAAATCCCATTATATGTTTGGCATGTACCCATCTATATTGTGCAAATTCTAGTGTATATGCGACAAGTACCCAACTATATTGCATGGATAGGTAGCCTTGTTTTGTATATACTTCTTCAAACTAGATTCAAAGCTTCATGCTTCTTGCTTGACATTATCATGCTTCTTGTTTGACATCAATGATAACACCAAAGTTGAAAAATCTCCCCTTTTGTCATTGATGTCAACACTACTCAAAACTGAGCTCCCCCTGCGTATGAGCTCTTCTTTCTGCACGCAGCATGCTTCCCCTATATTCATGCCAATTGATCCTTTGAACGCTCCTGCGTAAACTTTGATTCAACACTTTTATGAAAAACCTTCTACCTCGTATCTCTCCCCCTTTGACATCAATGGAAAAGGGAATAAATGATTATATGCAAGTCTGTATGTACATAGTGTATCCTCCCCCTGCGTGGTTTGCAAGTTCTCCCCATGAATTCATTGCACTTCTGTGTTGGTTTCTTTTGTGTTGCACGATCCTTTGGCTTCATAGCGTCCTCTCCTTTGTCCTTGCACAAACTTTTGTTGCAATTACAGGAGTCATTGTACCTATCCCGCACAATATTCTATTTCAGCTTCATAGTATTTGTCCCCTTGGCTTCATGCTTCCCATTTCTTCATTTTGTTGCTTTTACTGTGCTAGGTTATTGCCATTTCGTAGATGCTTCTGCGCAATCGGATCTGCATAATTATTTATTTTCTGTTGTTATTAATGACAAATATCTTGCGCATATCTTATTACATTTTCAAAAATTATTCCTTGATGCGTACCATACTGATTTGACATGTGACATATTTGAAATGTGCGACAATATTTCACATGGCTACATCATTTATTATTCACGTATGCGCGTGATATAGCAATATTTTATTCTTCATGTGCGATCTCAAGTCGTCGGAATTCATCATTCCATTTGGGTCATCATCCATAAGTGCAATTGACTCTTATGTTCCGTTAATTTATTTCGAAGCACGCGGGAAACCAATATTCGAGCCTATTTATGAACCATTCATCAAGCTTAGTGAACACAAAATCATCATATTTTCTTGTTGTAGAGGTTTTGATCATCATTTTTTATACTTCTGTTGAGATGAAAAATCCACTTTAACAAGTTAATGCAGTTATTTCCAGGATTTTGAAGACAGTTCAATTTCAACGATAAGAGTTCGCAACCCTTAAGTGCAATCTAGAGACATGGGCATCTCAGACCAAAGAGGTGGATGTAAGAGAATGGTATGCCTAGTCCCAGGTAAATCAGATGAATGTGCACGAAATTGTGACCTCAAAAGAACGAGTTGGGTAGTTATAGAATAAGCAGGAGAAAATCTTGGTTCAAGTACATCTTCAGGGAACTCCTAGTGGTACTAGTTCCAAGAATCCGTATTCTCCTAATTCAGAGTTGCACTTGTCACTGCCGAATTCTTGAGTAGTAGCTTCTTTGAGGATCGCAATTTTGTAAATTGATATGCCTACTGAGGCAGATTGATGTACTCATGTCACAGTTAGACCACTGCGACATGATCCTTATATATGAATTTTGTTCTGCATGACAACGATTTCCTTCTAACATGTTTGCCATGTATGGATGATTTCAAATATGTGTACTCCTTTTTGTAACATCTTCACTTATATATATGAATACCAATTGAATATGAACATGATCATCTGCGATATCCTTCAAGTGACTTCTGCCTATATTGTTCTAACTCTAGTTTCCTTGAATTCAGAGTAGATAGCATTTTTGAATTCAAGGGTTTTATTTACAATTCTGAGGGTTGGCAGAATAAGCATCAACTTTCTACTGCTAGAGAAGTACTTACATTGTTGGCTTCAACTACAAATGACTGTGAATCTTTCTTTACCCATTTTTTGTGTGCGCATATTCGTGATGACTGCTTTTATTTTGTGCATGATGATATGTCTTTCTCTGCCAGTTATCTGTAGGATTATTTGTTTTTCAATTTACAGCTGTATGACCAAGAATACCACAACTATGACATGTTATTGTTGGACAATATTTTGCAATGTGTCCAATACATCTGCATCTCCAGCATTTTCTACAGTTAAAAGCTCTGTGGCCATAATTATTACATGAGAAACGATAGCCATTAAAATAAGTTTCATACCTGATCACTGTAGGATTCCTTCTTAAATTTTATTGGGTTGAGAAGTTTGTTCTTTGACAACTCTTTTGATATGTTCTATTGAAACAACTTACTTTGTGAAAATCATGTCTCTGACCTCTTACACCATTTTCTTCCTTTTGGGAGGATGTCCCTACTAGTTTGTCAACTGTACTGCTGTAACCAAGACCATATTTGTCTTGTGGAGATATTTTCTTGCTAAGAATGTCATCTTGAATCATGGTCCCTTTTTAAAACTTAATCCTTGTCTTCAGTTCGTCTTTTGCTTTGCCCATATCTTCTTTCAAGGAAATGATCACAAGATTTTGTCTTTGAAAAATTTCATCCTTTGCTTGAAGTTGGCTTGCTAAATCTTTCTTAGCTATCTTAGCTTCTTTTATTTGACTGTCCAATATATATGTGACTTCTTCCACTTCATTCCTCAACATGTTAGACTCTTCCTTTTCTTCTTGAAGTTGGGATTGTTGTGTACTAGTCATTTTGTTGGCATCATTAATTTGTCTTTGAGAGTTTTGTAGTTGATCTTCTAGGGATTGAATTTCTTCTTTTAATTTATCTACACCCTTTTCTCTTTCTTTTTCAGCATCCTTTCTTGATTTCTCCAATTCTTCCTTTTGAAACACAATTTCTTTGGATAGCTTTTGACTTGTTGACATAAAACTTTCAAGTTTGCCTTCTAGTTGACTCTTGAGCATGTTGATTTCCTTGAGTTTCTTCTGATTTTCTGCAGCTAGATTTTCAGGTTCATCTTCTAATGAGTCAATTTTAATATCCTTTGTTTGACATGTTTCGTCCATCTCCTACAATTGGCTGGGGAAGTATGCTACCATTTTCTTTGACTCTTCTTCTTTACTTTTCAGGGTTTCCATGATTTTGGTTGCAATTTTTTTTACTTCTTCTATAGTTTTCCTTTGAGTATGAATGACATATCTTGCTTCCTTAATAGAGAGATCATTAGAATCTTCCAAACTTTTTCATCTTTCACTTTCACAAAATGAATCATCTTGATCCTTATCAACACTTTCATTTCCCAAGCAAAGAATCTCCAATTTTTTCCAAATTTCATGAAATGAGGATTGAGACCCAACTCTAGACTTCACATCTTCTAGAAGAGTACTCAATATGGCATTCCTTGGTATTTCATGACATCTGTGAAGTCTATTTGCAGTGTTAATAATAGGTTTTCCATTTGGAGTATGTTCATTCTCCACTATATCCCAAACCTATGATCCTTGGGTTTTGAAGTGTCCCTTCATCATAACACTCCATGAGTACCAATTATCTCCATCAAATATTGGTGCTTCATTTTGAGAGGATACTTCTTTTCCCATGAGTTCCTGTCGGGATCTTCCTTCTAGTGGTTAGATTGATTCCTGAAGGAACCTGCTCTGATACCAATTGTTGGAATTCTTAATGATACTGAGAGGGGGGGTGGATCGGTATCATGCACAAATTAAACAATTTACACCTTAAAAATAACGCACTAATTGATATTTAAAAACACATCAATATAAGACAATGGTGTGTTGAATATTTGAAAAAACTTATATATATATATATATATATGAAAATTGGATTACATAGATATATGGGAGACACTAATATCCAATGATGTGAGCACCAACACACTTAGACACCAATATGAATGGGACACCAATCCCACATGCAAGCAACAACTCGTTGATTTCAGGCTCCAACCTATGAGGACACCAATCCTTTGCGCAAGCACCAACTTGTTGAAACAGGCTCCAACCTATGAGGACACTAATCCTCTGTGCAAGCACCAACTTGTTATGTGCAGGAACCAACTTGAGAGGAGACTGCAATCTCCTTTCCTTACCTCGTCTTACCACACTGAGATATAGAGGTAGATGTTATGTTCTTTTGTCACACTGTCTTCATATTTGCATGCTCAGTTCACACTATATCCTATGCTATGCTTCGCTTCCTGTTGCACGCACAAAGCTTCACACTTGTCTTGTTCACTGTTCACTTTTGCGTGCACTTGTCTGCTCAACCTTATTGCTATGCAACTACTGTGCTTCTTACACTACTCCACTTACTTCCGTCTATGCTCTTGTTCTCTTGTTGTATATTTTTCTACTGCTCTAATCTAGCTCACTGCTTTGGTCCTGCGCACTTTCTATGATCTGTACATTGCTACAGTTCTGCACAATCGGCTCTTTATTGTTTCTTGCTTCTAGATCAACGATTCATTGATGCCCCAATAAGTCAAAGCTTCCAAAACACATAATAATTTTTACTTATCCATTGCGCACACACTCTTACTTCAAACTCTTGGTTTATTTATATCACTATTTGTTTCCTTAATTAAATTAATATGTCCACAAGTAGGGGCTTATTAATGTCAGCTACCTTTCTCTTCTTGGTCAAGTTAACCCATTGCGATTCATGTCGACTAGGTCTCTTCTGCACGCTTTTGATATTCTTTTTTATTGCACAAACGCCTAGTGTATGTGGGATATGTACCCATCCATATTGCACAAAATCCCATTATATGTATGACATGTACCCATCTATATTGCGCAAATGCCTAGTGTACGTGTGGCAAGTACCCAACTTTATTGCGTAGATAGGTAGCCATGTTTTGTATATACTTCTTCAAATTGGCATCAAGACTCCATGCGTCTTGCTTGGCATTATCATGCTTCTTGTTTGACATCAATTACAACACCAAATTTTCAACAAAAATATGTAATTATCAACCACTACATCTTTATGATGCTTATAGGTAAACGATTTGAAAATTAGGAGTATATATATATATATATATATATATATATATATATATATATATATGAGAATCAATATAAATTATTTTAACTCTAGATTTTCCAAGCATAAAGAGGAATCAAATCTCTCGAGTACAATCACTTAAAATGTATCTAGGCATAGACATAATGAGAGAGTGGTAACAATATTTTCCTTTAAATATTATATTTATAGTATTTGTATTTTTTTGTAAATCTCAAGTGATGTTGCCACTTCGACATTACTCATATACATGACAACATCTTCGACATGTTGAAATGTAGGGTGTAGGCTAAATATTCTACATTTTCAATATTTTCTGAGCATATTTTTTGTCTTATTCTGTTCCGAGTCCGGTTGGAAATATTTAAAAAATATTAGAATTGCATATATTAGGTATGGAAATTGCATAATTTAGGTGCCATAGGGGTATTCAAGGGAGCTGAATCTATTTATGGGTTCAAAAATACAATTTAAACACTTCCAAATTTAGATTTTACCAAAAGAAAAATTACCAGATTTCAACCAAAACCCACCATAAAGTCCAAAACGTATAATAAATAAACTACTCCGAAATATACAATACTTAACTACACCTGAATGCAATTACAACAATTAATATAAATATTTTTAAATTTCAATAAAAAAATCTGATTTCAAATATGCTAATATAAATAACATATTATCATGAAGATAAAAATGAGATTATGAAAGTGGAAAGATATATTTATAATGAGTAAATGTTTGGATGGTAAAGTTTTTGTTGGTAGTGTAATATTGTTAAATACACAATAATAATAAATAAATTGTTCAAATAATTTTTTTAATTCAAAATTAATAAAAATCAAAATAATTGAAAAACGAAACTTAAAAATGTTAAGATATCAAAGTTGTTGACCTTATTCGAATGTTTTAAAGAAAAGTAAAAGTAAAAAAAAATAGGTGAATGGAATTATGATCCATAATATGGCACTTCTTTAGCTTTGAATAGAGTTGCAAATCTTTCCTCTTAGTGGTAATGGTCATCCTAGAGTGTGCTCTCCCCGACATCCCCTGTGCTCTCCCCGACATCTCCTGGCTAATTCATAATTAGCCATCCTCCAAATCTCAAGTAATCTTATTCATATATTTTTCCATCATATATGATATGATATTTTTAACTTTAAATATAATTGAAAAAATTCTATGATATTTTTCTTATTTTAAATATAATTGTAGTTTTTTAGTTCATTATTAAAAAGGATTAATTATTAAAAAAGAAATTTATTTATTAAATGAATAGGTCTAAAGATTAAAAATGTGTATCTTTCTCAAAGGTCAAATGTATAAATTTGGAAGAAGTATAGTATGACTACACAATCAAAAAAATTCCTTGTTCTGTTGTTAACGGACAATCCACTCGGGCGGACACGAGTCGGATCTCCCTAGTTCAAGTGAATCTAGAACAAATAGTACAGAATATAAAACTCATTTCCTAGATCGAGTACTTAGATATCATACCTTTCAGATCGTGGATTCTTCTCCTTGTTGTTGCTCCAAGTCTCGCGGTCGTCAGATCTCCAGCTGCAAGACCTGTCAAGACAATATGGAAACAATACAAGCAGTACAAGATATCTAAACAATAACTGATCTAAACTAACAGTTGAGGAAGAAAGTTCTAAACATCATCATCAATAAGACAACAGTTTATGGAAAGAGATTATATTAACCGTATAAAAGATGGGAATACATAGAAAGGATGAAGCTACAACCAAATCCTCAACGTTGCATCCTCCATCCAACATATCCAAGCCAAGCCTCCAAGATGGTACAAGCCTCCCAATCACCAATATGGATCCTATCAGCATAAGGGTACCATAGACCTTCCCCCCATTGGATGGGAGTGAACCTCACTTATATAGGACTAAGTGGATAGGGTATGGATAGGGTAGGTTGAGAGATGGTAGCAGAGAGATAGGGGATCCTCCCAAAGAGTTAAGGGTCGAATACCAGCTCCCCTAGAGGTCAGGGATAAGCCCCTAAATGGACAAGTTTCGAGAAGGATCTCGAATAGATTATTTTTTCCCATCAACAGACCTCATTGCACCCTACATTGGAGCAAGATGCAACGTCGCATGTTGCTAGTGTGCAACCTGCGACGACCTCTCAAAAGATTGCAGAATTGAGTGCAAATCCTCCCAGGATGATTACTTAGTCCAGGTATCTTCAGGGGTGTATACACAATGGTCAAGATGACGACATTATCACAACGATCATGATGGAAACACTTGGTCATAATGACGGTACTTGCAATGGTCATGATGACGACACTAGGTCATGATGACGACACTTGCAACATTTGCGACACTTGTGACACTTGCACAAGGGTGATGACATTTTGGTGTAACAGAATGCCCCCCAAAGCATGAAGCTGACGGAATGAGACAGGTGAAATGCTTTGTAGTAAGAAAAATGGCAAGGACTTGTTGGTTGGACGGAGCTGCTGCAGAAATGACCTGAGATCCACAAGTCTCATACAACACAAAACATGGCTGTCGACCAATACATTGCAGATCCATGATAGTAAAGACCGACTGAACACAATCATGGCTACTAGACACAATCGTAGATCCATGATGAGATGATAACATAGCCATGACCAATACAAAAGTGGATCCGTGTAATATGACTCAATACAAAACTCCATCGCAACCTAGGTAAAACATGACTCCCCGGGGTCTTCAAGCTGAACCCGCAATGATACGAATCTATCCATGTGATTACAATGTTTTGGAGTTGAACATGGTAGAAACCACTTGATTACTGGTCATTAATGTATACCGTTAACAAGTGCGAGGGGAATCACCATTAATGTCAATGATCCCCAAGGTATCACAGTACATATCATCAAGCATGAATTAATGAAGTGAAGTCGAACGCAAGATGAAATATTTCAATCAAGAGTCAATGATGTGAACTCATGTTGAAAGCGAGGTAACCTGCCATTGAGGCATGCATGGCCAAGGTACTTGGTTGGTTTCTAGATTCAATCCTCGGATGATGAGTAGATGTCGACAAGGATGAATCCGTCGAAGGAGGGCCATGATGAATCCCCCATCAATCGATACGAAACACGACAAAAGATGTGTAGAGTAGATCGGATAGTACAGTAATGTGCAAGACTGACTCAAGGTAGACCGACATGATTGAAGGTATACTGACTGCAGATAATGAGGAACAAACGTCTCTTGAACACAGGCATGGCATGAATTGGCAGTATTGACATGACGAGAATGATACCAACCCCTAATGCAACTGATGGTGGAAGCATTCTTTGGTTGATCCAAAGGAGTGACGCGACTCATGGAATTGACAAGACTCGAGGACAAATAGATTATCCAAGTACTGAATGCAAATGAAAACAAATACCATGTTCAAGAGTGACTATGTACTGTCGTAATTAAGATGTAACATAAAATCTTCCCTTTTTCCCCATCATGATTGATGAGTGCGTCATGTGTTTTTTGACGAGCTTGATGAGGGTAACCAGATGCTTGGTATAGATCATCTCATAGATGAGTCAATTCCCAAACGTTTTACGAACCTAGGAAAGGAGGGGTTCGTCCCATAATGGGCCCTTCAATGTTTAAAATTTAACGAGTCCAGAGAAGGAAAACTCGACGTCATTTCATGTTTAAAGAGTCTGAAAATAACTAAAGGAGACTCCAACGGTCCTTTTTCGTAAAGTTAGCCTCATCGCCCGAAAAATGGTAAAACAACGCGGGAGAGGACTCTTCCAACCATGGTTGGTTGGAGTATTCCTTTTTCGTAAATAGTGCTTCCTGGTCTGAAAAGGGGGTAAACTATCACCAGAAAGACGATCATTCAAATGCTTTTACAAGCGTGAAAGCATCAAGTTCACTTGGAAATCTTTTCCTATTTAGGGAGTTTGATAAGAGCTTAAAAATGACTCCATGAAAAACTTTGTCATGGTTGATGACCAAGTACGACAAAGGAAAAGTAAACTCGGCACAGCTCCTTTTCTGTAAATAGTCTAGCGAGGCCAGATAAAGTGATAAACCTATACTCATTAGACACACCCTTTTTAACTCAAATTTTTAATGAGCACGAGAATGGTATCAAAAGCACTCGGAATCTTTTTCATATTTGAACCAGAGCACGAAAAAGTAAAACTAAGATCAAACCACTTTTCATGTTTTAACCAGAGCACGAAAAAGTGAAAAAGTAAGCTCAAACCAATTTTCATGTTTCAACCAGAGCACGAAAAAAGTGAAAAAGTAAGCTCAAATGCCATCTTACTGTTTTTAACGAGCTCGAAGATAGGTTGGAAGAATGCTCATGATGTTTGCTTCATTTTTTAACAAGCTTGTAACTGAAAATGAACTATGCTCGGGATAATTTTCATGGTTTAATGAGCTCAAAACCTAAAAAAGGAAAGTATGCTCGAAAATGTTCCTAATGGTGAACTTTTTCCCGTCATGAAATCCAAAGGTTGGTGTGTGCCCCCAGCATGATTGCTATAAGTAAGTGACTTAGCTCCAACGTGGTGTGGAGAAGCGATCGATTTGACTTCAACGTAACTTTTAGAGGTCGAAGACATGCCCCCAAGCTTCATTTCATCCGCCTGAGGCATAGGCGGGTGAAAATAAGGTTCAGGTACTAAGTCTACGAGGAGACTCGACTCAAAGGGAAATGATATGTTTCATTTTTTAACGTGCTTGACACAAGATTAGAACTCTGCTCATGGGAACCTATTTCATTTTTTAACGAGCTTGACATAGAAAGGGAACTATGCTCATAGGTTAAGGCCCATTAACGGGTTCCTTCCCAACATGATGCCCAGAGGTTGGTAAATGCCCCCAGCATGATTGCTAGTGGCTTAACATGGTAGTGTTCCTTCAACATGATTGTTGACGGTACAACCTGTGACATGCCCCCCAAGCTTCATTTCGTCTGAAAATGGTGCTTGCTAACCCAACTACCAACCTGGCTACTAATATGAAAATGTTCACCAAGGGGGGGAAAACGAGAATCAAATGAAATGAAGGTTCAAATTCTAACTCTAGCGAGAGACTCGAACTAAAGGGAGGGAGATCTATTTCATTTTTACACAAGCATGAAATAGACAATAACTATGCTTGAGGGGGGCCATCTTATTTTTTAACGAGCTTAAAATGGAATAAAACTATGCTCGAGGGGGCCCATCTTATTTTTTTAACGAGCTTAAAATGGAATAAAACTATGCTCGAGGGGGCCCATCTTATTTTTTAACAAGCTTAAAATGGAATAAAACTATGCTTGAGGGGGCCCATCTTATTTTTTAACGAGCTTGAAATGGAATAAAACTATGCTCGAGGGGATTGGTTTCATTTTTGTGCAAGCTTCAAACCAAAGGTAAACTATGCTTAGAGGGGTCTATCTCATTTTTTAACGAGCTTGAAATAGAATAAAACTATGCTCTAGGGGTTTGGTTTCATTTTTATGCAAGCTTGAAACCAAAAGGAAACTATGCTAGAGTGTTTGGTTTCATTTTTTAATGAGGTTGAAACATAACATAAACTGTGCTCGTAGGGATGGTTTCATTTTTATGCAAGCTTGAAACCAAAGGTAAACTATGCTTAGAGGGGTCTATTTCATTTTTTAATGAGCTTGAAATAGAATAAAACTCTGCTCTAGGGGATGGTTTCATTTTTATGCAAGCTTGAAACCAAAGGTAAACTATGCTAGGGTGGTTGGTTTCATTTTTTAACGAGCTTGAAACATAACATAAACCGTGCTCGTAGGAAATGGTTTCATTTTTATGCAAGCTTGAAATCAAAGAGAAACTTTGCTTGAAGGTTGGTTTCATTTTTTAATGAGCTTGAAAGAGAACATAAACTATACTCGTAGGAACCTATTTCATTTTTTAACGAGCTTGACATAGAACGGGAACTATGCTTATTGAAATGGTTTCATTTTTATGCAAGCTTGAAATCAAAGAGAAACTTTGCTTGAAGGTTGGTTTCATTTTTTAACGAGCTTGAAACAGAACATAAACTATGCCCGTAGGGTCGGTTTCATTTTTTAACGAGCTTGAAACAGGAAAATAAACTATGCCCGTACCCCCCATCCTCAGGGGGAAGAAACCACTAAAACATGCGGAACATTTAGGGAAGTCTGATGACTAGGAGTCATATGATGAGTGGGTGTTATGAAGGAAAGCTGATCAATGGTCACAATATTCCCATGATGAGGAAAATACATCACTCGAAAGAGCGTGGACACTACAGCTTTCATAGCATAGACATAATCACGTCCAAGGAGCAGATTGAAATCTAAAGGACCTTGGACAACCATGACATCAACATAAACAGTCTTACCTCTCAACGTGACAGGTAATTGCGGGAGAATCCCTAAAGGTCCAGTAGGCCTTCGATTAAAGGCCAAAATATGGTCAGTTACTGGCACAAGCTGAGGAGAACCTATAGCTTGCCATGCAGTTGAGGATAAAATACTAACAGAAACTCCCTCATCAACTATCGTATGAAAAATTTCTTTATCGGAAACTCCTACAGATATTTGAAAAGGAATACTCTAAGGAATATGAGATTCTGTTAGACCATTCCAATCAAAGCAAATGACCTCAGTACTTGGGGGGGGTCCTGTAGGAATGGATAGGGTTTCCCCTTGCCTAGGAGGTTCTGAACTGACTAGGAAAACATCACCAGTTTCCAATTCACTCTCACTTGGAAGATAAGAATGAGACAAAGATTGTGTCATGGTGACTGCTTCAGTGTGGACTTTCTCCAATGAAAGAGCAGGATCGAGTGGAGATGAGATCGACTCAATCACTTCACTCTCCGAAGGAAGAGTGGGATCAATTATAGATGAAACTGAATTGATCACTTGATCAACCAGCGGGGGGTCGAGGGGCAACTTACTATCGCTTATTGGAAGCACCTGTTGAGAACTAGTAATATCTTCCAACCAATGTGAAGCTTCATCCATGCTTGAACAAAGGTAAGTATGATGCAAGCCCTTGCATATCCAGCAAGGGTCTGCGGCTCTACCCTTTCGACCCTTCACCAATGGATCACTGGTCGAGGGAGTATCATCAACATGATGGTCAGAGGTTGACGATACAAACGGTTTGGGGTTTTTTAGACCACACTTCTGACACACGGGAAAGACCGAGACAATTCTTGAGAAGGTGATCACCCTTACAAAGTTTGCAAGGGAACTTTGGCTTATGAGGTGTTCTCGTAGAATGAGTGCCATCAAAGGAAGATGGTTGATGCTTGGTCTCTTTCTTATCTTTCTTCTTTTTAATCTTCCCTTTCTTCTTCACACTAGCCTTCTTACTAACGTCAGAGTTTTCAGTAGGAGAAGAGGAAGAGATGGAAGCCGATTCAACTTTCGACGGAGAAGGAGAAGGGTCATCATGAGATTGATGCTCATGTGGTGAAGGACCTAGGTCCGACACGATCGGTGCACTTGGCATAACCGGATTGGAGAATAACCATACCGGTAATCCTATCGTCAATCCAGGAAGAATCAACGTAACCATAAAGGGAGGACCAACAGTTCCACAAGGGGGAATAACAAATGGCATACCTTGGAAAGGTGCCTCCTGGTAGGTAGTCCCGGAAGAGTCTCCCATATCTAGACTTCCTAAGAGTCTCTAAAGTACCATACAAGTCAAGCACTACTCAAGTCTAAAAGTAACAAGCAAACTGTGTGAATAGGAGTGGAATCATAGTATGGAACCTCACGGGATTATCAAGGCATCGCAAACCACGATATACTGTAGGGTCCAACAATATGACGCGACAAGGAGGATTGGGACCGTACCCTTTCCTGCATACCTAATTACCTGGACAGTACGTGTGTGCTAATCTCCTCGAGTGTTGTTCTCGGTGTATTGCTTTGCCAAGACGGCCAAATGGTTAACTCGATTGGTTTCAGGAATCCTAATGGTGTCTCCTGATATACGATTGGTTTCAGGTATCCTAATGGTGTCTCCTGACAGCCGTTGGCACGAGACCTTCCGATATACGTGTCGAATATGTGATAAACCCTTCGATATAAGCCAAGTACGGATTATGGTACTTGGTGGGTACATGAAGGAGCTCGATATACCGATGTACGTGGAAGACTACAATACCCCCGGACTACAGTGCTAGCAAATAACGATAGCTGCCACGCTTAAAGACGTCAGAACACGTCTCTAACTTACACACAGTTACTAAATGATTTTAACCTAAGCTAGCGTTAATTTTATCTTGTACGGTTAGGTGGATGCATGAGGTGAGTACAATAATGTAAACATAATGCAATCCTTAACTACATGATAATGCACATTTTCCTTTCCTTTTCAATGAAAACTACTTAAGGTAAGGAGAGATCTTTTTTCTTTCAAACCAAAAGTACTTAAGTAGTAGCGAAAAGAATAATTCCTTCCTAGAGTGCAATAATTCTAACTTTCTACAATAATCAGTTAAAAAGCGCAAAGAAAATGAAAGATGCAACTAATCTTAACAATGTGTAAGACAAAATGATGAAGCATTTTCCAATTTTCAAATGCATGTACCAAAAATGAAATTTGATAACTTAATGCTTTTCATATCTATATACAGAAAGTGAGAAGATATCTACAACACTCTAATCTTTCAAAAATTCCCAAAGAAAAATGACAAGCACCCAAACAACTCAAAGGCACTCAAGAGAGGCTCAAAATATACCAAATGCAATAATTATAACTCATTTCCTATCTTTTTACACTTGAAAAAGACACATCTAAGATACATAAAGAAGGATTCCACTAACGTTTCCAATCAAATGCAAGACAAAGGAAAGCATTTAACAATCTTATCTAACTCAAATGCATACAAATCTGAAATGAATCTTTCTTCTTCTTATGAGTGTGAGACCAATAATTTCAAATGATCAAATTAAAGCAAGAAGAATATTTATGTTTTCCAAATTTATGAATATAGCAAAAGAGTGACAAAATCAAGCTCTTCTTTGAACTAAAGTGGAGACAAAGAATCAATCTTCCCCAAAAATGATTGAATAGCTCAGCATGTAAAGGAAACAAGGTGCACAACCCAAGAAAGAGAGGCTAAAAAGACATGGATATCCCACACTTTTCAAATCTTTAAAACAAGCTAGTCACACCAAACCAAAAATGATCTCAAAACCTTGAGATGGGTCGAAAAGACTGATGAATGCACAATTCATGCCCCCCCCCCCCCCGGCCATGAGGGGGAATTTTGTTTCAAAAATAGAACTCATTTCGCTTAAAAATGCAAGCAAAACACTAGTTTTTACTCATGGGGCCAAACATGTATCCAAATCTCAAAAGACCCAAAAACCAATACAAACAAGCCAAATAACATGTGCAAAAAAGAGGTTTGGGATTAGATCTAGTGCAAAGATCAGATCAGGTGAGGATAGGAGGGATAACAAGGTCAAGTGGATGAAGATGGGGGAACCAAAGTATCCACCACTACCAAGCTGAAACTTGTTAGAATGGGACCCAATACAAATCCACACAAAATACCAAACACTTTCAACACACAAAATCAAACAATGGGGCCTCTGACTGGATCGTATAGTATAGAGGGAGTCTGCACACAAACCAAACTCAAAATAGAACTAGAGAAGGCATGCCTGTATGGAAAAAATGGCAGATCGGCGCACTCTGTGCTTATGCACAGTGCGACGTCGCAATCTACCAATGCGGGAAGTGCGACGTTGTCGCAGTATACCAATGGAAGGATTGTGACGACAGACTAACAGGCAAAGAACAGAGATAAAAACCAACACAGTGTCACTCTGGGTACACTGACCAGGTGTGACAGGCGAGATCTAAGTCCAAAAATGAACTAATTCTCCAGATAATGAGCATAAAAAGGTCTGCCAATGAGAAGTACAAACTCAAAGGAAGGAAATCAGACTCTTAAAAGCGAAGATCTGATGGTGAAAGGGATTAAGAAGCAAATGGCCAAAGAGATGGCTCGGAAAATCAATCAACTAAAACTGACATTTAGATTGAAAACAACAATGTTTTGTCCCCAGCGGAGTCTCCAAATTTCTTAACGGACAATCCACTCGGGCGGACACGAGTCGGATATCCCTAGTTCAAGTGAATCTAGAACAAATAGTATAGAATATAAAACTCATTTCCTAGATCTAATTACAGATCGAGTACTTAGATATCATACCTTTCAGATCGTGGATCCTTCTCCTTGTTGTTGCTCCAAGTCTCGCGGTTGTCAGATCTCCAGCTGCAAGACCTGTCAAGACAATATGGAAACAATACAAGCAATACAAGATATCTAAACAATAACTGATCTAAACTAACAGTTGAGGAAGAAAGTTCTAAACATCATCATTAATAATACAACAGTTTATGGAAAGAGATTATATTAACCGTATAAAAGGTGGGAATACATAGAAAGGATGAAGCTACAACCAAAGCCTCAACGTTGCATCCTCCATCCAACATGTCCAAGCCAAGCCTCCAAGATGGTACAAGCCTCCCAATCACCAGTATGGATCCTATCAACATAAGGGTACCATAGACCTTCCCCCCCATTTGATGGGAGTGAACCTCACTTATATAGGACTAAGTGGATAGGGTATGGATAGGGTAGGTTGAGAGCTGGTAGGAGAGAGATAGGGGATCCTCCCAAAGAGTTAGGGGTCGAATACCAGCTCCCCTAGAGGTTAGGGATAAGCCCCTAAATGGACAAGTTTCGAGAAGGATCTCGAATAGACTATTTTTGCCCATTAACAAACCTCGTCACACCCTGCAGTGGAGCAAGATGCGATGTCGCATGTTGCTAGTGTGCAACCTGCGACGACCTCTCAAAAGATTGTAGAACTGAGTGCAAATCCTCACAGGATGATTACTTAGTCCAGGTATCTTCAGGGGTGTATACACAATGGTCAAGATGACGACATTATCACAACGATCATGATGACAACACTTGGTCATAATGACGGTACTTGCAATAGTCATGATGACGACACTAGGTTGTGACGACGACACTTGCAACATTTGCGACACTTCTGACACTTGCACAAGGGTGACGACATTTTGGTGTAACACCTGTAAACCAAAAAAATAAGTTTACATTAATTTGATGTTTGATTATATATTAAACCTTAAAAATAATTTTATTATTATTATTACTTTCCACGGAAAAAAATGTATTTCTATTTCAAAAAAGGGAGTGAAATATAATTGACATTTCAGTTTGCACTAATAGAGAAAGGACTTTCCTTAGTCCATTAAAAAGACAACTTGCATATGTCTTCTTTTCTATCTAAATACTCCAGAAAACAACTAATCCTTCAAATACATGTTGAAAAATATTTTCAAAAAACTTTTGTAGTAATATTTTCATGAAATTAGCAGACCCTTAGCTTAACACCACATTGATATTCATTCAAGAAACTAAGATTTGATCTCAGAACCCGCCCCTCCTCAAATTCTTGTATATGAACATGGTTTTCCATCAAATGTTGCCCCTATTTAAATAGTTTATGAGCAATTAGGTTATTTTCCTTGTAAATATGAGCATACCAAAGTTTTATAAATCCTCCCGTGATCTCCTTCATCTGAAAAACTAGTGGAAATGAATTGATATTTGTAGTGTTATATTGTCTTTCATCCAGTCAACTACCAATTTAGAGTCCCTAACTATCGGAAGCAATTGGATTCCTTTTCTCCAAGCGAACTTTAGTAGAAGGAACAAAGCCATACATTCCCTGAAATTATTCCTTATGCACCCGAAGTTTTCTTTCACCTGATAGGAATCAGAGATATATAGAACCAAGCCCAGTCCACAAGCCAAATCGTTGTTGGATCCATTGAAGAAGCTTCATGGCCATGAATTCTCTATTGTTAGGTCTGTCATAGCCCAAGGAGCTTTATATATAAGATTCTTTTTGTAGTGTGATAATAAGGAAAGTATATTTGATGAATTTGTTATGGTCGATACAATCTTATTCTCAAATATTGTAACATTGCATGATATCCAAATTCCCCACAATGCAAGTAGAGGCAAAGCATGAATCTCCTTAAGTGCCCTATCATTGAACCAATGGAGAATGCAATTACCAATATATTTTTCTTGCCACAAATTTAAAAAGTTAAGTTGATTAGAAATCTCTTTCCATACCTATAGAAAGTATGGACAATCAAGGAAGAGATGAGCAATAGTCTCTTCCCAATTTCTACAAAAAAATTATTCTAGGACCCACCTTATTGAGCTTCTGAAGCATCTCACACATAAAATCTTGGTCTTATTGGGAGCATGTATCTTCCATATTTTGGTCCACCACCAAGCATGCTCACCTGATCTTGGACCAATAAGAAAATTATAGCCCAACTTAGCAGTGTAAACTCCACCATTCACATTCCTGTACCAAATAAGTTCATCATTGGCATAAAAAATGCAGGTATGTGCTCTTTGCAAGGAATCCATATAATTTTTCGATTCGATCATCCAGTCGTTAGTGAGGCCCAACTTAGGGACACTCAAGTATGCATTTATGAATAGAAGCTAGCATGTGCCAAAACACTAGAATTGCTTCCAAAAAAAATTTAACCAGCACATATCACCCCCCCCCCCCCCCCCCCACCCTTCCATGAGAGCCACTTGTTACACCACTGAGTAATTTTTTTCTCAACCTTCTTGATCAACCATGACTAGACAACTTTCCCATAGTTAATTGGATTTAGAATAAATCCCAAGTATTTTATGCCATCATTCAACTAAAGTGCCAAACAGGGGAAATATTGATTCAATAGATGCTACCAAGTCATTTGTCAATATCAAGGGATACAAATCCAATTTGGATTCATTGATCTCCATCCAAATTGTTTTTTCTGTACATTTGGAGAATGTCTCTGAAGGCTCCAAGCTCCCTATTTGAACCAAAACAAAAAAGCATTACAATGTCTACAAATAATAGATGAGATAGACCCCCCCCCCCCAAATCAATTTTGATACCATGAATTATATGAGTTCTTTTGGCATATTTTATATCCCTACTTAAGCCTTTGGAAAGTAGAAGGAAGAGCTAGGGGGAGAGTGGGAATCCCTACCTCAAACCTCTGTAGTGTCTGAAGAAGTTAGAAGCAATTCAATTGATGAGAATAGCAAAAAATGTAGAGGTAATATAGGCCACTATTCACTTGACAATGGGAAAAGAAAAGCCAATATGGATCAGGACAAGTCTGAGGTAAATCTAGGAAACTCGGTCATATGCCTTGGATAAATCAATTTTTGACACTACATCCAGCATATGGGGATTTTTAATGGAATTAGGATGCCTTTGTAAGAAGAGCCTATGGATTTGTGAATTAGATGACCTTCCATAAAGTGTTAACACCCAAAAAGTGTTCACTACCTCATCGACCCCATTACATGGCTCATTTGTCCATTTCCCTACCATATTTCCCTTAAAAACCCTGAAAATCCCACTAAAAAGCCTCCAAAAGGCCACAAAACCATCAAAAAAGCCTCAAAAAGGCTAAAAAAACCCCTTTTTCCTCCAAAAATATCCAAAATTCCTCTAAAAAAGCAAAACACTTTAAAAAGGGAATAAAAAAAATATAAAATAATGAGGAAAAAGGAGGGAAAAACCCTATACAGCTGCCCTAAACCATATGGTTCCCAAAACCATGGGCCAGCACTCCACCACCAAAAAACTATAAATAGGTGATGGAGACCCCTTATTTCACATCCACAATCAAGTATACCCTTACTCTGCCAAAATCTCTCTTGAAACCCTAGCTCACCCTTGAGCTACTTTCACCTTGAGAGCCCCTTTTGGCCCATTCCCACCATTGGAGAAAGAGAAGGAGCAATTTGGAGCTTGGATCAACCCTCTTGGGCCATTGCAAGAGCTTCACCAACCTTCACATTGGAGGTAAAATTAATACAAAAACCATTCTTTATATCTTGTCTTTTTTGTTTTATGCATATGTTTAGAGTAATTTACATTTCTGTTTTAGCACTTTAATTTCCATTTACTGAACTGCTACTAAGGAGTCCCTTCTCCTTAGTAGGTGCTCATTTGCACAAGCTAGGGGTAAAACCCTAGCTACATAAAGCCAAATTGTTTGGTGGTATTGAAGTAAGAAAACAGAGGCTTTAAGTATCACATCCATAACTTCTAATATTATTTTATATAAGCGGTTACAAATGGAAATAGGCATGAATCCTTCAAAGGATTCCGGACAATCTTTTTTGGGATCAAAGCTATGAATGTGTCATTGAATTTTGCATACACCCTTCCTCACACTCTAACTTCCTCAACAACTCAAAGAAGATAATCACCAATAAGATCGAAAAAATCTAAATAAAATTTGATTGTCCAACGATCAGGACCAAAGATTCAATTCTTCTTGAACAAAGTCATAATGTCATAAAGTATATCTTTTGTAACAGCCTTAAAGACTCGAGCATTGTCCTCATCCAATATTAATTGAGTTAAATATGTCAAGACCTTAAGTATTTCAACAAGATTATCCCTTGTTGGTTTCTTAAAGTGGAGAACCAATATGTCTGCAATATCTTTGAATTTTCGAACCTTTGTGCCATCTAAATCTATCAACTCCAAATTTGTATTCAATTTATTTTTGTAGTTGACATAATTGCAAAAGTACCTAGTATTATGGTCCACATCTACCAACCATGTTGCTGGTCTTTTAATTCTCCAATCCATTTCCTTGTCTAGTAGCAGTTAGTCCTCTTTCCTTCCAAATATTTAGTAATTTTCATTCCCTCTTTGTTGAATAAACCTTGATAATTATCTGAGTACAGATAATCCATTTTTTGTTCTACATTCGTGATACAAGAGTCTTTGTTCAGAAACCTATCATTGGACCAACCAACCTCTTTTTCCTTCACCTTCCTTTATGAATGTGAGAATTTTTCACAAGTAGACAATGTTAGAGAGTGATCATACCTTTGTCAATTGTCCTTTACCAAAATTTGAAATTATTCTTCCATGGACCAGTCTAGGTTGAATTTAAAAGGAGATTTAGGCTTGATCTGGCGAGTCCATCTCAAGCAAGATAAGGAAATGATGAAAGCATTGAGGAGATATAATCCAGGACCTATATATGCCTAAACTTTGAAGTAGATATTCATCTACTAAGAATCCTTCTAGGAACTTAGAAACACCCTTTGATCTAGCCCAATTATTCACCCAAGTTGTGCCAATTTAAATGGGTTCTACAACCACCCACCCGACTATTTCAAAATTTACCCTAAAATAATATGCCAATTTGTTTGTCCTAGGATTGTTACCATAGACCTCCTACTTACTTAAAGTAAGCTTTAAATCACCCCCTATGATCAAGTTTTTAACATGCGGATACTAGGCCTTATATATTCCTACCCAAAAATCATGTATGCCATCATATGGCTCGTATAAATTCAATAAGGTCAGAACATAGCCCATGCTCCTTATGAAAACTTTGGTTACTAACCCAAAAAATAGAGAGAAGGAATTGAGCAGGGAGACCTTTGAACTCCAACCTATGATAAACCCCTCTAAAGAGACCAGCAGAATCGAAAACATGAAGATTCCAATCCCCAGACCTTTCTTGAGCTCTAGAATCAAGAACCCCCTTTCCCATAGTCTCCCAAAGCATTGGTATCTTAGGTTTATTAGTTTGATGTATCTCTTTAGGGACAAAATTTTGGCCTTTCCCCTAGGGCCTCTGATATTAATAGAGAGAATATTCATGAAGAACTCCTCAAAGGGTATGTCCCACTCCAAGGACCCCTGTAATAAAATGTTGTTTACCCTAATTTACCTCCTTAATAGCTTGATCATTATCCAATTTAATTGAATACTTTTGACGTACTGAACTATGGACCAAATATTTCAATGTCAGACCCTACCCCCCACAATGGATTCCTTTGTTATGTAACCCTTCTTGGGGCGTGAATAATAATAACCACCACCCCTAGATGGACCATCAGAGGAGATCTTGTTCTGTTCCATTGATCCAGGGAATTTTACCAAGAACCCCAACTCAAAATCATCAAAGAAGTTTACAGGGCTCTCTCCAATGATCAAGGGACAAGTGTGTATTTTTTTTCCCTTTAATAGCCTAGTCCCTAGGCCTTTTTTATTTACAAGGAGTCTCGAGAAGGACACCTATTGACCCCATATTCATTATATCAATTATCCTGTGAACAAGGTGAGAAAGTGAATGCTTGCCTATTATTGCACTTGATGCCGAGGGTGAAGAATGAGTACCCTCCATCGTCTGAATAAAAGTTTTTTTCCTTGAGATTAGAATTAGAAGCCTCCAATCCCTCTTGAGTATGGGAATTACTGTTCCTCAATCCCTCTATCAAAGGTATGAACACATCACCAATCACTAAATCCTTCCTTATGTGAACCTCTTCCATTGTGTGTAAAGCATAAGGGAACACACATAAGGCACCTTAATTAAGACTGCCCCCTCATCTTTCTTCATATCAAAGAAATCTACCAGATGTTCACCATGCTTCAATAAATCCTTATGGACGTGTTGACCATAGTGGTGGCATTGGGAACAACAAAAGGGGACATTCAAGTAGTCGATCATTTGAGTATATCACTTATCCTTAAAGACTAGCTCCATAGACTCGTATATCCCCTTATTGACATCTACTTCAACAAGTATTTGGGATACATACCTCAAACGCATAGAGAGAAAGTGGGCATCCACTAGTATCATCTTCCCAATACAATAGTTGATTGCTTTCATTACTTGAACCGTCCAAAAATCAATTGGGATTCTAGGCATCTTTGCCATATGTTCTTCCTTGGCGTGAATGCCAAGGCTTAATAGACAAGAAACTATTATCCAAAAACCAAACTTCTTTGAGTACTGACAATGCATCCTTATTTGACTTAAAAATGAACCTGAGCCACTCGTGAGCCAAAGAATATACCCTAATCTAATGCCCCAGTTGTCCTACATCCACAAGGTCAAAAGACACATGCTGATATTCTTGACAACCCTTCGGAGTTTATTCCTTCTACCTTCGTGGATCCTATCCTAAGTAACCCCCTTCAAATGAGTCAAACTCACTTTTGATACAATAAACCTTAAACCTCCCACACCCAATCAATTCCCTACCTCATCTAGATCATTCATAAAAAGGAGGAGGCTACGCATTTACAACAAGGTTGGCTGGAAATTGAAGCATCGACAACTCACTTCTCAAAACATCCAGAAGTGAATAGGATATTGAATGCCCTTGCCTGGGCAAGTCCATCATCTCCCCATGCCCCCAAACCTTCATCAATTCATCCAACCCTAGAGCAATTAAAACATAATATTATTATATCAAATTATTATTATTTTTATTATTATCATTAAATAATTTTATTTATTGAAATAATCATACGAGAGAGAAACACATTTTCATATCAAATTGTTTTCATAATAAAATATCTATACAAAATGAATAGGTTTCATATACAACATTAATTCATATCTATCTATCTATATAAACAATGGAAAAAGTATCACATTTTTCATATCAATTTTTTTATAATAAAATCTCTATGTAAATTTAATGGATATATATATATATATAAGTGCAATTCAGTATTTTTAGTGGTGGCAACTAGGGCCCTAGCCATTACATGATTGAACAAGTTGAGGTACAATTTAAACAATTCCAAGTAGGATGTCTCTCAACTTGAGGATCGACGAATGCACATGGTTGATGAGTGTTGAGGAAGGGGACAAGATTTGAAACTTTAAAGTGCAGGAAATATTGGACTTGCCACACAGGTATCTACAGGGAGAAGAATCCCTGATCCAGGGACCACCGAAATAAGCTCCTCCATTGCCAAAATGGTTCACATGATTCAAATTCCCACCATCGTAAGAATTTACAACAAGTGTCTGATCAAAAGAGACAGTGTGACAAAGAATCAAACCCTCACGAAGCCATTCCTCGAACCAACTTAGGCTCTCGATAGAAGATGAAACTCCATAAGCATAAGAGTGAAGAAATCAATCCTACAATGGTAAGTGAGGTTGTCCTTGAAGGGTTGGGTTCGAGACTGGGTTAGATTGAGCCAACTTTCAAAGATCCCATGAGAAAATACATAGGCATCCCCACAATTGTAGCTTCTTTTTTCTAAAATCTAGATAAGTGGCACCATAATAATAAAACTACCTCATATATTTTCAAATTTCTTTCTCCCCGAGATGCACAAATGGGAAATCAGTCCAATTATGGCTTCTTCCTCTCATACATATTTGAACCTTGAACTTGTAGATCTGAAACTCATCAAGGGATATCAAATTTTCCACCTGTCATTACAGGGATAATTTTAAGGACCCATACTTATTTTAAAGTGTATAAACCTTGGCGAATCTTACCAATTCTTAAAATGTAAACTATAAAATATTTGGCGATATTTTTTCTAAAATTATATCAATTTCTAAGGATTTTATATAGTTTATATAATAATTTGGCGAATTTTAGAGTGAAAAAAGTTGACCCCATCAAAATTGGGCGAAATGGGGCTTCAAAAAATGCAAATTGGCGAATAGTTTTTTGGAAAAAATAGCCCATGAGCTAAATTTCGCCCCTAAAATTATCCTTTCCTGTCAAAGTAATGGATTGATGAACCAGCATGCTTTGATGGTCATCTAACAGATATGAGGAACCCTAGTGATTTAAAAAACAATGGAAAATTATATGATTCAAAGAGGGAACACCTTATGACATCATTATCACTTGGAAAGAAGTGAGAAGTGAGATGCTTGAGAAGATTGTAATTACTAAATATTTATTTATTTATATAATATTATTTTTCTCAATATAGTTAACAATTAATTATATATGTATATAAATATTTTTCTACTTTTTTAATTATTGAAAAGTTTATGGTTAACACTTGATTTGGTGAAAATATTTATTTCTTGGTGGCTTACTGTATGAGAAGAGTGGGATCTCTAGATTATAAAATAGTCCAAGCAAACCATCTCATATTTCTTACCAATCTCCTGCCCATTGTAGACAGTGCCCACGTCAAGTTTTGGACTTTGGGCGAAAAAACTAGTGACAACTCATTTATGTATTAGCAAAAATCATGGCCAGTTTCGAACCCCAGATTCCTTTGGTTACCTCCCTTGGGTTGTTGATATAGAAATTTTTTTGAGCATGTTGTTCAAGTTGGTGGTTCTGTTTCTATTGCTCGGTCTAGACATATGGTGTTCAAAAGAGAGAAAAACCCATTAGATTCAGGGGACTCTTTTTCCCTGGGAGTTCACAGTCTTCAATTGGTGGGATTTCTTTACTGCTCCATCGTGAGCATTTCAAAGACATGGTATGCATCCTTCTATATGACATGTAGGATGGATGCATGATGAATATGCATGCTTGGTTAATGTCTTATCCTCCTATGTAGGATATCTATTATGTCATGTTTAATGCCTTAAAATATTTGTTACTACTTTAGGAACGTTATGGGATGAACACACATGCTTACTCTACCTCCCCTCTGTAATACCCCCAATTTTAACTTGGAATGTATTTAATCAAAATTATGTAAATTATGTAAATATGGTAGTAGGGATTCCTGGTGCGGAGCTCAAAGCCAATGCCCGGCTAGTGAATGGATAGGGATATATGATGTATATATTTTTATTTGGACCATATGGTTGGCTTATCATGCCAATTCAAAATATATGTAGATATTATGTTGGAAAATAATAAAATGGTCCAATATGGCTGTGAAAAGAGCACTAGAGGGCTATGATTCTACTATAGGGGAATAGGAAATGGGGCCTATGGGGAAACTAAATCCTATGTTTCCAAGTTTCAACCTTAGAACTCATCCAAAAATATGCCATGTACCTTAAATAAGCCAATTACCTTCTCTTGACTATTAAACCCAATCATTGAATGCATATGTGAGGTTGGTGGGGAAAAGTCACTTCATGCAGTTATTGAGGCATGGGGGTTGTGACAGTTATGTCAACTTCCAGGAGTCCTTTCTTCTATGGTAAGAAGCTATGTCAGATGTCTTTTCATCCTTACCTCATATCCCTTGGAGTCAACACTCTTTTGACCATTCTCTCATGCATGTTTCTACACTACGTAGAGTTTTCCCATGATTGTTCATGTCCATTATTAGACTGTATAAACCAAAAAATTTGAATTTGGAGACATAGTTGAATTTTTGGAAGGGAAGATAGATGGTTTTAGGTGAGCATGGAAGTTGGCAAAGCTAGGAACCTTTACCCATTCAATTCTGCTACTTTTGGATGCTTAAGAAGCCATGGATTAGTGTTGTAGGAGGTTCTCCAATAGCATACTGCAGGTTGGACTCTTACTGGACACACTGGTAAGCACTGTAAGGGTTGGATTTCATGAGGGATTGTAGATCAGTGAATGGAAATGTCTTCCTTGTGTCGTGTGGGATAGTTGGAAGGATTTCCATGGTTGTGATGGCTTAGTGAGACCCCTGTAGAGATCTGGTGGAGTTTTTGGCTAAGCATAGATAGAAGAATGGGTTGTGGGATGAGAGAGAGAAGCCTGTAGGTGTTTTCTTTGCCCTGGTGGCCTCATAGCCTAGCTTGGGGGTGGCCTCTCAGCAGAAAGAGTATATGTTGGGCAGAGTGCTTATGGTTGGGTGGAAAATCACTCTTACACAACCAATTGCTTGGATCTTCTTTGTTAAATATAAGTATCCTCTTGTATTTGATGTTCAATGATTTTATTTCAATGCCTATGATAATTATGCTTGTAATTACATGTTGTGTGTGTGTGCATTGAGATTATTTCCGTTGTGTTTTTATTTCCATATCTGCACATGCATTCTAGCTGTTATAAATTTGTAAATATTGGATAACGGGTGAGATCTAGAGGCCTCGATTTAATTAATGTCCCCTCTATTGGACGGGTTGGGTGAAGAAGACATTACAAAGTGGTATCAGAGCTTCTAGTTGCAATACTAGAGTTGTATGGGTCATAATGCACTCTTACAGGTAGAGATCGGAATTATGTTAAGTGACAGATAAAGGGGTAGCAGTATTTTCGAGTTAATTTCGAAATAACCCCTTAATGTCGAAATAAAATTACGTTCAATTTCAAAAATTTTGAAAAAATTGGTAAATTTTAAGTAGGCCCCACCCATGCCACGTGGATGGGTGACATAGAGGATCCACGTGGGAAGGGATAATGATGTGGAGGAGCCATGTGAACCAGCTTTATGATGTGGACTGGCCACATCGTCCCCGCGTACAAGTCATTGTCGACGATGAAGTGCGGAGGTGACAGAGATTTTAACTGTCAGATGAAAGGTAAGATTGGTGATTGTTTCCCTTAGTGTGTTGGTAATATGCGCAGTGGTTAATAGTGGGCACACGGAAATTTGATCGTTGAATATTTTGGAATATCAACGGCCAGGGATCATAATGCACCGACAACTTGTGCGGTGGTTAATTTTGGTTGAGCAAGGCGTTGGGCCAAAACCACCTGGGGAGCGTGTCACTTTTTGATTGACAACGCCTCCCCAAGGAGATTTTCCAAAACTGATTTTGTGAGGAGGCGTTATTGCTTTTGGTAAAGGGGAAAACCATCGACACAATCACGCCCAAGGTAGGAGGTGTGGTGACTTGGAGATTGTCGAAGGTTACATGTAGGAACTATCATACACATCGATGGGCACGTGTCAGGACCTTTCCAAGTCAGCAAAAATCGACAGTGAACTTATGCGCTATATTGCGCAAAATTGAATAATTTACAAAAAAAAAACAAGGGCATTTCCCTCGACCTGTCCTACAGGCCGCAAGGGGGAAATACCCCTTGACCCCCATTTTTTTTTTTTCAAATCAAAAAATTTGGATATGGATTTAATCAAATCCATTGGAGAAGCTTAAAATTGGTAATATTCTGGAATGAGGGTGGATGTTACAGAATTGCAAAATTTCTAAGCCTGGAAAAGATGAAAAATGTTAAAACTAGTAAATTCCAGAATTGTATAGCAGGTGAATGGAGCATATGATGAGGAAGCTGAAGATTGATGAAGAATCCTCATCATATGTATTATATGATCCAATAGAGAAATTATTCTAGTTATCCATAGGTGATATTCTATATGTGTGAAGTTGGCCTTTGGGGTTAGATGCACCTACAAGAAAAGTGCAGAATTTGGGCCAATTTGACAATTTTGAGGGATTGTAACTTTATGCTCATAATTCAAAATTGGGCATACTTATAGTCATTGGAAAGCTTATCCAAAAGAGAACAATTGTGAAAAAACAAATTTTGAATTGGTGATTCAGATGTTTCTATAATTTGATCAAAAAAGTGCATGTAGCTATAATTTAACAAAAACTCTCAATATGGGTATTTTCCAGAATAAATGAAAATTGATTTTTGATTTTCTAAGAACTTAATAAATCTAACAATTGTATTTATATGAACGCTTTTGAAAATTCAGAATCATATCAATGACTGTTAAGGGTCAGCAGTGGGTATATTGTAGTTGGGAAATATTTGGTCTTGGTTGGGCCAAGAAGGTCATCATCATGGATGATGCACAGGATCCTTATGAAGTTAAGGCAGATGCAATGAGAGAGAATATACAGGTTGAAAATGAAGAGACAGAATCCAATTGTAGGAGAAACCAAGTGACTCCCCCAAACATTACAGAAGCAATGAGGAGCATAAGGGTGGAACTGCAAAGTTGTGGAGCATACAATGAAAGGCTGCTTAGAGCTTAAGAAGAAAAAAAATCAAATGAATGCAACTATGCTTCAGATTTTGACATAAATTCAAAGGAATATTAACTCGACACATCATTCTGAAAAGCATGAAAAGAGTGGGAGTATCTCAAGGAGACATTCTCACAAGAGGTCCCATAGTTCAAGAAGGATTTCTAGAGGCATGGCATATACTCTAGAAAGATCTTCTAGTGAGTCATATGACTCTAAGGATTCCATTGAAGGATCAAGCTCTTCATATCATAGGAAGAAGAGGAAGAGGTATTCCAAGGACAACATACATGGAGAATTTAGGAAGGCCAAACCTCCCATGTTTGATGGTGAGATAAAATCTGGTCAAAAAGATGAGGCTTGGATTCTTGGAATGAGGAAGTATTTCCAAGTACAAGACTACTCGGGAAACATGAAAGCAAGAGTGGCCATATTCAATCTGAATGGAAGAGTATCTATATGGTGGGAGCATCTTAGGAAAGTGACGAAGATCAATGAAAAGAATATAGTGTGGAAGCGTTAGGATATTTAGACACTTAGGAGTTAGTTAAGGTCAACTTGTTATAATATATACGTTAGGAAGAGTGTTCTTCATTAGCATGCATTTGTAAATATCTAATCCAACGGTCACAATATGTTCTAGACATAGAGTGATCTGATGGTTCAACTTCTCTTAGATCATAACTACCTTTGATATGTGGCTTAACACCCGATTGGTCCATGATATCTATTTAAAGAGCATGGAGGGTCACTTGCTAGTTGATCGATTATAAGAAGCTCATTTGTAACTTTCTTTCTTTTGCATAATAACCTACCTCAAGTAGCTATTTGGTTGGGGTTGTAGAGTGTTTCACGTTCAAGGGTTTAAACCACGTGAAAACATCAGTGTGTTGATCTATGATCTGTTTGTGTGAGCGGCTACTCTATGTGTTCAGTATTTTGGAATTATCGTGTGTATTTGAACATGGTATCAGATCCTTTCTGAAGAGTCGTTTCCGCTGGTGATCTAGGTCTTGAACCAGTGTTGCCGAAGCTGTGAAAGGGCTTCTGGTTCTGAAGTTTCTGGGCATTTTTGGGCTATGAGAGGTATTTCATTGTGTCTGGAGCATCGTTTCCAGTGGCAAAAAAATTTTGTTTCATCGAAAAAGGCATATGTTTTCCCAATATACTTGCATTTCATCAGATCTAGAGGTATATTGTTATAGTGACGTTTTTTTTATTTAAAATATTTTTTTCATTTTCTTTTCAGATCTAGTCTTTTTTTTAGTTTTTGGTTGTTTCCTTCTCTTTCTGTGTATGTTCTTTTTCCTGCACCTTGTGCAATCTCGTCAAATTAGAAACAGTGAGAAAACATATACAGTCCGAGTAAGCTAACGAGGCTTAACCCCAAATTTGAGGCATATTATTTTTTTTTTTTTCTTTTGTTTTGGTTTATGTGAAGCGATTTGCAAGAAAAAAAATCTTTTTTTGGAAAGCACAAAGTTCAAGACAAAAGAGTAAAAAAAAAGCTTCCTCATTTCCATCTTTTACGTACCTTTTAATATTAGCTCACTTGGTTAAAAGTTGTTTTATTTAATAAGAGGTCTTGAGTTCAAGTCTTCTTACTAGTTACTTTTCTAAAATTGCATGTAATTTCTATTTTTAAGTTACTTTATTGTAAAAGTGCATCTCCCTTAAATTATAAAAGTGTGTCACTTAAATTCTTTTAGTTTTTTGCATGCAATATTTAAACTAACATTATTGTAAAAATGAAACTCCGCTTATTTTACAAAAGTGGTTCGCATAAAGCAACATTATTGTAAAGTGAGTTTAAAAGGTTAAACTTGGGAAGAGGGGGGAGTCTTTTTTTTTAGTTGGGTCAATGATTTGCCTGCCTCATATCTGTTGGGGTCACTTGCAACCATTTTTTCAATCAAGCATAACTTCCTCATCTAGAGTCAGTTTTTAGTGTTGCTTTTTAAATAACTTGTTTTTTCGAGATATTTGCATCCAAACCATTGGTTTTTGTTTTTATGACCTTCATTTTACATTATGGTCGCCCCATGTGATATTCTACTTACTAGTTCCAACTATTTTTCATGGAAATCTCGTATGGAGGATTTCCTATGAAGTAGGGTACTTTATCGAATTACCTCAGGGAAAGAAACAGAGCCCACTAATGCTGATAAGAAAATAAAATGGTCAAATAAATGTGATGAAGCTTGTGAATTGATTGGGATTTCAATCTCTATTAATTTGCAATTCCACATATTTGGAATCAATGAACCAGAAAAAAGCTTGAGAAAAATTGGAATCTGTGTTTGGTAAACACAATGGGATTCGAGGTCACTAGCTAGAAAATGAGTTGGTTTCCTTAAGTCCAACTGATTTTTCGTGCATTCAATATTATCTATCTAAGTACAAAACTCTTAGACTCTTATGTGTAGAATGCAAAATTAAAAGAGAAGACAATCAATGCATTTATCATATTATTTCCAAACTTGGACCTACATATTCAGTTTTTGTATCTACATTTTACTCCATGAAAGAATCATTGGATCCAACTAGCTATAAAGAGCCTACTCTTGAATCATTTTGTGATTCTTTGATTAGAGAGCAGGATAAGCTCATACATCTTGGAATGATTAGCAATGCATATACATATGGAAAAACCTTGCTGGTACAACAGAAAGAAAAGTCCAAGCATCCCAAGAAACAAAATATTCGCAATAATAAGACAAACAAGGGTCCCAAACCCTCTCATCCAGCTTAGTCTTCAAAAAATGACAAAGGAAACAAACCAAAAGGTAACAAGACTGAGCGTCATTGCAACCTTTGCGGGAAATATAATCATGATGAATCTAAATGTTTCAAGAAGATGGAAGTCTTGGAAGAAGCAATGAAAAAGCACCACATCACCCTTGATTCGTCTTCAGGATCTTTATCTCATGGACATGCACTTTGTGCTTCTAGTTTTTCTTATATGCATCTACTTCTTCTACTTCGAATGAGTGGCTCATTGATTCTGGAGCTTCTTATCATATGGCTAAAGATAAAGCCATTTTTTCTACTACGCATGAATGTAACACCAAACAAATATTTGTTGGTGATGATATATATCTTAGTCTTATAGGATCTAGAACAGTTATGGTAGATAATGGACATTTTAGTGATGTACTATATGTTCCAATAATTTCTTGTGATTTGTTGTCAGTCTATCAAATCACTCATTCTAGTGAAGGTAAAATTGTAACGTTTACACCTCACCAATTTATAATCAAGGATTTTAAAGATACTAAGCATGTCCTAGCCACTGGAATTTTTGATGATATTACCAGGTTGTACAAGTTTAACAACTTTGGGTTATCACATTTTCCCTTATTTTTTGTTGCTCAGAGTGATGACTTGAGCAAACTTTGGCATGAGCAATTTGGTAACTTAAATTATCACTCATTGCAATAACTATGTAAAGAAAATATGGTGAAAGGTCTTTCAATGGTATCTTGCAGGGATGGTGTTTGTTCCGGTTGTCTACTCGTAAAACATCATCAAGACAGTTTTGAAAAACATGCCTCTTGGCATGCATTGGCCCCCTTAGAGCTTGTGCATAGTGACTTGTGTGGTCCTCTTCCATCTACTTCATTTTCTAGTTTCAAATATTTCTTAACTTTCATTGATGATTACTCTAGACGCACTTGAGTTTATTTCCTAAAACTTAAGAGCGAATTATTTAACATGTTCTTGGACTACAAGGCCCTTATTGAAAAACAATCTAGTGATCAAATTCTTAAGTTAAGATCTGATAATGGGGGAGAATATGTTAACAACAAGTTCACTACTTTCTGCATTGAACAAGGAATCCAACAACAACACATTGTTCCATATACACCACAACAAAATGGTGTAGTTGAACGGAAGAACCACACTTTAAAATAAATGGCTAATTGTATGCTTCAAGCATAGGGACTAAGTCTTCAATTTTGGGTTGAAGCCATAAATTGTGCAAATTACATAGTTAATCACACCTCCACTAAAGATTTACAATATATCACACCAGAAGAAGAAAGGAGTAAAATTAAACCAGGTGTAAGCCACTTCTATGTGTTTGGTAGTGAAGCATGGGATCATATTCCAGATGAAAAACGAAAAGCATTGCAGCCTAAAAGTGAAAAGTGCATATTTGTTGGATACTCTGAAAACGTAAAAGGTTATAGAATTCTTCAGCCACATTCTCATGATATAATAACTAGAAGAGATGTAATATTTGATGAAAATCTCTTGGCATGTGATCCTAACTCGGAGGTTGTGTCATCTGTGGCCTGGGATCCTAATTCGGTGCTTGTGCCTTCTCCTACTCCCAACTTCCTTGACAACATTCCAATTCCAATTTTTTATGATAATAGTGAGAATGAAAATCCACCTCCGCCTGCTCATTTTCCTCCAGCACAACCGCTTCCTCTATGGGTTTGTTCAACATGAGAAGCAGTTGGTGATCTTGCCGGTGATCCTAGAGATCAACGACGAACACGTTCTCAGTTCCAGCGAGCCTCTTCTCTTTTGGATTAAGTTTCATAGAATCATGCTCCAGAGACTTTTGCAGAAGCTTAAGAGAATCCATATTGGGATGCATCTATGGATGAAGAATATCGTTCCTTAATGGAGAATGATACTTGGGATATTTTTCCTCTTTCGAAAGGACGAAAAATTGTCAGATGTAAATGGGTCTATAGAACTAAGTATGCCTCAGATGGAAATTTTGAAAGGATTAAGGAAAGGTTAGTTGCCAAAGGTTTTTCCCAAGTTGAAGGAATCGACTACAATGAAACCTTTTCCCCTATCACCAAAATGAACTCCATCCGCCTTATTGTTTTCCTTGCAGCCTTGCATAAATGGGAGGTCCATCAAATGAATTTCAAGTCTACCTTCTTGCATGGGGATTTGCAGGAAAAAATTTACATGGAACAACCTCCTAGATATGTTCAGAATGACTCTAGTCTTGTATGTCACCTTAAGAAATCCCTATATGGCCTTAAGCAAGCTCCTCGAGCTTGGTATCCCAAAATGGATAAATTTCTCCTTGACACTTGTTTTTCTAGATTGCATTCTGATCTCAATGTCTATACCAAGAAAGTAGGAAACAATCTCATCATCCTTGTTCTTTATGTTGATGATGTTATTATTACTGCTAGCGACCTTAAGCTTTTAGCCCATGTGAAATCCAGTCTTAAGCGAAAATTTGAAATGTCAAAATTAGGAAATTTGCATTATTTTCTTGGACTCCAAGTATTGCAAACCAAAGAATGAATATTTCTTTCTCAATCTAAGTATGCTTGAGACCTTCTTCGTCGCTTTCACATGGAAGATTGTAAACCATCCCCCTCTCTCTTCTAGTTTGGAGTCAAAATTTCTTCCACTTGCACTTCACCCGAAGTTGATGCCACCCTGTATCGTCGGCTTGTTGGTAGTCTCTAATATTTGACTCATACCCGTCCTGATGTTTCCTTTTCCGTTGGTAATGTTTCCTGCTATATGCAAACGCCCCATGAAATTAATTGGAAAGCAGTAAAAATATTACTTCAATATATTTGAGGTACAATTCAGTTTGGGATTCATTACAGTTCAAGGGGACTCCTTTGTTGGTTGGTTTCACTGATTCAGATTGGGATGGCGATCCTGATGATCGAAATTTTACTGTAGGTTATGTCTTCAATGTTGGTTCCAGACTTGTCACTTGAGCTTGTAAGAAACAAAAATCTCTTGCTCTCTCTTCAGCTGACACATATTATCGTGCAATAGTTAACGCCATTCAAGAAGCTTTATCACTTTGACACAGCCTTTCATAGTTTGGATTCAAGAAGAAGCAATATCCAAATCCCCTTTGGTGCGACAATCAAAGTTCCATCAAGCTCGCCAAAGATCCAGTTAAACATCAACACAACAAACACAATGACCTACGTATGCACTTCATAAGAAATCTTATTCATGATCGTGTTCTTGAAGTGATATTTTTCCCTAGAAATGATCAAGTTGCAGACATATTCACCAAATCTCTTACAGAAGCAAAGTTTTCTAAACTTTGATCTATGTTAGGAGTTCATGAACTTGTCATTAAGGGGGGATAGGCTCTAATGCCTCCTTCCTTCTCCTCATAGTGTCACTTTTGTAAATCCTTCAATCCTATCCCAAGTTGTTCTTAAGGGGGAATGTTAGGATATTTAGACACTTAGGAGTTAGTTAAGATCAACTTGTTATACGGGGTGGCAGGTGCGGGTGGGGTCTTATTTGACCCCGGTGGAAATAAAGTTGAATCAATCTCGTGGGGATTAGGAATCAAGACAAATAATGAAGCTGAATGGATCGCCCTCGTCCTTTCTTTCAATATGACATCCTCCCTCAGCATCGGCAATCTCAGAATATATGGGGACTCCAGACATGTCATTCAAACGATCAGAAGGAGCACCGCCCCTTATGGCTCTAGAGCCTACAGGTACATGCAAAGAATAAAATCTTATCCTCTCTTTTCTCAGTCCTCTTTCTTTCATATTTGTCGATCAAATAACAAGTTAGCTGATGAAGCAGCCAACAAAGGGACATTGCTTGATATTGGGCACATTGTGAACTCAGAAGGTGCCTTGGATTTCCAATTTATTCCTTAAAATTTTGGTAATGGTCAAAAACTATTTGGTAATGGGTTTTAAGGGGCTAAGTGAATTGAGGGTTCCTCTCCCCCCATCCCCGCCCTCCTCCGTGACCAAGGAAACGCGTGCCCCTGCCACACGGCCTCCTCTCTTCAACGCTCGGCATACGGGGCCTCGTGGAGCTGTCAGCTCCCACGAAACTCAATGTAATGGGCCATCTGCCCCTCCCTTGACGTATATCGCAATGGCTTACCCTTCACTCCACTGCGCGATGCATAGGCTCACCCTGGGCGATTCGGCCTCCCGTCCTGATCTGTTACTTCACCACAGGGCGGGCAAAATGAAGAATATAATGGCGGCAATCGCTGCGTTGAGCCGCACCATGGTCGAGGTTAAACTGGCAGTGCGTAATACATATAACGAAGTCTGTACAAATGTTAACCAGAACGCGGACATGGCCAGGGATTTGAGCTACACGGTGAACCAGCTCGCTTGCCAGGATACCAGAATCGATGACCTGGAGAGAAACCTGTTCGAATTGATGGGCAAGGTGGATAATTTGCAGGAGGACATTGCAGTGCTCACTGGGAAGTCGCAGGGAAGCTGCGTTCATGGCAGTCTGACTGTTAACCAGGAGATAAATCAGGAAAAGACGGATGCGGCCTCGGTCTACCGCAAAAATTATGGTTAATATGCAGTTTCAGCTCAGGTTCCACATTTTTGAATCTTAAGATATTATGTTTTTCTGTATATATTTAAATCAGCAGTTTGTAAGGGTTTATTCCTGCACTACTTTGAACAGTCTTAGACAGGTTTTATTTAGAACTCAAGCAGGGTTTTGTTTAGAGCTCATAATGACTCAAGCTCCTGTTTCTCTGTCAAATTTTTGGACAAGGTTGTAATGAATGGCTGTGCACAGCCTTTATATATACATATATTTCTCTGTTCCTGTTAAAAAAAAAGATCAACTTGTTATAATATATCTATTAGGAAAAGTGTGTTTCTTTATCACGCATTAGTATGTATTTGTAAATATCTAATCTGATGGTCACAATATGTTCTAGATATAGAGTGATCCGACGGTTCAACTTCTCTTAAATCATAACTACCTTTGATATGTGGCTTAAAACCCTATTGGTCCATGATATCTATTTAAATAGCATGGAGGGTCACTTGCTAGTTGATCGATTATGAGAAGCTCATTTGGAACTTTTTTTCTTTTGCATAATAAACTGCCTCAAGTAGCTATTTGGCTGGAGCCGTGGAGCGTTTCCCTTTCGAGGGGTTAAACCACGTGAAAACATCGTTGTGTTGATCTATAATCTGTTTGTGTGAGCAGATGCTCTAGGTGTTCGGTATTTTGGAATTATCATGTAGTCGAACAAGAAGCAGTTCAAGAAATATTTCAAGCAAAAGTACCTCTCTAATAGGTATTATGATGGAAAAATTAAAGAATTCCATGAGCTGAAATTGGGCCAAATGACAATGGAAGAATATGCAAATAAATTATTGGACCTATTGAGATATGTCAAATATATCAGAGATGATAAAATAAAAATTCAATGTTTTCCTAGTGGGTTGCCTCAGTCCTACAGAGATAGAATTGAGTTTTATGAGCCTTAAAATCTAGATGAGACCATAAGAAAGGCCAAGTATTGTTATGATCAAGTCGAAAGCAAGCCATATTTCCATAAGGCAATGGTTGACAAGAAGAATGAGAAGTTTGATCAAAGAAAGAAGGGGTTCAAGCCTTCTCATTTCATAAATCAGTCAAGGAAGCCACCACAATGTATGACAAAACCAGTTAGGATGATGGGAGACAAGCTAAGAGATCCAAGATATCCACTTCAATGTTGGGTATGTGGAGAGGACCATTTTCTTATAAATTGTCCACATTGGAATGGGTGTGCAAAGCAAGTTCACAACATTCAAGATGTTGAAACTATGTGTCAAGTGGCAAGGAATGTCCCTAGGATTTATGTTGCAGTAGAGGACCACCAAGCATATCATCAATCAAATATGGTTGAGGTTGAAGGTAATATAGATAAACAATCTATTTCTATTTTAATTGACCATGGGTCAACTCACAATTATATCAGTCCTAAAATTGTTGAGATTTGTGATTTTAAGAAGACTAGGCATAGTAAATCATGGTTGGTTCAACTAGCCATAGGAACCAAGAGAAAAGTTAGTGAAATGGTGGAAAACTTTCCATTGGAAATGGGTGTACTGCCCACTTGTGCAAATCTGAATATTTTACCACTTGGTTCATATGACATTCTTATCGAAATGGACTGGTTGGAAGTACATAGACTTAAACTTGATTTCTACAACAAGATTTTTGAATGCATTGATGATAAATGACAGCCAAGGTTTGTAAAAGGAACTCCAAAGATAGTTCCTGCCATGCATATTTTATCTATGCAGCTGAAGAAGTTATGTAGGAAAGGATGTCAATTGTATGCAGCCCATGTTTTTGATAAAACAAAAAATGAAATTCTCAAATTGGAGGACTATCATGTGCTACAAGAATTCAAGGATGTATTTCCCCATGAAGTACTGGGACTTCTTCCCAAGAGGGACAAAGATTTCACAATTGATGTAGTGTCAGGAGTTGCACCAATGTCTAAGACACCTTACATAATGAGTACACTAAAATTATTGGATCTCAAAATGCAATTGCAAGAATTATTGGACAATAAGAACATAAGGCCAAGTGTGTCTCCATGGGGAGCACCTATGCTATTTGTGGAAAAGAAATATAGTACAGTTAGATTATGTATCGATTACAAGAAGTTGAATAAAGTGACAATGAAAAACAAGTACCAATTGCCTTGAATTGATGATCTTTTTTATCAAATGAGAGAGGCAAAGATATTTTCAAAGATTGACTTGAGGTCTGGTTACCATTAGGTAAGAACCAAGGAAGAATATATTCACAAGACAACCTTTAGAACAAGGTATGGGCACTATGAATTTGTAGTGGTGCCATTTGGTCTCACTAATGCACCAGCTACTTTCATGTGTCTCATGAATAACATTTTCAACAAATATTTGGACAAGTTTGTTCTTATTTTTCTAGATGACATTCTTATTTATTCTAAGAATGAAGAAGAGCATGAGGAACATTTGAGAATGGATTTGCAATAGCTAAGGGAACATAAGTTTTATGCAAAGCTAAGCAAATGAGACTTTTATAAAAGTAAAATTCATTAATTGGGTCACATTATTTCAAAGAAAGGAATATTAGTGGATCTGGAAAAGATTGAAGCCATTACGAATTGGCCAACTTCAATGAATGTGATAGATGTGAGATATTTTATGGGTCTTGTTGGTTACTATACAAGATTCACTGAAGTATTCTCCAAGGTTTCACACCCAATCACTTATTTGCAAAAGAAGGGAACAAAATTTGAATGGACCCAGAAATGTGAAGAAAGCTTCCCAGTTGTTGAAGAAGCTTCTTACAAGTGCTCCAATTCTGAAAATTACAGACCCAAAAAAATAATTTGTGGTGTGTACAGATGCATGTAAACAAGGACTTGGAGGAGTTCTTATGCAAAAAAATCATGTGGTGTGTTATGAGTCTAGAAAATTGAAGGATCGTGAAAAGAATTATGCCACACATGATATGGAACTTGCAGCCATAGTGCACGCTTTAAAAATGTGGATTCACTATCTAATGGGAAATTTTTTTGAGTTAAGGACAGACCATTGTGGTCTGAAATATTTATTTGAGCAACCAACATTAAATTCCAAGCAAACTAGATGGCTAGAATTTTTATGTGAATTTGATTTTGATATCAAACACATAAAAGTAAAAGAAATTGAAGTGATTGATGCACTCAGCAGAAAGATGCATGAGATGCATTTGGAAACCATTACAACTTGCCAATCAAATTTAAGACAAAATATTGTTTTTTTTGTAACTAGGGGAATCAGAAATTGGGATGGGGATGGTACTCGGGTGACACGGGGTCCAAGGGTTCAATCTCATCCACTACCACTATACCCCTAGGTTCAACCACCACGCCCGCCACAATGGAGCACGGGTTATCCAGGATTTGAACCACCGACCTACGCTTCAACGCTTACACGGGCTTGTCGGTTGGTCTACACCCCAACGGGCTAAGACAACAGATTGATAATTATCTTGCTGACAATGAATTATATGTGCAAATAAAAGATAATTTACAGTAGCAGAATTTTGAAAAGAGGTATGAAGGGTATCATTTCAAAAAGGATGGACTTCTTATTTATAAAAATAGAGTTTATATTCCAAATGTAGCAAAATTGAGGAGAATTGTTATGGATGAAATCCATAAAATGTCATATTTTGCTCACCCAAGATATCATAAAACAATTGCTTCAGTTGTGAAGCAATATTTTTTGCATAGAATGAAAAGGGACATTGTTGAGTTTATTTCTAAGTGCATGAAATGTCATTAAGTACAAGTTGAGCATTAACACCAAGCAGGTTTGTTGCACACTTTGTCAATTCTGGAATGGAATTGAGAAATAATTTCCATGGATTTTATTACAGGTTTGCCAATGACTGTAAGGAAACATGATTCCATCATGGTTGTGGTGGATAAATTGACAAAATCAACACATTTTATACCAGTTAAATCTAAATATAAAACAAATTCCATTGCAAGGATTTTTATAAAGCAAATTTTCAAGTTGCATGGGTTGACAAAGGCAATAATTTTAGACAAGGATACCAAATTTACTTCAAATTTCTAGAAAATTAATTTTGTAGATTTGGGCACCCAACTTAAGTTTAGCATTGGCTACCATCCACAAACATATGGACAAACAAAAAGAGTAAATCAGGTTCTTGAGGACATGCTTCGCACGTATGTAATGGACAAACCATCCAAGTAGTAAGATTATCTACACTTGGTAGAGTTTGCATATAACAATGGGCAACAAGTTTCATTAGGCATGAGTCCATTTGAAGCTTTCTATGGAAGGAAGTGCATGACACCAATGACATGGGATAATCTAGTAAACATAATTGTAATTGGGCTAAAATTGCTGAAGGAAATGGAACAAGAGATTGTAAAAATTAGGCAGAATTTAAAGGCATCCCGAGATAGATAGAAAAACTATGCAGATAAGAATAGAATGCATAGAAAATTTGGTATTGGGGATCATGTCTACCTTAGAGTGAATCCAAGGAAGAGTTCCTTGAAGCTTGGAAGTTGTGCCAAGCTATCTACAAGATATTGTGAGCCATTTGATGTGCTTGAAAGGATAGGACCAGTTGCATATAGAATTGCATTTCCTGCTAGTGCTAGAGCTCATAATGTTTTTCATTTTTATTTTCTTAAGAAATATGTGCATGACCCTAGCCATGTGATTGTCTGGGATGTGATTCAGGTAGAACTCGAGGGAGAGTTCCAAATCGAGCCACTATGCATCCTAGATAGGAAGTTAACATTGCTCTGGAACCGAGCCATTGGACAGATAAATGTGCAATGGGAGCACTTTAGTCCCAATGAGGCTAAGTGGGAGTTGGAGGATGCCATGAAAGAGGCATACCCATTTTTCTTCTGATTTTGAGCAAACACTAAGGACAATGTTATTCCAATGGGGAGCGGATTGTAATACCCCCAATTTTGACTTGGAATGTATTTAATCAAATTATGTAAACGATGTAAATATGTTAGTATGGATTCCTAGTGCGGAGCTCAAGGCCAAGGCCCAACTAGTGAATGGATAGGCATATATGATGTATATATTTTTATTTGGACCATATGGTTGGCTTATCATGCCAGTTCGAAATATATGTAAATACTATGTTAGAAAATAATAAAATGGTCCAATATGGTTGTGTAAAGAGCACTAGATGAGCTATGATTCCACCAGAGGGAAAGATGAAATGGGTCCTATGGGGAAACTAAATCCTATGTTTCCAAGTGTCAACCTTAGAACGTATCCAAAAAGATTCTATTTGCCTTAAATAATCCAATTACCTTATCTTGACTATCAAACCCAATCATTGAATGCATATGTGAGGTTGGTGGGGAAAAGTCACTTCATGCAGTTATTGAAGAATGGGGGTTGTGATAGTTATGTCGACTTCCAGGAGTCCTTTCTTCTATGGTCAGAAGCTATGGCAGTTGTCTTTTCGCCCTTACCTCATATCCCTTGGAGTCAACACTCTTTTGATCATTTTTTCATGCATGTTTCTACACTATGTAGATATTTCCCATGGTTGTTCATGTCCATTACCAGATTGTGTATAACCCATAAATTTGAATTTGGAAACAAAGCTGCATTTTTGGAAGGGAAAATAGATGGTTGTAGGTGAGCATGGAGGTTAGACAAGATAAGAACCTTTACCCATTCAGCTCTGCTACTTTTGAATGCTTGAGAAGCCATGGATTAATGTTGCATGAGGTTCTCCAATAGAATGCAATAGGTTGGACTCTTACTGCACACACTGGTAAGCATTGTAAGGGTTGGATTTCCTAAGGGAATTGTGGAACAGTGAAGTGAAATGCCTTCCTTGTGTTATGTGAGGCAGTTGGAAAGAGTGCCATGGTTGTGATGGCTTAGTGAGACCCCTGTAGATTTATGTTGGAGCTTTTGGCTAAGCATAGAGAGTGGAATGGGTTGTGGGCCAAGAGAGAGAAGCTTATAGGTGTTTCATTTTCCTTAGTGGCCTTATAGCCCAGCTTGGGGGTGGTCTCTCAACAAAAAGAGTATATGTTGAACAAAGTGCCTATGGTTGGGTGGAAAATTGCTCTTACACAGCCAGTTGCTTGGATCTTCTTTATTAAAGATAAGTATCATCTTGTATTTGATGTTCAATGATTTTATTTCTATGCCTGTGATAATTATGTTTGTAATTGTATGCTTTGTGTGTGGATTGAGTTTATTTCCGTTGTGTGTTTTTATTTCCTCATTTGCATATGCATTATAGTTGTTATAAATTCATAAATATTGGATACGGGACGAGATCTAGAAGCCCCAATTTAGTTAATGTCCCCTTTGCTAGACAAATTGGGTGAAGGGGACGTCACACCCTCCTCCTTTATTATATATAAGAAAATTGCAAGATGAATGTCCACTTTATAAGATGCTCTTCTTTGTACAAGATGTAGGATGTTTACAAGATGAATATGCATGCTTACTCGCCCTCTCCTCTTATACGACATGTAGTACATTTATACATCTTTCCTTGACCTCCCTTCCTTCAATAAAAGCATGTAGGATGATTACAAGATATTTATATATACATCCTCTATTTCTAAAAAATAATAAAACAGTTACAATATAAATATACGCATTTGTTTTAATGTTCATTATCTCTATATAATATGTAAAATAATTACAAGATAAATATACATGCTTTCCTAATTAGCCTATAAATAAAACTTTTATACAATGAACACAAGAGTCACATATTCACATATTGACAATGTCCCTACAATTACGGATTCTAGCTTTCGAGAGAAAAGAAAATAAATTTGATCCAAACAGACAAAACAAATAACTCTCATACAATGAATCATGTAACTAAAGTATAATATATAGGTATATGTAATAGTGACTCAAAAACTTTGGGAAGAAAAGCTATCCTTTAAAGTAGTAAATATTAAATAATAATGGAGCTACATTGTACAATTCTCAGTAGTAACATAAACATATAGTAAGACAATAACTATAGTAGGGATTTAAGTAAATACTATGTAAAGATAAGTTCTTCAACCGACACTCATCAACTTAAAGAAAAATTCTATTCATAAAACTAAATATTACTCAATTGCAATTTAACTTTTTACGAAGTGAAAAGATAAAATAATTATTATTATGCTGAGAGGGGCTCTACAGTCAAGTATGAGGAAGATCTTGTAACATTTGTCCATGTTTGTCCTTATTGTCGGTCATAAACAAAAAAAGAATAATACAAAGTAAAAATTAAATATGAGGGATATATTGTAACGTGTGTCCATATTGTCGGCCATAAACAAAAAATAATAATACAAAATAAAAAGTAAATATGAGGGAGATCTTGTAATGTTTGTAGCCCACATAAAAACTAGAAATATAAGAAGCCAAAATGATAAATAAGTCAAAAAAATATTAGAAATATAAGAAATAAAAAATATTATAGGTGACATAAAATGTAGAAACATAAGAAATAAATAAAGAAGTAAAAAATATATTATAATAGCCATAAGAAGTAAAGTAAAATAAATACTATAATTGACATAAGAAATATAAAAAATATAAGGGATTTGAACCTTAATAAAAAAACATGGTTGCAATGATTTCAACAATGAGTAAAAGATAAATAAGTAAAAAATATTATAGTTGACATAAAAGTAGAAACATAAGAAATAAAACAAAGAAGTAAAAAATATATTATAGTATACATAAGAAGTAGAAACAAAAGAAGTAAAATAAATATTATAGTCGACTTAAGAAATAGAAAAAATAAAATGGATTTGAACCTTAATAAAAAAACATGGTTGCATTGATTTCAACAATGCGTAAAAGATAAAGCAGTAAAAATATTATAGTTGACATAAAAAGCAGAATATAAGAAATAAAATAAAGAAGTAAAAAATATATTATAATAGACATAAGAAGTAGAAACAAAAGAAATTACTATAGCCGACATAAGAAATAGAAAAAATAGAAGGGATTTGAATCTTAATAAAAAATAATGGTTGGATTGATTTTAACAATGCGTAAATGATAAATAAGTAAAATATATTATAGTTAACATAAAAAATAGAAATATCCATTTGGCGGGTTTCGTTAAGACACCCCCAAGACAGCCCCTAAGCGGAAAATATGTTTAATAAACCACAAACAAATGTTATTCAAAAACACAAGATGCATATTGATGTTACATTGATTTTAACAATGCCAGCCATAATAATAGTTAGATTTTATAACTAAATATAACTCCAAAAAAATGGTTTTGAACCTTGGTCTCTAAGTTAACACAAGCCCATTAACCTTAGTACTTACCAATAGACCACGCACAAATGTTGTTAAATAACACAAGATGCATATTTATTTGATTCGTTGCATTGATTTTAGCAATGCATATTTTGTTTTGTTTTTTACATGTATGTAATGAATTTATCAATTTAATAAAAAGTAAAAAAATTGCATTGATTTAAACAATGCATTGTTTTTTGTTATTTACATTTATACATTGAATTTATCTATTTAATAGAAAAACTATTTGCAATGATTTCAACATATTAAAGTTTTTTTAATCTATTTTAGGGTATATTGTGGATCCTCATGATAATATTGCAAATAATGAATATATTGATGATCAAAAAAGAAAAGTACGACAAATGTATAGAAGATAAAGAGAAAAAAAAATCATCAAAACATATAGAAGAACATAGAAAACATGACCATGAACTAAAGAGATCATGAAGAAGTGTTATTTGTGCAAAGCGATTCTCAAAATCATGAATGAAAGATAACTACCAATGAATATGACATACTTGGATACATGGAATGTGATAACAAGGAAAATTGGAACTCTAATTTTGTTGATTTGGAAACTTCTATCGTGCACTACAGTTCATATCTGAAAACCGACAATTGAATGCCATTGTTCATAATAATCGTACTCAAAATTATTCAATTGAAATCTTAACAGAGAAGCAAAGAAAATTATTTGAGATTATTCTTGAGCATTACAGAGGTGGGAACAATGAACCACTACCAATACAGATCATCTTATTTGATATGTATTCATCTACATTGTTAAAAATTTTGACCAAATAATCCTCATAATATTTACATTATGATAATCCTCATAATTCTATCTATGTTTTCAACTTAACATGTTCCTTACAATGCCGATCAAATTCCAGTTTTGTGTCACCGCCCACAACTGGAACCAGCCTAGATCGAAATCCTAGGCTCTATCAAGTGCTGAGAGGGATCAAATCTCCCGAGGTGCACACCTCTCCTCGAAAAGCTCATTGAGTGCAATACCTGAGCCAAGGTTTGCACCTCAAGAGATTTGATCCCTCTCGACGCTTAATAGAGCCTAGATTTGGATCTAGGCTGGTTAATAAACAATCCATTATGATAAAAAGACAAACAACTTTGAATAAACAACTCAATATATTAAACAGCAAAATTTACATTATTATTATTATCATTTTATTAAATATTAAAGCATAAAATTGACATCATTCATAAAGGCATGGAATACTTTAGAAGTTGACAAAAACAATTTTGCTTTCTTAAAATTTAATAATCTTATCACTGTAAAATGTACAACAATGTATAATTTAAAATTGTTATGAGTATCATTTTTTTAAATATTTAAAAATTACTATTCACATCACGACAAGGATAAAAAAAAAATACTTAATTCTTTGAAACATAGATGTATGTTATTTAATAAAATATTAATAAACATTAATAAAAAATATATATATCAACATATTTTATTTAGTTTAATAAATTTGGTTTGATGAATGGTTTAATATTGTATTTAGAAAAAATGTATAAATTAGTTTGGTGGATGGTAAGCAAACTAAATTCCAACTTCATATGAAAAAAAAAACTCTAGTGATGTTCCTTCATTTTAAGAATATAGAGGGTTCCTTCATTTTAAGAACATAGATTACTCTATAGACTAATGAAATCAGGCTGCCTTGCTAGTGTCTAATTATGCCTGCCTTTCCAAGTGAAAGTGAGAAACACAAATACTAATAAAATTTATTGATTTACATAGTTATGTTTGTTACCAAAAAGCAAGACAAATACATAACCCCTCCAAGTGATCATTCATGCATCAACATTTAACAAAACATATCAACTAGCAAGTGCAACAAACATTCCCCATGGTGGAACCACATCATTCACACATGTTTCTGAAACGTTAATTTGAAATAAAGCTCAACATTTACTTGATTTTAAAATTGAAATCAAGCATTTGGTAAAAATTCAAAAATGTAGTAGCCAGTCATATATAAGTTTGAAACCTATATTACATATTTACAACATTTTTGGTGTAAATAGGAAAAGAAAATCTAGGATAAGTAGAGATTTTTTTATTTCTAATTGCATTCTTTATTTCAGCATTACTCTGTTCTACTTTTCTTGAAGATAGTTGATCTACCTCCATGGGCATCTTTGTAATCTTTGTTACTTCTCTTGCCCTAAATACATCTAAACAAATAATGATATCAAATCACAAACTGAACTTTGAAACATATCATCAAACCATTGTTGATAAACCAGATCCATCTTAAACTCATATCTATTAAGCTCCGAGAGGGATCCAATTTCTTGAGGTGTATTTCTTTTTTTAAATTTAAACTCAAGACATTTAATCTCTCTTGATTCATAGATCCGGGTTTAAGTTTTTATTTTATAAACTAATATCTATTTTTTAATTACTTTTCATAATCTTTTATTTTATTTTATGAACCGACATGGATTTTTTTTAAATACTTTCCATAATTTTACTTTTTTTTACATTTTAATTAATGGCCAACAATACATTTTTATTTTTTTCATTACATTTTACTTTTTACTTTTCATTAAACGCTTTCCATTACATTTTACTTTTTTTTACATTTTACTTAATAGCCGACAATAATAAAGACAAACTTTACATGTAAGGTTACATGATCTCCCTCATAGTATTACTTTTTACCTTTTAGCTGATAATAAAGACAAACATTACATGTAACCCTACAACATCTCCCCCATACATTATTTCAAATTTACTACATTATTTTTTACGGACATGTTACAAAGTTACTAATGTTACATCACATTACAAGATCTTTCTCATAATATTCACTATCACTATTTTTTTTGCCTACATGTTACTAACATTACATCACGTTACAAGATCTCTCCTATACTAAGCTACCTCTGGACGCAATAATTCAAAAACCAAACAATATAATGAATTAAATTGTTTTTTGGATGGAGGGAAGTAGCTCCAAGAAAGTGAGAATCGAAGGAGTACGCTAGACCATGGAGTTTCTTGCTTCTGGTGTATTATACTAGCTGAAGCCCACAGAGGATTGATTGTTTGTATCGATTCCTCTTATAGCCACGGGTTTGGATCTGGTGAACTAACTGTTTTTGCCAGGGAACGGGAAGCTGGAGCTGCATGTTGTATGGAACTCGCTTCATGAAATTACAACCTCCGTCATGGACCATCCTGGTGAATCGTACGATGGCCGTGAGCAGCTTCTCCGCTGATCTATTGATTATCCTTGATGGAATGTTGAGTGCCTCGAATTCTTTTCAGAAATTCGGAATTGGCCCTGCAGTTGACTATCTTGGATGCCTGCAGCAGTGGATTTAAGGATGGGACTGTCATTACCTGCTTAATATACCTCCACTCGGCATTATCATTTGCGGCCTTCCCGGCCTGGGATATTGGCAACAACATTTTGGCATCCCTTGACTCATTGGGTCGGTTCATGAACCTGATATTTGGAATGATGGATTCTTTGATGATTGAAGGATTCTGAATTCTGGTGACTTGTGGAGCATTTGCTGGAGAGCGACGTGGGTTGGTCTTGCTATTTCACAGGGGATGTAGGTGGTTTCTTTATTTTTTTGGGGGTTGAGAGAGGATCGATGTGGGCAGCGTGGTGAGGTTTGCATATATCTAGGATTGTGGATTGGCGGTCGGCCACTTTTAGTGTTGGGGTTATTCTTTAATCTTTCTGGGGTTCTAGTACTGGCAGCGGTTCTGTTTTCTTGATTGGCGCTTGGGATTGGCATGATGACAGATTTGGAACACACCTTGGTTGGAGAAGGAGACCGAGTGACTTTTGTTGATGGTGACAACATTGCTGGGAAGATGCGGTCGGGGCTTTTGTCTGGTCCCTCCATGACAGGCGGGGGGACAGAGGTAAATTCTGGGCCCGTTCCCAGGGCTTTATTCTCCTGTGGTCTTGTGAAGGATGCCACGGGTGGTGGAGAACATTCACCTATTGTCGAATCCCTACATGGTCCTCGAACTGGACCTTCTGCAAAGGCTAACTCCCTCAAAAAATCTGCTCAGACGGTTAAAGAACGGAAGAGGAAGGATCTGTTAGTGCTGGGGGTGGATATTTCGATGGCAGAGGCGGAGGATTACTCTCTCACGGCTGTGGTTGGACATGTTCGGGGCAGAAGATTTGGTCGTGGTTTTCTTCAGCGTTGGGCAGCTGAGAAGTGGCAGAATTATGTGTCAACAGCCCCTGAAGTCAGGGTATTGATGAAAGGATGGTTTTCCTTCATCTTTTCAAACAAAGGGGAGGTTGACGCTATATTAACACGACATTGGTCGATGTCGGGTGTCCCTCTTGTTCTGAAGAGCTGGTCCCCCTTCTTCGATTCAAAATCGGAGAAGATTGTTAAAGAACCGATGTGGGTGAAGCTTCCTGGGTTTCCCATGCATCTCTGGAATGAAAGGAGGTTTGCTGAGATAGGAAATTTTCTTGGTGAATATGTGTGTTCTGATTCCTCCCACCTTGAGACTGGCATTTACACAGTGGCTAAGATTCTGGTCAATATAGATCTTCGGCTGGGACTTTCTGCTGAGATTAATGTTCAATCAAAGGAAGGGGACTATGTTCAGATTCTGGATTATGTGGGTGTACCGTTTAGGTGTCATCGCTGCCACGTTCATGGACATCTGGTAGCCAACTACCCTTTACCGTTTCGGACATGTAAGCCCCTGACCGGTGCAGCTGCCAATGTAGGTGCAGATCCATTGTCGAAGGTGAGCTCCCAGGTGGTGGTGGATGATGGGAGTGGGTCTGCAAATGACAGGGGGGTGATCTTTGATTCATTGGTTACATCGGATTTATGTAGGCGTCATGGTTCAGAGGCATTGTTGTCTCCTTTGGTGATCGATGGGAAGGAGAATATTGGGAGTGTTGATCCTGTTATTGAGGGGGTGTTTCCAGCGACTCCTACTACTCGGGTCATTTCCAACAAGCTTTCGGAGCGTTCCATTAATCGACGGGGTTCACCCACGAAACCCTCGGGTAAGTCTCATTTCTTACCTCCTCCTGTTTCCTTATCTGATGACACTATTGAGTTGGGGGGGGGTAGGATTGGGTCTACACCACTTGCCCATACGGTCTTACCTTGTCCAGCTGCAACTTGTTGTTTGACTAAGGAGGATGGAGTTTACACGTCCACCACATTCTCTACCAGCTCTGAGGGTAGAAACATCCGTTATGCTCTTCGCAGTAGGGAGATACCTAACATTGGATCGGGGGGAAAGGGACTTCCCAAGTTGGCATCTAGTGTTGGGGGGAAAGGTCAGGGCCGCAGATCCCTATTGTCTAAAGCTCAAGATCGGGCTAAAGTGGATCTCGTGTTGGGTACACAGTCTTCTATTGAGTGGGCGCTTAGAGCAGTGAAAACCCAGGAAGGGGGTTCATTATGAAAATAATGTCTTTCAACTGTCGTGGGTTGGCGAGTCCCATTAAAAAATCGTCGCTTCGGAGGTTGGTAGACTTAAATCAACCGGATGTTTTACTGTTGCAAGAAACGTTGGGTGGCAGTGTCGATGTGGTACAGACTTTAGAATCTTTGCTTCCAGGCTGGAAGTTTGTTGGAGTGGATGCTCGGGGACAATCTGGTGGGCTGGCATCGGGATGGAAGGTAAAGTGATGCAGATGTGATAGTTCTTGGGGCATCTCTTCTGGCATAGGTTTGGAAGTTTGGGATGCAGAGATCGGTCGGATGATCACTGTTCTCAATATCTACGGGCCATATTTAAATAGGATGGGATTCTGGGACTCCTTGTTGGATATGGATCTGTTTGATGGTAAGGATGTGATCTTGGGTGGGGACTTAAATCTTACTCTGGGGATTTCTGAAGTGTGGGGGCCTAGGGCTGTACTGAATGCTTTAGCAAATTATTTCATACAAGCATTTGCCAGGAAGGATCTGCTCGATATCTTACCACCCAAGTTAAATCCGACTTGGAGAAATAAGAGAACTGGGGATCACAGGGTGGCTAAGAGACTGGATAGGTTTCTGGTGGCCGATGTATTGGCACAAGGTGTTGATGTTGTCAGACAGTGGGTTGGATCAGGTGGGATATCTGATCACTGTCCCATCTTTCTGGAGCTACGAGGCAGTAGGAAAAAACCCCCTAGCCCTTTCAAATTCAATCCTAGCTGGCTGAAGGAGGTGGATTTTCTTAAGCTGGTTCAGGATCTGTGGGTTCATCGCCCTCATGATTCTCAATTGCAAGCGGGGGTACATTTTCAACATAATCTTATGCGAATTAAAGAGGCCACTATTTCCTGGGCTCATGAGAAGAGGGTGATTGATGAGCAGACTCTGCGGGCAGCTGAAATGAATATTGAAAGGATTCTTAATTGTCTGGGGATGGGATTTCTGGATGAACAGCAGAAAAGCGAACTGACGGAGTGGGAACGATGAAGGAATGATATTCTGTGTGAGCGAGAAGAGATGTGGCGTATGAAGAGTAGGGCGATTTGGCTTCAGTGTGGGGATGAGAATACAAAATGTTTTCAAAATTATGCTAAAGGGAGAAAATTTACAAACTCTATTTGGGAATTATCTTCTGCTGATGGAGAACTGGTTTCCAGTTTTGATGGTTTAGCAGAGATGGGTGTCCGACATTTTGGCGATTTATTCACTGCACAACCTGGAGCTTCCATAGATGAGGTTATTCGGGTGACTCAGATGTTCCCTCGGTTTGTGGGGGAGGAAGATAATCGGATGCTGATGGAGGAGGTGTTGCCGATTGAGCTCTCGATGGTTATGCAATCTTTTCAAAAAGATAAAAGCCCGGGGCCAGATGGCTGGCCTATTGAATTCTTCTTAGGTTTCTATGATTTCTTCAGGGAGGAGTTATTGCATGTGGTGGAAGAATCGCGTAAGGCTGGGTTTGTCCATGGCCCTTTCAACTCCACCTTTATAGCTCTTATTCTGAAGACGGACAAGCCTGCAAGTTTTGATGAATTCAGACCTATCTCTCTTTGCAATTGTATCTATAAGATCATCTCTAAGGTTATGGCGGGGAGACTCCAAAAAATATTGTCTCAGCATATTTCATGTGAACAATTTGGCTTCCTGGAAGGTCGCCAAATTCATGAGGCCATTGGAGTGGCACAGGAAGGATTACACACTCTGAAATTTCGGAAACAGAAGGGTGCTGTGATCAAGATTGATCTCTCTAAAGCATTTGATCGGGTTAGCTGGCTGTATATTCGGATGCTTTTAACTCACCTGGGGTTCTGCTACGAATTTATTCGTTGGATTATGGCCTGCATTACTTCGGTGAGCTTTTCTGTACTAATCAATGGCTCTGCTAGTCCTTTTTTCCATGCGGGAAGGGGTCTACGACAGGGATGTCCCCTCTCTCCGCTGCTGTTTCTACTAGTTGCTGAAGGACTCAGCCGTTTTATATTGACTGCAAAAGCTGATGGATCCTTTCGGGGCATATCCATATCACAGGTTCTGTTTATTACACATCTCCTTTTTGTTGATGACATTCTGATATTTTGTGATGGCACGCAACAGGATATTGTTAAGGTGGTTGAAGGCATCCATTTATTGCAAAAGGCAGCGGGTATGTTAGTTAATATTGAAAAATCTTCTATCACATGCTCGCTTTTAACTGAACAGGAGATTCATAGAATGGCTAACATACTACCATATAGGACTATGGATATTGAGGATGGATTAAAGTACCTTGGCTTTCATCTGAAACCGAATGCTTACCTGAAGGCTGATTGGCACTGGTTAATTGCTAAACTAGAACAGCGCTTACATGGATGGAGTCACAAATGGCTCTCTCGGGTTGGGAGGCTAGTCCTGGTTAAATCAGTTTTGGAAGCAATTCCGGTGTATTGGATGTCCCTTGCTTGGATCCCCATTGGAGTCCTGGAGCGGATCCGGAGGTTGTGTTTTGCCTTTCTTTGGAAGGGTCAGGGTGAGCATCGTGCACTGGTATGGGTCAGATGGGGAAAAATTGCTACCCCTAAAGCACTGGGAGGATGGGGGTTGAAGAATATTTTTCTGTTCGCAAAAGCCTTGGGGGCCAAAGTATCGTGGCGTCTTATCCATACACATAGTCTCTGGACAAGAGTGGTATATCATAAATATATCGCCCCTCTTACTCTTCTCGAATGGATAAGGCTGGGAAATAAGTCGAGGACAAATTGCTCTGTGGTATGGAAAGCGGTGGTGCAGCATTTCTCCTTGGTCGGATCTGGATTAGTGTGGAGGATAGGTAATGGGCGTCTCCTACGTATTGGGCTGGACCCTTGGGTTGGCTGCAGGGGAGGTCATGTCCTTCCTGGGGAATTGAGGAATTATTTGGCTGCTCGAGGATGTAATTTCCTGGCTGACGTTAAGGATCCAGGTACATCTACACTATGGCATCAGGGGTGGATATCAGCACAGAGACTGGAGATCTCTGCTGAATTGCAGGGGGCTTGGGTGGAGTTTCTGCGGATATTACGACTTACTAATATTCGTTTGACCAACTGGGATGATGAACTTATATGGGATCACCATCCCTCGGGCAATTACACACCAAAGAATGGATATATCCAGCTGCAAGTGGAAATCCACAACAGGGAATTAGTGTGGTGGTGGAAATATCTGTGGAAGCTTCGGTGTCCAGGCAAAGCGAAATTACTCTTCTGGGCTATACTGGAAAATAAGGCACCTACCTGGGACATTCTACAAAAACGTTTTCTCCAGGGTCCGGGAATCTGTCCACTTTGTAGGGAAGCGGAAGAGACCATTGCTCATCTTTTTGTTCATTGTCGATTCTCACAGGCTATATGGGATGGCATTAGCAACTATTTTGATTTTCAGACGAGGTGGAGGGGCGACTGCGTACTGGAGGCGTTCCATGGTTGGTGGACAATTAATAAGTCAACACCATATCGGGCCTTCCCGTGTATTTTTGCATGGGGCATATGGATAACCAGAAATTCGCTCATCTTTCAAGACAGACGGGTCCCGTTGGAGTCCGTGGTAGCTCATGCGGTGGCAGTCTTGCAACATTTTTTGGCTCCAGTACAGGCGTTTAGATCTCGACCGGTGCAAGGGGAGATGATCGATCTCTCAATGCCGTGGGCATACTTTGACGGCGCTTCAACAGAACACCATTCGGTGTGTGGAGGGGGGGCAGTCCTTCACATATCTGAGTTCAATTTTTTTCACCTTGTGGCAGGTTTGGGGAGAGGAACGAATAACTATGCAGAAATTATGTCTCTTAAATTATTGATGTTATTCGCTCTTGAACAAGGCTGCCTATCACTACAGATTTTTGGGGATTCATTGTTAGTTATCAACTGGGCTAAGGAGATAAATTCCTGTCATGTTATGGTACTATCACCCATTCTGGAAGAGGTGATCAGATTAAAGACATCCTTCAATCACATTACTTTTACACATATATACCGGGAGCGGAATGGGATGGCTGATCAGCTATCCAAGGTAGCGACGCAGCAGGATTTAGCTCATGGCACTTGGAGGATTACAATTCATTCACCTGAGAACACTTTCAGCTATTATCACAGTCCTTTTATTTGAAGAAATTGAAGCACAGATGTGAGAGATAGTGCAGCATTCCATTGATGGTTACATTCATGTAACAGTATTTTATGAAACCGGATTATGCGGTTGACAGGACAGCAGTAATGTATTGACAGCAGTAATATGGGATCGTTTTGAGGATAATAAGGGATAGAAAATATGTGACAATGTAGGGATCTCAGTGATTCTTCTACATGTGCTGAATGTAATTTTGCTCATCTATTTGAAATAAAATTACGATTTTTTCCGAGGAAAAAAAAAAAAAATGAATTAAATTTATGAACTATAAAGCCATCAAATGATACTATACATTGGATATTCTCCCTTTCATAACTAAACAGAGACACCAAATATTTAAATCAAATTAAACCAAGACAACTAATTGATGGTGCGGTTAATGAGAGAGAGAAACTGGGCATGATCGGGTTGGAAGGAGGGGAGCATACAACTTTTGTAGTGGAATATCAAACTTTGATGTAAAGTTAAACTATCCAGCTTTGATTATGAGTTACTCACACGACATGGATCTCTCAATCATTTTCAAACTATACCAATAAAACTTATAAAATCTTTCTTTCAAATGACAATGACTTGAAATAGGGCAAAGTCTGGTAAATTAAAAAATATAAATTAATATTTTGTTTTTGTCTAGTAAATCGAAAAATTAAACTAACATACAGACAAATTAATACCACTACACGATCACTATATGTCTCCTTCCAAAGACATAATAAATACTTGTTGTAACTCCCTTCCTCATATATCATGCCAAAACCTTCCTCATATATCATGCCAAAAACACAAGTTTTTAGAGGATACTTGCTTTACCTCCCCTCCTTTATATCACGTCAATGAATGTGTTTGGTATTAGTTGTACCAATTGATCGATAAGATTCGCAATAAGAAGGATATGTATGGAGACATACTATTTCTAAAAAAATTAACAAATAATTGAAACTTATCCCCATAAAAAAGTTTAAACATTTATTTTACAAATTTATATAATTCTTAATTATAAATTTAAATTATTATATACTTTTCACAAATTTAAAAGTTTTTGTTTTATTTTCATTATAAATTTGAATTAACATATACTTTTGATCCCAATCGCATAATTGACAAATACGTATGAATATTATTAAATACGGAAAATAGTACTGAAAAAATATAGTATGAATGTTAACTTGTTTATATATAATTCTTTTATTTAAATATTCAAAAATATATAATAAATATACATAGACATTTATATAATATAATTTAACATATATTTAAAAATATATATATATAAAATCTCAACTTGGGATATGGAAGTGTAAGATAGACATTTATATAATAAGATTTAACATATATTTAACAATCTGGGATATGGAAGTGTGAGATACTTCAACTAGTTATTAATAATTATTTTATTAAGAAAGTATACAATTAAATGGTATTTTTGTTTTATAATGTTTAAATAATTAAAGTTTTTTTTTAAATTGGTTTTCAAAATTTAATTATCCACTAGTAAGAATCAGTATTAGTATTACACCTGCACCGAATATTCAACCAAATGAATTTGTTTCCATACACTAAGTACCAATAAGACCGAATTATACTACTATGCTTTTAACAATATACAAAACAAAAATACACATCCACATGTTAAGAAATCAAGAGATATCGTTCCATTACAACAAAGTTGGGTTAGTAAAGAAGAAAATAAAGATAGAATATAGTAATATTTTTTACAACAAAGTAGAGCTAGAAAAGAATATTGAATTCCACAAAAGCACTGAATTCCACCTTCCTTACACTTATCCCGAAGGTGAATGATCCGAAGACTTATGCGGATTTTAGACCTATTGCACTTTGTAATCTTGCTTACAAAGTGGTTTCGAAAATTATTGCGGGTAGATTGAATCCTATTTTATCTAAACATATCTCCCCTGAGCAGTTCGGCTTTCTACAGGATCGTCAAATCCATGATGTTGTTGGAATTACACAAGAGCTTCTGCATACTGTTAAGACTAAAAAGATAAAGGCCATTATTCTTAAAATGGACCTTGAAAAGGCCTATGACAGGGTTAGCTGGGATTTCCTCAGAATTTTATTGATACAAATTGGAGTTCCTGCCATTGCTATCAGATGGATTATGACATGTGTAAAAACGATGAATCTCATTATGTTGGTCAATGGGGCACCTACCACTTTCTTCAATTGTTCGAAAGGTATCCGACAGGGCTGTTCATTATCTCCATTATTGTTTCTGCTGATTATGGATGGACTTAGTAGGCTGATCAAGAAGGCTCAGTCGGAAGGTAAGATTAAAGGATTAAAAATCTCTAAAGATTTGTCCATCACACATGCTTGGTTTGTCGATGATGTTTTACTTGCTGGGACTGAATCGATAGAGGAATAGAAGGCTTACCAGAATATTATCAATATTTTTTGCAAAGCCTCTAGCATGAAGGTCAACCTGCATAAATCCTGTTTATATGGGAATCTAATTGGCAATGATATGATTAGAGTTATCCAGTTGGTGATGCCCTACAACTACTGCCAGCTATCTGATGGATTCACTTATCTAGGTTTTCATTTGAAACCTAATAGATATCTTATTAATGATTGGCATTGGTTGATTAAAAAATTTGAAGCACGTATCTGTCGTTGGACCTTCCGGTTACTTTCTGTAGGTGGTAAGCTTACCTTGCTTAAATCGGTCCTTACGGGGATGCCTGTATACTGGCTTTCCCTTTTGCCTGTGCCATGTGCGGTGATCAACAGACTGAGAAGCATTATGTTTAATTTTCTTTGGATTGGAGGGTTGAAGAAGTCATGTTTTTCGATTGTTGGTTGGGATCGGATCTCTCTTCCATATGCTTCTAGGGGCTGGGGTATAAAAGACCTCTCCATTTTCAGTGTTGCATTGCGATTAAGGAGTTTTTGGAGGGCTCTAGTTGGAAACTCTCTGTGGTCCAAAGTTATTTTTCATAAATATGTTAAGGTGAAACTTTGTCATTGGTTCAGAACACCCCGAAAAATTGTTAAGAAGGTTTCTCCTATTTGGAACAGATTTATGAAAGTTTACAGTTGGCTTGCAGCTGAGATATGCTGGAAAATTGGTGATGGCCGAGAGGTAAGTATTGGTGTAGATCCGATTGCAGGAATGCAATTTGATTACAGACTGTCATCACAACTTTTAGCATCTTTACGGTCTCAAGGCTTTGTTACCTTGAACTCAGTTGTAAAAATATTTCCAAGGAATTACTGGATGAATGTCGAGGACTTAGCACTTCCCAAAAATCTCAGTTCTGAATGGGAAGGATATGTATATAATTTGAAAAATGCTGGTATTCGTATTAATCAGGATGAAGATCTTTTGGTTTGGGCAAGAAATGTGGATACTGGAAGGGTATCGGTTGCCTCTGCATATAGTTACATGATAAAACGAAAGTGTATTTTTCCCAGCCATTGGTGGTACAGGGTCATATGGTTCTGGTCCATCCCATTGAAAGTGAAATGTTTTCTTTGGTATGCGCTTTCTGATAAACTCAAAACTTGGGAAAATCTCACACGGATGGCTTGGATTGGACCAAATATATGCATCCTCTGCAAGCATAATGCTGAATCATCCTCCCATTTATTTATTGATTGTATATTTTCCCAGGCTCTGTGGAAGAGATTTTATCAACATTTTGGTATTACTGAGATTTGGGGAGGAGCGAGTGTTGAAGCTGGTCTTCATTCTTGGATTAAAAAATGCAACTCATACTCTACTTTGTTGGTTTTCATTTGCTGGACTATCTGGCTGGCAAGAAACAAATTGTCTTTTTGATGATCAGGTGCCAATTGTGGATAGTGCTTATAATTCTGCTCTGGGGCATTTTCTAAAGTATGAGATTGCAGCTAAATCTACGGTGAAGCGTTGTATTGGACATTTCACATTGGCCTATTATGATCCTATTCTCATGTTTGATGGAGCGGCCAATTCTGGAAACTGTGGGGCTGGGGGAGTTATTTTTCTCAATGCTGATCATTACTTCAATTTGCGTCTCAAGTGTGGTTTTGGTACCAATATGAGTGCTGAACGCCTAGCTCTTTGGTGTGTTATTCGGGTGGCCGGTTTATTTGGATTGCCACAGGTTGACATATATGGTGACTCCCGAGTTACCATTAAGTGGGCTAGAGGTGAATATGGATTGAAGATTTTAAATCTTTCAAGCTGGTGCAACAAGATTCAAGCTGAATTGCAGTCTTTTGGAAAAATTTCTTTGCAGCATATTTATCGTGAGTTCAATTCACAGGTGGATTAGCTCTCAAAGCAGGCTTTAGATGGAGAAGAGGGTCTCCTTTTTTGGGAAGAATTCTGTGAAGGCACAATCTGTGACTCTGGATCTCTGTTCTTGCTTCATTAAGATGTTAGTGGGGATATTTGTGGTTTTTTTATGTCTGGGCAGTATAACACTGATTTTTTGGAGATCATTGTAATATTTTGGATAAGCTGGTTTTTTGGATTTAGTCACTTGTGACTGCATATCATGTACTATTTGATTCACTTGGTGAATAACAATAGTATGCTTTTTTAGCGGAGAAAAAAAAAATAAAAATAAAGTAGGACTAGAAAAGAGTAAAATAAGGATAGAGTACAATAATTATTTTTTAGAAAATTAAAACTATATATTATAATATTGGTTGAATTGTTATTTATTTTAAAATTTAGATATAATAATAATAATAATAATAATTTATAACATTTAAATTAATAAATCAAATCAAATCATCATAATTTAAAATAAAAGAAAAATAAAAATCAAATTATCAAGTTTGACATTATATAATAGTTTAAAAAACAAAAATTTACATATAATGGTTTAAAAAGCAAAAATTTAAATATAATTCGATGTTACTTTTTAGAATTAAATGTAGATATATTTATTGGATGTTACTTTTTAGAATTAAATGTAGATATATTTATATTTATATTTATCCCATCCATCTTATTGAAATTTACAACCATTCCAAAAAAACATGTAAATATAAAAATTAAACGTTAAGTTAATAATTACAATACTCGTTAAACTACAATTTGTGTAAATAGTAAGCAACTACAATTTGTAAATAGTAAGCAATACATAACCAGCAGGGTATACATAAAGTATCTGTGTATGTCCAAATTTAAACAGCAATAATTTGAAGTATTTAAAACCTAACTGTATATGTCCAAATCGCTATCTAAAACCTAACTGTATATGTCCAAATCGGCGAGTAATAACCACCTTGCATAAATCTAAACAGCATTTATTGTAGCAGATACTACTCCTGACTGTATATTAATTGTAGCGACGACTACTAACTGAGAAACATAAATCACCTCCACGCGAAGTAAAATACATACATTCCATGCCACAGAGAAACTGGAGTAGTAATCAATTTTGATCAGAGTAAAATACATGTATTCCATGCTACAGAGAAAGTAGAGTAATGATAAATTTCGATGGCCCAGGATTAATAAATAGAGAACACTCGCATTCGGAAAAAATCCGAAAATGGGTGTAAACTAACAACCTCACCCATCACAGGGAAGAGTACCAACACTCACAATCTTAGAAAAGTCTCCTCAAAATGCTGTGCATTTAGGGTAGACCTAATTAAATATGCAGGGTAGACCTAATTAAATATGCATTGGATTAAAGAGTGAAAAAACATTATACTCTTGGATGACTATTGCCATCTCCTCAGAGTAAAACAAAAAACATTATACTCTTGGATGACTATATTGCCATCTGCTGAGAGTAAAATAACAGCATATACCAGTTAGCCCTTGCCTTTTCTCTTCATTTTGAGCCAAGAGCAACCATGTTCTCCTCATACTTTAGGGTTTTACTATCATCTACCTAGTCAATATAGATTTCACTGATAACAACTAACACACTACTAGTTAATAGAGTAATACCCATCACCAAATATTTACCCAAATTAGACCATCAATCTCTACCTCCTCTGATGGATTTCTTGTGCCATCTTGCCCTGCGATATACTTGGACATGCCTCCTCTTCTCATACTCATACAGCCTTGTAAACAGGTGACTTAGCTCAGCTAATTTATGAGACTGAGCAGAAATGATAGATGCTGTGGATGGATTCTGAGACAAAACAACCTCATACCCATCTCCATATGAGCTCATTCCTTCTGCCATCAACTGCCAAAACATGGCTCCTCCACCTGCTCCTCCCCTGCTAGCAGAAGCATATACGTGTTTATAAATCATATCAAATAAATTGTCTCTCTGGCCCATGCCGAATCCTGGGTCTTTGGAAGATTTCCCAAACTCTACAAACAGAACTGGTTTCTTCAATATTCTGCTTCCATCTTCCAGATGACTCTCTATCCAACTCTGCACAAACGAAAGCTGGGCCTCCTCATCTGATCCAGCAAGCCTTTAAAGTTCAAATCACAGTTCATTATATCAGTGAAAGCTCTACATCATCTAAAAGAGTGTGTATAAATATGGGGAAAAGATAGAGATCTACCAAATGTCAGGATAGGAATGAACAGTTGCAAAATCAAGTCCTGTGATTTGGTTATTGGTGACGAAATCTGTTCCCACAGAGAAGCCTGGATTGATCTCTGTTTTGGACTCTCCATAAAATCCTTCCAACCCAGCCTCCAGAAGATGGTTTCCATCAATGGATTTCACATGGCTTGCCATCTCCTCTATCCATCCCTGTTTGTTCATCACAAGCCAAAAAACTACCAGTTTTACTCAAAACAGTACACACAAATCATTATCAAATAATTAATTGCTAGAGAAGTAAATTATTAACAGAACCCCACCAAACTCTGAAATAGAAAAGCTACTAACGGTGATGTTAAACCATAGAAAAGAGATCTGAAAATACAACATCCTTGATTGAATCTCTGATTACATTTGTTACCCATTTTCCAGATTTGATATAAAGACAAAAGCTGATATCTCACCTGGATGGTCCTCCCCGAAGGATCACTTTGACAACGAGGCTCGTTCATGAGCTCCCAAGCAAAGATTGTAGGGTCATCCTTGTAGGCTACTCCACTAATGCTGTTCACTCTAGTCAATACAGTCTGCAAGAAAACGCGTTGTTGAATGCAGATTTGATTAGCATTTTGTGTGTATATATATTCTACACAAATCGGTCTATGTAGGTATATATATATATATATATACAACGAAAGAAATGTACGCATATAATGAGACAGAGACGCATATATACCCTCTGTTACCTTAACATGGTTCTTATAGTAGCCTTTAGCAGTGGGGTTGGTGAAGAAATCATCTTCAGAGTTGAGATTCTGTCCAGCATAGCGAGCCCATTGTACATATTGGGCTTTTCCTCCAAAGTTAACATAATTGTTTGCCAGGCTAAGTATTAGTCTGAGACCATGCTTGTTGGCCTCAGAGACCACGAAGTCCAGCGCCTTCATTACAAAACAGAGAAAGCAAAACAACCACAAAAATCAGAAAAACAAACAATGCCAGCAGATCTAGAAACCCAAATACAAAAACAAACAATGCCACCAGATCTAGGGCCCCATGCACAAACCTGAAAGACTTGTTCATCATATACACCAGGAGAAGTCTGCAATGCTTTGTACTGGCCATCATTGAAAGCCCAAGTCCTGGCAACATTGAGCCCATGAGCTGCAGCTTCTTCAAATACAGAGGTTACCTTGTTTCTCTGTGTTGTATCTGTTGCCATAGTCATCAACCAGTAAGAGTTGAACCCATTGACAAACAGAGCATTCCCATTGACAGAAAAATGGGTGCCCTCTGTCTTCACAAACCCACTTCCTCCTGCTGCAGCTTGCTGAAGAAAGCTAAGAAAGAACAGACAGGCAAGAGCCCAAAAGCTCATCTGCCTACAACTACCCATTTGATCAAAATAACTCCACTGACCTCAGAAAAGAATACAGATTCCCAAGGTTACAGGTCAAAAATACTGAAGGAGGCTCTCTGCATTAGCCTATGAGCAATAGAGAAGGCTATATAGGGTTACAGATTTGAGAAATTAGTTGCAACTTGCATGTGAAGTTGATAATGGTGCAGAGCTGAAAGACGAAGCTAAGTCTTGGGGACCCAGAGAACAACGTCTGAGGATGGCAGAACAAATTTCATGAATGCTCACATGGGATGTGACTTTATGCTACTGTTCAACCTGTCAGGATGGATCGGCATAGTGAATGCAGAATAACTTTATAGGAAAGTCCAAAACCAAAATCAAAATGGATATCTGGGTAATTTAGTCATGTCCAGGTATGGAATGCAAGGAGGTAGTTTTTTTTTACATGGAAATATATTAATATTTGTTATTCGGAAGAATCATGGTATGGTCAGATTACATAATTTACTTAAGAGTTCAACAAGAGTATCATATTATTTAGAAAAATTGAATCTGGAAAGCGGATAACACTCATTCCTTTCAACCATTTAAACTACATTCAATAAATTATGTAAAAAAGTAATTAAACAAAATATAAAAAGTTAAGTTAATTTTGTGGAGAATTTTCTTTTTTGGTAGCAATAATTGGGTGATGATGGGTGATAGTTTTATCTAAGGTTGGTCTCTGCAAAATATGGTGTTACTTTCAAAGTTGATACTCAAATTTTAATCAAATTTATTACTTTAAATTTTATAAAAAAACAAATACAAACCATTTTAATAAAAATTATCCTATAAAATAGATAAATTGTCTTACAAATATGCTTCCACTTGAATCGAGATGAGATTAGTTTAAAATTCTGGTTAGATTTATGCACCGCTTCCTCGATAATGTACCATCTTTCTTCTATCCTCTGCCATTTGTCACTTTTATGTTCTTTATTTTATTTAAATTATTTTACTGGGGACTATCGCTATACACCATTAAAATATAATAATAAAAAATGTAACTGGTAAATGGAAGCCACAGAAAAGATGGATGGCTAGTTACAGTGGAAACCATGATCGCCATTGTCGGTTTCGAGAAATATTTTGTAACTGTTTCAATATCTTGAACAATAAAATATATATATTTCAAAAGCGAAGATTAAAAATTTGGTTTTGTGGTTTGAGTGTTGTCCATGCAGATTTTTGAAGTCTCGTGAATGTGTCATTATTTCATAACCATACATCAATTAACAAAATGGTATTTTTATGAGTACATATTCATTATTTCATATCCACACATCAATCAAAATGGGATTTTTATGAGTACATATTCATTAATACAATGGGTTTGATAGCTTTTTCATTATAGTTATTTTTTTTCACTTTGTATTAAAATTAACTTTGACTTAATGTAAAGTCATTTATACAAATAGCAAAGCAAAAAAACAGACCATAAACTCGGTTTGAAAATAAAAAAGCAACAAAGTTGTGTTACTTACATATATGTTGATAAACGTTTAGTAAATGTTGCAAGTATGGCCATTAGTGTAAAGTCTAATGAAATTAATTACTAAACAATTAGTTTTACAATATATGATAAAAGTTTTGTAAATGTTTTATGGTAATTAGTATAAAGTCTAATGAAATTAATTGCTAAAAAAACTAGTTTTACAATATATAATATAAACTTGGAGAAATTTATAAAAATAACTATGCTTGAAGGCATCTTTGTTGCTAGTTGTTGCTACAGAGTTACTCAAGGTGCGTTGCTGTTTAGGCTGATATTGAGGTTGCTCCATGGTGCATTCCTCCTTCATAGCTACCATTGGTTGTGAGGCCATTGAAGAATTATGCGCGTATCGATTTTTGTTGATGGTGAGATGAGGGGTTCGTTCCTCTTCCAAATGGTGAACTTGCCTTTGCAGCTTTTATGTCTTCCTCGTTTTCCTTTGTCCTTCCACGAAGGCAGTGGAATTCGCCCTCCAACATGGCCACCCTAGATTTTTGTTGCCCCATCTGCTCTTTAAACATTTTCTCCATGTCCTCCACATTTATGGGAAGATGTCCTTTCCATGCTTCAAGGCTTGAAATGAGACCATTGGATGCTTCATGAGATTCATCACACCTTCACTCACAACAAAGGACAACATTTTTTAGGTGGTATGGCGATGAATTCATGACGGAGTTGGGTTTGAACCCCACATCTTAGAAAGTAGTGTGATGAAGTAACTGGGTTAGAGAAGGCCAATATTGGCTATTAGCAAGAGGAGGCAAAGGGACCGTTTCCAAAAACACTGAGTGAAGCACAAGGCATGTCTAAACATACGAGAATAAGGTTAAGAGGGGAGGTATGAGAGCGGAGACTGGCGGTAATGGAGGGAGGAGGAGGATAACGACCAAGGCTGCGGTAGAAAATGAGGATGGCACGATGCCATTCAATCACACTCACAAAAGGGAGGTTGTGAGGACATCCCAGAAGGAGCATCATCGCGAACGTAGGACAAAGATCACCACACACAGGAGAGAGCTAGGAAGAGACGTTAGATTTAATGCATGAGGATAGAGTATTATATCCAAGGGTATGACGAGTGCATGTGGCAATACTAAGCCTTGTGTCTTCACACATCACAACGAGATCGTCAAGGGGGAAACGTTCAACCTTGGAGGGCCCATGCAAGTTGGCGATCCAAGAGGGTGGCTAAAGAGGTTGACAGGGGAGTTAATTAAGGCCATGTCATGAGCAGAAATCATGAGAATGTGGATGTGGGTGGGGGAGACGTCGAAGGCACTAGATGAGGGACTCAATCATGTATAAATGTTAAAATTTTATCCCTTCCAAGATGCATGATGCAAAGTCGAAGGGTGCAAGCGAGATTGGCTTATTTGTCAGCCCGGGTGTTTATTTGTCGTAGAACGTAGAAACATTACAAGTCCTCAAAATCTCTTGCCAAAGAAGATACCCTCATAAAGATGTGTTCCAGAGTGATATCCTTTGGTTGGAAATTTCTTCTTAGGTTTGGTATTATTATGTGAGAGTCTCCTACAACTCTCAACTTGCCAACTCCTTTCTCCTTGGCTATACAAAGACCCTTCCAGAGAGCCAGTGCTTTAGCATGATTATTTGTCGTTATGCCTAATCCCCATGTGAAGTTTGTTTCATTGATTCCCTTGAGGACAAAAAGAACCCCACTCCTTCCATCCCTCCGGTTAATCCTCATTGTTATTATTATTAATTTGATTTTGATAATTTTTTAATATTTATTACATTTATTTTTAAAAAGAAAATCCTATTAATAATCAAAGAACAAAATACATTTCAAGAAAGTTGTACTGTACAGATATTAATAACCACTACCGGACAATATCCACTTTGAATACCCCTCTTTCACTTATTTCTAAAAAAAAAAAAATTCAGAATTTTTTGAGAAAATAAAAAATTACGTACTCAATAAATCACTTTCTCAATAAAAGGAAATATACTCGATAATGATAATTTTCTCAGAAATCATCTGTAACATATTAGAAAGAGGTGAATAGAATGGCACATAAGTGAGTAAAATTCATACATTTGTTGAGATTTTAATAAAAATAAAGAACAAAATTATAAAAGAAAATTTGAGAAGTTGGTACTATACATAAGAAATGATTGGATATATTTAGAAGAAAAAGACATCTACATGAACAATTTTTACATTTTGGAAACCAATTAATTGTCGAACTAAGTTTTGACTCAAACCAATATTTCCAACCGACTGTTTAATCTTTATAAGAAATCTTTTTTATATGTTAAAAGCCAACAAGTACAGAACCATCCGACCAATTCAATTATATTATAATAATAGTTTATAAAATTAAATATTTGTTATATTATATAATTACACGAGTATTTGTATTATCTTGAATATGTAACTAGTTGAAGGGGTGGTCAGTGCTAGAGGGGTCATCCTTTATCTTAGAGAAAATGAAGAAGTTGATTTTTTTCGTGGGATTATGAAGAATGATTGACAATCAAGTAGAAATTCACACCCTTTACATTAGTATCACTCTCGCAATTGCTAAAAACATCAAGTTTGTGCTCATTTTTGGAGACTCGACTCTGATCATATGCCCTTTGAGAAATCATCATCAAGAAAATAACACGATGCTCAAAAGAATGAAGCTTTGAATTTTGAGTATGCTAAACACCCTATACTTGTTCCAAGTACTTCATGTACGACACTATAATAATCAATAAACAGATGCTATAGCAAATTTAGTTGCAAGCCTTTCAAAGGGGCATTATTTGGAAAATTGTGGTGACCCTAAGGTCTTATTAATTCCATGATGAAGCATCTATCATTTATCCAAGGCATGACAATCCCATCCTTGCTACATGTTATTCTAACTCAAGGCACCGACATGTGTGATATGATAGGCAACGATGGTGGTGTGGGACCGTTTAAATGCCCCCTGTGTAAGATTTCATCCTCGGTCTTGTATACTAGCTAGGGAGTAATGGATTTTAATTGTGGTTACTAATAGACCATGGCTTGAAGGCAGTGGAAATCATTCGCAACTTCCTTTTGTCTGTGGTATGGAGTTATGGTCTAATGGTGTTATGGAGGCTAGGATTGTTGTGCAAGATCATTGCCTTTGTGGAAGAGCCCTCGATCTAGAAATTCTTTATAAGCCTCCTCCTCGGGAATATCTATGGATAAAATCTAATTTCAAGTTATTCTCTGAAGTCACTACTGAGTGTATGGTCATGTGGCTTGGAGTCGATATTTGGCTTCGTTACAAATCTGCTCTTAAATTGGGTAAATTTCAGGCTATAGAGGAATCCCAATTCTGTCTTGGTTCTATCTCCAACAATCCTATAGCTAGTTTTCCATGTTTAATTGGTGATGCCCAGGATTTTGAGATGCCTCTTGACAACAATCAAGAAATTAAGAAAATTCTCAAACAAGTGACTTGTCGGCTAGAAGGTATGAAGCAAATAATTGAATTTTTTAGTATACACATGGAGACGCAAGAAAGTAAGCAGGATTTCATGGAAAATAAATTGCATGAGTTGAAGTTAAATTATGAAAAGCTAGACTTAGATTCTGAGAGGCATTACAATATCATTTTGGCTTTCGCCAAGGGGTCACAAGTTGTGACAAGTTTCCTTTGTATTTGTGTTGCTTCTATGAAGGAGAACAATTGTTGAAGCCACTACACAATAGACAACCTTGGCCCTCAAAGAATAGGAAGAGAAAGCACAAGCAAAGGAGGATTAGTTAATGGAAGAAGCTCTCAATGGAAACAACTTTGGTTCATAAATCCAATTAATGTAATTTACATGTATTTTTATTTTAGGCATATATATTTGGTAGCGTAGCACTATACATGATAAGCATAGATTAGTCTCTATTATAAAGTTGAAATTGCATAATCAAACAATTTTTTTATGAATAGAACAACAAAGAAAATTTAAATAAGTTTTAAAATATTTGTTTTTTTTAATAACCTTTTTATAAATACAAATCTAGTTGTTTTCGTGAAAAGAAATTTGTTTTATGTAATTAGTTTGAAACATTTAATAACCATACCATCGTAATAATGATAATGATTAACGTCCACTAAGACCAACTTTGGTCTACCGGAGCTTAAGAAGGGTATTATTTGGTTTGCTGTAAAATTTTATTCCTATGCTCAAAAAGCTTGGTGAGAAGCCTTCCTTGCTCACTATAGTTTTGGCAACTTAGGAGGCTAGAAAGGTTTGTGTTGTAGCAAATACTATGAAACTCAGATCTAACGCGGGTGTAAGCAAGGCACTCTACGAGAAAGTGATTTTCATCCTCAATGATCATAGATTCAAAAATATGGAAAACTCTTTCTGCCCACAGTGTTTTAGGAATAGACCAATGCCCTGTTTCGCTATGGAGTGCATGAGAGTTTGTTCTTATCTTGGCTATATTAATTTTCTTCTTTGAACTAGTTAATACCGAGAGATACTTCCGATCTTCCAAATTAGGGTTAATGACCTTTTTATGGTATCTTAATTTTCTTTTAACCTCTAAATTTTTGTCACACCACAATTTCTCTTTAAAATTAGATGTAATAATATTTTTGACATTATTGATATTCTGCAAAGTGTAATTTTCGTCAATGCCCCAATGGTTTAACCAAGCCATGGTATCTTTACACCAACCCTGCTTGAGGCGTAGTTGGTTTTGACTTGATTTTAAAGCAATTTTAGGAAGTCTCTTGTCTCCCATGTTATTTATCTTGTGCTTGTACATCAAGTAACTAGTCATAGCCATGCTCTCGATGGGGGGAAGACCCACTTCTACGAGGAGAATAGGATATGTAACATATATAAAAATCTAGAAACATGAACCATTTAGAGAAAAACAAATAAAATCATTTTGTATAACTATAAAAATTGTATAAATAGCCCCGAGGGGTAGCTTAGTTGGTTGGATATTCCAGGACCAAGACGGCACAAGGTCGAGGTTAGAGGTTCAATTCTCTTTGTCCTTCGGGTTTAGGCATCGAAGTAATGCCGACATGGGTGAGACCCCTTAAGGTGGGCCTCCTTGGCTTGGATCCATGGGTTTAGATGCGGGGGTACTTGCCAATAAATTTTAACTAATCCATGAGGTTCTCTCATTCTTCTTGTTTATAGACATCTCTGAAAAATTCCACAGCACCCACTTCTAATGAGGACTGATCCTTCATAGGTCTGCCACTAGAGTCATTTAGTTCCCAGATATAATTTATGTTCCTTCTCATGTTGGCATAATTATGAAAAAAAATTGTATTTATGTCACCGCTCTGAATCCAAATCGCCCGACTTTTCAGGCGCCATGCTTCTCCTTCTTGAAGCAGAAGATTCTGTTTTTTTTGTTTCTAAGAAGACCCTGTAGGCCTTTCTATCTTCCGAGAACAAATCTTCCACACTTTCACCCAGGGAATTTAACTGCAACTCAATTGAACATAACTCAACTTGTTTCCTTTCATTCATCTCCTTTGCCCATCAAATTTCAGTCTTTTAAGCTTGTAAAGCAGCGAATGTGTAGCAAAATTAAAAAAAAATTGAGAGTATTCCTTTCACTTGGAATGAACTAGAGAGCAGAAACCTTCATCCAAGAGCCAGTTGTGATTAAACTTGAAAGGATAACTGACCTTAGGAATGTTCAAGTCAAATTCCAGAAAAAACTGGTTTGTGATCTAAAAGTCCAGCAGAGATAGACCGGCTCCTATATTTCCCAAAACAATGACCCAAGTCTTCTGCAATAAATAACCGGTAGAGCCTTTTCACATAACCACTCTTTCCAGTTATGCCATTACTCCAGGTAGGAGCCAACACTGCAGGAGAGACATCAATGAGCTTAGCAGCCTCAAAAGAATCTCTGAAAAAATCGTCTAAGGGCTCTTCCTTGCTACCACATCCCCAAATCTCCAAAGGTGAGAGAGTAAGATGCAGATCGCCTGCAAGGATCAGTGAAGGGTCATTAAGACAACCCTTCAAAAAAAAGCATCCCAGAAATCCTTTTTGTGGTGATAAGGGCCATACACATTTAGGATACAAATCGTTCTATCCAGATCTTTGAATTTACCTTCCAAAAAAATGCCCCCATCCTCCAAGAAGGAGGAGAAGTGAGTTGTCAGAGGGTTCCAGGAAGATAAAAGACACCCCAATAAACCTAAAGAATCACAGGCACAACAGTTCCAAGATGGGAAAAGTTTAAGAAACACCTCACACGCTTATTGAGAAGGGACCATAGTTTCCTGAAGGAGTAAGATGTCAAGTTTAGTAGAAAGGATCAACCTCTTGAGGGAAATTCGTTTGGGAACACTACCAAACCCTCTGATATTAAGAGTTAGCGGGATCATTAGGAAGCAAAATCCAAAGGTCTATTTGCTCTAAGGGCCTCAAGGTAGGAAACATTGGGAGACAGACTGGAAAGCACATGGCCAACAGAAGTAGCTTCTGAGAGTTTAGGGTTTACAAAGGGAAGAAGGCTTTCGTCTACAATCAATTTCGGACTCTCTAACTCCAATTTCTTCCCTCTTTTCTTCCTAGCAGTGACATTCTGCAATCAGATAGAGGAGATAGGAATGATATCATCACTAAAAATTTTGCTCGAGAAAGCCGGGATTTTAGTTCTCCGCAAACCCCCACCATCAATAACCTGTGTATCAGAGGAAGCCCGCCTAGTATTAGGGGTAGATAAAAAATCCCCTCGACCCTGAACCCTCGAAGGATAAGACGAGAGAACTGAAATCCCTAAATCAGGTAGGGGAGGTTCAATAGCGGGAATGTGTTCCTCAAACAGTCCATTAGACCCCAAATCAACCCCAATTTCACCACTATCAACCAGACTCTTAACAATTGGTGAGTAAATATAAACAAAGACGTCGTCGATACCTTCAAACAACAAATGCACCAACTCCTCTCTAGACATAATTTTTTGTAACACAGGGAGGCATTCTTTTAACTTACCCAAGAAGTCGACTGCCGAAGAGTAATCTAAAGGGACAGTACGAGCTAGAAAAATATCCAAATCCTTCGAATGGGAAGATGTAACATACCCCTTTGCTGAAAACATTTTATGTTTGAAGAAAACATTATCTTAACTTTTATTGTAAAGTTTTATATTTGGACAAGTGTCCAAGGATGACTGTAATTGCACATTATTATTATTTAAATAAATAAAATAGGAGACACTCACCCAAGGAGAACTGTTGAAAGAGTGTTTACTGACCCACTAGGTGGAATGGAATCTGGGGTAGAAGGCAATGGACAAGTGGCAGCATCATGAATCAAGTAACTAGTTATTGGTATGGGACAACTCCCTTGAAGTGTGGTCAAGTTCCTTGGATTGTGGAACTGGAGCTTGAGGCTCATTTATTGAAAACTGACTACCAAAAAGACCTAGGCATCTTTTTAAGAGCCATTGAATTTGGATTAAGGTTCAACACTTTTCCCGACGAGGAAATTTACCTTGTGGTTCTGCTGTATGCACACAAGAGATTTGATGAGGGGAAAAACTAGGTTTTTTATCATGGTGTAAGTCTGCCTTGTTTACTGCTTCGTGCATAGTTTTACTGTTGAGTGCAGAGATCGAGGTGTATGACAATTCTCTATTGATTGCTGGTTATACAACCTGAGTGCCTTGCTTCTACACAGAGTCTTCTACCTAGTGGTTTAGTAAACAGGCTCGGGGGTCCAAAGGAGGCAAGTAGTTTGGCTGCTTATTCTGGAGAAGGTTGGGAGGAACATGCCTCCTTGGGTGTTTGTCCACCCTATCTATAGTTGCAGGTTCTACTTGTTATTTCATTCCTAAGTAGTTATAATTTATTTTCTGTAGTTATTGATTTGGTATTCTTTAGTTAAATATTGATAGTTATCATCCATAAGAGCAAATGATTGAATTTCTGATCTGATTATGAATGTGTAAATTGTTGAATAAGTATAGGTAATGAATGAATAAATGTCTTCCCTTCATTTTTCCACGTACTATTTTCTGTACCGTACTCTAGTACAGGGAAGGAAGATTAAAATAGATAAATGATATGTAGTGAGCATAATGAATGAATAGACTAACTCTGTTATGTTCCTTTTCTCTGCGATATTTTGCAATTTAACAATATCTTATACTCTCAATCATAGGAGATTAGAGTTACATATATGATATGCAGACATTAGAATAGTTTCTCTTTTATAATCAAAGAAATAACAGAAATTCAAACAGTTCTAGGTTTCTGCATAAACCTAGGTTTTTAGTTACAGGTTAAACTATTTCCTTACTGCAATTACTAAATATACAGGATCTTATCATCCTTCCTTTTATACTTTTAGTATCCAAACTTCACTTGGTCTTGCATCAGTATTTAAATAGCTGTAAAACAAACATAGAATACTCATATTATACAGACATTCTATTATTTCTACTTTTGTAGCAATAAATTAAAATAGGGTTAAACTTCTCCATGTTTCTAAACCTTTGCAAAAGACAAAAAATAGTTATAGTCTCTTACTAATCTACATATCCATTCGAATCTCCTAATAATACCTTTATTCATTCTGTATTATTTAGTATCATAATAGTTACCAACATTCACGATTGAAAACAACTATCAATACAAACAGAGTAAACATAACTGTTAACACTTATATCATCATTACCATAGACCCTTTAAACACATAACAAGTATCTACTGAACGAATGTTCTACTATTGACAGAACCCTAGCTTCTATATTATAACATTTAGTATTCTTTCAACAATTATCAAATCAAATAGATTATCCAGGACAGAGTTCGACCCCTTAGAAGACTTCCGCATACATAACAGTTATGGGTTCGAAACCCTTAAAGAGAACCAAATAACCTTAGCATCGTGACGAGTTCATAACCAAATTTACGGCCAAACCCTAAATCTAGCTAAACATTAAATTCATTTCCCATACTCAACATTCGAACAATACAGTCACGGTATCATTTAACCTGTACAATGCTTAAACTAAATACAAAGGAACATTCTTGGTATCAACATCAAAATAGTTGTTTACAAACCTAGTGTAACCATCGTCTGCAATGAAACCAAATAGATATACAAGACTAGGTCTCAGTTTCAAGTTTGACTTCTCAAATCTTTCAAAGCTACCTTCTAAACCAAACAGGTTCAGGGTTTGAATGCACAAAACAAGGCATTAGCCTTTGGCTCTCGACCATTAACGACACAAAACATTTCATAAACTAAGTATTGAAAATTAATAACATAGGTCCTGGAGCATTGCTCTCGGACATGACGAATACCACAACATTAAATACAAGTACCAGAACCATCTTAATTCATCAAACGACCGAGGGTAAAACCCCTCAACAGACATTACATTTCCACAAATAATTTTACAGTGAAACGTTGCAAGACTAACATCAAAGTAGGTCGAGGATCCCATGCTCCTACATCCATCTTTTAGCTTACAAAACATTACAACGACGGCCAAATCCTCAGCCAGACACCCAAACTATAGTTTCGGCTAACACTCAAACAACGACCAACAGTTGCCAAGAAGTATCCTACAGGAAAACCACCGAGGCTTCCCGATTGTTAAGCAACGCCTCCACAAAGCTTCAACAAAGCAATCTATAGACAAGGAGTACCTACCAACAATACAATTAATGGTTAAAAGGGGCATTATGGAACTGGAGAATAATTTTGTAAGTGACAGTAACAGTTTAGATTCGAAACCTTACCTTAGAACTTGTTTCTGAAACTGAGACGCCCACATCTGACGAGAACCAGAGCCATCACCTTACCAGCAAACTCAACGAAGAATAGGTACAGTTCTGAGACTACCACTAACTTGCAAGAAAAACCTACCTCTAGTTCGATTACCCACAAGACTATCGTGAATCCTGGAACTATTAAAAACTACCAACAACTGCAGCAATGCTTCCCACAGCAATGGTTCGGCTCTTAAAACCCTGAAAGTAGCAGTCTCCCTTATAGGTTGTGGTATCGAACCTGAGGAAGGAGTCCTCAAAAACCGGCTTCGAAACCCTAAAGAACTGCAGGCCGATCGGCCTTGCTACACCCCACCCTTTACAAAATGAATGCCAAGTTCACCACCTTCGTCAAGGTAAGCCAAAGTGCTGTTAGGGTTACGATATTACCAAGAATTACCACGTGAAGCTAGCCACGGTGGATGCCAACAGGCATTCCACCAACATCACTTTAATGCACTTTAAATGATCCTGTCTACCATGAGTACGACGACTTGCCAACGAACTTTGCAACAGGAACATCTTTCGGGTTAATCATTGACTATGCATTATAGTTTGGATTACCCTTTATCAAAACCATCATACCATTGTCCAAGCATGAAACTATTACACGATGACCAAATCTAAGGTCTCGATCAACGCCAAGGGGACCTACAACCATAAGCATTATAATTACATTTTAGTACTAACGTCTCTCAATATATATTATGATTGTTAACCTTGCATTTTGTCTTTTACATCAAAATCCTCATATATTGTATAAAGACCCTGTCCATAATATGGTTTGGTTACAATGTTAAAATATGTTCCAAGCACTATATTACTAATGGTATAAACTATAGAGGAAGCTTACATAGTAACTAATTTATTATTGTAGTGACTATGACCATACCCTAGCATTAGAATAACGATTACATTATGGGGTATAAAAATATTGCATAGGATCAAAGAATAGAATTAAAATTACTTTGGCACTTATGATGAGATCCTATTACTTTAAACATTTAATACTTAGTATAATTTCCTCAAGTAGGATTTGAATTACTTAAACCCTATTTTCAATAATCATTTTGTTCAAACACTTGCGTAGTTAAAATAACAAAGAAGTTGAGAGTAGAGTTTGATATGATATAGTTATATAATTGAAGCAATGATCAAAGCAGATCTCACCCTGAAAAGCTTCACAAGTTATTCTAATTCTCTTTTAACAACTTGAAAACTATTTGGCGAAATTGAGGATCTCCGTAGTTTCACTTTCAAAACATTATTACTCTTACCTATAATCTGCATCAAGAATGTTCAAATGCTTTAGCTAATAGCTAAGCAAGCCTTGGGGTACCCATAGGACCCCTTCATAATCAAAAGAATAACAAGTAGTTAGCGCATTTAAACATTGACAAGTAGATGTATAGAGCATTGACATCAATTCATAAGTAATCTAGGTTGCACGACCAAGGCAATAAAACATCTAATGGCATTCTAGAGTAGACATAATTACATCTAAACATACATCATAAAACAATACATATGCGTGATTGTCACAACATTTTACTTCAACATGTCATTTAAATAAACAAGCAAGCATTTATTATATTTCCGCACAGTCAATATAGCAATTAATGTTGCATTGACAAATTTTAATTTTTTGTGATTTTTGGGATGTTACATGTGGTATCAGAGCGCGAGTTCAAACTCTAGGCCTGAAATAGGCTCACGCACGCAAAACAGAAAATGAAAACAAAAAACTTAGTTACTAACTTTTATTTAATTTTGTTTCTGTACAGAATAGTTTGACGTTTAATTTGTAGGTATGGACACACCAGAGGAATCAGCGGAAGACAGATCTCCTCATAATGAATGTAATAATAACGAACAGGAAAATATTAATGAAGAAATCTACATAGAACTTAATGATCAATCATCTGAATTGTTGCATACTGTTAAGGATTTAAAAACTAAAATAAGAAGTGTTAAGGAAGAAAATGAAAGAATCTTAAGAGCACAAGAGGAATTAAATCAGATTCTGCTGGAAAAGTACCATCAAGATGAAAAAGATAAGAGAACAGAAGTAAAAACTGAATCTGGAACAATGTCCTACAAACACAGAGATAAGAAAACTAAATATTATAAAACTGAAAGTAACTCTTCTTCTTCTGAATCTGATGATAAAATTTATCGTAGAAAATATAATTATGATCAGGACAGCAGTGACAGTGACTGTGGTCCTAACAAAAGACATAAAAATTATGAACAAATTTCAGGAGAGTTTAAAAAGATAAAACCTCCAACTTTTAATGGAGAAAATGAAAAGGGAGAGGCAGCTGAAACATGGCTGTCCGGAATGAAGAAGTATTTTCAGATTTATAACTACTCATCGCAATTAAAAGCTAAGGTGGCCATATACAATCTAACCGGAAGGGCATACATTTGGTGGCAAGATGTCAAAAGAGTTAAAAATATTAAGGACAAAGACATAAAATGGATTGCATTTAAGAACATGTTTAAGAAAAAGTTTTTATCCGAACAGTACTACGAAGATAAGTCAAAAGAATTTTATGATTTAAAGATGGGTTCAATGACCATGAAGGAGTTATGCAGCAAATTTCTCAGCTTGTTAAGGTATGTACCTTACCTAGCTGAAGAAAAATCTAAAATACAAAGGTTTCTAAGTTGTTTACCCTTCCACATAAAGGACAGAATTGAGTACGATAACCCTTCAACTCTTGAAGAAGCCATGAGGAAGGTTAATTTCTATTTTGAACAGAACAAGAGAAGAGAAGGCGTATCGAGTTGGAGAAGTAATAAGTCTAATAATTTTGAGCATAAAAAGAAAAGTTTTAATCAGAATTCTAGAAGTTTTAAGAAAAAATTTAATAACATAAATTTTCAGAATCATAATAATTACAGAGGTAACGCACCACAGAATTTTATTGCTGCAAGGAATGTGCCTAATAATAATAACAACACCAGACATGTTGAACAGAGGCCACCTTTGAAGTGTTATGACTGCGGTGGACCACATGCTCGAGCTCAATGTCCACGCAACCGAAAGACAGTCAACATCATTCACACCATACAAGCGAAGCCAACAGTTGGTGATGTAGCAAGAGAAATGCCCAGAATAAATGCAGCGCTGGAAAATCGACAAGCAGACCATCAAACATTTATGGTCGAAATCGAAGGTATGATACAAAACAAATCTATTTCAATTTTAATAGATCCAGGTGCAAGTTTGAGTTACATTTCACCTGACTTAGTGAAACGTCGCAATTTAAAGATAGAAAAAATTGATAATTCATGGTTAGTTCAGCTAGCAACCGGCACTAAGAGAAAAGTTACAGAATTTGTCAAAAGTTATGATTTACTTATGAGTCAGCTGAAAACGAAAGTTAAATTAAATGTTTTTCCGTTAGGGTCATATGATGTGTTAATTGGCATGGACTGGATTGAACATCATAGAGTAGTACTTAACTGTTATGAAAAATATTTTACTTGTTTGAATAATGAAGGTAATACTGAAACAGTAAAAGGAATTCCTAAGAAAACATTTGTAAGACAAATTTATGCTTTGCAAATAAAGAGAGTTGTAAGAAAAGGTTGTAAAATGTTTGTTGTGAATGTTGTTAATGACGGATGTTCATCTAAAGCAGATAAGATAAAATTGGAAGATATACCCATCCTTAGGGACTTTTCTGATGTATTCGCGGAAGAAATTCCAGGACTACCTCCGAAAAGGGAACTTGATTTCACCATTGAGTTAGTATCAGGTGCGGTACCAAACTCAAAGGCTCTCTACAAAATGAATATTCTAGAGTTAAATGAATTAAAATCTCAGCTGAAAGAATTAATAGATAAGAACTACATAAGGACAAGTGTGTCTCCTTGGGGAGCACCAGTTATCTTTGTTAAAAAGAAGGACGGTACTTTGCGACTGTGCATAGATTACCGCCAACTTAATAAAATGACAATTAAAAATCGATATCCCTTGCCCCACATTGATGATCTATTTGATCAGGTACGTTGAGCAGAGATATTCACTAAAATTGATTTAATGTTTGGATATCATCAAGTTAGAATAAAGGATGAAGACATATTCAAAACTGCTTTCAGAACTCGTTATGGACACTACAAGTTCGTAGTTATGCCTTTTGGGATAACTAACGCATCGGCAGTCTTCATGTGTTTAATGAATAACATTCTGCATAAGTATCTGGATAAGTTTGTGATTGTGTTCATTGATGATATTCTAATTTACTCAAAAACAAAAGAAGAGCACGACGAACACCTAAGAATAATTCTGCAAGTTTTAAAGGAACATCAGCTTTATGCTAAGTTCAGTAAATGTGACTTTTATAAAGATAAAATACAGTACTTATGTCACATAATATCTAAAGACGGAATTTCTGTAGACCCAGATAAAATAAGAGTAATTAAAGAGTGGCCTGTCCCTAAAGACATAATAGACGTACAGTCATTTATGGGAATAACAAGTTACTATAGAAAGTTTATTGAAGGATTCTCTAGAATTGTGAATTCCATAACTTCTTTGCAGAAGAAAGGGAAGAAATTCGTCTGGGATCAAAAATGCGAAGAAAGTTTTAAGAAGTTAAAAGAGTTATTAACAACAACACCTATATTAAAAATTGTTGATCCTAATAAGGACTTTGTTGTATGCAGTAATGCATGTAACGAAGGACTTGGAGGGGTCTTAACTCAAGAAGGTCATGCTATTGCTTTTGAGTCTAGAAAGTTAAAAATCCACGAAAAGAACTACGCAACTTATGATCTAGAGCTGGCAACCGTGATACATGCATTGAAAATGTGGCGCCATCACTTGATTGGAAGAAATTTTACACTAATGACAGATAATAAGGGTTTAAAATACTTGTTGGATCAAACAAATCTTAACGCAAGTCAAGCTAGGGGGCTAACTTTCCTTAGCGAGTATGATTTCGAAATTCAACACATTAAGGGTAAAGAAAACAAAGTTGTTGATGCCTTGAGCAGAAATGCCAAATTAAGTTTTGTGGTAGCAATCAGCACATTTAAGACAGATCTGGAAAACAAGATCGAAGAAGGAATTAAGCAAGATGAAAATTATCAAAAATTGCATGACAAGGTTGCTACAAATTTATCTGAAAATTTAATAACAGAATACAACATTAACGAAAAGGGTTTAATGACATATAAAAGCATAATTTATGTATCTAATGTGTCAAAAGATAAACTGCTGATTTTGGATGAAGTTCATAAAAGTCCTTATTCGGGACATCATGGTTACTATAAAATGATAACTATGTTAAGGAAGGATTATTTTTGGCCTAACATGAAGAATGAAGTGGCTGAGTACATAGCTAGGTGTTTTGAATGTCAGACCATTAAGGCTGAACATCAACACCCAACTAGCCTATTGCAGCCATTGCCAATTCCGGAATGGAAATGAGAAATTATAAGTATTGATTTTATTACAGGTTTACCTAAGAATTAGAAACAAAATGACTCAATAATGGTGGTTGTGGATAAACTTAGTAAATATCACGGGGGCTTCACTAGAAGGCAATATAATATCACGTTCATTCATATTGTGGTATTGAATATTCATGAAAACCTAAAAACTATATTGCTTATATATTAAGGGGAAAAGGTTTTTATTTACTTAATGTAACAATACAAAAATACTTTGGGGTCTTTTTTATACAGGTAGGCTGGAAAATATCCGCCAAATGGAGATGGCGGGATCACGGTCGGATGAGAAATTGGGTTGAGGCAAGGCTCGAGCTTACCAGTACGCAGGGAAATCGCGTCTTGAGGCATGCTTGAGGCCAGGGGTTTTGTGGTGAAGTGGGTTTCCAATCGATCATAGTCGATAGACAGTGGTCATTGACAGCCAATTGTTACCAATAACACTCAGCTAGTTGTTACCAATAGCCTTGGGAGTCTCTAAGCTTCTAGGGCCTATTATAGGCCCTCGATAGGCCTTGGGGGCTTGAACACCCAACCACTCGTTCCTATTGCAGGCCTTGGGAGGTTTAGTCAGCCTCCTATAGCTTGTTACAGGCCTTGGGGACTTGGATACCTAGCCCACAACAGGCTTAGTCAGCGATGGGGGAACTGCAACATGTAATCTAAATGTTGTACTATGTGCATTGGCTCTAGTGACATACAAGAAGTGATCTCCTATCTCTTCATTAGACCATTAGATGTTGCAAATCATAATGATATGTGGTTGAGTAATTGCATTGTGGGTGAATTAATGTGCATCCACAATATACATCGAAAGAAGCAAGGTGCATTGTAGAATGCATGTGGGGTCATAAGAGGGGTATCATATCAATATACTAGGTAGAAATATAAAGGGGTATAAAAAATGTTAATGAAAAATTGATACATACAATATCTAGTGAAAATATGATTTTTTTTTTAAAATTGGGAAGGCATATTGGGAGGGAGTTAAAAAATGATTTTTGAAGGTATTTTCCAATATTTAGTGAAATTAGGGGTATTGTTTCATATGCCATGAACGAACGTGCTATGATATCGGTTTATTGATTGAATCCCCAGTGGTAAATCTGCTCATTTAATTCCTGTTACTACATTCAAAGATGCTAACATTACAGATGTGTTTATGAAGCAAATCTTTTGCTTACATGGAATTCCAAAGGTAATTATTTCTGATCGAGACTCCAAGTTTACTGGAAATTTCTGGACAACATTGTTTAAGGGTTTAAATACTAAATTAAATTTCAGTAGTTCCTTCCATCCACAAACTGACGGACAGACTGAAAGAGTTAATCAAATTTTAGAAGACATGTTAAGAATGTATGTTAAGGATCAACCAACTAAGTGGGAAGACTATTTGCATTTAGTTGAATTTGCATACAATAATCATTATCAAGCATCTGCTAGACTTAGTCCATTTGAGATTTTATATGGAAGAAAATGATGTACTCCTATTTCTTGGGATAACCCTGTTGATAGATTAATGTTAGGACCAGATTTGTTAAAAGAGATGGAGCTAACCGTGAAACAGGTACAAGGCAACTTAAAAGTTGCACAAGATAGAAAAAAAAGTTATGCAGATATGAAATGCACTGACAGAGAATTTCAGGTTGGAGATCATGTCTTTGTAAAGGTAAAACCCAAGAAAAGTTATTTTAAGCTTGGGAGTTGTGCTAAACTAGCACCAAGGTACTGTGGACCATTTGAAGTCCTATCAAGGATTGGACCTGTTGCATATCAGTTGGCTTTGCCATCTAATTTAAGAATCCATAATGTTTTTCACATTTCTGTTTTAAAGAAGTATGTGCACGATGCTACTCATGTGCTGAATTGGAATGACATACAGGTGGAACCCGAAGGAGATTTTAAGGTGGAACCGGACTGTATTCTCGACAGGAGGGAAATTATGCTCTGGAATTGTACCATAGGGCAGGTAAAGGTGTAATGGAAGAACCTTAGCCCTGATGAAGCTACTTGGGAACTGGAAAGTAACATGCAAGCAACATATCTAGTTCTATTCCAGGGAGGCTCTGACGAAGAATAAACAACATCAACGACGATGTTGAGCTTAAGTGGGGGTGTTTGTAACATACCCCTTTGGTGAAAACATTTTATGTTTGAAGAAAACATTATCTTAACTGTTATTGTAAAGTTTCATATTTGGACAAATGTCCAAGGATGACTATAATTGCACAATATTATTATTTAAATAAATAAAATAGGAGACACTCACCCAAGGAGAACTGTTGAAAGAGTGTTTACTGATCCACTAGGTGGAATGGAATATGGGGTAGAAGGCAATGGACAAGTGGTAGCATCATGAGTCAAGTAACTAGTTGTTGGTATGGGACAACTCCCTTGAAGTGTGGTCAAGTTCCTTGGATTGTGGAACTGGAGCTTGAGGCTCATTTATTGAAAACTGACCACCAAAAAGACCTAGGCATCTTTTTAAGATCCATCGAATTTGGACTAAGGTTCAACACTTTTCCTGACAAGGAAATTTACCTTGTGGTTATGTTGTATGCACACAAGAGATTCGATGAGGGGAAAAACTAGGTTTTTGATCATGGTGTAAGTCTGCCTTGTTTACTACTTAGTGCAGAGTTTTACTGCTGGGTGCAGAGATCGAGGTGTATGGCAATTCTCTATTGATTGTTGGTTATACAACCTGAGTGCCTTTCTTTTACAATGAGTCTTCTACCTAGTGGTTCGGTAAACAAACTCGGGGGTCCAAAGGAGACAAGTAGTTTGGCTGCTTCTTCTGGAGAAGGTTGGGAGGAACAGGCCTCCTTGGGTGTTTGTCCACCCTATCTACAGTTGCAGGTTCTACTTGTTATTTCATTCCTAAGTAGTTATAATTTATTTTATGTAGCTATTGATTTAGTATTCTTTAGTTAAATATTGATAGTTATCATCCTACAAGAGCAAATGATTGAATTTCTGATCTAATTATGAATCTGTATATTGTTGAATAAGTATAGGTAATGATTGAATAAATGCCTTCCCTTCATTTTTCCACGTTAATTTTTCTATACTGTACTCTAGTACAGGGAAGGAAGATTAAAATAGATAAATGATATTTAGTGAGCATAATGAATGAATAGACTAACTCTGTTATGTTCCTTTTCTCTGTGATATTTTGCAATTTATCAATATATTATACTCTTAGTCATATAAGATTATAGTTACATATATGATATGCAAACATTAGAATAGTTTCTCTTTTATAATCGAAGAAATAACAGAAATTCAAACAGTTCTAGGTTTCTGCATAAACCTAGGTTTTTAGTTATAGGTTAAACTATTTCCTTATAGCAATTACTAAATATACAGGATCTTATCATCCTTCCTTTTATACTTTTAGTATTCAAACTTCACTTAGTCTTGCATTAGTATTTAAATAGTTGTAAAACAAACATAAAATACTCATATTATACAGACATTCTATTATTTCTACTTTTGCAACAATAAATTAAAATAGGGTTAAACTTCTCCATGTTTCTAAACCTTTGCAAAAGACAAAAAATAGTTATAGTCTCGTACTAATCTACATATCCATTCGAATCTCCTAATAAGACCTTTATTCATTATGTATTATTTAGTATCAAAACAGTTACCAACATTCACGATTGAAAACAACTATCAATACAAACAGAGTAAACAAAACTGTTAACACTTATATCATCGTTACCATAGACCCTTTAAACACAGAACAAGTATGTATTGGATGAATGTTCTACTATTGACAAAACCCTAGCTTCTATATTATAACATTTAGTATTCTTTCAACAATTATCGAATCAAATAGATTATCCAGGACGGAGTTCGACCCCTTAGAAGACTTTTGCATACATAATAGTTATGGGTTCGAAACCCTTAAAGAGAACCAAATAACCTTAGCATCGTGACGAGTTCATAACCAAATTTACGGCCAAACCCTAAATCTAGCTAAACATTAAATTCATTCCCCATATGTAATATCCCAACTTTTTGACTAACTATGTTATGAGGTTATATCGGGCCACGGCCCCAACATATGTGATTTATTATTTTAGCATAACATTAGTATGTTTTGATTTATGCTTTCATGAGTTGATATATTGGGCATGGACCTTGATTGTTTCATTGTTGGATATATATACTGCGCAGGAAAGCTCGAACGAATAAACTATGTTGTATTATGAGAATTTGTTACAAATTATGATATACTAAGTTTTCCTCTTTTGTTACATTATACTGTGCAAAGCATGATTCATATGGCTGATTTTGTAGTGTGTTGAGTGTGGACTCAGAAACACACTAATGACCTATATACTGGCCCTAAGCCCCGATGTATCTAGAGGACTCTTATTACGTACTCGGCTTAAGCCCCGAGGTACGTTGAGTGTTGGGCATAAGCCTTGGAGCACTCCAAGCTTGAAATAAATTCTTACTGGATCCGAGGCCACTTAAATATCCTAGATGTGTCTCACAACCACATTCTAGCTCTAGTGTTGAGTGGAGGCTCTGGAATTGAACTAGCGTAACTTCCATGTGAGAGTGTTGAGTTAAAAGGCTCTGAAGGGCACTCAGGGTTACTAGATCTCAAGTGTTGAGTCAAGAGGACTCTGAATAGCACTTGCATGTCTTATCACAACTATTTCAACTTGATTAAAGAAATCTTATTATCATCACCTACTGCGGGAACTACCATGTTAAAACGAGGGAATCTGAAATGCAAAGGGAGAGACTAGAGGTGCTTTTACCAGCTTATCGAAACCATCCAAAGAAGCATCATGTGAAACAAAATGCTTAAGGACCACAAAGCTAAGTATTATTATTTAGGAGTTTCAATATATAATATTGTTATTTATTACATGTATACTTATACATAAGAGGGCTGCCACTTACTAATTATTAGTTATTAATATTTAGATAGAATTGTATTTTTTTTTATATATTATTATTATTATACAAAGTTTAAAAACACTTTAATCAAACAAAGTGAGAAGTCCTAGTTCCAAAATAACTAGCAGTTAAGTACACAAATACTATTTTATAATTTAAATTATTTTAAAGAAACCAGTAAATTTCCAATAGCCCTAATTCAAGATTTGTCCTACTTAAGGAGGACAGACCCCAAAGTTTGGGGGATCTTTTTCTTTTGATATTATTATGTCAAGAAGGGTTCTCTGTTCCAAGAAGGAAACTCTTCCAATCAATTTTCTAGATTTGAACCAGCTACACATCTAAGGCCTCTACCTCTCAGTTTGCATGTCAGAACCAGCTCGGGGGAATTCATACTGAACCAGGAACGGTTGTAGAATCATGGTTGGGAGGAACGTGGTAGTCCCAAATTCATCCATTCCAAGATCAATTATCAGGTTAGCTAAGAGCTTAGAAGTTTTCCATTAACCAGTTGGCTAAGTGTGCAAGCCATTATCAGCAAGGACAAGCTACAAGGATCAGCAGGTCAATATCAGCAGGAACAAGCTACAGAGATTAGTAGGTATGAAATTCTTATAAGGCCCTCTTGCAATTCATATCTCTTTTTATAAATGCAATGTTAAAATAGTAATGTCCTAGATATCAGTTTTTATTTCAAGAATTGCCCAGAACCCAATGGCATTTCCTAGTAGGACTAGCTAGCTAGTCTTTGCTACTCAATCGCATTTATTAAATTTCTAAATATGTAAATCGTTAAGCATTGTTTTAATTCAGTGAAATCTATGGTACCTACTTTCTCCTATCTAAACTCTGTATTAAATTTCAACAAAATCATTTAGCTACTGAGATCATATTTCTAACAAGAAATCGTTAGTCACCTTGCTAACCATTCGAATACCCAATTATACATTTTATAGAAAAACAAAACGCAGACATCACTCTGTAGGTATTTCCTATACATTCCAATTAAAACAAATACTGACATATTGTCCATTTCCCGATTTGTCTTAGTTTCTTTTCCTAAAACCATACATACCACATTTGAAACGAAGACAACAGATACGACATAGATCGTTTACACTGTTCTTTTCCAATTACACACTTTCCAATAAAAAGAACACGCATCATATCTAGCTATCGTTACCAATCACATACCCTAGTATTCTATCAAGTCAAGAATTTAATACCATTATGTATGTAGTACAACAAGATGGTGATTTAAAGTGATGGGAAGTTACAAATGCAGACGCCCATTGAAGACAGAGGTCGAGGATCGAATCCCATGGACTCCCTTAAATCAAAACTCATAGTGGCCTTCTACAGGACTCACGTTTTAAAACAAACGTATGGCCAACATTTTAAAACAAACCTCCCATCGAAATAGTGGTCCAATCATTCAATGCAGACAACATACAAAATCAAGATTGTCTACTCAAACCCTAGCTGCGTTACCATAATAGAAGTGCGGAAAATCCCATATTAATCTCCTACGCTTTCACAAACATTTAGTTAAGTGCACAGAAGCACCATAGCAATATCCAACACAGTTAGCAAGCGAAAATGAAATCAATACACGAATCATAGCTACGTTTCCAAAGACCTTTTATCATTTAGACAATTTTTGTACAACAGTTTACAAAAATACCCAGAAACCCCATAATATTAGAACCAATAAGTTCCAGCTTAAATTCTTGTAGTCACACAGGAAAAATACAAATGTACCATTTGGAACCATTACAATTGTACAGGATTCATATCCAAAACGAATTAGCATTACATTTTCGCAGAGCCGAATAACAAGTAAGACCTAGCTGCTATATAAGTTCTTTTACATCACAGTCCTAGTTACTTATTCAACTATTAAATTTACATTGAAACCCCATTCTTTCTGGTCTAGCCAGTAGGCAACTAACAGACTTCCCAAGGTGAGTCAGTAATCCAAGGGCTTACGGGAGTCTCCACTCTAAACCAGGTCAAACGCATACATACAACACCAGGGGTGCAAGAGGTAGGGCATGAGTGGGTAAGCCAGACTTACCAATACCCTAGCCATGCCTACAGCACCATGAACCATCGCAGCTCCATACCAAATCATTTATCACCTACCATTACGACATTCAACTATCAGTTAGTCAAACCCTGTGTTCTCAAATCAACGAAGAAAGATAAAATGACAATGACAAGTAGAGATTTCTTCCTTACCTATGAAAAGCATGACCTCCCTACGCCATAGACGAGCTCAATAATTAACAAGTGTGCTGACCACGAGCAGACCTCGGGTCAGTACCCAACACAGTCACCATACAAATGAAGTGCAGAGCCAGAAACGAGGAACAAGTCGAATACAGGAATGACTGGAAAACAAAACCCCAAATCAATTTCCAAACCCTCGTTGACAGGTTGTCCCCCATACTCATTTAAAGCGCAATAAATAGTACACCAACCTCACTCTAGTGGAGCTCTAATTCTTTGCACAAAGTCTATATTGAAGTCGTGGACTCAGACCACATTTGCTTAAATCACAAAAGGTTCAATCCTTGTACAAAGTCTATAGTGAAATCGTGACCCAACCCACACTTGTTTAAATTACAAGAACCTCATAGTCATAAACCTCACCTTGGAAAACACATTATAATATTGGCTCCCATGGTAATAAGACACCCATTCTTAATACTTATCATCCACCCTAGTAAAACGTAGTCAATAAGTAAAGTATGGGTCAACCCTTTTGGGATAGCACATTCAGTTTTGATATACCTGCAACCACAGAAGTACAAAATGGCATTAGCAATATGCTAAGTAAGTTCGACAACCGCTATACTCACCTATACCTCCTGGAAAACCTGCCGAGGTATGTAATTACCTTTCCTGGAGTATTATAGTAACCACCATGTGAACAACATACCGTCATCAAAGAAGCTCATCACCTGAGGGTGCATTAGACATTCACTATTCAATTACAAGATTTATTAAAATAGTAAAGAGTGTTATTTCTACCTTTATATTGGTATCTACGAACGTAACAAAAACATGCCATCATATATTTCCACATCGCTTCTGCAGTTCTAAACTCACACAGGAAAGAGACCATGTTAAATAAAAGTCTTAGACCTACATTTGTTTTCGTGCAAAGTACAAATGTTTTTAATGATATTAGATTTAATGTATGAAGTTGTCTACTGTAAATGAATGACTATTGTAGGTAGGGAAAATTTTAAATTTTTGCTATTTTTTGGATATTACAAGTGGTATCAGAGCAAGTTACAAACACTAAGTGACCTATTGGGCTCACTACCAAACACCGCTGTAGATTTAAAATATTGTATTATGTATATGTAAAGGATTAGCTAACAATTTGTTTTCCGTCCAGCAGATACTTATATGACTTTCAGGTACAGGTAGTATCAGAAAAATGAATGCAGAACAGGGCAGCAATATACAAGGAAATTTAAATTCCCTGCCACGAGAACAAGAAATCGTGGTGGAGCTCAACTCAGATTTAGAAAAATCCATGCAGCAACTACAGGCAGAATTTCAGAGACGAGAATATGCAAGAAAGAAGAGAACAACGGGCTATAAATGAAGCCTTACTCCAAATCCTAACAGGGGCAAAACCCCATGAACAGCCTACTCTTTCCATCAATACTCTTAACACAAGGAAAGAAACCGGTTACAAGATAGGACAACAAGAAGGACATAAATCGGAACCATTGGAAGAGGACTGTAAGAGCTCTTCCAATGATAATGGCTCCCCACCTCCTTGCAAGAGAAGGAGGAAGAGTGATGACAGTTTGCAAGGAGAGTTCAGAAAGATAAGAGCCCCAACTTATGATGGGGAAATCAACTCAGGGGAAAAGGCGAAAGAATGGCTGCTAGGAATGAATAAATACTTTAAAGTTCATAATTACTCTAGTGAGATGCAATCTCGATTAGCCATATACAACCTAAATGGTAAAGCTGCCAGATGGTGGCGGGACTTGAAACATACCAAGGGACAAGAACTACGAGACATAACTTGGGATACTTTCAGCAGAATATTCCAGGACAAGTATATGTCTGAAAGATTCTTTGACAAGAAAATAAAAGAATTCCATGAGTTAAAAATGGGCTCCCTGACTATGGAGGCTTTCATTAACTAGTTCTTAGACTTGCTGCACTATGTGCCTTATATTAAGGATGAGAAGGTGAAAAATTCAGCAGTTCTTGGGTGGGCTGCCACCAAAATTTAGAGAGAAGATAGAATTCGACATGCCCAAAACCCTTGACATAACCCTACATAAAGCCAGGCTGTGCTATGAGCACGGGCAACCTAGAAACGACAACATCAACAGAAATAGAGACAGATTCAGGACCTTCTCAGACAACCGCAGATCAGGTTTTAGACCCCCACCTTTTCATAAACATAACAACAGTTTCCCACCCAACAGAGGTTTCAGTCGACCCCAAGCGTGACCAAGTGCACCCCCACCACCAGCCAACAAGCCAACCTTCAACAAAGGGACAAAGGCGGTCCCACCAACCATTTCTTGTTGGAAATGTCGGGGACCACATTACTACAGAGACTGTCCCAACAAAACAGAGGGGACTTTACACAACATCCAGATGGAACCTACCATGGGAGACATGGAAAAGACACCTAGGATTTATGCCGCCCTCGATGGCCGGCAGGTAGATCATCAAGCCACCATGGTGGAAATTGAGGGTAAGATATCTAACACTGTCATTTCAGTTCTAATAGACCCCGGTGCTTGCCGAAGCTACATCGCTCCTAGAATAGTAGAAACATGCAAGTTAAACCGAGAAAGCCACAAGGTACCATGGCTGGTACAACTGGCTACGGGTACCAAGCGGAAGGTTTCTGAACTAATTAAGGGCTGTGAGTTAGATTTGAACATATTCCCGACTACAGTAGATTTAAACCTCTTACCGTTAGGTTCTTATGACATAATAATAGGCATGGATTGGTTAGAAGGACATCATGCCTTGCTAGATTGTTTAAACAAATCCATCTTATGCACAGATAATCAAGGGAACCAAAGAACCATTCAAGGTATACCTAAAGAAGTATCAGTACAACAAATATCAACATTACAAGCCAAGAAATGCTTAAGAAAAGGTTTTAAACTATTCGCAATCCACCTTCAAACAGTAGAAGCCGATAGAGATCAAAAGATCGAGGATTTCCCAATACTAGTAGAATTCAGAGACGTGTTTCCCGAGGAAATACCAGGGCTACCACCCAAGCAGGACTTAGACTTTTCCATAGAGTTAACACCTGGATCGGTACCCGTCTCTAGGACTCCGTACCATATGAGTATGCCAGAGCTGGTAGAGCTCAAGATATAGTTGCAAGAACTAATAGATAAGGGATACATTAAACCGAGTGTGTCTCCCTGGGGAGCACCAATACTCTTCGTTAAAAAGAAGGACGAAACGATGCGTATGTGCATCAATTACCGTCAACTCAACAAGTTAACCATCAAGAACCGTTATTCTCTCCCTATGATCGATGACTTGTTTGACCAAGTCGGAGGAGCAAAGATCTTCTCGAAGATCGACCTGTGATCCGGATATCACCAGGTGAGAATCCATGATGAGGACATCAGTAAGACCACGTTTCGCACCCGATATGGCCACTACAAGTTTGTAGTAATGCCTTTCGGTCCGATGAATGCACCCTCCAACTTCATGTGCATGATGAACAACGTTTTCAGTAAGTACCTCGACAAGTTTGTTCTAGTCTTCATAGATGATATCCTGATCTATTCCAAGAATGAAGAAGAACATGAGGAACACCTCCGAATAGTCCTACGGATATTGCGAGAACATCAGCTATACACAAAATTTAGCAAGTGTGATTTCTACAGACCTGAGATACAGTACTTAGGACATATAATTTCTGAGAAGGGAATAGCAATTGATCCTGAAAAGATCAAGGCTATCGAGGAATGGCCCACACCTACTTGTGTTTTCGACATACGATCATTCCTAGGCTTAGCCGGATATTATCGAAAGTTCATTGAGAACTTCTCGCGGATCGCTTACCCCATGACCGCATTACAGAAGAAAACCAGTAAGTTCATCTGGACAGACAAGTGCGAGGAAAGTTTTCAAAAGTTAAAACAACTTCTGATTAGCGCACCAATACTATGAATTGCCGACCCTAATGGGGACTTCGTAGTTTGCACCGATGCATGCAAGGAAGGACTCGGTGGAGTCCTTATGCAGGATGACTTAGTCATCTGCTACGAGTCAAGAAAGTTAAAATAACATGATAAAAACTATCCTACTCATGACCTCGAATTGGTCGCCATTATCCACGCTCTAAAGATGTGGAGACATTACCTCATGGGTAAGAAATCCCTACTAAAGACAGACAATATGAGTCTAAAATACCTGTTTGATCAACCAGACCTGAACGCTAGATAGGCTAGGTGGTTGGCCTTCCTTAGTGAGCATCACTTTGAACTGAAACACATCAAGGGGAAATAAAACAAGATCGCTGACGCCTTAAGTCGACGACCTCATATGTTATATGAGGTAACTAAAAGTCGAACTGACTCCAACTTACACGATATAATTAGGATGGCATGCCAAAATGATTGGTTCTATGTTGAGATCCTTAAAAAGATCCAGGAAGATAGGCTTTTTCAACAACAAAAAGAATACAAGATAGATGAATCAGGATTGTTATGGTCAAAGGAGAGACTTTACGTTCCCGAGGGGGGAGACATTAGACCTAACATACTCACCAAATTCCATCGAAGCCCCTATTCAGGACACCCTGGATATCAAAAGATGATTTCAGCCGTAAAGAAACACTATTTTTGGCCTAAATTGAAAGCTGACATCGCATTGTTCATCGCGAAATGTTAGGAATTCCAGTTGGTCAAAGCAGAACACCAACACCCCTCCGGGCTACTTCAACCGTTACCCATTCCAGAATAGAAGTGGGAGGTAATAAGTATGGATTTCATCACAGGTATACCCAAGAGTAAGAAACAAAACGACTCCATCTTCGTAGTAGTAGACAAGTTGTCGAAAGCCGCACATTTTATAGCAGTAAAATCTACCTACAAGGCAGTTCACATTGCAGAAATCTTCCTAAAGGAGATTTTCCAGTTACACGGGATACCCAAAGCAATTATCTCTTACCAAGACACAAAGTTCACTAGTAACTTCTGGAGAGCACTGTTCTCCAGGTTAGAAACACAACTACAGTTTAGTACCGCATATCACCCCCAAACCGACGGACAGATGGAACAAGTAAACCAAATTCTGGAGGATATGCTAAGAATGTATGTCATGAACAATCCCACTATGTGGGAAGACTATTTACACCTCGCAGAGTTTGCATACAACAACGGTTATCAAACCTTGACCAAAATGAGTCCTTTTGAAGTACTCTACGATCGAAAGTGTTAGACCCCCATTACCTGGGATAGCCCGGTGGATAGACTTATGCTAGGGCCAAATTTACTAAAAGACTTGGAACAACTAGTCTCCAAGGTGCAACTGAATTTAAAAGAGGCACAAGACCTCCAAAATAGTTACGCAAACAAGAAGAGAAAGGACAAAGACTACCAAATCGGGGAACATGTTTTCCTAAGGATAAAAGCGAAACGAATCTCGTTGAGTTTGGGGCGTTGCGGAAAACTAGCCCCAAGGTTTTGTGGACCTTTTGAAATACTGGGCAAGAAGTGTCCAGCAGCATATGAGTTCGCCCTACCAACACATATAAAAGTTCATAATGTTTTCCATGCTTCTTTATTAAAGAAATATGTATACGATACTAAACATGTTATTGATTGGTCCTTATTACAGGTGGAGCTCGAAGGGGAGGGGAGTTCACGCTAGAACCACTCCACATTCTGGACAAGAGAGAGGTCCAGCTTAGGAGGAGGACCATTACTCAGCTAAAAGTGCAATGGAGGCATTTTGGACCAGATGAGGCCACTTGGGAGAATGAGGCTACCATGAGGAAGGCATACCCCGCATTGTTTCATGATCTCATTCCTAGTCCCTAGGAACACCGGGACGGTGTTGCTCTAAGCGGGGAGGGATGTAATATCCCAACTTTTTGACTAACTATGTTATGAGGTTATATCGGGCCACGGCCCCAACATATGTGATTTATTATTTTAGCATAACATTAGTATGTTTTGATTTATGCTTTCATGAGTTGATATATTGGGCATGGACCTTGATTGTTTCATTGTTGGATATATATACTGGGCAGGAAATCCCGAACGAATAAACTATGTTGTATTATGAGAATTTGTTACAAATTATGATATACTGAGTTTTCCTCTTTTGTTACATTATATTGTGCAGAGCATGATTCATATGGCTAATTTTGTAGTGTGTTGAGCGTGGACTCAGAAACACATGAATGACCTATATACTGGGCCTAAGCCCCGATGTATCTAGAGGACTCTTATTACGTACTCGGCTTAAGTCCCGAGGTACGTTGAGTGTTGGGCATAAGCGTTGGGGCACTCCAAGCTTGAAAGAAATGATTACCGGATCCGAGGCCACTTAAATATCCTAGATGTGTCTCACAAGCACATTCTAGCTCTAGTGTTGAGCAGAGGCTCTGGAATTGCACTAGCGTAATGCCCATGTGAGAGTGTTGAGTTAAAAGGCTCTGAAGAGCACTCGGGGTTACTAAATCTCAAGTGTTGAGTCAAGAGGACTCTGAATAGCAATTGCGTGTCTTATCACAACTATTTCGACTTGATTAAATAAATCTTATTATCATCACCTACTACGGGAACTACCATGTTAAAACGAGGGAATCTGACATGCAAAGGGAGAGACTAGAGGTGCCTTTACCAGCTTACCGAAACCGTCCAAAGAAGTGGACCCTTCCTTAAAAAGAATTAAAAGAAGCATCATGTGAAACAAAATGCTTAAGGACCACAAAGCTAAGTATTATTATTTAGGAGTTTCAATATATAATATTGTTATTTATTACATGTATACTTATACATAAGAGGGCTGCCACTTACTAATTATTAGTTATTAATATTTAGATAGAATTCTAATTTTTTTTATATATTATTATTATTATACAAAGGTTAAAAACACTTTAATCAAACAAAGTGAGAAGTCCTAGTTCCAAAATAACTAGTAGTTAAGTACACAAATACTATTTTATAATTTAAATTATTTTAAAGAAACCAGTAAATTTCCAACAGCCCTAATTCAAGATTTGTCCTACTTAAGGAGGACATACCCCAAATTTTGGGGGATCTTTTTCTTTTGATATTATTATGTCAAGAAGGGCTCTCTATTCCAAGAAGGAAACTCTTCCCATCAATTTTCCAGATTTGAACTAGCTACACATCTAAGGCCTCTACCTCTCAGTTTCCATGTCAGAACCAGCTCAAGGGGATTCATACTAAACCAGGAACGGTTGTAGAATCATGGTTGGGAGAAACGTGGTAGTCCCAAAGTCATCCATTCCAAGATCAATTATCAGGTCATCTAAGAGCTTAGTAGTTTTCCATTAACCAGTTGGCTGAGTGTGCAGGCCATTATCAACAGGGACAAGCTACAAGGATCAACAGGTCAATATCAGCAGGAACAAGCTACAGGGATCAGCAGGTATGAAATTCTTATAAGGCCCTCTTGCAATTCATATCTCTTTTTATAAATGCAATGTTAAAATAGTAATGTCCTAGATATCAGTTTTTATTTCAAGAATTGCCCAGAACCCAATGGCATTTCCTAGCAGGACTAGCCAGCTAGTCTTTGCTAGTCAATCGCATTTATTAAATTTCTAAATATGTAAATCGTTAAGCATTGTTTTAATTCAATGAAATATATGGTACCTACTTTCTCCTATCTAAACTCTGTATTAAATTTCAACAAAATCATTTAGCTACTGAGATCATATTTCTAACAAGAAATCGTTAGTCACCTTGCTAACCATTCGAATACCCAGTTATACATTTTATAGTAAAACAAAACGCAGACATCACTCTGTAGGTATTTCCTATACATTCCAATTAAAACAAAGACTGACATATTGTCCATTTCACGATCTGTCTTAGTTTCTTTTTCTAAAACCATACATACCACATTTGAAACGAAGACAGCAGATAGGACAGAGATCGTTTACACTGTTCTTTTCCAATTACACACTTTCCAATAAAAAGAACATGCATCATATCTAGCTATCATTACCAATCACAGACCCTATTATTCTATCAAGTCAAGAATTCAATACCATTATGTATGCAGTACAACAAGACGGTGATTTAAAGTGCTGGGAAGTTACAAACGCAGATGCCCATTGAAGACAGAGGTCGAGGATCGAATCCCATGGACTCCCTTAAATAAAAACTCATAGTGGCCTTCTACAGGACTCACGTATTAAAACAAACGTATGGCCAACATTTCAAAACAAACCTCCCATCGAAACAGTGGTCCAATCATTCAACGCAGACAACATACAAAATCGAGATTGTCTACTCAAACCTTAGCTGCGTTACCATAATAGAAGTGTAGAAAATCCCATATTAATCTCCTACGCTTTCACAAACATTTAGTTAAGTGCACAGAAGCACCATAGCAATATCCAACACAGTTAGCAAGCGAAAATGAAATCAATACACGAATCATAGCTACGTTTCCAAAGACCTTTTATCATTTAGACAATTTTTGTACAACAGTTTACAAAAATACCCAAAAACCCCACAATATTAGAACCAATAAGTTCCAGCTTAAATGCTTGTATTCACACATGAAAGATAGAAATGTACCATTTGGAACCATTACAACTGTACATGAGTCATATCCAAAACGAATTAGCATTACATTTTCGAAGAGCTGAGTAACAAGTAAGACCCAGCTGCTATATAAGTTCTTTTACATCACAATCCCAGTTACTTATTCAACTATTAAATTTACATTGAAACCCCATTCTTTCTGGTCTAGCCAGTAGGAAACTAACAAACTTCCCAAGGTGAATCAGTAAGCCAAGGGCTTACGGGAGTCTCCACTCTAAACCAGGTCAAACGCATACATACAACACCAGGGGTGCGAGAGGTAGGGCATGAATGGGTAAGCCAGACTTACCAATACCCTAGCCACGCCTACAATACAATGAACCATCGCAGCTCCATACCAAAGAATTTATCACCTGCCATTACGACATGCAACTATCAGTTAGTCAAACCCTATGTTCTCAAATCAATGAAGAAAGATAAAATGACAATGGCAAGTAGAGATTTCTTCCTTACCTATGAAAAGCGTGACCTCCCTACGCCATAGACGAGCTCAACAATTAACAAGTGTGCTAAACATGAGCAGAGCTCGAGTCAGTACCCAACACAGTCACCATACAAACGAAGTGTAGAGCCAGAAACGAGGAACAAGTCGAATACAGGAATGACTGGCAAACAAAACCCCAAATCAATTTCCAAACCCTCGTTGACAGGCTGTCCCCCATACTCATTTAAAGCGCAATAAATAGTACACCAACCTCACTCTAGTGGAGCTCCAATTATTTGCACAAAGTCTATAGTGAAGTCGTGGACTCAAACCACATTTGTTTAAATCACAAAAGGTTCAATCCTTGTACAAAGTCTATAGTGAAGTCGTGGACTCAGACCACATTTGTTTAAATCACAAAAGGTTCAATCCTTGTACAAATTCTATAGTGAAATCGAGACCCAACCCACACTTGTTTAAATTACAAGAAGCTCATAGTCATAAACCTCACCTTGGAAAACACATTATAATATTGGCTCCCATGGTAATAAGACACCCATTCTTAATACTTATCATCCACCCTTGTAAAACGTAGTCAATAAATAAAGTATGGGCCAACCCTTTTGGGATAGCACATTTAGATTTGATATACCTGTAACCACAGATGTACGGAATGGCATTAGCAATATGCTAAGTAAGTCTGGCAACCACTATACTCACCCATACCTCCCGGCAACCCTGCCGAGGTATGTAATTACCTTTCGCGGAGTATTATAGTAACCACCATGTGAACAACATACCGTCATCAAAGAAGCTCATCACCTGAGGGTGCATTAGACATTCACTATTCAATTACAGGATTTCTTAAAACAATAAAGAGTGTTATTTCTACCTTTATATTAGTATCTACGAACGTAACAAAAACATGCCATCATATATTTCCACATCACTTCCGCAGTTCTAAACTCACACAGGAAAGAGACCATGTTAAATAAAAGTCTTAGACCTACATTTGTTTTCGTGCAAAGTACAAATGTTTTTAATGATATTATATTTAATGTATGAAGCTGTCTACTGTAAATTAATGACTATTGCAGGTAGGAAAAATTTTAAATTTTCGCTATTTTGGGGATATTACACCATACTCAACATTCAAACAATACAGTCATGGTATCATTTAACTTGTAGAATGCTTAAACTAAATACAAGGGAACATTCTCGGTATATACATCAAAATAGTTGTTTACAAACCTAGTGTAACCATCGTATGCAACAAAACCAAATAGATATACGAGACTAGGTCTCGGTTTCAAGTTCGACTTCTCAAATCTTTCAAAGCTACCTTCTAAACCAAACAGGTTCAGGGTTTGAATGCACAAAACAAGGCATTAGCCTTTGGCTCTCAGCCATTAATGACACAAAACATTTCATAAACTAAGTATTGAAAATTAATAACATAGGTCTTGGAGCATTGCTCTCAGACATGATGAGTACCACAACATTAAATACAAGTACCAAAACCATCTTAATTCATCAAACGACCGAGGGTAAAACCCCTCAACAGACATTACATTTCCACAAATAATTTTACAGTGAAACATTGCAAGACTAACATCAAAGTAGATCGAGGATCCCATGCTCCTACATCCATCTTTTAGCTTACAAAACATTACAACGACGGCCAAATCCTCAGCCAAACACCCAAACTATAGTTTCGTCTAACACTCAAACAACGACCAACAGTTGCCAAGAAGTATCCTACAGGAAAACCACCGAGGCTTACCGATTGTTAAGCAATGCCTCCACGAAGCTTCAACAAAGCAATATATAGAGAAGGAGTACCTGCAAACAATAAATTTAATGGTGAAAAGGTGCATTATGGAACTGGAGAATAATTTTATAAGTGACAATAACAGTTTAGATTCGAAACCTTACCTTAGAACTTGTTTCTTAAACTGAGACGCCCACATCTGACGAGAACCAGAGCCATCACCTTACCAACAAACTCAGCGAAGAACAGGTACAGTTCCGAGACTACCACTAACTTGCAAGAAAAACCTTTCTTTGGTCTGATTACCCACAAGACTATCGTGAATCCTGGAACTATTCAAAACTACCAACAACTGCAGCAATGCTTCCCACAACAATGGTTCGTCTCTTAAAAACCTGAAAGTAGCAATATCCCTTACAGGTCGTGGTATCAAACCTGAGGAAGTAGTCCTCAAAAACCGTCTTCGAAACCCTAGAGAACCGCAATCCGGTCGACCTTGCTACACCCCACCCTTTACAAAATGAATGCAAGGTTCACCACCTTCGTCGAGGTAAGCCAAAGTGTTGTTAGGGTTACGCTATTACCAAGAATTACCATGTGAAGCCATCCACGGTGGATGCCAACAGGCATTCCACCAACATCTCTTTAATGCACTTTAAATGATCCTGTCTACCATGAGTACGACGACTTGCCAACAAACTTTGCAACAGGAACATCTATCGGGTTAATCATCGACTATGCATTATAGTTTGGATTACCCTTTATCAAAACCATCATACCATTGTGCAAGCATGAAACTATTACATGATGACCAAATCTAAGGTCTCGATCAACGCCAAGGGGACCTACAACCATAAGCATTGTAATTACATTTTAGTACTAAGGTCTCTCAATATATATTATGATTGTTAACCTTGCATTTTGTCTTTTACATCAAAATCGTCATATATTGTATAAAGACCCTGTCCATAATATGGTTTGGTTACAATGTTAAAATATGTTCCAAGCATTATATTACTAATGGTATAAACTATAGAGGAAGCATACATAGTAACTAATTTATTATTGTAGTTACTATGACCATACCCTAACATTAGAATAACCATTACATTATGGGGTATAAAAATATTGCATAGGATCAAAGAATAGAATTAAAATTACTTTGGCACTTAGGATGAGATCCTATTACTTTAAACATTTAATACTTAGTATAATTTCCTCAAGTAGGATTTGAATTACTTAAACCCTGTTTTCAATAATCATTTTGTTCAAACACTAGCGTAGTTAAAATAACAAAGAAGTTGAGAGTAGAGTTTGATATGATATAGTTATATAATTGAAGCAATGATCAAATCAGATCTCACCCTGAAAAGCTTCACAAGTTATTCTAATTCTCTTTTAAAAACTTGAAAACTATTTGGCGAAATTGAGGATCTCCGTAGTTTCACTTTCAAAACATTATTACTCTTACCTGTAATCTGCATCAAGAACGTTCAAATGCTCTAGCTAATAGCTAAGTAAGCCTTGGGGTACCCATAGGACCCCTTCATCATCAAAAGAAGAACAAGTAGTTAGCCCATTTAAACATTGGCAAGTAGATGTATAGAGCACTGACATCAATTCATAAGTAATCTAGGTTGCACAGCCAAGGCAAGAAAACATCTAATGACATTCTAGAGTAGACATAATTACATCTAAACATACATCGTAAAACAATACATATGTGTGATCGTCACAACATTTTACTTCAGCATGTCATTTAAATAAACAAGCAAGCATTTATTATATTTCGACACAGTCAATATAGCAATTAATGTTGCATTGAAAAATTTTAAAATTTTGTGATTTTTGGGATGTTACAACAGACTCATCGAAGAATTCTTGTTCAACATTCAACTGATCTTCCGAGCGTCCAGGAGAAAAGTCCCTTATGTGACCAGTTTTGTGACAATTGAAACAACTGAAAGGAACGTGCCAATAATCCAATTGTTGAGTAAAAACCCCATCATTCCAATAGACCTCAATTTCATCCGGCAAACCCTGTGAAGTCACCATTTCCACCAGAACCCTCGGAGCCCGCCTATCAACTGCAAGAAGTGTAGCTTCTTCCACCAAAATGAACCAACCGATAGCATTGGTGACAGACATAAAACCCCGAAAACGACCAACACTACAGGGGAAATCTCGGCATAGTGACCCACAAATGCCTCTTAACCAACTTCTCGGTCTAGGGGTTAAATCCGGAATGCCATCTGGAAAAAACAAGGGAACCTTCACCGATAACCCAAAACCGGATTTCTATAAGATGAAGGCTTTCCTCAGTAAGAAAGTGGAAGCTATACGAGATGTTTACCAACATATTCACTCGGGGAATGTACTAAATGATGGGTTTCCAGAGCTTGCCCATCCATTCAATGATTTCAGACCGTGAGAGTCGAATGAATTCGAATCTCCCGATCAGGGTTCGCTTAGTAAGTCCAATAACCATGTCGAAAGTCACGTCCCGTCCCAAAACACAAGAGGATTTACCATGTTTGACCTTTTCCAATTTAGGTTTCCTCTGCCTTCGTGTCCTATGTAAGTTTTAAACCTGTGTAGAGAAGCAAAGCATACAGATTCTTTTAAGCAAAACAGAGATTACACCACAGCATTCACACATAGTACACAGAGATTTACCCTGGAAACCCTTAACCAGGAAAACCAACAAACCTTGGAGCCACCACTCCTATTTTTCTCATCATCTCATTATGAATCACTCACAATACAATATAGGTATTCTGCAGCATCCAAAACCCTAATCCGTTAACCTGGATTAGTCAATAGACCCCAATACCTTAACCGAGATTAAATTACATATTTTTAGAATAATCCCCCAAAATTGCATGCACCGCTGACAGGCACACTCTCCCCTTCACATACATGCAGATAATATAACACATACCCAACACCCTAGCCCCAGTCACAAGATTTCTAAGAACAAAATCAGAGGTCTCCACCTCTCTAAGGCCATTCCCAGGAGTGTGTGCAAGCGGAAGCGGAGTAGCACAAACATCCCCAAAACCCTCCGAATGGGAAGAAGGGACCACCAAATTTCTAGACCTCGAATTGCTCCTCGTATGTCCAACAAACTACACTAAAGCATTAGGGTTTGAACCTATAAAATCCGTCAGGCAAGTAAAGGGATCCGATGTCTCTAATTTGGAAACAGGTGTTCGGGCCACCGTTGATGGAGTAGAAGTAAACCCCGTCCCATCAGAGGAAATCCTAATGGGTGGCATCATAGAGGACAAAAGCTGGTAGGTTACCATAAATGTCTCATCGAAACCCATGGAAGACCAATGACAATATACCAGAAACCAAATAGTGAAAACAAACAAGCCCACAAAGCGGACAGACTAATCAGACAACGAAACGAAACGGAGAGAAAGAAACAGTAGAAAGGCCTTCCCACTTTTTTTATAACTTGGTTGGTACTAAACTAATTTGCATGATTAGTGGACTTCAAGTATTGACAAAGGAGAGATAAGAAGGGTATCCATTAGCAATAAACCAGAAACCGACCACCAACAACCCTGCAAACCCTAACCAGGTCTCCATCACTCTCCCCTGTCCTTGATATCGATTCATTCAGGTTGACATGTTGTTCCTCCGTCACTAAATGGAATGTGATTGTTATAACCAATGGATGCTACCATTAGTCGACAAGAGTATATACATGTGTTGAGGTTGGAAGCACGTGACAAGGGGTCTCTTTGTTGTAAAACAAGATGATATACATGCTTAGGAAGGAAGTCAAAGTGTAGAAAGGGCAATGCACTGATCACTGCAAGAGGTCTATCACCATTGCAAGAGGTCTATCACCATCACCATCACAATCTTTCTTTATGATAGAAGGTATCATAAAGAGTTGGGTTTTTGAAGTATGAAACAATGTATATAAGCAATTTTATAAATGATTCGTTAGTTTTAGAAGTTTGCTTCAATGTGGAGTGTTGATGGTGTGTTAGAATATTTAAGTTTGCTTCAATGTGGAGTGTTGACGGTCTATTAGAATATTTCTTCTAATAGCTCCAGTGCCATACATTCAAATGGAACCCAAGGTTGTAAGGTCGGTGCAAAGGGGAAAGATGAGGGGCATACCATCTTTAGGAGTTTGTAAGGTCGATACAAAGGGGAAAGATTAGAGGCATACCACCTCAAGGAGGATTGCATGAATGAAGAACTCCTTCTCACATGAGGGAGAGTAGGGGTGTAGTGACCATTGTTGCAACCGACCAATCCAAACACGTTGATGCAGTTCAAAAATAGGTTTGTGAAATGGAAGACAAAGTTAGATTGAAGACATGTAGGACATCTAGGGCTTGATGAGGCAATTTTCCATCTTATACCAAAAATCAAGTTCTCCATATGTTGTGAATTTAAATACATTAGGACAATGGATCTTTACTAGCATGTTAAAGAATTTGTGGCTAGTAAAATTGAGAATAGAGCTCGAGGAGGGTATCAACATGATGTAGTCATTCATAAGCTCAATCAATTGGACTCATAATATGATGTTTTGATAAATGCAATTTAAGGGATTGATTCACAACATAGAGGAACCATGAGACTTTAACCTACCATGGAAGATCATGAAAATGATAGAAAGGAAACAATCTAGACCAAAAAAGTAGATGGAAATCTAACCACTCCCATCGAGGTGTTCTGAACCAAGAGCACTAATTATCAACTAATACTTGGCATGGTACACATGTCTCTCCCAATTTTTGGACTAATTATGAACTAATACTTGGCATGGTACACATGTCTCTCCCAATTTTTGTTGAATGGATAGGTTATAGTCTCTTTAGGTAGGGGTGAAGAACTACCACCAGGAATCTCCTTTTTAGATTATAGTACAACATAGGTCATCTTCATAGGCTTTTAGAAAAAGCAACAAGTCTACTCAGAGATAGAAAAGCTTATGGCATATAAATAAATAAAATATATCAACTATGGGTGATAGGCTTTCCTTTAAAAGGCTTAACACTTGTCCATGTGTACGTTACTTTATGAATATAAAGAAATCATATCACATATTGACTTATATATACGAGGGTAATCTCCATGGCGGTAGTTGATCAAAATATGGAGAGTTAAGTTAATTCTCTGGAGAATTTTCTCTTCACCAAATATTTTGGTGGTAATAATTCGGTGATGATGAGTGATAGTTTTATCCATCGTTTTTTTATTCCCAAAAAAACAAATTGTATTGTCAAAATATCAAAATATGGTGTTAAAAGTGATCCTATAAAATAGATAAATTGATCCTACAAACCATTTTAATAAAAGCGATCCTATAAAATAAATTGTTTTACCAATATTCTTCTACTTGAATGGAGATGAGTTAGTTTAAAGTTCTGGTTAGATTTATCCAGATAATGTACTATCTTTTTTCTCTTTTTTAAAAGAAAAACCACGGTTCACCTTTCTGTTATTCTTAAGGAATCAAGGAAAGCTTGAAATACAATCATTACAATAAGACTTAATATGAGCATTATGTCACTTACAAGAATTAAACATGAGTGGGGAGGGCAATAATCTTTCTTCTCAACCACCCAAACTATAACCAATGAACAAACTATCTTTCTGCTATCCTATATCATTTTTATGTTTTTTATTTCATTTAAATTATTTATGTTCTGCTATAGACCATTATAATATAATAATAAAAAATGTAACCGATAAAGGGAAGCCACAGAAAAGATGGATGGCTAGTTACGTGGAAACCATGATCGCCATTGTCCCATTCGAGAAATATTTTGGAACAATAAAATATATATATTTCAAAAGTGAGGATTTAAAATTTGGTTTTGTGGTTTGAGTGTTATCCATGCAGGTCTTTGAAGTCTCGTGAATGTGTCAGTGTTTCATATCCATACATCCATTAACAAAATGGGATTTTTATGAGTACATATTCATTATTTCATACCCACACATCAATCAAAATGGGATTTTTATGAGTAAATATTCATTAATACAATGGGTTTGATAGCTTTTTCATTATAGTTATTTTTTTCACTTGGTATTAAAATTAACTTTGGCTTAATGTAGAGTGATTTATACAAATAGCAAAGCAAAAAACAGACCATAAACTGGGTTTGAAAATAAAAAAGAAACAAAGTTGTGTTCCTTACATATATGCTTGAAAATAAAAAAGAAACAAAGTTGTGTTCCTTACATATATGCTGATAAAAGTTTTGTAAATGTTGCAAGTATGGCAATGAGTGTAAAAATTACTAAAATACTAGTTTTATAATTAATGATAAAAGTTTTGTAAATGTTGTATGGTAACTAGTATAAAGTTTAACGAAGTTAATTGCTAAAAAAACTAGTTTTACAATACATAATATAAACTCAGAGAAATTTAAAAAAACAACCATACTCGAAGGCATTTTTGTTATTAGTTGTTGCTACAGAGTTACCTAAGATGAGTTGTTGCTCGGGTTGACATTGAGGTTGCTTTGCTGTGCATTCCTCCTTCATAGCTACCATTGGTTGTGAGGTCACTGAAGACTTCTGCGTGTATCGATTTTTGTTGATGGTGAGACGAGGGGTTCGTTCCTCTTCCAAATGGTGAACTTGCCTTTGCAGCTTTTATGTCTTCTTCATGTTCCTTTGTCCTCCCACGAAGGCAGTGGAATTCACCTTCCAACATGGCCACCCTAGATTTTTGTTGCCCCATATTCTCTTTAAACATTTGCTCCGTGTCCTCCACATTTCTGGGAAGATGTCGTTTCCATGCTTCAAGGCTTGAAATGAGACCACTAGCTGCTTCCTGAGATTCATCACATCTTCACTCGCAACAACAGACAACTTTTTTTAGATGGTATGGCGAAGAATTCATGACACAGTTGGGTCTAAACCCCACGTCTTAGAAACTAGTGTGATGAAGTAACCAGGTTAGAGGAGGCCAATACTGGCTCTAAGCAAGAGGCAAAGGGACCATTTCCAAAAACACCGAGTGAAGCACAAGGCAAGTCTAAACATACAAGAATAAGGTTAAGAGAGGAGGAATGAGAGAGGAGATTGGCAGTAATGGAGGGAGGAGGAGGATAACGACCAAGGCTGTGATGGAAAATGAGGATAGCGCGATGACATTCAATCACACTCACAAAAGGGAGGTTGTGAGGACATCCCAGAAGGAGCATCATCGCAAATGTAGGCCAAATGTCACCGCACACAGGAGAGAGCTAGGAAGAGACGTTAGATTTAATGCAGGAGGATAGAGTATTATAGCCAAGGGTACGACTAGTGCATGTGGCAGTACTAAGCCATACGTCTTCACACGTCACAATGAGATCGTCAAGGGGGAAACGTTCAACCTTGGAGGGCCCATGCAAGTCGACGATCCAAGAGGGTGCCTAAAGAGGTTGTCAGGGGAGTTAATTAAGGTCATGTCATGAGTAGCAATCATGAGAATGCTAATGTGGGTGGGGGAGATGTCGAAGGGACTAGATGAGGGAATCGATCATGTATAAATGTTAAAATTTTATCCCTTCCAAGATGCATGATGCCAAGTCGAAGGGTGCAAGCGAGATTGGCTTATTTGTCAGCCCGAGTGTTTATTTGTCGTAGAACATGGAAACATTGCAAGTCCTCAAAATCTCCTGCCAAAGAAGATACCCTCATAAAGATGTGTTCTGGAGTGATATCCTTTGGTTGGGAATTTATACTTAGGTGTTGTATTATTATGTGAGAGTATCCTACAACTCTTAGCTTGCCAACTCCTTTCTCCTTGGCTATATAGAGACCCTTCTAGAGAGCCAGTGCTTTAGCATGATTATTTGTCATTATGCCTAATCCCATGTGAAGTTTGTTTCATTAATTCCCTCACGAACAAAAAAAACCACTCCTTCCATCTTCCTTTTAATCTTCATCATTATTATTATTAATTTAGTTTTGATAATTTTTTAATATTTTATTACATTTATTTTTAAAAAAAATCCTTCAAGAAAGTCGTACTCAATAGATATTAATAACCACTACTGGACAATATCCACTTTCAATAACCCTCTTTCACTTATTTATTTGTAAGAAAATAAAAAATTACATACTCAATAAATCACTTTCTCAATAAAAGGAATTATACTCGATGATGATAATTTTCTCAGAAATCATGTGCAACATATTACAAACACCTGAATAGAATGGCACATAAGTAACTAAAATTCATACATGCGTTGAGATTTTAATAGAAATAAAGAACAAAATTATAAAAGAAAATTTGAGAAGTTGGTACTATACATAAGAAGTGATTGGATATAATAGGAAAAAGACATCTACATGTACAATGTTTACATTTTAGAAACCAAATAATTGTCGAACTAGGTTTTGTATTAAACCAGTGTTTCCAACCAACTGTTTAATCTTTATAAGAAATCTTTTTTATATGTTAAAAACCAACAAATACACAGCCATCCGACCAATTCAATTATATTATAATAATAGTTTATAAAATTAAATATTTGTTATATTATATAATTACACAAGTATTTATATTATCTTGAATATGTAACTAGTTGAAGGCCCTGGTCAATGCTAGAGGGGTCATCCTTGATTTTATACAAAATGAAGAAGTTGATTTTTTCATGAGGATTAGGAAGAATGATCAACAATCGAGTAGAAATTCATGGCTTTTATATCAGTATCGTTCTCGTAATTGCTAAAACATCAAGTTTGTGCTCATTTTTGGAGACTTGAATCTGATCATATGCCTTTTGAGAAATCATCATCAAGAAAATAGCATGGTGCTCAGAAGAATGAAGCTTAGAATTTTGAGTATGCTAAACACCCTATACTTGTTCCAACTACTTCATGTATGACACTACAATAATCAATAAGCATATGCTATAGAAATTTTAGCAGCAAGCCTTTCAAAGGGGCATTTTTGGGAAAATTGCGGTGACCCTAAGGTCTTATTAATTCCACGATGAAGCATTTATTATTTATCCAAGCAATAACAATCTCATCCTTGCTACCTGTTATTCTAACTCAAGGCACCGACATGTGTGATATTATAGGGCACAATGGAGGCGTGGGACCGTTTAAATGCCCCCTGTGTAATATTTCTTCCTCGGTCTTGTATATAAGCTAGGGAGTCATGGATTTTAATTGTGGTTACTAATAGACCATGGTTTGAAGGCAGTGGCAATCATTTGTAACTTCCTTTTGTCTGTGGTATGGAATTATGGTCTAATGGTGTTGTGGAGGCTAGGATTGTTGTCCATGATCATTGCCTTTGTGGAAGAGCCCTCGATCTAGAAATTCTAGGTTAGCCTCCTCCTCGGGAATATTTATGGATAAAATATAATTTCAATTTATTCTTTGAAGTCACTATTGAGTGTATGGTCATGTGGCTTGGATTCGATATTTGGATTCATTACAAGTCTGTTCTTAAATTGGGGAAATTCCAGGCTATAGAGGAATCCCAATTCTGTCTTGGTTCTACCTCCAACAATCCTATAGCTACTTTTCCATGTTTAATTGGTGATGCCTAGGATTTTGAGATGCCTCATGACAACAATCAAGAAATTAAGAAAATTATCAAACAAGTGACTTGTTGGCTAGAAGGTATGAAGCAAATAATTGATTTTTTTAGTATACACATGGAGAAGTAAGAAAGTAAACAGGATGTCATGGAAAATAAATTGCAATAGTTGAAGTTAAATTATGACAAGTTAGCCTTAGATTCTGAGAGGCATTACAATATCATTTTAGGTTTCGCCAAAGGGTTGCAAGCTGTGACAAGTTTCCTTTGTATTTTTGTTGCTTCTATGAAGGAGAATCCAATTGTTGAAGCCACTATACAACAGACAACCTTGGCCCTCAAAGAATAGGAAGAGAAAGCACAAGCAAAGGAGGACCAGTTAATGGAAGAAGCTCTCAATGGCAACAACTTTGGTTCATAAATCCAGTTAATGTAGTTTACCGTACATTTTGATTTTAGGCCTATATATTTGGTAGTGTAGCACTAGACATGATAAGCATAGATTAGTCAGTATAATCTAACAATTTTTTATGAATAGAACAACAAAGAAAATTTGTATAAGTTTTAAAATATTTGTTTTTTCTAATAACCTTATACAAATCTATATGTTTTCATGAAAATAAATTTGCTTTATGTAATTAGTTGGAAACATTAAATAACCATACCATGATGATGATGATGATTAACATCCATTGTGACCAACTTTGGTCTACCGGAGCTTAAGAAGGGTTTTGTTTGGTTTGCTTTAAAATTGTATTCCTATGCTCAAAAAGCTTGGTGAGAAGCCTTCCTAGCTCACTATAGAGTTTGGAAACTTAGGAGGCTAGAAAGGTTTGTGTTGTAGCAAATACTATAAAACTCAGATCTAACGTGGGTGTAAGCAGGGCACTCTACGAGAAAGTGGTTTTCATCCTCAATGCTCATAGATTAAAAAAGATGGCAAACCCTTTCTACCCATAGTGTTTTAGGAATAGACCAACGCCCTATTTTTCTATGGAGCTCATGAGAGTTTGTTCTTATCTTTGCTATATTAATTTTCTTCTTTGAACTAGTTAATACTGAGAGATACTTCCAATCTTCCAAATTAGGGTTAATGACCTCTTTATAGTATCTTTATTTTCTTTTAACCTCTAAATTTTCTCACACCACAATTTCTCTTTAAACTTAGATGTAATAATATTTTTGACATTATTGATATTCTGCAAAGTGTCATTTTCGTCAATGTCCCAATGGTTTAACCAAGCCATGGTATCTTTACACCAACCTTGCTTGAGGCGTAGTTGGTTTCGACTTGATTTTAAAGCAATTTTAGGAAGTCTCTCGTCTCCCATGTTATTTATCTTGTGCTTGTACATCAAGTAACTAGTCATAGCCATGCTCTCGATGGGGGGAAGACCCACTTCTATGAGGAGAATAGGATATATATCATATATAAAAATCTAGAAACATGAACCATTTAAAGAAAAACAAATAAAATAATTTTGTATAGCTATAAAAATTGTATAAATAGTCCCGAGGGGTAGCTTAGTTGGTTGGATCTTCCAGGGTCAAGACGGCACAAAGTCGAGGTTGGCGGTTCAATTCTTTGGGCCCTTCTGAGTTAGGCATCGAAGTAATGTCGACAAGGGTGAAACCCCTTAAGGTAGGCCTCCTTAACTTCGATCTGTAAACATAGTAAACTCTAGGACCATAAACCACATTGAAAAAAAATTATATAAATACTTTAATCTATGATTAATGATTGAAAAACTATCTCAAATATAAAACTATGATCGAAAAATTAAGGGTAACTATATTGAAACACTCTTTATCATATAATGCAAAACTCCATATCATCATTATTAAAACGGGTTTAAATCCTTGAAAATATGGTAAAAATGGAATTCTTACCATGTTAATGTGCACATTAGAGTTCATAACTACAACGTATAATAACAAAAAAAAACTATTATATACTTTCAAAAAGTTAATTTTGTTTATGAATTAAAATGAAATAATTATTTTTCTTAAATGGAATGTCATTGTTATAACCAATGGACGCTACCATTATTCGACAAGAGTATATACATGTGTTGAGGTTGGAAGCACATGCCAAGGGGTCTCTTTGTGTATCTCTTTGTGTAGAACAAGATGCTGTGCATGCTTAGGAAGGAAGTCAAAGTGTAGACAGGGCAATGCATTGATCTGACTGCAAGAGGTTTATCATCATCACAATCTTTCTTTATGATAGAAGGTATGATGAAGAGTTGGGTTTTTGAACTATAAAATATTGTATATAAGCAATTTCATAAATCATTCGTTAGTTTTAGAAGTTTGCTTCAATGTGGAGTGTTAATGTTGTGTTAGAATATTCCTTCTAATATCTCCAGTTCCATACATTCAAATGGAACCCAAGGTTGTAAGCTCGGTGCAAAGGGGAAAGATGAGTTGCATGCCATCTTGAGGAGTTTGGTATGAGGCCAAAATAGGTCCCATCCTACAAAGACTAAAAGTGGTTTGGGAGCATAAAATGAATCAAGAGAAAGAAAGCATTCTAGAAATGAAAGTAAGTAGTGCATGTAAATAAGTTAGCAACAGTCCACATAAGTATAAATCAAGTGACTTGTATGATCAGTGAATAAGCCCCCTATAGGGTCAATAGTTCAACAGCCTCTAGTATCGGTGAATAGGCGGTCCTAATCATCAATCGATCAGCTGAGACCATAGATAAACATAAAGCATTCAATAAGGTAGATTCAACAGTTAAAGTAATTAAATAAACAATATCGATGCAAAGGGGAAAGATGAGAGGCATACCACCTTGAGGAGGATTGTATGAATGAATAACTCCTTCTCACCAGAGGGAGAGTAGGGGTGTAGTGAACATTGTTGCAACCGATCAATCCAAACACTTTGATGCAGTTCAAAAAGAGGTTTGTGAAATGGTGTCAAAGTTAGATTGAAGACATATAGGACATCTAGGGGTTGATAAGGCAATTTTCCATCTTATACCAAAAATCAAGTTCTCTATATGTTGTGAATTTAAATACATTAGGACAAAGGATCTTTACTAGCATGTTAAAGAATTTGTGGCTAGTAAAATTGAGAATAGAGCTCGAGGAGGGTATCAACATGATGTAGTCATTCATAGGTTCAATCAATTGGACTCATAATATGATGCTTTGATAAATGCAATTTAAGAGATTGATTTGACAACAGACGAGAACAATGTAGATGAACCATGAGATGTTAACCTACCATGGAAGCTCATGAAAATGATAGAAAGGAAACAATATAGACCAAGGAAGTAGATGACAATCTAACCACTCCCATCAAGGTGTTCTGAACCAAGAGGACTAATTATCAATTAATACTTGACATGGCACACATGTATCTCCCCATTTTTGTTGAATGGATAGGTTATAATCTCTTTAGGCATGGGTTAAGAACTACCATTAGGAGTCTCTTTTTTAGATTATAGTAACATAGGTCATCTTCATAGGCTTTTAGAAAAAGCAACAAGTCTACTCAGAGATAGAAAAGCTTATGGCATATAAAAAATAATATTAACTATGGGTGATAGCTTTTCCTTTAAAACACTTAACACCTGTCAATATGTACGTTATTTTATGAATATAAATAAATCATATATATATATATATATATATATATATATATATATATAAAGAAAGAAAGAAGGTTAAATCTTTTATGTTTTTGTTTTTTTCTAGTTTTACATCATTAGAATCTGATTACATATTTTTTTGTCGAAATTGAATTTTTAAATTGATGAAACTATTTTTTTAATGTAAAAATAGATTCAACGTTACATACTTCTAGTGTAACTAGATTATGCAATATTAACATTTGATATCTACAATCTCATCAATCCAAAATGAGTCCCAATAAAATTTTAGAACAAAAATACCAATTTCCTCTCTCATTTTTTTGAATGGATAAAAAATGATCATTTCCTAACATGCTTATTAAACTAGTGCAATTTTATTCTTATTATTATCTATATTAGTTTCATCTTATCATAATAAAGTTAACACAATTACTTTAGCATTACAAAAAGTTATTAGCATTATTTAATTTGGTCATATTATATTTAAAATACAAAAGTGAGGGATATATATTTTTCCAAAGTCACGTGGAATTTGCACATGATCCAATTGCCATTATATGCATTGGCATGCATTAAAAAGCAAAAGCACAAATACATGCACGTCACTTAGTAAGACTTCATAAAAATTATTTTCACTACCCACTTTTATGACTCAACAAACCATCATTAACAAATATATCATTACTATGTATGTTGGTCTTTTGTTGGTCAGTTTGGAAACACAAGAACATTGTGCTCTTCGAGAACAAAAATAGGAATATCCAGAGAGTGAGTCTTGCATCTTGCCGTGCATATCAGGAAATCCATAAGGCAAAAAGGCTCGAAAAAGTTAGAAATATTTATCCGTCAGATTTTGATATACTAATGCCAAGTGGGCATTTCAATGGGGCTTCTCGGAATGGTGGAGTAGTTTCTAGGGCTAGGATGGTGTTCACATTAAGAAACAATCACTCCGTTAAGTTGTGGATGGGATGTGTTAGGTACACCAATACTAGAAGTGAGATGTTAGCCCTCAGTGGTTTATTATTTTTTACCCAATAGAGAAATATTACAACTCTGCAGATTGTGGGAGATTCAAACTTAATTTTAGATTGGGCACAAAATAAATGCAGTTTGTAGGTGCCCCTCCTGGACTAGTGGCAACTTACGATTCAGAGAATTCAAGCATCATTTTAATCCCTGAAGTATCATCATGTTTTCAAGGAATATAATACTAAAGCAGACCTCCTGTCCAAAAAGGCTCTGGCTTCTCCGAATGGAATCATCTTTTTGAAGAATGGTGTGACTCTATTTTGGTTTCACAATGATCTGTTACTTCATTTTGATCAATAGGTTTATTGGTAGTGTTTACTTCTTTGATCGACACACTCTCTCCTTATGTCAAAGTGGTGCAACCCGGTCAACTTTTGTGACATTTGATAGTATCTTTTAGACTCCTACTCCTATGTAGACATATTGTCTAGTATGGAAAACCTAAAATTGTTTGTTATAAGTCCTCTCTTTTGGAAGAAGGTCGCCCTTGTGCAAATTAACAATGTTATTAGACTGTTTTTAAGTGGGCACAGTGTCCAGATCAAAATATCTGAAATTTTATGTCGAAAAGTTTTTTTAAGAAAAATCTATGTTTTTTGTAAAATGATATATTGATAAAATCAAATTTCTGAAAAAATCTTATAAATATTTTGATTCAATAATGAATGTTTTTTTTAATGTTGAAAAGTCTTTTTTTTAAGATCTATGTTTTTTTGTAAAATGATATATTGATAACATCAAATTTTTAAAAAATCTTATAAATACTTTATTTCAATAATGAATATTTGTTTTTTATGAAAAAAAAATGCCGACTCTTCCATAATAAAAAACACACCTATTAAAAATCAAGGAAGAAGGAATGCCATAGATAGGCGTTATGCCAAGACTTAGGAATAAAATTAAAGAAGGTAATAAAATGAAATTGGGCAATGCAAGCTTTTCGTTAATCCTACCGCCCTTAGTTTTTTCCCTAATGATGAAATATTTATGAAGTTGAGTTAAATGCATGATTTTGTTGTTCATCCACATAAGTAGCAAGATATCTACTTCATATTTACATACTTTTGGTTTCCACCTTTACCTTTCCCTACTGGATGCTATTTATGGATCATCGTTACACACTTTCAATTTCTCTTTACCTTTTCCCATTGCAGTCAATTTATGTATCAGAGTGACACATTTTCGGTTTCAATTTTGACTTTTTTTCATTTGATTATTTTTCCTCCACGAAAAAAACTTGCATTATATTAATTTAAATACAATATTTTCTATAGAGATTATACAATCATTTAAGTAAAACAGAGATTACACCACAGCATTCACACATAGTACACAGAGATTTACCCTGGAAACCCTTAACTGGAAAACAACAAACCTTGGAGCCACCACTCCTATTTTTCTCATATTCTCATTATTAATCACTCACAATACAATATAGGTATTATGTAGCATCCAAAACCCTAGTCCGTTAACCTAGATTAGTCAATAGACCCCAATCCCTTAACCGGGATTAAATTACATATTTTTAGAATAATCCCCCAAAATTGCATGCGCCGCTGACATGCACACTCTCCCCTTCACATACATGCAGAAAATATAACACATACCCAACACCCTAGCCCTAGTCACAAGATTTCTTAGAACAAAATCACAGGTCTCCACCTCTCTAAGGCCATTCCCAGGAGTGTGTGCAGGCGGAAGCGGAGTAGCACAAACATCCCCAAAACCCTCCGAACGGGAAGAAGGCACCACCAAATTCCTAGACCTCGAATTGTTCCTCGTATGTCCAACAAACTACACTAAAGCATTAGGGTTTGAACCTATAAAATCCGTTAGGCAAGTAAAGGGATCCAACGTCTCTAATTTGGAAACAGGTGTTCGGGCCTCCGTCGATGGAGTAGAAGTAAACCCCGTCCCATCAAAGAAATCCTAATGGGTGACATCATAGAGGACAAAAGCTGGTAGGTTACCAGAAATGTCTCACCGAAACCCGTGGAAGACCAACGACAATATACTAGAAACCGAATAGTGAAAACAAACAAGCCCACAAAGCGGACAGACTAATCAGACAACGAAATGAAACAGAGAGAAAGAAACAGTAGAAAGGCCTTCCCACTTTTTTTATAACTTGGTTGGTACTAAACTAATTTGCATGATTAGTGGACTTCAAGTATCAAGAAAGGAGAGATAAGAAGGGTATCCATTAGCAGTAAACCAGAAACCGACCACCAACAACCCTACAAACCCTAACCAGGTCTCCATCTCTCCCCCCTGTCCTCGATATCGATTCATTCAGGTTGACATGTTGTTCCTCCGTCACTAAATGGAATGTCATTGTTATAACCAATGGATGCTACCATTAGTCGACAAAAGTATATACATGTGTTGAGGTTGGAAGCACGTGCCAAGGGGTCTCTTTGTTGTAGAACAAGATGATATACATGCTTAGGAAGGAAGTCAAAGTGTAGAAAGGGCAATGCACTGATCACTGCAAGAGGTATATCACCATTGCAAGAGGTCTATCACCATCACAATCTTTCTTTATGATAGAAGGTATCATAAAGAGTTGGGTTTTCGAAGTATGAAACATTGTATATAAGCAATTTTATAAATGATTGGTTAGTTTTAGAAGTTTGCTTCAATGTGGAGTGTTGATGGTCTGTTAGAATATTTAAGTTTGCTTCAATGTGGAGTGTTGACGGTCTGTTAGAATATTTCTTCTAATAGCTCCAGTGCCATACATTCAAATGGAACCCAAGGTTGTAAGGTCGGTGCAAAGGGGAAAGATGAGGAGCATACCATCTTGAGGAGTTTGTAAGGTCGATGCAAAGGGGAAAGATGAGAGGCATACCACCTCGAGGAGGATTGCATGAATGAAGAACTCCTTCCCACATGAGGGAGAGTAGGGGTGTAGTGACCATTGTTGCAACCGACCAATCCAAACACTTTGATGCAGTTCAAAAATAGGTTTGTGAAATGGAAGACAAAGTTAGATTGAAGACATGTAGGACATCTAGGGGTTGATGAGGCAATTTTCCATCTTATACCAAAAATCAAGTTCTCCATATGTTGTGAATTTAAATACATTAGGACAATGAATCTTTACTAGCATGTTAAAGAATTTGTGGCTAGTAAAATTGAGAATAGAGCTCGAGGAAGGTATCAACATGATGTAGTCATTCATAAGCTCAATCAATTGGACTCATAATATGATGTTTTGATAAATGCAATTTAAGGGATTGATTCACAACATAGAGGAACCATGAGACGTTAACCTACCATGGAAGATCATGAAAATGATAGAAAGGAAACAATCTAGACCAAAAAAGTAGATGGCAATCTAAGCACTCCCATCGAGGTGTTCTGAACCAAGAGGACTAATTATCAACTAATACTTGGCATGGTACACATGTCTCTCCCAATTTTTGGACTAATTATCAACTAATACTTGGCATGGTACACATGTCTCTCCCAATTTTTGTTGAATGGATAGGTTATAGTCTCTTTAGGCAGGGGCTAAGAACTACCACCAGAAATCTCTTTTTTAGATTATAGTACAACATAGGTCATGTTCATAGGCTTTTAGAAAAAGCAACAAGTCTACTCAGAGATAGAAAAGCTTATGGCATATTAATAAATAAAATATATCAACTATGGGTGATAGCCTTTCCTTTAAAAGGCTTAACACTTGTCCATGTGTACGTTCCTTTATGAATATAAATAAATCATATCACATATTGACTTATATATATATACGAGGGTAATCTCCATGGCGGTAGTTGAACAAAATATGGAGAGTTAAGTTAATTCTCTGGAGAATTTTCTCTTCACCAAATATTTTGGTGGTAATAATTTGGTGATGATGAGTGATAGTTTTATCCATCGTTTTTTTTATCCCAAAAAAAACAAATTGATATTGTCAAAATATCAAAATATCAAAATATGGTGTTAAAAGTGATCCAATAAAATAGATAAATTGATCCCACAAACCATTTAAATAAAAGTGATCCTATAAAATAAATTGTTTTACTAATATTTTTCTACTTGAATTGAGATGAGATTAGTTTAAAGTTCTGGTTAGATTTATGCACAGCGTCCTCGATAATGTACCATCTTTTTTCTCTTTTTTAAGAGAAAAACCACCATTTTTCTGTTATTCTTAAGGAATCAAAAAAAGTTTGAAATACAATCATTACAATAGGACTTAACATGAGCATTATGTCACTTACAAGAATTGAACATGGGTGAGAAGGGCAATAATCTTTCCTCCCAACCACCCAAACTACAACCAATGAACAAACCATCTTTCTGCTATCTTATATCATGTTTATTTCTTTAATTCATTTAAATTATTTATGTTCTGCTATAGACCATTAAAATATAATAATAAAAAATGTAACCGATAAAAGGAAGCCACAGAAAAGATGGATGGCTAGTTACGTGGAAACCATGATCGCCATTGTCCCATTCGAGAAATATTTTGTCGCCATTGTCCCATTCGAGAAATATTTTGGAACAATAAAATATATATATTTCAAAAGTGAGGATTGAAAATTTGGTTTTGTGGTTTGAGTGTTATCCATGCAGATCTTTGAAGTCTCGTGAATGTGTCAGTGTTTCATATCCATACATCCATTAACAAAATGGGAATTTTATGAGTACATATTCATTATTTCATATCCACACATCAATCAAAATGGGATTTTTATGACTACATATTCATTATTTCATATCCACACATCAATCAAAATGGGATTTTTATGAGTACATATTCATTAATACAATGGGTTTGATAGCTTTTTCCTTACAGTTGTTTTTTTTCACTTTGTATTAAAATTAACTTTGACTTAATGTACAGTCATTTATACAAATAGCAAAGCAAAAAACAGACCATAAATTGGGTTTGAAAATAAAAAAGAAACAAAGTTGTGTTCTAGACATATATGCTGATAAAAGTTTTGTAAATGTTGCAAGTATGGCTATTAGTGTAAAGTTTAACTAAATAAATTACTAAAAAACTAGTTTTACAATAGATGATAAAAGTTTTGTAAATGTTGTATGGTAACTAGTTGTGTCAAGAGGCTCTGTACAGCTAAGTACGAGGGAGATCTTGTAACATGTGTCGAGTGTTTGTAAAGTTTGTCGAGTAATAAAATAATACAAAGTAAACAAAAAAGAATAATACAAAGTAAAAAATAATAAATAATATGTCGGCCATAAACAAAAAATAATAATACAAAGTAAAAAGTAAATATAAGAATTAAACTAGAGACTTTAGAGCTTAGGATTAGTTGGTAAATATTATGCCCACCATATACAAAAAAAATAATACAAAGTAAAAAGTAAATATGATACTTAAACTAGAGACTTTACTTTTTACTTTTAATACAAAGTAAAAAATAAATATGAGACTTTACAAGAGTAACAAAATAATACAAAGTAAACAAAAAACAATACAAAGTAAAAAATAATAAATATTATGTGTGCCATAAACAAAAAAGAATAATACAAAGTAAAAAGTAAATATGAGACTTAAACTAGAGACTTTAGAGCTTAGGATTAGGTGGCTCAGGTATTGCACTCAAGGAGCTATTCAAGGAGAGGTTTGCACCTCGGCAGATTTGATCCCTCTCGGGGCTTCATAGAGCCTAGGATTTGGATCTAGGCTAGTATAAAGTTTAATGAAGTTAATTGCTAAAAAACTAGTTTTACAATACATAATATAAACTCAGAGAAATTTTTAAAAACAACCATGCTCGAAGGCATCTTTGTTGTTAGTTGTTGCTACAGAGTTACCCAAGGTGAGTTGCTGCTCGGGTTGACATTGAGGTTGCTTCACGATGCATTCCTCCTTCATAACTACCATTGGTTGTGAGGTCAATGAAGACTTCTACGCGTATTGATTTTTGTTGATGGTTAGAGGAGGGGTTCGTTCCTCTTCCAAATGGTGAACTTGCCTTTTCAACTTTTATGTCTTCCTCATGTTCCTTTGTCCTCCCACGAAGGCAGTGGACTTCACCTTCCAACATGGACACCCTAGATTTTTGTTGCCCCATATGCTCTTTAAACATTTTCTCTGTGTCCTCCACATTTCCGGGAAGATGTCATTTCCATGCTTCAAGGATTGAAATGAGACCACTAGCTGCTTCTTGAGATTCATCACACCTTCACTTGCAACAACAGACAACTTTTTTTAGGTGGTATGGCGAAGAATTCATGACGGAGTTGGGTCTAAACCCCACGTCTTAGAAACTGGTGTGATGAAGTAACCAGGTTAGAGGAGGCCAATACTGGCTTTGAGCAAGAGGAGGCAAAGGGACCATTTCCAAAAACACCGAGTGAAGCACAAGGCAAGTCTAAACATACAAGAATAAGGTTAAGAGAGGAGGTATGAGAGACGAGATCAGCGATAATGGAGGGAGGAGGAGGATAACGACCAAGGCTACGATGGAAAATGAGGATAGCATGATGCCATTCAATCACACTCACAAAATGGAGGTTGTGAGGACATCCCAGAAGGAGCATCATCGCAATCAAAGGCCAAATATCATCGCACACAGGAGAGAGCTAGGAAGAGACGTTATATTTAATGCAGGAGGATAGAGTATTATAACCAAGGGTGCGACGAGTGCATGTGGAAGTATTAAGCCATGCGTCTTCACACGTCACAACGAGATCGTCAAGGGGGAAACGTTCAACCTTGGAGGGCCCATGCAAGTTGGTGGTCCAAGAGGGTGGCTAAAGAGGTTTCCAGGGGAGTTAATTAAGGTCATGTCATGAGTAGCAATCATGAGAATGCTGATGTGGATGGGGGAGATGTCGAAGGGACTAGATGAGCGAATCGATCATGTATAAATGTTATAATTTTATCCCTTCCAAGATGCATGATGGCAAGTCGAAGGGTGCAAGCAAGATTGGCTTATTTGTCAGCCTAAGTGTTTATTTGTCGTAGAACATGATAACATTGCAAGTCCTCAAAATATCCTGCCGAAGAAGATACCCTCATAAGGATGGGTTCTGGAGTGATATCCTTTGGTTGGGAATTTATACTTAGGTGTTGTATTATTATGTGAGAGTATCCTACAACTCTTAGCTTGCCAACTCCTTTCTCATTGGCTATACAGAGACCCTTCTAGAGAGCCAGTGCTTTAGGATGATTATTTATCGTTATGCCTAATCCCCATGTGAAAGTTGTTTCAATGATTTCTTTGAGGACAAAAAAAAACCACTCCTTCCATCCTCCTTTTAATCCTTATTATTATTATTATTATTTTGGTTTTGATAAATTTTTAATATTTTATTACATTAATTTTTAAATGAAAATCCTTCAAGAAAGTTGTACTCAATAGATATTAATAACCACTACCAGACAATATCCACTTTCAATACCCGTCTTTGACTTATTTATTTGTGAGAAAATAAAAAATTACATACTCAATAAATCACTTTCTCACTAAAAGGAATTATACTCCATAATGATAATTTTCTCGGAAATCATGTGCAACATATTACAAACAGGTGAATAGAATGGCACATAAGTAAGTAAAATTAATACATGTGTTGAGATTTTAATAGAAACAAGAGCCACAAGGTGGCAAAGTCCCCGCGTCTTGCTAAACAAGCTACAGACTTTGCAATTTTGAATTTCTAGAGCCCTAGAAAATGCCCTTTCTCCAAGGGTTCTATTGCAATCCCAGGATTTTGGAATTTAGAAACTCTGGCATACATTTTTGCCATGGGAAGCGTAAAAGTCGGTTGAGAATATATGCTTCTATTGCCACAGATGTTGTAGAGAGTGCTTCTTTGGCAAATGGGGTAGTTGTAGAGTTAGTGTTTGATGGAAGTAATAGAGGTGTTATGGAAATTGAAGGAAAATATTTCATGATAGATAGTTTTAGTATGTGTTAAAATTTTAAACATAGTTGCGACATGAAGTTACAAGATAACTGGATTAGGAATTTTAGTTTAGGGCACAAGAAGCCAAATCATATACGACAAAGATTCAATCATGAAAATTCCTAGTTAGAGCTCCGTAGAAATTTGTTCAATTGATCAAGGAGATATTTGGCCTCTTATTGAGCATATGAAATTGTTTGATCCAAAGTATTTGAGGGAAAACCAAACACTCAGATACACATCACAATCAGTAAGACCCCTATACATTAATTTGGTTTCTATAAAATAGAAATTTAGTTAGAATTTGAAAGAAAGATCCTTATAGTAGAAAGAAAACATAGAGGTGCAAAAAGTGCATAAAAAACATAGAGGTTAAACTCAAACATCAATTTGTGTAGAATTAAGTTATTAGCTTTCTGAAGGCGGAGATAGAGGACCATGTATGCTAAAATGATATAATCAACTTTACCATTTATCATGATCACTGGATTCATCTCAATGATTATTGACATCTATGCATTGACCGAGTTATCTAATTATTGCCACATGACAAAGTATGGTGCAAGTTATCTAAACGAAAAGAAAATAAACACCTCAAAACGTTTACATCTCTTCCCGAACCATCGTCGCAATGACTCATATCTAGAAAACAACACAATGGACACCATCAGTTAAGATTTGAAGTCTAGTTCTACAGTACTACATGGATTTGAGAGATTTCATCCCTCCTAGTTCTACAGTACATCACGCTAGTGCTGTAACGTCATCACGTCGCCACCCTTTGGGCTACAGAACCTGAGAAGAACGTCACCTGCATGGAGCGAATAGAATTGGAAATAAATCATTTAATTACAAATTTTGTTTAATAAAAAAACTCCAGCATAATGGTTTAACATTAGCATATAAAAAATTGGATGGAGTACGGATCAAATAATCGCCAAAGTCAATCGCTATATCCCTACCACGCAGGGACTAATAAAGAACACAATTATAAAAGAAAATTTCAGAAGTTGGTACTATACATAAGAAATGATTGGATATATTTAGAGGAAAAAGACATCTACATGAACAATGTTTACATTTTAGAAACCAAATAATTGTCGAACTAAGTTTGGTCTTAAACCAGTGTTTCCAACCAACTGTTTAATCTTTATACGAAATCTTTTTTATATGTTAAAAACCAACAAATACACAGCCATCCGACCAATTCAATTATATTATAATAATAGTTTATAAAATTAAATATTTGTTATATTATATAACTACACAAGTATTTATATTATCTTGAATATGTAACTAGTTGAACTTGGATATGTAACTAGTCGAAGGCCCTCGTCAGAGTGCCAGAGGGGTCATCCTTGATCTTATAGAAAATGAAGAGGTTGATTTTTTTCATGGGGATTAGAAAGAATGATCAACAATCAAGTAGAAATTTATGCCCTTTACATTAGTATCGCTCTCGCAATTGCTAGAAACATCAAGTTTGTGCTTATTTTTGGAGACTCGACTCTGATCATATGCCTTTTGAGAAATCATCATCAAGAAAATAACATGGTGCTCAAAAGAATGAAGCTTCAAATTTTGAGTATGCTAAACACCCTATACTTGTTCCAACTACTTCATGTATGACACTATAATCAATACGCAGATGCTAAGAGAAATTTTAGCAGCAAGCCTTTCAAAGGGGCATTTTTTGGAAAATTGCGGTGACCCTAAGGTCTTATTAATTCCATGATGAAGCATTTATCATTTATCCAAGGCATAACAATCTCATCCTTGCTACATGGTATTCTAACTCAAGGCACCGACATGTGTGATATGATAGGGCACAATGGAGGTGTGGGACCGTTTAAATGCCCCCTGTGTAAGATTTCATCCTCGGCCTTGTATATAAGCTAGGGAGTAATGGTTTTTAATTGTGGTTACTAATAGACCATGGTTTGAAGGCAGTGGCAATCATTTGCAACTTCCTTTTGTCCGTGGTATGGAATTATGGTCTAATGGTGTTGTGGAGGCTAGGATTGTTGTGCACGATCATCGCCTTTGTGGAAGAGCCCTCGATCTAGAAATTATTGGTAAGCCTCCTCCTCGGGAATATCTATGGATAAAATATAATTTCAATTTATTCTATGAAGTCACTATTGAGTGTATGGTCATGTGGCTTGGATTCGATATTTGGATTCATTACAAGTATGTTCTTAAATTGGGGAAATTCCAGTCTATAGAGGAATCCCAATTCTGTCTTGGTTCTACCTCCAACAATCCTATAGCTAATTTTCCATGTTTAATTGGTGATGCCTAGGATTTTGAGATGCCTCATGACAACAATCAAGAAATTAAGAAAAATATCAAACAAGTGACTTGTCAACTAGAAGGTATGAAGCAAATAATTGATTTTTTTAGTATACACATGGAGAAGTAAGAAAGTAAACAGGATGTCATGGAAAATAAATTGCAAGAGTTGAAGTTAAATTATGACAAGTTAGCCTTAGATTATGAGAGGCATTACAATATCATTTTAGGTTTCGCCAAAGGGTCGCAAGCTGTGACAAGTTTCCTTTCTATTTTGTTGCTTCTATGAAGGAGAATCCAATTGTTGAAGCCACTATACAACAAACAGTCTTGGCCCTCAAAGAATAGGAAGAGAAAGCACAAGCAAAGGAGGATCAGTTAATGGAAGAAGCTCTCAATGGCAACAACTTTGGTTCATAAATCTAGTTAATGTAGTTTATATGTATTTTGATTTTAGGCCTATGTATTTGGTAGCGTAGCACTAGACATGATAAGCATAGATTAGTCTCTATTAGAAAGTTGAAATTGCATAATCGAACATTTTTTTATGAATAGAACAATAAATAAAATTTGTATAAGTTTTAAAATATTTGTTTTTTCTAATAACCTTTTTATAAATACAAATCTATTTGTTTTCATGAAAATAAATTTGTTTTCTGTAATTAGTTGGAAACATTAAATAACCATACCATGATGATGATGATGATGATTAACTTCCATTGCGACCAACTTTGGTTTACCGGAGCTTAAGAAGGGCATTATTTGGTTTGCTTTAAAATTTTATTCCTATGCTCAAAAAGCTTGGTGAGAAGCCTTCCTAGCTCACTATAGTTTTGGAAACTTAGGAGGCTAGAAAGGTTTGTGTTGTAGCAAATACTATGAAACTCAAATCTAACGTGGGTGTAAGCGGGGCACTCTACGAGAAAGTGGTTTTCATCCTCAATGCTCATAGATTAAAAAAGATGGCAAACCGTTTCTGCCCATAGTGTTTTAGGAATAGACCAACGCCCTGTTTTTCTATGGAGCTCATGAGAGTTTGTTCTTATCTTGCCTATATTAATTTTCTTCTTTGAACTAGTTAATACCGAGTCAATTGTGTAGTGCTCCCCCCAAAGTGTTATGTCTATGCTATAGCCGGACATGTCCCTCAAGCTGACTGTTTGGCAGATGGTTTCAGAGCCATCCCTTTTGCAGGGGAAACGGAAAAGACAATCCCAATAAGGTCATGCATGGAATTGAGAGGTGTAGTTTGCATGTCATGGATAGACTTAAAGTGGAAGCAATAAAAAGGGATCAAGGGCTATTCCTCCAAGCATGCTTGGATTTTTGAGGAGGGGTTGAGGAAAATCTCAAAATCGCTTTTCAAGTATCTATAGAAACATCACGACAACTTGGGGAGTGTGTCTCAGCACAGCCCTCCCACGACCTCGGGTATTATAGAAACATAGCCGACACTATGAATATCATATATTGCTAACATTTGCTTAACTTTTACTTATAATATTCATTTATTCTCGTGTACCTTGGTTTATCGTCAAAGCCACTTTTACTTCTTACTTTAACATGTACATCTCTCCTACCCATGAAACACTCCTTAGCACAGTGCTCCATAACAATGCAAATTTCAATTTAACTATTGTTAAGTCAATAATAATTAACATAGTTTGAAAACAATAATTTAGGGGTAAGTTAGGTTTACCTTTCACTTGTACTAACATATAATCTATATCATCATTATAATACCCGCAAATTTATACACACTTACCATTAACGTTTTTATTATTATTATTATTTATTATTTTCTTTTCACTTTCTACTTACTTAACCATACGTAACAGTCACTCATTGTTATGTTGTTTAATTGATCATATTCTATTATATTGTATAGGAATAGAATATAATCAATTAAACCTTCTTTATTTTCCATTAATATATAAAGAAGGTTAAATATTTTCCATTTTTTGGTTTTTTTTTCAAGTTTTTCATTATTAGAATCTAATTACATATTTTTTTTTTGTCGAAATTGAATTCTTAAATGGATGAAATCATTTTTTTTAAATGCAAAAATAGATTCAATATTGTATATTCCTATTGCAACTAGATTATGCAATATTAATATTTGATATCTACAATTTCATCAATCCAAAATGAGTGCTAAGACAAAAATACCAATTTCCTCTCTCGTTATTTTGAATGGATGGAAAATGGTCATTTCCTAACATGTTTAAACTAGTGCAATTTTATTCCTATTATTATCTGGATTAGTTCATCTTATCATAATGAAGTTAACACATTTAATTTAGCATTACAAAGAGTTATTAACATTATTTAATTTGTTCATATTCTATTTAAAATACAAAAGTGGGGAATATCTATTTTGCCAAAGTCATCTAGAATTTGCCCCTGATCCAATTGCCATTTTAGGGGATATCTATTTTTCCAAAGTCATTTAGAATTTGCACTTGATCAAATTGTCATTCTATGCATTGGCATGCATTAAAAAGCACCATTAACAAATATGTCATTACTATGTAAAGTACCATTAAAATCTTGCATTTTTAATTTAATAGAATGTAAATTAAGTAGGTATGAAACCCCCTTGCTCGTGGGAGAAGGTCCCCCTCCACGCAATGATTTAACTATTAAAGTTTATCTAGGTGTACATACCCTACCCTCCTCGGATTTGAACCCATGACTTCTTAAGAAGAAATACATGTTCTTAAATGTTAGGCTCACTTAGGTTGTACTACCACCAATGTGTCAAAACACTACCAACAAAAGACCAACATATTACCAAATAGATCTTAAAAAATATAATATTAAACAACTCACTTTATAAAATGTCAATGCTTCAGTGGAGATTTGGCTCTCGGTGGATAATAAGTGGCCCGATCTTCCAGTTTTTATAAGTTGGTAAGTTTGGAAACACATGAACGTTGTGCTCTTCGAGAGCAAAAATAGGAATATCCAGAGAGTGAGTATTGCAGCTTGTGGTTCATATCAGGAAATCCATAGGGAAAAAAGGCTTTAAAAAGTTAAAAATATTTATCCGTCATATTTTGATATGCTAATGCCAAGTGGGCATTTCATTGGGGCTTCTCGGGATGGTGGAGTAGTTTCTAGGGCTGGGAAGGTGTTCACATTAAACAAAACTCACTCCGTTAAGTTGTGGATGGGATGTGGTAGGGGCACCAATACTAGAAGTGAGATGTTAGCCTTCAGTGGTTTATTATTTTTTACCCAATAGAGAAATATTACAACTCTGCAGATTGTGGGAGATTCAAACTTAATTTTAGATTGGGCACAAAATAAATGCAGTTTGTAGGTGCTCCTCCTGGACTGGTGACAACTTAGGATTCAGAGAATTCAAGCATCCTTTTAATCCCTGCAGTATCATCATGTTTTCAGGGAATATAACACTAAAGCAGACCTCTTGTCCAAAAACGCTTCAGCTTCTCCGAAAGGAATCATCTTTTTTGAAGAATGGTGTGACTCTATTTTGGTTTCACAATGATCCCTTACTTCGTTTTGATCAATATGTTTATTGGGAGTGTTTACTTCTTCGATCAACACACTCTCTCCCTATGTCAGAGTGGCGCAACCCGGTCAGCTTTTGTGACATTTGACAATATCTTTTAGACTCCTACTCCTCTGTAGATATATTGTCTAGTATGGAAAACCTGGAACTGTTTGTTATAAGTCCTCTCTTTTGGAAGAAAGTCATCCTTATGCATATTAACAATGCTATTAGACTGTTTTTAAGTGAACACATTGTCCAAATCGAAAAATTAGAAATTTCATGTTGAAAAGTCTTTTTTAGAAGATCTATGTTTTTTGTAAATTGATATATTGATAAAATCAAAATTCTGAAAAAATATTATAAATACTTTGATTCGATAATGATTTTTTTTTTTTTTTTATGAAAAAAAAATGCTAATGCTTCAATAATAAAAAGCAACACCTATTAAAAATCAAGGAAGAAGGAATGCCATAGATAGGCGTTATGCCAAGACTTAGGAATAAAATTAAAGAGGGTAATAAAATGAAATTGGGCAATGCAAGCTTTTCGTTAATCCTACCACCCTTAGTTTTTTCCCTAATGATGAAATATTTATGAAGTTAAGTCAAATGCATGATTTTGTTGTTCATCCACATAAGTAGCAAGATATCTACTTCATATTTACATACTTTTGGTTTAATGATGAAATATTTATGAAGTTGAGTTAAATGCATGATTTTGTTGATCATCCACATAAGTAGCAAGATATCTACTTCATATTTACGTACTTTTGGTAGATGCTATTTATGGATCATAGTTACACACTTTCGATTTCTCTTTACCTTTTCCCATTGCATTCAATTTATGTATCAAAGTGACACATTTTCGGTTTCAATTTTGACTTTTTTCCTTTGATTATTTTCCTCCTCAAAAAACCCCATTGTATTAATTTAAATACAATACTTTACAATCATTTCTTTCTAAGTATTTTTGCATAGAGAAATATCCAAAGCTACGGTAAAGTAGTTATCCAGACACATTGCTATACATCCAAGTATTTAAAAGATGATTGTTAAAATGATCAGTCATACTTCAGAAAGTATATAGAAAAAACTAAGCTCTATGTCTTAGAACAATAAGTATACAAAATTGGTTTCAAAACCAGATATACATCAGTGAAAATACACCCAAAAAAAGTTTCCCTCTAATGACCACAAAGCAATCGCATTTAAGGGACTTGTCATTGGAGTATGAGAAGCTAAACCAAGAATGGTCCCGGGTTAATCTCCACCAAAGTGTCGTTTGCATGCTCCCACTGATGCCACGTCTGTTTTGTTTCATTTAGCCCCAATTTTGATAGATAGTCTACCAAGGCGTTCCTTTCTCTATTGATGTGATAAAAACAGATTTCCTGAAAACCCTCACAAAGTCTGAGCAACTCCTCATAGATAGCAACACGCTGAATAATGTTTGGGGGATTCCTCTATCTTAAAATATCCACAACCAACTAAGAATCACCAAACAATTGAAGCTTTCTGATGTCATTATTGAGAGCAGTCTGTAGGAGAAGTTTCAAAGCCATAAATTCTGTTGAAATGTTTGTACATGGACCTAGACCTGCAACAAATTAATAATAAAGGGACTCATATCTATAAACCACTCCTCCAGTGCCTCCTTTGTTGGGGTTCTTTTGGGTCGCCCCATCAAAGAAAGCCCAATATTTAGTCATGTCAATAAATTCCACCTAAACATGTCTAATCATGTTGGACCCTTTGATTGAGGAAAGAGCCCAATAATAGATAAGCATTTGTTACTTGTAATTTCTAGAGCAAAAAAAGAATCATTGAAGATGGCTCGATTTATAGCAATCCAAACAAACCATAAACTGATAGCAAGTAGGGCTATAAATTACTATAGGATTTATTATTTATCCAAAGTTATAAAGCCTCCGAGATGAACAAACCATACCATCTAAAACTTATCCCCTTAACCCGAGAGAGATGATCCCATAGTTTGATAGAATAAGGGCAATGAATAAACAAATGCTCAATCATTTCTTCATGGGACTGGAAAAGAGGGCACCTACTGGGGCCTGTCCAATATCGCTTGATCATAATATCCCACACCGAAACAACTTTATGAAGCACCAACCACAAGAATAGTTTCATTTTTAGCAGACATTTTAGCTTCCAGATGATATAATTCCACCACTGTGGTTGTGGATAAGCTTCTTCAGCTCTGATGGATTTGTAACCCATATGAGAAGTATATTGGCCACCTTGATCATTCTTAAACCATACTAGTTCATCCTCAAAATCCTTAAGAAAAATATGAGACATATGCAAATCTTTAATGAACCTATCCCATAGAATTTTATTATCCCTATCCAAATTCAAGATGTTCGCACTCATCCAGCTTTGACTACTACTCTTATGAACAATACCAATTCCAATTTGATTCAAAAAGTAGAACCTCATATTATTGAGGGAACGAACTAAATGATCAGGCAATATATGGAACTTTTTAGTTTTCCCATTTGATTATATTTATGGAGCTTTTTAGTTTTCCCATTTGATTAGATTTATGGAACTTTTTAGTTTTATCTTTACACAATGGGTGTAGTTTAGCTTAGTCACTAAAATTATGTATAGTTTTAATTGTTTTTTATAATATTAAATTCTCTCACATGTTTCATATTAAATTGTTTTGTACAATAAGGTTTTAATATAAATTTAACGGATTTATATACATAAATTTGGTTTGTGTCAAAATACATGGAAAAATTCAGGGTTGGCAGGTGCGGGGGGAGTTCTCTCGGACTCCGGTGGAAACAAAGTTGAAGATTATGCATGGGGGATCAGATAGAAGACCAACAATGCTGCAGAGTGGCTTGCGTTGATAAAAGGTCTTGAAGTAGCAAAAAAAAATCAAGTCAGTAATCTCGTGGTCTTTGGGGATTCACTATTGGTTATAAGGGAGGCTAGAAGGTATATAAACAACCAACGCAAGGCCACACACCATATCCACCAGCACTTCAAATTTGCAGCCACAGGATTTCACTCTATCACCTTCCTGCACATTCTAAGACACAATAACCATGTTGCTGACATAATGGAAAATGCCAGAGCAATTCTGGACTGTGGTCATGCCTTATTCAATGGCACCCTCATCCCCAATGTTTGGGTCCCCTAGCCACCCTTACCACCCCCCTCCATGGCTCGTCCCACTACCTACATCCTCACACTTCCCAACGGGGGCATTAATTCCCACTATCCACCTTGGATCTCATTCGTGTCCTTCCTCCATCTCTCCCAATGCAATTGATGGTTGCGTCTGACTACCCCCATCTGTCACGCATGCTCCAGCATTTATTCCGGGCTCTTCCCCAGGCCACCTTTGCCTTATATCTTGCAGGGTGGCGACATTTTTCCCCATCGTCCCTCAGAGTCTTCTTCTGCATTCTCCCTGTGCACTCCCTTCTCCATTTTCATGCTCTCTTTCATGGCGGGTATCTGCCACTCTCCACATTGCAAGGATTGTGCCTTGGGAAATAGCTCCAGCAGAGGCAAGAAGCGATACTTGAATGAGCTTCTGTATAACAATGGAAGCACTGGCAAGCGAGGGGGCTTAGCCTGTAATAACTCACGTCAACACGAGGAGCAGGGTAGTAGGAAGAACTGGGCTCCCCTGGAAAATGGAACCAGTGATGACAATAGGAATGTAATGCAGTGCTTCGGCAGCGGGCTCGACTATGGTAACAGAAGCAGGAAGCAGTTTAAATCCCTGGAACCTGGGCATAGTGGCCCTCATATTTTGGTATGTAATAGTACGGATGGTTATGGCAGTAAAAGTTTGAAGCAGCATATGGGCTATCAGGGGAACCTGGTTGCTATGGACTCTCCTCACCGGAATGCGAGTCCCACACTTGAAGCTAACACCCAGATACAGGACCTGGAAGCCCAGGTTCGCTGGCTTCGTGGCGAGCTGCTGGATACCAAGAAGGCAATTTCCAATCTTGCCACCTTCGTACAGATCTCCAACTCGGAAGTTAGGAACAGTGCTGGCAAGGCGAAAGATTACTACAAAAAAATAATGGGTAAGCATGACACTTTCTTCAGTTGTCTTCAAATTCTGGAAGCTAAAGTAGACTGCATAAGGGTCAACAATGGAAACACAATGGTCGATAAGGGAAGCAGCCCCTCTGTTATCCTGAACCTGGACGAAAAAAATGCAGCCACGGCCCCTATCAGTCGCCATCAGGCCAATTGACTTGGCTCCTACACCTCTAGGTACTATACTCCCATCTTTTGGTTTTCCTATGTATTCCCGAAGCTATATAATAGCACTTCTTTAGTTTTAGCTCTTGTTTTAGACCTTCCCGCTTCTTTTTGTATCTGGTATTGGCCTGTTTTTTTTAAATTCAGAGGCTGAACATTGTTATGCTTGCTACGACAATTATGGGTCCTATGGGAATAGCCTCCCGGACATATGTAATTTCCTTCTTTTTTTAATATATAAAGCTCTTACCCGTTTCTATATAAAAAAAAATACATGGAAAAATTGGATTTTGTAGAGGAGATTGTAGTTTAGCAGCGCAATGAGGGTTTATGGTCTTAGTTGTATGGAAAATTTTAGGGAAAAATTTATCCCATGGGCTAATTTTTACCTTTTTTCCAAAAACAATTCGTTAATTTCCTTTTTTTTTCTAAATTGATTAGATCAAATTCCATGGTATAACAAAATTTTACTCTAAAAATTGCCAAAATTGTCTCAAAAGTATCTAAAATCCTTAGAAATTTGATTTTTTTAATAAAAATATCGCCAAAGAATGTCCTTAAAATTTAAGAGTTAGTAAGATTCACCAAAGTTTCTACACTTTAAGAAAATTGGGGGTCCTTAAAATTTTCCATGCTTAGTTGTTGCCACTAAATAGACTGAATTGTGACTTGAACAATGTCAAGTAGGGCATCTTTTGACCCTAAGGATCTATTGCCACAACCAGTGTGACATTTAATTGGTCAAGTCAAGAATTTTCCTTCCTTAAGGATTTGTGTGAGGATAGTGTTTGTGGATTCATCCAAAAATTGCCCATAAAGCCCTTGGTTGTGCTTTATGCATTGCAACCAAATTTATAGTGTCATCCATCTACCCTGGCTCAAATAAAAGTAAGTGACCACTAATATGTTGGCGATAACACTTTGGTTGCAAGTTTCCAACCTTAATAAAGCACCTTAGGTTGTCTAACTCTTTGTCCAAATTTGTCAAACACACTTATAATATCCCAAGTTGAACATTCAACTTGCAAGCCTGGAGAGAAAGGATCTTATATATTTGGAACAAAAATAATTGACAAGTTTATGGGGACTTAGCCTTGTACAAAAGCTCTAAACCTTGGATTCAAAATCAATGGGTCCCTCACATGCAATATGACATCCAAATCCACTATTGTGTTAAGTGTTTTTAAATATATTAAATTTCCAATTCAAGATTGATAAAAACCTAATCTTCTATAGCTAGCACCAGGTTATGGGATTCATCAAGTTGTATATAAATTAATGGTTTCTAAATTTTAACCTTAAAGAAGAGACATCATATGTAATCCAAATGTGGGTAAGGTTGCCCCATCTTCCCCTCAACCTATGGGACACAGAAACTCTTGAGATAATAGAAAACCAAATTGGGAAGTATGCAGACAAATAAGAACCAAAGGTATTATTGTTCTAATGCACTGGTATTTGCATAGAAGCATATAACATATGCATTTGGATAATTAGTCCTTTATGCAACGATCACATAATGAGAGACATCCATTCAAATGTAATGGTTACATAAATATGAGCATTTTTGTGAAAACTATCTAAAGCATCCTCTCCCTGTAGCCCCAAAACTAGAGCAAGGGTTTCAAAGTGTCTTAAAACTCTCAAACCAAAGGAAAAGATAAGCCACTTCCCATGTTGGAAATGAGGCAAAAGTATATCCAAATAAAAACAACATCACAACTCTCAAGAATTTTCAGAGGAGAAAGTGCCCATTCTAATCCCAAAGAGTAGCCATAAGTCTCAACAAAAGCAAGAATCCCAAGTCCCCCCAAGAAGAACGTCAAATTCAAAACCAACTAAAAAGGTGAATTTGGGCATTTCTAGAGTGTGAAAGGAAGCATTGATCTTGGAAATAACTAAGGAGGAAAGCCAACCTGAATGACTATCCCCTAAAACCATTCGAGAGCCCAACCTAGCCTCAAATGTTCCTGGAAAGACCTTGTAGCAAAGCAACCCATAGAATATAGAGTTGATAAAAGCTTTTGCAAAGCATACATCATAAAGATGTACTAAAATAGTGCACTATAAACATAAATCACTTAGACTATTCCTCGATGTGGCTAATAAAAGTACTCCACTCTTAAAATGCTAGATAATGTTTTCATTTATTTAAAATTATATAATAATTAGATAATGTTTTCATTTATTTAAAATTATATAATAATTTGATAGAATCTATTCATGCCAATTCAACAAAGAAGAAATTACTTTGAAACAAAGAAATATAACCATTTAAACCTTCCCTCCCCTACATAAAAACCATGATTATTAAATTAAAAGCAATACTCAAAACCTTCTTATATTCTCTTTCGACACAACAAACGCCATCGAGTTTAAAAGTAAATAAATTATTTCTATCTAAATTCAATTTATAAAATGCTAACACTTCAATAATAAGGGAAATAGCTCAAAGTAGTCAGTTAATTATAAACTTAGGTTTATAATTGAGATATAATATATGTTTATTGAAAAGGAAAATATTTATGATATGTTTATTTGTTATTAAAAAAATTTGTAAAAAGAATTAATAAAAGTTAATTTATATCCTTAGTTTTAAAGGAATTAGTCATTTAACATGTACAAGATAGGTTGTATTTTTTTTATTAAAAATATATTTCATATCTAATATATAATTTGTTAGTTTATAAGCTTCATATATATTATATAATTTATTTGCCTATTATTTTTTTAATATATATATATGTGTGTGTGTGTGTGTGATATTATTTTTGTATAGTGTGCAATTATATCTCATTTGTTCATGAAAAATGAAACAAATATTGCTTTTTGAATTGTTAATTGGATTGATAAATTAAAAAACCACTATATCACAAAAAAAGAATATTGTTAATTGTTTTAAGAACCCATCAATAATGTCTCACACAAAAAAATATTGTATATTAGTTTGAAACCCCAAAAGAATGAATAATACAATGTAAAATTAATGGAAAGTATTTAAATTTTAGCAGAGTTTATGCCCAAAACATTGAAAAAAATGGATGGCTTTGGATATCTATTATAATATTAGAATGTTAACCATAAACACCTTCCAACTCAAAAACATTTAATATTGTACGGGTAAGCCATGAGATCTTATATTTAATGTTGACTGTTAGCAACATATAGACCGTGCCATCCTAGCGGTCATGGTGATCAATCAATATGGAATGTAATTTGATCATAGCTTTTGTTTAAAAAATTATCTCGCCATTAAAACATGGTTAAAATATTGAAAACTAATTTGATCATAGTTTTTGTTTAAAAAATTATTTCGTCATTAAAATATTGAAAAATAATTTGAGTAGAAAGTTTATTAACCATAATATATTGAAAAACAATGATATGTTTTTTTTTGCGCAAAAAAATATTGAAAAATAATTTGATAAAAAAAAACATTAAGAACTTGCATACACAAAAAAATGAAACTAAAAGTGTTGTATGACATCTCAATTATGATTTTATAGAGAAGAAATAAGTTATTAAGAAAATATTGAGATCTATCACTTGGTAATATTTTAGTGAAATATTAAAACTTGGATTTCGTACAAATCTCGAGGTCAACCAAAAGTGTTGTACGAATGCTGAATTTCAATTTTATACAAAAGTAAAAAGTGTGTAAAATATTGAGATCCACCTTGTAAAATTTAAACCAAATCTAATAAATTGGCTTTTGCACAAATTAGGTCGAATAAAAGTGTTGTACAAAGGCCTAATTATGATTTTAAATGGAAGGAAAAGGTGCTTAAAATGTAAAAATCGATCTATTACACAGTCAAATTTATAAAAAAAAAAAATTAGCATTAAAATAATGTAAAATATTAAGGTTAAAGATTTTATAGTCTTTTATAATTATTATGTGTATTATTAGTTGATAATGTATATACCATCCACAATTAATGTGTACTACTAATTGTTACTTTGGTATTTGTAAAATAATTATTATATGTACTATTTATGACTATGTGTCAATTTGAGAAAAAATTTAAATAAAATATTTTTTTTAAACTAATTGTCACCTCAGGGTATTTTGTCAAATCAAACCTTACAACCAATAATAAAATAGTATTTTCTAATTTCAAAAATTAAAAAGCATTTTATTATTTTTAAAAAATTAATAATTAATAATTTTTTTTACATAACATTTTAAAACAACTATTAAATTGATAAAATTAATAAAAAGTTAATTTAGCTTTGACAATGAACCCATTGCTATAATCCCTGCCTTGGCAGGGACTAATAAAATCAATACCCTTTTAAATTCAAAGAAAGAATCAATGTTCTAGAGAGGCTTATGCACTTGAAAATTGAGATGTAGGACTACAAAGGAAGAAGATAGTAAAAATGAAGTTGAGATACCCAAGTTTTTTTGGTAAGTAAGTTTATTATTTATAGTTTTTGCTATTTAATGAAATAAAGAAATATACAATTTACTATATACTTATTTATATAAATAATAATAATAATAATAATTTAATTTTAAAGTAATAATTACTAAGATATTAAATTGATATATAAAACTTTTTGTTTGTGAAACAATAATTTATTTTCATAAAATTTAATTGAATGTTAAGAGTTTATAAAAATATACACACTGTATTTATAAATTTTAACTTATAATTTTTTTTTCTAAGAAAACACATTTCTTAATCATTAAACAAATTAAAAAAAAACTAAGAAATATTTACATACTTTGTGTTTGGATCTTTACCTATTGGACTCTAAATGAGAAAGTAGAAATAAAAGTTTGCATTACATTTTTTTCTACTTATTTTTTAAATTTCTTTATTGCATTTTATTTATGGATGATAGGGGTGGAGTGGGGCAAGAGAACAATGATGGGGTGGAAATGGGTGGGCATTTCAGATGTATACCTTCATCTTCAACCTCCACCTTAAAGTGTACACCCTCTTCTTCAATAGTTACTTATTTTATTTTATCTTAGATTATTGAACTCTAATATTTATTAGTTTTATTTATAAATTATAATTCTATATTTTTAATTTGATTGTTTACCTTTTTTTGGAAATTAAAACTTTATAATTGTATTTGATAAATTTATATTTAAATATATATATATATATAGATATATAATTAAATTTAAAATAAATTTATATTAATTTTCTTTATAATTATATATTAATTCTTAAAACTTTATTAAAAAACCTAAAAAAAATTGATATTCCTTTTTAGTACTAATTTTAATTTTTTATTTTGTTAAAACACCTCATTACTTTTAATATAATTAATAAAAACACTATATAATAATAATTTAAAACTTATACGTAAATGCCAATCCTTTATTATACCTGTCGTGTCACGGCAGTGTATATATTGTAATCGATCTTTCGTCAGCCACTGTTAGTTGGTGGTTTGACTACAATTTTTTTCTAAATTTCCGTAAGTCTTACATTAGAGATCCATTTTTCTTATTTTTTGCAATTATTTTAATTTGTTTCTCTTGCATGCCATTGGCTGATCACTTGGGGGTCTTATTGCCCAGGCGACGGCGGAGGACTTCTCAGCATTAAATAGATATTTAATACGTACCCACTTGTTCCCTAGCCAAGTCATCTCATTGTCGCCCACATTGAATAATATATTTCCAGCATTGAATGAGAAAACAAACCGCCAAACCAAACCGCCTTCCTGAACTACCTTTTTGCACTAGATGACAAACCAAACCGCCTTCCTACACCTAACCTCCTGCCTTCTTGCACCGCCTGAGTTTTAAGTTTCATTTACAAACCATTACCCCCTGCCTTCTTGCACCGCCTGAGTTTTAAGTTTCATTTACAAACCATTACCGCCTGCATTCTTGCACCGACTGGTTGCTCTTACATAGTTTTAAATTTCATTTACAAACCATTACATGGCATGGCCATTGCAAACCTTAACTGAAATGGTTGCAAAATAGTCTCGAAATGAAGTTCAAGGTGTGCTTATGCTCAATTTGTTGCTAGATGTTGATGATGCTCAATTCCATTCCCATGGAAAAGCTTGGCACTGTCGGCTACCCGTGCTTCTGCTTGCTTGGAAGTTGATATGAGATTGGCAATGTTGAACAAAAATATCCACTGAGAGTAGCCAATTTCAACAATTCATGAATAATAATAGAACATAACAGAGCAATGGATTCCATTCTTGCAAAAGCATGGCAGAAGAAAAATATTAAAACCATATCATGGCATAAGCATACAGGCGATAGAAACTAACCTTCGGTGTACATGAGTGATTTGTCTAAGTGCCTCGCATAAGCCCAACGATGTTGTCAATTGAGAGCCGAAAGAAAGAAGTATCATTTGTCATTGGTGAATCTGGCTTTGGGTCTCGATATAGGTATGGATATTAACCTGGAAGGTAGTCTTTTTAGCTGCCTTTGCTTTTAGTAGTAGTAGGTTGTAATAAAAATTGGATCAATTGCTAAATTTGGTTAAAATTCAATTCATTGAGCATGAATTCGGTTACATTTACAAAGGTACGCTATAGTTACTAACGTTGTCCTTTCAGCCCTATTTTTCTGTGGGAATATTTGAATTCATTCCTTTGCAAAAAAATTATGTTGCTCGAATACTCCTAGACCCTTTGAAATAGGAGAAAACAAAATGTCTAGTTACGTCTCAAGAAAATGCCAAGAAATAAAATTCAAATCACTCAGAATTTTTGGAATATGGAAAGCCCAGAAAAATGGAAGGGAAGGAAGAGCTTGAATTCAAGAAAAATGAGTCGTTCGAGGAAAAATGTTGATTTATTTTGTTTTACTTAGGCTATGTAAAGGCTGCTTCTATATCTGTATGTGGTTTTTCGCCAATTTGGATCCACTTTTAACAAAATAATGAAGGTGGGAGAATAAACGTCTTCTGATTTTTACTACTTTACTAATTGACTTTAGTTAAGATTGATCTCTAAAAGAACAATCATAGATTGAAATTCATTTCCGCTTATAGGCACGAAATTACTTGTATTTTCCAAACAAAACTATATTAGACTGCTCCGGCTACCATGGATGTGATCCTAACACTGGTCAGAATCGTAGGAAACTATAGTGTACAGTGTATTTAGTATATTACGGTGACAAGTTTTAGTATGTGGTTGATTTGTTCATGCTTGCAGGGTCCAATGACCACAAGGATTAATGAGAAATAACAGCTATCTAAAGAAATATTTCGCCAATGTCGATCACATATAGTTGTATGTGTAATGTTTTGGTTATGCTATATTATCTAGACTACCACAAACTTATGACTTAGAACAACCAGGGAGACACTCATTTTTTATTTCATTTTTCAATAAAAAACACATGGATGCATTGAAAGCATATGAATTGGTTGTTTTGCTTGACAAACTCCATCACTTCTCCATGCTTTTTCTGATTTCAGTTAACTAAAAACTTAAACTTTTGCATTAAAGGCTACGCGGCGGGTATCTGCTACCATGTAGCCTTGTTTTTAAAGTTTCACATTCATTGTACATAATGTGTGTGGTTTTATAAACTTCTCTATAAAAAAAAATTTAAAGAATATTTTTAACAAGTACTTATATTTAATATCATCATTCACGGTATTAGATTAAGGCAATGGGATTGGCAAAGAAAGATGAGAAATATGGAATCTTATCGAGTTTAAAACATAATTAACATGAAAGGTTAAGATATATGAAATCTTATCCAGTTTAAAATATAATTAACTTGAAAGGTTTAACTTTTTCAATTATAAGTTTTAATTGACATAATCCTCTTATGAAACATGAGGAAATTACAAGGTTAGCGCCCATATATTCATTTTATTATTAAAATTATAATCAAAATAGAGAGATATATCTATCCTAATACATGCCCTAACAAAAATATCAAGAAAGATATTCACTTTATTACAATAAGCTAGGTTTAAATCCTAGATTGAAGCCTAGTAGGAAACCCTTGGATTCTTTCATTCAGTCGAAATCCTACGTCAAGATGAAGCATATATTGACAAATCCGGCGCTTGGAGATGACGTTCCCATGATTGAAGTTATCTCCCTTTTTGAATCAGCTGTGATGGGTCGTTTCGCTGGCAGGAAAATGGGTTACAAGACCCTGAAGGTGTGGATGGAAACACATTGGACCAGTGTTCTTGGCTATCCATTAGAGTTTTTCGTTCTTGCAAAGGGCTGGGTGGGAGCCATCTTCTAGAATTCAGTGAATGCTTTTGATATCTTGGTTGGTTTTTGGTCTTGGGGTTCAGTTGTTATGAAGGTCAAACATTGGTCTCAGTTTTTTTATGCCAAGCGTGAGAAAATTTACTCTAGAACCATTTGGGTACTTCTTCTTGGCTTTCCGCCACAGCTTTGGATGGAGCAAATTTTTGCTTGGCTCGGGAAGGAGTTGGGCATGTTTATTAAAGCTAATATGAGATTTATGTGTTTCGAGGTTATGACTTGTTGATGCCCTGAAAATCGTAGCATCAATTAGGAAGGGATTCTCCCCGATAAGCAAGCCCAATTAGATCGCCCACCGTTTGGTATAGGGAATCCGTCTGGTTAACGAACTGACTACCGTGTAAGATTTAAAGATTTGTTTTCTTTGCACCGGTTGCGGCATGATCCACCATTTATGTTTTTTATTTTAAAGATGATATGCAAGTGCTGTAATCTAAATGCATGAAATTAAACAAATCTGATCTAAAACTGTTTAAGCAAATTTAATCTATCCTCGCGAGGAGTAAACTGAAAGGATGAGTAATATACTGGAACTGCAACCAAGAATTTCACAGATAGTTGTTCCAATTAATAGATTCACTTACAACAGAAAATAAAGATTATCAAAGATAGCTTTGACAGAGATAAACATTTCATTACTCATTTAACACAGAAATTTTGCAAAGGAAAATGAAATCATTCAAAGAAATAATTTGAATTAGTTCAGAACGATCTCATAGTCAATGTATGAACAATGTAGAAAGAATTCGGCAAGCATTCAAAACATTTCCAAAGCAAAACGCAGTGCAGCTTTTCCCAGGCAAAATGGAGCTTTCTTCATTCATGTAGCAAAGTAATTCACCTACAAAATTTAGTTTGTCCTTTCACATACAAAAAAGTCTGTTCTCATCTCTTCTATCCCTATATTTATAGATTTTACAAAATTTGTCTCTTCCCAAAAACCTAACCCTTGGGAAACACAAAATTTTGTCTTCTAGTGCCTAAAGAGACAAAAACAATTTCCAGCTGTTTTACAAAATATTTATACAATAAAATAACTCTAGTTGTCTTTTCCAAAAATTTACAATAAAACAAATTAAATCCTAGATGGTCTTGCCGCTTCAGCCGGTCTCTTTGTTTCTGCTGAGCCATCCACTTCAGCAGGCTTGATTTCTTTAGTTCGTTCGTCCTTTCTTTAATATAGCTGGTCCATTGGTTAATTTCTCGCAGAATGGTATTTCCACGTGCATAAACCATCATTCTCAGCATTATTTCATGCTTACGCTAATCTGATTTGACACTTACTGCGCCTACTAGAGTCTCCTGAGCGATATCTTCTAGGAAGTAGGCATGGATGGCAGTCTGTCCAATGAACCGGTGAAGGTCTTCTGGAGTTAGGACCTCTATCTTCTTCAAGTATTCTGATTCTGATTCTAGGTCACCTTACAGGGCTGCTAAATGCTACTCTCTTTCAGGAAACTCATAAATAGTTTGTGGTAAAACCATGTGACATTTCTCATCCGTGTCTCGGATTTTTGAGTAGAAAGCATGGCAGTTCTTGACGGTTTTCCAGATTTCAACATGTAACTTTGCGCCACAATCCCTACCAAACTCTAGGACTCCTGCATCCAAGTCCAATTCATTACCGGTCTTAACACGTAGGTTTGTCGGGAATCTAGATTTCCCTTTCCTCCATTCAAAATGTTTATATATTTCTTCTAAGTGGTGCGTATATTTCTTCTTTAGCTTCAGCGCCTCGACTTCAATGGCTTTCATCCTCGTTATCATTCCTTTTACCTTGCAGACCTCCTCCGCGATCAGCACTAGCGATGGATGAATCTTTCTTCGTATGTCGCAGGCTTGCTCGTGGAACACGGCTAGATCCTGCTTCCTTTCATTTGCAACCTTGAGCTGCTCTAATAGCTACGCTTCTTCCCGCGTCAGCCTTTCAAGTTGAGGCTTAAAGGATTTATTTAGATGCACGTTGTTATCTTCATGCTTCTCCAATTCTTCTACGCGAGCTTCCAGGTCTTTCTTCATGCTTTCAGATATCTTCAACTGCACTTCTAGTGCACATTTTTCACCTTCGAGCTGTAGAATTTGCAAAGCTATTTCTTTATTTTCTTCCTGAAGCTCTTTGTACTTCAACCTTAACTCATTTCCTTCTAACACCTCCTTCTGCATGTTACCTTTTATTTTGAAACATAATTCCCTGTACTTCTTAGCTTCTTCCACCAGACGGTCAACATTTTCTTTACTTGCTTGAGCCGAAGCCATAGTGCATGCTGCTATGAACACAGGGTCGCTGTCGGTCCCTTTAAAAAGAGGGGTTTCTGATTCTCTGATTTCAAATCAGCTGTCTCCAATTTTCATCTTCTTCTCTGATCTTTCTACAATAACCTCCTTCCTTTTATCGAAATAAACAGAATCCAAGTTGGCCACTTGGCGCTACATTGAAGGAGTGTATGGGGTGAGTGAAAGCTCTTCAGTTGTGACAACCCCTTCATTAGCTATCCCTGACTGGTTTATTGTTGATATATCTAAGTCCATGTATTGCGGGCTAGACATGCCTAGTTCCATAGCTCTCTTAGATTCTTCTGCTTCTTCTCTTGCTTGCCTCTCTACTTGCTATGCTAGCTCTGTTGCCTCTCGCTCTACTTTCTCCCTCGTCGCCTGCAACTTTTCAGCCTCCTCCCTTTTGATTATTTTGGCCTCTTCTTGCTGCAATTTGGAAACTTCTTCTTTCTGGATCCTCTCCTCTTCATCTTTCCAAGCTTTTGCTTCTTGCACCTGCTGAGCTCTAGCAGCTTCTGCATCTTGTTGCTGTTTGACTTCTTGCTCCTTTTGGAGTCTTTCTTCTTCCTCTTGGACTCCTCTGATTGTGATGTTGCTGCCTCTTGTTCCTTTTGTATCAACCCAACAGGTCTAGGGCTAGAACTTGCTCCACTTTTAGGGAGGTAACGTTTTCCCAACTCAGTCAAGTTCCTGGCACTCCAAAAAAATTCTTCATCCTTGTCCCAAAGATGTGCGTAATCAAAAGTAGCTCTGACCGAGATGCAATGCTCAATGACTTTGCCACTAGGATCGTGCCAACTAAAAAACTTTGTGCCGAAATGAAAATCTTCTAAGTCCTAAGCAAAGGTTTCACCCTCCTTTGCTTTCTTGAGACTATATGCACCGATGGTGAAGGGCATTGGTGGGTACATACCTTTCTTCTTCCCACTGAGAATCTTGCTTACTCCACTGATGAAGAGTTGCCTGACAGCTTCTTTTTGCACTACAAAGTCCGTGACATACCGAGGAAACAAAAAGGGAGGTTTAGTTCCTCCACTCATTTTGATATAGGTGCCCTCGGGGGAGAAGTAATAGTCCCCAAATTATTCTATGATAGGCATGGAATTTTCAGACAAACAATTTGGCTCTTCTTTAAAAATGAGCTGATACAGGGGCATGATGAAATTTTCGCAAATCTATTTGTAGTGATTGGCGTATTTGTTTGCCCATGTGAGTTGATAAGCTACAAAGAGAGGGGATTCCTTTTTGTTCCAAACTCAACCCAAATCAGGAAAAGGGTGCTTGCTTAATAAGTAATCTATCAAATACGAAGACATGAAGAAATCATCTTTCTTCTGGGTCAGTCCTCCTTGGGTAGTAGTTAAGAGTGAGACCATGCTGTTTGATATTATGTCGGCCCAATTGAAGATTGTATCGGACGTGGCTACATGGACCATCATTGGCACCCAGCCAAGCTTGAAGACATTTCCATTTGGCATGTCGAAAATTCGACTCAGCATTAAGGCAATGAGTCTGTAAGGAGTCCTTAAAAGCATACTTTCATACTCACCGTTGCCCCTCTGCCTGATTTGCCTTTAAATTATTAGCATCTTCCTTGTGGATTCTAGAGGGTCCACTATTTTCTTTTCTAGCCACTCATTGTTTAGCCAAGCCCTTGCCTGGGGTAACCTGTAGGTAGCTATGATATACTCTAGTGCGAAGGACGTGAGGCTCATCCTGGTGTTATCATTAATGAATCTTGTGTCAGTTTTCACGTGAGGAATTATCCAGCCAATAACTTCTGAGCATGGGAATAGCTCGGGACGAGTTGCTGCCTTATGAAGGCCATAATTATTGATGTTCAAGTACACCATGCTTTCTTCTAAGGTTGCATCGAGGTACTTCTGATCTCTGATAAATCTATATAGCTCACCCCACTGAAATTCTGGGGCGGCTCCTGGGGCTACTCCCGTGATAGCTTTTGTATCAAAAAACATTGTCTCGAGAGAGGTATCCAATAATATTTCTACGTCTGAATCCGACTAGGCAAGTGTAGCCTTTTGTCTGGCAGATATCCTGTGCATGTCAAACCTGCAATGGCGAGGAGAGTACAAATGAGAAGTTTCCAAGTTTATGAGCAACATATTGCTAGCAAGTAACCACAACATTCAAATTCATTGCGTTTAACAGAATCTTGAGTATACACAAGTGGTGGCTTTCAATTGAAACTAATATTTCAAAGATAAAAATAATGAGGCGAAGCATTTAAACAAAGTCACCATGTAGCAACTCAAAAACTGCAATCAAGCAAGCCCGAACGCTGCTAGCTAGCACTTAGCACCATCCCATCATACTGAGCCCAAACATCCTACAGGGACTAGTCTTTATAAACATAAGCATGCAAGGCGTTATCGCTGTGGGGTAAGGAACTTTCCCGAAACACCATTTAGATTTTTCACAGATTTAAATTTTTAGCAATCAAATGAAAACGGGGAAGGAGCTCTTCTACACATAGAAAAATGATTAACATGTCGGACTGCATGCGCGTGAGAACAATGCATATTGACGGTGGCGCAACTCTTTTGGGTCGTAAAATGACTCGACGGGGATGGACAAGGAACATGTTCGTGCTCTTGAGCTTATACGAGGTCTAGCTATCAAGATTTAGAGAGCAAGGAGGCTCCCATTGGGTGCAGGGATGAAAAACGATATGAAAATGGAAACAGTTTAGGTGTTATGACGATGCGGGTTCGGCCTTGGGAAACACCCAATAAACCGCTTTAAAGCTCACAATGAGAAATGAACGGGGTTTCCTACTGGAAAAAACCAAAAAGAGGGAAAAAAGGACCTACCTGTCTTTCTCTAAGAGGCTCCTTGTGGTCGACGCGCGTATCCAAGCTAGTGACAGTCTGCAGCTCCCAATGGCAAACAACAATGCCTCTCGGTTTTTGCAGGGATGGAGTGAAAACCCCATTGGGTGAATATATATATATATATATATATATATATATATATATAACAGGAGAAATTAATTCCTGCAGGTGGATAGTTGGAGACTTAAATGTGCCCGGGGCTCAATGCGAAGAGCAATAACTCCACACGGGACAAAATTGAATTCTCCACCAACGAGCCTTTTTCGTTTTCCAAAAATCTAGGCTGCGCCTTGGTCGACGAATCAAATGGTAATCCCTGAGCAACGGTCGACAATTTTAAGGGTAACTCCCATGATCAAACGCTGCGACGAGGATTGAAACGAAGGTCGGCGAGGGTTAAGCTAACAAGACGCGCAACGGTCGACGAAATTAAACTTAGAGGCTGCGACCAAGAAGCACGATGGAGACTTACGAAACTGAGGCCAAAATGTGGCGTAAAAATCGACGAAGTTAAGGTCAAGATTTGCACAACAGTTGGGAGAATTAATCTTAAAAACTGTGACCAATACTGACTTTAGCGCCACTGATCGGAAGAGATGAAATGGGAAACGTGCGACCGGTCGACGCTTTTGGCTTTAAAACTTGGGACCGATTGGCACAAGATAAACTTAACAACTGCACAATGGTCGTCCAAGATAAGGTTAAAATATATGCAACGGTCGATGCTTTTATCATTAAAAACTGTGACCAAAGTTGATTGGAAGGAAGAAATTGTCTTAGCAGAAAAGCAAAAATTTGCTGAAGAAAAAGAAAACTTGAAGAGTTAAAACAAGCTTCAAAGGTCTAAATGACTTCTTTAAAAATAAAAGGAGGGGCCCCAATATTTACAAAATTTGGGGGGGGGGGTTGCAGCAATAATAATTGGCGATTCACTGGTGAATAGAGATCTCTGAAACAAACTCTTCCCATGTGCGGAAAACTTACAAACTGCTGGCTACATGTGTAACAAAATGCCTTCATAGTTCAGCTTCTGTGAATGCAGTGATCACTTTTATCATAATGGTCATTTTGGAAAAGGAAACTTTGACTCAGACTTCTTTACAACTCTCTCAGGCCCAGAGTGTGGAGTTCATTTTGAAATCTATCTTTCAGATGCCAACTAATATAGGACTCCACAAGATCGTAACAAAATCTCACGGACATATTTATTTGTTCCTCACTCCCATGCTATTTGCATCCTTTTTGGATGTTTCTTAATTGATGACTTTTTCTGTTTGAGCCTTCCAGAAATACATTTCTTCAACTTTCAATATTTGATTTAGGTTTTTCAATCCATAATGTCCTTTTGTGTGAACGACAGATTTATTTGATTATCATGCTTCATGGATAGAGAAGAACATTGTTGGGCTGATTTATTTGAACAACTTCCTTGATTGAATGGTTTTTGCTTTTCTCAGTCATGCTTTAATTGAGGCGAGAATTTTTGGAAAACAAACTCTTTGATATAAGCTCTTTTGGCTTTTACTTGTAGCATTGAATCATCTTAAATACCATACATCTGTGAGACATGTTTCCTCTCCATGGGTTTATCATAGTGAACTTCCTGAGACAGGCATTAATGTTAGAGTGAATGGAGCCCCAAGATAGCAAGAAGGAAATGCCAAATCTTAGTTATTTAACCGGGGTTATTTTGACCAAACAGAAAAATGATCTATTTATTCCTGGAAACCAATCAGTGAAAGGAAAGTCACAAAGATACATTTTCTTTATAAGTGGATTTATGCCTTACAGGATTTTGAGTTTTGCTTGGAGCCCTATCCTACTGCTAGGCCAAGAGTTGGGCTAGGCTTTATTAAAGAAAGAATAAAGAAAACTTGAGCAGAGAGAAGGGTAAAAATCAAACCAAACTAACTTAAAAGCGACAGAAAACAACAAAACAGAAAAACAAGAAAAGAAAAAATAACATTTATTTATGTACAAAAGTCCTCATGGGACTATGCGAAGTACTGCTGTAAAGCGAGGTCGTTGAGAGGGAGATTCACTTCCTCTCCTTGCAAGTCTCTCAGCTTATATGTCGATGGGCCAAGCTTTTCAAAAATTTGATAAGGGCCAACCCATAAATGTTGAAACTTTGTGTGCATTCCCTTTCCATCATGTGGATGGTCCCATTTCAGAACTAAGTCACCTACTTCGAAACTTCTCTTTCTAGATTTTCACTTATCAAACCACCTTTTGATTATGTCTTGGTGTTGGTGGAATCGGTCTTTGGATTTCTACCGTGACTCCTCAAGCTTTAGCAGGGTATCAATTCTTGATTGTAAGACCTGGCTACTGGAACCTCAGCAGGCTTGGTCCAATTGCAAGGATGGGAGTAATATATTCGGAGGGAGGATGGCTTCTTTACCATAGACGAGGCTGAACGGGGAGACTCCTACGGCATTCTTCGGGGTGACTCTGTCTTCCTATAAAGAATTTGGGAGGGAAGTATGCCAACTTCTCTGATTTTCAATCACAGTTTTCTTAAGAATTCGAATGAGATTCTTATTGGTAGACTCAGCTAATCCATTTCCTTGGGGATAGTAATTGGCTGAATAATGTAGTTTAATTCCTCTCTCGTAAACAAATTCATTAATCTTTATAGACGAAAAATAAGTTGCATTATCAAAGACTAGGGAAATTGGAACCCCAAACCTGGTTATGATGTTTCTTCCAGGAATTTGATAACTGCATCTTTGCTTATTTTGCGCAGGGGAGCAACTTCTGTCCATCTCGTAAAATAATCCATAGCTATCAGAATATACCGATGTTGCAGCGACGAATTCGGGTTTATTTATGCAATAACATCTATGCCTCATTGTTCGAATGGTTAAGAGATAATGACTAGCTGTAGAGGTCCTGCTGCTTTCGGTAATTTCCTATCACTTTTTCACACATCACAGTTCCTGGCATAGGAGTGAGCATCTATGAATAAGGTGGGCCGATAGTACCCATCTCTGAGAATTTTAAGAGCTGTGGTATCCCCGAAATAATGTCCCCTAGCAGGGCCATCATGTAACTCTTTAACAACATTATCAACATCCTCTTTTTCCAGACATCTAAGGAAAATCCCATCATAATTTCTTCTAAAGAGTACCCCATCAATGATTTGATAGGCTGCTAATTTCAGACGGAGTGCCCTTCTTTGCTTAGAACTCCAGTGTTCCGGAAAATATCCTTGCTTCATTGAGTTTCTCACAGGTAGACATATTGAAAGTAATTTGGAAACCTGTGTATGAATTTTAAAAATCATATACAGGTTTCCAAATTACTTTCAAAATATCCTTGCTACAAATAATGCACTAGGTCCCTATGCCAAGATTCAAGAGCTGTGAAAATGGGGCATACCTCAATCATATTTAGTTCCACTTCATTTTCCCAATTCAACTCTTCATCAACTGGATGATCTGTGAGTAATTTAAAAAACCCTTGACCCTTGATGATGGTGTCTGGATTAAAATACAAATCGTACTCTTGAAGAGCGACGACCCAATTTCCTCTCCTTTCTCCCAATTCTTTATGAACGAAAAAGAGACCTGACAGCGGGGTGAGGTACTATGACTTTAGTTCTATTTTTTAGAATATATGGATTGAATTGCTTTACCACTTTGGATACAACATATGCTTGCTTGTCAACAACAGGGTAGTTCAGTTCAGCGCCCTGCAGACCGGTGCTCATAAAGGAAATTGGGTATTCGTCTCATGATTCTACATTTTGCGTGAGCATAGCTGCAAGAGAGTCATCTAAAGCAAAGGTGTACATAATGAAATCCTTGTCAAAGTCTGGACTCCTTAAAGAAGGGGCATTAGCTATGGCAGCTTTGATTTCTTTAAATGCCACTTTATCCAAGTCAGTCAACTTGAACTGTACACTCTGCTTTATCATTTGCTGCAAAGGTTTAATGGTTTGAGCGAAGTCAAGAACGAACCTTCAAACAAAATTAATGGTGTCCATAAATGATTGCATAGATTTCTTGTTGTGGGGCATGGGAATCTTGTTGATAGCTTGCACTATCTCTTGATCTATTAAGATTCCCTTCTTTGAAATGATATGGCCCAAGAGTTTGCCCTCAAGAACAACAAAAACACTTTTCTTGGGATTTAACGAAATACCATATTTTCTGCAGTGATCGAAAATCTGCTTCAGGTGAAAAACATGGTCTTCTCTCTTCTTTGAGAAAATTGTCACATCATCTAAGTAAACTACTACACATTGACCTCCCAATCCTCGAAAAGCAATGTCCATGGCTCCTTTAAAAGCAACTCCTCTGTTTATCAAACCGAATGACATCCTACGATATGCAAAGGTTCCCCACTTTGTATGAAAAGTGGTTTTGAGTCGGCCCCCTTCTGCTACTAGCACCTGATTGTACTTGGAGAAACCATCTAGTAGGGAGAAAAGTTCTGATATTGACACCATCTGCAAAATTTGTTCCATTGGAGGTACAGGGTAGTTATCTTTATCGGAAGCTTTATTCAAGTTCCGAAAATCCACACACAATCTTATTTCTCCCGATTTCTTCCGCACGGGAACTAGATTGGCGACCCATTCAGAATGTCGGACTTTAAAAATAATCTTTGCATCCAACAACTTCTTCAACTCCTTTTGTATAAAATGATCAAGAGTCGGATGGATTCTCCTTAATTGCTACTGAAATGGTTTAACACCTGCCTTCATTGGTATTATGTGTTGAATAATGTGGGTATCATATGTTTTTAGATCCTCGTAAGTCCATGCAAATACATCTTTATATTGATGAAATAGTTTGATGAACTTATCTCTCTCGTCTGGCGAGCAACATTTACCAAGATTGACATATTTTGGTTAAGCTTTTGTACGTAGATTTACCAATTCATGCTGCATGGAGGAGTTGTGAGTTTTAACATTTGCTGGTCTTTTGAACTTGTTCTGCAGATCGAACAAAATTTCAAGAGATCTCACTCCCTTGGGCATGAAGTTTCCTTTGGCTAGGTACAATTATAACTCACTGACCCAAGCCGACATACCTAATGTAACCATACTAATGACAATGAACACTAATGGACCAAAGACAACATCAAAACTAATGTAATGCACCACAATATATGGGGAATGTGCCCCTATTTAGGGCTTAACATGCCCCTCCCCTTCAGATAAGTGTTGTCCTCAATGCTTGATTAGTTGTGGATGTTTTTGTATGAAGGAATCACCTTTTCATGTCGAATCTTCCGCTGGCAGGTTCTTCCACCTGATGAGGTACTTAGTAATAGCCCGATTTCGTAGTTGTTTGGTCCTTGTTTCAATGATTTGTTCGGGTTCCAATATGAATTTTCCTTCTTCATCAAGCTCAGGAACTTGTTTCGTATTACCTTCTTTAAGAAAGAAACATGGAAAACTGGATGCACTCTTGAAGATGAAGGGAGCTCAAATTTGTAATCCATACTGCCAATATTCTACAACCGTTTTATAAGTACCATAATACTTGGGTGCTAAATTATTGTCCTTATTGAATTACTTGAGGGAGATTTGCTTGTAAGGTTGTAGCCTCAGAAATACCCAATCCCCTCTTCAAAACTCATTTCACGGCAATGTTGATCAGCTTGTTGTTACATCATGTTTTGTGACATAGCCATGTTGTCCTTAAGTATCTACATAAATGCTTGTTGGTGGTCTATGTGATTTTCCACGGATTGAAATTTACATTTTCCTTTTAAGGGAGATGTGATAGAGGGAGGTTGGTACCCATAAAGTGTCATAAATGGAGACATTTTTTATGTTGTATGGAAGGAAGTATTGTACCATCATTCTACCAAAGATAACCATTTCACCCACTGTGTTTGTTTATCAGATGCAAAGCAACGAAGATATCCTTCCAAACATTTTTTCACTATCTTATTTTTCCCTTCAGATTGCGGATGATAAGATGAATTGTGAGCCAATTGGACACCCAAACAAGAAAACAATTCACTCCATAATTTTTCAGTGAAAATTGGATCTCTATCACTTACAATAATCTTCGGATTTCCATTTAACTTTTGAACTATTTCCATAAAGGCTATAGCTTCTGTACTTGCATTAAAACGGTGAGAGAATGCACAAAAATGTGCATACTTCGTGAGTCTATCAACAACCACCATAATAAAAAAATTCCTTCTAACTTGGGTAGACCTGTGATAAAATACATTGAGACTTCCTCCCAGCACTGGCAAGCTATGTCTAATGGTTGTAGAATTCCTAGGGTCTTAACTATTTCAACCTTATTATGTTGGCAAACCAAGCATTCAACCATGAAACTTTGAACATCATATTTAATACCTTCCCAAAAAAATCCTTCTTGACCTTGTGGTAAGTTTTTAGGAATCCAGAGTGCCCACCTATAGGAGAGGTGTGTGATTCCGAGAGGATATTTTGTTTGATTTGGGGGTTTTTGCATAAATATAAGCAATCCTTATACCATAGTGAATCATTTATCCACACAAAAATATATGATACACTGGGATCGTTCTATAGCTTTTGAATGAGCATTCACACACATAGGTCATTTTTCCATTCTTCCCTTGCTGCTACTACCTAATCAGGTTGTATAATGGAAATTGCACCAAGTAATGCCCCAACATCTTCATCTTTTCTAGAAAGCGAATTTTCCACCACATTTTGTTTCCCTTTTCGATAGATGATTTCAAATTCATATCCCAACATCTTGGTTGCCCATTTTTGTTGCTCTTTCGAAGATAGTCTCTATTCCAAGAAATATTTAAGACTATCATGATCAGTTTTGATCTTGAAGTGCCTACCTATTAGGTAAGGATGCTATTTCTTAAGAGCATGTAGTATTTCCAAAATTTACTTCTCATAATTGGGCTTTTGTAAGTGCTTTCACTTGATAGGACGACTTGTGAAAGAAAGCGGGTGTCCTTCTTGCATTAGAACAACACCAATGTCATTTCCCGAAGCATCACATTCCACAATAAAGGTTTTTGTGAAGTATGGTGTGGCCAAAACATGAGCTTTGCACATTTCCTCTTTAATTGGTTAAAAAGCTTGAGTTGCCCCTGGAGTCCAAGAAAATGCATCTTTCTTCAATAATGTTATTAGAGGCGTTTCTATTCTTCCATAGTTCCAAACAAATTTACGGTAGCACCCTGTCAGACCTAGGAATCCTCGAAGATTCTTCAGGGTTTTTGGAATCAGCCAGTCCATCATGGCTTTAATTTTGTTGGGGTCTAACTTGACACCTTCATGAGATACAATATGACCCAAATACTTTACCTCCTTTACCCCAAAGAAATATTTGGAAGGTTTTGCATATAGTTGTTGCTCCTTTAGTAGTTGTAGTACCCTGCCAACATGTTGAAGATGTTCTTCCCAAGACTTGCTAAATATTAGTATATCATCAAAGAACACTAGCACAAATTTTCTAAAGAAAGGCTTGAAAATGGAATTCATCAAACCTTGAAATGTTGAAGGCGCATTTGTGAGACCAAATGGCATCACGAAAAATTCATAATGACCTTCATGAGTTTTTGATGTTGTTTTTGGGATGTATTCATCCTTCATTCTAGTCTGATGATATCTGGAACATAGATCCAACTTTGTGAAGAAAATTGCTCCATGTAATTAATCTAACAATTCATCAATGACAGGAATGGGAAACTTATCTTTAATGGTAATCTTGCTGAGCTCTCTATAATATGGATAGATATTCCATGATCCATCTAGCTTGTGTACCATTACCACTAGTGCAGAGTAAGAACTTTGGCTAGGCCTAATTATGCCGGCCTCTAACATTTCTTCAACCATAAACTCAATCTCACTCTTTTGGCCATAGGGGTATCTGTAAGGTTTGATGTTAGGAGGAGCACTTCCTGGAATTAAGTGAATACCATGATTAAAATCTTGAACATGTGGAAGACCTTTTGGAATATCTCTAAATACTTTGGAATGCTTATTAATGACCCTTTGGAGATCTGGAGAAATAAAAGACTTATTAGATGTTTGAACATCTAATGAGCATAATTTTTCGATTACACCTTGATGTCCATTTTTCATCAATTTTGTCATACCATTAGAGATTATCACCTTGTTTGGTTTCCCTGTGATACCATTTAACTCATATTATTTTCCTTCCCATAAAAATTTCATGAAAAGCTTCTGAAAATTAAAAGCCACTATTCCTAATGATTGTAACCATTGAACTCCTAAGACAACATCAGCACCCCCCATCAGAATAGCGATCATTGTACTATTCAATACATATTCCCCCATAGTAAGATGATATTATGGATTTTCCCTGAGCAATTGATAGTTCCTCCATCTGCAATCATTACTTGAAACTCTGGTGCTAGATATACACAACAATTGAGAGCTTTGTCTAATTTACAATTAATGAAATTATGAGTATTAACATAATCAATCAACATTGTTACCTTTTTCTTTTTTATATATCCTTCGATCTTGAGAGTTTAAGGAGTGATAATACCATCCAATACATGATAGGATATGGTGGGAGTAATCTCTTTGGAAGTAGTGTCTTCTATTTCTACATCTTGAGACGATTCATGTTCTTTTGGTTCTTCCTCTTCACAATCTATGTAGAATAATTTCTTCTCACCACACTTATGTTCCTTACTATACTTGCTGTCACAATTAAAGCATAGGCCTTTTTCTTTTCTTTCCTCTAGTTGTTGAGGTGTCAACCTTTAAGGTGGGTTAGAAGAAGGAACATTATTCTCTCGGTATGTGTTGGAGTTGGTCTTTTTAGTAGCCATTGTCATATTTTTACTTTAAACCTTCCTTGCCATCATGAAATCCTTCTCCAAGGATGGTGGTTCAAAGAGACGCACCTCATGTTGAATGTTATCCTTCAAGGTTCCTGTTGATGCTTTGAAGATCGTAGCATCAAGCAGAAAGAGATTCTCCCCGGTAGACTATCCCAATCAGATTGTCCACTGTTTGGTATGGGGAATCCGTCCGGTTAGCGGTTCCGGCAACCGTTAGATTTGGATATTTGCTTCAATTACACCGGTTATGGCCCGATCCACCATTATTTTGATTTTATGGTTTAAAATGATATGCAAGTTCCTAAGCTAACTTAATCTAAATGTAGAACTTGAAACAAATCTGGGTCTAGAACTGAAATAAACCTAAACTATCTCTACAAGGAGCAAAATTATAAGTATGAGTAATGTGCTGAAAAAAGCATCTACAGATCAATAGATAGCCATTAAACCATGAAGATACAACTACAACAAAGGGCAAAAGATATTAAAAGATAGCTTCCAATTTACATATAATGCATTCCATTACTCATGTAGGAGAAAAAATCATTCGCACAGGAAACAGCAAGATCATTCAATACATAGAAATAATTCAAGGCAGCAAAGAAAGATCTCACTGTAGAATATGAAAGACACAAGAATAATCCAGCATGCATCCAACATCCATTTCCATGCAAAAGACGTCCTCTCCAGGCTCTTATTAGGAAAATTTCATTTTCTTGGAGCAAGTGCAAGATAGCTCGTACAAGTTAAGAAAAATCTTTTCCCTGCCAAAAGTCCCTTACACTCTTCCCTAAGCTTCTATTTATATCTTTACAAAATGCCTCTTGGCTCTTACACTTGTCCTTTCAAGACTTTTCCAGAAATAACAAATCGTGGCCCTTCTCTTATAACATAAATTTTCTCAAAATTAAAAAGGGACAGCTGTCTAGTGACCCTATGCTCTAAAAAACATGGAAAACAGATCAAAATAAGAGCAATGCATTATAACTAGCACGCTCATCCTTGAGGAGGCACTTCTGTTGGGAGTGAGGTGCTTGTGCTGGCTGCTACTGCTGCTGCTGCTTTCCTTTCCTCTTCTGCAATGTAACTGAACCAAATACCAGTGTCCTTGATAACCACATTTGCTGGTGAAGGGAGCAAGATCTTCTGAGAAGTCACATGCTTACCAAGCTCTGCTTCAATACCATGAATTTCTGCAATTGCTACTTGGTGGATTTCTTTAAGCAAATGACTGTATATTGATGACAGCCAAATATAGTGATGGAGATCATCAGTGGCTAGGACATCAATCTTCTTTATATATTCTATTTGAATACCTAGCTCTTCCTTCAAGTCTGATACACGTTGCTCTTTGCTTGGAAACTCATCGAGGGATTGAGGGAAACTCAGCTTGCACTTATCATGCACTTCATGGATCTTTTGATATAGGCTGTTACTTTTATCAATTGTTCCCTGGATCTTAGCCATTAGCTTCAGGCCACAGTTCCTGTAGAATTCCATGAGGGCTACATCTTCTTTAAAATCATCTACCGACTTGAACGGGATATGCTTAGGGAAATCAACTTTCCCTTCTCTCCATTCCATTTGGCTCAAGATGTTTGCTTTAACCCGAGTGTACTTGCCCTTAAGCCTATTGGCCTTTGCATTGACTTCTTTCAATCTAACCATCATGGCTTTGAGCCTACACACTTCCTCAGAAATCAACTCTTGTGTGGCGTGCATTTGTCTCAGAATGTCATAGGACAGCTCATGAAAGGGGGACATATCTATTGCTCTACTTTCTACCTGCTCTAATTGTTCAACGATTGCCTGCTTATCTACTTCCATATGAAAAACCCTAGCTTCATAATCGTTCTTTTCCACATCTAGAACCATCATCTGGATTGCCAGGTGCTCCCTTTCTTCTTCTAAATGGTGATACTTATCTGTCAACTCCTTGTGATCAACAGACAAACGATTATATTTATTCACTACAAGATCCCTGTAAGCCTGCTCATTAGCCACAGTATGTTGCAACATGTGAGCTCTCCTCTTTGTTGACTCAAATTCTCTGACCATATCGACCACATTGTCCTTTGTTGATTTTGCTGCTGACATAGTGGCGGATGCCATGGCTATGGGAGCCTTATTTGTATTTTGCATCACCGTGGTCTCTTGCTGGGTAACAATATCGTCTTGGAAGAGTCTCTTTATCCTCTCTTCCGACTTCAAGACCACCGCCTTCCTCTTCTTATAATACACAAATTCATCCCATCGGGACACAGTATGATCTTCTGATGGGGTGTAAGGGATGATCGGGAGGTATATTACATGTACTTCTGTCTCTATGGGTGGGGTCTGCACTACTTGAGATGTGTCTGTTTCCTCATTTTGGGTGCCGGAGCCACCTGCTTGAGATGCGTCTGTTTCCACATTTTGGGTGCCGGAGACACCTGCTTGAGATGTGTCTGTTTCCATATCTTGGGTGCCGAAGCCACCTGCCTGGGCATCTTCATTGGTCTTAATTTCTTCCTCCGTCTTTTGTTCCTCTTCAGTTTTATGCCTTCTTTCTTCTTCTTCAGCTTGCTGTTGATTTTCACTTTCCTCCCTCTACTCTCGACCTTCTGCTTCCTTGCCTCCTCAGCTTCTCTCTACAACCTTGCTTCTTCAGCTTCTCTCTGCATCCTTGCTTCTTCAGCTTCCTATTGCAGTCTTGCTTCTTCTTTCAATCTTTGTTCTTCACGGGCCAGGGCCTTGGCTGCTTCTCTCTCTTTCTGCAGACTGGCTTGTTGGGCTGAGGCAGAGCTAGAGCTAGCTCCACTGCCTTGACGACAAATCTGCAACTCAGTCATGTTGCTGATGCCTCTGAACACTTCTTACTCTGCATCATAGTAATGAGCATACTCAAAATGAGCATATATCTCCTTGCAATGCTCGGAAACCTTGCTCAGCCTGTCATTTCTATGGAAGATCACCTCACCGAAATGGAAAGCTTTCAGCTCCTGAATGTACTCCTCGGTTGTTGCAACCCCTGAGAATTTATAGGCTCCCATGCAAAGGGGCAAAGGAGGGAAGGAAGCCTTATGTTGCTTGTTAAGCACTCCTCCTATTCCATCAAGGAAAACTTGCTTGACTGCTTCCTTGAGGACTACATAATCAGTAGCCTATTTTGGCAAAATGCATGGTGCTTTGGTACCTCCAAACATCCTGATGTAGGTGCCCTGTTCTGAGAAGTAAAAATCGCCATAGTTTTCCAGGACCTCCACGGCATTTTTTGATAGACAATTGGGCTCTTCCGTGAACATCTGCTCATACAGAGACATGATGAACTCTTCGCAGATGAGCTTATAGTTTGCTCTATAAATTTGAGCCCACATTATTTTATAGGCAGTGTAGACTGGGGTCTTGGCCTGATCCCATGTGCAACCTAGCCTGGGGAAAGAGAGCTTGGCCAAAATGCAGTCAATAAGATAGGAAGACATGTAAAATTCTGACTTTTTTAAGGCCAGACCTTCTCTTGCTGCGGCCACTGTGGATGCCAAACTATCCGAAAGGATAGTAGCCCAATCAAACACAGTTCCTTTGAATGCTATGAAGTGGATGATGGGAGCCCACTGTATCCTAATACAATGCCATCGAGCATGCCAAAAATTCTGCATACATCAGGGCAATTAATCTAAAAGGAGGTCTTAGGATCTGAACGTCATATTCATCATTATCTCTCTTCCTCAGCTGCTTGCCTGTGACCAATATCCTTTTAGCCATCTCAATATTATTCATATTTTCCAACCATTCATCATTTAGAGCTTGTTAGGGACGTGAGAATATGTAGGCTGCTGCAATATATGCTAGATGGAATGAAGCGAAAGGCCCTCCCTTGCTGTCATGCAACACTCTTGTTTGCGGGTTGGCATGTTCCGGTATCCATCCGATCACTTCAGAGCATGGGAACAATTCAGGGCGAGTAGAAGCCCTGTCTATGCCGAAAGTTCTGATGCTGAGGTAGATTTGTTCTTCCTCCAATAATACGTCTGGGATATCCTGGTCCCTAATCATCCGGTAAACATCTCCCCAACGGACCTCGGGAGGAACACCGATGGTACATTTAGTGTCTTGGAAAATAGTTTCAGTCCTTAGTTGCACTGGTTCTGGTTCCATCACTTTAGCTTTCTTTCTACCACCTTTTGGCATCGTGGCTTATCCCTGTCAGCAACCAAATGTGAATGATTATAAAATTGTGACCCATTATGAGAGTGTAACATAAAGCAAGACAAATTTAGCATGCGAATGATAAACATATACAACATTATAAAGTTGCATGCTGGGGAGGCAAACTAAACATAGATCATTTCAGAAAACAAAATATGGTCCCCAGACTTGATTATTCTAGGGAGACAATGCCCGGTTAGGAACTTTTGGAATGTTTCCGAAAAGGTTAAGCATACGACGTGTGAAACCCATTTCCTTCCTAGTCCTTGGAGATAGGATGTCCTCCATCATAGTACTTCTAATGGCCAATGGTGGGCTGGCCTGGAATGGAAAATCTTATGAGGAAAATGGAAACAAGAAACCGTTCTCCACAGTCATTAACTGAGCCGAACAGGCGAGAGGTTGAGTATCCCAACCGACTACTACTGATGTTGATAATACTTGAGAAGCGGTATGCAACCGGTATAAAATTGGGTTTGAGTAAATCTGGGTAGGAGTTCGATCGAAACGCAGCCAGTGAAAGAAAAATAAGCTTGGATGGCTTAGAGACAAAGGGCCAACTGGGACCAACTTGGTCACGGCTATGACTCCTAGTTGGCAGTATTGAGAAACTTATGGGGGCACGGGGACCATAAGTTATTTTTAAAACAATACATACTACCAATGCCTACCGGCCACGTTATTAAACGGGGAAAAACCCAAGAAAAACTCAACGTAAAGGTAAGACAAAGATAACGGTTGGTGAGCTTACCTGGAGATGAAACAGTGGTGTGGTGAGGTCGATACGATGGTGAATACACTGAGCTGGAGCGACGCACTCTCCCAAACGACATTTTTTGAATAAAAACTAACAATGGGAACAATGAAAACCCACCACACATATATAAGGCTTGACACGTGCGGGCATTTAAAAGGGTAGGTGACGATTTAAAACGGGGTTAAATGCTCGTACGGCGCGGTCTTTTCAAGCCGACTTGGCATTTAAGCGCGATCGTCGGTTGCGGAGCGGACTCACAAGTTTCGTCCGTAGTTGCGGCCAAAACTCATGAGTTCCTCCCGAAAGGCGGGAGACTTTGGCGAGGCATTTGCTTGTTGCGGGAGAGATGGAGAAGACGCTTCGCAGTGGCGAAAAAGTTTGGCGAGTCGTTCCGACATTTCTGGAGCACTTTGTGAGTTCTTCCGAAACTCACTTTCCCGTAAGTTTATCACGGCTAGTTTTGTCGAGTTATTCTGAAGTTTCGGAAAGACTCAGTAAGTCCTTCCGAAATTCACGAATGTCTTTGTTAAGTCTTTATCGAAATAAGAATGGTCGAGTAACCTGGGGAAAAGGCCAACTTACTGCGGCAACACTTGGCGAAATCTTCCACAATTTCGGGAGAAAATCCCAAGTTCCTTCGTAGTTTCAGGCGAGCTTGCTGAGTTCATCCGCAGTTTCGGGAGAGAATTTTAAGTTTCTTCCGCAGTTTCGAGAGAGAAATTTGAGTTCTTATGAAGCTTCAAAGACGCTAAGTATTTTTTGCAGTTTCGGGGAGCAATTTTAAGTTTTTTCCGCAGTTTCGGAAGAGAATCCTAAGTTCTTCCGCAGTTTCGGGAGAGAAATTTGAGTTCTTCCGCATTTTCGGGGAAGAGTTGTGAGTTTTGACTTAGAAGAAAAATTTCAATTTGTTTAAAGCAGACTCCTCAGTTGAAACAAAACCAAGTCCAAAAAGTTTTCAAAGGAGACTTAACTTTTAGGCAGTCTTTCTAGGAAAAGATAAAGGAGGGGCCCCAATATCTACAAAAATTTGGGGGGGATGTTGCTGCAACAACAATTGGTGAGTCGCTGGCGAACACAGATCTCTGAAAAAATCCCTCTCGTTGACCCGAAACCTTCTTAAAAGATATCCATCTTATATGCAATATTCAGCTGAGCACTTGAATCTCGGTGAAGGAAGAAGTCATTTTATCTGCTGGCCATTGGGGAAAGGGGAGCTTTGATAGAGACATATTTAAAACTTTCAAAGGGCCAACATATGGGCTTCATTTTAGAAGATTCATCTTTCAGATGGCTACTGCTATCGGACTCCACAGGATTTGCAACACCTTCTCATGGACATTATTGCTCTTGTTCCTCATTCCCATGCTGCTTGCATCCCTTTTGGATGTTTATACTTTTGACAGCTTTGCTATTTGGGCCTTCCAGAAATATTTTCTTTAAACATGATCTTTGATTTTGGCTCCTCAGCCCACAATGTCCTTTTGTGTGAGTGAGAGATTTTATTGATTTGATCAAGCCTCACGGACGGAGAGGAGCCTAGCTTGAGATGAGTCTTTTGGACAACCTTCTTGACTTACACGCTTTGATTTTGTCTCAGCCATGCTTCAATTGAGGCAAGAATCTCTGGAAAATAGACTCTTGATTATAAGCCATTTTGGCTGTTAGATTTGCAGCATGGATTCATTTCAATACTCTATTCCCTCGGGATGTGCTACTCTCCGTGGGTCCAACTTCAGTGACCTTCTTGAGATGCCTTTAAGTGTGAGAGTGGATGGAGCCCGAAGATAGTAATAAAGATAGTCATAGATATCTGCTATTTAAACAAGGGTTAGTGTGACTAACAGAATAGGCTTCCTTCTTTCTGGAGAACGTTCAGCGAGAGCAAAATACATAGATAAAATTTCATTTGAGGGTAGTTTCGGCTTCATGAGTTGTGAGATTTCTTTGAGAGATCTATCTTGATGAGAAACCTGACCGCAGGCGCTTTCAGAAAACAAACTTTGTACAAAAGGTTTCAAATGCTGAGAAAAGAAACAACATAGCTGAAAACAATGAAAACAAGGGGCTAAAGCAACATAAAAGAAAAGTTTTATTTATGTACAGAAAGTCTTAGTGAGACTAAGCAAAGTATTGTTTCAAGGCAAGGCCATTGAGAGGAAGGGTTACTTCCTCTCCCTGGAGGTCTGTCAGCTTATAAGTGGATGGGCCGAGCTTTGCTGAAATTTGGTAAGGGCCTATCCATAAATGTTGGAATTTCGTGTGCATCCCCTTGCCTTCATGATTATGATCCCACTTCAGGACTAAATCCCCAACTTCAAAACTTCTTTTACCGGACTTCCTCTTATCGAACCATCTCTTGACTATGTCTTGGTGCTGATGGAATCGGTCTTTAGCTTTCTGTCGGGTTTCTTCAAGTTGAAGCAAGGTATTGATTCTGGATTGTAAGACTTGGCTACTAGACCCTTGAGAGGCTTGGGAGAGTTGTAAGGATGGAAGCAGGATATTTGGGGGGAGGATGGCTTCCTTGCCATAGACAAGAGTGTAAGGGGAAACCCCTAATGTGTTCTTTGGAGTCACCCTATCTGCCCATAAGGAATTTGGGAGAGCTATGTGCCAACTTCGCTGACTATCACAGTCTTCTTGAGAATTCGAATGAGGTTTTTGTTTGAAGATTCAGCTAATCCGTTTCCTTGAGGGTAATAATTGGCTGAATAATGTAGTTTAATTCCATTCATAAACAAATTTATTTATCTTAAAAGACGAGAAATAAGGAGCATTATCAAAAACAAGGGAAATTGGAACCCCAAACCTGGTTATGATGTTTTCCTTCAAGAAACTGATGACTGCATCTTCATTGATCTTGTGCAATGGGATAGCCTCCGTCCATCTAGTGAAGTAGTCGGTAGCCGTCAGGATGTATCGATGTTGTAAAGAAGAATTTGGATTTATCTCTCCAATAACATCTATACCCCACTGTTCAAAAGGTTCAGAGATAATAACTGGCTGCAAGGGTCCTACTGCCTTAGGTAATTTTCCAACACTTCTTTGACATATATCACAGTTCCGTGCATACGTATGGGCATCTCGGAATAGAGTGGGCCAATAATATCCAGCTCTAAGTATCTTGTGAGTTGTTGTCTCCCCTGAATAATGTCCACCAGCGGGACCATCGTGTAATTCTTTGACAACTTCACTTGCATCTTCCTTTTCTAGACATCTAAGAAAAATTCCATCGTAATTCTTTCTGAAAAGTATTCCATCAATGATTTGATAAGCTGCTGACTTCAAACGGAGCACCCTTCTTTGTTTAGAGTTCCAGTGCTCGAGTAGGTATCCTTGTTGCAAATAATGCACCAGATCCCTATACCATGATTGAGGAGCTGTGAAGATAGGACATACCTCAACTGAATTCAACTCAGCCTCATTTTTCCAATGCTGCTCTTCATCAGTTGGGTTTTCTATAAGCAATTTGCACAGGCCTTGCCCTTTGATGATAGTGGCCAGTTTAAATTCTAAGTCATATTCTTGAAGAGCTGTGACCTAGTTTCCCCTCCTTTCTCCTAATTCCTTTTGAATGAAGAGCGATCTAACAGCTGGGTGGGGAACTATAATATTAGTTCTGTTCTTAAGAATATATGGTCTAAACTGTTTGACTGCTTTGAAGATAGCATACGCATGCTTGTCGACAACGAGATAATTTAGTTCAGTCCCTTGCAGACCAGTGCTCATAAACGAGATTGGGTACTCGTCCCCTAGTTCCACTTTTTGCGTGAGCACAGCCGTGAGAGAGTCATATGAAGCAAAGCTATATAGGATAAAATTCTTATCAAAATCTGGGCTTCTTAAGGAAGGAGCTTTAGCTATGGCTGCCTTAATGTCTCTGAACGCATCCTTTTCTAAATCTGTCCACTTGAACTGTATGCTTTGTTTGACCATTTGTTGTAAAGGTTTAACAATTTGTGCGAAATCTGGAACAAACCTTTGGACGAAATTAATAGTGCCCATAAAGGACTGCATGGATTTCTTGTTATGAGGCATTGGAATTCTATTGATAGCTTGTACCCTTTCCTGATCTATTGATACTCCTCTTTTGGAAATGATATGGCCCAATAGTTTACCTTCGGGAACAGCAAACACACTCTTCTTTGGATTCAACGAGATACCATATTTCCGACACCGATAAAAAATATGCTTCAAATGGACAACATGATCTTCCCTTTTCTTCGAAAAAACTGTCACGTCATCTAGATAGAGAACAACACATTGACCACCCAATCCTCGGAAGGTGGTATCCATTACTCGCTGGAATGTAGCTCCTACGTTTATCAGGCCAAATGGCATCCTTCTATAGGCGAAAGTTCCCCACTTAGTGCGGAAAGTAGTCTTAAGACGATCTTCTTCGGCTACTAATACTTGATTGTAGCCAGAGAAACCATCGGGAAGAGAAAATAGCTCAAATCCCGACACCATTTGAAGAATTTGTTCCATTGAAGGGACGGGATAGTTGTCTTTATCTGAAGCTCTGTTTAAATTTCTGAAGTCAACACATAGTCTTATCTCTCCTGATTTCTTTCTTACGGGAACTAAGTTAGCAACCCACTCAGAATGCCGAACCTTAAAGATTATTTTAGCGTCCAGTAGCTTCTTCAATTCCTTTTGAATCAGAGGTTCCAGAGTAGGATGCATCCGTCTTAATTGTTGTTGAAATGGCTTGACGCCCGCTTTCATTGGTATGACATGCTGAATAATGCGGACGTCATATGTTTTCAGATCTTCATAAGTCCATGCAAAAACATCCTTATATTGTCTAAAAAGTTTGATGAACCTATCTCTTTCTCCCGGCGAACAACATTTGCCAAGGTTGACAAATTTTGGTTCAGTCTCGGTGCCCAAATTAACTAACTCATGCTGCATTGATGAACTGTTGGTTTTGGTATTCGCTGGCCTTTTGAACTTACTTTGAAGATCAAACAACATTTCGAGTGACCTTACCCCTTTGGGGATGAAATTTCCTTTATTTGCATCCTTCTTTTGTAAATCAGAATCGTGTTCTTCTTCATCTATCACAGCTCCTTGGAAAATGTCTTCGTTTGTTAGAAAACTGATAATCTGTTCGTCATCATCGAAGACCCTGAAGTTTGTGATATTGTCAGGGACAGAAGGCCTGAAAATTAATTCAATTGAGCACTTGTTATTAGTCGGCACCAATCTGTAAGCGGATGTTGCTAACAAATCAGTTGCAAAATTTTGCAATCTAGGAATAGACTTTATATTGAAAGCATCAAAATGCATAATTAAATCCCATACCTCAGCCTGATAACCTTTCAAATGAGGTGAGAGACAGTGAATAGTATCTCTTACCTGTCTCACAACTATTTCTGAGTCACCAAAAACTTTCATGTATTTAACATTTAAACCGATGGCCTTCTTTAATCAGTGTACCAAAGCTTCATATTCAGCAATGCTGTTAGTACAATCAAATTCTAACCTATAGGACAAAAAATACTTATTTCTCTCCGGATCCATGAGAACACAACTGGCTCCAGATCCTTCCAAAGTTTTAGAACCATCAAAGTATAATATCCAAAACCGATTGTTTGATTCAGCTAAGTTAGTATCTTCATGATCCAAGTCAGTGACTAAACTAACTATATTACAGTCAATATCATCAGTCTGAGAAAAAGGAAGGAGATCGGACTGTTCATCTGATTCATGGCTAATAGTTTCAGACTGATAATTACTCGGATCAATTTCTAGAAAATAATTCCCTAGAACTGAGGATGAGAAGGTTACAGCCTCAATCTTTCCCTCTAGTTCAGTTACATTTTGTTTCATGTGCGGTTCTTTCAGGACCTTGATCTGATTCTGTCTATTTTGGATAAGGAAACCACAAATGAGACCAATCAGTTGCAAAGTAACCATTCAGCTTTGTGGACCAATATCTACTCAGGATCAAACCATAGGCCTCAGGAATATCAACTACCATTATGTCAATAAACTGACAGAATCTAGAGTCGGCTGACAATCTAATGAGGACATCTTTCATTTCCCCAATAACTTTGACAACAGTTCTATCTAACTGAATAATTTGGGTAGGAGATGGAATAGGTTGACCATTAATTTTTTTACAAATTGACAAAGGCATGACATTTGAAGATGCTCCGGAATCTACCAGACAATTGTGAACATTATGATTGAAAGTTTCAAAGGTTAACAGGAATGACAACGTCTGAGATTTAGATTTCCCGTCGATACTAGCCTCATTAATTTCAGGATCTTCTTGAGTATCTATTAATGGAGTGCTGGGCTGGGATTGCAGAGCATGCAACAACTTATCTCGTTGCTGAGGCAAACTGCACATATCGAATATTGATACATTTGCTTTTACTTTCTTTATATCCTCAATAATGTCATATCCTATATTAGATTCTTTTCCAATTCTAGTCGGATGGTATGTTTTATTCATTATGACCTTCGGTTGTTGAACTGTGGTGTCAATGCATGGCTGCTTGGCCGCTGTTGGGTTCGCTTTAGGTTGCAATGGAATGATTGCTATATGTCTTCTAGGTAGTTCTTTTGAAGTTTTAGGCTTGGGAATAATCGAGTTTGGCACAGGATCTGTAATGGGACCTTTACTGCGAGTATTAATGTTCACATCAGAGACTGAGCTTTCCACGGGATCTTCTTCTACCAATTCGGTTAAAGGTACCCAATCCCATAGCACCATAATGGTGTCTGGAGGTGGTTCTTCTAACTCAGGGCCCGATTCCTCTAGAGGATTGTCTTGATCTGGAATCTGTGAATCCAGCATTTGGTTCATGACTAAACTCATAGAGTTAATCCATTGTGGGCAACGCTTTTCCGAGTGTGGTTCTTAATGAAAAGTGCAGAAGTTTTCCATCCCTATTTCATTGAGATTTAAAACAGGGGAAGTGTTCATAGGTGGAAGAGGTTGATCACTGTCTTCTTTCTTCTTGTAAAATGGCTTGAAAGATTTCCTAGATGTACTAGCAGCTTTGTCTTTCTCGAGATCTACAATTTTATTGGACAACTTCTGCATCATCTTAACTACGTTCTCCATGTCTGTTGATGACTCTTCTTTACTTCTGGTGAGCAGCAAGGGTTTTTTACTAGCTGTTGGTTTTGTTTATGCATCTAAGGCATGTTTAGCAATGCTATCCGCTTCTTCTTCCACCTTTCTAGCCTTTTCAAAATTTTCTATCAGGGTGGTTTTCTTAGATATTTTAACGAACATTGCTATGGGACCTTTTAGGGCTGTTGTATAATATTCAACTAGAGATTCCTCTGCTGGTTTGTTTGCTTCACTGAAATTATTTAATAGTGTTGTGAACCTTTGGTTGAAGTCTTGAACCTTTTCTTTCTTTTCCATTCTCATGGACAATAATTCTTTCATGAGCGTAGCTATAGTCTTTTGGTTTGCATATTTATTTAAGAAACATTTTTCAAATTCATCCCAACTTGAAATCGAGCTAGGTTGTAAGCTAAAATACCAGGAAGAGACTTTCGCCTCAAATGTGTATGGAAAAAGCCTACAAACTACATCTTCATGCTACACATTTAAAAGATTTAGGGCTAAATAAAAACTCTTGAGATGATCTTCAGCTGAAATGGCTTTCCCTGGGTCGAATTTAGGCAAGACTTGCTTTGGATTTTTAGGAAGATTGTAGAATGGCCCAGCTAGATTCAATGCTCCCCTCGCTCTCCAAGCAGGTACATCCATGTCTCTATGTGGAGAATCAGGTGGAGAATTGTGTGGTGAATTCGATGGAGTGTTCCTTGGAGTAATAAGTTCTCCAAGACTTTCTTGATCTGAAATATTTTCTAGGTTTTCAAGATCGACTTTGTTAAGGGATTCTACAATTTCTTCCAAGGTTAAATTCACAAGTTCTTCAAAATTCTACACAAGAATCGAATCACGGGTGTACTGTCGTTCTTTTCTAGGAGAACTTTTCCTAGGGAGGAAATTTACTGCGCTTAAACCACCTAGTTGTCTAACATAAGATCGTGTATGTCTCCTTAAATCTTATATTTATGCAAAAGGCACAGCATACAATACTTCTTGAGGTTCAGAATTAGAGATAAGGTTTTCTTGATTTGCTACTTCAAGATTTGGGCTGTCTGAAATTCCTGTTTTAAGCGAGTTTTCAGTAACATTTTTGACAGTGGGAGATTTTCCTTTATCAGCCATGCACTTCTAGGCCCTCCTTCTAGCGCCAAAAACTGTTGATGCCCCGAAGATTGTAGCATCAAGCAGAAAGAGATTCTCCCCGGTAGACTATCCCAATTAGATTGTCCACCGTTTAGTATGGGGAATCCATCCGGTTAACGGTTCCAGCAACCGTTAGATTTGGAGATTTGCTTCAATTACACCGGTTATGGCCCGATCCACCATTCTTTTGATTTTATGGTTTAAAATGATATGCAAGTGCCTAAGCTAACTTAATCTAAATGCAGAACTTGAAACAAATATGGGTCCAGAACTGAAATAAACCTAAACTATCCCTGCAAGGAGCAAAATTATAAGTATGAGTAATGTGCTGAAAAAAGCATCTACAGATCAACAGATAGCCATTAAACCATGAAGATACAACTACAGCAAAGGGCAAAAGATATTAAAAGATAGCTTCCAATTTACATATAACGCATTCCATTACTCATGTAGGACAAAAAATCATTCGCACAGGAAATAGCAAGATCATTCAATACATAGAAATAATTCAAGGCAGCAAAGAAAGATCTCACTGTAGAATATGAAAGACACAAGAATAATCCAGCATGCATCCAACATCCATTTCCATGCAAAAGACATCCTCTCCAGGCTCTTATTAGGAAAATTTCATTTTCTTGGAGCAAGTGCAAGATAGCTCATACAAGTTAAGAAAAATCTTTTCCGTGCCAAAAGTCCCTTACACTCTTCCCTAAGCTTCTATTTATATCTTTACAAAATACCTCTTGGGCTACCACCTGGCTCTTACGCTTGTCCTTTCAAGACTTTTCCAGAAATAACAAATTGTGGCCCTTCTCTTATAACAGAAATTTTCTCAAAATTAAAAAGGGACAGCTGTCTAGTGACACTACGCTCTAAAAAAACATGGAAAATAGATCAAAATAAGAGCAATGCATTATAACTAGTGCGCTCATCCTTGAGGAGGCGCTTCTGCTGGGAGTGAGGTGCTTGTGCTGGCTGCTACTGCTGCTGTTGCCTTCTTTTCCTCTTCTGCAATGTAACTAAACCATATACCAGTGTCCTTGATAACCACATTTGTTGGTGAAGGGAGTAAGATCTTCTAAGAAGTCACATGCTTACCAAGCTCTACTTCAATACCATGAATTTCTGCAATTGCTACTTGGTGGATTTCTTTAAGCAAATGACTGTATATTGATGACAGCCCAATATAGTGATGGAGATCATCAGTGGCTAGGACATCAATCTTCTTTATATATTCTATTTGAATACCTAGCTCTTCCTTCAAGTCTGATAGACATTGCTCTTTGCTTGGAAACTCATCGAGGGACTGAGGGAAACTCAGCTTGCACTTATCATGCACTTCATGGATCATTTGATATAAGCTGTTACTTTTATCAATTGTTCCTTGGATCTTAGCCATTAGCTTCAGGCCACAGTTCCTGCAGAATTCCATGAGGGCTACATCTTCTTTAAAATCATCTACCGACTTGAATGGGAGATGCTTGGGGAAATCAACTTTCCCTTCTCTCCATTCCATTTGGCTTAGGATGTTTGATTTAAACCGAGTGTACTTGCCCTTAAGCCTACTGGCCTTTGCATTGACTTCTTTCAATCTAACCATCATGGCTTTGAGCCTGCACACTTCCCCAGAAATCAGCTCCTGTGTGGCGTGCATTTGTCTCAGAATGTCACAGGACAGCTCAAGAAAGGGGGACATATCTATTTCTCTGCTTTCTGCCTGCTCTAATTGTTCAACCATTTCCTGCTTATCTGCTTCCATATGAAAAACCCTAGCTTCAGAATCGTTCTTTTCTGCTTCTAGAACCATCATCTGGATTGCCAGGTGCTCCTTTTCTTCTTCTAAATGGTGATACTTATATGTCAACTCCTTGTGATCAATAGATAAGCGATTATATTTATTCACTACAAGATCCCTGTAAGCCTGCTCATTAGCCACAGTATGTTGCAACATGCAAGCTCTCCTCTTTGTTGACTCAAATTCTCTGACCATATCGACCACATTGTCCTTTGTTGCTTTTGCTGCCGACACAGCGGCAGATGCCATTGCTATGGGAGCCTTATTTGTATTTTGCATCACCGTGGTCTCCCGCTGGGTAACAATATCTTCTTGGAAGAGTCTCTTTATCCTCTCTTCCGACTTCAAGACCACCGCCTTCCTCTTCTTATAATACACAAATTCATCCCATCGGGACACAGTATGATTTTCTGATGGGGTGTAAGGGATGATCGGGAGGTCTATTACATGTACTTCTGTCTCTATGGGTGGGGTCTGCACTACTTGAGATGTGTCTGTTTCCGCATTTTGGGTGCCGGAGCCACCTGCTTGAGATGCGTCTGTTTCCACATTTTGGGTGCTGGAGACACCTGCTTGAGATGTGTCTGTTTCCATATCTTGGGTGTTGGAGCCACCTGCCTGGGAATCTTCATTGGTCTTAAGTTCTTCCTCCGTCTTTTGTTCCTCTTCAGTTTTATGCCTTCTTTCTTCTTCTTCAGCTTGCTGCTGATTTTCACTTTCCTCCCTCTGCTCTTGATCTTCTGCTTCCTTCTGTTGCCTTGCCTCCTCAGCTTCTCTCTGCAACCTTGCTTCTTTATCTTCTCTCTGCATCCTTGCTTCTTCAGCTTCCTGTTGCAGTCTTGCTTCTTCTTTCAATCTTTGTTCTTCACGGGCCAGGGCCTCAACTGCTTCTCTCTTTTTCTGCAGATTGGCTTCTCGGGCTGAGGCAGAGCTAGAGCTAGTTCCACTGCCTTGATGACAAATCTGCAACTCAGTCATGTTGCCGATGCCTCTAAACACTTCTTCCTCTGCATCATAGTAATGAGCATATACCTCCTTGCAATGCTCGGAAACCTTTCTCCACCTGTCATTTCTATGGAAGATCACCTCACCGAAATGGAAAGCTTTCAGCTCCTGAATGTACTCCTCGGCTGTTGCAACCCCTGAGAATTTATAGGCTCCTATGCAAAAGGGAAAATGAGGGAAGGAAGCCTTATGTTTCTTGTTAAGCACTCCTCCTATTCCATCAAGGAAAACTTGCCTGACTGCTTCCTTGAGGACTACATAATCAGTAGCATATTTTGGCAAAATGTATGGTACTTTGGTACCTCCAAACATCCTGATGTAGGTGCCCTGTTCTGAGAAGAAAAAATCGCCATATTTTTCTAGGACTTCCATGGCATTTTCTGATAGACAATTGGGCTCTTCCGTGAACATTTTCTCATACACAGGCATGATGAACTCTTCGCAGATGAGCTTATAGTTTGCTCTGTAATTTTGAGTCCACATTATTTTATAGGCAGTGTAGACCGGGGTGTTGGCCTGATCCCACGTGCAACCTAGCCTAGGGAAAGAGAGCTTGGCCAAAATGCAGTCAATAAGATAGGAAGACATGTAAAATTCTGACATTTTTAAGGCCAAACCTTTTCTTGCTGCAGCCACTGTGGATGCCAAACTATCCGAAAGGATAGTAGCCCAATCAAACACAGTTCCTTTGAATGCTATGAAGTGGATGATGGGAGCCCAATGTATCCTATATACAGTTCCATCAGGCATGCCGAAAATTCTGCATAACATCAGGGAAATTAATCTAAAAGGAGGTCTTAGGCTCTGAACGTCATATTCATCATTATCTCTCTTCCTCAGCTGCTTTCCTGTGACCAATAGCCTTTTATCCATCTCAATATTATTCATCTTTTCCAACCATTCATCATTTAGAGCTTGCTGGGGACGTGAGAATTTGTAGGCTGCTGCAATATACGCCGGATGGAATGAAGCGAAAGGCACTCCCTTCCTGTCATGCAACACTCTTGTTTGCGGGTTGGCATGTTCCAGTATCCATCTGATCACTTCAGAGCATGGGAATAATTCAGGGCAAGTAGAAGCCCTGGCTATGCCGGAAGTTCTGATGTTGAGGTAGATTTGTTCTTCCTCCAATAATACGTCTGGGATATCTTGGTCCTTCATCATCCGGTAAACATCTCCCCAACGGACCTCGGGAGGAATGCCGGTGGTACACTTAGTGTCTTGAAAAATAGTTTATGTCCTTAGTTGCACTAGTTTTGGTTCCATCACTTTAGCTTTCTTTCTACCACCTTTTGGCATCGTGGCTTATCCCTGTCAGCAACCAAATGTGAATGATTATAAAATTGTGACCCATTATGAGAGTGTAACTTAAAGCAAGACAAATTTAGCATGCCAATGATAAACATATACAACATTATAAAGTTGCATGTTGGGGAGGCAAACTAAACATAGATCATTCCAGAAAACAAAATATGGTCCTCAGACTTGATTATTCTAGGGAGACAATGCTCGGTTAGGAACTTTTGGAATGTTTCCGAAAAGGTTAAGCATACGACATGTGGAACCCACTTTCTTCCTAGTCCTTGGAGATAGGATGTCCTCCATCATAGTACTTCTAATGGCCAATGGTGGGCTGGCCTGGAGTGGAAAATCTTATGTGGAAAATGGAAACAAGAAACCATTCTCCACAGTCATTAACTGAGCCCAACAGGCGAGAGATTGAGTATCCCAACCGACTACTACTGATGTTGATAATACTTGAGAAGCGGTATGCAGCCGGTATAAAATTGGGTTTGAGTAAATCTGGGTAGGAGTTCGACCGAAATGTAGCCAGTGAAATAAAAATAAGCTCGGACGGCTGTCACGTACCCACCCATTTAACCAATGCAAGGCAGGGTACATGATGCCAAATTCAGGGCTTTTCCATGATCTCATCCCATTAGTTAGATTCATATAAATAAATTTTGAATGTGCAGATGTAAAACAAATCAATGATGATGCACAACGGAATTAAAACATCCACACACATTACTCATGCATACAGCATATCAACAGTTATTGAATTAATATAGTGTAGAAGTAAATATAGAGGCATAAAAACACTTATCTTCATTTTTCAACTGCCCAAGCAACTAGCTATGTCGCTGCAACGTTCCACCCAGCCATAGGCTCTTCGACAGCTTATACTGAGTCCGTCCGAAGGCCACCCCCGAGCTGGGCATGATTCCTTCAAGGAAAAAGGGGACATTCACTCTCTCACAACCAATTAATCAATCCAAGCCAAGCCAGTCCATAGTTGGGTTTATTAGGCTACAATTGAACCTTGGATTATCGCACTCAAGCTCAAGCCCAAGACATGGATACCCATACCCATACCCAACATACTCTGCTCTCACACAGTAAGCACAAATAGGGGCAGGGATACACATTTTAGACAGTGGGATTTACAAATAAGATGGCCATGGGTTTTCCCAAAAACGTTCCCAACCAAAAACTGGATTGTGGGATGGGAAACCAACCACAGGGGGGAAAACGATTTCTTCCCCAAATATCTCAGCCTTTAACAGCCCAACACGGTCTCTATTGAACCCCCATTCGATTTCCCTTCTTCCCCACTGGTATACAACACAGAAAACGCCCTTCTCTACTGGGGAAATGAAGAAAACGCTGCAACATGCCTGGAAGACGCCCAGGTAGCTCCAAACTCGTGAGGGAGGAAGAATGATCATGGATAATGGCTTGGGGGAGAAATTCATGGCTCTTTTCTTGCCCAAGGAGACAAACACATTTTTCCATAAAGGGTGGCTTGCCCATACCCAAATTTGGACAACCATACCTCTCCATTCCCAAGGAATTAACTACCTCAACCAACCCTTGGGAGAAATCAATGGTTGGGTACAAAAGTCAACATGGGTAGTTGAGGGTTTGATGGGTTCTCTCATTGACACTTGGCTTGACTTGAGTGGCTCAAGGGTTTGAATGTTTTCCCTCCCAATTCCTTGTGAAATCATGCCCCCATCTCTTTGTTGCATTGCTTAGCTAGTTGTGGGTATTTTTATTAAGATGCATATTACATGATATTTGAATTTCCAATGTGCATTTCTAGCACGCAAATCATATGCATCACTAAATCGATGGCGGGGCCTTGGCCTTGAGCTCCTCACCATGATTTCATAACAATATTACATCATTTATAATGTTAATGCCATGGGGTCAAACTGGGGACATTACAACGGCTCAGAGACAAAGGGCCTACTAGGACCGACTTGGTCACGGCTATGACTCCTAGTTGACAGTATTGAGAAACTTATGGGGGCACGGGGATCGTAAGTTCTTTTTAAAACAATACATACTACCAATGCCTATCGGCCACGTTATTAAACGGGAAAAAACCCAAGAAAAACTCAATGTAAAGGTAAGACAAAGATAACGGTTGGTGAGCTTACCTGGAGATGAAACAGTGGTGTGGTGAGGTCGATACGGTGGTGAATACGCTAAGCTAGAGTGACGCACTCTCCCAAACGGCGTTTTTTGAATAAAAACTAACAACAGGAACAATGAAAACCCACCGCCCATATATAAGGCTTAACACGTGCGGGCATTTAAATGGGTAGGTGACGATTTAAAACGGGGTTTAATGCTCGTACGACACGGTCTTTTCAAGCTGACTTGGCATTTAAGTGCGACCGTCGGTTGTGGAGCAGACTCACAAGTTTCGTCCGCAATTGCGGCCATAACTCATGAGTTCCTCCCGAAAGGCGGGAGACTTTGGTGAGGCATTTGCTTGTTGCGGGAGAGATGGAGAAGATGCTTCGCAGTGGCGGAAAAGTTTGGCGAGTCGTTCTGATGTTTCGGGAGCACTTTGTGAGTTCTTCTGAAACTCACTTTCCCGTAAGTTTATCGCGGCTGTTTTTGTCGAGTTGTTCCGAAGTTTCGGAAAGACTCAGTAAGTCCTTCCGAAATTCACGAATGTCTTTGTTAAGTCTTTATCGAAATAAGAACGGTCGAGTAACCTAGGGAAAAGGCCAACTTACTGCAGCAACACTTAGCGAAAGCTTCAGCAATTTCGGGAGAAAATCCCAAGTTCCTCCGCAGTTTCGGGCGATGAGTTCATCCGCAATTTCGGGAGAGAATTTTAAGTTTCTTCTGCAGTTTCGAGAGAGAAATTTGAGTTCTTCCGAAGCTTCAGAGACACTAAGTATTTTTCACAGTTTTAGGGAGCAATTTTAAGTTTTTTCTGCAGTTTCGGAAGAGAATCCTAAGTTCTTCCGCAGTTTCAGGAGAGAAATTTGAGTTCTTCCGCGGTTTCGGGGAAGAGTTGTGAGTTTTGACTTAAAAGAAAACTTCAATTTCTTTAAAGCAGACTCCTCAGTTGAAACAAAACCAAGTCCAAAAAGTTTTCAAATGAGACTTAACTTTTAGGTAGTCTTTCTAGGAAAAGATAAAGGAGGGGCCCCAATATCTACAAAAATTTGGGGGGGATGTTGCTGCAACAACAGTTCCAATAAAGAGATACAACATATTATATTCTTAAATGTTCTTCACTCTAAGACTTAGCTTCTAAAATTGCTTGTTGTGCTCTATAACTTGACCTTTTTGCTTGAGAAGTATTGACTGGCTAAAGAAGGTGTTTCTATTAATATCCCCATAATGTGCAATCAATTCTTCGGTGAATATAGACCAATATATAGTAGAGTCCTTTTTACGGTCACAAATCCTTTGGTACCATACAAATTGATCAGTCTCTAAATATAATGATGCAATAGTTACATTTTGCAAAGCTGGAACCTAGTGTAGATCACATAATTGCTCCATCTGGAACATCCATGTTATTGCATTGCCATCAAAATTTCTCATGTCAATCTTGGGAATTTGGGTACCCCTTGGTGACCATCCGTAATGCCTTCCATTACTATAATCACTGAACCTCTTGGAATATTCTTATTCATGGAATGTTTCTCAACATGGAAATTATTTTTATCCTCCTGAGTACTTGGAACACGTCATCACCTATAGGGGGAGTATCCCTTGAATTTTATATGAGATTAGCAATATTTTTCATATTCCCCATCAAGTTCTCCTCTAAATTGAGTAAATCAGTTGTTCTCACTGAACCTTTAATATTTTCCTCCATTTTATTCAACTTCTCCTCTAAATCAACTAAATCATTTTTTTTCACAGACCCTTTAATCATATCTTCGAACTGGGACACTTGAAAAGATAGGTCGTCCCTTTCATTGTAATTCGTGGATGGATCCTATGGTGGTTTGAGTGGAGTGTGAGTTTTTACAGTTCCTTTTGGAGGCATTTTGAACAATATAAGTAGATATCACACCCTAGGTTTCACAACAATTAGATCCTTCTACTCAAAGTTAATCAAATTTAAAATGATGTACCTTTTTCAAACCATGATTGGAAGATTGTTTTATGGTCGACTCGAAACTAAGGTAAATTTGAAATTTAGGCTTATATGGGTTTGAAAATTCATCTTGCTATATCCTGATGTGTCCTTTTTCCAATTCCTCAAGTCTGACCTAATTCGGATGTACCAATAAGAAGTGATTGCGAGTCTCCCAACATTTCTTATTTTTGGTCTTTCCGGAAGAGCGAACTTGTACGGTATGACATGTGTCCAATATTTCATACCTAAGGTTTAAAAACCTACCAAAGATACTATGGCTGTCTTATTTCTGATGCAATAGGTCTCACTCAATTTGGATCTTGCATGCCCCAGATATGACCTTTTTTCCCAGAACACATGTTTTAGACTAGTAAAAAACCGTAGCTTCCATGGAAATTATATCCAAACCTGTAATGAATGAGGATTTGAAACTTGGATCATTTTTGGTTCGGCCTTTTTTCGATATGGGTTTTAATTCTTGTTGTCTGAAACCTTGTAAAAAAAATATTATAGCAAAAATTCCAAGATGACTTGTTTTGAAGAAACCAGTCCCGAGGAAAGAGCTCTGATACCAAATGTTATGCAACAAATTTCCAAAAGAGCACAAAAAGAGAAGAAACAGATTAAAAAGAGTACTCCATGGATTGAATGAATAAAATAGATGAATATGAATCCTCTTCGATGGGTAAACCCCCTTATACAATGTACTATGTACACAAGACAAGACAAGACAAGACAAGATGCTCAAATGAAAATAACTCCTTCCTATATATAGGAGATTAAGAGGTACAATTACAACTCACTGAACCATGCCGACATAACTAATATAACCATACTAATGACAATTACCACTAATAGACCAAAGCCGACATCATAACCAATGTAATACACCACAATATAGGGGAAATGTGCCCCCATTTAGGGCTTAACAAAAGCACCTAAACAAAGACATAGATTTTATCTTGAGAAACCCTTCTACTCAAGGGAAGAAAACCCAACAAGCCTTCTTTATTCAGAGATATAATTCAAGATACAATGTACATCCGATATATAAGATGAATCCAAAGATAGTAAACCCAAGAATTTCTTCTTCTATAGCTGCATCTTCTCTCTCCTCAAATGTGCACTTGTTTAGATCAGCTTGAGTGAATTGCTTATGGAAAGTGAGTGAGACATCACTTTGTTTATACTGTTCAAGTGTTGAATTTTTCCTCTTATGGGATCGACTTCATTGGTTGAATGGGGTTGACTCTCCTAGGTGCATAATTGCTAATTGTTTGTTGTTTTTCTTCTGTAGGGCTGACTTTATTGGAGGATACCTCACAAAGCTACAATCACCAACACTCCCTCTTAGCTAGGGAGGTATCATCAGGAAAGAACACATATGGTTATCATCTGAGCATCATGACTTGTCCTGAACATCTCGTCATCATAAGAAATGCCTTCCAACACAACTCAGTCCATCAAGAAGTGTCATACGCAACTCAGTCCACCGAGGAGTACAAATCAACTCAACTCAATCCATCAAGGAGCGTAGTCGTTCCCAGCCAGAAGGGTTGTCGAGAACCAATCCAGAGACTACAACTCAACTCAGTACATCGATAAGTGTCATACTCAACTCAGTCCATCGAGGAGCGTAGTATCACATGGTAACTCAACTCAGTCCATCGAGGAGTGCGCCCATGCATCTCATGGTAACTCAACTTAGCAAAGAGTGTGCCCATGCATCTCATGGTAACTCAAATTAGCAAAGAGTGTGCCCATGCATCTCATGGTAGCTCAACTCAGCGAGGAGTGCGCCCATGCATCTCATGGTAACTCAACTCAGCAGGAGTGCGCCCATGCATCTCATGGTAACTCAACTCAGCGAGAAGTGCGCCCATGGTAACTCAACTTAGCAAGGAGTGCACCCATGCATCTCATGGTAACTCAACTCAACGAGGAGTGCACCCATGCATCTCATGGTAACTCAACTCAACGAGGAGTGCGCCCATGCACAACATCTCATTCCGTCAATATGTCCACAACAGAGATCTCTCCCTCACATGGAGAGTTCAACCATTCTCATTCCAGGGAGAATATATTACTAATGATACAAACTCCCTCTCAATGAGGGAGACATTCTCCACCACTCCAAGCCTGTCTTGGAAGTACACAAACTTCGCCTTGGGAAGAGGTTGGGTGAGAATGTTGGCGATTTGAACATTTGTAGGAATATACAAGAGTTGGAATGCTCCCCTCTACACCAGCATACCACTACTGGACTCTGTTGCTCCTCCATCAGGGTTATCTCTCATCATGTGAGTCTACTGAGATGATCCTCTTGCTCTCTCTATGTCACTGGATATCACTCTAGACTCCCTCTAGAACTGTCCTACAAACTCTCTCTGCAACTCTACATCATATTTTCTCTCTGGAGCTGCTCACAGGCTAGTCCATCAACCTATACGACGTGTCAACCTGGATGTCAATCTAAACTACATCTTGAATACTGGCTTTCATAGAGAAAAATAGCTTCTCACGAGAGTGTAGGAATCTGCTCAAAGTCTCCACTGCATACTTCCCTTAACCAAGGAAGATCCCATCTAATATCTGGCACACATCCACTCCCATGGAGTAATACATCGGGCCAAAATCCTGCATCTTGAATAAAGAGGATAACCTCCTTTGCATCTAACAATGAGCCTTTATATCCTGATATGGAACAAATCATCAATATGTAGCATCACGATCAACAAACTGAGTAGCAACTATTTTCTCTATGCTAGAGCATCCAACTCCCTCTGCATCTAAAAAATCATCACTTGTTCTCCAGAACAAGCCTTATCATCCTTCTTATGTAGGCCATAGCACATGGTCTTTCCTACAAGTCAAGTTTAGTCCATTATTAGTCAGCAACATTGCATAATCATGGAATTCAATCAAATCATATTGACATTTCAATGCAATGACAATAGTTCACACAGTTATGTAAGCATCTTAGCCAATGCTTCAACACAACACCCATCCATATCGCAAACACACTCGGTAACTATCTGGATGCCTTCCATCTTCACCAAAACACGCGATCAAGAGGTGCACTGCTCTCATAATGTTAGCAAAGAGGCTTCATCCTAGACTATCTCCATCAATGGCTCATGGGATGTTTTGCAACACTATAGGCTACTTACTCAATATTTATATAACATGCACTACGTGATCCTATTGTTCATCAATATCAGTCACATATAAATGCATAAAATAAAATTGTAACACAGATCTACATATAATTGTTATGAACATTATCCTTTAAATCAAACATTCAAATATTTAAGGAATAACTCAAATGACAGTACAAATACTCAAATTTTATTATTTTGTTGGCTACCTCTTGATCTCTACCTCCTTGGATAAATCACGGAAGTTCGAGGAGATGTATTCTCCTCCATTATCTGTTCTCGGAGCCTTGATCATTTTCTCATGGAGTTTGTTAGGTGCCTCTTCGGATTCGTAGTCTTCAAGAAGTAGATCAAAAGAAGAACTCTACTTGATCATTATCTATATTTCTTGAATTCTTATGTGGAGTCTCTTCATCAACATCAGCGGTTGAGGCATGTTTCTTTCTCTTCAAGGGACAATTTCTAGCAATGTGGTCAAATTTGTCACACATGTAGCATTGAATGTGTGAAAGATCCTTCTTCTTTTCCTATTACGGAACTAGACCTGATCTTTCAACTTTATCTTTTATGCCATGACTCTTCCTTCTCCTTCCTCTTCCTCTTTTACCATGTGCGGAAAGGGATTAGATTTCTTTATGATGGGAGGCATTCATATTGCCTATGGATACAAGTCTAGTCTCTTCCTGAGTACAATATGCCCGATAATCTATCAAACTTGGTCAATTTGGATCACCCACTAATACTTCGAATGAAAGGCTCTCAAGCATGAGGGATACCATTGAGAGTGATCATAACAATATCTCTATCTACAACTATCTCTCCAATGGTGGCCAATTGATCTTTCATTAAGAAATCTTCATAAATTAGGATGCAATTGAGTCTGCTCTAGTCATCTTGATATTGGATAGTTGTTGTTTTCTGAAGACAAGTACACTATTGAAATTATTGTTCTCAAATAGATTCTTCAAGGAATCAAACATTCTTTTGGTCGTCCTCTTCTGGGAGACTTGAGGCATCAAATGATCTTTAACAAAGGCTATCAAAATATTTCTTTCCTTGGCATCATTCTTCTTCCATGATGGCTTCTCTACTTCTGCTTCTAGTTCCGGTACTCCCTCTTCCACAAATTTTAGAAGATCATTCTCTTATATGATGATGAGTACCCTAGACTTCCATGAATTGAAGTTGAAAGCCCCATCAAATCTATCTTCAACTTTAACATTGTTCATCTTAACTGCAGGCTGGAAATAGAAACTTGATCCAAAAACCCTAGCAAGATAGGGTCAAAATTTTAAACTTGTTGAGACTAGAATCTGACTTCACTAATAAGTGCGCTCTACCAAGGCGAATTACATAACACCAAGAATTAAACCAATGTGTGGATGGAAAGGGATAAAACAGGAAGCTCTGGTTTCTAGAGAAACTATCCAGTAAAAAAATGGGGCAAAACTGAAATTTCTCAGAATGAAGATCCGCTTCCACATAAATGCACCGTACTAGGGTGGGTTCCTAAACACTTTTTCCAGATCAAATCTGTGGTTGGAAACCTCTGAAATTGGAAACCCTAGTTTCTGACAATGGCTTCTTTCAACATTGCTCTGATACCATGTTAGAATTTTTAATATAGCAGTATAATTTCACTTAATTTGCAGTGAAAACAAATCCGGATCACTGAAAGAATAACCAAAGCACATAAACAAAGATAGAGATTTTATCCTGGGAAACCCTTCTACTCAAGGGAAGAAAACCCAACAACCTTTCTTTATTCAAAGATATAATTCAAGATACAATGCACATCAGATATATAATATGAATCCAAAGATAGCAAAACCAAGAATGTCTTCTTCTGTAGCTGCATCTTCTCTCTCCTCAACTACCCACTTGTTCAGATCAACTTCAGTGAATTGCTTATGGAAAGTGAATGAGATGTCACTCTATTTATATTGTTCAAGTGTTGACTTTTTCCTCTTATGGAGTCGACTTCACTGGCTGAATGGGGCCGACTTTCATGGGTGCACAATTGGTTATTATTTGTTGTTTTTCTTTTGTAGGGCCGACTTTGTTGGAGGATACCTTGTTGGAGGATACCTCATGAAGCTACAATCACCAACAATACCTTCTAGCTTACAAGTCACTTGTTTGAGAATTTTCTTAATTTTCTAATTGTTGTCATGAGGCATCTCAAAATCCTCGACATCACCAATTAATCATGGGAAACCTGCTATAGGATTGTTGGAGGCAGAACCAAGACAGAATTGGGTTTCCTCTATAGCTTGAAATTTCCCCAATTTAAGAACATACTTGTAACAAAACCAAATATCAAATCCAAGCCACATGTCCATACACTTAGTAGTGACTTCAGAGAATACCTCGAAGTTAGATTCTAACCATAGATATTACTGAGAAGGAGGCTTACCAAGAATTTCTAGAACAAGGGCTCTTCCATAAAGGCAATTATCCAGTAGAACAATTCTAGCCTCCACAACACCATTAGACCATAATTCCATACCATAGACCAAAGGAAGCTACAAAGTATTGTTATTGCCTTCAAACCATGGACTATTAATAACTATATTTAAAAGCCACTACTCCATAGCTAGTATATAAGACCGAGGATGAAATCCTACATAGGGGGCTTTTGAACCGATGCCTCCATCATGCCCTATCATATCACACCTGTTGGTGCCTTGAGTTAGACTAACATGTAGCAAGGATGGGGTTATCATACCTTGGATAAATGATAAATGTTTCATCATGGAATTAATAAGACCTTAGGATCACCACCATTTTCCCAAAAATGTCCCTTTGAAAGGCATGCTAATAAATTTTCCATAACATATGCCTATTGATTATTGTAGTGTCGTACTTGAAATAGTTGGACCGAGTATAGAGTGTTTAGCACACTCGGGATTCAAAGCTTCATTCTTTCGAGCACTATGTTGTCTTCTTGATAATGATTTCACAAAAGGTCTATGATTAGAGTTGAGTCTCCAAAAAGGAGCACAAACTTGGTGTTTCTATTAATTGCAAGAGTAATACTAATGTAAAGGGCGTGCATTTCTACCTAATTGTTAATCACTCTTCTTAATCCCATGAAAAACTAGCTTCTTCATTTTCTGTAAGGTCAAGGATAACCCCTCCCGTAGTTACAACCCCTTCAACTAATAACATATCGAATATGTAAGTTAATATACATATTAGTAGTTATACCAGTGCAGATCCATCTCAAACCTAGATCTATCTAGCACTGAGAGGGATCCAATTTCTTAAGGTGTAATTTTTTTGTTTTATCTTAAATTTTTTACACATTAAGAAAAAAATTACCCCTCAAGAAATTGGATCCCTCTCGTTTAATTTTTTAATTTATTTTTTATAAGTTATGAGTGAACATGAAATTTTTAATTACTTTTGATTTTTGATAAGTTATGAGCCAACATGGAAACGTAACGTGACAAACGTGACAAATGTGACAAATGTGACAAACGTTACAACATCTCCCCCATACTGGGTTGTAACGTAACGTGAAAAATGTGACAAATGTGACAAACGTTACAACATCTCCCCCATACTGGGTTGTAACGTAACGTGACAAACGTGACAAATGTGACATGTGACATGTGACATCCATTACAGGATCTCCCCCATACTATTACTTTTTACATTTTATTACTTTTGAAAACGTGACATGTAACATGTGACATCTGTTACAGGATCTCCCCCACACTGGGTTGTAAGCACCTCGTTTACACTTGGTGCAATAATATAACAAATGTTTAATTTTATAAACTATTATTATAATATAATTGAATTGGTGTTAAGACAAAACTTAGTTCCGACATTTAGTTGGTTTCAAAAATGTAAAAATTATTCATGTTCATATTTTATTCCTCTAAATATATCCAATCATTCTCTTATTTATTTTTATAATTGTGTTATGTATATTACCAACTTCTCTATTTTTCTTTTATAATTTTTTTCTATTAAAATCTCAACAAATGTATGAATTTAGATCCCTTGTACATCCATTTTTAACTCTAATCAAATATACCCATATTCATTAAATTATGTGTTACTCTTCACTTCTTTGTAATATCAAGACCATTATAAAACTCAAAAAAGGGTTTCTCTAAAGACGCTATGGCTTGGTTAAACCATTAGAGGATTGACGAAAATGTCACTTTGCAAAATATCGACAATATTAAAAATATTATCACATCTAAATTTAGAGAGAAAATGCAGGACGAAAAATATTTAAAGGTCAAAGAAAATTAAGATACTGTAAGGAGGTCAATAACCCTAATCTGGAAGATCAAAAGTATATCTTCGTCTTAACCAATTTGAAGAAGAAAATTAATATAATCAAGATAAGAATGAATTCCCATGAGCTTCACAATGAAACATGGTATTGTACAACTCCTAAATCACCGGGTGTGGAAAGGATTTGTCATCTCTATGAGACTTTGAGCATTGAGGATGGAAGCCACATTCTCTTAGAGTGGCCGACATACACTCACATTCAATCACAGTTTCATAATCTTTGTTACAATACAAACCTCCGTAATCTTTTAGCATGTCAAAACTATTCTAAGCTTTTTGATCATATGAATAAAAGTTTACGACAATCCGATTAATCCCTCTCTTCTGTTAAGGTTTGATAGATCATCATCAATATCTATCACATGATTTATGAGAAAATTATCATAATTAAGTATATTTCCTTAAAAAGGGGAATAATATGTAATTTTTTATTTTCTCAAAAAATTGTGAAATTAATTTTTTAGGAAACAAGTGAGAGAGAGGTTCATTGAGAATGGAATTTTTTTTTATGATGATGGTAGTGGTTATTAATATTCAGTAAAATAAACTTTGGTTTACTTTAGAAAAATTAAAAAATCACTTCGGATCACTTGAAAATTTTGTTTTCTATGTTCAAAAAGTTAAAATATAAATCATTCTTACCATATTATATATATATATATATATATATATTATGAATTAACTTTAATTTATATAAAATTAAATATGATAATTTTTATTATTAATATAATAAAAATATTAAAAAAAAACAAAACCAAATTATTATTATTATTAAAAAATAAACTATCAAAACGAATGTGTTAATGAATATGCACTCATAGAAATACCATTTCCTCTCATTTTTATTTTTGTTAATTGGTGAATGGATATGAAAAACTGACACATTCACGAGACTTAAAAAAATCTGCATAGATAACACTCAAACCACAAAACCAAATTTTCATTCTTCACTTTTGAAATATATATATTTTAATGTTCAAGATAATGTAACGGTTACAAAATATATATATTTTATTGTTCGAGATATTGAAACAGTTACAAAATATTTCTCTAATGGGACAATGGCGATCATGGTTTCCACGTAACTAGCCATCCATCTTTTCTGTGGCTTCCAATGACCAGTTACATTTTTTATTATTATATCTTAATGGTGTGTAGCGTAATCCCCAGAAAAATAATTTAAATAAAATAAAGAACATAAAAAGTGACAAATGGCAGAGGATAGAAGAAAGATGGTACGTTATCGAGGAAGCAGTGCATAAATCTAACCAAAACTTTAAACTAGCTCATCTCCATTCAAGTGGAAGAATATTATAATGAACCAGGATCTGAAATTTTTTCCACATGTACTTAGCTATTTCTTATGAGATTCTTCAAAATTTATCTATCTAAAACATCCCCCAAAAAACGTTATAAGGAAAATTGATCTAATATTCAGTGTTCTACTAGATTCCCAAAAAAACATAAAATTAGAAAGACAGAGTAACCCAATGCCTTGTAATGAAATAAGGAGATGAATAAGAAGCCCCTTTGAGGGGAAACCTCTTTTTTCAATATATCAAATGCACAAGATGATATTAGATGATCTATAAACTAGGTCTCATTGGTATAAATAGGAAATAAAGGCTATAAATACACTTATGGTCCTAATCGACCAATAAAGACAATACTAATATAATAATAGAAATGTAATGTCACAATATATGGGGTTTAACAATACATACACACACACACATATTTATATATAATGTCACAATATCTAGGGATTAACAATACAATGTATGTGTGTGTGTGTGTGTGTGTGTGAGAGAGAGAGAGAGAGAGAGAGAGTGAACAAATTTTGATGTGCCAAGAAAAAGTTATGGTAACTTTCCCAAAACTTCTTGTATTTGTCCCTTTGAGGAGAGTGAACTTGTACGAATTGACACATGTCTAATTTTTCTGTTTTGATTGTGAAACTTTTACCACAAATATTACGGTTCATATTATTTCTTATGCAACAACTGGAACTCAATTTGGAGCTCTCAAGCTTCATATATAACGATTTTACCTTGAACACCTGTTTGAGACTAGTTCTTGGACTAGTAAAAAACCCTAACTTCCACAAACTATAACTTTGAGCTTATAATGAACCAAGCAAATATTGTAGCCATTGATTGGCATAATTCTCATGTTGATGATAATATCTTAGTTGTTGCAACCATAAACAAGACCTTTAAAGCAAAAAAACAAATTGGTTTTGCCCCATAAGAAGAACAACAATAATAAATATCCCTAAGATTGCTAAAAACTTTTTCAAAGCTGAAAATGTCTTTCCCTCTCTTCAACAAAAAACTCAAGTGGTTGGCCACCCACGAATAGAGTCAACTTTGATCCCTAATTTATCTCCTTATAAAATGGCAAATGACTTGGCTTTGCAAAAAGCTAATATGACTATGTTGAAGCCCTTAGGCCACTTGAAAAATAATCCAATGTAACTAATGCTTTGGTTGTTAATGCATTACATCCAAAGGTCTTGTCAAGCCATAATGTAGTGCTCATTAGTGCAATCTCCTTGCAGTAAGAAGAAGACCTGGAACAATAAGTTGTGGTTGTAACATTTAATAAATATCCTCTAAAACCCTACCTTTATATGTATCAATGAAAATCATGGATAAGATAGTTGATAGTTTCCTTATCGATGGTGGGTCAAGCCCAAATGTCATGTCCAAGGTCATTATAATGAACCGAGATCTGAAATTTTTCCCACATGTACTTAACTATTTCTTATGATATTTCTCAAAATTTCGCTATCTAAAACATCCCCAAAAAAGTGTTATAGGGAAAATGGCTTTGATATCAAATGTTGCACCAAATTCCCAAAAGAGCATAAAATTAGAAAGAGAGAGCAACCCAATGCCTTGGAATGAAATAAAGAGATGAATAAGAAGCCCCTTTGAGGGGGAAACCTCTTTTAAAATGTATCAAATGCAAAAGATGATATTAGATAATATATAAACTAGGTCTCATTGATATAAATAGGAGACAAAGGTTGCAAATACAATTAAGGTCCTAACCGACCAATAAATACAATATTAATATAATAATAGAAATGTAATGTCACAATATCTAGGGCTTAACTTTGTGTGTGTGTGTTGTCTTCCCAAGTAAATGGAATGTCACGGATGATGGTTTCACCAATAAATAGAACGTAGTAAACAATGCCTTCACGAGTGAATGGCATGTCTCATACAAGGTTTTGATGATGTTGAATCCATTTCTACCATCAAAATCACCAAATCTTGGTTACAACTCTCAAACACTGAAATTTGAAAGGTGTTCAGGAAGATCGCAGTACTCATCTTTAAAAGTTGACGTTTCGAACCTTTATCACGGTTCATCATCAGGACAAATGAGTCAGGTTGAGGAATAGCATCTGCAGACCTATCAATATTCATTGTTGAGAGAAAAAACATGAACCTAGGAAATCGGCTAAATAACAAAACCCTAACCCTAAAGGCTCCTAAGAAAACATATATAAATAATTTTCTAAAGTACCTAAGAAAGTTATATTAATCCTATGTGCTGAGAGAAAGTTATGGTAACTTTCCCAAAACTTGTTGTTTTTGTCCCTTTGAGGAGAGCGAACTTGTACGGATTGACACATGTATAATTTTCTTGTTCTGATTATGAAAATTTTACCACAAATATTATGGTTCATATTGTATTTTACACAACAAGTGGAACTCAATTTGGAGCTCTCAAGCTTCATATATAACAGTTTTACCTTGAACACCTATTTGTGATTAGTTTTTGGACTAGTAAAAAACCCTAACTTCCACGGACTATAACATCAAACTTATAATGAACTAGGATCTGAAATTTTTCCCACATGTACTTAGCTATTTCTTGTGAGATTCCTCAAAATTTATCTATCTAAAACATCCCCCAAAAAATGTTATAGCAAAAATTGATCTAATATCAAATGTTCCACCAAATTCCCCAAAAAGCATAAAATTAGAAAGATAGAGTAACCCAATGCCTTGTAATGAAATAAGGAGATGAATAAGAAGCCCCTTTGAGGGGGGGAACTCTTTTTTCAATGTATCAAATGCACAAGATGATATTAGATGATCTATAAACTAGGTCTCATTGGTATACATAGGAAATAAAGGCTACAAATACAATTAAGGTCCTAACCGACCAATAAAAACAATACTAATATAATAATAGAAATGTAATGTCACAATATATGGGGCTTAACAATACACACACGCACACATATTTATATGTAATGTCACAATATCTAGGGATTAACAATACAATGTGTGTGTGTGTGTGTGTGTGTGTGTGTGTGTGTGAGAGAGAGAGAGAGAGAGAGACCAAATTTTGATGTGCCAAGAAAAAGTTATGGTAATTTTCTCAAAACTTGTTGTTTTTGTCCTTTGAGGACAGTGAACTTGTACGGATTGACACATGTCTAATTTCATGTTCTGATTGTGAAACTTTTACCACAAATATTATGGTTCATATTATTTCTTATGCAACAACTAGAACTCAATTTGGATCTCTCAAGCTTCATATATAACGATTTTACCTTGAACGCCCGTTTGAGACTAGTTTTTGGACTAGTCAAAAACCCTAACTTCCACAGACTATAACTTCGAACTTATAATGAACCGAGATCTGAATTTTTTCCCACATGTACTTAACTATGTCTTATGATATTTCTCAAAATTTCGCTATATGAAACATCCCCAAAAACGTGTTATAGGGGAAATGGCTTTGATATCAAATGTTGCACCAAATTCCCAAAAGAGCATAAAATTAGAAAGAGAGAGTAACCCAATGCCTTGGAATAAAATAAAGAGATGAATAAAAATCCCCTTTGAGGGGGAAACCTCTTTTAAAATGTATCAAATGCAAAAGATGATATTAGATGATCTATAAACTAGGTCTCATTGATATAAATAAGATACAAAGTTTACAAAAGCAATTAAGGTCCTAACCGACCAATAAAGACAATATTAATATAATAATAGAAATGTAATGTCACAATATCTAGGGCTTAACTTTGTGTGTGTGTGTGTGTGTTGTCTTCCCAAGTAAATGGAATGTCACGGATGATGGTTTCACCAATAAATAGAACGTAGTAAACAATGCCTTCACGAGTGAATGGCATGTCTCATACAAGGTTTTGATAAGTAAATGGATATATCTCTCTCTAGATATATGTGAAAATGACTTCATCAAACATGGTGAATGAGTCAATTATAATAATGCCAAAAGAATTAAACCAAGAAAATCCTAACAACTTGAATCACAAGATGACAAGCTATAGGGATGAATGAACGTCTTTATAGTTTGTGGTTTTCCTCATCCATTAGACTTTCCACTAAGCACATATCCAAACAGTAGTCAAGCAAACACCTAGCATATAGTCCAATGCAACCTCCTAATGCCTATCCCAATCACACGACTCAAGAAGGAGAGAGACAACCTTCTTGAGCGTCATATGGCATGTCTATGGCCTCAGGGACTTGTAGAAACTATGTGCTACCTCAAGGAAGATTAATGTGTATGATATGGACTCCAATTTGCTTCTCGGTGTTGTATGGAGGATGGGTTATGTTGCCAATGATCTCAAAGATTGAATTGTGTTGCTCCTTAGGAATTAAATTTAGAAACCTTGCTAGACAGTTGCAACAACTATATCATGACAACCCTTGATTTCAAATATCAAACTAAAATGAACTATGAGTAACTTAGAGCTACTAGCATTCATCAATTGCTAATGGAGAATGAAATTATGCTTGAACTATCATAACTATAGATGGAAATTCATCATTAAACCATTAATATGACTATAGGTAGCATATCAAAGACATAAAGAACTGCCAATGATTCACACACTAAATTTAACACAACGCGTAGAAAAATTCATCACACAAAGACATACTATTCACCATGGAAACCCAAATGGGAAAACTAGCATTTGATTGGCTTTGACCAATCTCTTTATTTCTCAACAAATATGCAGGTTATAGTACCTTCTAGCTCTCTGATACATCATTGGCCTTCACATGGGAATTTGGACAGCAATTCCTTTCAATCTCAACCAAAGAACCCCTATTCCTTTGTAATGCATGTATAAACTGGATAATGGATTTGCTACTCGGTCAGTTGGAAGGCCAGGCACCCCAAACTCCTCAACTTCCCCAACCCTAGTGTTGGCTTTTTTTTTTTTAATGTTTTCTTAATAAACATTTTAGAGTATAGTTCTTATGTTTTAATTTTTAATACACTTTTGTTATTCTTCTTTTTTTTTTAAATTCTTTTAATTTTTTCCAAGCTTACATTAAGAGTACAATGTGCATGAAGATGTAAATTCTACTGAAGATGGCATAGGGTCTTTCACACCATTAACCATGTCTCCTACTTTAAGTCTAAAACTTTGATTAGTCGATCATTATAATAACCTAAACCAATAACCAATTATTAATTGATGAAATAGATACCACTTAACAATGAATCTTCCTCACTTTTTCCTTTCACTAACTAATATGAAAAATTTAATCAATAAATATTCAAATCTTTTTTATTTATTGAATATTATTAAAATATTAAACATAACTCCAAATTTGTCGAACCATATCAAACATTATTATTATTATTTCAAAGGACAATGCAATCCCATCATGTACCATGCAAACCCCACCAAAATACAAATTTGTACTAATTATCTTAGAGTCCCCGTTGGGAATACATAGGCCACTCATTTCATGTGAGGTGCAACTTTAGACAAAATAGCATTATGTTCTACCCCGACAATCTTAGATATGGTACTTGATAGATGTGATTCTTATAAAGAAATCACAATGATATTTATACTTGGCGTATCCCATGGGTCATCTTAAAGCAAGTTTTTCCTTTTTATAGGGCCACTGTTATGACCGGGTGGCTGGGGCGGCTGGCTGTGGCCGTCCCCACCCGAGATCGATCTCGAGACCGTGTCTGATTCGGCGTTCTCACCCACTATTGAGCACCGGTTTAACTAGTATGTGAAAAAAGTTCTTCCTTTTTCTTGTGAACCATTTTGTAACTTTTTGGTGGGATCTACTCCATTTTTTTATTAAGAGAGTTTCCAAATATTTTTGGATTAGTATCTTGTATCACGGGCTCTCAAATGCATGTGTTGCTTTTTAAAAAAATGGTTATTAATTATTTTCAACTTAATATTTTTTCAAATTATTTTATGAGAGATGAAGGTTAGATAAAAATGATGTGAATAATATTTAGATTATTAATAAAAGTAAAGTTAATAGGTAATTGATTTTTTTTTCTACCATGAAGAATTGGTAACTTCGTCAAGATTACTTGGACCAAGTCTAGGTTCAAATATGATGGTTATCGATATAATCTCAAGAGTATATTCAACAGCTCGCAAGTTAGATATACTAATAACTTATGACTCGACAAAAGCTGAGACATCTTGAATCCCACTAGAGTGAAACTCTATCCCAAGGATCCCCTGCCCTTTGAGCCTTAAAGTCACTCTATCCCACAAATAGACCCCCAACTCGTCGACCAATAGGTAAGGGATTATTATTGCGCCTAAGAGGTGCATTCTACAGCCCAGTAGGGGGGGGATGTGTAACTCCTTCCGTGCTCATCCTATAAATGGCACATGTCTTTTATAAAAAATAATAAAATATTATAAAAAATAAGATGTCGGCTCATATCACATTTAAAATATTTGGAACGACATATATATACAACTACATAAATGAGATAAATTAAAACCATAAGCATTGCATTACACACTTGGTCAACATTTTCCAGTCTAAAAAGGAATTTGCACTTCTGACAGTTTTGATCCCTCTCGACGCTCTGTAGATCCCCTTTTAGATGGATCTATATTAGTTAAACCTAAATTAAATTAAGTAGTTCATCTACAATTTAAATATAACCATTACATTATTAACTCTAGTCATTATAATATTTTATTTTAATTTTTCAAAAAATGATATATATTACAATTTTTTTGGTACCATATAAACTATAATGGACTTAAAACCAACCTGCATACCGATATTAATGGATTCCACATAAATGATTATTTGTGAAAATGTTAACAATTGGAACTATTTAAACACATAAGTGATGTTAATGTTAAATAAATAATGATTTCAATAAATGAAAAAAATAACAAATATATAAATTATTTGTATCTTATTTTGTGAATTATCATAACTTTTCTTCTTCAACAAGCGGTAAATTTTAATTAGGTGTAGTATTTTGGTATTATTTGGGAAAAGTGAAAGTCTTATTTTTTATAGATCATCATTGGGTTATTTCAAGTGGTATGGTTTTCCTTGAATAATAGTTATGAGATGGTCTTCATTCACAGATAGCAGCTAATGCCGGATATCCTCATTCCCAGTTGACAACTGAGTTATGATATATTTTGTCATTTTTAAGAAAAAATCATCATAACTTTAGCTATAATCCTTTATGTGAAGAGGGTCATTATCCTTTTTTTATTTGTGAAAACAAAATATAAAATAGTATAAAAACATTATTATAAAAAATGACATAAATTATTATTCGAGTGATGACCTCAAAATATATGTGAGGAATCTCAGTAGAGGATCGGTTTCAAACTCCTAGAAAATCAACCAAAAAAGGCTCAATTGTATGGAAGGCTTTCTTGGAGGCCTTCTCGCTTGTTGGCAAACTGACAATTTGGAAAATTGGAAATGGCGAGAAAGTTAGGATTGGAGAAATCCCTTGGGCTGGACCTGATGACCATTACAAGTTTTTGGAAGCCCTTCTAGGGGTTATCCATGAGAAAGGAGTATTAACCTTATAGGATGCTAAATCCTTAGACCACACTAGAGTGGGTAGACTTGATTGGAAGACCAAGACTGAGTTGGGGTTGAATGGTCCTTTGGGAGAAGAATGTTATGATTATATCGGTAAGTTCATTTCTAGCATTGTCAAATTAATATAGGATGACAAGGAATCCTTGTGTTGGTCCAAAAAATTCTCTTTCTGGAGATTTCACAACGATGTTGGATTATAAGGTGCATGTGGAGGATGGCTTTCAAGGAACGAAATCTTGGTGGTGGGAACATATATGGAAGTTGCATGGCTCGTTGAAAACTAGGATTATGTTGTGGTTGGCATTAGGTAATAACGTTGACTTGGGATAATGGGCTCAAGAGGGGTTGGACAAGCCCTAATGGATGTTCTTTATGCATATAAGAAGAAGAATTAGTTTTACACCTCTTCATGCAATGCTCTTATGTGACCCAGGTCTGGAACCTTATTGTCTCTAAATTCAATCCAAAGGCAACATGGAAGGAGAATTGTTTGGAGGCTTGTGTGAATAAATGGCTTGTGGACGCATTAGTCATAACCTTCACTTCTCTACCTTGTTTCATTGTTTATTTCATCTAGTAGGCACATAATTCTTCAATTTATAGGATGGGATGGCCCCAGTGGAAGTAACCACAAATTTGATTGAAAAGTTAGCTCATGAATTAAAAATGGAATATAAAAAGAAAAGCCTAGAGTTCTCTCCATGCCCTCTATAGATTTTGATATCTCCCGGGGCTTCTTTGATGATGCAAGGAAAGGACATCCCCTAAGATGTGGGATCAGTGTGGTGATTTCTTAATGCTTCTCATTACTTTCATATTAGATATGCTCTGGGTAGAGGTTCTAACATGAAAGCTGAATTTTCAACCATGTCGTCTTTACTCTATTTCACAAACAAGTAAGGAGGCAGAAAGCTACAAGTATTGGGTGATTTGAAGGTTGTGATATATTGGGCAAACGACAAAAGTAAGGTGCAAGTGGTGCGCTTGCAATCTTTCATGCAACCAGTTTGGACCTCTTTACAGGACTCTGAATGGACTTCTTTCATCCATGTATATTGAGAGATGAACCAAAAAGCAGATGAATTATCAAAATGAGCCTTGATGCTCGATGAAGGTTATTTTGCTTATTGTGAATTTTTCAATGGACATGAGATAGAAACTACGGAATTCCATTACTAAGTTGGATGTAATAGTTGTAAGTCTGTGTTTAGTTCACCTACAAGCTGAAGTCATGTCAGGCTTGTTGTATATGTAATGTATATACAATTTGCCTAAATATAGCAACGAGATGGAAGTTTGTGTTTTGTATGTAAATTTATGTTTCAAGGGGAAAATTGTAATCTAATGGTATATGGTCCATGATAAGAGGACTTGTCCGAGCCATCCTGGGGACAAAGTATTGTGTATATTCTCTTTTCTTATGAAATATAAATATTTTTTTTCTTTGAAAAAAAAATATAAATTATCATAAATTCTGAATATTCGATTTCTTATCAGATTTTAATGAGTTGTTTTCTAAATTATTATTAATCATTTAATTTTTTTTAAATAAGCGATATGAGATTAAAAGAAAACAAAATTACTATTCAAAACTAATGCTAATTTGAATAATATTATATAATATTATCAAATTTGTTAATACAATGTATAAATAAAATAAAAAATCTTTCAAATTTAGGAGAAAATAACACTTTTTCTTTAAAAATAATAATATATTTCTTTTAGTCAAAGTTCGTTAGGATGGTTGGTTTCGATGGGCCCCTTGTTTTTCATGGCAACCTGATTTTGAACCCCGTAAAGTAGTTGAGATGAGACAAAATCCATCCATGTTAAGAATTAGTGTGTCTAAAGTTGGCAATCCCCTAATAATTTTGATGACTTAAATACCCCTGAATCACAGTTTCTTAGACCATAAGCTAGTCCTACAAATCATAAACAAACTAACAAATAAAATAAATAAATAAATATATTTCTTTTTAAAAACTTTTATAATAAACCTATTATTTTAGTTTCATTTTAAATAAAATATCACTTTTCAAAAGAAAAGATTGTAACTTTAATTTTAAAAGATAAAATTATCTATTACACCATTAGATCTCAAGAGGAAAGATAAGAGAACATATTTGAAAAAATCCAAAGTATATGCGGATGCATAATTAATGGTTAAACCACATATTATGCTTAATATGACATTTATTTTTGGGAGCACTTCCACATCTACATATTTATTAAAAATTAATATTTTTTCTCAACAAAATGTTAATACAAAAGGAGTTGTCTAAAAATTTGATGATTTGATTGGGATTGAGGTTTTTTACCAAAATTCGATGTTTTTTACTTTGCAAACTCCGAATTTTTAACTGTGTTTTAATGGCTATTTTGATGGTAAAAATGGATTCAACACCATAGAAAACCCTTAGGGCACCCCAAATTTTAGAGTTTAAGAGTTGTAACCAAGATTTTTTAAAATTTATGTCATATTTTTTCAAAATTGTGTTCGAAAATCAAAATTTTCCATTTAAAATCGTAGAACTTTTAGACTACGTATATTGAAAATCAAGTGAAGATTGAAGAAAAAATATTAATATAAATTACATTGAAAATTAAATCTAAAAAATTAATTTTTATTAGGTGAGAATTTCAATTTTCGAATATAAAGTTATAGTTTGCTTAATTTGTTTAGTTATATTTGCTAAGTAGTATTTTTTTAAATAAATAGTCTAAACATTATATGATTTAGAATTTTTTTTTGTCATAATTATTGGAATTTGGCTATCATCTTTAATCAAATTGCAATTATTCATGGTTGAAAAATTCCATTTTTTAAGCCATAAATAGATTCAATGTCCTCAAATACCCCTATTGCACCCAAATTGGGCAATCTCGAAAACTAATATGTGCAATTTCAAAAATGATTTTGAATTTAAGTTGGATTTTAGACAAAAATGATCAACAATTACTCTTGTAGTTACCCATTCCTTCTACTATAGAATCATATTCTCCTTCAATTCATCATTAAGAGCGATGAGCATGCAGTGCAATGCCTTTGAAGACGGGGAGAACCTAATAGTCCTCTTCTCCATCCGGTAGGAGGGCTTGAACAACTTTATACACTCATCATTCACCACCAAATGAATATGCATATAAGGAAGAAGACTCCCTCTGAAAGGCATTCTAATTCACCTGCTCAATGATGTCAAAAGGTTTGTATTTGAGGGGCTTGAGTTTATTCGATGCTCCTTGCAAGCATTCCTTATGGAGGTAAAACTACACCTTGTCTCCAATGCCAAACTTACGATCTTCTCTTTGTTGATTATGTATGGATTTATATTGTTGTTAGCTTCTCTTGATATGATCATGTACCTTTGGATGTATCTGTCAAATCCTTTCCACAAATATGCTTTCCTTCTTTTCATCATCTAGAAGTTTTGCTTCTTCCTTCTATTGTCCATACACAATGGGAAATGGTGAGGGAGGTAAATATTCTAAGCAAGTCTCAAAAGGTGATTTGTTGCTAGACAAATGTAATGTGTTATTGTATGAGTGTTGCATGTACACCAACTATTCATCCTACGTATTTGGATGCTTTTTACTATACTCTCTCAAAAAATGTAACAACACATAGTTGACAACTTTCATTTGTTTGTCAGTATGGGGATGAAATACAATGGAATACCTCAACTTGGTATCCATTCTCTCCTTAAGTGTTGTCTAGAATCTACACAATAATTTATTATCTCGATCAAATATGAAGGAGCTTAGGAATCCAAAATGTACCCAAACATGACTGAAGAATGACTGAGTTTATTCTCATCCAGTGATCCTCTTCATAAACAGAATGAACACACATATCTTGTTGAAGCAGTATACCATGGAAAACAAGTAGTCCTGTCCTATCCAAGAAGTCATCAATCCTTAGCAGTGTATATCTATTATTTATGGTGATTTTGTTTAGGGCATGGTAGTCAATGTACACTCTCTAGCTTTCACCATGCTTTGGCACCATGATGATTGGTGAACTGCATGGTGACTTAGTTGACCTAATGACTCCCTTCTCCAACCACTATTTGGATTTTGTGACTCTGACAACAACTAAATCTCATGCTCAACTTCTTACTTTGTCGAAATCCCTTGAGGTTCTTGAAACAATTCCTTGAAGGATTCAATCAACTATTGTAGTTTTTGGTGTTATTTATGCCACTACATCCTTTGAAGGATTCCTTCATCTCCACTTCACTAACTTCTCCTTTCTAACTTTCATTCTCTCAAAAATAGAAAGACAAACATCTTTGTACTGACAATGCTTCTCCTTGTCTAATGAGAACTCATCAAATAGAGCTTGGCCTTGTCCTTGTGTGCATTTAGAGAAAATGTTGCCCCACCCCTGATAAGATAATATGTATTTGTTCTCCACTTGAAAATGGCATCTCTCACATACAAATATGGGATTCCCAAGATGACTTCACACACATCCATTGGAACTACATCTTCTATCACTTCATCCATAAAGTTTTGGTTGAAGGAAACCTTAAAGTTACAGTTTTTGTCCACTCCCAATTCCATGTCCTGACTTCAACCCAAACTAGGCAGTATGGTTGTGGATATTCATGGGTCTCTAAGCCAAGATTATCGATCAATTATGTAGAGATCGAATTTGATTTTGAACTAGGATCAAAGAATCAATATACCGTGAATGTTTTCATGTGGATCTTGATGTTGAACAAATCTATCATCTCCTTATCTTCCGTATGAACCCAATCAATGTTGCCTCCTAAAGGCTAGCACAACTAATTTTTCTTTCCAGGTCTAAGTTATTTCCCACCCTCTCCTTGGAGTCAACAACTATCAAAATTTTCTTCTTCCTCCTATTTTGGAAATGCTTAGGGCACTTCTCATGCCGCAATTTCCACCAATCTTCCTCAATGTATCCCTTTCTCTTGCAAGTCTTGTATTTATTAATGAAATGTTTTTCTTCTTGAGTTGTTGCCACAATCTTATTCTTGTTGTCCCCTTTTCTTTGCTACTATTGTGGTTTTGTTTTCTTGTGCATGCCAAATTATTTATTTCGCCTGTCTCCTTTAAGGTTCTTATCTTTTACACTTACTTCATCAATTATCATTGAAACTGAGGAAGCAAGGCTCCCCAGTACTTAATCAACATATCTAGGATTTTGAGGGATACACCTTGCTAAATATCTCTTCCTAAACTTTATAATGAACTCATATACTAATTTCCCTTACCTTTGCTTGAAGTAAATCCATGCAATTTGTTGGTTCTCCTCATAGCCATTTGGATAGAATTGGGCTTTGATAATGTAGTTGAACACTTCCCAACCAGTCATCAATGCTCATTTTCTAGTGCTCTTCCCACGCTATCACTCTCCCATCATGCCAAAGCATAGCATTCAAGCTATAGCCCAACAAATCCAATCCCTTGTTTCATGATGGATTTGTGTATGTTGAAGTACACCTTCCTCTATTGTATCCATTTGTTCAATTTAATGCCATCAACTTATCCTACATATGGTTTGATGTCCACCCCCACCTCTACATGGAAGGATAATTGCATTCTAATATGGTTTCATTCTCCCATCTATGTCTCCATATTGAAATCTAATTCTTATTCCCTCTCTCTTTTCTTTGGATCTTCCTAGCTAACTTTATGTTCTCCATGCCAAGTCTATGTTGAGTGTGCTTCCTTACCCTTCGTTACCAACATTTGTGTTACCATCTTTGTCAGGATGGCGATGCTTTATTCCATCCAACTAGACCTGACTTCCAGATCTTCTCCATCATGTTCTTCATGATAATGCCTTTCCATTCTTGGTCCTCCACTTCTTTGCAAGCTTGGTAGCCATGCTTTTCCACTTATTTAGCATTCATTGGGGGATGTCTCTCCAATTATATTCAAACTGGTGATCTAATATACCATCTGATCCATAAAAGATAGGCTTATAACCTGTATGTTTCACCAACATGGATTCCTAAGAAATTTACAATCTCTTACAATTCTTGAAGAGTTTTCAACACTAAGATGCAAAATATAATGTGAAAATCTCTAGTAGCTGATACTCAAATTGCTCTTCTATGTAATGTTTGGACAATAAAACAACTCAACTTAGTGAAATTTCACTTGCAATTATCATATATGTGCTTAGTATTCAAGTCAAACTTTCAATAAAAGGCAAAAACGCATTTCTCTCTATATGTTTTATCTTACCAAGTAAATGGAGTGTCATATATAAGGAAAGTCTAATGGATGATGAGTATCTTCACTAGTAAATAAAACGTAGTAAACAATGCCTTCACGAGTGAATTAAATCTCTCATACAAGTGTTTCATTAGTAAATGGATACATCAATATATGTGAAAATACTTCATCAAACATGGTGGATGATATAATAATAGCAATGCCAAAAAATTTAAACAAAGAAAATTCTAAAAACTTGGGTCACAAGAAGACAATCTATGAGGGTTGAAGGAATAGTTTTATAGTTTGTGTTTTTCCTTATTCATTAGACCATTCAGCACAAAACTCAACAACAACTAAGCAAATACCCAACATATAGTCTAATGCAACCTCCTAATTCCCATCCCAATTGTACAACTCATGGAGGATAGAGATGACATTCCTGATCATCATATGGCCTATGTATGACCTCAAGGAGTTGTAAAAATTTGTGTGTTAACTCAGGGATTCTATATTAATGTGCATTTAGGACCCGCAGTTTGTTTCTCAGTGATGTATGGAGAATGTGTTATGATGCAAATGGTCTCAAAGATTGAATTTTCTTGTTTCTTAGGAATTAAATTTAGAAACTCCGCTATACAATTGCAACAGTTATCTCATGACAACCCTTGATTTCAAATATTTGAGTTAAATGAATAGTGGGTAACTCGGAGATGTTGGCATTCATCAATTACTAATGGAGAATGAAATTAGAGTGAATTAAGATAACTATAGCGAGGAATTCATCATTAAACCATTAATATGACTACATGCATTATATCAAACTCAAAGAAGAGCTTCCAATGACTCTCACACACAATTTAACAGTCTCTTTATTTCTCAGCAAATGTGCGGGTTGTAATACCCTCTTGCTCTCTAATACATTCTTAGTCTTCACATGAGAATTTGGGCACCAATTCCTCTCAATCTCAAACAAAGGACCCCTATTCCTTTGTGTTGCATGTACAAATAGGAAAATAGCTTTGTTAGGGGTCATTTGGAAGGCCAAGAGACCCCAAATCTTAAACTTTCCCAAATCTCAAACTTCCCCAAATCTCAACATTGGCCTCTCCTCTTTTTCCTTTTCTTAATAATAATTTTTGGAGTATAATTCTCATGTTTTATTTTTTATATATATTTTTGTTATTTTTTTTCTTTTTGTTAGTTATTTTTTTCCTTATTTTTTTAAATTTTTCCTATGTTTACATTAGGAGTACAATGCGAATGAAGGTGCGAACCCTGGTCAGGATGGTATGAGGCCCTTCACACCATCAACCTTATCTCTTATCTCATCCATAGTCTAGAAATTTGATTTGTCTAAGCTAATAGTAAATCCTTTATTTTGAAGATTTAATTTGGATCAATATATAACCTATATACAAAGTGAAGAATGAAGCCTTTCTTCATACCAACACTAAAATCCAAGATTAAATTTGTGTTTTGATGTAGAAAAGAATAACCCCAATAGTTATTCCTTAGAACTAGTCAATAAGAACATGCATGAAGATTAACTTTATCCAAAAGGATCTTCAAAATAAAAGTTAAAACAATATGCATATGATTTTTTTAAGGAAATCTTCTTCAATTTAAGACTCGAGTAGGATGTATTCTACTTTGTTTTTAGAATTTGCACATTTTCTCCTATTGCGCCTTGTGTCAACCCTATATGGTAGTGGAAAACCTAGGAAAGTTTTGACTTACCCTTATTATACTCACCAACATGCAGTGTATATTGTGTTCATTTAGCATTGACTAGCTATTAGTTTAGTTTGACAAGCTATTATTTGAGTCTCATCTTCATTATTTTAACCAAATTTTATGAAATTTATGATTTCTTGAGAGTTTTTTCCAAGAAAAAAAAATATATTGCATTTCATTAGGATAAACATGAACACATTTTTTATAACCAATAAAGATCATTATACAAAGTACTAAGATCGCTATACAAAGTACTAGTAGGAGGATAAATCTCACTTTAAGAAAAACAATGTGTGATCATTTAAGAGAAGTCTCCAGATTACATCTTCAGAATAAAAAGATCAAAAAATTATAGAAATCTCTTCAGAAAAGCCAGTATGTCTATGTTACATAGAACTAGGCATCATAATCATATACTTTGCAATGTTTACATATTGGATCTTGTAGTATTTAGAAATGCAAAGGTACAGGATCATCTTCCCTAATAACATCATTGTTACACTCCCACTTTTGCCATACTCTATAGACAAATTGGGCTTAAAGCCAATATGTCTATGTTACATAGAACTAGGCATCACAATCATATACTTTGCAATGTTTACATATTGGATCTTGTAGTATTTAGAAATGCAAAGGTACAGGATCATCTTCCCTAATAACATCATTGTTACACTCCCACTTTTGCCATACTCTATAGACAAATTGAAGACCAATTTTGGATAATTGATCAGTTGTCCTATTCCTTTCCCTGTAAACATGTTGGAAGCGGATGTTTACAAATGCAGCTATGATCTTGTCCAAGTCTTCATAGATGGTCTTGAGAAAAATGTTTTTGGATGGCCTTCTGAAGTGTAGGGAGTCACCAAAAACCTACAATTTACAAGTATCCATGGAAAGGGCCAACTACAAAGTATATAATACAAAGTATATTTTATAGCAAGAAGTTCTGCTCTATTATTTGTACTCAGTCCCAATGATGTTGCAAATGTGGTCCATTGATGATATGAGGAGTATATAATACCACCGGCTTGCCCATAGTCAGGTCCCCTGTGAGGCACCGTCAAAAACGCACCAAGGGTAGGATCTATCCACCTGCTCTATAGTGATCAGACGGGGCGGTATCGGTGCTTTTACCTGGGGCATTGTATCCATTACAGCCATACTCTTAAAGGCATAAACATGCGGAGGAATGATTCTGTTTTAAAAAATTGCCTTGTTCCGGGCAAGCCATGTATTCCAGATAATGAGAACTGGGAGAGATAGATAATCCGTAGATAAAGGATCGTTTAACCAAGATTTGGGAGCATCTTGCAGGTTTGTCTCGGCCCAGTGGAAAAAGAAGCCTTTTACCTGTTGCAAAATCCGTCATATTTGGATATGTATGAGAAAATAATAAATAGATGATTGATAGACTCATCATCATCTCCACAGAGGGAGCATCTCTCAGTTCCTTCGTAGATATGTCGACGCAAGTAATCCCAGACTGGTACTCTGTTGGAAAGAGAAAGCCACGATAAATTTTTTGTTTTTAATGGACAGTTAAAGTCCCATATCACAGAGTGCCACCAGGTAGATTCCGGTAGATCCCTTTCCTCGCATAAAACCTGATTAAAACCTGATAGCCCATATTCGGCGTGTATTGACCATCAGACGGATTCCTACACCATAATAATTTGTCTTCACGGTTGGATACTCTGATATGACTTCTCTGCAGGGATGAAATGTAGTTTTGCCCAGTAACAGAATCGGCTTGGGAGAAATCATGGGAGAAATCAAAGGTGTTTGCAGGAAACCATGCTTGTGTAAATTGTGTAGTGTTTCGATCATCAGAGATCTGTGCAAGCATAAAGAAACCATGTTCCTGCAAGGAGTCAATAATATGAGGAAGTTCAAAAAACTTTGAGATTTGGAGTTAATGGATTATCCCTCTTGAAACATGTTTTTCTGAGGATTCCCAATTTCCAAAGGATTAAAATATTGTTTACTCTTAGGATTTTTGTTACATAATTGTCCTTGATTTTGAACATTGATTACATGAACATTGATTACATGAGTATTTTACAAGACATGTGTCATAAAGTAGTGCAATAAGTTGTTAATTGACGAAACTCATTTCACTTAACAATTGATCCTCTTCTTTTTTAACGACGACGCGGGCATGGCTGCATGCATAATGGGGCTGCGTGCATAAATGGCGGGCTTTACTGTTTGGCATAACTGGCTGCGTGCACAACTAGCGGGCATAACAAGGGGGGCTGCATGCATTTCTGGCGGGAATTACTGGTTGCATGCATAACTACGGGCATCATTGACTGTGGGAAAATTGGGTTGGCTGCGTTTGGCGTGACCGATCATTATATGTGGTATTTTTTACATTATTTAGCTTCACCGACCAGAACCTGCACAACTAAGCGACGACCTTCCAGATCTCGGCCGACGAGGCTGGGCTCGGCCACCTAGGCTGCTCTCTCCTGATTGGCATCCTGGTGTTAACCCTGCTGAGAATCCGTTGGAATCTGGCGTTTGCTACCCCGTCCTATGCCATTATCAAATGCGTTGAGATTGGTTTAGGGGCTGGTCAGATTTCATGGGGTCCCCTGGAGATGGCCCTCCGATCTCTCCTCCTACAGCTGAAGCCGAATCTTTCAAGAGACTGATCAACACTAATGGGAAAAGGCGGGTGCTTCAACTAGTTCCTAAGTTTGTTAATAAACTGGAGGATGTTCCGACAATCGCCCTTCCACCGGAACAACCTATGAGAGTATCTGTCTCCCTTCTAGATCGAGCATTGGTGGGACAGTTCTCGGAGCTTTAGCCCTCTCCCTGAACCACGGACAACTAGATCCAAAAAAAATGGAGGCCCCTAATCTCTGCCAGCGTCATCTGCTATGCAGTAGGCAAAGGCTTCTTCCTCTTCAAATTCATTTCAAAAGATGACAGGGACTTGATCTTCAGAAGCGTTCCTTACTTCATGAGACCGCAAGGACTGTATCTAAACCGGTAGTCGCCAGATTTTGATCCATCCCTAGATGTACCCAAAGCAATTTTTGTCTGGGTGCGCTTGCCCAGTCTACCAATTCACTGCTGGAACTCTCCGTCTTTGCAATCAATAGAGAATGGAATAGGGAAATTCATAGATCAAGCTGACCCCAAGGGTTAGTACTCCTGTGCCCGGATCTGCGTAGAAGTGGATCTAGAAGTTGGCCTCCCTGAAGCTGCTAAGCTCATCGTAGGGGAATGGCACCATTTTTCAGAAGTTGGACTGCGAACAGTTACCATTTAAATGAAGAAGCTGCCACGAACATGGTCACTTCGAAAGAACTTCCCAAAGGCTCATTCAAATCAGCAAGAAAAAGAGGCAGGGAAGGATGGAAACTAGCAAAAATATCAAAGGAAAATCCAAAAAACTTTCTCAAAAAAGATGGAATCGCTCCTAACTAGCCCATAGCCAAAAACGAAAAGGGAAAAGAACTACCAAAGGAAAACTTCCGACAGGAAACATATTTGAATTGTTAGAAAACCAAGAACTTGAGGCCAGTGCTCCAAACGACCCCTCAGAAAAAAACATAAAGCATGCAGAGGTGGAAAATCAAGCAAACAAGGAATTCTCGTCCCCTCAGGAACAAGGCGAAAAAATGGATAGCCATGAACTAGAAACATAGGAAGAAGACACAGAGGAAGAGGAAGGATTAATAGAATCATCTCAAAATGTCATTCAACAAATCACTCGAGGAAGAAAATCGGCAAAGGAAAGAAGAGAAAGGGCCACTTACAAAGAGAAGCTCCAAGGTTTCCAACCCACCTTGGAAAAAAGGTTAATCACTCGTAGTGCAAGACACCAGGGGAATCCCTCCAAAGGGGCCGCTTCCACTCCAAGAAAGTAAGCAATGAAGGTAGTCTCATGGAATTGTAGGGAGTTGGGAAGTAGAACCAAGGAAGAGTCGATGAAAGATCTCCTTCGCATTCCAAGCCCAGACATTCTAATTATCTAGAAGAATAAAATGGAGGAACTAGCCTTCCTCCAAACTAGCGAAAAATTATGGGAAAATGGACACGGAATAGAGGTTAGTGCAAGAGGAGCCTCTGGAGGATTAGGCACCTTGTGGAACAAGGACAAATTTGAGCTATTAGCCTCTGACATCTGCATTCAATGGATTTATACTAAACTCCTCCACAAGGAGTCAAATCTCCAGATCTACCTATTCAACATTTATGACCAGAATCTTATCTCCAAAAAAAAATATTGCTGAAATCTCATCCAAGACTTCCTCAGAATTAACCAATTGGAGAATATTGTCTTAGTTGGAGACCTTAATGTAACTCTGTCCCTTGAGGAAAAAATAGGGGTATATATCGTAAGAGACCAGCTTTGAGAAACAGTGGAAGATCTCATGTATGAATGGGACCTTGAAGACATTAAGCCCTCCAAAGGTAAATTCACATGGATGAATAAGAGAATGGGTCCAGGGCATATCGCCACTAGATTGGACAGATTTCTAGTCCACAAATCCTTTCTCCTTCTTGGATTGGATGTCAAATCTAAAATTCTTCTCTTCAACGCCTCTAATCACAAGCCTATTCTTCTAGAAATCTCCAAAGACAAAAAAACCTTGGGGCCAATCCCCTTCAGGTTCAACCCATCTTGGATTCAGAAGGATGGTTTCAATGAGTTTGTTCTCAAAGTCCGGTCTAGACCTATAACAGGATCACCTTTCTACGTATGGGAAGAAAAATTGAGGAGACTTAAAAAAGAAATCAAGAACTGGGCCAAAAATATTAAACCTCCTTCACACCAGAGGATGGATGCCCAAAATCAGCTGAAAAAACATCAAATTTTGTTGGAAGATAGCCCGGTCAATAATGAGAATATGGAACATGAAATGGAACTCCAAAGGAAGCTACATATTGCATGTAGAGAGGAGGAAGACTATTGGACGCAGAAATTGAGAAGTCTCTAGCTTCAGGCAAGCGACAAGAACACCAGTTATTTCCATAAGCAAGATGACGCAAGGAGGTAGTATAACTCAGTTAAATAAATTCAGAGAAACAACCAGATCATAAAGGACTTCAACGATATTAAGCATGCTTCCCATATCCACTTCAAAGAGCTATATTAAAAAATAATCAAGCCGACGAAGATAGAAGGAAGAAGATAACTGAACTTGTCCCAAATCTAGTAACACATGATATCAACCAAAAACTTACATCTTTGGTAACCATAGAAGAAATAAAGACAGCCCTTGGAAACATGGAACGGGACTAAGCCCCTAGTCCAGATGGCTTTACCACCAGGTTCATAAAATCTTGTTGGCCAATCATCAAAAAATACTTACATAGGATGGTCCTAAAATCTCAAACGTGTCATAAGATAGGTGGGAGCACTAATTCGGCATTCTTAGCGCTGATTCCTAAAGAAAAAGGAGCCATCTCCTTTGATTGGTACTGACCAATCTCACTTTGCAACATTGGATATAAGCTCATCACCAAAGTAATCGCCAACCGAGTCAAAGACATACTCCCTGGCATCATTCCATAGAATCAAGGGGGGTTCATCAAAGGCAGAAATATAGCTGATAACATCATCCTAGTCTAAGAAGCAATTCACTCAAGCAACCAAAGAGGGGAAAATGGTATGATTGTCAAATTAGATTTAGCTAATGCTTTCGACAGGGTTCGGTATGAATTTTTGTTTTAGGTAATGCTCCAATTCGGATTTGCCATGGATTTCATCAATTGGGTAAAGGCTTGTATTGGCTCCCCTTGGATAGCCCTGTTGATCAATGGGCAAGCTGTTGAGTTCTTCCTAACCAGTGGGGGGTTGCACCAAGGCTGTCCGCTATCACCTCTATTGTATGCCATTCAAGCTTTAGTCCTTAGCTTTCAATTAGAGCACTACCGAGTCCAAGAAGAAATTTTGGGAATCAGAATAGCTCGTGGAGTTAAAGAGATCAATCATGCCCAGTTCGTAGACAACACGCTCCTACTAGGAGCCAGTAAAATTAATGCTAGGAGAAGCAAAAGAAAGCTTGAACCTCTATAAGGAAGCTTCGGGCAGTCAGATAAACTACAGAAAAATCCATATATATGGGTGGAATTGCACCAATTTCGAAATGATGGACATCTCCAGAATTCTGGAAATAGAGGGGAAGACTCAATGGAATTGCTTTAAATACCTAGGAATCCCCATTTCTAGAGTAAATATTAGATATGATCAATGGACTTCTCTCTTAGACAAGCTAAAGAACAAAATCAACAATTGGGGAGCAAAGTGGCTCAACAAAGCTGGAAAGTTGGTTCTGATAAAATCAGTTCTTCTCAGCATCCCTGTATTCCAAAGCTCAATCCTTTTGGCCCCAATCGGATTCATTAATAAAATGGAAGCACTCCTTAGAATATTTCTATGGAAAGGTGGTAAAAATAGTGAAAACAAGCTTCCTCTGGTTAGTTGGGGAAAAGTCACCAAGCCAATTTCAGAAGGGGGCCTCTAAATCAGATATTTTAGAGCTCATAATCTAGCTCTTGGTGCGAAGCAAATATGGAATTTGGTTACAGGAAAGTTAACCTGGATTAAGCATGCGCTTTGGAAGAAATATTACACTGGAACATGCACAATCTACCTTGATAACCCGCCAAAGGTAAGGAAAGGCTCCTCGATTTTCAACATCTGTCAAAAAGCCTCTGGGTTCTTCCAGCCTCTCTTAACCTGGATTCCAAGGAATGGAAAAAATATCTGAATTTGGGAAGACTCGATTCTTGGAGGAACTACTTTGGACTCTTTATCAAACAACTCCAATCTGAAAATCCACTACAATTCTCTCAACATCACCACCCTTTGGGACATCTCCGTTTGGAATGAGGATAGTTCCAAGTCATGGAAGGATTGGAAACTTCCCGGCTGCCCAAACCAAATGATCGATGAAGAGAACACTCTGATTTCCTACCTTCAAGGGAAGTCTTCAGTAGCTGCTAACTTGAAAGACACGCATGGATGGGGATCAAATTCTAGTATTTACACTGTTGTTGAAGGTTACAAGCAGATCAAAGCAATCCCGAACGCTCCCATCAATCCAATTCTCTGGAAATAAATTTGGAGAATCAAAATTCTTCCAAAAGTCGATATATTCATATGGACGTTGGCCCACAACAACATTCTAACTAGAGAAAACCTCAAAAAAAGAGGTTGGGAAGGCCCGACGAGATGCCCATTCTGCCTGTTGTCAGAAGAAACAACGAATCATATAATGCTTAACTATTCCTTTGCAGCAGGGGTCTGGACACATGTCTTGGGCTCTTGGTTGAATCAACTAGCTCTTCTAGAGATGGTCCCTTCACTACTAAGTGAATGGGCCTCTCTGTATCCCTACTCACTTAACAAAAAAGAAAGGATCAAATTATGTTGGTTAGTGATTCCTAAATTTATCCTATGGGAACTTTGGTTGGAAAGAAATGGCTGTATCTTCAGAAATAAAGCATCTCATGAAGCCCATGTGGCTACAAAAGCTCAAGCTTTCATGGGAGATTTCCTAAACTCCCTCCCAATCCCGGAGAATAAATGCATGTTGAATGGGGATGAAGAAGCCTGGATGAACAAAATCCTCCCGTTCCCTCATGCCAATGCTTCTGCTACTAACAATCTGGAAAAATGGGAAATTAGGATGGATATCCCAAGCTTTAAACTGTGGCAGAAGTCACTAAAGGGGCATACCCTATTCTTTTATGGGGCCTCCAAAGGGAATCCAGGGGAGGCTAGAGGAGGCGGGGTGCTGCTTGGCCCCAACGGTGCTCCTGAACATCATTACTACTGGGGTCTTGGTGAAGACACCAATAACATTGTTGAAGCCTTAGCTCTATGGAAAGGGTTGTATCAAGCTAAAACAAGGAATATTAGAGAAATTAATATCTTTGGAGATTCAAGGCTGGTGATCCAAGCACTCATTAATAACAACCGACCCAATAATATTAGGCTGAGGCATATCCTTGAGAAAATCAAGATTCTCATGAAACTCTTTCAACGAATTGAGTTCTTCCATATCTTGAGAAATCTCAATGGTGAAGCGGATCTTGCTGATAACGAAGCAGTCCCTTTGAGAAAAGGGAGTTTGAAAACTAATGGAATTATCAACCCCTTTACCATTCCTTAAGAAATCCAGCTCGCTAAACCACCTAGCTGGACCTTGTATTATTTTGGAAGAAGGTGTCTTGATAGGTGGAGAAAACCATTGGTGGATAAATTGCCTAAAACGTGAAGGCATCTTTATGTGGACATGTGGACAAAACTCAATTCGTTGGTGGACTAACTGCCTAAAGCGTGGAAATCTCTCTCTCAACAATATCTCAAGCTCACTCCAGCGTTGTTCGATTAGACCTTCACATCTCTCAGCTTGCGAATTCGATCAGATTTTCATTAGGCATGATCATCAGGCACTCAACTTTGGTCTCACACTCAGACATAATGATTGGCGTTGAAGATGTTTATAGGTTTTCAGTCGATCCCTTAATTGGGAGATTCGATTGATGCAGAATTAACTTGACTATGACCTGTCTCTATTTTCGTTTAAGATTTTTAGACAATTCGATCCTGATTCTTTTATTCTATTGTAATTGATCCAACGATTATTTCGCTGACCATCATTAAAATTTATAATTGTTCTTGTTAAAAAAAACAATTGATCCTCTTCACCTTTTCTCTCCACTAACGAACATAATAAATTAGATCATTTAACATTTAATTTTTTTTGTTTATTAGTCCCTGCTCCGTAGGGATTATAGCGATCGTTTGGTCGCCATATCCCATTGACCAGTTTTTATTTCAATTTTAAAACTTAATGACAAGTAAAGTTTTTAAATTTTTTTTTTGTATTAAAATGAATTTTGCAAAATTAAAAATATTTTTAAACTTTTACAAAATTAGACAATCTAAATTTGTGATTGGTGCCGTACATAGATTTAACTAGATTTAACTATTTTTCCCTAGTGTGCAAAATATTTATTAAATTATAAAAATAATAAAAATTTAAAAAAGAAAAAGAAAAAGCAAAACTTGTCACGTTACCCTCAATCATAATGAAAGAGGTCCGTCATTCAATGAAAGGTGCTTGTCCTTACACTACTACCACCATCACAGTCTTATCGAACTGCCACCATCAATGCTTATCATCAATAGCATTTATGTGCTCTCACCTGGCCACCGCCTCTTCACCCCCTTCGAAGTTATCTATTCCTGCTGCTTCATCAATTCTAACTTATGTTCGACCACTGTGGATCAATTTCCTAAGGTAGGGGATTCCAGCTTGCTTTTATGGGTTCTGTTTGCTTGGGTCATGTTTGGTTATTCAAGCGGGTGGCCTACTGTGTCAAATATGAGAGGGAACTCACAGAGTTATCAACGACATCTTCGGCCTTCATCATATCTTATATAAGCTATGCATCGATGTCTTCTGATGCAAATACGAGAAATAACTCATAGCGCTCTAGCCAAGGAAGTGAGGAGGATCTACAACCACAAAGATGTAAGAACCAATGTCATAATATTTGCATGATTATCAAACTGAGTTCATAAAAATAGGGTGAAATTGACAGAGAATAAAACTTTGAATAAAAAAATTGTATTATCAAGTATATCTTGGCCCTGTATGTTTAATTACAGATATATATCTCTGAGAGTGCTTTCTTATGTTTTAAGTGCATGTTCTGGCGATTTCCAGTTGACGGAACTGGTAGAATTCCCATTGGAATGGCAGTTTTGGCCACTCTTTGCACCCATGAATGGTTTTGGCCACTCTTTGCACCCATGAATTGTTGTGAAATATAACGCCTATATTTACCACGCTGTCATTTTGGGTTGCATTACAATGAAAGCTTCGAAAACTGCATAATAAAACGCAGATAATCATAAACATTCCCAGCATTTGTTCTTCCATCTGAATTTGCAAATTTTCCCTTCTGGTCTTGCATCTTGCAAAAGGACACTCTATATAGAATAATGTACCGAAGCTTTATTTTTACCTCTAATTCTTCTTTGCACAACATTTTCTCTTTGAAGGTAGAAGTAATAATGTACTTACTGTTATCAATATTTTGTAGAGTGGTAGTTTCACTAATCCTCCAATAATTTAACCAAGCCGTGGCATCTTTAAGCCATCCCCGCTTGAGGCGAAGGTGCTTTTGGTTGGAGTTAAGAGCAATTTTAGGAATTCAGACGTCTCCCATATTGTTTAATTTGTTCTTGTACATTAGATATCTAATCATAGCCATGCTTTCAATGGGGGAGAGCCTTGCTTCTAAGAGGAGAATAGGATAGGGCGTGTTGTGCTTAATTTTAAGATTATAAGTACATTGGGTTCAAAAACTCAAATCATTCACCTTGGGGTCTAAGGTGGGTGAAATTGTTGTTTCATTTACTATTTTTGACAGAATTTTAGAACTATGGTTGACTAGAAACAATTCCATGTTTAATAATTTTTTCATTAATCATGAATTTGTATAATTATTATTATTCGGCTAGGCACTTATCCTCATTTCGAGGATGGTATATGCTTAATTTAAGAGCTGAACATGCCATTCCCAGGAATTGATCATGGTGAGGAGGGTAACAATCTTTCTTCCCAACCACCCAAACTACACCCAATTGACACACTTCTCTGTTTTAAACCTAGTTCATTTTTTTTCCTCGGAGAATAATGTGCAGTTTCATTATATTTCTAAATAAAACCACATTTTCCCAAGCATAAGCCTTACATCAATAGTTTTATAAAAAATTCCACAAGGACCAATACAACAAGTACATGTAGTCATCAGAATGAACTCCAAAATATCAAAAACTATCCCTAGAGATATCATCGCAGTCCAAAAAACTGCCCATGTAAAATTTCATGGAAAGAGAAGATCCTCAAAGCAGTAGAATCTTGATTCATGAGACGATAAAAAACACAAGTAAAAGACCACTTCTATCCACATGAAGACTATTCAAAGGGACAACCCCAAACCCCAATAGGAAAGGAAACCAGACTTCAAGAAGGCCAACCACTGGGAATCCATACACGAAAGGATCCCTTAATAGTTCTCTGTCGACTAGCCCGAAAGTCCAATACTGCCTAATCCCTAGCAAGAACCAGTGGTGAAATACGACCCCACAAGCAAGGAGAACACTTAACAAGTTATACAACTTGACGAGAACCCGACATTGTTCTCGTTTTTTGGGGGGTTAATTTTAGTAGTTGTTTTTACCTCCGTTTCAAAAAGTGTGTATACTGGTAGCACCATTTTTTATTTTGAGCAATTTTTTTTATTTTTTATTTTGAAACTTCTTGGTCATACGAAAACTATAACTTTTATTTACAAGGGTGTTTTTTCAAAGTTTACTAAAAACTATATATTTAGTAGCTACTTATAATGAAAAAACATATAATTTTTTTGAATTTTGTTAACATTTAGAAGATAGTTAGAATGAAAAAATATATACATTTTGGAAGTTTTTTCTTTAAACTTTTCTCTTAAATAAGTCATTTTTTGGGCAAATTTGTAAAAAAAAAAGAGAAAATAAAGACATTACAAACCATTTTTAACATATTTTCAGTTATTTTATGTTTAAAAATGATTTTATTTAACATTATTTTCTATAAAGTGTTGATTCACATAAACTGAACAAAAAGTATACCATATATTTGTAAATAACCTATTAAAAATATAATATTTTCTCTCAAAATAAAATCTTAAAGTCAAAATATTACAAAAATATATTCTCAAAAATTTGTCAAGTTTGACATTTTCTTCATAATCGCATTGTCCATTGGAGCGGTGCATTGGGCACCCAAAGAGGGCTTAGGGGAGGAGCGGAGATTTTCCCCACAGCTCAAAGGGGCCTGGCACAACAAAGTAAAAAAATCAAAATTTAAAAAAAGATATAAGAAAAAACCAAAATGAAAAAACAATTTTTTTTTGTTTGAAAAAGTAAAAAAATATAAATTTTATGAACAACAATTTCAAAACAATGTTTTTAAACCAAATGTAAACAAAATTAAAAAAAAAAGTATATATATAAATAAAATCCAAATAAAAAATACCCAAACAGTTTAAAACAAAAACAAATTTTAAAAACATTTAAAATTAAAAAAAAAAAAAAAATCAAATTAAAAATTATAAAGAAACAAATAATAAAAACTTAAAAAAAACTAACCTATCTACCCCCACCCGCTCTCCCTCCTCCCCTCCCCTCCCCTCCCCTCCCCCTCCTCCTCCCTCTCTGCTACCCCTTCCCTCCACCCCCATCCCCCTTCCCCACCACCCCCATCCCCCATCCCCCTTCCCCATCTTCTCCCCTTCCCCTCCCCCTCCACGTGCCCCTCCCCCTCCACGTGCCCCTCCCCCTCCACGCTCTCCTCCTACTCATCCCCCTTAGAAACTCTTTGGGTGCACGAGGGCTCATCACTCCCTCGTGTGCCCAAAGGAACGCCAAGGGGGATGGGTAGGGGGAGAGCGCGGAAGGGGAGGGGCACAGGGAGGAGGAGGGGGAGGGGAAGGAGGGTAGTGGAAGGGGAGAGAGGAGAGGGAGGAGGATGGGGAAGGGGGATTGGGGCAGAGGGGAGGGGAAGGAGGAAGGGGGGTTGGGAGGAGAGGTAGGGTTTTTTTGTTTTTAATTTTATTTTAAAAATTTTAAAGTGTTTTAAAAAAAATTGTGAGTTTTTATAATTTTTATTTTTCTTTTAAATGGTTTTTTAAAATTATATATATATATATATATATATATATATTTTATAAATTTTTTATTTTTTTAAAAATGATTTATTTTTAATTTTTTCTATCATTTATGTTTCATAAAGTTAAAAAAAAAACATTTCTGGAAGAGTTTTTTAATTTCGTTTCTTTTTTTTATTATGAATATTATTAGAATTTTTTGTATTTTATGTAGAAAGAGTGGTGAAATAATTTCTTGAATAATTTGGGTTAAATAGAGTGCAAGTTTTATATAGCACTACTAAGAGATTTAATAAATACAATTTTAAATTATGACAAAATGATATAATAATGCCTTTTTTTGAAAAAGTGTGCTACCGGTAGCATTAGTTTTTAATTCAAGGCTTGATTTTAAGATTTTCGTAAACAACAATAAGTATTGTTTTGGTCTATGTCTATATTTTTAACCACAAAAAAAGTGGTGCTACCGGTTGGTAGCACCACTTTTTGATCTGGGGTTGCTTTTTGGTGTTTTTTATGCAAAAATATGAGTTTTTATGGCTAGAGTTCTCGTTTTGAGTATAAAGTTCTCGTCAAGTTGTATAACTTCTTACTTGTGAGAAAGACTTAGAAATAGGCCTCCATGAACCCCATCTGCAAGTATGGGGCAGGTGGGCTTCGAAGCTCTGAGAAAATGTTGAAGAGGAACAGATAAAGATCCATGTTTCGCAAAAGGAGACTGATCCTCAACCGATACCTTAGCCGTCTCCTCGAAAAAAGAATCCACCAAAGTGGGCATATCCAAAATAAAAGTAGAAGTTGGGATACAACGAGGAAAATGAAATAATCAAGGGGCATACAAAATGCTTAGGCTGCCTCCTAGGAGGGATATCACGAAGAGCATCAGTGCTAGAAAGAGAAAGACAACCTAGAAGGGAAGGACTTCCCTCCAAGACAAAAACAGATGAAAATGTCTGAGTCAAACCCTTTTCCCCGGGAGGTAAGCCCCTAAGGCTAAAAAAAGAAGACAATCCACCATCAAAAGACAGTGTTGAACCATCAGCATGAACAAGAGATGGAGAAAAAATATGAGGCTTACTAGGCACCATGGACAATCGCAGAGGATAAGGTAAGGCAACCCGAGAAACATGCCCTCAAGAATCATCAACATCTAACTTCATGGACATCCTTGGGATAAAATGTGGGGAATCTTGAGTAACAAGCCCCGAAAAAACCTCAACAGTTGTAGCGACCTTGTATAGACACGAGATCAAAGATTCGGTAGGTTCCCTAGAACCAATAAGGATCACCTTCGACCTAGAAGACAATCGTGTAGCAACAGGAGAGAGTGCTACCCAGAAAGCTCCTCCTGAAACATGACCACCAAGAGAGACATCTACCGGCCCCAAATTAATTGAATGGATGTGGCCCCCGCCAATCGAAAGGTCGACCTGGTATAAAACGGTTTCAGGACCAAGCAACCCTGGAGCCAGATCATCATTGACCCCCTGAGGATGATTAGAAAATGTAACAAGACCATCGTCGACCAAAGGATGAGAAATATTATCCACGTCATGCACAAAATATTCTAGACCAAGATTTTCATTGAGGTTGTAAGATACCCGAGAGGGCTCCAGCAATGGTAGAGAAAAATCCAAAGCCCCGACCACATCCAAGTAACAAGAGGTGTCAACACTAGACTGAGAGGTAACAGAAAGATGAAAAAAAGGAAGAGAACAAGATTTCATCAAATGACCATACTTGTGCCATTTGTTGCAATGGAAGGGCATCCCAACATTGTCAAGTTTTTGAATATAGGATGAGCCCCCTTTCCTTATGGTTATCTCAGCGGCTAGCCCATCCCTAGCGTCAATTTTTACCAGAATACACGTTATAGTCATGTTGTTGCTGCAACCCCCCCAAAATTTTTTGTAAATATTGGGGCCCCTCCTTTTATTTTTAAAGAAGTCCTTTAGGCCTTTGAATCTTGTTTTAACTCTTCAAGTTTTCTTTTTCTTCAGCAAATTTTTGTTTTTCTGCTAAGACAATTTCTTCCTTCCAGTCACCTTTGGTCGCAGTTTTTAATGATAAAAGCGTCGACCATTGCTCAGATTTTAACCTTATCTTGGCCGACCATTGCGCAGTTGTTATGTTTATCTTGCACCGATCGCTCGCGAGTTTTAAAGCCAAAAGCATCGACCAGTCGCAAGTTTCCCATTTCATATTTTCCGATCAGCGGCGCTAAAGTCAACATTGGTCGCAGTTTTTAAGATTAATTCTCCCGACTGTTGTGCAAATATTGACCTTAACTTTGCTAATTTTTACGCCACACTTTGGCCTCGGTTTTGTAAATATCCATCGCGCTTCTTGGTCACAGCCGCTAAGTTTAATTTCATCGACCGTTGTGCGTCTTGTTAGCTTAACCCTCGGCAACCTTCGTTTCAATCCTCGTCACAACATCTGATCGCGGGAGTTACCCTTAAAATTGCGAACAGTTGCTCAGGGATTACCATTTGATTCGTCGAACAAGGCACAACCTAGATTTTTGGAAAATGGAAAAGGCTCATTAGTGGAGAATTCAATTTTGGCCCGTGTGGAGTTATTGCTCTTCGCATTGATCCTTGTGCACATTTAATTCTCCAATTGTCCACCCGCGAGAATTAATTTCCCTTGTTATATATATATATATTCGCCCAACGGGGTTTTCACTCCATCCTTGCCAAAACCGAGAGGCATTGCTGTTTGCCGTTGGGAGCTGCAGACTGTCACTAGCTTGGATATGCACGTCGACCACAGGGAGCCTCTCATAGAAAGATAGGTAGGTCCTCGTTTCCCTCTTTTTGGTTTTTTCTAGTAGGAAACCCCATTCAGTGCTCATTGTGAGCTTTAAAGCCGTTTATTGGGTGTTTCCCAAGGTCGAACCCGCATTGTTATAACACCTAAACTGTTTCCATTTTCATATCGTTTTTGAGCCCTGCACCCAATGGGAGCCTTCTTTCTCTCTAAATATTGATAGCCAGACCTCGTATAAGCTCGAGAGCATGAATGTGTTCCCTGTCCATCTTGTTATCTCCCCAGATAAATTTGTCAAGTTAATCATTTTTAGATGATAGGATGTCATTTGAAAATTCATTTCTAAATTTCTTAAGGCTCATTGTTGATAGCTTTATGCATGTAAAGAAGTTTGAAAATCATTAGATTCGATTTTCACTTCAAAATTTTCAAAAGACAGGTTTCGGTAGCTAAGCTCTTATGTAAAACGGTTCCTAAGCTACCGAAAGCTCTGCTTTCGGCAGCTTAAACGAAATTGTCAGAGCTCTCCTAGCTACCGAAAGTAGAGCCAAGTTTCCAACACCTGGGGCGATTCGGTGGCTTAGGAAAAATTATAAGGTTGATTCATTAGTCACCGAATGAAGGGTTTTTTGCAGCTTACCACCTTCGAGCCCAATTTTGATAGCTACCGAAAGCACCAAAACGCAAAAATCGACCGTTGAGCATCAAAGCTAGTTCCCAATGAATCGAGCATCTTGAAGGCATTTTCCAGAGAATGGTGAGCGTTACAGGTCATGATCACTTTCATTTCCATATCGAAGGGTACCTGTAGGGTGAAAAGAGAAATATTCCCTGCCAATTTTGAGAGAAGGATAGCTACAGAAAATGGGCGTTTTTCTGTGAAACGTCATCATCTTCAAATGAATATTCTGAGCGACTGGAGACTTATTTTGAAAAACGCTCAGAGGTTTTTGTTCCTAACACGTCACATCACAATAACCTCTCTCCGTTTTCCTACAGGTGTTGCGGGTTGAGAGAATCGAATCCATCTCTGAGCCCCAATTTTCAGAGCTCAGAATTTGCCTGTTTGACATATGTTTTTGAAATGGAGATCCCGGGAAAATAAAAATGAATTTCAATGACCCAAGGGAGGTTTTTTCTAAAAATGGATCAATGCACAATAAAATGTCTCGGTTTATACACAGGTATCACAGAATTGGAGAGATGAACCCATCTCTAAGCCCCATTTTTCAGCAGTTTGGCTGAATTAATGGCATTTTTCTGTGCAGAGTCATCATTTTCAAATGATGATTCTAAGCGTCTGGAGAGTCATTCTGCAAAACGCTCGGAGGTTTTTCTTCCTAAAATGTCAGAGAACAAAAAACTCTCTTATTTTTCCTACAGGTGTCACATATTGGGAGAATCGAATCCATCTCTGAGCCCCATTTTTCAACAGTTTGGCTAATTAAAAAAATGATATTTTATGGTTTGTTGAAAAACGGTTTTTGATTTTCCATCTGGAGGATTCGACCCACTTTCCAAGGGTTTGAACATTTTGTAAAAGGCTATAAAGCCCATAAATTAGGTAGAACAAGGGTTCAATTTTGGAGAGACTGATCCATATTTGTACTTTCAGACTTCAGTGATTTCTTAGATAATACGAGCTTCTTTTACTATTCGCCTTTCAGATTTCTTTTACTTATGTTTCTGTATTTACAGTGGATGACTTATTGCCTGTAGGTTCACTTGTCTATGTTAAATAGTTGTTATCCTGTTTTGGCATTTGAGAACTTAACATGCATGTAATTTATTTTGTTGTGATTGGCTGTTTATATACAAATTTCTGTGTATGAGTCTGCTGATACGACAAGGATTCACTCCCATTAACCTTTTAGCAACCCTCTGAACAACAGTAGTCAAAGCCTTGTCTCCCTGAGCGTCCCTATGTGTGTGCTGAGTGCGTGAGTTTTGATTTCAGTCATCTAATTTGATCCAAACAAACCCCATCTTCTAAGATAAGTTCAAGTTGCTAGGCATCTCTGAAAACAACCTAAGAGAGCTTCCTGGAGTGATGACACATCCCCGTCGAGTTGTTTACGACCAAAAAGAGTTGCACCGTAGCCAATATGCAATGTTCTCACGCACATGTAGTCCGACCTGTTAGTCATTTTTCTATGTGTAGAAGAGTTCCTTCCCCATTTTAATTTAACTGATAAAAAGCTAAACCTGTGAAAAATCTAAATGGTGTTTCGAGAAAGTTCGTTACCCCACAACGATAATGCCTTGCATGCTTATATTTCTAAAAACTAGTCCCAATAGGATGTTTGGGCTCAGGATGATGGGATGGTGCTAAGTGCTAGCTAGCAGCATTCGAGCTTGCTTGATTGCAGTTTTTGAGTTGCTACATGGTGACTTTGTTTAAATGCTTCGCCTCATTATTTTTATCTTTGAAAGATTAGTTTTAATTGAAATCCACCACTTGTGTATACTCAAGATTCTATTAAACACCATGGATTTGAATGTTGTGTTGACTCGCTAGAAATATGTTGCTCATAAACTTGGAAACTTCTCATTTGTACTCTCCTCGCCATTGTAGGTTTGACATGCACAGGAGATCTTCCAGACTGAAGGCTAAGCTTGCTGAGTTGGATTCGGACGTAGAAATCTTATTGGATACCTCTCTCGAGACAATGTTTTGTGATACAAAAGCTATCACGGGAGTAGCCCCAGGAGCCGCCCTAGAATTTCAATGGGGTGAGTTATATAGATTTATCAGAGATCAGAAGTACCCTGACACAACCTTAGAAGAAATCATGGTGTACTTGAACATCAAGAAGTCTGGCCTTCACAAGGCAGCAACTCGTCCTGAGCTATTCCCGTGCATAGAATTTATTGGCTGGATAGTTCCTCACGTGAAAACTGACACAAGATTCATTAATGATAACACCGGGATGAGCCTCACGTCCTTCGTACCAGAGAATATCATGGCTACCTACAGGTTACCCTAGGCAAGGGCTTGGATAAAAAATGAGTGGCTAGCAAAGCAAACAGTGGACCCTCTAAAATCCGCCAGTAAGATGCTAATAATTGAAAGGAAAATCAGGCAGAGGGGCAATGATGAGTATGAAAGTAAGCTTTTAAGGACTCCTTATAGACTCATTGCCTTAATGCTGAGTCGAATTTTCGACATGCCAAATGGAAACGTCTTCAAGCTTGTCTGGGTGCTAGTGATGGTCCATGTAGCCACGTCCGGTACAATCTTCAATTGGTTTGACATAATCTTAGACAGCATGGTCTCACTCTTAACTATTTCCCAAGGAGGACTGACCTAGAAGAAAGCTGATTTCTTGATGTCTTCGTATTTGATAGATTGCTTATTAAGCAAGCACCTTTTCCTGATTTGGGCTGCGTTTGGAACAAAAAGGAATCCCCTCCCTTTGTAGCTTATTAACTCACATGGGAAAACAAATACGCAAATCACTACAAACAGATTTGCAAAAAGTTCATCATGCCCCTGTATCAACTCTTTTTTAAAGAAAAGCCAAATTGTTTGTCTGAAAATGCCATGCCTATCATAGAAGAATTTGGGGACTATTACTTCTCCCCCGAGGGCACCTATATCAGAATGAGTGGAAGAAGTAAACCTCCCTTTTTGTTTCCTCGGTATGTCACGGAATTTGTAATGCGAAAAGAAGCTGTGAGGCAGCTCTTCATCAGTGGAGTAAGCAAGATTCTCAGTGGGAAGAAGAAAGGTATGTAGCCACCAATTCCCTTCAGCATCGGTGTATATAGTCTCCAGAAAGCAAAGGAGGGTGAAACCTTTGCTTAAGACTTAGAATTTTTCATTTCGGCACAAAGTTTTTTTAGGAGGCACGATCCTAGTGGCAAAGTCGCTGAGCACTGCATCTCGGTCAGAGCTACTTTTGATTACGCACATCTTTGGGACAAGGATGAAGAATTTTTTCGGAGTGCCAGGAACTTGACTGAGTTGGAAAAACATTACCGCCCTAAAAGCGGAGCAAGTTTGAGCCCAAGACCTGATTGGTTGATCCAAAAGGAAAAAGAGGCAGCAACATCACAATCAGAGGAGTCCAAGAGGAAAGAAAAAGAGGAAGAAGAAAGACTCCAAAAGGAGTAAGAAGTCAAATAGCATTAAGATGCAGAAGCTGCTAGAGCTCAGCAAACGCAAGAAGCAAAAGCTCGAAAAGATGAAGAGGAGAGGATCCGGAAAGAAGAATATGCCAAATTGCAGCAAGAAGAGGCCGAAAGAATCAAAAGGGAGGAGGCCGAAAAGTTGTAGGCGATGAGGGAGAAAGCAGAGTGAGAGGTAGCAGAGCTACCAGAGCAAGCAGAGAGGCAAGCAAGAGAAGAAGCAGAAGAATCTAAGAGAGATATGGAACAAGGCATGTCTATCCCACAAGACATGGACTTATATCTATCAACAATAAACCAGTCAGGGATAGCTAATGAAGGGGTTGTCACAATTGAAGAGCTCGCACTCACCCCATACACTCCTTCAAAGCATCGCCAAGTGGGAAACCTGAATTCCATTTATTTCGATATAAGGAAGAAGGTTATTGTAGAAAGATTATAGAAGAAGATGAAAATTGGGGACAACTGATTTGAAATCAGAGTATCAGAAACCCCGCTTTTAAAAGGGACCGACAGCAACCCTGTGTTCACGGCAGCATGCACTGTGGCTTCGGCTCAAGCAAGTAAAGATAGTGTTGACCGTCTGGTGGAAGAAGCTAAGAAGTACAGGGAATTATGTTTCAAAATAAAAGGTAACATGCAGAAGGAGGTGTTAGAAGGCAATGAGTTAAGGTTGAAATACAAAGAGCTTCAGGAAGAAAATAAAGAAATAGCTTTGCAAATTCTACAGCTCGAAGGTGAGAAAAGCGCACTAGAAGTGCAGTTGACGATATCCGAAAGCATGAAGAAAGACTTGGAAGCTCGCGTAGAAGAATGAAGCCAACAACGTGCAGCTAAATAAATCTTTTAAGCCTCAGCTTGAAAGGCTGGCGCGGGAAAAAGCGCAGCTATTAGAGCAGCTCAAGGTTGCAAATGAAAGGAAGCAGGATCTAGCCGTGTTCCACGAGAAAGCCTGCAAAATATGAAGAAAGATTCATCAATCGCTAGTACTAATCACGGAGGAGGTCTACAGGGTAAAAGGAGTGATAACGAGGATGACAGCCATTGAAGTCGAGGCGCTGAAGCTAAAGAAGAAATATGCGCACCACTTGGAAGAAATGTATAAACATTTTGAATGGAGGAAAGGGAAATCTGGATTCCCGACAAACCTACACGTTAAGACCACTGATGAATTGGACTTGGATGCAGGAGTCCTAGAGTTTGGTAGGGATTGTGGCGCAAATTTAAGTGTTGAAATCCAGAAAATCGTCAAGAACTGCCATGCTTTATACTCAAAAATCCAGGACACCCATGAGAAATGTCACATGGTTTTACCACAAACTATTTATGATTTTCCCCAAAGAGAGCAGCATTTAGCAGCCCTGCAAGGTAACCTAGTAGCAGAATCAGAATACTTGAAGAAGATAGAGGTCCTAAATCCAGAAGACCTTCACCGGTTCATTGGACAAACTGCCATCCATGCTTACTTCCTATAAGATATCGCTCAGGCGACTCTAGCAGGAGCAGTAAGTGTCAAATCAGATTGGCGTAAGCATGAAATAGCGCTGAGAATGATGGTTTCTGCACATGGAAATACCATTCTGCGAGAAATTAACCAATGGGCCAGCTATAATAAAGAGAAGGATGAACTAGCTAAAGCAAGCAAGCCTACTGAAGTGGACAAATCAGCAGAAACAGAGAGACCGGTTGAAGCGACAGTGTTATAGGTCAAATCTGCACTTCTCCATCCATAATCACATTGCTCTGTTGATCTCACAAAAGGACACTAAGGATTGAATAGCTAGGTTGACCTGGATGACTTATTAACTGGAACTACTCTCTTCAGCTGCGAAACTTACTGTTTCTGCTGATTTCATCACATGTACGCTACTCTCTGTATAGCAAACTAGCGTACACCTTGAAAAGATACTCTACTTTGCTCAAGGACATCCATCGTACACAATAAAAATGTTGCAAACGCTTGTTGTAAAACACAAAGTAGCATATTGTACGCCACTCTTTCTGAAAGAAACCCGCGTACATCTTAAGATGAAGTCAAAAAATATATTAAGATTACGAATTGGGATTAGTTGAAGTTGGTTCTGCAACTTCCCCAACCTCCCAATTCAACCACCTCTCGAACCCAACTGCCTACCTTGTCCCATAAATACAAGGGGGATCCATGAGAGGAGACTAGAACTAGACCTAGAAAGAATGTTTGAAGTGTTGTTACGTTGGAGGAATTCCCAAGTCATTGTGAAGAGCAGGAGCCCAAGACTCGGTTGCAGAAGCATCTTGATTGATCAAGTATACTTGTACTGATTCATGTTTCTTTGAAAATAAAGGTGGAAATACCCTTCCTGTCCCAAATCGAATGTCTATTAGATTGTATGTTCATTTGTTTTAGTATCTAATTGTTGTTGATGTTTAATTGCTTTCAATATTCATCATATTTATTACAGTCAAGATATGTTGAGGAAGGTTTCCTTTGTGTTGCAGGTTCATTATAGTGCAGGATCAAGCAGAAGACCAAGCGAAAGCTAGGACCAGCCGTCGATTAAAGGTACATCTTTCGATATCTTGATCTCTTTCATTTGTAGGAACTAAATGCAATATAATGAAGATATTTACCTTTCAACCCCGCCCAAGTTGGTAGTGTCTCTCCTCACTATAAGGTCTAAATCCCGAACAACATGCTGGCGACTATACTGGGGACTAACTGTGTATTTTTTTGCTCTAGGAGACCTTGTTAGGTTTTTCTTCCAGTCTATTTCAGTCTATTTGTTCTTCAAGAGGTCCTATAGGTCATTGCTACCTGTTCTTTATATCCTGATTCATCTCAGTCCACTGCTGCAAAGCTTTTTTGTTTGCTTTTGAGCCTTGTACGCTGATTTACCCTACTTACATTAGCGTATTTTAGATGATGTACGCTGCTTTGTCTACTACACAGTAGCGTATATTTTCTAGTATACGCTGGTTTATGCACTACACAGTAGTGTATTTTGCCGTAACTTTAAGTTCTCTGTTAGGGTTTGATTTCTAGTTTGTTTGGGTTCACTTCTAGCCTATTGCTTTGCCTCCTTGACTGACCCCTGAGACTTCCATGTCTCTTTTGAGTCTCGTTTTCCTCTCTTGAGTCCTTTAGTTTTCCTTTGCTTGCTTGAGTACTTGTTTAAAGTGTCTTTACTACTTTCTAGCCCTTTTTGAAGTTTGTGCACTATTCTCTTTTGGACATAGCTGCACACTTTTACCCTAGTTGCTTGTTGCAGTCATACAGACTTGCGTTTTTAACGTTTTTTGTTTGTGGCAACATTAGCACACTTTCATTGTGTCTTATCCTTCCCATTAGGGTTTGACCTCAAGTTTGATTCCTTAGGGTTGCTTTCGAAAGGTTGCTTGGTTTAGATACTTTCTGATTGTCTTTTCAGTTCAGTCCAAGTGAGTCAAATCTTTCTAGTTATCTTTCTTTTGAGTCCGTGTGTTGGTAAGGTCATTCTTGGTTTGCTTGCCTACTTTTTTGCTTGGTTTAGTGTTTTTTTAGGGTTTTGGTGCTTAGGAGCAACCTTTTTAGGTCTGCCTTTCCGTTACGAGCATCTCTTTTCCCTGTTTCTTTTACACTTTGTTTCCAAGCCTAAATTTTTTTCTTTTGAAACAACTTGGTAGGTTGAGTCTTCCTCAAGTCTTTTGATTTGTTTGTTCGAGCCATTTAGATCTTTGTCTTACCCACACTTTACATTTAGGTCTTACTTTCTCTTTTACAAGTTCTTTTTCTTTTACAATTATCAGAAAAGACAAAAAGTGTTTTAAGTAGCTTAGTAGTAAGATCTATCATTGTTTTCAAAGTAGCATAAATTTTGTCTTGCTTTGAAAATTTAAAAGAAAATACAAAAAGAAGTTTGATTTTAGGATTTTTCCTAGTTTTTTTTATTTTTGAAAGAATATAAACAGAAAAGAGAAAAAAAATTGTGAATTTGAAAGCATTACTTTCATGCACTTTACTTTCATACAAACCGTTCCACACACCGCACTACAACCTTTGAGTAAGAAGTAGTCCTTAAAAGAAATCTTAATAAAATTAACTAGCAACATTTTTCTTTTTAGGTATACACATCATCAACTAGCTTAGGCTAGAGTTTCGGACTTAAATTACCTTAAACTATCTGAAACTGGCTTCATTAATCAACAATCATAGTAAGACTATTTATTAGGCAAATCCACCTCTATCAAATAGTCTGGGATTCTCTACTCAAACCAGAGTTAAGCACAAGGCCGTGGGTGATTGGAATTGTTGAGGATACCCCCTCACTTTCCCATCAACCATAAACCAGAGTTGACTTGCGTACGGGGGTCCACTAGTGCTTTTTAAAGTGCTTTTGGATTTCGGGATTTTCTACCCTACCCATGCGTTTCGACTAGGCTGACGACTGTCCCCCTTGGTTATTTCGTATTGGTGGTAACCTTAGTATCTAGACTCTAGGGCTCTACACATGTGACAACATAAGGCTATTTCTGTTGTACCTAGGACAGACGTGGGAGGAAACCCTCTACAGAAATTTGGGAAGGTGGTTTGGTGATTCAAATGCTTGTACCCAGAGGACCTGTATGTGGACCCTGGGTAACTGTTCTTCACCCTTCGTTGGTTAGTTATGGGCCCTAATCATCCCATACTTCCCTCCAGAAGGCATATGTTTTCCTGGTTTGGACTACCTAGGACCCTTTTAGTGGTGTTCTCTTTGTGCTACTTGTTTTTAGTTGGTCTTAGAAATTTTTGGCTCGTTGAATCGAAAACTATGGATAGCATCCCGGTGAGCACCAATCAAGGGACCCATGTTCAAGGGGCTCCTTGTTCTTTTCCATTCATTGGGAACATTGGTACTCCCTTAATGGCTACCTTGAATCTTCCGGGAGTCACTATAGGGCTACCGGTTTGGTTGTTTTCCACTCTGAACGCCTTGCATGCTCCTGATGCTTCTCAAGTAAGCACCTCACATCATGAGCATCAGAACCCTATGCATGCTTCACCATTAACATCTTCTCCTCCTCCTACCTCATGTGGTGAAAGTAGTAATACTATTAACCAGCAGTCTAAAAGGAATAGACAAAGGAAGAATAGGAAGAAGATTCCAAAGCAAGGGGGCAGTCACCCAACCTCTAGAATTCATGCTGGGGGCACCTACCCAAACTCTGGTGGTCATGTTGGGAAAATTCACCCAGCCTATGGAAGTCATGCTGGAGGCACCTACCCAACCTTTGGTGGTCATGTTGGGAAAATCCACCCAGCCTCTGAAGGTCATGCTGGGGGCACCTACCCAACCTTTGGTGGTCATGTTGGGAAAAGTCACCCAGCCTCTGAAGGTCATGCTGGGGGAACCTACCCAACCTTTGGTGGTCATGTTGGGAGAAATTGCTCAGTCACTATAAAAATACTGAACCCACCCACCCAGCCTCTGGAAGTCATGCTGGGGGCACCTACCCAGCCTCTAGAGGTCATGCTAGGAGCAAACTTTCGGTCACTGCAAATCATACTAAAAGCATGTCTTCAACCACTGTTGCTCATGTTGAGGACACGTCATTGATCACTGCTGGTAATATTAATGACAAGTAACCAGCTACTATAATTCATACTAGAGACACTGAATCGGCCACTGCAAGTCATGCTGAGAACGTTGACATTGTTTACAAAACTAATAAACATAAGCTTAAGTTCCCTTGTAAGTTTTGCGAGGGAGACCACCTGGCCTATTTGTGCCTTGTACTTCCAGAAGTGCAAAGAGTGTGGTCCATAGTTCACAAGTCTTCTGCTTTTGAGCAACCAACCACTGCAAGTCATGCTAGGGGAAAGCTGTCAGCCAATGCTAGTCATGCTGAGAGTACTTTTGTTGTAAAGGAGTCTAAGCTTATAGGAAGGAAGCCAAAGTTCCCTTGTAAACTTTGTAAGCGAGATCACCTTACTCACCTGTGCCCTGCTATTCCAGAGGTGCGGAGAGTGTGGTCCATGTCTGAAGGATCCTCTGCTCCTGAATTGTCTATAGATTCCCAATAGATGGATCAACCTTTGGTTGATGAAGTGGATGAACCAATGCAATCTTTGGTCAACCCCACTCTTTCTTCGAAGAGTGAAGTGATCGAATCGATGCGATCTTCGACCGATCCCATCAGTCCTTCGAAGACTGATGCACCTGTCCCTGAAGTCTTCTGCATTACCAGTTTGGATGTTTTTGAAATTGGGGGCACTTGATTTGTGCCAAGTGAACCCCTACCAAGCTCTGGGATCATTTCCTTTGATTGGAATAGTCTAACTGGGCCTCGCCTTCCTTCTGCTACACCTTTTCAGATAAAGGTTGACATCGGAAACCATGCGGTTCATCGATGTATTGTAGATGAAGGAGCCTCTGTTAGTATCTTATCCCCTTATGCTTGGAGAGATTTAGGTTTTCCTAACCTTGTTCCAGTTGTTAATTGGTCGTTGACTTTCAATAAAAGACCTAGTGAACTGTTGGGATTCCTCCCTTAAGTACCCGTTACTTTGGGTGGAAAAACAATCTTAGTTGATTTTATGGTTTTAAAGGACCCTATGGATTTTGATATGATCCTCGGGCATGATTACGTATATGCTATGCAGGCTGTGGTGTCTACGCTCTTTCGTGTAATGCATTTTCCTCGCAATGAAAGCATTGTCACTATCGATGAGCTTACATTTGTTGATCCCTCTTATTACCCAACTATATACCAAGTATATCCCTCGCCAGTAGGCACTACCATGTCACAATCAAATTATGTGGCATATTGTTCCTTGAGTCCAATTGCTACTGAGAAGAAGCCTCTGAATTCATGCTTACCTTTTAGGGACTGGGTCCTGGCAATTGACCAGGTGATGACTCCATTTGAATGTTTAGATATGTGTTCTATCTGGGATGATATACTTCCTTCTGATGAAGTTTTCCTAGAGTCTATAATGCAGTCTGCCATTCATTTGGACACTGATCCAACAACGAGCATTCTTTCACCTTCACTTCGAGCTCATTAAAAACAGTAAGGAAGTTACAAGCATTTTTTCCACCTCCACTTCGAGCTCGTTAAAAACAGGAAGGAGGTTACGAGCATTCTTCTACCTTCACTTCGAGCTCTTTAAAAACAGTAAGGAGGCTATGAGCATTCTTCCATCTCTCATTTGAGCTCGCTAAAAACAGTAAGGAGGTCAGGAGTTTACTTTTCGAGCTAGTTAAAACTTTACGAAAAAAGATTTCTATAGAGTTATTTCACGTTCTTGTTAGACTCTTTAAATATGACAAGATTGTCGAGTGTAGTTGTCCTTTCAGACTCGTTAAAGGATTTGAAGTGACATTTGCTTAAGTATAAGTTTAACCCTTTTCCGGACTTTTGCGGATTACTTACAAAAAAGGAATACTCTAGTCATACGTGGCTAGAAGAATTCTTATCTCATTGTTTTAAACTTTTTCGGAGGAGGAGACTAACTGTACGAAAAAGGATTGTTGGAGCCTTCTTTAGGGTTTTCAGGCTCTCAAAACATGAAAACACCAAGCGAGCATTCACCTACTCGGGCTTGATGTGAAATCCACGAAAGGGTATATAGAGGATTTTTTAAGTTTTTCAGACTCTATAAACAAGAAAACACCGGCGAGCATTAACCTACTCGGGCTCGATATTAAAATACACAAGTGTATGGAGGATTATTTAAGTTTTTTTGACTCCTTAAATAAGAAAACAACAACGAGCAAGAACAGATCTCAGCTCGATATTAAAATCCAGAGATTAGTATTATAGAGTATTCATCTATCTCTTCTTCAAACTCTGTAAAAAATGAAGAAGGTCCTAAGTCTTCCTCCCATGGGCTCGTTAAACTTTTTACATGGTTGGACTTATTGAGTTTTCTTTCTTTCTTGGACTCATTAAAACAACAAGAAGGACATTCTTTTACCAAAAAGAATAAGGGATAATAAGGGTATATCACATCTTTTTAGTTTCAAAGGAAGTTAATTCAATCATTTCCTTGAACACAACACCTACTTGAGTCTTTCATGTCAGTTGGGTTTTAGTTTTTGACCTTAGGGTGAACCTGAACTCCAAGTTTTTACTCCCCCGGTTGGTTATTCTTCCAACCATATGGAGGGTCTGTTAATGTCTCCTACATTGTAGGCTTATATCACATCCCCTTCATGTTAAAAGCTTCCTAAGTCACTTTGTGTCGTGCCCATTGTTCAAGGATACATCCTGTGTCGGCCATTCTGCAGTTTACCTTGACTTCATGTATCTTCCATCCTGGTGTCAGTTTGTTTCATCTTGTTACTTGTCCTACTCCAAATTTTCTCATACCTTTGAGTGTTCCTCGTGTTGGATGATGGAGGATGCATTAAGGCCTCCCTTCCAATGGACTTTTTCCCATCGACTTCAACTCATTATGCTCTGGGAACGAAGTTTAGAGTTTCAGTTAGTACCTTGGGGATTGCAGTCATCAGTGGCAGTTTCCCTCGCTATTGAATAATGAGAATACATCAATGTCTCTTATTCAACAGGTTCCTCAGGTGTTCGACTTCAAGTCCATTTATTCACACTTGTTGGATCGTGCTAGGTACCTTGGACCCCATTATCATTATCGATGGAAGTCCTCGCGTTTGTTAACAGTATACATCAATGACCGGTAATCAAATGATTCCCCCCATGTTCGACTTCATCTCATTTATTCACATGGTTAGGGTTTGTACCTTGGGTTGTTTGGATGAAGGCCTTAGGATTCTAATAGCATCACCATTTTTATGTTATCGCCCAAGCTACGCAAGATTGAGCCTCACTCATTTTGGCTCTTCATGAGACATAGATCTAGTTTGTTGTTATGGATATGATCTCTCATTTTGACATGGATCCACGCTTGTATTTTAGTTACCATGCTATATATACATCTCCTAGTTATGTATCGGATATCATGTTGTATCATGCTACACATATATATGATGTCAAAATTGTAATTGCTTGCTGACCTTGATCGTTGTTTCAAGTACTTTTTTGACTAGGTTCTGTGGTTTCTTGTTCCTCCTTTGACTTGGAATTATAATGTAGTTAGGCCATCATTTCCCTTTGACCTCACACATTAAGGGGCATATGTTATAAGTAAAATCTTCACTTCTCCTTATGTAATCACATTGCTCTGTTGATCACACAAAAGGACAATAAGGATTGAATAGCTAGGTTGACCTGGATGACTTATTGATTGGAACTACTCTCTTCAGCTGAGAAACTTACTGTTTCTACTGATTTCATCACATGTACTCTACTCTCTGTATAGAAAACTAGCGTACACCTTGAAAATATACTCTACTTTGCTCAAGGACAACCAACGTACACAATAAAAATGTTGCAAACGCTTGTTGTAAAACACAAAGTAGCATATTGTATGCCACTCTTCCTGAAAGAAACTCACGTACATCTTAAGTTGAAGTCAAAAAATATATTAAGATTACGAATTGGAATTAGTTGAAGTTGGTTCTGCAACTTCCCCAACCTCCCAATTCAACCACCTCTCGAACCCAAATGCCTACTTTGTCCCATAAATACAAGGAGGATCCATGAGAGGAGACTAGAACTAGACCTAGAAAGAATGCTTGAAGTGCTGTTACTCTGGAGGAATTCCCAAGTCATTGTGAAGAGTAGGATCCCAGGACTCGGTTGCAGAAGCATCTTGATCGATCAGGTGTACTTGTACTAATTCATGTTTCTTTGACAATAAAGGTGGAAATACCCTTCTTGTCCCAAATCGAATGTCTGATAGATTGTATGTTCATTTGGTTTAGTATCTAATTGTTGTTGATGTTTAATTGCTTTCAATATTCATCATATTTATTACAGTCAAGATACAATGAGGAAGGTTTCCTTTGTGTTGCAGGTTCATCATAGTGCAAGATCAAGCGGAAGACCAAGTGAAAGCTAGGACCAGCCATCGATTAAAGGTACATCTTTCGATATCTTGATCTCTTTCATTTGTAGGAACTAAATGCAATATAATGAATGTATTTACCTGTCAACCCCACCCAAGTTGGTAGTGTCTCTCCTCACTATAAGGTTTAAATCTTGAACAATAGGAAGGACTATCTGGGCTTTAATTTATTTTATTATAAATTTTGGGAAAAGACAGCTGGAGTTATTTTATTGCATAAATATTTTGTAAAACAGCTGGAAATTGTTTTTGTCTCTTTAGGCACTAGAAGACAAACTTTTATGTTTTCCTAGAGTTAGGTTTTTTGGAAGAGACAAATTTTGAAAAATCTATAAATATAGGGATAGAAGAGATGAGAAAGGACTTTTTTGCAGGTGAAAGGACAGACTAAATTTTGTACGTGAATTACTTTTCTACATGAATGAAGAAAGCTCCATTTTGCCTGGGAAAATCTAGACTGCATTTTGCTTTGGAAATGTTTTGAATGCTTGATGAATTCTTTCTGCGTTGTTCATACATTGACTGTGAGATCATTCTTAACTAATTTGAATTATTTCTCTGTTATGAATGCTTTCATTTTCCTTTGCAAAATTTCTGTGTTAAATGAGTAATGAAATGTTTATCTATGTCAAACATATCTTTGATAATCTTTATTTTCTGTTGTAACTGCATCTATTAATTGGAACAACTATCTGTGAAATTCTTGGTTGTAGTTCCAGTATATTACTCATCCTTTCAGTTTGCTCCTCGCGATGATAGATTAAATTTGCTTAAACGGTTTTAGATCAGATTTGTTTAATTGCATGCATTTAGATTACAACACTTGCATATCATCTTTAAAATAAAACACATAAACGGTGGATCGGGCCGCAACCGGTGCAAAGAAAACAAATCTTAAATCTTACACGGTAGTCGGGCCGTTAACCAGACGGATTCCCTATACCAAACGATGGGCGATCTGATTGGGCTTGCTTACTGGGGAGAATCCCTTGCTTATTGATGCTATGATTTTTGGGGCATCGACAGTTTTTGGCGCTAGAAGGAGGGCCACAAGTGCATGGCTGACAGAGGAGATCCTTCCGTTAGAAGAGATCCCATTGGGAACCCACTTGGAATAGCTATCCCAGACATTTTCGATTTGGAATCAAGAAATCAAGAAGATCCCAATTCTGAGATTGAACAACAAGAAACGTTGTATGTTGTTCCTTTTGTTGAAATAACAAATTTAAGAAGACATACCCGTGCGTATGTTAGAGAACTTGGTGATTTGAATGTGATTACCCTACTCACCAGAAGAAGAGCCCCTAGAAGGGAAACGTAGTATACAAGAGATCCAGTTCTTGTTTAGAAATTAGAAGAATTGGTAGATCTACCTTTAGAAGAAATCACAGATCCTTTCAGAGAAATCAGAATTGAAACTCCTACAAATCTAGAGGAACCACATACTCCACATAATTCTCCACCTCATACTCCACGTGATTCTCCACCAAATTCTCCACGTAGAGCCATGGCCATACCTGCATGGAGAGCAAGAGGAGTACTTAATTTAGCTGGGCAATTCCATGATTTGCCCAAGAATCTAGAAAAGGTTTTTCCTAAGTATGATCCTGGGAAAGGTATTTCTATTGAAGATCATCTTAAGAGTTTCTATTTGGCTTTAAGTCTTCTAAATGTGCAACACAAAGATGTAGTCTGCAGATTGTTTCCCTACACTTTCGAACCCAAAGTGTCTTCCTGGTACTTTAGTTTGCAAGCCAGTTCAATATCGAATTGGGAAGAATTTGAGAAGTGTTTTTTAAAGAAATATGGAAATCAGAAAACAGTGGCTACGCTCATGAAAGAATTGTTGTCCATGAGGATGGAAAAGAAAGAGAAGGTTCAAAAATTTAATCAAAGATTCACTACATTGTTAAATAATTTTAGTGATGCAACAAGACCCACTGAAGAATCTTTAGTTGAATATTATACAACAACACTTGATCCTTCCATAGCAATGTTTGTCAAAAGAACAAAGAAAACTACCTTGATAGAAAACTTCGAAGAAGCCAAGAAGGTAGAAGTAGAAGTAGACAACGTTGCCAAGCATTCTCTCGATCTGGAAACAAAGCCGATAGCTATTAAGAAACCACTTTTGTTAACTAGAAATAAAGAGGAACCATCGACAGATATGGAAAATATGGTCAAAATGATGCAAAAGCTTTCTAATAAAATTATCGATCTAGAAAAAGATAAGACAACTAGCACTTCCAAGCAACCATTCAAACCTTTCTATAAGAAAAGGGATGAAAGTGGACAACCGCTTCCACTTGTCAAGAATTCTGCTGTTCTAAATTTAAATGAAGTAGGCATGGACCATTTCTATACCTTCCATCAAGAACAACACTTAGAAAAAAGTTGTCCACAATGGATAAATTCAATGAGCCTAGTGATGAACCAAATGCTAGATGCACAGATAATAGATCAGGAAGATCCGGCAGAAGAGCATATTTTTTAACAGGAAGAACCCGCTCCCGACACCACAATGGTCCTATGGGATTGGGCACCCTTAAGAAGCTCTCAATGGAAACAAATTTGGTTCATAAATTCGGTTGATGTATTTTAAATGTATTTTGATTTTAAGCCTATGTATTGAGTATTGTATCACTAGACATGATAAGCATATATTAGTTTCTATTAAAAAACTGAAATTGTATAAGTTGTTTCTATTAGTTTTTTTTTTTCATACGAAAAAAACAACTTTTATTAGACAAAAGTTGTATCCAAAGATACCAAAAAGGAAAGCTGCCTATACATACAATCAAAGGGTTAACAGTGACTATATTGAAACACTTGTCATCATATAATGCAAAACTCTATATCATCATCATATAGAGTCGAGTTTAAATCCCTTGAAAATAGGGTAAAAATGGAATTCTTACTATGTTAATGTGCACATTAAAGTTCGTAACTATAACGTATAACGTATAAAGCTGATGTTTATGTGTCTCAACTTGCGGACAAAGATTCCCACATGGGAATATAGTAACAAAATCAACAATTCCAAGGCCTAGGAATCTGCTATCTTTGTACGCAGTCAAGTGAGGATGTAACCCATCTTTTCAATAAATGTCCCTCTACACTATAAGTCTAGAATGATATAGGAAAATGGATTGGAGTAAATTATAACTGGGATGAGGACATTGTGGAAGAAAGACTTCATATCTAGTTCCAACGATGAGAGTTGATAGCTTATTGTGCAATACTTTACCTTACAGTTTGGAGCATCTGGTTGGCGTGAAATGCATGGATTTTTGAAGGGAAAACTATACCTACGTTCCAGGTAACTTCTAACATATGCAGACTTGCTCAGGTATATTAATCACATATAAAGGAAAAGAGAGAGGGGTCTATTGGAATATTAGACATAGACCAATCGAAGCCATGGGCATTTTTCGATGGGGCATATCAATGGGAGGAGCACAAAGGAGGACTCGAAGGTATAATCTATTTCCAGGAGGATAATTATATACAAATGATGGAAAACGTGGGAGAAGGAAACAACAACCAGGTGAAACTATCTGCTCTCCGAGAAACTATGTGGGTGGCTCATCAACAACTTATAAGGCATCTTCAGGTATACAGGGATTCATAACTAGCTATCAAATGGTGAATCAAACTCAAAAAATTGGGCATATACGTCTTCATAACTTGGCACTTGAATTAAAAAATGCTATCGTGGGTGTTTGAGATGATATCCTTCAAGCACATATATAGAGAGCTAAACTAGATCATAGATTGCCTATCCAAGAATGGAATGATTAGGAATCCATGCAAACTATATCTACAAGAATTTGATGGTGGTTCACTAGTTGAAACAAGTTGTGAAATATGATTAATTGTTCTTTTCAAGGATATATATTTTCATGAATAAGGTGATGGAGCATGCAACAACTAATTTCTAATTTCTAGATGCACAAACTTTTTTGGAAGCAAAGTTTTTGAAGGCACATTTTTGGTTTGCACAGTTTTGTGCACACGTTTTATAGGATGCAAATGCTTAGCATTTTAATCATGTATATTGATATAATTTTGATTTTTTTTGTATAAAGAACAATGAACAATGGAACACATTTGTAAAGAACAAAGACATTGGTAAATAACAATACATTTGTATCAGTGCAATGCACATATGAAGAATGTACTTTTCATCCTATGATTTTTTTCCGCAAAAAATAAAAAAAACTATAACCTATAATAACAAAATAAATTACTTACTTTAAAAAAGTTAATTGTGTTTATGCATTATTTTCCTTCAATGAGATTCCATTGTTATAACCAATGGAAGCTACCATTAGTCGACAAGAGTATATACCATGTGTTGAGGTTGGAAGCACATGTCAAGGGGTCTCATTTTATGGCTGAACAAGAAGATATACATGCTTAGGGATGTAGTCATAGTGTATAAAGTGCAATGTATTGATCACAACAAGAGGTCTATTACCATCACAATCTTATGATGAAGAGTTGTTTTTTTGGAGTATGAAACATTGTATATGAGCAATTTCATAAATCATTGGATAGTTCTAGATGCTTGTTTCAATGTGGAGTGTTGATGGTCTATTGGAATCTTCCTTCCAATAGCTCCAGTTGCATACATTGAAATGAAACCCAGGGTTGTAAGGTTGGTGCGAAGGGGAAAGACAAGGGGCACACCATCTCGAAGAGGATTGCATGAATGAAGAACTCCTTCTCACAAAAGGAAGACCAAGGGTGTAATGACCATTATTGCAACCTACCAATCCAAACACTTTGAAGTAGTCCAAAAAGAGGTTTATGAGATGGAAGAACAAATTATTTTTAAGACATGTAGGACATCTAGCATGGAGGTTGATGAGGCAATTTTCATCTTATACCAAACATCGAATTCTTCAAATATCGTGAATTTAAATACACTAGGATAGTGGATCTTTACTAGCATGTTAAAGAATTTGTGACAAGTGCAATCGAGAATAGAGCTCATGGAGGGTATCAACATGATTTAGTCATTCAAAGACTCAATTAATTAGATTCATAATATGATTCCTTGATCAATTCCTTCCATGGAAAATTTTCGGGGCAAAATTTAGTCCATTGGCTATTTTTTGACCTTTTTTTTCCAAAAAAAGATTCACTAATTTGCCTTTTTTCCAAGGATGATTCGCTCAAATTCCATGGGATAAATGTTTTTTACTTTAAAAATCGCCAAAATTGTCGAAAAAATTTATAAAGTCCTTAGAATTTTGAATAATTTTTTTTTTAAATTACCAAACATTTTATGGTTGCAAATTTAAGAATAAGTAAGATTCGCCAAGGTTTCTATATTTTGAGAAAATTATGGATCCTTAAAATTTTCCCTAATGCCTGCATCTCAATAATTGATATGACAAAATAGGATAACAATGTAGAAAAACCATGGATGTTAACTTAACCTACCATGAGAGATGATAAAAATGATAGAAAGGAAAGAATGTAGAACAAGGAAGTAAAAGACAACCTAGACATTCCCATCTAGGTGGACTAAACCAAGAGGATTAATTCTCAAGTAATACTTGGCGTGGTACACATGTCTCTCCCAATTTCTGTAGAATGCATAGGTTATAGTCTCTTTAAAAATAGGTTAAGAACTAGCATTATGAATCTCTTTTTTAAATTATAGTACACCATGGGTCATCCGTTCATAGGCTTCTAGACAAAGCATCAAGTCTACTCATAAATAAGAAAGCTTATGGCATATATAATTAAAAAATTGGAACTATGGGTGATAGGTTTGCCTTTAAAAGACCTAGCACATGGCAATATGTATTTTTGTTAATGAATACAAATCATTTTTATATTAATTGTTATGTAAAAAACTAAACAAATTAGTTAATATTAAAAAAATCATTTTGATTTTTTTAGTTTTATATTATTAACAGTTGATTATATATTTTTTTGTCGAAATTGAATTCTTAAATTGATGAATGTATTTTTTTTTAATGCAAAAAATGGATTCAGCGCCTTGGATACTCCTAATGCAACCAGATTGTGCAATGTTAACATTTGATATCTACAATTCCATCAATCCAAAATGAGTTCTGATGGAGTTTTAAGCCAAAAATGCCAATTTCCCCTCTCGTTATTTTGAATGAATAGAGACTAGTCATTTTGTAACACGTTTGGACTACTGTAATTTTATTCTTCTTATTATTTAAATTAGCTTCATCTTATAATAATTAAGTTAGCACATTTAGGTTTAGCATTACAAAGAGTTGTTAGCACTATTTAATTTGATCATATTCTACTTAAAATACATAAGTGAGGGATATCTATTTTTCCAAAGTGTGGTTTTGGATCATATACTATAGTTGAGCTTGTAGCCCTTTGGGGATTATTTCAATCTGCAATGTTCAATGACATCTCTTCAATCCAAGTTTTTTTAGATTCTCAGGTGATTGTTTAATGGGAAAATGGACAATACAAGTTACAGGTTTTAAATTTGTAAGCTTGGTGTCAAAGAATCTAAAGACTCTTGAAGACTTTCTCTGATATATCTATTTCTCACATTTTTAGGAATTACAATTAAGAAACCGATTCCCTATCCAAGAAAGTTGCAGACTCTACTAAATGCACACTATTTTTTGAGGAATATGTGGAAGGAGCCTTATCCTCTGAAGGCTCAGTTTTCCTTTTTGCTTAATTGGCCATTGCTACTTCTTGAAAGCTTAATGCTTTGAGTTTTTCTCTGGACATATGTTAGTCTCCTTTTTTATAGTCTTTTGACAATTAGTGTTTCTTGCCTAATGGATTGTATTGCCTCTTGGTATTGTGACATATACTTGTAGAAATGGACTGCAGAAGTTTGAATTTATGAAAAATCTACTATATGTAGAAAGTGAAGGATGTAAGAACTTTTTCTTTGATTCAATGGAATATCAAGAAATCGTTGTGTTTTTTTTTTCTTTTGAAAAAAGTCATCCCGAATTTGCATCTGATCTAGTTGTTTTTTTTTTACAGAAGCGGATAGGTTTTATATTAATAAAACAGTGGCAGGGCCACCAAAGAGTTTACATCTCCAAAATAAGGTAAGCCATATAGTCTTCCAAACATTAAATACATATGCCTGTGACTAGCAAAACCAGGACTTTTAAAGTTTTTAACATAAAAGATTAAACAGAGAGAAGTCAGAAACTAGACTGAAATTAACGGTGTCGTGCCCCAGAAGCCGATTTGGTGGCCAATTGATTCTTGCCATGACCTGAGTTCTCGGCATCCCGCAGTTTTGCCAGGGTGGTCTCCATACTCTGCAGCCTGAGATCCAGATTTTCAACAGCGACCGTGACCTTCTCTTCCAGAGCCTCAAAAGCTGTCGTGAAGTCCGAGAAGATACGACCAATGTCCCCATCAATTCTTTCAAGGCATCGCCCCCCTTGTTTGTCCAGTTGTTGCATAAAATTCCCTTGACGTCGAACCCGGCGGCGCAGGACCCTGACTTCTGCTTCCAGTTCCAACAGAGGGTCAGGGGAGGAGGTTGTCGAGTCCCCGGAGTCCGCCATACCACCCAAAGACACAGGTTATTTCCCAGGGAGATGGAACATGAGGAAGACGTTACGTAGAGCTCCAGAGACCTTCGCTACCTGGGAGAAACCACCTTCAGAGAGAACTGGGCTCTGCTTCTTGAAACGACTCGAGGAAGATTGCAACTAATGGTTCGCATATCTTTCATATGAGATAGAGGGAGCATAATTACCCATAAATTGGGGCATGCCGCAGGACATTTCATCAAATTACGAGGAGCATCATTAACCGAACCCGTACTTTCCATTTAATAACAGCTCTTAATGCCAAATGAGGAAACCTCTTGAGGATCAGGGGTATGAACGTCATCATAACAAGACAGGGTTCCAATGAACCAAAGAGTAATTCCAGTAGAGAAATTTATACCTGTTTGAACATGGAGAGGAAAATCCGCACGCCTAAGAGAGCTGCGATGATTGCATATAGTAGTCTTGAGAGAGCCCCTCAGATTTTGTGAAATCTTGCTCCGTAAATTCTCCTGCTTTGGAGTACAGAGATTGGTACGCTCCATTATCAACAAAGACAGAGGCGACATCATCCTGGAGATAGCGAGGTGTGCGAGATGATGGTTTTTAATGTGCATAAATGAGTATATGTTCAAGATAGGAGGAGCCACGCCGCATTCGGAGGAGGTCACCATCGGGCAGCAGGAGCACGTGACACATGGCCTATGGCCCATTCTCCATATTACCCATCCGCCCATCCTCGTATCCGATCCCAAAGGTTTAAGGAATAGGAAACCAACTAAATTCATTATTGATTTTAAGAACCCCTTTACCCAGGGGTATAACATCATTTGCTGCTTTGTCCGCTTGTCCATTGTGCATTCTTAAGACATGGAAGAAATCAATGTCTCGAAAGAGAGGGATGAGCAAAGAGATTCTTTGGAGAACTTGACGAAGGCGATTAGAAGAGGGAAAATTCCTAGATTTTATGCACTGAATAATCATCCTGGAATCCCCCACTACCGTAAGGACCTGAATACCTTGGAGGAGGGCTTGATTTAATCCTTGCCATAGGGCCAGAGCTTTTGCCATATTATTGGATTCAATTCCCAAATTCCAGGAGTATGTGAAAGTCAGATTTCCTGCGGGGCCAAAGAGCACCCCTCCCCCTCTTGCCTCCCTTGGGTTACCTTTTGAAGCTCCGTCAAAACACAAAAGATTTTTTCCTAACTCTTTACACCAGAGTTCAAAATCCGCCCCTTCTTTCCTGATTTCCCAATTATGCAGCATGGGTGGTTTATGGGGAAGGTTAGCGAAAGTACCAAGGTTCAGGCTTTGATACCAGTTGGCTTCCTCCTTAGACAGAGGGGAATGGAAACAAAGAGAAGGGCGAGACCTAATGAAATCCCCAAGCAAGGATTTTATTTTGGCCACCACCTGAATAGGAGAGGAGCGGATTCCTCTGAAAATCCGATTGTTGTGTTCGAGCCATAGTTTCCAGCAGATAAATTTAGGGAGAGTCAACCAAGCAATGGCCAGAGGGTCTTTCACATGGGTCCTTACAGGGGAGGAGATAGACCAACAACAAAAGAGGGAAGATACCTCATCAAAATTCAAGGGGAAATGCCAGGGGAGGGTCGCTAAATTCCATACAACTAAGGCAAAGGGGCAAGAGATAAAAAGATGAGGGGACGACTATTCCGCAGCGAAACATAGAGGGAAACGTGACGGAACTTCCCATCCTTTTCTTCGAAAGGGCTTCCGCAGTGAGGACACTATTATGAGCAAGAGTCCAGGCAAAGTGATCAAATTTAGGGAGCGATTTGGTTGACCAGATGTACTTCCAGATTGCAGGATTTCTAGGAACATTTGGGGTTGCTTTGATGCTTCTGTAACCTTCAGCAACAGAGTAATGTCCAGATTTTGAGCCCCATCCCCTTACATCTTTGAGGTGCTTGGCCACTGGTGATTTCCCATTCAAGCAGAGGAGGAGAAGAGCCTTTTCATCTTCAAGATTGGGAGGGCAGTCCGGGATGTCCCATCCTATCCAACTGTGTCGACCTTCAGGATGCCATTTTGATATATCCGCAAGATTTGATATCCCGAGGTTTAATAGGTATCTCCGAATACCATCCAATCCTTCCATATTTCCAATTGGGGGGCTGCCTGAGATGGAGTCCTCCCATATTCTAATTTTCTTCCCGTTTCCTGGGATCCACGTAAGGCCTTCGGAGAAGAAGGAGTGGGATTTAGAGCAAAGCGCAAACAGGGAGGAACCTTTGGCCACCTTCGGTCCATGGTCCACACACCTGAGCCTAGACCCTGAGAAATATTTTTTCCATAGAACCTGATTGCTCCAGGAGGAGTTCCCTAAAACCATATTCCAAATAAGCTTGGCCCCCAGAACTAGATTTTGAGTTCTAAGATCATGCAAATGCATTCCCCCTTCAAGATACGAAGCAGTAACTTTCTCCCGTTTGACCAGATGGAGCCTGTTTTCATTATGTTTCCCTCCTTTCCAAAGGAATCTTCGGAGAAGGGCTTCAATCTTCTTAAGAACAGTTACAAGTGCCAAAAGAAAAGAACATTGAAAGACAGGCATGCTTGCAAGGACGGATTTGATAAGCACTGCTTTCCCTGCAAGATTTAGCCATGAGGCTCCCCATGCCTTGATTTTCGAGTTCAATTTTTCAATCAGCGGTTCCCAGCTGGAGACTTTAGGTTTGTCCTTGAAAATTGGAACTCCAAGGTATTTAAATTAAGTCCAATGATACTTCCCTTCTATCTTCATGATACGGGATATAGATTGCAGCTCAATTGGGGAATAGTTCCAACTATAGATTTGGCTTTTGGAATAGTTGATTTTGCTTCCAGAGATGTCTTGATAATTATCTAGCACCTCTTTGAACTTCCTTGCAGTGGATGGACTCGCTCCACTCAGTAGGAGAGTATCGTCTGCAAATTGAGTGTGATTCACTTCTTTAACCCCCCGCACAATCCTTAGCCCAAGTAAACCTTCGAGTACTCTATAATGATCCAAAAGGAAGCTAAGGGAGGCCGCTTGAATAACATAAAGCAAGGGGGAAAGAGGGCATCCTTGACGAAGACCACGAGAAGCTTGAAAGAAATCTGTTGCTCTCCCATTAACCAGGGGGGCGATCCAAGGTGAGCTAATACAGGCTTTGATCCAAGAGATCAAGCCTGGGGCAAACCCAAATCTGGTCATGACCTGAAACAGGAAACCATGGCGAACTCTATCAAAGGCGTTAGTTAAATCCAGTTTAATAACCATACCTTTTTCTTTTCTTGCCACGCTTGAATGGATGGCTTCTTGAACTAAAATGATATTGTCAGAAATTTTCCTGCCTTTGATAAACCCTCCTTGATTCTCAGGAATAATGAGAGGAAGGACAGCTTTCAGTCTAATAGCTAGAAATTTGGTGATAACCTTATAGCCAATATTGCAGAGGGAGATAGGACGAAAGCGGGAGTAAGAGATGGCTCCTTTTTCTTTGGGGATGAGGGCTAGAAATGAAGAATTGGTTCCTCCTCCCAGTTTGAAACTGGACTGGGATTTCTTGACCATCCTAAACATATCAGACTGAATTATGGGCCAACAGGAAGTGAGAAATCTGGCAGTGAATCCATCCGGTCCAGGGGCCTTATCAGGACTCATGCAGTCCACAACAGTTTTAATTTCTTCAAGGGAGACTGGTCGAAGGAGCAGATGATTCAAATGATCGAAAACAAGGCGTGGGATATTATCCAGCAAATCAGAATGATTGAAGTCCATCCCGGGGGAAGTTTCCGTGTAGATATCCAGGAAGTGATCATGAGCTGCTTTTTTAATTTCATCAAAATCAGATATCTGCTTCCCCAGATGATTGATCTTAGTGACATTCTTAAATTGTTTTCTGATCTCTGCTTGTTTATGGAAAAACTTTGTATTTTTGTCCCCTTCTTGGAGTCACGTGTTTCTGGATTTTATTTTCCAATAGTTTTCTTTAAGCCTACAGGATTCATGGAGCTTGTTATGAAGTGAAACTTCTTTATCCAAAGTAGCTTGGGAAAGTCTCCCTTCATTACTGAAATGGTGATCCTCCAGTGCTTTCTCCGCTTCCATCCTTAGCTTCTTAGGGGACTTGATAAGTTTCACCCAATCTTTAAGGGCCTTTTTTACAGTCCTCAGCTTTTCTTCCCACACGTAGAAGGCAGACCCTCTAATATTAGTTTTCCAAACTGCAGCCACAATGTCCAAAAAGCCTTCCATTGGGATCCAAGTAGGATTAAACCTGAAGGGAATGGGACCCAAATTCTGGTCTTTGACAAAGGAGAGTGAAATCGGCTTATGATCCGAAGCACTAAACGACAGAATGGAAGAGGCCGGATCAAACCCTTGAACATGTAGAGATTGTTGTACCAGAAACCTATCCAGCCTTGCTGCAATGTGGCCTGGGCCTAACCTTTTATTTGTCCAAGTAAATTTCCCTTTGATAGGTTTTATATCTTCCAATTCCCAATCCGAGATGATGTCTTCCACCCATTCTCTAGCAGGGTCTCTAACAAGATTACCCCCTCGTTTTTCCTCAAAGGAGAGGGTAAGATTTAGATCCCCCGCAATGACAAAATTATCCAGTTGTGAAGTGATCATATGATCGTTCAGATAAGTCCAGCAAAATTACTTCTCAGAAACAGCAATAGGGGTGTAGACATTAAAAAGACTTAGACTTAGATTTGCATCTTTAAAAAGAATTTCAGTAAAAATCCAGTGAGGAGATGTAGCATGACTTACAATTTCAACCTTAGAAGGATCCCAGAGCGTTGAAATGCCTCCAGATGCTCCTCTGGAGCTAACCGCTATGCATTTCGCATGAAACCAGAAAGAAGGAGCTGCCTAGAGGAAGGCATGCTCTTCCATTTTTGTCTCCTGGACCAGGAGGATGTAGGGTTTCAAGATTCTGATTAGATCTTTCATTGATAACATTTTCGATTTGCTTCATAACCCCCTACAATTCCAGGAGACGATTTGCATTACTTACCTTTGGAGATGGTAGTTGCCCCTTTCGAGGCATTACCTTGTTGTCTGATATTTCTTGGATTAAGATGTTTTTCCAGGGTAGTTTGAACTGTTGAATATTGTAACTTCTAAGAATATTATATTTGTACATTATTTATTCCGGAGATGTTCCATCCCTCCGAAGTGATTCTATTATGTATCCGGAGATGTTTATTCCTCCGAGGAGTTGTGGTAACTAGGGTTATTAGACCCACCATGTGGGGGTCGGCCCTGAGGTTATGTTTTAGGGGTTATTAGACTTATCCAGGAGAGGTCGACCCCATTAGGTATTTTTGGTGGTCGGGAGTTAGTATAAATAGAGGAGGTGAACTCCTCATTAGGGACACTCGCTCACTTGAGAAAAGTAGTGCACTTGTCTGGGAGATCTGCTAAGGAGGTGGAGAAGGAGGGAGCACATCTTGTATTTTGGTTGATCATCTTATTGAGGAAAGCTTTGCCGGGTTTTCTACCCCATGAGGGTTTCCCAGGGTAAATTCTGTGTCTATCTTGTGATTATGCTTCTTTCAGTGATCTTGCTAGTCTATTTGGTTTAAACTTAACATGGTATTAGAGCTAGACTGAATAGGACATCTTTCACAAGGTAAGAATCTCTCTCTCTCTCTCTCCGGTGAAGTTTAGGGTTTCAGCAAAAAGTTGGTATTATTGAATTATGATTACATGGATAGATATCCCTTCTCAATACCAATCTTTTGAGCCCTAGATCGAACTTTTTGGTTGGGTAGAACTCCGGGAAAGTCAAACCCGAATTCTACCAAAAGTGCGATAAACCAGAAATTGGTTTCAGCAAAAAGTTGGTATTGTTGAAATATGATCACATGGCTGGATAGCCCTTCTCAAGACAAATATTTTGAGCCCTAGATCGAACTTTTTGGTTGGGTAGAACTCTGGGAAAGTCAAACCCTAATTCTACCAAAAGTGCGATAAATTTCTGTCTCAGGATCCGGAAAAGTAAAAGGTAACTTTTCAGGAAAGTACTCTCTGTCTCTTGGAATCCCCCAAGAGAAGATGGCTCCAAACACTAAGCTTGAGGACAAGCTAGAAGGTATAGAGAATTTTCGGGCATGGAAATACATAATTGGTCTCATTCTTGAAGAGAATGATCTTGCTCATTATAACAAGGATGAAGTTGCAGAACCAGAAGGAGATGAAGCCAAAGAAAAGCATAGGAAGGATTTGATTAGGGAAAAGAGAATCATAGATGATTCTATTAAAGACCACTTGATGCCCCAAGTGGCCTCCAAGAAGACTCCAAAGGAAATGTATGATGCCCTAGGAAGAATGTATGAAGGAAAGAACATCAATAGGAAGATGAACCTAAGGACTCAATTGAAGAGTACCAAGATGCACAAAGGAGAATCCATTCAAGACTAATTCTCAAGGGTCTCACAAATCAAGGAGCAATTAGATGCAATTGGTGATACTCTTGATGAAGATGAACTTGTGATGACTGCTCTCAATGGTCTCACTAGACCTTGGGAATCTTTCATACAAACCATGTGTGCCAGAAAAGAAAGCATGAAGTTTGATATAGTATGGGAGGATTGTGTTCAAGAAGAAGCTAGGGCAGCCAACAGAGAAGCTCTTCTCAAAGAAGATGACCAAGCTTTGGCCACCCATACCAAAAGAAGAAGAATGGGTCATCTCAAGAAAATTGACCACAAAGGATCTCAACACTTCTCTAGACCTAAAAAGAGAAAAGGACCCAATCCAGTAAGAGATCTTTCCACAGTCAAATGCTACAGTTGTCATAAACTAGGACACATCTCCAGATTTTTTCCTTCACAAAAGAAGATGTTTGTCCACAAAAGACACCATGCACATATGGCAGAAAATGATAGTGAAGAAGAAGAAGAAGAAGAAGAGGTAGAGGTAAGGACTAGAAAGAAAAGATATAAGGTGAAGAAAGAAGATCCAGAAGAATATGTCCTATTCTCTGCACTCTCTGGATTTGTATCTCCCGGAGAAGATACATGGCTCATTGACAGTGGTGCTTCTAAGCACATGACAGGCCAAAGAAAGACTTTCTCAAATCTTGAAGAAAAGTACTCTACACAAAAGGTATCTCTAGGAGATGATTACCAATATCCCATCAAAGGAATTGGTGAAGCTAGCTACAAGCTAGCATCTGGAACACCTTTGAAGATGAAAGACATCTTATATGTACCAGGTTTAAAGAAGAACCTACTCTCTATCTCAGCACTAGATAAGAAAGGTTTTAGAGTGGCTTTCATAGATGGACAAGTACTCATGTGGTTCAAAGGAAAGTCAATTAAAGATGCAGTTGTCATTGGTGAAGAAGAAGGAGGTCTCTATAAGATCAAGGGTCATCCAAAAGCTACCCATGCTCATGAGATCTCTAGCCCCAGTGAGCTATGGCATAGAAGATTAGCTCACATTAACTATAAAGCTTTACCCTATGTAAGCAAGGTAGTCATAGGATTACCAGATTTGAAAGCTGATCATGATGGCTCATGTAAAGGATGTAAGAAAGGGAAGAATTTCAAGAACCCCTTTCCAAAGAGTGAAACAAAGACTAAGAACATTTTGGAGCTAATACACTCAGATGTATGTGGTCCAATGCACACTACTTCTTTAAGTGGGTTTGAATACTATCTTTCATTCATTGATGACTATTCAAGGAAAACTTGGATATACTTCCTAAAAGGTAAGAATGAAGTCTTTGGGAAATTCAAAGAGTTCAAGGCTCTAATAGAAAATCTCTCAGAAAAGAGAATCAAAATTCTCAGAACAGATAATGGCGGAGAATTTACCTCAAAGGACTTTGAAGACTTTTGTAAAGAAGCTGGAATTAAAAGGGAACTAACTACTCCCTATAATCCCGAACAAAATGGGGTGGATGAAAGGAAAAATAGAACAATCATGGAAGCTGTGAAGACTATGATACATGACCAAGATCTTCCCATGTATCTATGGGCTGAAGTAGCCAAGACAGTAGTATATGTGCAAAATAGATTATCTCATAGTGCTCTTGATTTCAAAACTCCAGAAGAAGTGTTTACAGGAAAGAAGCCTAAGGTAAGTCATCTTAAAATATTTGGGTGTCCTGTGTACATCCACATTCCAAAAGAAAAGAGAACCAAGTTGGATCCTTCTGGTAAGAAGGGAATATTTGTTGGTTATTGTGAATCATCCAAAGCCTTCAGAATTTACATTCCATGTTTTCATCACATAGAAATAAGTAGAGATGTAACATTTGATGAAGAAGCAGCTCTCAAGAAATCCAGAAAGTGCCAACTTGAAGAAATCTATGAAGAAGATACATCTCCCAGAATCACAGAGGCTGTGCCCATTCCTGAAGATGATTCAACTGAGGATCATGACATGTTGGAACCACAAGAACCTCCTATTACAGAATTATCTAAGAAAAGAAGGCCAGCATGGGCTAGAGATATTATTCAAGGGGCTGAAAAATATGGAGCTCCTGAAGGCTCCAATAGAGAAAGAAAGAAACCAAAGCTAGTGTCCAACTATATGGCCTTGATGTGTGATCTTGTGGATCAACTACCTACCAGCTATGAAGAGGCAACTCAGAAGAAAGAATGGGTAGAAGCAATGACCGAAGAATATCAGTCAACAATGAACAATGATGTTTGGGATATAGTTCCCAAACCAAAAGATAAAAGTGTGGTTTCTTCCAAATGGATTTTCAAGATAAAACATGCTACAGATGGTAGCATTGAAGAATACAAGGCTAGATTTGTAGCCAGAGGATTTTCTCAGAAGGAGGGAATTGACTATGAAGAAACATTTGCACCAGTTGCTAGGTATACTTCAATAAGAACTATCATGGCACTTGCATTCATGATGAAGTGGAAATTACACCAAATGGATGTTCAGACAGCTTTTCTGAATGGTGTAATTGAGGAAGAAGTATATATAGAACAACCACAAGGGTTTGAGGTCAAAGACGGAGGGACCCATGTATGCAAACTGAAAAATGCATTATATGGATTGAAGCAAGCTCCCAGGGCTTGGTACGGAAGGATTGACAGTTTCTTAACAAGCATGGGCTTTACCAAAAGTAAAGTTGACCCCAATCTTTATCTCAAAGTGATGGATGATGAACCAGTTATATTGTTGTTATATGTAGATGATCTATTTCTAACTGGAAATGAGAAACAAATTATTGAAAGCAAGAAGAAGCTTTCTTCAGAATTCGAGATGAAAGATATCGGATTAATGCACTAATTCCTAGGTTTAGAAGTATGGAAAGAACCAAAAGGTATCTTTCTTAATCAAGGTAAGTATACTGTGGAGATTCTCAAAAGATTTAATATGTTGGAGTGTAAAGCCATGGCTACTCCCATGGACTCCAACTTGAAGTTATTAGTTAATGACTCATCAGAATTAGTGGACATAACTCTATATAGACAAATCATCGGGTCATTGATGTATTTAACAAATACTAGGCCTGATATATGCTTTGCTGTAAATACCCTAAGTCAGTATCTAGTAGAACCTAGAAAGGTTCACTTAATAGCTGCAAAGCATGTAATGAGGTACCTAAAGGGTACTTTAGATTTTGGACTATATTATCTCGGAGGTCATGAACTCAAACTACATGGCTACTCAGACTCTGACTGGGTAGGAAGTGTCTCAGACAGAAAAAGTACTTCAGGTGGATGCTACGGTCTTAGATCTGCCATGATCTCATGGTTCAGTAAGAAGCAATCTAGTGTGGCCCTCAGTACTACTGAAGCAGAATATATAGCTGCCTGCTCTGCCAGCTGTGAAGCAGTATGGCTTCGAAAACTACTGTCTGGAGTGTTTGACTTAGAAACGGATCCCACTGTGATTATGTGTGATAATCAAAGCTGCATCAAGATGACTGAAAATCATGTGTTCCACGATAAGTCAAAACACATTGAGATCCGATACTTTTATATACGTGATATGGTGCAGAAAGGAGCTATCAAGCTTGAATATATAAGTACTGAGGATCAAATTGCTGATATCTTGACCAAACCTCTGTCTCGAGTAAAGTTTGAGTACTTCCAAGACAAGCTTGGTGTAGTTCAAAAGGACCCTCCTCGAAAGGGGGAGTAGTATAGTATATGATGACAAGTCTGTCTCATCAAAGATGAGGTTACCTAGTTACTTAGAAATATTTAGATTTAGGACTCTTATATTTTTTTTTTACTTTTTGATGATAGATGTATTAGTGAGAATACATGTTTTTGATGATAAATGTATTAGTGAGAATACATGCTTTTGATGATAGATGTATTAGTGAGAATACAGGCTTTTGATGATAGATGTATTAGTAAGAATACATGCTTTTGATGATAGATGTATTAGTGAATACATGTTTTGATGATATATGTATCGATGCTATTGATGAGGATACATGTTTTGATTTACATGTCTTGATGATAAGGTTACATGATGCCTTGATGTATTGATACATGTTTGTACTTGTATGGATGAAGATATTTGTACCCATAGTGATGAGAGGATTGCATAATCCATGGACTTTAGTCCTAAAGTGATCCGTAGACAAGATGTCTCCGAGAACAAATCCTGAATGAACAAATAAGGGGATTGGATCGTCCTTGGACTATGGTCCTTTGAATTGAGCCGTAGACATGAGGTCTCCGATAATTGAATGATAGGACTAGATCGTCCCTGGACTTTGGTTCAAAAGGTACATGATAGGATTGGATCGTCCCTGGACTTCGGTTCAAAAGGTACACGATAGGACTGGATTGTCCCTGGACCTTGGTTCAAAAGGTACACGATAGGACTGGATCGTCCCTGGACCTCGGTTCAAAAGGTACACGATAGGACTGGATCATTCCTGGACCTCGGTTCAAAAGGTACATGATAGGAATGGATCGTCACTGGACTTCGGTTCAAAAGGTACACGATAGGACTGAGGACTGGATCGTCCCTGGACCTCGGTTCAAAAGGTACACGATAGGAATGGATCGTCCCTGGACCTCGATTCAAAAGGTACATGATAGGACTGGGTCATCCTTGGACCTCGGTTCAAAATATACGTGACAAATCCTAGAATTGTTCTAGGTTACATCCAGCATGAAAAAGGGCTGGCTCTGTAGATGTGATACATCCAGCATGAAAAAGGATTGGCTCTATAGATGTGATACATCCAGCATGAAAAAGGGCCGGCTCTGTAGATGTGATACATCCAACATGAAAAAGGGATGGCTATGTAGATGTGATCCATCCAGCATTAAAAAGGGTTGTCTCTGTAGATGTGATACATCCAGCATGAAAGAGGGTTGGCTCTGTAGATGTGATACATCCAGCATGAAAAAGGGCTGGCTTTGTAAATGTGATACATCCAGCATGAAAAAGGGCTGGCTCTGTAGATGTGATAAATCCAGTATGAAAAAGGACTGGCACTGTGGTCGGGATTGCATCGTCCCTAGACATGAGACTTGTCTTAAAGTGATAAGGATTGATCATCCTGGAATTTGATCTGGATTGCATCATCCATGGACCTATATCCTAAAGAGAGCAGGATTGATCATCCTGTAATATGATCGTGTGATGATGATGCTAATGATCGTGTGATGACGATGCTAATGATCGTGCGATGACGATGCTGATGATCGTATGATGACGATGCTGATGATCGTGTGATGATGATGCTGATGATCGTGTATGATCGTGTGATGATGATGCTGATGATCGTGTGATGACAATGCTGATGGCAATGCTGATGATCGTGTGATGACGATGCTGATGATCGTGTGATGACGATGTTGATGACGATGCTGATGATCGTATGATGACGATGCTGATGATCGTGTGATGACGATGCTGATGATCGTGTATGATCGTGTGATGACGATGCTGATGGAAATGCTGATGATCGTGTGATGATGATGCTAATGATCGTGTGATGACGATGCTGATGATCAAGTGATATCATCTCTGATGATGTTAATGTTCCAGTAACTAGTTGAGTTACTGATGATGATGAATTGAAGAAAGCTTCCGATGATTTATAGATGTATCATGTATGATGTAGTCAATGACTCCCTGCTCCTGCAGATGTTGTTATAATATCCTTCTCGTTAAGGGGGAGTGTTGAATATTGTAACTTCTAAGAATATTATATTTGTACATTATTTATTCCGGAGATGTTCCATCCCTCCGAAGTGATTCTATTATGTATCCGGAGATGTTTATTCCTCCGAGGAGTTGTGGTAACTAGGGTTATTAGACCCACCATGTGGGGGTCGGCCCTGAGGTTATGTTTTAGGGGTTATTAGACTTCTCCAGGAGAGGTCAGCCCCATTAGGTATTTTTGGTGGTCGGGAGTTAGTATAAATAGAGGAGGTGAACTCCTCATTAGGGACACTCGCTCACTTGAGAAAAGTAGCGCACTTGTTTGGGAGATCTACTAAGGAGGTGGAGAAGGAGGGAGCACATCTTGTATTTTGGTTGATCATCTTATTGAGGAAATCTTTGCTGGGTTTTCTACCCCATGAGGGTTTCCCAGGGTAAATTCATTATCTATCTTGTGATTATGGTTCTTTCAGTGATCTTGCTAGTCTATTTGGTTTAAACTTAACATGAACTCCGGCTAACCGATCTCGGTAAGTGGCGACTTCCCTTCTTTCCCTATCTGTTTTCCTTCCTTGACGATCTTTTTTAGCAGTTATCATAAGATCAGGATCATCTTCATCCGTTCCCTCTTCCTCTGTGCCTCCATTAATAGTAGAGTCTTGCTGCAGATCTTCCTTAGATGGGTTAGCTGCTTCTATTTCTGCATTCAGGTTTTCTATTATTCTGACTTCACCTCTTTTGGCTAGGGAGGGGGAGGCCGTGGGAGATATTTCCCCTTCTTCGATTGGTTTGACCAGTGGTTCCTATTCTCCAAGGATAGCGAAGTTGTTGCCAGATCTATATTTTGGTATGCTTTCTTGGGCTTTTAAAGTTTTCGGGGCCGCGGAGGAGGGGTCCTTCAGGGGGCCAGCAAGAGGGATTCCTTTAGGTCCCTTTCTTATAGGGTTTTCTTTTTTCTTCTTGGCTTGCTGCCAACCTTCTTCAGGGGTCTTCTCGGTTTCTGACTTTTGGAGTTTTGGACAATTTCTTTGGAAATGGCCATATTCATGGCAATGTCTGCACTTGAAGGGCAGTTGTTCATAGTCAAGTTGCCGGAAATGCTGCCATCCTTTGATTGTGAGTTTTACAGCTTCAGGAAGACCGCCTCTAGATCTACTTCCATAGAGATACGAGCAAAGGAATATTGACCCTTTGGTTCAACTTTGTCAATATATTTGCCTAGGCCATTTCCTATAGACCGGAGAGATTCTTCGCCCCAGCAATGCATAGGAAGGTTAGGTAAACGCACCCAGACTGGGACTGCTTTTGGAACATCCAGAGCAGGATCAAAGTCAGGGGTCTAGCGGTTTAGATACAAGCCCTGGGGGCCCATAAAATATGGACCACTTCTGAAAATCAGGTCCCTATCAACTTTTGATACGAAGTCAAAAAGGAAATACCCTCGACTGATCGCATAGCTTGTGACTCCATGAGAGATCAACGGTCGCCAGTTATTCTGAATCCAGGTTTTCGTGGAGCGAGGAGATGGACACAGGCCCGTAAAATTCCCAATAAGGGCTCGGTTTGCAAGGGAGATAGCTAGGTGAATGGGCTTCTCAGGCGGAAGTTCAATCTCAGGAATGGCTTCCAATTTCTTGACAAACTTCGGCGGCGGAGCAGAGTCTACCTTCTTCCCGTTCTCGTTAACCAGTAGAGCGAAGGTGGCTTCTTCAACGGACAGCGGAGGGGGAGGAGGCGATCCTCCTCCAGCATGGCTCATCTTCTACAAACCCTAGAAGCAGTGCTCAACTGTGGAAACAAAATAGAGTCTGAAATTAAATTTCTGGTCTAGTTGTTATTATATGCATTAGCACGCATTAAAAAGACACAAACACAAATACATGCATGCCGCTTCGTAGGACTTCATCTTAATAAAAGAAAAAATTCATTACCCATTTTTATGACTTAACAAACCACCATTTATAATTATATTATTACTATGTAAAATACCAATAAAATCGTAAAACATTTTAAATTTAATAGAATGTAAATTAAGTAGGTATGAGATCCTTTTTTTGTGGGAGAAGGGCCTTCTCCATGTAACGATTTGACTACTAAAATATATTTAGATGTACATATCCTACCCTTTTTGGATTTGAACCTATGACCTTTTAAAAGAAAACACATGTTCTTAACTGTTAAACCCACTTAAATTGTACAACCACCAATATATCAAACCATATCCAACAAAAAACAGCAATATACTACTCAATAAATCTAAAAAATTCTAATATCAAACAACTTTCTTTATAAAATGCCAACACTTTAATAATAAAAACAACACCTATTAAAAAATCGAAGAAGCAATGCTATAGAGAGGTTAACGCACTTGAGTACGTGCCAAGACTAGGATTACAATTGAGAAGGATATTATGATGAAATTGGGGGATCCAAACTTTTCATTAATCCTTACCACCCTTTCTTTTTGCCATCTAAAAATAAAATATTTATGAAGTTGAGTTAAATGCATGATTTTGTTGTTTCTTATCCACACAAGTATCAATATATCTACTTCATATTTACATATTACCTTTGGATGCTATTTATGGATCATAGTTACACACTTTCGGTTTCTCTTTAAAGTTCCATTGCTTTCAATTTATGGATCATAGTTACACACTTTCGGTTTCAATTTTGACCTTTTCCCATATTTATGTAAGTTTAGTTTTTTTCTTTACACAATTGGTGCGGTTTAGCTTCGTCTCTAAAAACATTTATAGTTTCAATTGTTTTTTATAATATTAAGTTGTTTCACATTTTTCATAATAAATTGTTTTATATAAAATATAAATTTAATGGATTTATATACATAAACCAATATGCATAAATGGTTTGTGTCAAATTACATGGAAAATTTGGGATTGTATAAGGAAGATTGTCTTTTAGGAACTTAATAAGGGTTCATGGCCTTAGTTCTTGTCACTAAAATAGATTGAATTGCAACTTGAATAATGTCAAGCAAGGGTCCTTCGATCCTAAGTATCTACTGCCACAACCCATGTGACATTTAATTGGTCAAGTCGAGAATGTTCCTTCCTTAAGCATTTGTGTGAGGATAATGTCAATGGATTCTTGTGAAAAATTCCCACAAAGCTCTTGGTTGTGCTTTATTCATTGAAACTAAGTTTTATAGTGTTCTCCATCTACCCCAGGTCAAATCAAAGTAAGTGACCTCAATAATCATGGTAATATCCCTAACTACTAATATGTTAGTGATACCACTTTAGTTGCAAGTTTGCAATCTTAATAAAGCACCCTAGGTTGTCAAACTTTTTGTCCAAATTCATCAAACACACCAAGAATATCCCCAAGTTGAACATTCAACATGCAAGCCTAAAGAGAAAGGATCTTATATATGTGGACCAAAAATAATCAAGAAGTTTATGGCGACTTAGCCTTCTATAAAATCATTAAACCCTGGAATCGAAGTCAATGAGCCCCTCGCATGCAAGATGACATACAAATCCACTATTGTGTTAAGGTATTTTTTTCATATCACTTTTCCAATTAAAGAATGATAAAGACATAATCTTCTGTAACTACCCCTAATTTACAGGATTTAGCTGGTTATATATAAATCAATGGTTTCTAAATTTTAATCTAAAAGAAGAGACATCATCTATAATCCCAATGTGGGTAAGGTTGCCCCATCTTCCCCTAAACCATCTGTTTTGAAACCCAAAAACATATGGTGAAGACTAAAAAGACTAGAAAAAGCTTATGTAGGAAGCTAAAATCATACCATGTAAGACAAGCCTGCCCACATATTATGATCATCTACTTCTAATACAAAGGTATAGAAGAGCCATAAAATAACATACCAAGACATGTTAGCCTTGAATATGAATATTAGTAAATTAAACAACAGTTGTATATGCATAAATATACATTTGAAAATACTTAATTAATTTTTTATGATAGAGAAATAAATTATATATTTTCGAAGCCATTTAATAAAGTATAATGAGCATGAGAAAGAAGGCTCCATTAGATAATGAACAATAGGGCTCCTGTGATCCTTAATGTTAAGGAAACAAATAAAAAAGGGGACATGTACAATTTATGTATAATATAAAGATTGAGAGTAAGAGTATATATATCCAAAATAAATAAAGCTAAGGAAAACTCAAGCTCATATAAAGATGGTATTTCACTGTGATTCTTTAAACATGATTATGAAAAATAGTATAAATAGACATGGAGAGAAAACAAAGCTAATACACCATATTCAATTGAATATTGAATTAAACTGAATATCAAGTATAGTCTTTTATTAAGTGGAAAAAGAAACTGAATATCAAGTATAGTCTTCTATTAAGTGGAAAAAGAACTGGAATTTGTCCAAATCAAGACAATCCATAAAGTTTATAGAAGTTTACAACAGGTCTAAAAGATCCGAATTCATAATCTTTTGAGTTCAAAACATGTTGATAAAGAGTCTCCTCAAATTATTTTTTGGTTTGAAAAATGGTATAAATAGACATGGAGAGAAAGCAAAGTTAATACACCATATTAAACTGAATATCAAGTATAGTCTTCTATTAAGTGGAAAAAGAACTGGAATTTGTCCAAATCAAGATAATCCATAAAGTTTATAGAAGTTTACAATAGGTCCAAAAGATTTGAATTCATAATCTTTTGAGTTCAAAACATGTTGTTGAAGGGTCTTCTCAAATTATTGAAGGTTGAAGCCGTTGTTCGAGTAGTTGTTGTCACAACATACTGATTTCACAAGAAAGTTTGGGTCAATATTCTTATGGCCAGAGCTGAAAATAATTTGAGCAAAGGGTCCCTCAGTTCCACTTTATGCATTGTTTCCTATAAATAAATTGTAAAATATCAATATAATGTCAGGTAGCCATGAATTACTTAAAGAGTCTACATTAAAAATTAAATTTTACTATTTTTGTAGCTTTGAAGTCAAGACAACTCCATAAAATTTACTTAGTCACTAATTTGTTAAACTTTTGGATTTCTATATAGATGTCAACATATACACAGTTGTTGAGCCTGAATGTATCAATATTTTGGACTTGGAAAAAGTTATAACTACTACTAGGTATTGGATATATTTCTAGCAACTATATAGATGGACATCAAATAATATCATTGTATTCATTCATTCCTAATTTGCATCTTCATCTACATCTGGACTAATTCGATGAGTTCAAGTAGTCAAATTCTGGATTCATACTTACTACAATTCCATATGTGAGATTTATGTTGCTGCTATTAACGAGGATACTTCCAGCTTGTACAACATTTGTGGCCAACCTCCCTGCACAAGCAATAAACAATGCATGCAATCCATTGAAGGAGGCATATTAAAATTAATGTTAAATTAACAATATCCAGACTCTTCTAGGGCTTAGAGTGGAATTTTGAATTTGGTTTTGTTAGATGTTCAATACCTTCTAAGCATTGATAAGGATAGATTTTGCAAATTTTGAAGGCCCCATGATAGCAATTATATGGCCTGGCTATGCATAACCATTCAATCCTCAAAGCAACCTTTGGTTTCTCTTTTTGCATTTGTGAACAGTCAAGTTCACTTGATGCATTCCTTCCTGAAAATAAATAATAAAATATCAATATAATTTCAGGTATCCATACATTACCTAAAGAGTCTACATTAATAATTAAATTTTAATGTCTTTGTAGCTTTGAAGTCAAGATAACACCATAAAATTTATTTAGTTACTAATTTGTTAAAGTTTTGTTTTTTTGCATAGATGTCAACATATACACAGTTGTTGAGCTTGAATGTATCAATAATTTGGACATGAAAAAGTTATAACTTCTACAGGTATTGGATATATTTCTAGCAACTATATAGACGGGCATCAAACAACAACATTAAACTCATTCATTCATAATCTACATCTTCATCTACATCTAGACTAATTTCATGAGTTCAAGTAGTCAAATTTTGGATTCATACTTACTGCAGATATATATGTGAGCTTTCTATTGCTTCCATTAACAAGGACACTTCCAGTCTACACATCATTTATGGCCAACCTCTCTGCACATGCAATAAAGAATGTATGCAATCCATTGAAGAAGACAAATTAAAATTTATGTTAAATTAACAATATCCAGACTATTCGAAGGCCTACTTTGGAATTTTGAAGTTGGTTTTGTTGGATGTTTAGTGCCTTCCAAAAATCGATAAGGATATATTTTGTAGATTCCAAAGGCCCCATGATAGCAATTATATGGCATGGCTCTTCATAACCAATCAATCCTCAAAGCAAATTCTACGTTTCTCCTTTTGCATTTGTGAACAGTCAAGTCCATCCATGCAAGATAGGAAAACAGCTAGCCTATCTTATTAGTGCTAGTCATCGTCCTCCACACAACATCGCTTAGAGGGCTTAGTGTACTTTGGAGACAAGAATATGAACCACTTATTCCTAAATCTATGAAGTAGATACATATGCAACAAAACCAAAAAATCTAAGAGAATTGAACCATAAATTTGTGATGTCCAAACATATAGTAGAAGGTTGCATATTCATAAACATAAATGCATTATCAAGACATTTTGGTCATGTATGTTGTTTGGGAATTGAATCTGCAAACTAGCACTAGTTTAATAGAAAAAAGACATTTATTGTTGAAACCCTACTCATTAGAGCCTTGAGATAGGAATCTGCTAGTGTAATATGCGGTCTTTATAATACAAGTAGCTCTTTAAAAGAAAATGCTTCCCTTTTTATGTCTACAATGAATAGTACAAAATGAGAGATAAGAGACCAGGAAACCAAAAAATTTGGTCACCACAGTTTTTTCAAGGGATAAACGACCAAAATTGAGCAATTTTAAGTGATCCAACTAAAAACGACCAAGATAAATGACCAATTTAGTCATGGGATAAAATATACGACAGGATAACAAGTAACTAAATTAAAAATGACCACATAACAATAAAATTAAGAATTTGAATTAGTTATTTATTTAGTCATTTTTAGTTGTGTCACTCCGACAATGGAAAATTACAATTTTGACAATGGATATGTACAATTTACTAAATTTTTACATTGCAGATGGATTCAGAGACCCCTTTTTAGGGGTTCTCTGAATCCATATGCTGTGTGAAAATTTAGTAAATTGTAACATTGTAGATGGATTCATATAATATCCAGTTCAATGTGATTATCATGTCCATATCTTATTTCACCATTTTTGTTTCTGTATTATTCCTTCCACAGATACTCTAAGTTGCATCATGTGCATCATCATAGTGTGTCAACGGTTGAGTTGAGTCTTGGATATTTGTCGTCTTTCCCTTTGAGAATCATCATGTCGTGAATTTGGTGTCATTGTGTTCGACTCATCATACTAGTTGTGCTCATATTTTGTTTAAACAAAACCGTTGTCGTTTGACCCTCTTAGTAGTCTATTAAAGCTTCAACAAGTTCATGTATTTTGCATCATGTTAGCTAAAAATTGACAATTTCACAATCTCCATTAATTCTCCATATGCATCCATCCGTCATGGTTCTCCTCTCGGATGTCATGTCATTAAGTTGGCATCATTGTGTTCGGCTCGTCATATTGGTCATGTTCATATTTTGTTGGAAAAAAACCGTTGTTTTTTTACCCTCTCGACAGTCTATTAAAGTTTCAGGGAGTTCATGTATTTTTCGTCATGTTAGCTAAAAATGGTCAATTTCACAACATCCATTAATTCTCCATATGCATCCATTCGCCATGGTTCTCTTTGCGCCTAAGTTCAAAAAGTTCTAAAATCCCCCACCCGGATCCCTCCCCTGCAAAAAATCACCAATATATAATAAATATATAATATGATAATATATATATATATAAGTCAATATTTTAATATACTAATATTTTGATATCATTATCATCATCATCTATTTTTAAGGTCAACGCTAAGCGAGACACCAAGTTTTTGTATGAGACCCCCTTGTTTGTGGGACAAGGGACCTTCCTTTGCACAACAATTTGCTATATATATATATATATAGTTGTAAATTAAAAAAGAGATTGAGAGGGAAAATAGAAAATAAATAAAAAAGAACATTTTTCAAAGGGAAACTACAATAGATCTACAAGAATTGCATCATGGAGAGAAAGCTCAGGTGGAGTAGTGATCAATTCCTAGTGATCAGATCGTGCCCGATGGAATATGATACCTACTTAATTGCATAAAAGCTCAAAATGGTCATGTCGTACATTGAATCTATCAACGTGTTAGATTCTCATGGGTTGTATGGAGCTCTAAGGTATGAGCCACTTTTATGAATGATTGTTTGGATCCTAAGGCGAAATGATTCTTGTATATCTTCTATCTCATTTACATATCTTCCTTTATGTAGGTTTCCTTATTGTAAGATTGTAAAAAGTGTAGTAGAGTTGGTCTCCTTCCAGGCTATGAAGCAGGTAAGCGCCTCGATTTCCTCCCTTTAGGAGGAGTATTCCTCATTCGTTCAATATTAATCCCCTAAGAATGAAAAAAATAATGCTAAGACTTTTAAAAAAGTATCTCTTGCTAACCAAACATACATATTTTATTTTCTTACAAATAAGGTAGTTTATTCAAGGCGAGCACTCTAATGCAAATGGCATACATATTTTATTATTGATCAGGTAGTTGGTTCATTATAAGATTGCAGAATATAAGACAATAGGTAGTTGATTTGTGATCAGGTTTTACCCTCTAGAGCTGGCTTCCAATCCCTTGAGGAGCATATATATATGCTCCTCAAATTTTGAGTAACCCTAACCCCTAATTTACGTTGTGCATGGAGGCCACACAACCTTTCTCTCATCCTCCACAACTTTCAAAGTAATAGAATAATAATAATAATAAATTGTTCTAAAACCATCATTTCTCCATACAATGTTCATTGTTCCATGCGGAATTTTGGAGAGTAGCTCCGCAACTAGTGTTCTCAAAGGTGTGTCATTCAGGTCAAGGCTTTCGCCAGATTGCATGTATAGCTTCCTTTTAGATTATGAACTTAGTTTGTTTAACGAGTTTGGGTTTCTGTTCACTATTTACAATATTCTCAATGATGATCTCCGTGATAGTGAGGTTGTTTCTATAAGGGTTTTAACCTGATATTTTTGTTTAATTTGTTTGGTGATTTTTTTTTCCTCTTAGGTTGTTAGGTAGCAGCTACATTAATATATAATTTTTTTTGTGTCTTCAATTTTTTTTTTATGTGGGCAGCCTTTGGCTCTCCCCCTCCCTTCCTTCTCTTCCATGCGGCCTGGCATGTGCATAGCCTACATAACCATGCCTCTCCATGGGCTCATGCAGTAAGTGCTCTGCGCAAGGCCAATGTACTAGGGTTATGAGTAGAGTAGTCGGTTTTTTGTTTTTTTGTTGTTTATATATATATATTCTACTTGGTTTGCAGAGGGAATCCCCACATCCAACTCCCCCATTCTCCCCCATCCGGAGTTACAGCCTCACTGCCCTCCTTCTCCTCCTCCCGGCGTTACCTAGGGCGTAGGTGGAAGAGCTGCTAAGTATGGAAACATTGGTATATTTTGAGAGTGTTGCGGGAAGGTCGATGTGTGAATCTAAGGAGATTCCTAGGTGAGTAGTATCAATGGGAAAACTTTAAATGTCGATAATGGATACAATGGAATACCGTTGGTTGTGTGTTGTAGAGATAGATAAGCGGTCTTCTGTAGAGATATATAGATAAAGTTAGGGTTCATCCCTTGTGACCCTCGGTGGCTTTGTGCACATTATTCCTACAACGTACTCACGTATGGGCTTGCTCGATCCATGGTTTGGAATATGGCCCGTGTCTTTCTGTTCTTTGGATTGGGGTTGTGTACAACTCCGTGGGATCATGTAGTGGCCCTTCATTTGCTTTCTTGTCTATATATTTTATATTTTCACACAGGAAGAAATTTTTTATGTGCTGTTGTACTGCATGTTATTTCATAACCTGTGAGTTTTTCTATGCTTAGCAGCTCAATCCTTAGCCATGGTTGAGTGATCAATGTCTGGGGTTCGCTTGGCCCCCAGGATAGTGTCATCGTTTTCCCAACGAGCAATTTATGCAAGGTAGTTGTACATGCTGATTTAGACCATGCCTCGTCAAAGACGATGGAGGAACATTCATTGACTACCTAGAAATATCTACTAGCTTTGGCCCCAATGAATTTATCTAACTGCACTGGGGAAAAATACACATGTATAAATTTAGAAATTAGTTGCAAGAAAAGGGTCTTCCGAGCTTCGGGATGCCTTCATCTAGGGTTTGAGGTTGCTCGATCAAATATTGATCTACTGGGATCTATATGATCAATGAGAAGCACAAGCCTCCTATTCTTATACAAGGACTGGAAGGCAGGATTTCCACAAATCACTCTTGCATGAGGGCCTATATGGAAAGACCAAATGTGGGATATCCTTTGACATAATGGTTCTCGTAAAAAATATTACCAATGGGGAATTTTTTTTGTCCAAAAACATATTTGGAAGTATAAGTGATATAGTCTATGACCTTTTTTTTTAAACATTAAAATGATTTAATAAATATGTGTCAATGTCCTCCACTACAAGAGCGAACTTCCTTTGGGTTTTGGCCAAGTCGTAATGGTATCTATTATGCTAACATCCCCTATGAATCTCTTATATGCTCATGTGTGGCTTGCTTCTTAGCGATGGAACATGACTCTCAATTCAATTGCCAACTAGTTGGATCCATATGTATAATTTTGTTTCATATATGTATGTATGTATGTATGCATTTGTTTATTTTATTATTATTATTATTTATGTTGCCTTTTACAAAGAGGTAGATAAAAGGCACATATATATAAATAGATTAACATCCTTATGTATATCTATAAAATCCTCCTTCCAATTTTTTTCTGCATGTAATTATAGCTTAATTCATAGCAGCCATACTTTAAAATTTAATTCAAATTAAATCCTTGTGCCTCCACATTTATTTAGAATAAAATATGGTTTTTATTTACTATCTTTATTTGTTTTCTGAGCTTACATTTTCTTTTGCAATAAACCAGGGTTGTCTTCAAGACAACATGTTGAAGAATGTAACTTCAAAATATATTATTATTTGTAGTATTTGTATCATTTGTACTGTACACCCTATGGGGATTATTATTGTTGTAATTGATCATGTAAAATTCATTGAAAGAGTCAATGTAAACCGTAATTGTTAGGTTGGCTTGGAAAGACATAGAAAATAACATTTTATAATAAATTTGATAAGTCAGTCCAGTTAGGAGAGTCAAGTCCGACCTGTTGGTAAAAAGGTCAAGTCAATTGATTAGTATAAATGAGGAGCTCTCCCTCCTCATTTAGTCACCACTTTCACTCCTTAGGTTTGCATCACTAGGAGAGATAGATTCAAGTGAGTAGCTGCTTTTGGAGTCTTCTTGTTTTGGGTCTTTGCGCGAGGAATACTATTGTACCTTCTAACAAATCTATATAGAATAATTTTGTTGGGTTTTTCTGCCCCGAGAGGGTTTTCCCGGGATAAAATTATTGTGTACTATTGTCTATGTTGTGCTTGTTTATCTTTCAGTGATCCTTATTGTTATTGCACTTAAAATATAACATGGTATCAGAGCTGGCCTGAAAGAAAACATTGTGCAGCTGTTGCAACTGCAGAAATTAGGGTTTCTATTTCCGGAAGCTATATTCACAGATTAGCTGAAAAAGAGGGTGCAGGCAACTTGCCTCACTAGGGTGCATCTTTCTGTCGAAGCAGAATCTCAATCTGAGAAGTTTCATTTTTGGGCCCACCACTACAGTCTGAAGAACTGGAGCATCAAGTTTTTGGAGGATTTGTCCACTTAATCGGAGAAAAAGTACCTTTTTTCAACTCACCTTAGGGAGACGCATCTTTTCCTCCAATCAGTTTCTCAAGATACCAAAGTTGATAAATTAGGGTTTCTTTGACAAACCCTAAGTCACCTTGCAACCAGATATCATAAATCAACTTTTGGCTGGAGCATCTCATTTTGAAATTTATACTCTCTCTATTTCCATTTGAGGTTCTCATTTTATCAAGTTTATCAAGATGACAAACCATACCAAGCTTGAGGATAAGCTTGAAGGGGATGAGAAATTCCAAGCATGGAAGTATAGGGTTATGCTCATCCTAGAAGAGCATGAATTGGACAAGTATGTCACATAAGGAGTTACGGATCCAAAGGGAGATGAGGACAAGGAAAATCATAATAAGAATCTAATGAAATCTAAGAGGATCATAGCTGAATCCATCAAGGATTACTTGATCCCACACATCTCTTCTTTGAAGAATCCAAAAGAGATGTTTGATGCTCTGAAGGTTTTATTTGAAGGAACCAACATCAATAGGAATACGAGTTTGAGGACTCAACTCAAGGATATGAAGATGCAAACCAATGAAATTATCCAATCTTACTTTACAAGGGTCTCCAACATCAGAGATCAGTTAAGTGCCATTGGAGACGAAGATGAAAATGTAGAACTAGTGATGACTACTCTAAATGGTCTTTCAAGATCACGAGAGTCATATTCAAGGGATATGTTCTAGGAAGAAGCTTATATTGTTCAATGCCATCTTGGAATAATGCACCCAAGAGGAAGCATGGATTACTATCAGAGAAGAAACGTTAGGAGATGAAGACAATCAAGCCCTGGCAGCTCATACCAAGAGAGGCAAGAAAGAGGATCATCATCACAACTGATCCCACAAGGGTAAAAGACCTCCTAAAGACTATTCAAGCTTTAGGTGCTATCATTGTGATGAGATGGGACACATTGCCAAGAATTGTACCAAGAAGAAAGGAAACAAGAAGGGAAATGAGAAGAGACATCATGCTCATGATGTAGAGGATGATGAACCAGCCAAGATGAAAGCAAGAGAGTAATCTTCAAGTGATGAAGAATATGTTCTGATTTATGCACTCACGGGTATAATATCACTTGGTAACAATGATTGACTTGTTGATAGCAGTGCTTCTAAGCACATGACAGGTTTCAAGGATGCTATCAACAACCTAAAAAAAGGACTCACCTCATAAGTTGAAACTAGGAGATGATTATCAATATCCCATCAAAGGTGTAGGAGAAGCTTCATATAAGATTGAATCTGGAAAGCCTATCAAAATGAAGGATGTCCTATATGTACCTGGTATGAAGAAGAACTTACTTTCTATCTCAGCATTAGATGAGAAAGGATTCAGAGTAGAATTTTTGGATGGCCAAGTACTAATGTGGCCCAAAGGTAAAACCTTTGATGATGCGGCAGTAATTGGAGTGCAAGAGGGATGCTTGTACAAACTCAAAGGACATCCAGAACAAGCCTTGGTTCATGAAACTATGGAACCAGTGAATTATGGCACATAATATTTTCTCACGTCAACTACAAGGCATTACCAATTGTGAGCAAGATGGTGAATGGGATACCCAAGATCCATACTAAGCATGAAGGCATATGCAAAGGATGTGCGAAAGGGAAGAATGTGAAGAATCCATTTCCAAGCAGTGACAACAAAGCCAAAGAGATTTTGGAGCTCATACATTCAGATGTTTGAGGGCGTATGTCTTTTAACTCATTAAGAGGGTATGACTACTATGTTTCCTTTATTGATGATTATTCTTGTAAAACATGGATCTATTTCTTAAAATCCAAAGATGAAGTATTTAGCAAGTTCAAGGAATTAAAAGCCCTTGTAGAAAATCAGACTAATAAGAAAATAAAGACATTAAGATCAAATAATGGAGGTGAATTTACCTCAGGAGATTTCAAATATTTAAGTAAAGACTCGAGGATTAAGAGGGAGATGAGCACTCCCCATAATCTACAATGGAATGGAACTGCAGAAAGGAAGAATACAACAATAATGGAAGCAGTGAAGGCCATGATCCATGATCAGGACCTTCCAATGCATTTATGGGCAGAAGCTACAAGAACAAAAATATATGTTCAAAATAGGACTCCCCACTGAGTACTTGAGAACAAGAAACCCGAGGAGATGTTTACAGGAGAAAATATAGAAGTTATCCATTTCAAAATATTTGGCTGCCTTGTATACATACATATTCCGAAAGAGAAGAAGACCGAGTTGGAGCCTTCGGGAAAGAAGGGAATCTTCGTTGGTTATAGTGATTCATCAAAGGCATACGTGATATACATACTGGGATTCAAGAAGATTGAGACTAGCAGAGGTGTAACCTTTGATGAAGATATAGCCTTCAGCAGATCAAGGAAGATTCACTCTGATGAAGCATATGAAGATGAACCTGAGACTCCTAGAGTTCAAGATATAGTGATGGAAAAGCAAGTTCCAGAAGAACCTGAGGATCATGAATTGACTGAGCCACAGAAACCTGTAGATCCACCAAAAGAAGTAAACACACACAAGAGAAAACCAACATGGGCACGAGAGCTTATTTAGGATGCAGAAAGGTATGGTGCCCTAGAAGGAAGTGAGAGACCTCGACCATACTCCAACTATGTGGCATTGTTGTGTGACATCATTGATGTTGAACCTTCTAGTTATGAAGTGGAAACTGAAAAGAAAGTCTAGAAGGATGCTATGATCAAGGAGTATTGGTCGATCATAAAGAATGATGTCTAGGAGGTGGTTTCAAGACCATAAGGAAATTCAATAGTGTCTTCCAAATGGATCTACAAGATCAAGCATGTGGCAGACGGAAGTGTCAAGAAATACAAGGCAAGATTTGTGGCTCGAGGTTTCTCCTAGAAAGAAGACATTGACTATGAGGAGACATTTTATCTAGTAGCTAGATACACTTCGATCAAGTCTGTACTTGCTATAGCCAAAGTGATGAAGTGGAAGGTACATTAGATGGATGTGAAGACTTCCTTCTTGAATGGTGTAGTATAGGAGGAAGTGTATGTGGATCATCCACTAGGTTTAGAGACACATGACTGACAAACTCATGTGTGCAGATTAAAGAAGGCCCTGTACGGTTTGAAACATGCACCCATGACATGGTACAACAAGATTGATGGGTTTCTGACAAGATTGGGATTTACCAAGAGTAAAGAAGATTCCAAAATTGACTACAAGGTTAAAGAAGGAAATCATGTGATTCTACTGTTATATGTAGATGTCTTGTTTTTGACAAGTGATGAGAAACTCATAGAAGAAACGAAGCGAAAGCTTTCCGCGGAGTTTGAGATGAAAGACCTGGGTATGATGCATTAATTCTTAGGTCTTGAGGTGTGGCAAGATCTAGAGGAAATTTTCACGAGTCAAGGAAAATATGCAGTAGATATCCTAAAGAGATTTGGGATGATGGATTTTAAGGCCATGGCCATACCTATGGCATCGAATCTAAATTTGTTGATTGATACATCTTCAGAACTGGTGGATGCCACGATATATAGGCAGATGATTGGTTCGTTTATGTACTTGACGAACACGAGTCTAGAGTTATGCTTTGCGATGAACACTCTGAGTCAGTATATGGTAGAGTCGATACATGTTCATATGGTTGCGGAAAAGCATGTGCTGAGGTACCTGAAGGGTGCAGTTGATTATGGCCTCGGATATGCATCAGAACAGAAGATTAACCTTCAGGGTTATGTTGATGCAAATTGGGTTGTGAGTGTCACATATAGAAAGAGCACATCAGGATGCTAATTCAGTTTGGGATCTGGTATGATCTCATTGCTTAATAGGAAGCAGACGAGTGTGGCACTCAGTACATCCAAAACCAAGTATATGGTAGTTTGTTTAGGAAGTTGCAACGCAGTATGGCTTTGCAAGTTGCTATCAAGGTTGTTTGATCTCAATTTAGAGGCGACTTGTGTCTTTTGTGACAACCAGAGTTGTGTGAAGTTGTCGGAGAACCCAATGTTCTATGATATGTCGAAGCACGTCAAGATCAGGTATCACTATATCCGAGATATGGTGCAGAAGGGAGCAGTGAGACTCTATTATATAGCAACAGAGGAGAATATAGACGATGTGTTGACCAAGCCTTTGTCAAGGGTAAAGTTTGAGTACTTCAGGTACAATATTGGAGTGGTCCAGATCAAGAGGGAGTGATGAGCTCGAATGAGGTAGCAGGTAGTCACGGGTCATGTGACATAATTGAGTCTTTTAGGTTGCGAGAGGATCTAGACGAGCAATGAGGTAACGTAGGTATTTGCAGTGTGCAATGTAATGGAGCTCATGGGCTATACCCACCAGATGGATTGCTCGGTTCGTGGAAGAGGACAGTTGCATCCAGTATGAAACATGATTGGCTCTGCAGGATGTCTACATCCAGTATGAAACAAGACTAGCTCTGTAGTGGTGTGCATCCAGTATGAAATAGGACTGGCTCTGTAGGATATCTACATCCAGTATGAAACATGACTGGCTCTGTAGTGGTGTGCATCCAGTATGAAAAGGGATTGGCTCTGCAGGATATCTACATCCAGTATGAAAAAGGAATGGCTCTGTAGTGGTGTACACCCAGTATGAAAAAGGACTTTTCACTGTACGGGATGATTCCAGATTGGTTGGATGTATCTCTGAGTTACTAGTTGTATCTACAGGGGTATCTCCCAACATGGTTGGCAGCATCATTGGGGGAGATCCTAGTGTAGGATCCTCGACAGACTGGGTTGAACTAGTGCAATAGGCTCTCCGACGGACTGGATTGACCAAGTGCATGTTGATTGGTGAATTCTAGTGTGGTTGGTTGTATCTCTAGGGGTGGATCCCAATATGACTGGTCGTATCACCAAGGGGAGATCCCAGCATGGATGTTAAAGTCTTAGATTGAATCCAAGACACATCCAACATGGAAACAGGCTAGCTCTGTGGAGAGTTACATCCAACATGAAAAAGGGCTCGCACTGCAAGGCACATCCAACATGAAAAAGGGTTGGCTCTGTGAAGCTTCTTATGATATATAGATTCGGGATATTTCATATTTCAATAGTTTGTGTACAAGAAGTGCAGCAGTTGGAAGACGATGGTGACGATGTCAGAAGAATACCTTCCTTGTTAAGAGGATTTTTGAAGAATGTAACTTGAGAAGATATTCTTATTTGTATTATTTGTATCATTTGTATTGTATATCCTACAGGGATTATTATTAATGTAATTGATCATGTAAAAGTCATTGAAAGAGTCAATGTAAACCCTAACTACTGGGTTGACTTGGAAAGACCTAGAAAAGAATATTTATTGTGAATTTGACAAGTCGGCCCAGTTAGGAGAGTCAAGTTGGCTCTGTTGGTAAAAAGGTCAAGTCAATTGATTAATATAAATGAGGATCTCACCCTCCTCATTTGGTCACCACTTTCACTCATTGAGTTCGCATCACTAGGAGAGATAGATTCAAGCGAGTAGTTTCTTTTGGAGTCTTCTTGTTATGGGTCTTTGCACGAGGAATATTATTGTACATTCTGACGAATCTATATAGAAGAATTTTGCTGGGTTTTTCTGCCCCGAGAGGGTTTTCCCAGGATAACATTATTGTGTACTATTTCCTATGTTGTGCTTGTTTATCTTTCAATGATCCTTATTGTTATTGCAATTAAAACTAATACAACAAAATAAATGGGAGGATTGGATATCTTACTCCCTTCTTCTATGAATCTACCAAATGTGTTACTGTTCCTGTTATGATATAGGATTCTAGTTTTTTTTCATTTTTTTTTGTTTATAGAGAGTCATGGGGTGTCCAATATGTAGTAAGCTATTTGGTTCAGAATTTGGAACCATGGCTTTGATATCATATTTATGAATTTAAGGACCTGGAAAGGTACTTACATTCGGCTAACTGAACCTCAATAAATCAAGTAGTGTTCAACGGCTTAGCCAAATATAAAAATGACAATGCAATGTTGTTTGAATCTATATTTGTAATGAGTGATATACCCTAATTATTTTGTACTTAATGCAACATGGGTTGGTCCATTGAACTAAAAACACTGGTGATTCTTATCATTAGCTGTTTTGCAAAAACCACTGAGGAGGTAGGTGATCAAAAAACACTTTTTGACCTATTACACTAATTGTTGCTTCCAACAGGCTCATTTCTGAGGATATCAAGTGAGAAAAAAATACCAAATGCTTCTATGGACTGTTGGAGTTCTGGATAAATCTATATTATGTCAGCAGAGAAAGGCTGTTGGGTAGCATGGATTTAAGGATGAGCTTCCTAAAGGTATTGAATTGGATGAAGAAAATGATGATGATATTTTGAAGTTTTTCAGGAAATAGAAGGTGAATTTGGCGCTTGAAGAAGCAATTGGTCGTGTAGTGCACATGATCAATTATCCAAATGCATGTCATCAGTATTGTCATATGATTGAAAGATATTAGCAATTCAAGGTAACACTATAGAATATCCAGTGCAATTTTTGGTAGTGTTCTAGAAGCAAAATATTTTTATAAGTCCTTTGAAAAAATTGCTTTGTTTCTATAGCCAAATTTTCTCGTACAATTGGACTAGACCACTCAATTGGTAAGAGTTAGTGTCTAAATTGAACCAATAAAAACATCAAGTAAATATTTTTAAGGAAACATGTGTATTATTATTTTTTGGAACATGTTAATAGGTTACCTTCCAAAATGTTATGTCATCATTGTAGAGTAATTGGTATCAGATTTTACTATCACATGACCCCGCATACACACTTTCATTCTAATGCAAATGTCACTCATACAAGAATATGATCACCAAGCCTCTTTTTAGAATATATATGACTAAGGATTTTTTTTTTCGCTGCCCACGATCGTCGAACGGAGTCCGCGGTGTAGCCAAGAGTAGACCGTCGTCTAAGCTATGGTTTTCCTTCAACCCTCATCGAGGGAAGTTACGGATGGATCCTCCCTTGGATCCGAGTCCCTAGGAACGTCAATGATGTTTAGATGAATCCTTTCGGGCTCTGGTGGCATCCATGCCTCCCCTGCCTCCTTCAACATCAGATTCTAGTGATGCGAGTTTCGTCAAGCGAGTAGCCACCCCTTGAATCCAGATCATGTCTACGGCTTCAAGGTTTAAAGATATTAATTTGAGTGAGAGAGGACTGATAGGTCAGTTTAGTGGAATTTGGCCCTCGCAAAAAATAATGGACGCAGGGATAAACAAGAAATGGATGCCCCTGATCTTTGGGGGTTTGCAGCATTGCTTATGTGGAAAGGGGTTTTTTACCTTCATGTTCAAAGAAAAATTTGATAGAGATCTCATCTTCAGGATCAGTCCTTACTTCATGGGTCCTTAGTGTTTGTACCTAAGCCGTTGGAGCTTATATTTTGACCCAGAAAAAGATGTTCCCTCAACAGTTCCAATTTGGGTTTGTCGCCCCCACCTCCCGCTGCATTGTTGGAATGATGAAACTCTGCAAGTAATCAGAAACTCTCTCGGCAACTATATCAACAAAGCGGAACCAAAGGAACCCTTGTTTTCCTGTGGAAGGATTTGTGTGGAAGTAGATTTGGAAAAAGGCCTGCCAAATGCTGTAAATCTGTATATGGACGAATGAGATCAAATGCAAAAGGTATATTACGAACAACTACCTTTTAAGTGTAAGAAGTGCCATGAATATGGTCACTTTGTCAAAAATTGTCTAAAAGCAGCTCAAGAAGCACCAAAAAAGAATCAAGAGGAAGGATGACAATAAGCAAAAAGGGGAAGGAAAATGCCTCCACCAACTCCTTCAACAAATGGGTCACAACCCAAGAAAATAAAGGACAAGACTCAAGAAGGAAAAGAAGGCTCAACCAGCAACCAATTTCAGGCATTGCAAACGGAAGAAGGAGAAATCCCATCCTCGGAAACCATTCTAACAGAAACAAAAGTTGAAGAAATCCTCGCCTCCACTAGCATTCCTCCCCCTTCTTCCAAACAGGAAATGATTGCACCTGCTTTGGAAGGTTCCAAAACACCTGGAGGCTCTTAGGAGGAGATGGTAAAACACAGCAAATTCACACCGCAGAGTTTTTCACTAGAACATTCTCCTTCACATGAAACTCAGGAATTGCATGATGTAGTTCTGACTCCCAACACCAAAGGAAGAAAGTCGCAAAGGTACCATAGAGAGAAGGAAGCAGAAAGAGAAATATATTTGGGAAGACAGAGGAGCCTTGAGGAAACAAAACTTATCGAGAATGCCAAAAATCTAGGAGGGGAAAAATGGACGGTAGATCCCGAGCAGGATCCCAATCAATTAAGAAATAATGAAAGTTGTCTCTTGGAATTGCAGGGGTTTGGGAGGCTCGAGCAATGTTGAAGCAATAAAATACATGATAAAATTTGAGAGACCAGACTTGTTGCCAATCCAAGAGACTAAAATGTCGGACGTGGAGACTATGGAACTCTCACGCCTTTTCTGGAAAGACTTCCATGGTAAAGCCTTAAGCTCCAAAGGAGATTCAAGGGGTATAGACACCTTATTTTCAAGCAAATTCTTGATCAAATCAATTAGGGAAAGCCATCACTAGATCCTAATTGAAATTCAGAAAAAGGATAACACAAATTCAATTTACATCTGTAATGTATATGGGCCAATGCATTACAGGGACAAGATATTTTTTTGGGAAGATCTCTCCAAGTTAAAAGAGGACCTACGTGGAAAACACCTTATCATTGTAGGGGACTTCAACACTACTAAGTCGCAACAGGAAAAACGTGGAGGAACAAAGATTAGGGATCCCTTCGACGAGAAGATGGAGGACCTGATCTCAGATCTAGACATGTTGAATATTCCTATGAAGAATGGGAAGTATACCTGGAGCAACAGAAGAATCGGCATAGGTCATATTGTCGAAATATTGGACAGATTTCTGGTAAGTTCTACCTTCCTTTAAAAAGATCTCCTCCCAGTCTCTCTTGCCCTCCCTTCTGATGTTTCCAACCACAAGCGCATCTCCTTGATCCTTTCTTCTCCAGTTAACCTTGGGACCATTCCTTTTCTTTTCAATTTGCTTTGGCTGCAAGATGGAAAAATCCTTGATCTAATTCAAAACGCTTGGAACCTCCGTTGCTATGGTTCGCCCAGCTACATTTGGGAGTCAAAACTTAGATTTGTGCGATTTGCTCTTAAAAGTTGGGCCAAAACCACTTTTAAAAATCCTGGTCATATCAAGTTAAAACTTCAATCCGATCTAGCTGCTCTCCACTCCAGTCTGGAGCATGACGAGGTGAATTCTTCAACTCTGAGCCAGGAAAAGGAGTTGAACTTGAGAATTTTAAATGCTGCTAGACAAGAGGAAGAATTTTGGATATTGAAGTCCAGACAGTTGTGGCTAAAAGGAGGAGATAGCAACACTGATTACATTCACAAGCAAACCAAGGCTCGGCTTAGTCATAATTCTATCAAGGAGTTGAAAGATAAAAGTGGGAACAAGATCGTCGATCAGGAAGAGTTAAAGATTCATGTCTTCAATCATTTTCGAGACCTCTACGCCGACAGTGATGAGGATGATCCAGAATCACAAGCTGATATCCTCTCTGGTATTCCCTTGCTCATCTTTGATATTGAAAATAGAGAACTATCAAAGCCAATATTGGAACACGAGATAAAAAAATGGAATTTGGTCCCTTCAAGTTGATAAAGCATCCGAACCAGATGAGTTCACCATCAATTTCTAGAGAGCAGCGTGGGACATTATAAAGGATGATTTGAAAAAAATGCTTAACTGGACCAGAAAAAAAAGACAAAATCGGTGGGGCCACTAACTCATCCTTCTTGGACTTAATTCCAAAAGAAAAAAACCCCTCTTTCGCTTGAACGATTCAGGCCTATTTCTCTTTGCAACACCTCTTACAAGATCCTTTCGAAAATATTAGCAACCAGAATGGAAAGCATCATGGGCCATCTCATCTCAGAATCTCAAGGAGTTTTTATTGCAGGGCGCTAGATACTTGACAATATCATCATAGCTCAGGAAGCTATCCACTCCAGCATGGAAAGAAAGAAACAAGGTATGGCTAAAAAAATGGACATGGCTAATGCTTTTGATAGAGTAAATCATTTTTTCTCTTTGAAATCATGTCCAAATTTGGTTTCTCCAAAAGATTTGTTAAATGGGTTAAAGCCTACATTAGCAACCCTTGGATTGCACCGTTAGTAAATGGCAGACCTTCTAACTTTTTCCAAGCTACTAGAGGGCTTCAAAAAGGTTTCCCCATGTCCCCCTTCCTTTACATTCTAGTGGCAAAATCAATGAGTAGGAAGCTTCAACATCTGCAAGAGTCTAGCGAATTAAAAGGATTGAATATTGCTAGAGGATTCAAAGTCGTCAATCATGCTCAGTTCTCCGATGACACCATTCTGCTCGGGGGTGCGTCATCTGTCATTGCTGAGAGATTTAATTGCGCATTGTCCACCTTCTTAAAAGCATCTGATGGTAAAGTGAACTCGGCTAAGTCAAATGTTTACGGCTGGAATTGCCCCCCAGGGACTTTGGAAAGGATAGCAAGGACTCTTGGGTTTGAAGGAAATGCATCATGGAACTCTTTCAACTACCTTGGTATCCCAATTTTCAAAGGGAAAAAAAGGGTCACTGACTGGCAAGGGTTGGTTGACAAGATCAAAAATAAAATCACCTCTTGGAGGACAAGGTGGCTTAACTCGATCGGTAAGCTTGTTGTTATTAATTCCATTCTTTCAGCTTACCCCATCCATGCCTGTTCGATCTCCTTAGATCCCAAAAAATTTATGAAAGACATTGCGAGAGAAATCAAAAAAATATTATGGCAAGGAGGAAAATCCAACAACTCAAAAAAAATTCATCTGGTGAATTGGGAAATAGTTTGCAGGCCTAAAATCTATGGAGGTGTTGGGGTAAGAGATCCAAATATAATGAATCTATCTTTAGGAGCCAAAATCCTTTGGAGAGTAGTCTCTGGGGAAAAAGCTTAGTGGAAGGAGATTCTTCACAAAAAATATGTGAATGGAAACAGAAGAAGGTGCGTGGAGGAGATCAACCAGGACAGAAGCGGTACCCCAATATGGGACTTATGCAAGAGGGCAACGTTCATCATCCAAGATCACCTCTACTGGATCCTTGGAAGTGGAAAACATAAAAATATTTGGCATGAAAACAAATTTCCAACCTCCCCTGCCAAATTCTCACAGGCATTCTCAGAACTAAAGCAATGGATGGACCAATCAAATATCTCCACCTTATATGATCTGTCATCTTGGACAAACCAAGGAAGATGGGCTGGCTGGATTGATCTGGAGATCCCAGACCACCTCCTTCAATATTTTAATGCCTTCCTCTCCATGCTCCATGGATCGAATCTTGTACATCGCCATCTGAATGATAGAAGAGGTTGGGTCAAGTCGGGTTATTACTCTGTAAAGGAAGGATATCATGTGGTGGATGGATCCAATAATAGTAGAAACAAGGATAAAAACTGGAACAAAGTCTGGGGTAAGGTCGAGCTCCCAAAAATCAACGCCTTCACCCGGACTCTTGCTCATCGTAAAATGTTAACTGCGGAGAACCTGAGGAAAAGAGGTATGGAAGGACCTATGAGATGTATTCTCTACAAAGATTATGAAGAATCAATTGAGCACCTATTTCTAGAGTGTAAGTTCTCCCAAGAGGTATGACATCAAGCTTATCATGATCTAAACTTTGGTTTGACCCTGCCAACAAATTGGAATGATAGTTTTGCTTGTTGGAAAGACTACTACCATGGAACCCTTTCTAATAAACCTGATTTCAAAAGAGCATGGGAATCTCTCTCAAAATACATATGTTGGAAGATTTGGATAGCTAGGAATAAGGAAATATTCGAAGAAAAAAGAACCACCCTGGGCAAAGTTCTTTCCTCTGCAAAGGATCTCTGGGTGGAAGCCTTATCCACGAGGGTAATGTATAACATCATCAAGGAACCCTTGACAGCAGAGGAAAAATTTTGGGCCTCTGAATTTCTGTTTCCACCCCCCTCTCTCTTTTTGACCAAGCCCTCCAAGAGACCCATATCCCAAAAATGGCATCTAAGAATGAGCTCTGAAGATTTCCAAATCTCGAGGAAGAAAATTGGTTGCAATTCTCTGTTCTTTGACGGTGCCTCGAAAGGAAACCTTGGGTTGGCAGGTGCAGGTGGAGTCTTCTTCGACTCTAAGGGAAACAAGATGAAAGAGTATGCCTGGGGAATCGGCAGAAGGAAAAATAATGGCGCAGAATGGCTAGCTTTAATCAAAGGATTGGAGCTAGCAAGGAATGAAGGCATTGGGGACTTGGTGGTCTTTGGTGACTCGATGATGGTCGTAAGGGAAGCAAGAAATTTGATGAAAAATCACAAAGACCCCATTCACCAAGATTCACCACCTCCTAAAATACGTTTTCAATGAATATAAAGCTATCAACTTCCTTCATGTGATGATATCTAATAATCAGCAAGTGGATATAATGGCAAACATAGGAGTTGGACTCGACTGTGGAGTCCTAGTTTGCAATCAAAATGCCTATGGGAAGACTTGGTTTCCTTAATTTTCTCATCTTGCTTATGGTGGTGAGACATCTAATGTTTTATTGCAATACGAGTAGGCTCACCTCCTTGGATTGGAGTGTTCAGAACATCATAGTCCTTAACCTATCAACTATGAATTTTACCCGTAGCAAGGAAATGGATAAAGCCAAGCTCGCCTTCATAATTATTAACCTCCTCCGTGTCATTTCATTTGAATGGTGGAAGTTCACACGAACGAGACACATGGTCTCCATGCAACATTTCAATGCGGTGGTTTGTCGAGGTAGAGTCATATTAAATGCAAGGAGTGAGTGTATTAACCTCTGTTTTGCGAGCTTAGTCTGAAAGCATTCGCGTGAGAGCAGAGCTGAAGTTTCAAGTGTTGATATGGGAGACTCTGTGCATCCTTCTTTCGTTCCGGGTCCTTTCTCGACTTAGTGTTTGCGTTGCAGGAAGCCGTTGACAAACCTTGGGGGAATTGCAAGTGTGGATGCCCTGAAAATGCACTATCCAAAGGATGAATTCCAGGCTATGGTTAAAGAAGGTTCGGTTAATGCTCAACATGCTCTCCATGATTCTTGTAAATCTGATTTTTTGAGATTGGGAAACAATTTTCTTTTTCCTTCTATTAGAGAAGATGGTGGAAGAATTGGTTCTGCGCAGGTCTTTGACAGTCTTTCGGACAAGGTCAAAAATTATATGAAGGATATGGAGAACCAGGTTCGTCTGCTTCATGGGGAAAACTTTGAATTCAAGAGGGCTATCTCTCATATTTATTCTCTTGTGCCAGCTACACACTCTGAGGTCCAAAGTTGCAGCAGTAAGATCAATGGGCATGTTTCTAGCCTGACAGAGGCTTTTGACAAGGGTTGTCCCAGTTCTTCCATCTTGGATGCTAAAATCATTGCTGTTCATCATCCCATTTACTCAATACAAGAAGATATGGGTTCTTGCATGTTGCAATTAAATGATGTTTCGATAGGGGTTTTGCAAGTACGGAAGGATATTCCAGTTTAGCACAACATGGAAGAGCAAGAAGGCATTTGGCAGATGTATTTTGATGGATCATCAAGTAAAGAAGGAGTAGGGGCAGGAGTTTTGTTGATTTCTCCTAGAGGTGAGATAATTTCATTAATGTATAAATTGGAATTTCAAACCACCAATAATACTGCTGAGTATGAAGCACTGGATTGAGAGTTGCAAAAAATATGAACATTCAAAGTCTTGTGGTATTTGGCGACTCTGAATTGGTAATTCAACAAGTTATGAGTGTTTATAAGGTAAAGCAGTCATTATTGAAAGTTTACAGAAATGAAGTATGGGATTTGATAGATAATTTTTTCCTTTCTTTCAACATAACATATGTTCCAAGAGATTGTAATCAGACGACAGATTCATTAGCATTAGCAGCATCCCACTTCAAAATTCCAAAATTAACGCACTTGAAATATCCAATTGATGTGAGATATAGGCCAGTTGTTCCAGATAACATCAAACACTGGAAAGTCTTTCAATATGATCAAGAGATAAAGGAGTTTTTAGAATTGATAGAAGAATTTGCTGGTGATTGGGTTGATCAAGATGTGGATGTTGATATGGCTGAATTCACTGCTCATACAAAAAATTCAATTGCTGATCAGAAAATTGTTGATTTAAAAAGTAACTTCATTCCTAAGGGACTTGTCCCACTGGAAAGATTGTTCTCAAATAATGATACATTGTTGAAATCCAACTTGCAGACCACTGAAGAAAATGTTTTAAGTTGTAATATTGGTTCTGAAGATGAACCCAAAATGATCAGAATATCTAAGAAATTTTCAGAGAGGGAAATGAAAAGATACATAAGTTTGCTGAAGGCATTTATAGACATTTTTGCTTGGTCATATGAGGATCTTAGAACTTATGATACTAGCATTATCCAGCATAAGATCCCATTTAAACCAAACACTAAGCCTTTTAAACAGAAACTTCGAAGGCTTAATCCAACATTACTGCCAGTGATTGAAAAATAAGTAAAAAAATTGTTGGATGCAAAAATTATTGTACCTCTCAGGTATTCATCTTGGGTAGCAAATCTTGGACCAGTATGCAAGAAAAATGGAAAGATAAGGCTCTGCGTGGATTTCTGCAACTTGAATAGATGTTGCTTCAAGGACAATTATACACTGCCTAAAATAGATCAAATCCTACAAAGAGTGGTAGGTGCAGAAAGAATTTCAATGATTGATGGTTTTCTGGTTATAACCAAATTGCAGTTCAGCCAAAAGACAGAGAGAAGACAACTTTTACAACCCCTTGGGGTACATTCATGTATGACAAAATGCCTTTTGGGATGATGAATGCAGGTGCCACATTTCAGAGGGAAATGGATATAGCCTTTGTGGTTGAAAATGAGAAATTTGTTGTCATTTATCAAGATGATATCACAGTCTTTTCCATATCTGATGAAGAACATTTGAAGCATTTGAAGCAAACTTTCCTGAAATGCACAAAATTTGATTTGTCACTTAACCCAAAAAAATCTCACTTCACCATGATAGAAGGTAAGCTCTTGGATCACATAGTTTCTGCAGAAGGGATTAAAATAGATCTGGAAAGAGTAAAAGCTATTTTAAAGATTTCCATTCCTAGAAATAAAAAGGAAATTCAGTCTTTCATAGGGAAAATAATTTTTTTAAGATGGTTTATCCCCAACTTTACAGAAATTATAAAGTATATCACTGACATGCTAAAAAAGGACAGGGAGGTAAAATGGTCAGATCAAGCTAGACAGTCATTTGAAAAGATTAAGAAAGCACTCATACAAGCACCTGTATTGATAGCCCCTGATTATACGAAAGATTTTGCAATTTTTTCATTTGCGTCAAAAGATACAATAGCTGCTGTGCTATTACAGAAAAACTTAGATGGCTTAGAACAACCAATTTCTTTCTTTAGTAAAACATTGAGAGACTCAAACGTGGAATACACTAGTATGGAGAAACAGGCATATGCCTTGGTAAAAGCACTTAAATTTTTCAGAATATATGTTCTCCATTCTAAAATTTTGGCTTATGTTCCTAATTCAGTTGTTAAAGAAATTTTTGTATAGCCTCACGGTGAGGGTAAAAGAGGCAGGTGGATTGCAAAAGTAATGGAGTATGACATTGAGATTAAGCCTACCAAACTGGTGAAAGGGCAGGGTTTAGCCAAGCTTCTAGCAAAATCGAATTGTCAGGTATTAGATCTTCACATAATGGCTGAAAATTCAGAACAGGGTTGGTTGACAAAGCAAGATAAAGATCAGATTTATGGTAAATATCATGATTCTTTGTGGTATGGGAAAATTGTATATTTTTTGTTGCATTTACAATGTCCTTCAGGTTTGAGTAAAAGTGAGTGCAGATCATTAAAGTTAAAAGCTCTCAAATATGTTTTAGTTGATCAAACCTTATACTGGAAAGATCCTGGAGGCATATTGTTGAAATGTTTGGACAAATCAGAAGCCAATGCTATCACTGAAGACTTGCATGCTGGTGTCTGTGGAGGACACAAATACTGGAAATATACTGCATTTAAAATATTGAGAGCAGGTTACTATTGGCCTTCCCTTTTTACATATGTGTATCATCAGGTTAAAGCCTGTATGGAGTGTCAATAGTTTGCAGGTAAGCATAAATTATAGTCTTTACCATTAAAACCTATAGCAGTAAATGCTCCATTTCAACAGTGGGGTTTAGACTTTATAGGTGAAATCCACCCTACGTCTAGTGGCCAACACAAATGGATTTTAACTGCAATAGACTTTTTGACCAAATGGATAGAGGCAATCCCAACAAGAAATGCAACATACCAAGTTTCATTAATTTTCTTCAAGACAATATTCTCAGTCGATTTGGATGTCCTAGAAAGTTGATTACTGATAATGCTCCTGCATTCAAGTCTAGAAAAATGGGAAATTTTTTTGAAGAAAATAATATTATCTTGAGACAGTCTACACCTTATTACCCCCAAGGTAATGGATTAGCAGAATCTAGTAATAAAAGCATTGTGACTAGTATCAAGAAAATGTTATTGGAAAACAAAAGGAATTGGGACACCAAATTGAGATTTTCTCTATGGGCAGATAGGGTTACTATTAAAAAAATCAATTGGAACTTCCCCTTTTCAGTTGGTATATGGAGTGGATGCATTATTTCTTGTTCAATTAGTTTCTCCAGTAATTAAATTTGTGTAGGAAACTGAGGAAGAACCTGAAGAAAAAAGAAGAAGAGTGTTTCAAATCATTCAGTTGCAACAAGAAGGAGAGGCTATTATGGAAAAAGCTGAAGTGCACAAAAAAAGGTGAAAGAAAGCTTTGATAAGAAGATCAAAATAGAGGTGTTTTCAGTTGGTGATATAGTGCTGAGGTGGGATGCCAAAAATGAGGACAAAGGTAAACATGGGAAGTTTGACAATTTATGGTTGGGACCATTCATAATTGTTAAGATTTTGGGAAATAATACTTTTGTTTTGCAGACTTTAAGTGGTGATGAACTTGCAGGTCCAGTAAATGGACGATTTCTAAAATTGTTTCATACATATTAAGGTGGACAGGTTCAATGTATATATTCATTGTACATACCATTTTAGTTTAAGTAGACTCCAGCTCAATAAGACAGAAATTTGACTCTTGCAGATTTCAGAAGGCACAGGTCAGAGTGTTCTTAAAGCCTCACAGGGAGGACTTTATCCCCAATTGGAGCCAGCTGTTATCTCTAGGGTTGTATCTTAGATTATTTTCATTTTTACCTAGTTACCATTCATGTTCCATCCTAGTTTTCCCTTCTCATTTTATCAAATTTTTCATTTTCCTCATTTTTCTTTGTCCTAGGTTTTATCCTAATTGATTTTTATTAAATTTTTCATTATTAAAACAAAGGCAAGGCTCATATTTCATATTGATTTTCAAAAAGGGTCTTATTTCTTACCTAACTGCCATTTCAAATAGTGTTATTATGCTTGAAAACATTCATATTATTCATTTTGATTAATTGTGACCTGGCAGCATATATCAAAATGCCAAATGTAATAATGCTGCCAGTGATGAGACATGCATATTTTTTAATGATACGAATGGAAAAGCTTTGTAGTATGGTTTTGATGTACCATAATTATTCATTAAGGAATATTCATGCATTATGTAGTGTTTATGAATTGTGGCAATCATATCTACAGTCCAAGTATCAAGCAGTCATTCCAGAATTATGCCTACAACCAATGAAATTATCAAACTTGATGGGCATAAATTCTTGGTATCGAAATTAACCCTGTAATGTTTTTGATTGACCTGCGTTGTATGATTTTTAGGGTAACAATGGAGGAGGGTTCACAGAGCATGTCGAAGAAGAAACCTGGAGGGTTAATTTGCAGGATTGAGCCGGATAACATACAGTGGATCACCCAATTTCCCAGGTCAGCACAGTTAATGAAAGACACTGGATGGTTTTTGTTTTGTCAAAGGTTGCAAGGTTATAACATTCAGATGACCAAAGCCTTCATAAAGAATTACAAGGATGGAATGGTTGATTTTAAAGGCTTCAAATTCATGGTTAATGAGTAGTCAATTTCAGAAGCCATCGGTGTCCCTGCACAGGGAGAAAAGTGGTTTAAATAGCAAGAGTTTGGAGGTGATTATGGTGAATTTTTGTTACCGGGTTTTGAAAAGTTAAAATGGACAAATGGTATACACATCAACAATCTTAAACCCAATTGGCGGATCCCATTAGAAATGGTGCAGAACTACATCACCTATGAAGGTCGTTATGACAGAGTGCTAAGATGCCATATTCGACTGCTAATGCATCTAAGTGGAAGTATGAAGCTAAATCTACCATATTATTTGTGAAAGAGTTTGTAGAGGATGATTTCATCGGTTCAAACCCATCCAAAACACACTGGCCGTTCTATTTTCCACCAAGGCCTGATTAAGTTGCTGGTTATTTTTCATTTGAATAAACATGGGCAATATTGGGACAACTTTCTCCTCGAATCAGTGATTGAATCGAAAAAGAAAAAGCTAGCTAAAAGAAAAGGGAGAAAATCATATTGTTCATGCAAGCAGACACAAACAAAGGATTCAATGAAGCTAGCAGGTGACCAGATTAGGGGTGAGCAAACTAAGGAGGCTGCAGATGAAGGTAAGAAGATTGTTGAAGATTTTAATGTTGTAGAAGGGTCTGATATGCTTAGTATTGTTGTAAAGAATTCAAGTTCGGAGGAAAAAACCCTAAATGCAAAAAACTTGAAAATTAAACCGAGGACCAGATTAAGATGTAAGTTGGAAGCAAACATGTAGCAAATGTACAATCCTGAAAAGGGTAGTGAACTTGTAATTGTCAATGACTCTTCTAAAGAAGAGAATATACAAGTGTCAAAGGAGAAGCATTGCTCAAACAATGAAAATTTCATAGATTATCAAGGAGATGCAGGAGATATGCCTGAAGTATTTTGCTGGAGCAAACAAACTCATTCTGAAAATGAAAATGGATCAGTCTCGAAGGCCTTGCAGGTAGATGAAGTTTCTATGGAGGAAGAAGAGATCGAAGTAACTCCAGAGTTAGATCAAGTTAAGAAGTTTTTACAGTCTTACAAGGAGCAAAGCAAATACCTCCAAGACATGAATGAAAGCCTGATGTCTGCTAACAAGAGACCACAAGAAGATCTAGAAGAAAAAGAAGTTGATTACCAGAAGATGGTTCTCATATCCAAAGATATATCAATGAAGAAGAGGGCCATTCAGAAACAGAATGAACAGATGAAGATTCAGATCAAGGAGCTGCAGAGTCGAGAACATAACCAAGATGCTAAATACATCAGATTGCAAAAGAGGTCCCAGGTTCTTAATGATCTGATCGTCTTGGCAGAATCCTCTAGAAGTCTCTAGTTCGTTGATGATCTAAAATAGTTTAGTCATAGAAAACTAGTTTGTTGATGATTCGACAGCTAGCAGCAGATAGTATTGTTTTTATTTTTATCTACAGTTGTCTAGATTCAGAGTTTGAAGTTGAAAAGACTTTACTATTTTGAAAAGATCGATCCATAAAAGTAGGATCTTGAAACAATTTCAAATTTTGAAGAATGTTGTTTATATATCAAACAATGATGAAGTGAAAGGGGTTGGAACTTATGATGGAAGTCAGATTGTAAACTCAATTTGCAGGAATGTATATGGTTTTATTTCATATTGATAAGAAATAGTTGTTTTCTTGAAATGATTTTGATTTGTGAGCCTTTTCTGTTTTAATAAATAAAGTACATGTTATCATCATTCTGTCTATGTGTGGTCTTAATATTCCATACCATGATTCTTTTGATCAATATGCAACTATTTTTAATGTTTTGAAAACATAACCTAAATCATTACGTTCACAAAGTAATGCTCATAGCTATATATTGTCAATATCCATGATAGTAACACTGATATACTCCCTGCCATTTGAATATTTGATTTTTTATGATTTCTGTAATATGTTTACCTACCATCAAACCCCATAGAGTTGTTTTTCAGTTACTTTATATCTACTCTTAATATTTCCCTAAGCTTGAACCCTAGTAGTCTAGGTTCAACTTTAGTGATAACAGTGTGGATAGGGTAGGTTGAGATATGGTAGGAGAGAGATAAGGGATCCTCCCAAGAGGTTAGGAACTGAGTGCCAGCTCTCCAAGAGGTCAGGGATAAGGATCCAAGTTAGCAGGATTTGAGAATGAGCTCGAAGGACCTATTTTTTTCCATTAACTGACTTCGTCACACCCTGCAATAGAGTAAGATGCGACGTTGCAGGTTGCACGAGTGCAGCCTGCGACGACCTCTCAAAACCCAGCATAAATGAAATGGCATCCCTTCTAGGTAAATGACTTAGCCAATGAAAATTCAGGGATGTATACACTGAATCTCGGGATGGTAGGATTTTAGGTGTAACAGAATGCCCCCCAAAGCATGAAGTTGTTGAAACTTGAATAGGTGAAATGCTTTGACATAAAGAATGGAAATGGCTTGTCGGACGAAGGACACTGCTGCAGTACAACTGACTCTGAGTACACTGTCTCATATGACATAAAACATGGTTGTCGACCAATACATTGCAGATCTATGGTAGTAATGACCTACTGAACACAATCATGGCTGCTAGACACAAGTGTAGATCCATGATGAGATGATAACACAGCCACGACCAATACAAATGTGGACCCGTGTGATATGACTCAATACAAACTCCATCGCAACATGGGTAAAACATGACTCCCCAGGGTCTTCAAGCTGAACCCACAATGATACGAATCTATCCATGTGATTACAAATGTCTTGACGTCGAACATGGTAGAAACCACTTGATTACCGGTCATTGATGTATACCATTAACAAGTGTGAGGGAAATCACCATTAATGTCAATGATCCCCAAGGTATCATAGTACATATCACCAAGCATGAATAAATGTGTTGAAGCCAAACGCAAGATGAAATCTTTCAATCAAGAGTCAAATGATGTAAATTCATGTTGAAAGCGAGGTAACCTGACATTGAGGCATGCAGGGCCAAGGTGCTTGGTTGGTTTCTAGATTCAATCCTCGGATGATGATTTGAAGTCGACAAGGATGAATCCGTCGAAGGAGGGCCATGATGAATCCCCCATCATCGACACAAAACACGACAAAGGATGTGTAGAGCAGATCGGATGGTATAGTGATATGCAAGACTGACTCAAAGTAGACCGACATGATGGAAGGTGTACTGACTGTAGATAATGAGTAGTGAGAGTACTCTTGAACATGGGCATGGCATGCCTTGGAATTATTGACCTGACGAGTTATGATACCAAATCCTAATGCAACTGATGATGGAAGTGTTCTTCGAATGACTCAAAGGAGTAACAAGACTTAGGAAATAGGTGAAACTCAAGGAAAAATGGATGATCCAAGTGTAGTATGCAAATGCAGACGAGTGCCATGTTCAATAAATCACTAGATACTGCCACTGATAAGGGGTGTAACATAAAAGATTTCATTTTTCCCCATCATAAATGATGAGTGCCTCATGTGTTTTTTATGAGCTTGATGAGGGTAACCAGATGCTCAGTATAGCTCATCTCATAGATGAGTCCAATCCCAAATATTTTCCAAACCTGGGATAGGATGGGTTCGTCCCATGGCCGGCCCTTCAATGTGAAAGTTTAACGAGTCCATAGAAGGTAAACTCGATCGTCATTTCATGTTTAGAGAGTCTGAAAATAACTAAAGATGACTACAACGGTCTTTTTTCGTAAAGTTAGCCTCATCGCCCGAAAAAGGGTAAAACAATGCGGGAGAGGACTCTTCCAGTCATCATTGGCTGGAGTATACCTTTTTCATAAGTATTGTCCCCTGGTCCGAAAAAGGGGTAAACTATCTCCAGGAAGACGACCATTCAAAATTATTTAACAAGCATGAACGCGACAAGTTCGCTTAGCAATCTTTTCGTATTTTGAGAGCCTGAAAAGAGCTTAAATATAGACTTCGGGGGGGGTCCCTTTTCTGTAGGAGTTTAATGAGCCCAGAAAAGTGATAAATCGTAACTCGGTAACGTATTCTCATAGTTTCAAGAGCACGAGAAAGAACAAAGACTAAGCTCATCATCATAAAATAATTACAATCTAATGAACGGAGAGTAACGACAAAAAACACACAAGGAGTGTTCATACCTAGGCTAACCGTTCCAATGAAGAAAACGGCGTAAAAAGACACGTATGACTCCTGCACACTCAAAAAACTAGGTCAAATAGTTAATTAAGCGTTCAAATGTAATAAAAGCGATCCAAACTATAACAAATGACCTAAAGGCATCAAATATTTGAAAAAAGAATATTCCATTTTGTTTATAAATAGAAACAAAAACCAAATATAGTCACCATTGTTTCATTTGCCAAATTGGGAGGAGAAGTGCCATTTGGAGCCAAAAATTCACTTGTCAATTCCGGGAGCTATGAGTAGCCATTTCACCCACCGTCCGGAAAATGTAACTCTAAACTTCATCCAACATAATTGTAGTGGTTTATATTTTTAAATTTGGTTCATTTTTTTTGTTTTTAGCTTGGTTTGTGAAGGGCCATTGCATCCTCGGGTTGTCACAGTTTTCCCTTTCGGGAACTGCGACGAGACTGAGTCGTCGCAAGGGTCTCATGGATGGACTATGACAACGTTGCACTATTAGCAATAACAGGGTGCGACGACGGAAACGTCCATCCCCAAACACAAACCATGCCCAAAAAAGGAACTTTTGGTGGTTGAATCAAGTGTTAACAATGTTTAAACTCTCCTTTTGGCAGGTTACTAGGAGCTAAAATGGTTTTGGAGTGGCGTGAATGGGAGCATGAGCTAGATAATGAACAGGCTGCAAATGATCCACAATGTGTGGAAGCAGTGAGGAACTGTGGACTCCTCAAGTTCTTCGAGATCAGGGCATGAGGGCCCAAGTCCCATTACTGACCCATATGCTCCGATGCTGGGATGCGGCCCAACAATATTTTGTGATCGGTGAGCACGTGCTTACCATAGATGTCGAGGACAGCTACTTCTTGACTGGATTGTCCCGAAGAGTGGACAATGTGCTTCTTACTGGATCATGTGGAAGTGATCGGACTGTGGGTGACATGATCCTACGGCACTATACTCCCAACACCCGTGCTTCTAGTGGGAAGATTCCCATAAAAGGTTTGTGGGAACGTCCATTGCGTGCCATACTTTTCACCATTATGAGGATGGCAGGGAACCAAGCTCCTCACTTAGCCACCAGGTCTCAGATGTTGTATGCGGAAGACTGCATGTCTCCGAAGATCTTCAACTGGTGCTAGGGACTCCTTGCAAACATGCGAGCTCAGCTGACCAAGTGTCGGCAAGGAGAGATCAAACTATTTGGCTACGGTTCGATAGTGATCTCGTTCTTATTGGAATGGGTTTCCCTCTTGTGCCCTCAGGTACCACTAGATGACAGGGATACTAGGGATCCACACATGGCTAGATGGATAGAGGTGATGTCCCGTCATGATGGGGGTCCCATCATCTCATATGGTATTGAGTTCTTCAGCTAGCTAGAGGTCTAGTTGCTGATGGTAGAGGACTTCCCATACAGTGGTATGGATTTCAGAGATGACCCAGACTTGCCGCTGCCCGAGGGAGCAGTATGGGGAGACATAGGTAAGAACAACAAACCCTTGTACTTTTTAAGTTTTGTGTTTTTATAATTTTTTTTGTTATAGTGTTGACAAGTTAACAACATGTGTGTGTAGATGTGGACCCTGTATGACCAGTGGGAGTCTCTCTTCTTGCGAGGAGAGAGAGAGGAGAGGGAGCAGTCGTGGGTCGTGTCGTACATGCTGCCATTGCAGAGATGGATGGGGTCTATGCCAACTTGAGTGGGTTGACGTTAGACTTTCCCGAGCCGACGATAGATGGGTGTACATGCTTCCCATGCAAGTGTACACGATTGGAGCAACTGCGCGCTTCAACGCGCTGCCCCGCAGGGTTGCGAGAGTAGTTTCCTGTTTCCACACTTAGCAGGCCAGAGCTGTTAGACCACCTAGGGTTGTACGGGCTAGGCTCTAGGCCATACGCTGTTATCATGTCTTGAGAGCTTATAAGCCTAAGATTTTTTGTACTTACTGAAAGCTGCGAGGCTTCAGATTTTGTAGAGACTCATTGAAAGTTGTCATGCTTGAGATTTTGTACCAGCACTACTTTTTATGATGATATATATATATATATAGACATTCCGGAGATTTATACATTATGTGTTTTAAAATGGATGAATGGTGTGGTCTTGCTATGTGTTTGCTTATATAAAATGCGTTATTTACATGTTATGTCTGTTGAAATATTGTAACTTCTAAGAATATTATATTTGTACTTTATTATTCCAGATATTTTTCATTCCTCCGTGAAGACCTTATTGTATATCCGGAGATGTTTATTCCTCCGTCGAAATGTGGTAACTTGGGTTATTAGACTTCCCTAGTGGGGTTCGGCCCTGTATGTGTTATGTGGGTCAAAGGGTTATTAGACCACCCTAGAGGGGTCATCCCAGTCAGTTGTAATGGGGTGTTCAACCCAGTGGTTAAGTTGGGGCCGACCTAGTTAATATAAAATACAAGTCGGAGATGTGTATAAATAAAGGTGTGTTCCTCATTTAACACACACTACACTCACTTGTGAATAGCGCATAGGTGAGGGAGAGGTCTGCTATGGAGGAGAAAGAGCTCATGTCGAGGGTTTGCATCTTTGTATTTGCTGGTCTCCTATATTGAGGAAGCTTTGCTGGGTTTTCTTCCCCATGAGGGTTTCCCAGCATAAATTTGTGTCTCTTGTGTTTATGTTGTGATTGTTGTTCTTTTAGTGATCCTGTATATGCTATTGTTGTGAAATGGAATGTAATGCTGATATTTTATGTCTTTTCATATTGAATCTTAACATGGTATCAGAGCTAACATGAAGGAAGGCAATGTATGGCACTTACGACACTTGCTTCACTTGCGACAATTTGAAGGTTAGGGTTTTGCATAACAAAAACAGTCATCGTGGAACATTCGCTATAAATCCATTTTGGAGAAGGTTCAAGATCTGAAACATTTACAGGTCGTAGAAAACATCGCCAGGTACCTTGTGTCCAAAGGAAACCCTCATATTCATTGTACTTTGTGAGTTATGATCAGTACAAGTCAGGGTTTTTTACTCTTCCAGATCTCAGTCATAATCAGGTGACCTAGGAAAAAAGGTCATAACTTGGGCTAGGAAGCTCCAAATTAAATTTCGTAAAATGTGACAGGTAGTGTACAGATTGCAATATCTCGGGTAACTTTTTCAGAGGCCGGAGTTGAACCAATGATACGGGGCACGCCGTAAAAGTTCGCTCTCCTGTTTTATCCCATAAACAGGTCACGTTGCGACACTTGGAATAACTCTCTCTCTCAGAGAATCCAATTCAGGTTAGACCTATGGGGTTGGAAATAGGACAAGTCGGGATACCACAGGAAGAAGTTTCAGACCCTATCGATTCACAATTTCGGAGTTACACCAGAAACAATCAGGTGCATATTTCTGTCAAAACAGATTTGGATTTTGAGCACCTTCATTCTTGAATCGTCACTGCTATGGAAAATTAGGGTTTCGAAGAAAGTTGGAATTTTTGGAAGCGGAGTCCATAGCTGAAAGCTACTCATCAAAATTGAAATTTACAGACCAATATCAAATTTTTTGGTTGGGTAGAAGGCCTGGATTGATCAAACCCCAGTTCGGGATTTTGATTGGAAAGGTGGAAAATTAGGGCTTCTGCAAAAGTTGGAATTTTTGTAGTCTGTGACCACGGCTAGAAGCTCCTCAGAAAAATAAGAGTTTAGAGCTTTGGATCGAACCTTTTGATTGGGCAGAAGGGTGGGCTTCATCAAACCCTAGTTTGGGATCCTGTCCAGAAGATCCAAAAGTTTCAAAGGCAATTTTGAGGGGTCAAATTTTGGAGATTTCAAAATTGAAGTATGCTAGTTTGATCAGCTCAGCAAGGCACATCTTTCCATCCATTCAGAAGTGTGAAAGTCAAAGTTTGAATTTTTAGGGTTTCTCTGACAAACCCTTATCCAGCTCCAGATCCAATTTCAGCAAATCAAAGTGGATTGGGTTAAAAGCAATCCTGACAGGTATGACTTGAGGAGATACAGGTATGTGTTGAAACATGTTCATGATTAAAGTTTATGTTTGTCTTCATATTACTTAGGCTAGTAAAATCTTGATTAATGTTAGACTTGTCTTATTACCCTAGTAAAAGTAAGAATGCATTGGAATGATAGAATACATTTATTAATTAGGGTTATGACACTTATGATTGTACTAATGCACTTGTGGTGTTGTATGAGGATGATGTTGTCTACTAACAAGATACAAGTACATCAAGAAATACAAATCAAGTTCTATGACCATGATGACATGAAGACAAAGACTCATCCATAATGTTTGACCATATAGAATCTCTACTTATGAGGTATGTATGAATTTGTTCTACTATGCTTAATTTATGAGATATGCAGGTTCTAGCACAGGGTCTCTAAATCATTGAAGAGAACAAAGAAGATATTGTTTAGGTATGTTAGACATAACTAAGCATGTATACTAATCCAGGTATGTTTTCCTATGTCAAGCTAGAATCCTACTTTGTGCTAGGATCTTAGTATGCCCATGTATTGAATGATCATGACCATACATATTCAATATTACTTAGAATCATAATGTTGTGATAATATTGAGCTTATACTAATGAATGTATGATTATGTATGAGATCATGATGATGACACTAGTGCACACTTAAGCATGCATAGTGGTCAAGGATGGATAGAAGCTCATGACATGGAAGGGAAGTAGAGACCAAGAAGGAAGCAACCTCACAAGACACAAAAAGATAAGTATTTGAATTGTTATTTGAATTACTGAATAGTCTATGATATTGCTTGTAATAGTTGTATGCATATTTGTATTCCTAGAATATATCACGCATAGAGTAAGCATTCATATAACATTGAACATTATACTACTAATATGCATATGATTGGCAAGTTGGACAAACAGTCCATTGTTTCTTGTCTAGAATGAAACCTCTTTGCTGACATGCCGAGAGCTGTGCACACTCTCGATAGTATGTTCTGGTAGAGATGGAAGGCATCTAGATAGCCACTGTATGCATACAAGATATGGAAAGTGTTGTGCCATAGTATTGGTCAAGATAGTTGCATAAGTATGTGAATCATATCTGCATGCATAATAGGTTATCATGTCAACATGATTTGATGATTATGAAGTATTACTAATCATGTACTTAATTTTGATTTATAGGAAAGATCATGAAGAATGATGAACACTGAACAAGGGATGGATGTTCAACAAGAAGATTTACAAATCAAACATACTATAGAAGGCTCGTGGCTAGAAGATTCTCTTAGAAAGGGGAAGAGTATCATGACGAGATGTTTGTTCCAAGTAGCTAGATAAATACTGTTCTCTCAATGGTGTGATTGAAGAAGAATTCCGAATCAAGAAAACTCCCAGGATTCAATTGAAGAAAGCTCTGTATGGGTACCCAGGATCGATAGTCATTTGATGAGCTTAATGATCACCATGGGTGATGCGGATTTCAACCTTTGCTACAAGGTTGAAGATGGTTTATATATACATATGACATTCTTCTCTTAGATGAATGCAAGAAGGAACTCACCACAAGAGTTCGAATGATATTGAGCCTCATATCAGTAGACCCATCAGACGAGATATCGCATGGATAGATATGCAGAGTGTGAATGATGTTCAGTCACAGAGGGAGAATTGACAGCTTCTTGAAAAAGCTTGGGCTTTACCAGAAGTAAAGTTGATCCTAACCTTTACCTTAAGGTTATGGATGATGAACCTTTCATACTATTATTGTATGAGGATGATCTCTTTCTGACAGGGAATGAGAAACAGATCATGGAAAGCAAGAAGAATATGGATACATAATTTGATATGAAATATCTCAGATTGATGCATTACTTCCTAGGTCTGGAAGTATGGCAAGGCCCAGAAGGAATCTTTCTCAACATGGGAAAGTATGTTGTGGAAATCTTGAGAAGATTTGATATGTTGGAATGTACAACCATGGCCACTCTCATGGGTTCCGACTTGAAGCTGTTAGCTGATGACTCATCAGAGTTAGTGGATGTGACTCTATACAGACAAATTATTGGGTCATTGATGTATTTCACAAATACTAGACCAGACATATGCTTTGCCATAAATACCTTGAGTCAGTATCTAGAGGAACCTAGAAGAGTTCACTTAATAGCTGCAAAGCATGTGATAAGGTATCTAAAGGGTACGATAGATTTTGGTCTATATTATCTTGGAGATCATGACTTCAAATTATATGGCTACTCAGATGCTGATTGGGCAGGAAGTGTCTCAGACAGGAAGAGTACATTAGGTGGATGTTATTGTCTTGGATCTGCCATGATCTCGTGGTTTAGAAGGAAGCAGTCTAGGTTGGCTCTCAACACAACTGAAGCGGAATATAAAGTTGCTTGCTCTACTAATTGCGAAACGATATGGCTTCAGAAGTTATTATCTGGTTTATTTGACTTAGAGATGGAACCCACTGAGATCCTGTGTGACAACCAGAGTTGAATCAAGATGACAGAAAATCCAGTGTTCCATGATAAGTCAAAGCACATAGAGATCCGATATTTCTATATATGGGGTATGGTGCAGAAAGGAGATATAAAGATTGAGTATGTAAGCACTGACGAACAAGTTACTGATATATTGACCAAACCTCTGTCTCGAGTAAAGTTTGAGTATTTATGAGAAAATCTTGGTGTAGTTTAGAAGGACCCTCCTCGAAAGGGGGAGTGATATGGTCGCTGATGATGGTATTTCCTGCATCGATAGTAAGGTCGGTGATGTGGATACCTATATTGGTGACGTCGACAGAGAGGTTGGTGGATGGTCCTTAACCAGGGTCTAAGTGGACGAGGGGATTGCATCATCTTTGAACACATGTTCTAAAAGGATCCATAGACATATGTCTTCGAGAAAGAAGAGGGATTGCATCATCCTTGAACACATGTTCTAAAAGGATCCGTAGACAGATGTCTCCAAGAATGAAGTCCTTAGTGGACAAGAGGGGATTGTATCATCCCCAGAATTCGGTCCCCTGAATTGATCCGTAGACATATGTCTCCGAGAATGTGGTCCCTAGTGGAAAAGAGGGGATTGTATCATCCCCGGACTTCTGTCCCTTGAATTGATCCGTAGACATATGTCTCCGAGAATGTGGTCCCTAGTGGACAAGAGGGGATTGTATCATCCCTAGACTTAGGTCCCCTGAATTGATTCGTAGACATATGTCTCCAAGAATGTGGTTCCTAGTGGACAAGAGGGGATTGTATCATCCCCGGACTTCAGTCCCCTGAATTGATCCGTAGACATATGTCTCCGAGAAAGAAGTCCCTAATGGACGTGATAGGACTGCATCATCCCTGAACGTTTAGTTCAAAATGTACATGAAAGGACTGCATCGTCCCTGAGCGCTTGGTTCAAAATGTACATGAGAGGATTGTATCATCCTTGGAATTTAGTCCTAAAATGAGTCGCAGACTATATGTCATCGAGAGTGGGGATTGTATCATCCTTGGAATTCAGTCCTAAAATGAGCCGTAGACTATATGTCACCGAGAGTGGGGATTGTATCATCCTTGGACTTCAGTCCTAAAATGAGTCGCAGACTATATGTCACCGAGAGTGGGGATTGTATCATCCTTGGACTTCATTCCTAAAATGAGCCGCAGACTATATGTCACCGAGAGTGGGGATTGTATCATCCTTGGACTTTAGTTCCAAAATGATCTGCAGACGGATGTCTCCGAGAGTGAGGGGATTGTATCGTCCTCGGAATTCAATCCCTGAATTGATCCGTAGACATATGTCTCAGAGAAGTGGTCCTTAGAATTAGTCTAAGTTGACGAGTGGACTACACCATCCCTAGACATGATATGGTGTCTTAAATAGATCATGTGTGTTGCAGGGTATGCTGCTATTGTGCTGTTGATCGAGAGGATCCAGTTGATGTTGATCGTGTGATGACGATGATGCTGATGATCTAGATGACGATGCTGTTGATCGTGATGATCCAGATGCTGTAGATCGAGATGATCCAGATGCTGTAGATTGAGATGATCCAGATGCTGATGATCATGTGATGATGATGCTGATGATCGTGTGATGACGATGCTGATGATCGTGAGGATCCAGATATTGATGTTGATGTTGGTGTAGCTGTTCAAGTGTTGTAGAAGATGAAGACTCAGTACTGAAGATGTTGATGTTCCAGTATTGAAGATGTTCCAGTATTGAAGACGTTCCAATAACTGCTTGAGTTATTGATGATGTTGAGAAAGCTTCCAAAGATTTATAGATGTATCATGTATGATGTTGATGACTCCTTTCTCGTGCAGATGTTGTTATAATATCCTTCTCATTAAGGGGGAGTGTTGAAATATTGTAACTTCTAAGAATATTATATTTGTACTTTATTATTCCGGAGATGTTTCATTCCTCCGTGAAGACCTTATTGTATATCCGAAGATGTTTATTCCTCCGTCGGAATGTGGTAACTTGGGTTCTTAGACTTCCCTAGTGGGGGTCGGCCCTGTATGTGTTATGTGGGTCAAAGGGTTATTAGACCACCCTAGAGGGGTCGTCCCAGTCAGTTGTAATAGGGTGTTTAACCCAGTGGTTAAGTTGGGGCCGACCTAGTTAATATAAAATACAAGTCGGAGATGTGTATAAATAGAGGAGGTGTGTTCCTCATTTAACACACACTACACTCACTTGTGAATAGCGCATAGGTGAGGGAGAGGTATGCTATGGAGGAGAAGGAGCTCATGTCTAGGGTTTTAATCTTTGTATTTGCTGGTCATCTATATTGAGGAAGCTTTGTTGGGTTTTCTTCCCCATGAGGGTTTCCTAGGATAAATCTGTGTCTCTTGTGTTTCTGTTGTGCTTGTTGTTCTTTCAGTGATCCTGTATATGCTATTGTTGTGAAATGGAATGTAATGTTGATATTTTCTGTCTTAGCATATTGAATCTTAACAATGTCTACTTTTAACAGTTCATGATATATGCTTATGTGTGTGCAATGTACCGATCTAAGATGAAGTTGGCCATAGAATCGATAATTGTGTTCGCGTCTCGTGGAATGTGCAGGTATTGAATGGACTCGAAGAACCTTTCCAGGAGACAGACTCGTCGATAGAGACGGACTAAAAAGGGATTGCGGATGGCGTAGACTCGGTTAAGATGAGAGACCACTAGTTGAGAATCCAGGTGGATGACAACATGGTCCATACCCAAATAAATGGCGTCAGTTAGGGTTCCAATGACTGCTTGATATTCTACAACGTTGTTGGTTCCGAAACCTAGACACATTCCCCCTGAGCTAATGAACTCGCCGGTAGGTGAATAGAGTACCCAGGCTGCCGAAGAAAGGTTACGGGTATGTCGGCTGGCACCATCCATGAATCCGTAGCACGTTTCCATCTGCACACGCAGACAGAACATGGTATAAGAAATGAAACAAGACCTAATCACGCAAGAAAATAAAAGCATCACACCACACAAAAATACACACACGCTATGTACAGTATATAAAAAAGTACTTATGCGTGAAATACTCAGGCATAGTACCTCTTCAGGTAGAGTCCATTGCGGGGATCACCCAAAGACATCCCATCATAGTCTTCAAGCTCATAAGCTCCCTTCTCCAGAATGCGTTTCACTACGTAAGGTTCATGCCACATGGACTCAAATTTTCCTGCCCCCAGCTTACCATGCTTCTGGTCATACGTGAGGACCAAATCCCCTTCGCTATAGGCACGAGGTTCTACCGACTTGTCGTAATGCACTTTGATGGGTTTCTTATGAACCTTGTTGGCAAGAGCAGCATCTCGGAGAGTCTCGTCAAGCTTAGCTAGGTAGAGGAAGCGTTCTTCCTCGGCAGTAGTGTTTGGGAGAAGTTTGATGGCGAGCTTGAGAGACGGAATCTCGCACTCAATGGGAAGGACCGCCTCCAATCCATACACTAGTTGGAAAGGAGTAATTCCAGTGGCGGTTTTACCAGAGGTTCTATAAGCCCAAATCACGGAGAAGAGCATGTTATGCCAATTGGCATTATGCGTACCCACCATACGTTGGACCATAGTTTTCAAGACCTTGTTAATGCCCTCGACCTGTCCGTTCGACTGTGGGTAGTATGGTGTTGAGTTTTCATGGAGAAAACCAAATCTCTCGCTCAACTCGTCGACCATATGGTTCATAAAGTTAGAACCATGGTCAGTAACTATCGCTTGAGGAACTCCAAACCGTGCTATTACATGGTTAAACATGAAGAGTGCGGCGGTCTTACCATCGTTCGTGTATGTAGGAATTGCCTCGGCCCACTTTGTAAAGTAGTCCACAGCTACAATGACATAACTATGCCCCCCGAACGAGGTAGGGTTACAATGCATGAAATCGATGCCCCATTTAGCAAATGGGCCAACGACAATAACCAGGTGTAACGGGGCAGGATGGGTGCGCTTTTTCGTATGAAAATGTTGGCAGGGAGGACATTTTTTTACGGCCTCGATGCAATCTTTGAAGATAGACGACCAATAATATCTTGCACACAAAATCTTCTGGGATGTAGCCATCCTAGAGAGGTGACCGCCACACGCCCCAGTGTGATAGTCATTCAGAACGCGTTCAGCCTCATCATGAGTCAAACAACGTCGAAAGATAGAATCAATACCATGGTGGTACAAAGTATCACTGATAATTAGATAATACTTCACATGGTGGCGTATTCGATGACGGTCGTCACGAGACAATTTAGGGCTGAAACGTTCGGTTTGAAGATACAATGTGATATCTCCATAACATGGATCAGATGTATTGATAAGAAACAATGACTCATCTAGAAAGGAGTCATTGGGATCAGATTCTACATCAATATGGGGGAGGTCACAGATGAGCTCAGCAAACACCAAAGACTTTTTAGACTTGGCTTTTTCAAAAAATTTGTGCAGTATCACGATCCAGCGTGAATACTTGCCCCCAAGTACCCGACGAGTCAGAACGTGGTACATGGGGTTCGAATCAACGATGATGGTGGCGGTGTGAAAAAAAATATAATGTCGAAACTTCTGCACAGCTATGACTGTCGCGAGAGCGAGCTTCTCAACATGTGAATAGCGAGTTTCAGTGTCAACAAGACCTTTACTGGTATAGTATATCACATGTTCTTGGGCGTTCTAGTCTTCCTGAACCAAAACCATGGTGATAGTGGTGTCAGAAGCGACGAGATATAAAATGTAATCTCGATAGTAATTCGGCGGTTGGATCACAGGGGCATGCATGATGGCATGTTTTAAAATATCAAAATATTGTTGAGCTTGATCATCCCAAATGAATGGGACGTCATTTTTCATCAATCTCATGTAACCTTGCGTCTTTTGCGCGAAATTACAAACAAAGCGCTATAAATAGGTTTCTCTTCCTTGCAGACTCTGAAGTTCTGTAAGGTTGGTTGGAGGTGGAAGAGCGACGATGGCTTCCACCTTCGAGGGATCAATACGGATCCCATATTTCGAGACAATAAATCCTAAGAGGTGTCCGGACTCGACACAAAAAATACTCTTGTGAGGATTCAGACGGATATTGTACCACCTGCATTTGAGGAAAAAGGCCATCAGATGATCTAAGTGGAACTCATGCTGCTTTGAGTGGGCAGGGAGGTCATCCAAGTAAGGTTCCACAAATTCCTTCACATCATGGAAGGCGTACGACATGGCCTGCTGGAATGTGGCACCAACATTTTTAAGGCCAAACGGAAGTTTACGATATGTAAACATTCCCCAAGGGTAGATGAATGCAGTCTTGTGTTGATCGACCGGGTGGATCTCAATTTGGTTGTATCCAGAAAAACCATCCATGAATGAAAAAATGACATTTCCAGCACAATTGTCGATGATCTGGTCGATGAAGGGAGTCGGGTAGTTGTCCTTGGGACAAGCTTTGTTGAGATCTTGATAATCGACACAGACACGGATGGTACCCTGTTTTTTATTAATAGGGACAACGTTTGAGACCCACTCTGTCAATGGGACAGGGTAAATGAAATCGTCCTTCAAGAGTTTCTCAATCTCTGCCTTGATTGCCGTAGACTTCCGAGGGTGTACCAGTCAGAGTTTTTGGCTGATAGGTTTGATGTCAGGATAGGTTTTAATATTGTGTAAAACAATGGAGGGGTATATCCCAGTCATCTCCTCGTAGGTCCAAGTGAACACATCTCAGAATCGCTTGAATAAGGCTGTGGTGGCGATGACTTCTTCAAGGGAACACTTCTGGCCTAACTGAATGTGTTCCACTACACTAGGAGTAACCGAAATGTCTATTAAAGTGGTAGGCTCAATGTTGGCGAAGTTTCCTTCGGAGTCCTTTTGACATGAAAGTATCAAGGAATGAGAGCTAGAGTATACATTCGGTGTAAAGATGGTGTGAATGTTGTTCTCCATAGTATCCAACAAGGGAAGGAAAGACGAACGATGGTGGAGGTCTTCCCACGGTGGATCATCTGCGCTCTTGATTTCCATAATGGACTCATCAGAATGAAAAGTCCGTAGCAGAGGATCGGATGATGTCCGTTGTAGAGAACAGGAGGTGGAGGCCACAACTAAGTGGTTCTCCAGCACTGATTCGATAGCCTCATACATGAGTTCAACGGGTGATAGAGGCATAGTATCTCCAATAGGGTGTGTGGTGGCTTCATCAGGTACAAGCCATGAATCAGTGGAGTTAGGAGTCGATGAAATCTGCGAGGAGATCATGTTCACCATGGCAACATGGTTTGGGGGATCCAAAGTAGGAAAGACGGCCATAAGGGATGAATCCTTAAGGAGGCCAACCCCCACACTCTCATACTTTTGCGAAGATTGTCCAATCGAAGGAACGTTATCACCCGGGTGAGTAGTGGTGTCAGGTGTGTAGAAATCCAGTTGGTCGACTGTGACAATTTGGCCTCGATGGGGGAATTGTACTATGCGGAAGACAAATGATGCAACCGCAGTCATGGTGTAGAACCAGTTTCGACCAAGCAGAATGTTATAGTCTAACGGGGCAGCGACTACTTCCATGTTAAGGGTTGCGGTCTTTCCCCCAGCTCGACCGGTAAAGCTTGTAACAACCCATGAGGTTGAAAGCCACATCCGACAAAGGCTCTCAAAGTGGTAGGAGAATAGTTCAACTCGAGAGAACCAATGGCTCTCCAACAGGCGATTGACTTGACTGACGTAGAGGCACCTTCGTCCAAAACGGTACAATGGATTATCTTCCCAACAATGTTTGTAGCAACTTGAAATGCTAATTGATGGGAGAGCCTCGGTTTGAAGTATTCTACCCGAAACATGATAGTGTTCGATGAATCTGGGTCAATTGCACCGATGGCAGCGAGGAGATTCTTGCGCTGATTCAGAGAGTTTTGCAAGACCTCGAGCGTCGACATAGCACAAGGAGCTTGGGCTATGTCCTCTACAATGTTGTATTTTTGAGCAGCCCGAGCATTAGGATTGAAAATTGATTTTCTAATCATGCTCTTGGGTGGACGCAACACTGACTCGAGAGAGGGCTTCTCTATGGTGAGAGGAGCATTCGGTACAGTGACGTCGGGCATCGAAGTGGAAGCTTTTTCAGTATTACTTCCAACAGGTTCTTTGGCTGGAATGGAGTCATACAAACGAGAACGGGTGTTCACATTGATAGTCTCATTACGTACCATGAGAACATGTGCGGTGGTAGATGCTTCTCCTTGGGAAGAATAAGTGTGAGCAATCGACTGTTGATTTTGAGCAGGGAAGGGATCGTTGAGAACTGCGGGTGTGGGTTTTCCCTTAAGAAACTTTTGAAGTTCGTCTCTATGGGGGCATTCTTTAGAAAAATGGTCATCACCACACAATAGGAAAGGATACTTCAACTTCCTTTTCTGTTTGGTATCATCAGGGGTGCTCTTCTATTCTTGCTGGGTGGAAGATTTCTTAGGTTTCCCCTTGTTCTTCTTCTTACCACCAGACTTTTGAGGTGAAACTGATGAAACAGAGTTCACTTCTTCAGTGACAGCAGGAGTGGATGATTTGGTGGTGTCGTGACCAGCCTGTGTTGGTGATGGGGAAGAACCCTGTGGGTTCGACGAACCAACAGTTTGAGAGGAAGGTTGGGTGTGAAGGGATCCAATGATGCCATCGGCTTGGGGTCCCTTGGGTGGTTTCGTGTGGTCGTAAGTGTTGCGGGGTGCATTGGGAAGAATATCAAACAACGTGCCAGATTGAGCATAGTCTAAGTCTAGCAAATGGGCACGATTGATGGCTTGTTCCTCAGTGACAGCGCCACCCATGGCAACATCCCGTGCTATGGTAGGAATGAGAGACTTCGTAAACCAGTCTCCTAGGAGTTGATCTGGAATAGGAGCTTTAATGAGACATCGTCTCCTCCACCACTCATGTATATGATTTGATATATGATTAGCATTATTTTAACGGAGCAAGGTTAAAATATCTGTACTAGTTTCATACCGTATAGGTAGCTGGAAATGAGTCAAAAATTTCATAGCAAGAGAGCCAAAATCAGGAAAAGAATGAGGTGGTAATTCAATACACCACTTGGTAGCCAAACCAGTGAGAGTCCGTTGGAATAACCGAAGACGGATCAAGTCATCCATCAGGGAGTTGGATGAACACCATAAGTGGTATGCCATCATGTGGTTTTTAGGATCCTCACCCGGCTTACCATCAAATTTTGGGATATATGATGGAAGTATCACCGGAATGGGTGTCCAATCAGTTATGTGGTAGATGGGGTCATTAGTTAAGCGAGATAGGTCAGGTAGATCCAAAGTAGCCAAAAAGGGTAGCTTCGGATTAGACTGTGAGTACTGATAGTACGGATAAGGCGTGTAAGGACCTATGGGACTTGGTGTCGACTGACCATAAGGTGTTCCAGGAGGAAACTGGCCATAGGGGTATGGGCCGCTCGGACCAAATGTAGGTCCTCCTCCAAAGCAAGGTGGTCCATAACCATAATAAGGTGGCCCATTTCCATAAGGTGGGGGGCCGCCTCTACCACCGGGAGGGGGGGGTGCCTCCTAATGGTGGGGGTTCGACACCACCGCCAAGGTAGGATGAGCCGCCACCCGCCTCTGCCGGGAGGAGGTGGTGGTCCACTACCACCACCGGAATAGGATGGGCCTCCACCACTTCCGCCGGGAGGGGGTGGTGGTCCACCGCCACCGCCGGAAGGGTAAGAGCCTCCTCCGCTACCTCCACCATAGTAGGGTGGTGGTCCACCACCACCGCCACCAAGATGAAAAGGTCCTCCACCACCACCACTAGGAGGGGTGGTGCTCCTCCTCCATCACCGGGATGAGATGGTCCTCCCCCACCACCACCGCCAGAGGGAGGGGGTGGTCCTCCACCACCTCTACTGGGGGGGTGGGCCATGATGACTGAAATGAGGTGGTCTTCCGGCATAAGGTAGGGGTCTGACTCCTCGAGAGTTATGTGGGGGCCTGCCGCCTCCAATGGGAGGTGGGGGTGGACCAAAAGGGGGTGGAGGGATTTGAGGGACTATAAGTGGGAGTCCATGTTGTAAAACATTCTGTTGTCCCCATAGAGTGTAAGGATTACCAGGGTAGGGTACCCCGTAGAGTGCGTTTCTAGGATTAAGTTGACCTGACACAGGGTTAAGATGACCTGGATACACTTGACTCAATGGAGGTTGAATTACATTGGACGACCCCCCAACATGGGATAGTCCTGAAGTGGAAGGTCCAAGAGGTAAGGAATTTCCAACGGAAGACCCGATGGGAACTCCTGCTGCAGCATTATGGTTAAGAGATGGGGGTTTCCCCTAAGCAATAACTTGCTGACCATTAGGTACAGGTTGACCCAACACTGGCTGTTGATCATTCACCGTAGGATTTTCACTACCTACAAAGAAGGTAGGGGGTAAAGAGTATCCTCCCCTTAAAGTTTGGGGTGGGGGAGGAGCAGGTGACGTAACTGTGGTGGTTACAGGTGTGTAAGACTGTTGTCCTTCAACAGGTTGGGTTATGAGAGGTACTTAACTGGTCTCCTATCTAGGATATGCATGCGCAAGAATGGATGGTTGACCACTTTCAGTAGTGGTCGCGTGTTGCGTGGATGATTTCGGTGACTCGAAAGATAAAGAGCGACCTAGGATTAGTCGATCGTCGAACCTTATCTGAAAGTTTCAAATTCGGAACTCCTCACCGATAGCACATAAACGAGCCAATTGCTTGCGATAAGGTGTTAAGTGGTCGTAGGGTCTAGCCCAACTGGGTGGGGGTGCAATGGAAAAATGGGCAACTGGGTGACCAGTAGAATATGTCCAATAAGCTGCTGATGGACCAGCAGATACTGTGGGATCGTCCTGGGGTTTATTTATCCATTCCAACGACCCAGGCTCTCCCGGTGCAACAGGAGGTAAGTCTTATGAAGTGGGGATTTGTGCTTCTTCACCCTGCGAGGGATGAGAGGTAGGTGAATCTGGAGGAGTATGAGGAAACAAACATCCTTCAACATTCAAAGTGGGGTTTTCCACTTCATGTGACCCGACCCTGGCTTGTGGATCCATTCTTACCTTCGAAATTACCTCTTGGTTAAGGGGATATTCGGGTGGCAAATTCTGAATCCTGCGAGACCTTCTCCAAGGAAAGTCAGCCAGAGTGACTGAAACGAAATTTTTTCTCCTAAGGAAAGATAAAAGAAAAGCAGACCAAACAAACCTTACACAAACTAAGACCACAAGCAAACTTATGTTATAAGAGTGGATTCAATGGTCTGGAACCTCACAGGATTGTCAAGGCTTCGCAACTCGCGATATACCGCAGGGTCCAACAGTACACACAACAAGGAGGATTAGGATCATACCCTTGCCTGAATACCCGATTACCTGGACGGTACGTGCATAGGAGCTCCCCGAGTGATGTTCTCGGTGTATTTCTCTTCCAAGATGGCCAAAAGGTTAATTCAGTTGGTTTTAGGAATCCTAAGGGTGTCTCCCGATATACGCAAGGTACATGGGAGATCAAATCCGTAGTGGTGTTGTCTAATGCACAACCATTCGGCAAGAGACCTTCCGATATACTACCGAGTACGTGATACACCCTTCGATATATGCCAAGTACTAGAGGTGACTTGGTGGGTATGTGAAGGAGCTTGATATACCGATAAGTACGTGGAAGACTACAATACCCCCGAGATACAATGTTGGAAAATAACGACAGCTGCCACACTTAACGATGCCGGAACACGTCTCTAACTTACACACAAGTTACTAAAAATTTTACCCTAGTTCTACCGTTAATTTTATATGGACGGTTAGGTGAATGCATGAGGTGAGTACATAATCGTAAACATAATGCAAGCCCTAACTACATGCAAAAATACGCTTTTCTTTCAATGAACTCTATGTATGGGAAGGAGAAATTTTGTTTTTCTTTCCAACAATTTTACCAAAGCAATGCAATGCAAGACAATCCCAAATCTACCAAAAATGACAATGAAGTATTCTTTTCTTTTTCGAGCGAAACGCAAAAGACACAACACTACTAAACCAAATCAAAGCATTTTTTTCTTTTTCTTTTGTCTGTTCAAAACGAAAATGATGCTAAGTGATGAAAAGAGAGAATTTCTGAGCAGAGTATGCGAACTTTTTACTTTCACTATGATGGCCTAAAAGCATAAAAATCAAAAGATACAATTAACTTTTCCAAGCATGGAACTACTTTTGCAAAACTTTATGTCTGTTTGAATTTTTCAAGAAAATCAGCAACTCATAGTTCATGAAAAACAAAAATAATGCAATTTCTTTCAACTTTTCCAAAAGGTCTACAAATGAGACATTCCAATGCATACGGAATTCTTCAAATGATCTTGAAAAATGATGGAAATAAAGTACTTTTGATCTTTCAATGGATGTATCAAAATAATAATTCAACAACAACAATGCTTTTAAACATAAATGCTAAACTGAAAAGATTACTCACAGCACTCTAATAACTCATAAAATCTCAAGAAAAGATGAACACTCAATGGATTGAAAATACAAACAAACACTCAAAATAAATCAGTAACAAGCAACACTAAAAGCAAGCAAAACTCACAAAATGTATGCAAATGAGGTCTGGAAACCGATCCAATACAATGATCATATCTGGAGAGGAGAGGAGGGGATGCAAGGGTAAGTGGATGCAGGTGGGGGAGACAAGATTTTCCACCACTACCATATCTTAGACTTGTCCAAGATGGAACCCAAAACAACTCCAAACAAAACCAAACAACTCAGCACATAAAGCAAAATGAGATCTTTGACTGGATCATACAATACAGAGGGAGTCTGCACACAAACCAAATTCAAAACGAAAATGGAGAAAGGGTGCCGGTATTGCAAAAATGGCAGATCGACACACTCTGTGATTGTACACAGTGCGACGTCGCAGTTCACCAATGCGGGAAGTGCAACGATGTCGCAGTATACCAATGGAAGGGCTGCAATGACAGACTAACAGGCAAAGAACAAAGATAAAAAACAACACAGTGTCACTCTGGGTACACTGACCATGTGCAACAAACGAGATCTAAGTTCAAAAATGAACCAATTCTCCAGGTAATGAGCATGAAAAAGGTCTGCAAATGAGAAGTACAAACTCAAAGGAAGCTAACCAGACTCTTGAAAGTGAAGATCTGATGATGAAATCAACTCAAGAAGGAGATGATAAAATAGAATGGCTTGGCAAGAAATCAACTAAAAAACGACATTCAAATTGACAACTACAAAGCAATGTTCTTTCCCCAGTATGGTTGCCAGATTTGTTTGACGGACAATCCACTCGGGCGGACATGAGCCGGATCTCCCTAGCTCAATGTGATTCTAGAACAAATAGTACAGACTACAAACAACTTTCCTAGATCTACTTAAAGATCAAGTACTAGATGCCGTACCTTAACTTCGCAATCCTTTCTCCTGGATGCTGCTCCATGTCTCGCGGTCATCAGATCTTAGCTGCAAAACCTGTCAAGACACATAGAACAATGCAAACGTGTAAAAAGCATCTATACAATAAGAGATCTAAGTAAACAGTTAAGCATGTAAACTACACAATATCATCACACATAAACAGTATTGGTGGAAAGCGCTTATATTATAGTAAATATCGAGTGTTGGGATTGTGCGATGCCCGTTTCAAGACACCTTTCAGGATCTTGGGCATTGGGTCCACAGGTATGTGGAGTGGAGTGGAGGATTCTGGAATCTCTTTATCATTTTTCTGTGCGTCCGGGGTATAATTCCTGGCTCTCGTTTATAAGAGTGCATCCGAATTAACCATGTTAATAAAATTTTGACCGTAGCATGTGTAGTGCCCCCAGTGTTGGAGGTGCCAGAAGCTGAGCTCTGCCCCTTAGGGAATGGATCTTTCAGTACGGCAGGATTCTTTTCTCTTAATAGCTTATGGGCTTCTTCAAGCAGAGGGCATTGGTGAGTAAGGTGGTCCTTCTTGCAAAGTTTACAAGGGAACTTAACCTTCTTTTTCTCTTTGTTACCCTCTTCGGCATTCTCTTTTTTGGGCTTCTGATGGTTCCCCTCTCCTTTCTTGCCCTTCTTTTTTTTATTGGGCTTCCGAGGGCCCTTTTGATTGTTCTAAACCTGGTTGACAGGTTCAGAAGTAGAAGGAGAGGTTGTGACAGAAGAAACTTCTGCAGTCGATTGTTTGACAGATAAGGCATGAACTTGTTTGGTCAATGCTTCGAAAGCTGCAGAGTCAACTGAACCCACTATGCCGTCAACATGTGGTCCATTTTTAGGTCTACTCAGATTGGTATTTGATCGTGGTGCATCAGGTATGATCTCATACAGTAACCCGGATTGTGCATAAACAAGATCTAACTACTGGGTCCGTAGGATGGCTTCTTCCTCGTTAGACACTCCATATGTAGCTACTTCCTTAGAAATGTAAGGAAGGAGTGATTTCAAATACCATTCAAGAAGGAATTCTGGAGGTATGTTGTCCTTAATGAGCCTCTTCCGTCTTCACCACTCCTAAATGTGATCAGATAAATGAGTGGCTTTATTTTTCCTAAATGTAGACAAAAGATCTGTTCCGGCATCATACCGAACAAGAAGCTGGAAGTGATTCAAAAAGACAGTCACGAGATCCCCAAAATTAAAGAATGTAGCTGCAGGTAACTCAATGTACCATTTGGCTGCAGCACCAGTTAAAGTCCTTTGGAACAGTCTCAATCTAATGGAATTTTCATTTAATGAGTTCGAGGAACACCATAAATGGGAAGTAGTGACATGGTCACCAGGGTCTTCACCTATTTTTCCTTCGAACTTTGGAATGGTCGAAGGTAACTTGGTAGGAACTGGTGGCCATGTAGCGTTATGATACACTGGATCGTTGGTCAGTTTGGAAATATCTGGCAAATTTAAAGTTGCCAAAAATTGTAAACGAGGCCGGTAAGATGGTACTTGATAAGCTAGGGTCGAAAAAGGGGAACCACCCATAGTTTGACCCGTGAACTACTGGTAGGGGTTGCCCCCAGCCGTCTACTGGTAGGGGTTTCCCCCAACCATCTATTGGTAAGGGTTTCCCTTGGCCATCTACTGATAGGGGTTTCCACCTACCATCTGTTGATAGGGGTTGCCCCCAGCTACTTGTTGGTAGGGGTTGCCCCCTGCCATCTGTTGTTGCACGAAAGTATTATTGAAATTTTCCCACCCATATGAAAGTGGGTTAGTGCTCTGTGGGTTCGTCCACTGTGGCTGGGTGTTAGCCCCGCCATATTGTTGGTTAAAAATATTACCCCCTCCCCCTGAAAATAAAGAAAAAGGGACATTACCTATAGGCATATTACATTGATTCATGTTGGGACCTGCAAAGGTATTGAAACCAGTGGTAGCTGACGTAGACGGTGCGGTCATGGTACTCATGACAGGAAAAGTTGCAGAAGCACTTGGCCCTGAAGCGGGTGTGAAAATCCAAGTCCTGGGTATATGATATAACGGTTGAAACACATGAGGTGGCACTAAATTGGCTGTATTGCTAGGTCCAACAGTAGGTGTAGAGGTAGATGCCATAGTTGTTGAACTCGGCATACCTAACGTACCAGTATTAAAACTGAAAGACGGAGTGGACACAGAGTTTGTCTGTTCCGAACTCGGTGTAGCAGTAAAAGGAGGATTTACAGTGTTACTGTTCATACCTATGGTGGGAGTTTGTGGAACTCCCTGTTCACCTCCTAGAGTAGACATCAAATTTCCATGCAAAAAATTATATGCACTGTAATCGGGCTACTGGAAACCAACAGGTAACAAAAGCGGATTTCTAGGATTGGTCAGAGGAGGATTAAAGGGAGTGCTATACTCCGCAAAATTAAGATCTTCAATATCAACTGAACTAAAATGTCGCTGATCTAGAGTACCCGATTGTGGTTCCTCAGGAACCTCTATTTCAGGGTTTTCTATTGCTGTTTGTTGTTCTTCAAGAAACTCAACTTCAAGTGGTAGTTCCTCAGGACTTCCTATTTCAGGATTTTCCGTTGTAAAAATTTCCTTAGGAAGTTCTGTTTCAGGAATGGTTTCTGAACAAACACTAGGGTTCACCCGCTGTCATCTAGCTGGTAGTAAAGGTTCTGTTCTAAGTGGCGGAAGGTTTTGAATCCTTCTCGATCTACGAAGTTCTTGGTTCTCCGTGATTATATATATAAATAAAAACTAGAAAACCTAGTGGCCACTATGACTAGGGGGAAAACAGCACGCCAACTAAAAAGTCCTAAGTATGCAAACCAAGCAAACGCGATGCGTTCCGGAGAAGAGTCTGGGATGATGAGGGCCCAGAACAAATCAATGAAGGATGAAGAACAGTTACCCGGGGTCCACAATACAATGACTAAGGGTGCAAGCGTTGGAATCACCCAATCGCCCTCCCAAAGACCTGCAAGGGATTTCCTCCCACATCTGTCCTAGGTAGAACAGATATACCCTCCGTTGTCACCTGTGTATGAACCTATGGTCAGATACTAAGGTACCACAACACCGAAAACTCCTGGGGGAATAGTTTCTGGTCGAATCAGAAGGCGTGGGAAGGGTAACTGAGCCCGAAACTCAAAAGAGTCCCCAAACGCGATCCAATCCTGGTATATGCTTGAAACAAAAAGTGGGAGGAGTATTCTCAACAATCTGATCACAAGACCTACTGCATAGATCCCAAGCAAGCTTTGAGTGAAATGGATTTACCTATGATAGTCGAACTACGATTTTTGCGTAATGTGTGATCTTGAGTGGTTTAAGGTGATTTAAACTCAAGATCCTAACCAAGACTAGTTGGTGTAGTGTATCCCTAAAAAAGAAATATTGTTTCTATTTGATTTTATTAAATATTTTTAGGGCTGTTATTACTCAAAAGGTAGTGCATTTGTGTGGCGTGGTTGCAACAGAAAAGTAAAAGTGCATAAATTCTAACTTTCGACAACAAAACTCTCTTTTTTTATTTTTTCATTTAAAATTCTTTTCCAAACTGAAAAAAATGAGCAAATCTACTTAAATTTCTTTTTTGTTTTCTTTTGAAATTGTACACAAAATAATCTATGCTATCTTGTAACAAATATAAGCCTTATTAATCTTAAGCTACCAAATTTTTTGCTTTTTCTGTTATTATAAATGAAAAAGAATTATAAACATGGAAAGCAAATAAGACTTGTGTGCAATGTGTAAGTATGGCTAAAAATGGTTCCTAAGCTTACAGCTGTCAAGGCACTAGCTCGACAAAGACTTGTTCTACAAGTTTTTTGCAAAGAAAAAGCCTCTATACTCGGAAACAAAGTGGGGAGAAAACAATAGGAGAAAGATACTTAAAACTGAGAATCCAACACAAGAAGACTGACCCAAAGCATCAAACCCTAATAAGACCACTACGCTAAGCAAAAAGTAGGAAAGCAAGCTACCAACCACCCTACTAATACAAGGACTGAGAAATGAATCAGCCTAAAACACTTTAAACACACTTGAAACCAGAAAAGACAACAAGTCACAAAAGGTTGGAAATCAACAAGTTCGGAAGACACCCTAAAGGCTCCAAAACAAACCAAACCCTAAAACAAAGGATAAGATAGGTAAAGAGCAAACAAATGTTGCTACAAACAGTGGATGCAAAAGCATACAGGTTTGTAAATCAGCAACAGACAGTCAGAGCAAGAATAAACGGAAGTGTTCACCAAAGAACAAAACCTAGTCTTCCAAAAGAGTTATAAACAGTCCAAACATTCCACAGGTAAGCAAGCGATCTAAAGATGGTAAAAATACTCAAAGAAAGGTTCTACGACTTAAAGAAAAGTTTAAAACCTCAAATACCAGTAAAGGAGATCTAAAAACAAAGTCAGAAGACCACCAAAAAGGCTAAAAACTCAAACAAACCACTAACAGAAGGCTACAGGAAATATACCCTACTGTGCAGTAGGGAAACTAGCGCTCCTAAAGAGATGGGCGCTACTGTATGTATAGCACAGTAGCGTATGGGCGCTACTGTATGTATAACAAAGTAGCGCTCAAGTCTTAAAAGTTTAAAAACTGACTTTGAAAAGATGCAAAAAGACTGATTGAAGTAGAGAAAAACAAGCAGGGGGGTACCTATAGGGTTTCTCAGCACATAAAAGGAGTTGAAATAGTTCTGGGAAGACAAACAAGAAAGGGTTTCCTAGAGCAAAAACACAACTATCCCTAGTGGATTCGCCAGTTTGTTAGCAGGAAAAACTACCCTATAGTAAGGAAACTGATACTATCAACTGAAAGGGGATGACAGGTAAGCGTATTAACTGCGTTACAGAGATGTTCATGAAAGGAAATAGGTTATAGGCCTTGAGAACATACCTTTCGAATGACGTTCGATCCTAGCTCTTATTCGATCTTGCGCTCGATCCTCAAGTCCACTTCCCGTTCATTAAACCTGCAATACAAGTACCTTTCTCAGCATAACTTGGATAATATATAATGATGGAAAGAGACAAAGCAATTTAAACATTCAATATTAACCAAAACAAATCCAAACAAGTATATCACTTCAATAAACACTTAATTTGGGACAAGAAAGATGCTTCAACCTTTTATTGTCAAATGCAAATTGATGTTACAAAATAAACCTGACTTTGTGACATGCTCCTGCAACTTGATCCTGGGGTCTTGCTCTTCTCTGGCTTGGATGTCTTCTAGCATAAACTCCTCCAATGCAAGCTTCTCTTTAAAAGTCTCTTAATAATATTCATGTCTCTAACCCCTCTCTTTATTCTTCCCTGTATTTATAGGACAAGAGAAGCAGTTCAGGTCGAGAGATGGTTATGGAGGAAGTTGGGGAAGTTGGGAAACCAACTGCAACTAATCCTCTTCGTGAAATTAATTTTTTTTAATCATCTTTTGAGATGTACGCTACTATTGTTCAGTGAAGTAGCGTTCAGGGTGCTACTATAGTGCTTGTAAACTAGCGCTCATCACTTTTTAAATGTTGAGCGCTAATCTGCTGAAGAGGAGTAGCGCTCATGAGGCTTGAGCGCTACTATTACACACTGGAGTAGGGTACAGGCACTAGTCTATTGAAGTAGAGTAGCGCTCATATCTCAGAATGACATTTTTAGGGTTTTTCCAGTCTTGTCAGGAAATGGAGTAAGTCAAAGTATCATCTAGGGTCAACATGCTCCTCCATCCAAGTTGTCCTTTTGTGTGATCAACAGATCAAGGTGATCACGGACGGAGAGGTGCAAGTTTGACCTATAACAATGAGCATGAAAAAGGTCTGCAAATGAGAAGTACAGACTCAAAGAAAGCTAACCAGACTCTTGAAAGTGAAGATCTGATGGTGAAATCAACTCAAGAAGGAGATGATAAAATAGAATGGCTTGGCAAGAAATCAACTAAAAAACGACATTCAAATTGACAACTACAAAGCAATGTTCTTTCCCCAGTATGGTCGCCAGATTTGTTTGACGGATAATCCACTCGGGCGGACACGAGCCGGATCTCCCTAGCTCAATGTGAATCTAGAACAAATAGTACAGACTACAAATGACTTTCCTAGATATACTTAAGGATCAAGCACTAGATGCCTTACCTTAACTTTGCAATCCTTTCTCCTGGATGCTGCTCCACGTCTCGCGGTTATCAGTGTTGATGTATATGTAACTTCAGAATGTATTTCAGATATATGTATATTGTATTCCTATAGAGATGTTATTATTCCTCTATACGGAAGTGGTTGTATTCATATAGAGATGTTATTATTCCTCTATACGGAAGTGTCGTCATTTATATTGTAAGTGTTGTAACTTATACTTGATGGGTTATTAGACCACCTTGTTGGGGTCGGCCCTATATAAGTCATGTGGGTCGAAGGATTATTAGACCACCCTATTGGGGGTCGGCCATGTGGGTCAAAGGGTTAGTAGACCACCCTATTGGGTGTTGTCCCAGTCAGCATTATGTTAAGTGGTCAAGTTGAGGCCGACCTAGTTGAGTAAAGGTCAAGTCAAGTTAGTGTATAAATAGAGAGTGTGTCTCTCTCATTTTACACATTCTATTCTCTCACTCACACTTGGGAGAGTGGCGCACTTGTGGAGGAGGAGACTCTGCTGCTAGGAGAAGACTATCTCTTGTATTCTGGTTGTATCATTGCTCTATCTATCTCTAAGGAAGTTATTGGGGTTTTTCACCTTTATGGTTTTCCCCAAGTAAACTCTATGTCTCTTGTGTGCTTGCATTATTGTGTCCATGATTGATATCCTGTAGATTTGCTGTACATGTTGTTCTCTCAGTTAATATCCTAGATAAGATTGAAGTAAATTCTGAAAATTTAACATGGTATCAGAGCTAGCCTGAAAGAAGGCATGATATGGCATGTATGACACTTGTTGCACTTATGATGATAGGGCTTGATATAGCAAAAACCAGTCATCGTAGCACTTTCGCTATAAATCCATTTTGGCGAAGTTTTCGAATATGAAACTTTTACAGGTCGAATATCAGATCCCCATGTACCTTTTTTCCAAAGGAAAACCTCTAATTCGTTGTACTTTGTGATTTATGATCTGTACAATATAGGGTTTCTGCCTCTTCCAGATCTGAGTCAAAATCAGGTGACCATGGGAAAAAGGTCATAACTTGGGCTAGGAAGCTCCAAATGAAATTTCGTGAAAAGTGACAGGTAGTAAACAGACTGTACTATCGTAGGAACATTTTTCAGAGGCCGAAGTTGAACCAGTAACACATGGCATGCCGTACAAGTTCGCTCTCATGTATTATTCCATAAACAGGTCACGTTGCGACACTTGGCATAACTCTCTCTCAGAGAATCCAATTGAGGTCAGACCTGTCGGGATGGAAAGATAATAGGTCATGCTATCTCAAGAAAATATTTCAGACCCTGTGGATCGAAAAATTTGGAGTTACACCAGAAACAATCAGGTACATATTTCTGTCAAAACAGAATTATTTTTGAGTACCTTCATTCATGGCTTCCGGAATTTAGGGCTTCGGAGAAAGTTGGAATTTTTGTAATCGGAGACCACGGCTGGATGCTACTCATCAAAATCAAAATTTATAGACCAAGATCAGATTTTTTGGTTGGGTAGAAGGCCGAGCTTGATCAAACCCCAGTTCGGGACTTTGATCGAAAAGATGGAAAATTAGGGCTTCTGTAAAACTTGGAATTTTGGAAATCTGTGACCACGGATGGAAGCTCCTCAGAAAAATCGAAGCTTAGAGTTTTGAATCAAATATTTTGGTTGGGTGAAGCTCCGGGAAACTCAAACCCTAATTCAGGGTCCTCCCTAGTGAATCCGGAAATCTAAAAGGCAATTTCGAGGGGTGAAACTTTGCAGTTTTCAAATTCTGAATATACCAACTTGATCTGCTCATCAAGGCGCATATTTATATCCATTCAGAAGTTTGAAATTCAAGGTTTGAATTTTTGGGGTTTCTTTGACAAACCCTAATCCAGCGCCAGGTCCAGTTCTTGCAAATCAAGTGGATTGGTTTAATCCTAGAAGACGATGGATTGGTCACCTACATAAGTGAAGAAGTTCCTGTCTCAGAGGGAGATGAGGCTAAGGCCTTCCATAAGAAGATTACAAGCAATCTTGACAAGTATGGCTTACAGGTATGTTTCATGGTTAAGTTTATCATATGTTTGTCTTCATATCATTACAGTACAATCTTGATTAATTACTGGACTTGTCGTATCACCTTAATAGAAGATATTCATTGATTAAGGTTTTGACACTTATGATTGTACTAATGCATTGTGATGTTGTATGAGGTTTATGTTGTTTACTAACACAAAAGGTACACCAAGAAAGTCAAATCATGTTCTACTTCAAGAACATATGCTCATGGTGACATGAAGACAAAGATTCATCCATTGTCATGGATCACATAGAACATCTACTTTCGAGGTATGTATAACTTGGTTCTACAATGGTTAACGTATGAGACATGCAGGTTACTAGCACAAGTCACTGAAGAGAACCAGAAGACATTATGCGGGTATGTTAGACATAACTATCTAGCATGCTAATCCAGGTATGTTTTTCCTATATCAAGCTAGAATCCGACCTTGTGTTAGGATCTTATACTGTTGTGTTGTTGATAATGATTATTCATGAATTCATAGGTTTGAATAATCATGGTTGTATGCATATTATGTTTCTTACCATAATTGATGATATGACTAACCAGAAGAATCATGAAGGTATAGGTTTGAATAATCACGGGTTTTATGCATATTATATCTCTTATCTTGATTGATGATTCAACTAACCAGAAGAGTCCTATGATCAAATAAGAATGTGTATGATTAAAAGAAGACTTCCCTGAAACCTTGAATACTAATGTTTATTATCTGTGAATGATCATGAATATACATGTTTAAGATTATTGTGTTTTGATTATACTAATAAATGTGTGATTATGTATGAGACCTCAAGGAAAACACAATGATGATACTAATAAGCATGCATAGTGATTAAGGATGGATGTAAGTTCAAGGACAGGTAATCCAGGAAGCAAAGATCAAGAGGGAGCACACTCCAGTTGTTCCTGCAAGAAAGAAAAGGGGCACACTTCAGTAGTTTCTGCAAGGATGTAGATATTCAGAGGGAGTTGACCATCTTTCTACATTCCACAACAGAAAGGTGTAGAAGAAGCTACTTCAGCAGCTCCTGCAAGGAAGCAAAGACTCAGAGGGAGTCCACCCAACAACCAAACAAAGATAAGTATTTTTAATTATCATTTCTTGCATATTTGTTTGTTTAAATAAAATTGTTCAATGATGTATATGCTCATGTTCCTAGACTTAGAATATGTATTGTGCATATTAGAATGATTGCATTAATGAACAATATACTATTAATATGCATGTGATGGGTAAGTGGCCTATGGCACTGTACAACATTCCAGTGCTACTTATCTAGAATGACACCTCATTGCTGACATGTTGGGAGTAGTGCAAACTCTTAACAATGTTCTGGTAGAGACTGGAAGGCATCTAGAAAGTTGTGGAACATGGATAAATGTTGTATTGAAGCATTGGCTAAGATAATTGCATGACTGTATGACATATCTCTTTATATGTAAGAATTTGTCTGAAAATTATGAGATGTTTCTAATCATGCAATTTAACTTGTTTTGTAGAAAAGACCGTATACCTTCACCTACAAAAGAAGGACTACAACATTTGTTCAAGCAACAAAATTATCTATTGAAGATATTGAAGTTCCCAAGATATGGGAAGAATGCCATGATCTGTCGATCATGAAGAACGATGTTTGGGATGCGGTCCCAAGAGCTGAAGGGAAGTCTGTTGTGACTTCCAAATGGAACTATCAGATCAAGCATGCTGCAGATGGAAGCATAGAGAAATATAAAAGTGATGAAATAGAAGATACACCAGATGGATTTCAAGACAACCTTCTTGAATGGTGTAGTCATATATGTGTGCAGAACTTGGTAGGATAGACAGATTTCTATCCAGTTTGGGATTTACCAAGAGTAAAGCGGATTCCAACCTTTACTACAAGGTTGAGGAAAGCAATCCAGTGATACTACTTTTGTATGCGGATAACCTGTTTGTTACAAGTGAAGATAGATTGATTGCCTACACGCAGCGGAAGCTTGCTGCCGAGTTCGAGATGAAGAACTTGAGATGATGCACTATTTGTTTTTGGCATGGAGGTGTGGTAGAGTGCAGATGGAATATTCCTTGGACAAGGGAAGTATGCAGTGGAGATCCTGAAGAGGTTCGGGATGATGGATTGCAAGGCCATGGCCACACCTATGGCATCGAATCTGAAGCTTCTTTGTGATGTTTCATCTGAGCGGATTGATGTCTCTATGTATCGTCAAATGATTGGGTCCTTGATGTAACTAACGAACACGAGACCAGATATTCACCTGGTTGCTGTAAAGCATGTTCTGAGGTACCTGAAGGGTACAGTGGATTATGGGCTCAAGTATGAAGCGAATCAAAAGTTTAACCTACAGGGTTATATTGATTCAGATTGGGATGGCAGTGCTGCAGATAGGAAGAGAACATCTGGATGCTGCTTCAGTATGGGATCAGGTGCGATCTCTTGGTTTAGCAGGAAGCAGTCCTGCGTAGCACTGAGTACAGCTGAGGCAGAGTATGTTGCAGCCTGTTCAACTAGTTGTGAGGCAGTATGGCTACGGAAGCTATTGTCTGAGTTATTTGATCTCCTGTTGGATGCTACTGGTATCTTTTGTGATAACCAGAGTTGTGTGAAGCTGTCCGAGAACCCAGTGTTTCATGACAGGTCGAAACACATAGAGATCAAATATCACTATATCAGGGATATGGTGCAGATAGGAGCTGTGAAGCTCCTGTACATTGCGACAGACGAGCAGATTGCAGATGTGCTGATGAAACCACTAGCCAGAGTGAAGTTCGAGTACTTCAGAGAGAGGCTTGGTGTTCTTCGGATTGATGACACTTCGAGGAAGAAGTGATGGACACATTTGCAGAGGCCATTCCAAGCATGTTGGAAGGAGGATCCTTCACATGGCTGTGGATGTAAGCACTGGATGATGAGAATCAGGACAATGCTCCAGTTACTGCTCTGTATATGCATCAGGATGATGCTGGATATGATCAGTTGGATCATTTATATGTATATGTATGTATGCATCATGTTGGATGCTGGATATGATCAGTTGGATCATTTATGTATGTACGCATCATGTCGGATGCTGGATATGATCGGTTGGATCATTTGTATGTATTTTGTATATGCATCATGTTGGATGCTTGGAACATGTATCTGTATATGTATCAGGTGGATACATTGTATGATCAGGTAGATCATGTATGTTGATATGTAACATGTATGATTAGGTGGATCATGTATCTGTATATGTATCAGGTGGATACATTGTATGATCAGGTAGATCATGTATGTTGATATGTATCATGTATGATCAGGTGGATCATGTATTTGTATTTGTATCAGGTGGATACATTGTATGATCAGGTGGATCATGTATGATGATATGTATCATATAGATACTTGGTATGCATCAGGTAGATGCATGATATGATCAAGATGATCGTGGATGACGAGCTTCAGGATGTTGCTCCAGATGACTTGCAGCGGGATGTTGCAGTGATGATGATCAGGATGATCATGTATACATCAGGATGATGTATGGTGAGTATCAGGTTGATACTCTATGGTCGTGGATCAGGTTGTGCAGATGAGCATATAATTTGGCCCTGGGAGATTTGCAGATAGTCTTTCGAGGTTTTTCCTATGGCATATAATTTGGCCCTAGGATATCTGGAAAATGCTCTTTCGAGGTTTTTCTCTGGGAGGACATATAATTTGGCCCTGGGAGATCTGCAGATAGTCTTTCGAGGTTTTTCCTATGGCATATAATCTGGCCCTGGGATATTTGGCAGATGCTCTTTCGAGGTTTTGTCCTATGGCATATAATATGTCCCTGGGAGATCCGTTAGGTTGGGCTGTGTGCCCGTAATAAGTCCTGGGATGCTCTTGCGAGGTTTTTCCATGACCACATATAATCTGTCCCTGGGAGATCATATAGGTAGAGCTGTGTGCTCGTAACATCCTGGGATGCTCTTGCGAGGTTTTGTGGTGACCACATATAATCTGTCCCTGGGAGATCCTATAGGTAGAGCTATGTGCTCGTAACATCCTGGGATGCTCTTGCGAGGTTTTGTGGTGAAGTCACATATAATATGGCCCTGGGAGATCATATAGGTAGAGCCGTGTGCTCGTAACAGCCTGGGATGATTCCACAGTATGGCCAGTGATGACGAAGACCTGCAGGTGGTGGGCCTACATCTAGTATGAAAAAGGACTGGCTCTGTAGAACTTCCTATGACGAGTAGATTCAGAGATTGATTGAGATAGCAGCAGCAATGACGATGATGATGACTCGATGACGATTATCCAATGACGATGATCCAGAGAAGAATACTTGTGCTAGAAGACCTGTGTCGAGAAATACCTTCCTAGTTAAGAGGGAGTGTTGATGTATATGTAACTTCAGAATGTATTTCACATATATGTATATTGTATTCCTATAGAGATGTTATTATTCCTCTATACAGAAGTGGTTGTATTCCTATAGAGATGTTATTATTCCTCTATATGGAAGTGTCGTCATTTATATTGTAAGTGTCATAACTTATACTTGATGGGTTATTAGACCACCTTGTTGGAGTCGGTCCTGTATAAGTCATGTGGGTCTAAGGGTTATTAGACCATCCTATTCGGGGTCGGCCATGTGGGTCAAAGGGTTATTAGACCACCCTATTGGGGGTCGGCCATGTGGGTCAAAGGGTTATTAGACCACCCTATTGGGTGTCGGCCTAGTCAGCATTATGTTAAGTGGTTAAGTTGAGGCCGACCTAGTTGAGTAAAGGTCAAGTCAAGTTAGTGTATAAATAGAGAGTGTGTCTCTCTCATTTTACACATTCTATTCTCTCACTCACACTTGGGAGAGTGGCGCACTTGTGGAGGAGGAAGCTCTGCTGCTAGGAGAAGACTATCTCTTGTATTCTGGTTGTATCATTGCTCTATCTATCTCTGAGGAAGTTATTGTGGTTTTTCACCTTTATGGTTTTCCCCATGTAAACTCTGTGTCTCTTGTGTGCTTGCATTATTGTGTCCATGATTGATATGCTGTAGATTTGCTGTACATGTTGTTCTCTCAGTTAAGATCCTAGATCAGATTGAAGTAAATTCTGAAAATTTAACAATCAGATCTCAGCTGCAAAACCTGTCAAGACACATAGAACAATGCAAACGTGTAAAAAGCATCTATACAATAAGAGATCTAAGTAAACAATTAAGCAAGTAAACTACACAATATCATCACACATAAACAGTATTGGTGGAAAGCATTTATATTATTGTAAATATAGGGAAAGTACATAACAAAGAATAGACTACAACCAAGGCTTAACATAGCAGCCCTTCTCCATCCAATCCAATTTCCATATCCTCCCAAGGAAGTGTGAGTCTCTCAATGCATGAGATAGAGATCTCAATGATGATTTCACCAGCATGTAGACACTATAGACTTCCTCCCTTTAGAGAGGGGTAGAGATTCACTAATATAGGACTAAGTGGATAGGGTATGGATAGGGTAGGTTGAGATATGGTAGGAGAGAGATATGGGATCCTCCCAAGAGGTTAGGAACCGAGTGCCAGCTCTCCCAAGAGGTCAGGGATAAGGATCCAAGTTAGCAGGCTCCGAGAATGAGCTTGAAGGGCCTATTTTTGTCCATTAACTGAATTCGTCGCACCCTGCAATAGAGCAAGATGCAACATCGCAAGTTGCATGAGTGAAGCCTGCGACGACCTCTCAAAACCTAGCATAAATGAAATGGCATCCCTTCCAGGTAAATGACTTAGATAATGAAACTTTAGGGATGTATACACTGAATCTCAGGATGGTAGGATTTTAGGTGTAACAGAGGTGGTGGGACAAGTGGTGGGACAGGTCCACCGGTAGGTGGTCCATTTGGTGGAATGTTATGATGCCCCCATGGAGTGTTTGTGTTTCCGGGATAAGGTAATCCAGGGAAAAGGTTCCCTGGATGGTTTTGTCCTGGCACAGGGTTAATATTACCTGGATACATGTAACTCCATGGTGTTTGATTCCAAATGGATGGTCCCCCAGCATGATGTGTTCCCATGGTTTGTCCCACGGTTGGTAGAGAAATACCAACCTGTTGATGCCTCGGATATCGTAGCATCAATCAGAAAGGGATTCTCCCCGAGAGACGGTCCCAATTAGACTATCTCCCGTTTGGTGTAGGGAATCCGTCCGGTTAGCGGTTCCGGCAACCGTGGTTTTGGACTTTAAATCCGATTTTACCGGTTATGGCCCGATCCACCTTTCTTTTGGATTTTATGTGTTTTATATGAGATGCACATGCCTAAATTATACTTAGTCTAAATGCAACTGAAACAGATTTAAATTTAGAAACAGGAACACATCTACCTATCCCTGCAGGGGAACACGCTTAAGGGGAGAGCAATCAGCTGTAGCAGATATCATAAGCCACGAACAGATAACTATTATTTCTCACGGTCAAAGCTACAGCAAGATGAGGATCTTGAGAAGATAGCTTCTCATTTAAAATGGAACGCATCTGTTGCTCAGAAAATAAACAGAGAAAAGCTACAGGATTAAGGAAACAGATCTACACTGAACCTACAGAACGAATCTATTGCTTATGAACCGAAGAAATCAAATGGTTTGATCTAAGTAACAAAGATAAAGAAACAGATCTGGAATTAAACTAAAAGATCCCTGCAAGGAGCAATTAAAAGCATGAACAATGAGCCATACGAATTATCCTGAAGAAAGAACAGTTAGCCATTCGTTCTAGAAGAAAAAATCTACAGCAATGGTAAAAGTATCAGCAGGTAGCTCCTGATTTAATATGGAACGCATTCATTGTCCATGAAATAGAGAGAACGCATGCATAGATAAGAGCAAAATCATTAATACAAAGAAATAATTCAGAAGTTAAGAATGATCTCACATTGCAGAATTGCAGTCATTAGAATAGTCCAACATAAAGCAACCCAACATTCCAAGCAAAACGTCCATCTCCTGTGGCTTCTATTAGAAAATTTCAATTTACAGAGCCGATACAAGATAGCTTATATCATTTGCCCAAAATTTTCATTCCCTGCCAAAAAGTCCTTCGCCTAATCTTTCCTAGCTTCTATTTATAGTTACAAATTTGCCCTCTGGGCTGACACCTAGCATCCCCCACCTGTCATTTACAGGGATTTCTAATATAATCGATCACCAAAAAATGGTCACTTCATTTACAAAATATTTTGACAAAAAGAATAGGGACAGCTGTCCCACAGCTTACGCCTTACATATAACAGAAAATTTGCTAAACTCAAAGCGTTCCCTGCTGGGCACGTGTCTGGCTGAAAAGAGTGGCTCACTGAATTCAGCTTCTTCATTCCTGTGCGTGAGCTTCTCCTGGAAAAGGGTCGCCCAAGTTGATGGTCACTGATGCTGCCTGGGAAGAGGTCCTCGACTCCCCTGCTGATGCTGCTCCTAATTGGGAAGGGGGAATGGGACTGGCCAGAATTTCTGCCATTGTTGGGGAAGAGACTGCTGGGAGAGGGGCTGCCGGGTCTACTGATGCTTCTGCTGCTGTTGCAGCTTTCCTGACCTCCTCTTCTATGTAACTGTGCCACACACCTGTATCCCTTATGATTATGTTTGCTGCAGCAGGAAACAGGATTTTCTGAGAAGTTATATTCTTCCCGAGCTCTATTTTAATGCTTTGTACTTCTGCTTCAGCAACTTGATATGTTTCCTTCAGCAGATGGTTGTGAAGTGTTGATGAACCGATGTAATGTTGGAGATCATCTATGGCAAGGACATCAATGCTTTTCACATACTCCATCTGGACGCCTAGCTCTTCTTTCAGTTGAGATAACCGCTGCTCTTTTCCCGGGAAGTCTTCTAGGGTCTGAGGGAAACTTAATGAGCAGTTATCATGGACTCCTTTGAGCTTTTGGTACAGGTTGTTGATTCTATCTGTGGTCTTCTGCACACTGGCCATCAGCTTATTGGCACAGTTCCGGCCAAACTCCAACAAGGCTATATCTTCATTAAAATCTTCCACGGTTTTGAAAGGAAGATGCGGGGGGAAACCTCCTTTCCCTTCCCTCCATGCCATCTGACTTATGACATTTGCTTTGACACGGGTATTCTTAGCCTTGAGCCTGTGGGCTTCCGCATTCACCTCCTTTAGCCTAACCGTCATAGCCTTGAGTTTGCACACCTCATCAGTGATTAGCTCTTGAGAGCCATGCACTTGCTGTAGTATATTGCATGACAGCTCGTGGAAGGGGGACATGTCCAAGGTTCTGCTTTCCGCTTGCTCTAAACGCTCAGCTAATGCCTGCTTGTCTGTTTCTAGCTGGGAAGCCTTTTCTTCTGCTCCACTCTTCTCTGCTTCTGCAATCATTATTTGGAGTGCTAGCTGGTCCTTTTCCTCCTCCAGGTAGCTGTACTTGTTTGCCAACTCCTTGTGCTCAGCGTACAAGCAATTATACTTGTTCACTGCCAGGTCTCTTTGAGCTTGCTCATTAGCCACGTTTCGCTGCAGGGTACGTGCTCTTTTCTTTGTCAATATATTTTCTTTGACTATCACCCCTACATTGGCAAATGATGCTTGTGCTGTCGCTATAACTGCGGAGGCCATGGCAATGGGATCCGCATCTGTGTTCTGCATGACAGCGACCTCTCGGTGGGTAACTATGTCGTCATGGAAAGGACTTTTAATCCTTTCTTCTGATTGGAGGACCATTGTTTTTCTTTTCTTGTCATAGACAAACTCATTCCATTTGGACACCGTACGCTTCCCAGATGGAGTGTACGGTACAATTGGTCGGTTTATGATGTCTATGTCTTCTTCCATAGGTGGGGTCCGGACTTCCTGAGCGGGGTCTGTCCCTTCCCTTTGGGTACTAGAGCCACCTTCCTGAGAGGTGTCTATCTCCATTTCCTGCGCACCGGACCCACCTACCTGGGCATCTTCTCTTGCCTTCAATTCTTCCTCCGCTTTCTTTCTTGCTTCAGCTTGCTCAATTTCTGCTTCTTTCTGCTTTTGGGCTTCTTCAGCCTCCTTCCGCAGTCTCTCATTTTCAGCGTCCTGCTGCTTCCTTGCTTCCTCGACTTCCTTTTGTAACCTTGCCTCTTCTCTTAACCTGAGCTCTTCCTGAGCTCGGGCTTCCTTGGCTTCTTTCTCCTTTTGCTGGATGGTCTTCTGGGTTTTGGTTGAGCTAGAGCTCGCTCCAGTACTTTGGCGACAGATCCGTAGTTCAGCCATGTTGCTGATGCCTCTGAAAGCTTCCTCCTCGGCATCGGGGTAGTGGGAATATTCGAAGTTCGCATAGTTCCCCTTGCAATGCTCGGCTACTTTACCCTTTCTGTCGTTCCTGTGGAAGATGACCTCACCGAAATGGAAGGCCCTCAACTCTTGAACAAATTCATCGGCAGAGGCCACCCCTGAAAACTTGTAAGCACCTATGCAGAAAGGTAGGGGGGGAAAGGAAGCCTTGTGTAGCTTGTGGAGGAATGCTCCAATCCCATCCAAGAAGAGTTGTCTTACTGCTTCCTTGAGCACCACATAGTCTGTGGCATACTGCGGCAATATGTATGGGGGCTTAGTCCCTCCGAACATTCTCAAGTAGGTACCTTGTTCTGAAAAGTAGAAATCCCCATAATCCTCAAGGACTTCCGAAGCGTTTTGGGACAGGCAACTTGGTTCTTCCTTGAACATTTTCTCGTATAGGGGCATGATGAACCCCTCACAAATGAGTTTGTAGCTGGGCTTGTAATTCTGAGCCCACAACATCTTGAATGCAGTGTAGACCGGGGCTGTGGCCCTATCCCATGTACACCCCAATCCGGGGAACTCTATCTTGGCCAAGATACAATCTATCAGGTATGAGGACATGAAGAATTCAGCCTTCTTCGAGGCCAGCCCGGGCTTAGCAGCACTTATCATTGAGGCCAGACTATCTGACAAGATGGTGGCCCAGTCAAACACTGTCCCCTTAAATGCCACATAGTGAATGATAGGGACCCACTGAATCTTGTATACTGTGCCATCGGGCATGCCGAAGATTCTACACAGCATCAGGGCGATCAATCTATAAGGAGCTCTTAGATTCTGTACGTCATACTCCTCCCTCTCTTTCTTCCTCAAATGTTTCCCTTGCACCAGTAGCTTTTTGGCCATCTCGACATTGTCCATCTGGTTTAACCATTCATCGGTCAGAGCTTGCTGGACACGGGGAAACCTGTAGGCTGCCGCCAGATACGCGGGTTGAAATGAGGCGATAGCCATGTTCCCGCTATCATTTATCACTCTCCCATCAGCATCTGCATGTTGGAGTATCCACCCGATCACTTCAGCACAGGGGAACAGCTCAGGGCGGGTAGCGGCTCTAGTTATGCCTGAGGCTCTGATATTTTGATAGATCGGTGCCTCCTCCAGCAACATATCTGGGATCTCTTGGTCCCTGATCATTCTGTATATGTCATCCCATCTGATTTCTGGAGGGACACCAGTGGTGCACCTGGTGTCTTGGAGCGAGGTTTCAATCTTAGGAGGAGCAGGTTTCTTTTCTGTCATCCTCGCCTTCTTCTTACTGGGTTTCGGCATATTGAATTATCCCTGATAACATCCATATACAATTCATCATGAGTTTGAGCCACAGGTTGTATGGTTTCAGCAGAGAGCAACAATTGTTTTAATGAGATAAATCAATGAAGCATGTATTTAGGAAGTAAAACATTATTTTAATTATAAGACACACATTGAAACATTTGAAGCTCGTAAACGATGAGTGTGGGATAAGCTATGTTGCGGACGCTATTGGTTTTATTGGACCGATAGGTGATTCGCGGAAGCAATCGGCCTCCGGTTCCGCTTCGCGGAAGGAGAAGTCCTTCGCTATGGCTGCGGTTGGAGAGGTCGAAGGCGGGGAAGAGGCGGGTTGACTCGGTGAGGGCTATGGATGCTATCGTCACGCGCGGCCACTTGCCGAGTCACTATGGGAGGCTTTGGTCTGAGCGAAGGTAACGGCGCCGGGGACAAACTGACGGGGAGAGCTAGGGCGGCTTCAAGTTTTGGCTCTCGTGGCTTAACCGCTTACGGGTTTCGGCTTCGCGTGTAGGGACTGGGGTTTATGGAAAAGGGCCCAGGGTTCACGGTCAGGGATATGGAAATCCCATAGGGTTTCGATAACTTAACCCACGACGAGGGGCGCGGCCCGGGGTTTAAATTCAACATAAGGCATGGTTAACTGCCCGCACCCATCAACATAAGATATACGTTTTACGAAGGCCCACGACGATTATGTGAAACGAAAACTCCGTTCACTGTACCTGACGGGCAAAACATAGCCCTTGACGGGTGTTTTGCCCGTCACAATCCCACTAAAAACCCAATAATTTCCCCAAAAGGACAGCTCAGTAGTGAAAAACAAGGTGAAGATCCTACCTGGCACCGTGGGGATTGCTTGAGCAAGGTGGCTGCGAGCACGGAGGCGCGAGGTGAGCTGGAGCGATTTGCACGGTATCACACGTCGCTGGCCGGTTCAAAACAATGGTGTATTGGTCGAGCCCCCCCACGGTATTTTATAAGGAATGGCACGTGTGAGCATTTAATTGGGTAGGTGGCGTGGTTAAAACGGGGTTTAAATTCGCCGCGCGTAGCGGTCACGTCAAAGCACCTCGGTTTCCGTGCGACCGCCACTTGCGGGGCCAGTTTGTGAATTGCATCCGCCGTTGCGGAAGGATTCGATGAAAGCTTCCGACGTTTCGGGGCTTAAAGCGGAAAGGAAACGCGAAGCCTTCCGCGAGAGTCTGTCGCGTAGCGGACGGGTAACGCCAAAGCTTCCGCCCTTTCGGAACGGTATAGCGAATGCTCCCGGTATTTTCGGAAGACTTTTGCGAAAGCTTCCGTGAACCAAAACTTCAAAGTCTCGTTGATTTTCGGAAAGTTTTTTGGCTACGGCTCCCGCTAGTTTCGGAAAGCTTTTGGGAATGGCTTCCGCCGTTTCGGAAGCAAAACTTATATTTTCCGCAAATTCACCCGGGATCGTTTCGGAGTCCTTTTGCCGGTCGGGGTAAGCAATTGGCTTCCGCTGTTTCGGGAGGGTAGCCCGAAGGCTTCCGCTGTTTCGGAAGCAAAAGCTGAAGGCTTCCGCGACAGCTTCTTGAGAAACTTCTAAGTCTTTTCAAGGTTTCGGAAGGCAATCGTGAATTTCTCCGCGGGACTTATCCAAATGGTTTCCGCCGTTTCGGGACGTTTTCATGAATTCCCCCGCCGTTGCGGAAGGGTTTCATAAAACGTTCCCGCTTAATTTCTTTTGGAAAGATATCGCGGCGGCTTCCGCTGTTTCGGAAGGGTTCCTTGAATTCCCCCGCCGTTGCGGAAGGATTTTACGAGGGCTCCCGCGGTTGCGGAAGGGTTCCCTGAAAACTCCCGCCGTTTCGGGTGGGCTCACTTAAACTCCCGTCGTTGCGGAAGGTTGAAACTAAACATTCTCTAAGTCCTTTGTTCCCGCAGTCTTCTCACCGAAAGAAAATCTAAGTCCTTTTCGGGAGACTAAGGTGAATGAGCCCCGCCATTTCGGGAGGTTCGAATGAAAGGCTCCGCCGTTTCGGGAACTAAGTTGTTTCGGAGCTTGAACCGTTCCGCAGAAGCAACGATTGAAAATTTTCCAAGTGCTTTTACTTCGGAAGAAAATGATGAACTGCTTTGTGTTATTTCGGCGAGTTTATCCGAATGGCTTCCGCCGTTTCGGAAGACAGAGCTGAATTGTTCCGCCGTTTCGGATGGCTTTGTTGAATTCCTTGCCGTTTCGGGAGAACAACGCGAACCTTTCCGTGGTCGCGGAAGACTTGATCGAAAGCTTCCGCCGTTTCGGGTGGTTTTGCCCAATGGCTCCCGCGGATTTTGACAAAGGAAATCTAGGTCCTCCTCTCGGAAAGGTTGGACGTTTGACTCCCGCTGTTTCGGGGCAAAGTCCGGATTACTTCAAAACGTTTGGGCAAAACTAAGTTATCTTTTGGCTTAATGGGGAGAACATGGGCGGATTGACGGCAAGCAGCTCAGCCGGGAAGGAAAAATTTATGCTGAAAACAGAGCGGACGCCTGGGATGTCTTCTCAAACAGACTTTGTACGAAAAAAAAAAACAGGAGGGCCCCAACATGTACAAAATTTTGGGGAGGGGTGTTGCTGCAACAACAATGGCGAGTCGCTGGCGAACACAGATCTCTGAAAAAAATACCCTACATGGTCCGGAACTTCATTAAAACATCCGTCTCGGGTGCACTACTCAGCTGAGCATTTTAGACTCATGCGGGGAAAGGAGCACTTTTCCTGCTAGTCATTGGGAAAGGGGAGCTTCGACCGAGGCATCTTCACCACTCTCAGAGGGCCAGCATATGAGATTCATTTTAGGAGGGTCATCCCTCAAATGGTCACTACTGCCGGACTCCACAGGATTTGCAACACTTCCTCATGGACACTATTGTTCTTGTTCCTCATTCCCATGCTGCTGGCATCCTTTGGGATGCTTGTATTTTGGACAGCTTAGCTGTTTGAGCCTTCCAGGGATATTTTCTTTTGGACCGATCTTTGATTTGGGCTCCTCAATCCATAATGTCCTTTTGTGTGAGTTAGAGGTTTTATTGATTTGATCAAACTTCACGGACGGAGAGGAGCCTATTTTGAGCTGGGCCTTTTGGACAGCCTTCTTGATTTTACATGTCCCTTTTGTTTTGTCTCAGCCATGCTTTAATTGAGGCGAGAATCCCTGGAAAACAGACTCTTGAATGTAGGCCATTTTGGCTTTTAAATCAGCAGCATGGAGTCATTTCAATACCCCGTGTCTTCGAGAAGTGCCACTTTCCATGGGTCCAACTTAGGTAACCTTTCTTGAGATGCCTATGAAGTGTGAGAGTGGGTGGAACCCAACGATAGTAATGAAGATGGCCATGGGTCTCTGCTATTGAACAGGGTTAATGTGACTAGCAGGGTAGGCTTCCCCCCTCTTGAATATTTCAGCGAGAGCACAGCAGACCGGGTTTACTGAGCAGGGTCCCAGACTCATGGGTTGCAAGTTTTCTTTGAGAGAGCTGCCTTCAGCGGGAGACCCAACAAAAAAAAAAAAAGGGTGCTTCAGAAAACAAAAACCTATTGAAAAGGTCAAATAACAAAACAAGAAACATCATGGCCGAAAAATAAAACAGCTAACAGCGAAAGCGAACAGACAACTTTATTTATGTACAGGAAGTCTCACGGAGACTCACGCGAAGTACTGTTTCAGGGAGAGGCCATTGAGTGGAAGGGCTACTTCCTCTCCCTCGAGATTTGTCAATTTATAAGTGGATGGGCCCAATTTTGCAGAAATTTGGTACGGGCCTACCCATAGATGTTGAAATTTCGTGTGCATTCCTTTGCCTTCGTGATTATGGTCCCATTTCAGGACTAAATCCCCAACTTCAAAGTCCCTCTTGCCGGATTTCCTCTTGTCGAACCATCTCTTAACTATGTCCTGGTGTTGATGAAATCGGTCTTTAGCTTTGTGTCGGGCTTCTTCCAGTCGAAGCAGGGTGTTTATCCTGGATTGTAAGGCTTGGCTACCAGAACCCCGAGAGGCTTGGGACAATTGCAAGGATGGCAGCAAGATGTTTGGGGGAAGTATGGCTTCCTTGCCATAGACAAGAGTGAAAGGGGAGACACCTAAAGCATTCTTCGGGGTTACCCTATCTGCCCATAAGGCATTTGGGAGAGCCACATGCCAACTTCTCTGGTTTTCTATCACTGTTTTCTTAAGGATTCGAATCAGATTCTTGTTTGAGGATTCAGCTAATCCGTTTCCCTGAGGGTGGTAATTGGATGAATAATGCAACTTAATTCCCCATTCATAAACAAATTCATTTATCTTGCAAGATGAAAAATAAGTAGCATTATCAAAAACAAGGGAAATTGGAACCCCAAACCTGGTTATGATGTTCTCTTTCAAGAAGCTGATAACTGTATCTTCATTGATCTTGCGCAGCGGGATGGCCTCCGTCCATCTGGTGAAATAGTCGGTAGCTGTCAGAATGTATCGGTGTTGCAAGGAAGAATTTGGATTTATTTCTCCGATAACATCTATGCCCCATTGCTCAAAAGGTTCAGAGATGATGACAGGCTGCAATGGGCCTGCGGCCTTAGGTAACTTCCCAGTGCTTCTTTGACATACATCACAGTTTCGTGCATATGTGTGGGCATCTCGAAACAGAGTGGGCCAGTAATAACCAGCTCTCAGTATCTTGTGTGCTGTCGTCTCTCCTGAATAATGGCCACCTGCGGGGCCATCATGCAATCCTTTGACAACTTTGTTTGCATCCTCCTTTTCCAAACATCTAAGAAGGATTCCGTCATAATTCTTTCTAAAAAGAATCCCATCAATGATTTGATAGGGTGCCGATTTCAAGCGGAGTGCCCTTCTTTGTTTAGAATTCCAGTGCTCGGGTAGATATCCCTGCTGTAAATAGTGCACTAGATCTCTATACCATGACTGGGGAGTTGTGAAGATATGGCATACCTCAACCGAATTGAGCTCGGCTTCATTTTTCCAATGGTGCTCTTCATCAGTCGAGTTTCCAGCCAGTAACTTGCATAGACCTTGTCCTTTGATGATTGTAGCCGGTTTAAATTCCAAATCATACTCCTGCAGAGCTGTGACCCAGTTTCCTCTCCTCTCTCCCAATTCCTTTTGAACGAAAAGGGATCTAACAGCTGGATGGGGAACTATGACTTTAGTTCTGTTCTTCAAAATGTATGGCCTAAATTGCTTGACTGCTTTGAAGACCGCGTAGGCATGCTTGTCCACTACGGGGTAATTCAGCTCAGCCCCTTGCAGACCAGTGCTCATAAACGAAATTGGGTATTCGTCCCCCAACTCCACTTTTTGCGTGAGTACAGCTGCGAGAGAATCGTCTGAAGCGAAGGTATACAGGATGAAATCTTTATCGAAATCTGGACTTCTTAAGGAAGGAGCTTTAGCTACAGCTGCCTTGATATTTCTAAATGCGTCCTTCTCCAAATCTGTCCACTTAAATTGTATGCTTTGTTTAACCATCTGTTGCAATGGCTTAACAATTTGTGCAAAATCCGGAACAAATCTGCGGACAAAATTAATGGTGCCCATGAAAGACTGCATAGATTTTTTGTTGTGAGGCATCGGAATCTTATTAATAGCTTGGACTCTTTCCTGGTCGATTGACACTCCCTCTTTGGAGATGATATGACCCAATAGCTTACCTTCGGGTACAGCGAACACGCTCTTCTTGGGATTTAAGGAAATACCATACTTCCGGCAACGATCAAAGATATGTCTCAGATGAACAACATGATCTTCCCTTTTCTTCGAAAAGACTGTAACATCATCTAAGTAAACAACAACGCATTGCCCACCCAATCCTCGGAAGGCAATATCCATCGCCCTTTGGAATGTAGCTCCAGCATTTATCAGACCAAACGGCATTCTCCTGTAAGCGAACGTTCCCCACTTAGTCCTGAAGGTAGTCTTGAGACGATCTTCTTCAGCTACTAACACTTGATTATAGCCAGAGAACCCATCGAGGAGAGAAAACAATTCAGATCCAGACACCATTTGTAGGATTTGCTCCATTGAAGGCACGGGGTAGTTGTCTTTATCTGAGGCTTTGTTTAGATTTCTGAAATCTACACATAGCCTAATCTCTCCTGATTTCTTCCTCACGGGAACCAAGTTTGCAACCCATTCGGAATGCCTAACTTTGAAGATTATCTTTGCGTCCAGGAGTTTCTTTAATTCCTTTTGGATCAGCGGTTCAAGAGTGGGATGCATCCTCCTTAATTGCTGCTGAAATGGTTTGACACCCGCTTTCATTGGTATAACATGCTGAATGATGCGGACGTCATATGTTTTCAGATCTTCATAGGTCCATGCAAAAACATCCTTGTACTGTTTAAACAACTTAATGAACCTTTCTCTTTCTCCTGGTGAACAGCATTTGCCAAGGTTGACAAATTTTGGTTCTGCCTCGGTACCCAAATTAACCAACTCATGTTGCATTGATGAGCTGTTAGTTTTGGTATTAGCTGGTCTTTTGAATTTATTTTGAAGATCGAAAAGCATTTCGAGGGCCCTTACCCCTTTTGGCATGAAATTTCCCTTCTCCTCTTCCTTCTTCATCAAATCATCATCATGTTCTTCCTCATCTATTGCAGCTCCTTGAAAACTGTCTTCATTTGTCAGGAAGCTGATAATCTGCTCGTCATCATCGAAGATTCTGAAGTTTGTGATGTTATCGGGAATGGAAGGCCTGAAAATCAATTCAATCGAGCATTTATTATTTGTCGGCACCAATCTAGAAGCAGATGTTGCTAACAAATCGGCAGCAGAATTTTGCAACCTAGGAATTGATTTTATATTGAAAGCGTCAAAATACATGATTAAATCCCATACCTCAACCTGGTAACCTTTCAAGTGCGGTGAGAGGCAATGAATGGTGTTTCTTACCTGTCTAACTACTATCTCGGAGTCACCAAAAACCTTCAGGTACTTAACATTTAAGCCAATGGCCTTCTTTAAACCATGCACCAAAGCTTCATATTCAGCGGTATTATTAGTACAATCGAATTCTAATCTACAAGACAAAAAATACTTGTTCTTCTTTGGATCCATTAGAACACAACCGGCTCCGGATCCTTCCAGAGTTTTAGAACCATCAAAGTATAATGTCCAAAAGGTATCTTTAGATTCAACTAAGTTAGTTTCTTTGTGGTCTACGTTAGCAACTAAATTGACTATGTTACAATCAACCTCATCAGTCCGAGAAAAATGAAGGAGATCGGACTGTTTGTCTGATTCATGGCAAAAGGTTTCAGATTGATAGTTACCCGGATCCATTTCCAAGAAGTAATTTCCCAGGACCGAGGAAGAGAAAGCTACAGCCTCATTCTTTTCTTCTAGCTGGGTTACGTTTTGTTTCATATGAGGTTCCCTAAGAATTTTAATCTGATTCTGCCTGTTCTGATAAGGCAGCCATAGATGAGACCAATCGGTAGCAAAATAGCCGCTCAACTTGGTAGACCAATCCCTACTCAGAATCAGCCCATAAGCTTCAGGAATATCGACCACCATTATGTCAATGAATTGGCAAACTCTAGGGTCGGCTGACAGTCTAATTAGAACATCTTTCATCTCCCCTATAACCTTGACAGCAGTCCTGTCTAATTGTATGATTTGAGCTGGAGATGGTACGGGCTGCCCATTAATTTTCTTACAAATTGAAAGTGGCATGACGTTTGAAGAAGCTCCGGAGTCTACCAGACAGTTATGAACATTGTGATTAAAAATTTCGAATGTCAGCAGAAATGGCAATGTTTGGGATTTGGATTTCCCACCGATGCTAGCTTCGTTAATTTCAGGATTGTCTTGAGAATCTGTTAATGTAGCGCTGGGTTTTGGTTGTAAAACATGAAGTAGTTTGTCTCGTTGATGGGGCAAGCTACACATGTCAAATATTGATACGTTTGCTTTAACTTTCTTGATATCTTCGATAATATCATACCCTATATCGGATTCATTCCCAATTCGAGTGGACTGATCTGTTTTGTTCAAGGTCTCCTTAGGCGGCTGAACTGTGTTATCAGCACTTGGCTGTTTGGCCGCTGTCTGGTTTACTTTAGGCTGTGGTGGGATGATTGGTATATGCCTCCTGGGCGGACCCTTCGTAATCTTAGGCTTATGGGAAGAGGTGGATGGGACAGGATCCGCAATTGGGCCCTTGCTGCGAGTAGCAACATTTATGGTAGAGGGAGAGCTGTCTGCGTAATCTTCTTCTACTAATTCAGTCATAGGTACCCAATCCCACAATACCATAGTAGTGTCCGGGGTTGGTTCCTCTAACTCAGGGCCTGACTCTTCTGGAGGATCATCCGGGTCTGGGATCTGAGAGTCTAATATTTGGTTCATGACCAAGCTCATGGAATTGATCCATTGAGGGCAGCTCTTCTCCGAGTGTGGTTCTTGGTGAAAGGTGCAGAAATTCTCCATCCCAATCTCATTCAAATTTAGAACAGGGGCAGTGTTCATTGGTGGGTGAGACTGTTCCCCGTCTTCCCTTCTCTTATAGAATGGCTTGAAAGGTTTCCTAGATGTATTAGCAGCCTTGTCTTTCTCAAGATCTACGATTTTGTTAGATAACTTCTGCATCATCTTAACTACGTTTTCCATATCCGTAGATGGCTCTTCTTTGCCTCTCGTGAGGAGCAAAGGTTTCTTGCTAGCTGCTGGTTTTGTTTCCACATCTAAGGCATGTTTAGCTATGCTATCAGCCTCTTCCTCTACCTTTCGAGCTTCCTCAAAATTCTCTATTAGGGTCGTTTTCTTGGATCGTTTTACAAACATTGCGATTGGACCTTCAAGAGCTGTTGTGTAGTATTCAATCAAAGACTCTTCTGTGGGCTTGTTAGTTTCACTAAAGTTATTTAACAGCGTTGTGAATCTTTGATTAAAGTCTTGAACCTTTTCCTTCTTCTCCATTCTCATGGATAAGAGCTCTTTCATAAGCGTGGCTACAGTTTTTTGGTTCCCGTATTTCTTGAGGAAACACTTTTCGAAATCATCCCAACTAGAGATTGAGCTGGGTTGAAGGCTAAAGTACCAAGATGATACCTTAGGCTCGAATGTATACGGAAACAACCTGCAGACTACGTCTTCATGTTGTACATTTAAAAGGTTCAGAGCTAAGTAAAAACTCTTGAGGTGATCCTCCGCCGAAATGGCCTTCCCTGGATCGTACTTAGGCAAGACCTTTTCTGGATTTTTAGGGAGATTATGGAATGGTCCAGCCAGGTTCAGCGCTCCCCTTGCTCTCCAGGCAGGTACAGCCATGTTTGGGTTTGGACGTGGAGACCCTGGTGGAGAATTGTAAGGTGAATTCGGTGGAGTACTTTTGGGAGTGGTAATTTCTTCGAGATTTTCTTGGTCTGACTTGTTAAGAGTGCCGGAGATTTCTTCCAACGTTAGATTTACCAGTTCTTCAAAACTCTGAACGAGGATCGAATCACGGGTATATTGCGGCTCCTTTCTGGGTGTAGTTTTCTTAGGGAGGAAGTTGACAGCGTTTAACCCACCTAGCTGTCTAACGTAAGATCTAGTATGTCTTCTCAAGTCCTCTATTTCTGCAAAAGGAACAGCGTACAAAGCTTCCTGAGGCTCAGGGTCAGAAATGAGGCGTTCTTGGTCTGTTAATCCAAGATCTGGGCTGTGTGACAAGTTTTCTTCAAGCGGGTTTTCAGTGTTATCTATGACCGTGGAAGATTTTCCTCTATCAGCCATGCACTTCAGGCCCTCCTTCTAGCGCCAAAAACTGTTGATGCCTCGGATATCGTAGCATCAATCAGAAAGGGATTCTCCCCGAGAGACGGTCCCAATTAGACTATCTCCCGTTTGGTGTAGGGAATCCGTCCGGTTAGCGGTTCCGGCAACCGTGGTTTTGGACTTTAAATCCGATTTTACCGGTTATGGCCCGATCCACCTTTCTTTTGGATTTTATGTGTTTTATATGAGATGCACATGCCTAAATTATACTTAGTCTAAATGCAACTGAAACAGATTTAAATTTAGAAACAGGAACACATCTACCTATCCCTGCAGGGGAACACGCTTAAGGGGAGAGCAATCAGCTGTAGCAGATATCATAAGCCACGAACAGATAACTATTATTTCTCACGGTCAAAGCTACAGCAAGATGAGGATCTTGAGAAGATAGCTTCTCATTTAAAATGGAACGCATCTGTTGCTCAGAAAATAAACAGAGAAAAGCTACAGGATTAAGGAAACAGATCTACACTGAACCTACAGAACGAATCTATTGCTTATGAACCGAAGAAATCAAATGGTTTGATCTAAGTAACAAAGATAAAGAAACAGATCTGGAATTAAACTAAAAGATCCCTGCAAGGAGCAATTAAAAGCATGAACAATGAGCCATACGAATTATCCTGAAGAAAGAACAGTTAGCCATTCGTTCTAGAAGAAAAAATCTACAGCAATGGTAAAAGTATCAGCAGGTAGCTCCTGATTTAATATGGAACGCATTCATTGTCCATGAAATAGAGAGAACGCATGCATAGATAAGAGCAAAATCATTAATACAAAGAAATAATTCAGAAGTTAAGAATGATCTCACATTGCAGAATTGCAGTCATTAGAATAGTCCAACATAAAGCAACCCAACATTCCAAGCAAAACGTCCATCTCCTGTGGCTTCTATTAGAAAATTTCAATTTACAGAGCCGATACAAGATAGCTTATATCATTTGCCCAAAATTTTCATTCCCTGCCAAAAAGTCCTTCGCCTAATCTTTCCTAGCTTCTATTTATAGTTACAAATTTGCCCTCTGGGCTGACACCTAGCATCCCCCACCTGTCATTTACAGGGATTTCTAATATAATCGATCACCAAAAAATGGTCACTTCATTTACAAAATATTTTGACAAAAAGAATAGGGACAGCTGTCCCACAGCTTACGCCTTACATATAACAGAAAATTTGCTAAACTCAAAGCGTTCCCTGCTGGGCACGTGTCTGGCTGAAAAGAGTGGCTCACTGAATTCAGCTTCTTCATTCCTGTGCGTGAGCTTCTCCTGGCAAAGGGTCGCCCAAGTTGATGGTCACTGATGCTGCCTGGGAAGAGGTCCTCGACTCCCCTGCTGATGCTGCTCCTAATTGGGAAGGGGGAATGGGACTGGCCAGAATTTCTGCCATTGTTGGGGAAGAGACTGCTGGGAGAGGGGCTGCCGGGTCTACTGATGCTTCTGCTGCTGTTGCAGCTTTCCTGACCTCCTCTTCTATGTAACTGTGCCACACACCTGTATCCCTTATGATTATGTTTGCTGCAGCAGGAAACAGGATTTTCTGAGAAGTTATATTCTTCCCGAGCTCTATTTTAATGCTTTGTACTTCTGCTTCAGCAACTTGATATGTTTCCTTCAGCAGATGGTTGTGAAGTGTTGATGAACCGATGTAATGTTGGAGATCATCTATGGCAAGGACATCAATGCTTTTCACATACTCCATCTGGACGCCTAGCTCTTCTTTCAGTTGAGATAACCGCTGCTCTTTTCCCGGGAAGTCTTCTAGGGTCTGAGGGAAACTTAATGAGCAGTTATCATGGACTCCTTTGAGCTTTTGGTACAGGTTGTTGATTCTATCTGTGGTCTTCTGCACACTGGCCATCAGCTTATTGGCACAGTTCCGGCCAAACTCCAACAAGGCTATATCTTCATTAAAATCTTCCACGGTTTTGAAAGGAAGATGCGGGGGGAAACCTCCTTTCCCTTCCCTCCATGCCATCTGACTTATGACATTTGCTTTGACACGGGTATTCTTAGCCTTGAGCCTGTGGGCTTCCGCATTCACCTCCTTTAGCCTAACCGTCATAGCCTTGAGTTTGCACACCTCATCAGTGATTAGCTCTTGAGAGCCATGCACTTGCTGTAGTATATTGCATGACAGCTCGTGGAAGGGGGACATGTCCAAGGTTCTGCTTTCCGCTTGCTCTAAACGCTCAGCTAATGCCTGCTTGTCTGTTTCTAGCTGGGAAGCCTTTTCTTCTGCTCCACTCTTCTCTGCTTCTGCAATCATTATTTGGAGTGCTAGCTGGTCCTTTTCCTCCTCCAGGTAGCTGTACTTGTTTGCCAACTCCTTGTGCTCAGCGTACAAGCAATTATACTTGTTCACTGCCAGGTCTCTTTGAGCTTGCTCATTAGCCACGTTTCGCTGCAGGGTACGTGCTCTTTTCTTTGTCAATATATTTTCTTTGACTATCACCCCTACATTGGCAAATGATGCTTGTGCTGTCGCTATAACTGCGGAGGCCATGGCAATGGGATCCGCATCTGTGTTCTGCATGACAGCGACCTCTCGGTGGGTAACTATGTCGTCATGGAAAGGACTTTTAATCCTTTCTTCTGATTGGAGGACCATTGTTTTTCTTTTCTTGTCATAGACAAACTCATTCCATTTGGACACCGTACGCTTCCCAGATGGAGTGTACGGTACAATTGGTCGGTTTATGATGTCTATGTCTTCTTCCATAGGTGGGGTCCGGACTTCCTGAGCGGGGTCTGTCCCTTCCCTTTGGGTACTAGAGCCACCTTCCTGAGAGGTGTCTATCTCCATTTCCTGCGCACCGGACCCACCTACCTGGGCATCTTCTCTTGCCTTCAATTCTTCCTCCGCTTTCTTTCTTGCTTCAGCTTGCTCAATTTCTGCTTCTTTCTGCTTTTGGGCTTCTTCAGCCTCCTTCCGCAGTCTCTCATTTTCAGCGTCCTGCTGCTTCCTTGCTTCCTCGACTTCCTTTTGTAACCTTGCCTCTTCTCTTAACCTGAGCTCTTCCTGAGCTCGGGCTTCCTTGGCTTCTTTCTCCTTTTGCTGGATGGTCTTCTGGGTTTTGGTTGAGCTAGAGCTCGCTCCAGTACTTTGGCGACAGATCCGTAGTTCAGCCATGTTGCTGATGCCTCTGAAAGCTTCCTCCTCGGCATCGGGGTAGTGGGAATATTCGAAGTTCGCATAGTTCCCCTTGCAATGCTCGGCTACTTTACCCTTTCTGTCGTTCCTGTGGAAGATGACCTCACCGAAATGGAAGGCCCTCAACTCTTGAACAAATTCATCGGCAGAGGCCACCCCTGAAAACTTGTAAGCACCTATGCAGAAAGGTAGGGGGGGAAAGGAAGCCTTGTGTAGCTTGTGGAGGAATGCTCCAATCCCATCCAAGAAGAGTTGTCTTACTGCTTCCTTGAGCACCACATAGTCTGTGGCATACTGCGGCAATATGTATGGGGGCTTAGTCCCTCCGAACATTCTCAAGTAGGTACCTTGTTCTGAAAAGTAGAAATCCCCATAATCCTCAAGGACTTCCGAAGCGTTTTGGGACAGGCAACTTGGTTCTTCCTTGAACATTTTCTCGTATAGGGGCATGATGAACCCCTCACAAATGAGTTTGTAGCTGGGCTTGTAATTCTGAGCCCACAACATCTTGAATGCAGTGTAGACCGGGGCTGTGGCCCTATCCCATGTACACCCCAATCCGGGGAACTCTATCTTGGCCAAGATACAATCTATCAGGTATGAGGACATGAAGAATTCAGCCTTCTTCGAGGCCAGCCCGGGCTTAGCAGCACTTATCATTGAGGCCAGACTATCTGACAAGATGGTGGCCCAGTCAAACACTGTCCCCTTAAATGCCACATAGTGAATGATAGGGACCCACTGAATCTTGTATACTGTGCCATCGGGCATGCCGAAGATTCTACACAGCATCAGGGCGATCAATCTATAAGGAGCTCTTAGATTCTGTACGTCATACTCCTCCCTCTCTTTCTTCCTCAAATGTTTCCCTTGCACCAGTAGCCTTTTGGCCATCTCGACATTGTCCATCTGGTTTAACCATTCATCGGTCAGAGCTTGCTGGACACGGGGAAACCTGTAGGCTGCCGCCAGATACGCGGGTTGAAATGAGGCGATAGCCATGTTCCCGCTATCATTTATCACTCTCCCATCAGCATCTGCATGTTGGAGTATCCACCCGATCACTTCAGCACAGGGGAACAGCTCAGGGCGGGTAGCGGCTCTAGTTATGCCTGAGGCTCTGATATTTTGATAGATCGGTGCCTCCTCCAGCAACATATCTGGGATCTCTTGGTCCCTGATCATTCTGTATATGTCATCCCATCTGATTTCTGGAGGGACACCAGTGGTGCACCTGGTGTCTTGGAGCGAGGTTTCAATCTTAGGAGGAGCAGGTTTCTTTTCTGTCATCCTCGCCTTCTTCTTACTGGGTTTCGGCATATTGAATTATCCCTGATAACATCCATATACAATTCATCATGAGTTTGAGCCACAGGTTGTATGGTTTCAGCAGAGAGCAACAATTGTTTTAATGAGATAAATCAATGAAGCATGTATTTAGGAAGTAAAACATTATTTTAATTATAAGACACACATTGAAACATTTGAAGCTCGTAAACGATGAGTGTGGGATAAGCTATGTTGCGGACGCTATTGGTTTTATTGGACCGATAGGTGATTCGCGGAAGCAATCGGCCTCCGGTTCCGCTTCGCGGAAGGAGAAGTCCTTCGCTATGGCTGCGGTTGGAGAGGTCGAAGGCGGGGAAGAGGCGGGTTGACTCGGTGAGGGCTATGGATGCTATCGTCACGCGCGGCCACTTGCCGAGTCACTATGGGAGGCTTTGGTCTGAGCGAAGGTAACGGCGCCGGGGACAAACTGACGGGGAGAGCTAGGGCGGCTTCAAGTTTTGGCTCTCGTGGCTTAACCGCTTACGGGTTTCGGCTTCGCGTGTAGGGACTGGGGTTTATGGAAAAGGGCCCAGGGTTCACGGTCAGGGATATGGAAAGCCCATAGGGTTTCGATAACTTAACCCACGACGAGGGGCGCGGCCCGGGGTTTAAATTCAACATAAGGCATGGTTAACTGCCCGCACCCATCAACATAAGATATACGTTTTACGAAGGCCCACGACGATTATGTGAAACGAAAACTCCGTTCACTGTACCTGACGGGCAAAACATAGCCCTTGACGGGTGTTTTGCCCGTCACAATCCCACTAAAAACCCAATAATTTCCCCAAAAGGACAGCTCAGTAGTGAAAAACAAGGTGAAGATCCTACCTGGCACCGTGGGGATTGCTTGAGCAAGGTGGCTGCGAGCACGGAGGCGCGAGGTGAGCTGGAGCGATTTGCACGGTATCACACGTCGCTGGCCGGTTCAAAACAATGGTGTATTGGTCGAGCCCCCCCACGGTATTTTATAAGGAATGGCACGTGTGAGCATTTAATTGGGTAGGTGGCGTGGTTAAAACGGGGTTTAAATTCGCCGCGCGTAGCGGTCACGTCAAAGCACCTCGGTTTCCGTGCGACCGCCACTTGCGGGGCCAGTTTGTGAATTGCATCCGCCGTTGCGGAAGGATTCGATGAAAGCTTCCGACGTTTCGGGGCTTAAAGCGGAAAGGAAACGCGAAGCCTTCCGCGAGAGTCTGTCGCGTAGCGGACGGGTAACGCCAAAGCTTCCGCCCTTTCGGAACGGTATAGCGAATGCTCCCGGTATTTTCGGAAGACTTTTGCGAAAGCTTCCGTGAACCAAAACTTCAAAGTCTCGTTGATTTTCGGAAAGTTTTTTGGCTACGGCTCCCGCTAGTTTCGGAAAGCTTTTGGGAATGGCTTCCGCCGTTTCGGAAGCAAAACTTATATTTTCCGCAAATTCACCCGGGATCGTTTCGGAGTCCTTTTGCCGGTCGGGGTAAGCAATTGGCTTCCGCTGTTTCGGGAGGGTAGCCCGAAGGCTTCCGCTGTTTCGGAAGCAAAAGCTGAAGGCTTCCGCGACAGCTTCTTGAGAAACTTCTAAGTCTTTTCAAGGTTTCGGAAGGCAATCGTGAATTTCTCCGCGGGACTTATCCAAATGGTTTCCGCCGTTTCGGGACGTTTTCATGAATTCCCCCGCCGTTGCGGAAGGGTTTCATAAAACGTTCCCGCTTAATTTCTTTTGGAAAGATATCGCGGCGGCTTCCGCTGTTTCGGAAGGGTTCCTTGAATTCCCCCGCCGTTGCGGAAGGATTTTACGAGGGCTCCCGCGGTTGCGGAAGGGTTCCCTGAAAACTCCCGCCGTTTCGGGTGGGCTCACTTAAACTCCCGTCGTTGCGGAAGGTTGAAACTAAACATTCTCTAAGTCCTTTGTTCCCGCAGTCTTCTCACCGAAAGAAAATCTAAGTCCTTTTCGGGAGACTAAGGTGAATGAGCCCCGCCATTTCGGGAGGTTCGAATGAAAGGCTCCGCCGTTTCGGGAACTAAGTTGTTTCGGAGCTTGAACCGTTCCGCAGAAGCAACGATTGAAAATTTTCCAAGTGCTTTTACTTCGGAAGAAAATGATGAACTGCTTTGTGTTATTTCGGCGAGTTTATCCGAATGGCTTCCGCCGTTTCGGAAGACAGAGCTGAATTGTTCCGCCGTTTCGGATGGCTTTGTTGAATTCCTTGCCGTTTCGGGAGAACAACGCGAACCTTTCCGTGGTCGCGGAAGACTTGATCGAAAGCTTCCGCCGTTTCGGGTGGTTTTGCCCAATGGCTCCCGCGGATTTTGACAAAGGAAATCTAGGTCCTCCTCTCGGAAAGGTTGGACGTTTGACTCCCGCTGTTTCGGGGCAAAGTCCGGATTACTTCAAAACGTTTGGGCAAAACTAAGTTATCTTTTGGCTTAATGGGGAGAACATGGGCGGATTGACGGCAAGCAGCTCAGCCGGGAAGGAAAAATTTATGCTGAAAACAGAGCGGACGCCTGGGATGTCTTCTCAAACAGACTTTGTACGAAAAAAAAAAACAGGAGGGCCCCAACATGTACAAAATTTTGGGGAGGGGTGTTGCTGCAACAACACAACCATACTATAGTGTAAATGTCCTCCACTCGCATTGTGGCCACTAACTAAGGGTTTCCCCCCAATAAAGGGTAGTCCACTTACATGAGTATGCCCAATAACCGTGTTTTGACCACTAATTGAAGGTTGACTTGTGGTAAATTGGTGACTATTGACTAAGGGAGGAGCGCCACTCATAATGTAACTAATAGGTAAGTTATATCCTCCCCTCGAATTTTGAGGCGGGGGGAGGGGTAGTGTTCTGGTAACGGAGTTAATAGTGGTCGAAGGTTTCCCTTCGACTATTGGAGTCAAATGAGGTGTAGAACCAGTCACCTGATTGTGAGGTGCACTCGTAGGAAACAAGGGTTGACTTGGTTCATAAGTGATCATGTTTTGTGTAGAGATTTTCGGTGAAGAAAAAGATAAAGAGCGTATGGGGGTATGTATAAAGGCAAGTACTTCAGTCTCTCTCATCCGTGAGAGAATTTGGAGCCTAATTTGTTCACCAGCCAGTTGCAAATGGTTGATCTGCTCATAGATTGGAGCAAGGAACTCATCGTTGGGAATCCATCGACGGGGTATAGTTTCTGCCTTTGGGAATGACCCGAACTCGACAACATGACAACCTAAAGAAGTATCCCAAAAGGATGTCGTTGGACCAAATAGTGTTGATACAGGGTCATCCTGGGGTTGGTTAAAAATCCAATCTGTAGCCTCGGGATTTCCTTCCAACAAATGATGGAAGGAAGTGTCATGTGAAGTAGATGGTTCCATGGTCACAAATCTTGCAGGATCGGAGACTGGTGGACTTACGGGAGGTGAATAATTCATTCCCGACTCCATGGTAGAGTTTTCTTCCTCATGTGACACAGACACAGTAGGTTGATCCATGTTTGCGCCTGATTTCTCCTCTTGATTAAGAGGATATTCATGTGGTAAGTTCAAGATCCTGTGGGATCTTCTCAAAGGTTGATTAGCCAGAATGAATGAATCAAGATTTCTCGTAAAGGTTTTTCTACAAAAGAAAAAAACATCACACATTCACAATCTACTCAAGATAAGGCTGCAAGCAAACTTATGTGATGGACATGATTCAATGGTCTGGAACCTCACAAGATTGTCAATGCTTCGCAACTCGCGATATGCCACAGGGTCCAACAGTTATACTCAGCCCAATTTTTCAGAGCATTAACCAGGGAGGATTAGGACCGTACCCTTGACTGTATAACCTGACTACCTAGAATTACGTGCGTAGTAGCTCCCCGAGTGCTATTCTCGGTGTATTTCTCTGCCAAGACGGTCAAATGGTTGACTCAGCTGGTTACATGAATCCTAGAAGGGTCTCCCAATATACTCAAGGTACATGGGAGCTCAAATCAGTATTGGTGTTATCTAATGCGGCAGGATCCTTCCGATATACTACTGAGTACATGAAGTACCTTTCTATATACCCAAGGGTACGTGAAAGGCGGTTCGATATACCAGTTGGTACGTGGAAGAACTGCAAGCCCCCGGGATGCAGTGCAGGAAGATAACAACAGCTGCCATGGTTAAAGACATTGGAACACGTCTCTAACTTACACACAAGTTTCTATACAGTTTTAACCTAATTCTACCGTTAAATTTTATCTTGATGGTTAGGTGAATGCATGAGGTGAGAGACTGAAATGTAAAAATATGCAGATCCTAACTATATGTAGATGCAACTCTTTTCTTTCGCTTTCGATGAAAACTATCTATGGTAAAGATAAATCTTTTCTTGTTTCCGATGAGAAAAAATTAAAACAGTACCCCTATACTTCGAAATCTACCAAAAGATAAATGAATCACTCATTCACTAATCCAACAAAAGCAAAAAGTAACACACCAAATCTAAGTGTTTTTTCTTTTTCTATTTCTTTTCAAACTTAAACGAATCTATGCAATATTGAAAAGAAGAATTTCTCTCTATAATGCAATAACTCTAACGTTCCAAAATAGGGATCCAAGCAGCAACAAGAAAATAAAAAATGTATGAATCTTTCAGTATTTGGAAAGCTTTGTAAAAACTTGAATATACTTGAAATTTTCAAAGAAATTATAGATCAAATCTTTCACAACCAAGAAAATTCAAGCAAATGATTATCTTTCCAAACTTTTCAAAGATCTACCAATGACAACTTCCAAAGCATGAAAAAATCTACAACGATTTCCAAGAAATGAACTTGAAACGAGGATAATGAATCACTTTGATTTTCCAATAAATGCATCAAATGAAATCTGATAACTATGACACTTTCCAAATCTATGAGTAGAAAACAAGAGAATATGCTACTGCACTCTAATCAATTGGAAATCCTCAAATAAAAAATAATCACCCAATAATCTCAAATACACTCAAAATCAATCAAAGTCACAACAAGTAAATGTAGGAAAGCTCGGAAGTCGGATCTAACAAATCAAAGAGATCAGGTGAAATGATCAGGAGTCACAAGACTAAGCGGATCGATGGGGGCTTGAAATTTCCCACATAGACCAAAACACTCGCTTGACTAGATAGGACACTAATCAACACTAAAAACTTCACAATCAATCTAAAGAACAGTACATGCTAGGTCTAGGGGTTCTGTGACTGTAAGGTGCAATGCAAAGAGCTCTAAAAATCAGATCAAAAACCAAATGGAGAAAATTTTAACACTGGGTACCAAGCAATAGAGGGGGACACGCTCTGCTATGATGCACCAGAACGTCGGGAGGTCCAACAACACACTATGCACACTAGGTAAGTGTGTCAGTGACGCGGGATTCTAAAGGCTAGAATGCGTCGGCGACGCAGTCTGGTCACAAGATAGGTGCATCAGAGATACAGTGACGCAGGTGATAGATAGCCCAGGTGCGTCAGGCGGGGATAAAGAAACAAAAAAAAAGTTCTCCAAAAAAAAAAGTAGCAGGTCCAATACTGATCCTAAACAAAGTCTGGATAACCCAAAGACTCTCTGATGATCAGATGCAATGGTGGGAGGCACTTAAGAGGCTAAAAAGTTGACTAAAAGGAAATTAATGAAACCAAAACAAAATTAAATTAAATCTATGGATATTTGTCCCCAATATGGTTTCCAAATTTGTTTACAAAAAATCTGTATGAGAGGACTCAAATAGATCTCCCTAGTCCAAGTGGATTTAGAACAAATAGAAACACAATACTAGTTACTTTCCTAGATCAATAGAAATGCAGGGTAGATGAAGAGATGGCTTACCTCAAGTCTGCAGTTCCTTTCTCCTTGTTGGTCCAAGCTCCAAAGTCTTCAGATCTTCAGTTGCAAAACATTATCAAGCATGTGGAAACAAACAAGTGGTAAAAGCATATAAACATGAATTGATCTAGATTAACAGTTAACTACGAAAATCCTAAGTATTATCAAGACACCAACACTTATGGAAAGAACTTGTATTAATGTAATAATCATAAGTACATAGGGAAGAAATATCACAACCAAAGCCTTAACGTTGCAACTTCCATATAGCAATCCTAGCCTCCAAGATAGAATGCTTTCCTCCCAAAGGATGAGTGAGGATCACCTAGAGAAATTTAACCAGCATAAGAGTACTATAATCCTTCCTCCCTTTACAATGGAGAGAGGTTCCATATTTATAAGGCTAAAGGGATAGGATAGGTTGAGGATTTAGGGGATATATCTAAGGGATCATCCCACTAGGTTAGGGGATCTAATTCTAGGTTTCCTACAATCTAGGGACAGGCATCCATGTCATCAAGCTTTGAGAAGTCGCTCGAAGCTTCCTTTTATCCACTTTAACCAACTCCGATGCACCTTTCATGAATTCAAATTGCATCGGAACTGGATCACCGCACCTTGTACAAAGGCATCATGCGTCACCGACGCACTCTGCTAAGGTGCAGAGTGCATCACCTTGGGTTCGACGCCCCTTACTGGAAAGCAGGTTGCATCAGGGTGACTACAAAAGATGGAAAGGGAAGGACAACAACCTTTCTCTTGATTTTTTAGCCAAGGGACTTTAGGGATTAAGGCATGGAACTGATACATGGCTCATGATGACGAGATTTTGGTGTATCATAATGTAGAGCTCAACAAGGCATATGGTCTCTCACTCCCTTCCACATAATGTAGATCTCAACAAGAATCTTTTCAAGGATCAATAGTCTCTCATCATCCTTTGATTCTCTAGATTTCTTTCAAATCTTAGGACCTTGACTCAAACGTTGATAAAATGGCTAACATTGTGTGTCGAAATTCTTATGGTATATTGGATAAAATGGGGGATATGGTATGTTGCAACATACCCTAATTTATTTAACAACCAACAAGCTATGGACCTAATTAATGGCATTGACAAGTGGCAACTCAATCGCATGCATCCAATAGTTAATACTACCCACAATGGCCTTCCCACTCATTCAGTATAGCACAAGCTTGGTGTAATGAAGACTCCAGTGATGGAATGGATGAAAGTATGCCCTAGTTTATTTTCGCCCTACACCTTCTCATATATGGTTAGGTTCTCCCACGCCAAAGAAATTTTGGAAAGTTCATTAAGTTCAAGAAAATCACATTAGGTCAGTTGAATTGGAATTTACTAGGGATCATTGACTCCCTTGAGAATATCTTCAATTCAGTATGGAGTCCATCCCATGTTCTATCAAACGATTTCAATGATGCATCATATTTGGGGGTTATACAAATAATTTCTTGGTGAATTATAGTATGCTTCTTTCGTTGTGGTATTTTTTGTGTGCCCATTTTCTTTCATCCTCAAGTATTTTGTCTATTATGTTGGTTGACTGCACAAGACACTAGTTTTATAGTAGGACGGGTGATTCCATGAAGATGGGTAACTATTTTTGGCCAAATATGACGGTGAAAAACAGAAATTTTACCCATGTATTAAATTGAAGCCCTCAAAACTCATACTTGCCACATGAATTTTGACATGCGGTTGAAAAACGAAATGTAGATAATTATGTTGGCTTTCCAATGATATTTTTTTCGAAATATACCAATGCCATATATTGTGTCAATTTTCATTTAATGAAACGTGTGTACTTAAAAATTTAAAGAGCAATTAACAACTAGTTTGTGTGCGTGCACAATAAATTAATGTTAAAGTAATAATTTAAAAAAATGAAATATGTGAACATGATCTAGATAGAGTGCACTGGGGCTTATATATTTTTCTTTTAATTTTTCTCGAAAAATTATATTTATTATTATTTTTCGAAACTTACCAATGAATATTCAAGTCGCATTTTGCACACATGTGTGTGCGTGCACCAAATCGTTTGATTTTTTACATAATTTGCAAAACTAAAAATACCCTTTTAAAGAGGACGCGTTTATCTGGGGCTTGTGTATTTTTTCAAATTTTTTGGATGTGTATTTTGAATGTTGTGGATTTATCTTTGAGCTCAATCGAAGTTGTCGGCAGGGTTTTTTAGGGCAAGTTTTAGTAGAAATTTAAAAACAAAAGACATATGAAGATAAAAATTCGTAAATTTTATATATCTGGATAGAGGATTCATTAACGAATCCAATGGTATCAAATCCGCTTATTAATGAGCATTTAATGACATGGTTTATCTATGTGGAAGGCAAACAAAACTTTCATTCTGCAGTGAAAAGGGCTCTCGACCTATTTTTTAAGCCCTCGATCGAGCTATTTGCTTGATCGAGGGTTTTAAAATACCTCGATCGAGGGTTTTAACATACCTTGATTGAGGGTTTAACAACACCTTGATCAAGGGTTTAACAACATCTCAATCGAGGTATTTTAAAACCCTCGATCGAGGTATTTGCTCAATCGAGGGCCTAAAACAAGCCTTTTTATGTTTTTGAAAAGCTAGATCTAGCTTTTCAAAAGCTCGATCGAGCTTTTCAAAAGCTAGATCGATCTTTTCAAAATCTAAATTGAGCAAAAGCTAGATCGAGCAAAAGCTAGATCGAGCTTTTGAAAAGCTAGATCGAGGTCTTGTTTCAACCCTTGATCGAGGTTTTTTAAAACCCTCGATCGAGGTATTTTAGAGCCCTCGATCGAGCTTTTAAAACCTCGACCGAGGCCTCTAAAATACCTCGATCGAGGGTCCGAAAAACAATTTTTTTCCATTCCATCTGCCAAAAATGGTGAACCACCTTCGTGGAATCACCCTACCTCCAGTAGTATTTCATGGACAATGGGAATTTTCTCTTAAAGGAAAAGGGGTAGGGTGATAACCCTCATCCCACCCACTATGCTTCCGGATTTAAGTTGGACAATTGGGGGTAGGAAATAAATTTTCAAAGTTTATATATATCATAGTTTGGAAAGGAGGTTCTATTTGGTAAGTTTATGTGCATGATGGCTCCACACAATTTATCTAGTAGATATGTCCATTATGACCATTTCGACATACAACAAGAAATCCAACATTGCGAGAGTCACAATGATGATTGTGAAGAAACCATGGCGGAGGTTATGAGAATATGGGAGGTGTGGAGAAAATAGTGGGAGCTAAACAATTCTAAAAGGACAAACAAAACAAGGAGATAGTTGATTCAGATGAAATCCCATCTTGAAAAATAAAATAGTGATGCTAGAAGTAGACTAAGAATGCCAAAAGGAAAAGTGAGAGGAGGAAGCTTCCAAGATAAAGGAATTACATAACAAATTCTTCCATCTAGAATTGGAACAAAGACCCGGATTTGGTGAGCTATATAATCCAATCTCATGAAGCATCAATTGGATTACCCTAAGTGGTTGCAATGGAGGAAGACATGACGGAGCAAAAGACTAATACACAAGGACAATATGGCTCTTTCTACTTGGCTTCAATAGGAGGTCATGTGAGGACTATAATTCATGGGCATGTTTAATTTGCTTTGTTAAGTTTTAATGTTTTGTAAAGTTTCCTTACTACGAGGACATTATGTAAGGTTGTACACCAACCATAATATTAAGTTAAGGAAGATAGTAGCTAGGGCAATAAAGTATAGTGTTATTTTTTGGACATGACCCTCCTTTTGGGGCAATTTTGGACTTTTAACTACCTTCATTTTGTTTCTACTGGTTGTATAGTAAGGCCATAACCCTTTTTTTCATATTAATATAATTAGTAATCATTAAAAAAAGGACAAAGTAGTGTCAAAGCACAAGGATTTGCCTTACATTGTTGCATGGACTATATGGTAAGTGAGAAATTAAATGATATTCTAGAGCAAGGAGATTCCACCTATACAAGTCAGTGATTAAATTAACTTTGCTTATGGAGGAATTTCGAAACACAAAAAAGTAAAGTGCCCTAGATGGCTAAAATTACATAATATAGACAAAACAAAAGCTTGGGGATATTTTTGATGGCGTTTTCCAAAAGACTTTAGGGGTTTGTGGAGTGGGAGGAATTATTCTTAAAAGAAAATCATAGTATATCTTTTAAATTAGATGTTCAACAAGGAACAAATAATAGGGATGCATTGTATGCTCTATGGTTGTTGCTACTACTTCAAAAAGAGGTGCTACCAATATATAGATCATGGAGAATCTAAGCTCATTATTGATTTGGCAAAGGGGAAAATAAGATGAAAAATATACTACTCCTAATTACGGGGTAAGAAACAATTTTGTCAATTTATCCTTTCAACGTGCATTTATAGAATTAAATTAGAACACAAATTAGCTCTCCAAACAAGCTCTATTACTATATGAGAGGAGGTTGAGAAGATGAAAACTTCTTACATACCGGATGAAGAAGTCATGATTTTTTTGAAGTTGGTAGCCACCTAAAAGCATTCATAATAGTGTTTCTTTAAGCATAGCACTTTAATCCAAGAGCCAATGAAACATTGTATTAATAGAGACTTATAGGCAATGATTTTTGCTTAGTTTTGATGGAGTAGCAGAGAGTCTAATCCTCTAGGAGTGTCAGACGTGACATTGCTATGCATAGTTTGGTTTCTTCTTGAAATATCGAATATATAATTTCTTCTTGGAAAAAAAATTGGTTCTCTTTCAATCTTTTATAATGTTTTGATACAATTCTTACCCTTTAACAATGGCCTCATGATCTACTCCAATTTCTTCTTTCATACTACAATCTACAACTAACATACCAAATGTGCTAATAGGGATCTTAAAGGGCACTACCTCCCATGGTTGATCATACTTTGTGATATGCCAAAGAATACAAGGTGCAATGTGACCAACCATAAATTTGATACCCAAAAGAAATCATGTGGTATATGATGTCTACAAAAATTACCACTATGTTAGAAGATTCATGTGTTTTTTAACACCTTGAAATTCCTCGAAAAAAGTGCTTGTGATTATTATGAAAAATTATTTATTTATATCCCATTAGAATGTACATTCCAAATTACAAATTACAAAGTATGTTTATTTTTAGTTTTTATTGAAATTACAATTAATCTATTATTTTTAGTTTTTATTGAAATTACAATTAATCTATTTAGAAATAGATTATAAAAAATTGGAAAAGCAATATTTTTATTTCTCAAATTTTCTTTAAATCAATACTTAGTTTACTGTTATTAATTGAAATTGAAATGTAACAAATTTTAATTATGGAAAGGTTAATAAATAATATTTTTCAAATAAAAATTAAGACTAGTCTTTCAAATTCAATCATAAAGTCCTCAACAATCTATTCTCAGATGAATGGCCAAAATTGAAATTAAGACTAAATTCAATCCTAAAGTCCTCAACAATCGATTCTTAGATGAAGGGCCCAAATTGAAATTAGGACTAGCTTTTTAAATTATATTGTTCTTCTCCACTTAGTGGGCCATTAGTTTTCCAAATTTAATTATTACTTGCAGAATCCTATGCTTATGTCAATAGGCTAAGTCTTATCTGAAAACTTAATAACCATGGTCAATGGGCCCTAGCAAAAATAAATATCCCATTAAATATTTGTAATGACCAACAATAATTAAAACAAAAACATTACAAATAAAATATATTTATATAATTATAATATAACAAATATTATAACCTTTCTTGCCATCATGTGAGTAAAATACATTTACCATGACCATCTCCTATGAGTAAAATACATTTACCATGAGTAAAAAACATTTACCATGACCATCTACATTTATATACCAATTTCCCCCTGTTATTTTTACTTTCCTTTTTCCATATCATCAATCAATGATATCAAACAGCTTGAGATTTCCCTAATACCTAACACACTAGTAGTTACTAGTTAGGTAGACAAATTTGACCATCAATCTCAACTTTTGATGGTTTTCATGTGCGATGTGCATGGACCTGCCTCCTCCTGTACTCATGCATTCTTGTAAATAAATGAGTAAGCTCAGCCAACTTATGAGACTGACCAGAAACCACAGCTGCTGTGGATGGACTCTGAGACAAGACAATCTCATATCCATCTCCATATGAGCTCATTCCTTCTGCCATCAGCTGCCAAAACATGGCTCCTCCACCTGCTCCTCCCCTGCTAGCAGAAGCATATACATGTCTATAAACCATATCTAGTAAATTGTCTCTCTCACCCATGCCAAATCCAGGGTCTTTGTAAGATTTTCCAAACTCAGCAAACAGAACTGGTTTCTTCAATATCCTGCTTCCATCTTCCAGATGGCTCTTTATCCAGCTCTGCAAAAATGAAAGCTGGGCCTCCTCGTCTGATCCAACAAGCCTTTAAAGTTCAAATCACAGTTCAATATATTAGTGTGCAAGCTCTACATCATCATCAACAAAGGCACAACTGTTGCTATAATAATGCACTGCATGACTATAAGATTACATGAATCAATGCAGCACCAGTGTTCAATCAATTCCTCATGTTAGACCCAAAATCTCAATTATACATAAAAGTCTAGAAAACAGATCTAACTTTGTACAAACATATCAATCTCAAACTTTTAATCACTCCAATACAGTAAAAATATGGGTTAAAAAGACAGAGACTTACCAAATGTCAGGATAGGAATGAACAGTTGCAAAATCAATTCCTCTGATTTGGTTATTGGTTATGAAATCTGTCCCCACAGAGAAGCCTGGATTGATCTCTGTTTTGTATTCTCCATAAAATCCTTCCAAACCAGCCTCGAGAAGATGGTTTCCATCAATAGATTTGACATGGCTAGCCATCTCCTCAATCCATCCCTGTTTGCTCATGACAGCCAAAGAACTACCACGTTTACTCAGAACGCTCACACACAATCATTACCAAAATAATTAAGTACTAGAAAGCAGAATTATAAACAGAATCCTACCAAACTGTCAATATAAGATCTGATAACTGTGCTGTTCAACAATAGAAACAAGACCTTAAACACAACATCCTTGTTTGAATATCTGGTTACATTTGTTTTCCATTTTCCAGTTCTGATTCAAAGACAAAAGGTGGTATCTGACCTGGATGGTCCTCCCAGAAGGATCACTTTGACAACGAGGCTCGTTCATGAGCTCCCATGCAAAGATGGTAGGGTCATCCTTGTAGGCTATTCCAGTGATGCTGTTCACTCTAGTCAATATAGTCTGCAAGAAAATGCAGATTTGATTAGTTTTTGTGTGTATATGTATTGCATGCAAATTGGTCTATGTATGTCTATATACATAACGAAAGAAACGTAAGCATATAATGAAACAGAAACAGACATTTATACAGTTAGTTACCTTAACATGGTTCTTATAGTAGCCTTTAACAATGGGATTGGTGAAGAAATCATCAACAGAGTTGAGATTCTGTCCAGCATTGCGAGCCCATCGTACATATTGAGCCTTTCCTCCAAAGTTCACATAATTGTTTGCCAGGCTAAGTATGAGTCTGAGACCATACTTATGGGCTTCAGAAACCACAAAGTCCAGAGCCTGAACCAAAACAACCCAAAAATTCAGATAAAATAAACAATGCCAACAGATACAGACACCCAAAAACAAAATCCAAGGGAAAAAATGGGTGGAAGCCTTGAAAGCTTGATGTATTGCAAGCCCCCATGCACAGACCTGAAATACTTGTTCATCATATACACCAGGAAAAGTCTGTAATCCCTTGTACTTGCCATCGTTGAAAGCCCAAGTCCTTGCAACATTGAGCCTATGAGCTGCAGCTTCTTCAAACACAGAGGTAACCTTATTTCTCTGTGTTGGATCTGTTGCCACAGTCATTAACCAGTAAGAGTTGAACCCATTTACAAACAGAGGGCTCCCATTGACAGAAAATTGAGTGCCAGCTGTTTTCACAAACCCACTTCGTCTTGCTGCAGCTTGCTGAAGAAAACTAAGAAAGAACAAGCATGCAAAAACCCAAAATCTCGTCATCATTCCACCACCCATTTGATTTAAAAAAACTGGAATCTCACAAAACAATACACAATTCCCAGATTTAGAAGCAAATACTATTTAATGAGGATCTCTGCATTGGTGAGCAGATCTCCTAACAATGAAAAACTTTTTGAGTCTAAATGAGACAATGCAGAAGGGTATATAAAGGTCAAGATCTAAGATCTTAGTGCCTAGCATGCAAAGCTGATAATGGCGCATAGCTGAAAGCACATGGTAAGTTTAAGGGGCCCAGAAAACGTTGTCTGAAAATGGAATAACATACTTCATGAATGCTCACATGGGAATGTGACTTTTGTCACCACTCAATCTGTCAGTATGGATTAGCATTATTAGCATTGGCCCACAGGGTGGAATTTGAAATCAAATTTCACCTATCAAAAATTACAACAAATTTGTTAAATATAGAACTTTGATGATTGGTATCTTGGGATGTTGACTGTAGTTAAATTGTCTTATAAAGGACAATTTGGTAGGCAAATTCTATGTCTGATATTGAAAAAATAGAAGACCTTTAAAAAATAATCAAAATGAATATGAGGCATATAGATGTATATATATTTATTGGTTTTACTAATTATATTTATGGAAAGAATAGACATTTATTATAATATGTGGTTAGTTAAATTTAAATCTAAATAAAGAATATCACAATCAATACTCTCAACTACTCAATTTAGACTTTGTTGACAACTTCTTCAATCGTATCTATAACATAAATGTAGCTAAATATCTATAACATACATGTATAGTAGCTCAATTAAGATGTAAAGTGGTTAGTTTCTTAGGAGGGAAAACATATAATTAAAATATAATTTGGAATTCTATTTAAAATATTAAAATGACAAATTGTCTGTCAGATATTGAAATGATAGTTTTTCATTTTTATAATATTTCAAACAGAAAAGCTGTTATTTCAACATTCCTTGCCAACTTTATGAAAAATTGCATAATATTCATTATATCTGAAGTGACAAAAAGGAACAGTTTTTTCAATCAACGACCATATCGTCAGTGATAGCGATGTGATAATTATGTAGCAGTTTTTCCATCAACTACCACACTCTCTCTTTAAAGTGATATTGATGTGATAATTATTTGTATTTATTTTATTTAAAATTTTATCTGATAATTAAATTAATAAAATTTAATAATAATTAAAAATATATTAAAACTATTTTTTTTAGGTTTTGATTTATTATATTTTTAATAAAAATATTAAAATAATTAAAATTCTTATTATAATCAAATTTTCATCAACCAATATATATCAATTTTAATAAATAAATAATTTATTGCTTTATAAAGAGATTTTCAAATAGTTAGGATTGAAACTTTATTTATTTTTTTGGTTTTAGTGTACCCTTTCACTTTATAATGTGTTCATACAGGAACCAACACAAGGACATGACAAAACTGACACTCAGCATTCAACATTCATGAATGATAAAGTCATTGACACCGTCATGAATTATAATTAATTGAAACGGTGATTAATCAACATTAGGGGTTAATATAAATGGGATGAGGTTTTTATATAGATAATTTTTTTTAGGAATTTTTTTTTTTGGAAATTAGTGGATTTTATTTTGCAAAATTTGAATTTAATTATGTTATAATGATTATTTTGATTGTAAAAACGGATTTAACATTATAAAAAAATTTTGGGGCACCTAAAATTTCAAAATTCCATTGTAACCAATTTTTTTTTTTTAAATTGCCATATATATATATATTCTAGTTCTACGGTTTTGAATAGAAAATTTTGATTTTTTCGACACGATTTTGAAAAAATCGGACAAAATTCTTAAGAAAATTATTTTTATTTAATTTTATAAAAATCAACATGAGAATTATTTTTATAAATTTAAGTTATAAAGTTTTGAAATGTTATAAATTGTTTTATAAATTTAAGTTATAAAGTTCTGAAATGTTATAAATTGTTTTATAAATTTAAGTTATAAAGTTTTGAAATGTTATAAATTGTTTGAAAATGAAATTTTTTATTTATAAGTATTTTAAGGGAGTGTGTTTTATCTTTTATTTTTAATATTGTAAAAAGTATTTTTTATGAGTAGTTTTAGGATAAGAAAAATGTTAGAATTTAATAAATTAGTCTAATTCAATTTTATTTGTTGTTGAAACAAAATTAGGATCACTGAAAGAATAAACCATGCACAGAAATAAAAAGACACAACTTATGAGAGAACTAGTTCAAGGTACAAGTATAACCAAATATAAAAGTAAAATAATCCTAAAGATATCAAGCCCACAAATTATCCTTCTTCCTTGATGTGAATTACTTGATGTAAATTGCTTCGTGAAAAATGAATGAGGCATCCTTTATTTATACTTGTTTGATGGGTGACTTTTCCACTTTTCCTGGGGACCTACACATCCTTATTTATACTTGTTTACATTTAATATACATAATAATAATTGTTTATTATTTCTTTTGCTAGACCGACTTGTGAGGATACCTCACGAAGCTATAAACACCAACACTCCCTCTTAGCTACAGAAGTATCATCATGTTAAAACACATCTGGATATTATCTGAGCATCGCGACTTATCTTGAACATCTCGTCATCATAAGAAAGATCTTCAATATAACTCAGTTTGTCAAGAAGTGTCAATCTCCCTCTCTCTCACTCTCAAGAGAGAGTCACTTAAATGTCTCATCGATGCTGCAATTATTATCACTCCCTCTCAATGAGGGAGGCATTCTCATAAATACATCATGAAGCATCAATGTATTCTTCTTGCACTGGAGAGGTAGTTCATAAGCTTGCATAAGTGATGAGTGAGCATCTAAGGACTAATCTCTCCATCCCATCACGGGATGGATGGAAGAAGGAACTACCCTATTCTGAGTCATGAGTGAGCAACTAGGGACTAATATCCCCATCCCATCACAGGATGATTGGGAGAAGGAATTGCCCCGCTCTAGGTCATTCACTCCTTGCCAAGTCACAAGGCCAATACTAAAGGAATGCTCGATGCTCAACCTCTAGGAGGATAGTGTTTGCAACTGAGGGCTAATATTCCCACCCCATCACAGGATGTCCGAAAGAGGGAACTGCCCAACTTTGTGCCATTAACCCCTAGCCAAGTCGCATGGCTAATACCGGGGGAACACTTGCTCGATGCATCAACACTACTCATCAAGGGCCAGTCTCCCCACCCCATCACATGGTGGCTAGGAGCTGATACTGCCCTACCTCTGGGCCATTCACCTCGTCACATAGCTAATATTGGGGGAATGTATGCCCGATGCCGCAAACATCTGTCTTTCAAGATCATCACATCTCCCTCTGTGCTAGAGCGCCCTACTTCCTCTGCATCTGAGCATCCTTCTTGCTCTGCATCCAAGTATCTTGGTCCCTCTACATCTGAGCATCCTACTTGCTCTGCATCTGAGCATCTTGCTCCCTCTGCATCTGAGCATCCTGCTTGCTCTTAACAATCATCAATCCCAGAGTACTAGAATCCTTCTGTCAATCATCAATCATGGAGTATGTATAAGATCTGCAAATATGGGATGTATTCCCATTTATCACAAGGCCCTGAGATTGCTCCATCTTTGTTATGGAAGCAATCCTTCCTTCCTTTTGTGTATTTCGACTCCTACTGAGTCTTGACACTTTTTCCTTAACCAAAAGAAACTAAAACAAATCTTTTGGGCTCCCATACAAAGGAAAATGGCCCAATTACAATAATGTGCAACAATTAATATTTCAAATGCAAAACCATACCATGGATTGCATGTTTCCATAATACATATGGAAATATCCATCACAAAGTGCCACTTAACATGAATGACAACTATTACAAGGCTATGTTTTAAACATCGTTCACATGACATTAAGAAAAAAAAAGAAACCCCTAGCACATATGCATATCAAACATATGCAATAAACTAACCCTTGGTTTCTTGGTAGGATAATATGCCTTATGTGAAACCATGTGTAAGAAGGAAGTTGTTACACCACATCTAATGAGAATATGGAAAATACTCCATTAATTGGTTTCTGACAATGGTTTCTTTCAGCACTGCTCTGATACCATGTTAGAATTTAATAAAGCAGTCTAATTCAATCTTAGTTGCCGAAACAAAAATAGGATTACTGAAAGAATAAACCATGCACAGAAACAAAGAGACAACTTATGAGAGAATTAGTTTAAGATACAAGTATAACTAGATATAAGAGTAAAATAATCCTAAAGATATCAAGTCCAAAAATTATCCTTCTTCCTTGATGTGAATTACTTGATGTAAATTGCTTCGTGAAAAATGAATGAGGCATCCTTTCTTTATACTTGTTTGATGGGTGACTTTTCCACTTTTCCTAGGACCGACACGTCATTTATTTATACTTGTTTACATTTAATATACATAATAATAACTGTTTATTATTTCTTTTCTGGGCCAACTTGTGAGGATACCTCGCGAAGCTGTAAACACCAACAAAAAATTTTCATTTTTGGAATTCATGTCATTCATGTTATCTTATAGGTTGTTAATAATTATGGAGAAACATAACAAATCCAAAAGTGTTTTATAACTTGCAATCTCAAAATTAAAGACAATACACCTTATGAAATACTCCTCATAGGAATTAGTCTTTACCCCATTGAGAGCATGGCTATGTCTAGATACCTAATGTGCAAGAGGAAGATAAACAACATGGAAGATAAGAGGCTTTCTAAGATTTCTAAAGCAATTTGGCCTGAAAGATTTTCTCATCCTTATGACACTAAGGGGGTTCAAGATGGAAACATCTCTTAGAATGTCATGTGTACAACCACATTATTTTGGGTCCATTTTGAGTTTTTTCGGCACATTGTAAACTAATTTTGGTTAAGGAATTAGGGTTGTAATCTAATTCAAGTTAGTGGATTAGGGTTTTGTATGCTATAATATTGTATTGTAAATAGAAAAGACAATGCAATGAGATAGAGAGTGGAGAAACTATCAAGTAGGCTAGTTTTGCTAGTTGTAGGTTTCCAAGGTTTGATGTGTGAGCCATCGTGTTTTAGATTCTATTTTGTATTGTTTTTCTGACACAAGTTATCAAACTCTTCAAATATATTGCAATTTCTTAACTCATCAAAATTATGGTGATTTAGCAATGTTTATTTATAAAAAAATTGGAGCACAAAAATAAAATTATAAAGCAAGCCAACCATTTCCTTACCTTTTTAAAGGTCCAAAAAACCAAAGTTGGTCTTAGTAGACATTAATAATCATTGTCATCATATTGTCTACTCTAGGAGCTAATGTCACTATATACCTCATGAAAATTTGATCTTTTAGCAATATTATTATTTTTTATTTACTAGGTAAAAAGATAATTCTCATCATCTAAATTATGATCTTCTTTCAAAGTATATCAACTTTCTCTTATTCTCAATTTCTTCATATCATCATAATTTCTCTTTTTCTTTTATTTTAAATTGTGATTGTTATTTTAATGGATGATATTATGAAGAAAAATCTCATGGTTTATTTTTTAATGGTTAATCTAAGAATTACTCTTTTTTCCACCCAATTTTTAGTAATTTTTAATGGTATTTGAAGAAATGACGAGAAACCTTTCCAACTTTGTGTTGATTAGTTTGTGCATGTACATTACATCTCTAGTCATTATGTGTTGTCAATGGGTGGAAGCACAATGTCCAAGAGAAGAGTGGGATAGAACTTATGTTTTTAATTTTAAAATTATTAATTATAAACAATTTTGAATTTGCTTAATTTTTACTATTTTTTTTAAAAGAATTTAAAAACTTATTAAACTTTTCAAAAAACTTATAAAATTTATAAAGCAAAAATAAATATGTCTTTTCTTTTCTTTTTATAATTAATTTTTTTTTTTTTTTTTTACCTTTATTTTTCCAACCTTCACTCATTCTTATTTTCATTTTCATTGTATATCCCCAATTCAACTCTTCATAAATCAACTCCAAAATATTTGTAATATAGAACTTCATTTAAAACTTTGTTATCATACACAACATTATTGTAGGTTAGTTGCCTATATTTGATAAACATAACCTTCGTCGTGATAGAAGGGTCTCTTTGGCAAAACAACATTGACAATAACAATATAATCTCATTGATCTCATTCAACTCGAGTTCAAATCTTATGCAAATATGGATATATAAAATTATAGCTCTCTCTCTATATATATCTCGTTCTTTCATATATAAAAATATTTTATTTTTCCATACATAAAAATATTTTATTTCAATTTATATTTAGATATATGACTATATTTTATATTATTTTAATTCAATGTATCATGTATATAGCAATTTTTATATGAAAAATATATATCAAATATCGTTCTTTCATATAAAGTTAAATTTGTGTTTATATATTTTACTAACCTATATTATTTGTTTATATTAATATAATTATTATAAAATATTTGGTTATATTTTCATAAAAAGATTCAAATTTTTAATCATAATTAAATTTTATCTCTAAATTTTCTTTAAAAATCAAATTTAAAGTATCATAAATACAATAGAAAGTATAGATTCTTTATTTTATAAAATTGAATTTTTTTTTACCTTTCTTAAAATTAGATATATCAAAATTGATTTAAGTAATTGATAATCATCATTATCCAAATTAAAAAGATTTTCATAATAATATTATCTTAAATTATTAACTTTCTAAAATGCTTTACATTATATTGAATAATAAAATTTTGATTTTCATAATAAAAGTTGATTGCACTCTGGGGATTGATGTTCTTTGCTCTTTATAAAGGTTTTAAAAATATTCAAGTGGCAGGGGATTGGGTCAACAAAAAAACTCAATTACTAGTGGCAGTGCTGGAGCATTGGAAGCACAGGATCAGAGTTTTACAAGACAAGTTTGACTTCATATCCTTTCAGCATATATCAATGTAGTTCAATGCTGAGGTTAATTCCCTACCCAAAAAATCCTTATCGAATGTTGATGGAGTCATGTTTATAGAGGAACGACCAAAGTCAATAGTTTCTTGTAGGGAAACTTTTCAAGTTTTTTAAATCATTTTTTTTAGTCTTGATAGTCTGGGCAGGTACTTTTTATTTTTTGTTTTATATTTCCAGCCTATGCACATACTCTTGGGTCATTGTTGATGTCTTTCCAGATGCAAAGAAATTTTTTTGGGCTCTTATTGGTTCTTCCTTGAGTTGTTGTTTCCTTCTATTTTTTTTTGTATGGATGTAGCAGTTTGTTTTTAAGAAATCTTATGACCAGTTAATGTTTGGGATTTCATAGATATTTTGATTGTTTGATATGTCTCTGGAATATGTTTAGAGAATTTTATGAAGATCACTTTGAACTAGTTGTTTGATCAATGTTGATATTCATCTTTATAACCCTTTGTTCTTTTTAATTCATTCTATAAATAATAAAGATTTTTTTTTTAATTTTTTTTTCATAATAATATAATCTTAAATCATTAATCTTCTAAAATGCTTTACATTGTAAACACACATATCATCCATTATAAACATTTTCCAAACTCATTTTTCAAAATAAACTAATTTTAAAATAACAAACCATAAATATAAACATTATTATTTCATTACAGTGCATTACTTTTTTAAAAGAAAAATAGTTTTAAAATAACAAAACATTACATTTTTTCGAGAACAACAAAGCATTAACTATAAACAACACTAGTATTTAATTGTATTGTATATTTAATATTTTTACATCATATAATTTAATTCACTTAAATAATTGATTTATAAATCCATTCATTTACAAAACAAAATATGATAAAAAAAGCCAAATTTTGCTATTTATAATCATAGAAAAGGAAAATTTTATTATTTCGAATCATAAGTGGTTAATATATTAGTGGATATAGATTGTAGAGATGGACTAGCAATAAATTGCATAAATTGTGATTCATAAAGGACTCAAATTTATTGTTTATTTTGTGCGTTATTGTCGTATTCCTTTTCACTATCTCAGATATTATAATTAGCAATTGTTTTAGAAGGTGCAAATAAATGTTGATAGAAACATCAAATAAAAGGTGTTAGCGAAGCAATTTGACGAAAGATAGTAAGGATTTTATTTTCAACTTGAAAAAAAAATAGCATTGCTTTGTTATCTACTAAAAAATATATTTCTTAATACTTGACAAAATACAAAGTCAAATGTTGAAATATCAACCATTCAAAATGGTAACCAAGATGAGCAATTAACTAAGAAAGTTCATATTTTACCTAATTCTAAACCATGTGGTTCGACAATGGTATCGATATGGCGGCAATCAAGAAATATGTGAAGAGCAGGTTGCATCAAACAATGCATACTTCAAGATAAATGACAAAGTATAAAACTATGCAAAGTCTATAAAGGTCAAGGTTTGATTGAATCAGGTCCACTGCACCTTGGATTGTTCCACCTGTATGTTTTTGTCAACCATCCATCTCCTAATCTCTAATTAATGAAGCGAAGTCAACCTTCCATGTCCTTACTAACCCCAAGCTAACAAAGATAAGTCAATACCCAAAATTCTTAACAATGTGTGCCTTAATGTAATGGGAATGAGCCTTCCCATGCCTTCATAATGAATTATTTCCCAACTATCTTAATATATTTCAATGGCCATGTGGAAAAATGAATTATGTTTTCTCCTCATTATCTCCTTGTTATCTCCTTATCACTTGAAAGATATTGTAGTGTTGATTTTCTCTTTATTATCTATGCAATATCAAAAGAGGTACATTATTGGAGGGAGAGATACAGAAGTTCACTACAAGAAGATATTTAAGGATTTTTTTCGTGAGTACTTTGTAAAGTAAGGAGCATGGTTTTCAATGTAGTGCTTTATCCATCTTTCAATAACCTAGACTCAACTTAATTTGTGGTATGGTTTTCTTGAATAGCTTCTTTGGCATGCAATTTTTCATAATTGTCTTCTCTCTTTCACAATAAGTAAAGGAAATAAAGAATCAATTATAAAATATTAATATAACTCTAAAACTAAATTTTATTATTATTAAAATTGTTTATCTTAACTTCTCATTTTTGTATAGTATTTTTCTTAACTTTCCATTTCCTTCTTATTTCTTCAATGAATATCAATTTTAGATTCTTTCAATTTGGATCACATAAAATGTTTTATGAGACAAACATGAGAGAAAATTGAATAAATAGAAGTTTGAATTTTTAAGAATATTTTTATCCTCCTTAAATAGTAAAACAATAGACGCCACAAGTATTATACATTACCCATATAGATCCAAACTGAAATAATTATAGATACAAAAGAAATCATAATTGAAGTACATAACTGATTTGGTTTAGATATAATAGATCATGCCAACTTGTGATTTTTTTGTGAAATCTACATAGTAGCTTACCCATTTTTACAATTCCTTCGAATTTTTTTATGTTCACTATGAATCTTTTGAACAACAATGAATCTTTGCTTGTAATAACCTCACTTCAAATATACCACACTTGATGATTTGCATTTTCTAAAAATTCCAACTCATCCTCTATGCTCAATGTGGTACATGCATTAATAACTTCAACATGATGAGTTCAACAAGAAATAGGAAGGCAATGAAATTAGAAAATTTCCACTAAGTTTGAGAATAAAATTATGTTCTATAATATGAGAAATTAACATTATGTTTGATTTGGTTGTCATGGTTGTAAGAGATGTATGTACTAGGGTCATGAAGTATTACAAAGTGTAGATAGATTAAGGTTAGGATTAGTGATCAAATTTGAAGGGTGGGTATTAATTTTTATTGGAAGGGCATTTGTTCTTGGAGCCCTTCAAAGATGAAGGGAAATTTAAATAATTGTACTTCAATTGACAAGTATAAATTAACTAAACCCTTCCCCCCAAAAGATGTAAAAAACAAATATTGCCCATCCAAATTTTTACAATCTTAAACAATTGAGCACTTCTTAATATCTACATGATAAAATGGTATCTTTTCAATAAAATTGAATTTGGACACATTAATTTGACATATATGTAACATTAATTTTACAATTCATTAAAATAACAACTATTTTGTTGTATTTTTATGGGTTAGACCACACTTCATTATACAGAAAACTACTTAGGCTATGCAATAACCATATTGGGGCATCTGCATGATCTTATGCATAGTGCAAGAAATTGTAACTAGATATAGTCTTAAAATAAAACTAGGAGCATGAGAAAATTACTTACTGTTAACTATGTACAAAAGGAAGCCATTAAGCAAAACGAGGTTATAATAAACCTACAACCAAAATATAAATATAAAACCAACCAAAACCTTAATTCAAACTGGAGAGAGGGCAGTCATCCAATCTTGATAGGTGTAAGAATGATGGACATTAGGCGCCTAAGAAAAAATAATACATAGCTCAAAAAAACATTAAAAAAAATCCTCCATACCAAGCAAGTTAGCAACGCTAGCATCATAGGGGCATGGGCATCAAATTTTGTTGTTCAACACTTGTCACGACAACATACAGGTATGGGATGGAGGGGAAATGGAATCAAGCCTAAGTCAACTGGAGCCTTGTGACTCATTGCATGTTTGAGTCTCAACAATCTAACTTTTAAATTGAACCAGAACAACAAAAGAAGTTTGTTAATGGCTCGATTTGCGAAAATTCTAGATACATGAGTAATTAAGAGCTCGAGGCTCTAAAATTTCATGTGTTTTTTACCAATCCACGATTCGGTGAATTCATAGTCATTGGCAAGAAATTTAAGTTATTTAATGAAATAATTAATGTATCTACCTCTATGTCAAAACTGTTTTTCATGCTGATGCAGGCCACTTCCCTTTTTATTGTCTTACCAAAAGGCATGAGAATGAGGAAGAAGACTTAAAATTATGGACTTCACCATCAAAGAAGCCTTACAATCACATTGGTAAGGAGTGATAAGAAGATCAAAACAATCCAACGTGTCAAATATCAGATGATAGTGTCAATTAAAGACTTATATGTTAAATTTAATATAAGACTTACTTATAGTTGTCTCTTACTCTTTGCGTCTTGACACATTTGATAATTTATGGTTGTCTTTGCACCTTGACCCAATTGATATTATAAGGTGAGGATGTGCATGCATAATAATCCTTATTTATGACTATGCGGTGAGGATTTAAATGGAAGAGGATGTAAAGACATGTTATTTTTATACGTATTTTGGTGGCCAGTGTCGAAGAGAAACGTGGTGAGAAACCACATATGTTTGGAAGGATCAAGGGAGATTACATGATCATGATCATGCCACCCATCAAATTGAAGACAATTCCTAAGCCAAAAATTGTTTTTATAAATTTTATTAATAACCATTGTGGTACTTTGGTCCAATTGTTTTTTCTAACTCATTGTTTCTCCATATTGTGTGCCTAGTGCCACCTCTCTATATCAATGCATAAATCAACCTCTACATGTTTTTTCTAACTCATTGTTTCTCCATATTGTGTGCCTAGTGCCACCTCTCTATATCAATGCATAAATCAACCTCTGCTTGTTTTGTGGTTCTAGTTGCATGCCATTGAGTGTTGTTTAGAGTTGTCATGAGTTTGTGACATTCATGCAATAAATGAAGTCTTGTAGAAGAGGACTCATCAAAGTGGCAATTTGAATTTCATTTTGATGAAAAACAAGTGGACATTGGTATCCAGGTTCACATAGGTAGTAGGCACAATGTTTTGGCCTTGTTTTGGGCCGTGTAGTGGTTCTCTATTGTTGCAACCATAATCATTGACACATTGTCACACCTTAGATCTCATCCCAAAGTGACTCGGGCAGAGTCAAATCCATGTGGATAGTACCTTGTAGTCGTCAGTCATCACTCATCACCTTACAAAGCTAAGCAGTGAGTGCATGACATGAGTGAGTGAATGATTATAATTTATGATATTTCCAATATTTTGAATGATGAGTCAAATTTTATAGCATAGGAATTTCAACATAGAAATTGAAATTTATATGGACTGGTAATTTCAAATGTTTCCCTTCTTTTGAAATGCTGATAAAAATTATGTCCTTCCTATTGGAAGGGTAAAATTCAGATTTTAAATTTTTTTTGAAGGACAATTTTAACTTTACACTTCTAGGAAGGGATAGAACCCTTTGGAAGGGCCGGGAAGGGTTCAAATTTGAACGTTGGTTGGGATATCTGGCTATGATGACTCAATTGAATCTCAAGTCAGGCTCTGAGTCAAATTTGACAAGTTAGGTGTGTCAAACTGAATTAAGTTTGGCGAGTTAGGTGTGCTAATCATATTTGTGGTTGGAAAAACTATTATGTTAAACTATTAGTGCACAAATACATAAATTAATCTCCATGGTAATTATATAATTTACAAAGTTTTATATTGAGTAAGTGCTCCACTAGTTTTGGCTCTGCATCACATCCTAAAAACATAAATTAGGTTTTGAAAAAGCTTGTGTGCTTGGCCTAAGGATAGTTTCTCTTAAATTATGGAATTCACGATGCATACTCTCCAAAAGGTTTATGTAGCACTTTCTTTCTAGATAAGATGAGATAATTTTATTATTGTTCAAGGACAATGAAGAAGGAAGAAAATGTAGGGCTTTTTGTTAGCTTCTTCTAAAAGGACTCAAAATATCCTCAGTTTGCTTAGGGAGTTGGAAAGCAAAGCTTGCATCTATTACTGAATGGGTGTGCAACACTATCTTAGGGTTTAAACTTTATTTTGATATCTCTACCAAGAAAAAAAATGGTCTCATGTCTTTTAAACATTAACAAAGTGCATTATGTCCATAGAAATTGTGATTTACAATAAATTTTTGTTCTCTCACATGTAAATTGAATATAAGTTTCTTTTTTATTTAGAAAAAAAATCTATAGTTGATTATATAAAATTATAAATGATAAGTCTTTTATTATTATTATTCTAAAAATATATAATTTGAAAACATAAAGTTTATTGGTTTTAGTTTTATTATTTATTCTTTGGATTTTTTGAAAAATGACACGTTTGGGGTTGATTTTTCTTAATTTGAAAAGTTAACAACAATATTGTGAATTTGTAAGTAGAATTTTGATATCATAGATTTTGGATATTTATATTATATTGGTAAATAAATAATGATGTGAGTATAAATTTATTTTAATTTTTTATGTATACATTGAGAAAAAATTATTAAGATGCAAATATTTTGATTGTTAAATGTGCTAATCCTTTTATATATCCTTGATACATATCTTTTACTTGGTTTATATTTATACACCTTTGTAAACTTTGGAGGGGAGTTCATTATCTCACAAACAAAGGGGTCTCAACACCAATTTGATGTCTAGCTAGTCAATGAGATAGCATCTCTTACATGTTGAAGCCAATTTATCAAAAGTTCTTTAGTTGTTTAGTGTTTTTTCCTTTTTGTTACCACATGTATTGTTGAGTGACAAGGCCCTTAAAACATTTTGTTAAATAACATACCAATAAATGTATTTTCAAAATACAAATAAACTATTTTGATAAAAAAAACTACCACCGAGTTGGCAGGTGCGGGGGGGGGGGGGGGTTATTCTTGACCCCGATGGAAACAAAGTGGAGGAGTTCACATGGGGGATAGGAAAAAGAACCAACAATGATGCTGAATGGTTAGCAGTGATAAAAGGGATGGACATTGCCAGAAACAAAAATATTAAAGATCTAGTGATTTTCGGAGATTCAATATTGGTGATCAGAGATGCCAGGGTCTTAGCTACTCTGCGTCGCAAGCCTATATCTATGATGCATCACCACCTCTACTATTTGTCCAAAGATTTCCACACATTATCCTTCTATCATATTCTTAGAAAAAAAAACAATGATGCCGACTCCATGTTATCGGACAATCTACCAAAGATGGATCTAAGGCGTGATCTCCCTAGCTCAAAGTGAGTCTAGAACAAATAAGACATGCTACTAATGCATTTCCTAGATCTACTTAAGGATCGAGTATTAGATGTCTTACCATTCACTTCGCAATCCTTTCTCCTGAATGCTACTCCGCGTCTCACGGTCGTCAGATCCAAGCTGCAAGACTTGTTAAGACAAGAAACAAGAGAAACAAGTAAAAGGCATCTATACAATAAGAGATCTAAGTAAATAGTTAAGCAGGTAAACTACTCAATATCATTACGCACATGAACAATATTGGTGGAAAGCATTTGTATTACTGTAAAAAGAGGGAAGTGCATAATAGAGATATAGAACTACAAACAAGGCTTAACGCTGCAGCCCTTCTCCGACAAAGCCAATTTCCATATCCTTCCAAGGAAGTATGAGTTCTCCAATAGGTGAGTGGAGATGTTCCAAAGGTAATTTCACCAGCATGTAGATACCATAGACTTCCTCCCTTTGAGATGGGAGTGAGCTTCATTCATATAGGACTAAGTGGAAGGGTATGGATAGGATAGGTTGAGATATGGTAGGAGAGGCTTAAGGGATCTCTCCAAAGTATTAGGAACCGAGTGCCAGCTCCTCCAAGAGGTCAGGGATAGGGTCCCAAGTCAGCAAGCTTCAAGAAGGACCTCAAAGAAGCTATTTTTTCCATCTAAATGACTTCGTCGCACCCTGTAATGGGGCAAGGTGTGACGTCGCATGTTGCTCATGTGCAACCTGTGATGACCCTTCAAAACCTAGCACAATTGGGTACAAATCCTCCCTAGTTGATCACTTAGTCAAGATATCTTCAGGGGTGTATACACTGAATCTTATGATGAGCAGATGTTAAATTTTGAGCATTAATTCACAATACTCTAGGATCTTCACTGAGAGAATAACATATACAGTATATCAATGCATAGCAATCACAATAAGCATGACAAGCATCATAAGAATCAAAAGCATGAGAGACAAGAGACACAGAGTTTCCATGGGGAAAACCCTAAGGTGAAAAACCCCACAACTTCCTCAGAGATAGAGAGAGCAATGGCTCAACCAAAGTACAACCAAAATACACTGAGATAGTCTCCTAGTAGCAGATGATCCTCCTCCTCACTAGTGCGCCACTTTTCTGAGTGAGAGAAGTGTGACTTTCCGAATGATCCAAATAGAGATCTCCTGATCTCTATTTATACTTAACCTGTTTTCCCAGTTACACTATGGGGCCGACTTGTCTAGCTAGGTACATCCACAATATAATATATATATTTCAGGGCCGACCCCACACATGGTGGTCTAATAACCCATCGGCAAGTACACACACTTGCAACACTTGTCAATAGACATGACGACACTTCCTTATAGAGGAATAACACATCTCTAATAAGGGTACAATAAATATATATGAAATACATTCCGAAGTTACATATACATCAACAACAGATTTTGGGTGTAACATAATGCCCCCCAAAGCATGAAGCTGTTGAAGATAGACAGGTGAAGTGCTTTGATAGAAGTAATGGCAATAGACTTGTCGGACGAAGGACACTGCTGCAGTACAACTGACTCTGAATTGACAATCTCATATAAAGTGCAACATGGTTGCCGACCAATACAGTGCCGATCCATGGTAGTAATGACCAACTGAACACAATCATGGCTACTAGACACAAGCGTAGATCCATGATGAGATGATAACACAACCACGACCAATACAAATGTGGATCCGTGTGATATAACTCAATACAAATTCTATTGCAACCTGGGTAAAACATGACTTCCCAGGGTCTTCAAGCTGAACCCGCAATGATACGAATCTATCCATGTGATTACAAATGTCTTGACGTCGAACATGGTAGAAACCACTTGATTACCGGCCATTGATGTAAACCGTTAACAAGTGTGAGGGAGATCACCATTGATGTCAATGATTAGAAAGGTATCACAGTACATATCATCAAGTGTGAATAAATGAGTTGAAGTCGAATGTAAGACGAAATCTTTCAATCAAGAGTCAATGATGTAAACTCATGATGAAAGCGAGGTAACCTGCCATTGAGGCATGCAGGGCCAAGGTACTTGATTGGTTTGTAGATTCAATCCTCGGATGATGTGTTGAAGTCGACAAGGATGAATCCGTCGAAGGAGGGCCATGATGAATCCCCCATCAATCGATACGAAACACGACAAAATTGTATAGGGTAGATCGGATGGTACAGTAACATGCAAGACTGACTCAGAGTAGACCGACATGATGGTGGGTGTATTGACTACAGATGATAAATGATAGACATATTCTTGAACATGGGAATGGCATGACTTGGTAGTATTGACATGATGAGTGCGACACAATTTCTCAAAGCGACTGATGATGGAAGCTTTTCTTTGAATGATTCAAAGGAGTAACGAGACTCTGGAAATAAGTGGAACTCGAGGATAAACAGATGATCCAAGTGCTGTATGAAAATGCAGATGAGTGCCATGTTCAAGAATGACTACATACTACCACTAACAAGGTATGTAACACAAATGCTTTCCTTTTTCCCCATCATGAATGATGAGTGCCTCATGTGTTTTTTACGAGCTTGATGAGGGTAACTAGATGCTTGGTATAGCTCATCTCATAGATGAGCCCTATCCCAAATATTTTCCGAACCTGGGATAGGAGGGGTTCGTCCCATGATGGGCCCTTCAATGTGATAATTTTAACGAGTCCATAGAAGGTAAACTTGGTCGTCATTTCATGTTTAGAGAGTCTGAAGAGAACTAAAGAAGACTCCAACGGTCCTTTTTCATAAAGTTAGCCTCATCACCCGAAAAAGGGTAAAACAACGCGGGAGAGGACTCTTCCAGTCATGATTGGCTGGAGTATCCCTTTTTCATAATTAGTACCTCTTGGTCCGAAAAAGGGGTAAACTATCAATAGGAAGACGACCATTCAAATACTTTAACAAGCGTGAACGCGACAAGTTTGCTTGGCAATCTTTTCATTTTTTGAGAGCCTGAAAAGAGCTTAACGGTAGACTCTGGGGGGTGTCCTTTTCCGTGGGAGTTTAACGAGCCCAGAAAAGTGATAAATCATAACTCGGTACTTGTTCTCATAGTTTCATGAGTACGAGAACAAACGAAGAGTAAACTCATCATCATGCAATAATTACAAACTAACCGTTGCAAAAATAACGACAAAACATTCAAGGGAGTGTTCATACCTGTGATGACCGTTGTGATACAAGAAACAACACAAAAGACTACTTACAACTCCTGCACACTAGAAAATGTGTCAAATAGCCCCAAATATGACAACTAAATGGTCAAAAACTATGATAAATGGCCTAAGAGCATCAAAATATTTGAAAAGGAATATTCTATTCTATTTATAAACAGAAAAATGGGCCAAAAATAGTTTTCATTGTTTAATTTGCCAATTTGGAAGGAGAAGTACCAATTTGGAGCCAAAATTTCCTTTGTCGATTCCGGGAGCTACAATCTGCCATTTCACCCACCGTCAGGAGCAGGTAAGCCTAAAATTCATCCAGCAACTTTCCAGTGGATTAGATTTTGTTTTTAGGTTCAATTTTTGGGTTTTTTGATGAATTCATGGAGGGCTATTGTGCTCTCGGCTCGTCGTAGTTGGCCCTTTCGGGAATTGCGACAAGACCGACTCGGTGCAAAACCTGAATGAGTGAAGTGCGACGACATCACACTGTATGCAAAAGTACAGTGTGACAACGGAGATGCATTTCCCAAACATCAAAATAAACTCAAAAAAAGAACTTGTTGTGGTTGAAGTAGGATCTAACAGTGTTTAAATGTCCCTTTTGGTAGGTTGCTAGCAAGCCAACATGGTTTTAGAGTGGTGGGAAAGAGAACATGAAGTAGAATATGTACAAGCTGCATGATCCACAATGCATGGATTCCTTGAGGAACTGTGGTTTGCTCAAGTTCTTTGAGATTCAGGGGATGAGATCCCAAATCCCGTTGCTATCACACATGCTCCAGAGTTTGGATGCGGCCCAACAACATTTCGTGATTGGTGAGTACATCCTCACAATAGATGTTGAGGACATCTATTTTCTCACAGGTTTGTCCCGGAGAGGGGACCCTATATCTCTTACTGGAACACGGGCCAGTGACCGCACAGTCGATGACATGGTGTCACAGCATTGTACCGCTCTTGCTCGATCTCCCAGTGGGAAGATTCCTATTAGGGATGTGGTGAGCCGCCCACCACGTACCATACTGTTTACTATTACTAGAGTGGCAAGAAGCCAAGCCCCAGACATGGCTACTCAGGCTCAGATGCTTTATGCGGAGGATTGTATGTCCCCTAGGGTTTTTAATTAGTGCGAGGGTCTCCTCACAAACCTCCGAGCTCAGCTGACCAAGTGTCGGTGGGGAGAGCTCAAGCAGTTTGGTTATTTATCGATTGTGGTATCGTTCCTCTTGGAGCGGATCCCTCTCTTGCGTCCACAGCTAGTACTAGATGACAGAGAGCCTAGAGATCCCCACATGCTCAGATGGGCTAAGGTGATGACCCGTCATGGTGGAGGACCTATCATCAGCTTTGGTACTAAGTTCTTCAGTTGGATGGAAGGCTAGTTACTCATGGTTGAGGACTTCCCGTACGATGGTACGGATTTCAGAGAGGATCCTGACTTAGTGATTCCTGAGGGTGTAGCATGGGGTGACATAGGTGAGAACAAAAACCCTTGTACTTTTAGTTTTGCATATTTATCATTTTTTTGATGCAGTACTGACAAGTATGTAACATGTGTGAGCAGATGTGGGGCCCGTACGGCCGGTAGGACTTTCCCTTCTGGAAAGGAGAGACAGAGGTGGGGAAGTAGTTGTGCCCCAGGTGCTGACACTGCCATCAAGGAGATGGAGGAGGTATACAGGATCTTATCCCAGTTGATAGTAGAGGTTCCTGAGCCAGCGATAGTTGACCTGCCGAGACCTATGCAGAGGTTTGTGGTTGGAGCGTCCGTACACTTCAATGCCCTACTACGCAAGGTAGCGAGGACCGTGGCTTGCTTCCTTACTCAATGACAGCGGGTTGTCCGTGCTAGGGGTGGTGTACGGGTCAGGCGTCAGGCCTGATGACACTATTATACTTGTACTGAGAGCTTAGAGGCCTCATATTTTGTACTACTGAAAGCTATGAGGCTTCATATTTTGTAGAGATTCATTGAAAGCCATCGTGCTTCAGATTTTGTACCAGCACTACTTTTGAATGATATATATACAAACATTCCCGGCGATTTATACATTATGTGTTTTAAAATGATGAGTGATGTGATCTTGTTTATATGTTTTCTTTTATACATTGCATTATTTACATGTTGTGAATGCTTTTACATAATATGAATATTATGTGTGTGTGATGTACCAATCCAAAATGAAGTTGGCCATCGAGTCAGCAACTGTGTTTAACTCTCGTGGAATGTGTAGGTACTGAACGGATTCAAATGAACTTTCCAGGAGACGTACTCATTTGAAGAGACGGAGTAAGGTGGGATCACAGATGGCATAAAACCAGTTAAGATGGGAAACCACTAATTGAGAATCCATGTGGATGACAATGTGGTTCATACCCAAGGAAATGGCGTTAACTAGGGTTTCGATTACTGCCTAATATTCTGTGGCGTTGTTGGTTGCAAACCCTAAGCAACTTCCTCCTGAGCTAATGAGCTCACCTGTTGGGGAATATAGTACCCAGGCTGCCGAAGCAAGGTTACGGGTATGTCAACTGGTGCCATCCGCGAATCCATAGCACATTGCCATCTGCACACGTAGACAGAACATGGTATAAGGAGTAGAAACAAGATCTAAAGACACTCAAAAATAAAAGCGTCATAACACACAAAAACACAAAAAACACGCCATGTACAGTATATACAAGAAAGTCTAAGCGTGACGAGTTTAGGCATAGTATCTGTTCAGATAAATCCCATTGCGGAGTTCACCCAAAGAGATTCCGTCATAGTATTCAAGCTCGTAAGCTCTTTTTTCCAAAACACGTTTGACAATGTAAGGTCCATGCCACATGGATTCAAACTTTCCTGCTCCTAGTTTGTCGTGCTTCTAGTCATAAGTGAGGACCAGGTCACCCTCGTTAAAGATACGAGGTTCAATTGACTTGTCGTATTGGGATTTGATGCATTTCTTGTGCGCTTCATTAGCAAGAGTGGCATCTCGGCGGGACTTGTCAAGTTTTGCTAAGTGCAGGAGACATTCTTCTTCGACAGTAGTATTAGGAAGAAGTTCGATAGCGAGTTGTAGAGATGAAATTTCGCACTCTATAGGTAGGACAGCCTCCAATCCATAGACTAGTTGGAAAGGAGTGTAACCTGTAGCGATTTTAACAGAGTTTCTGTAGGCCCATAATGCTGAAAAGAGCATGTTATGCCAATTGGATTTCTGCGTACCTACCATCCTTTAGACCATGGTTTTCAAGACTTTGTTAATGGCCTCGACTTGTCCATTGGATTGTGGGTAGTAGGGTGTTGAATTTTCATGGCGAAAACCCAACCTATCGCTCAGTTCATCAACCATATGGTTCTGAAAATGGGAACCATGATCGGTAACAATTGCCTGAGGAACTCCGAACCGCGCTATTACATGATTGAACATGAAGAGTGCAACAGTTTTGTCGTCGTTCTGGTATGTAGGCATAGCCTCGACCCATTTTGTAAAGTAATCCATAGCTACAATGGTGTAACTATGCCCCCCGGACGAGGTAGGATTACAATGCATAAAGTCAATGCCCCATTTTGCGAAGGGGCCTATGGCAATAACCGGGTGTAATGGGACGGGGTGGGTGCGTTTCTTCGTATGGAAGTGTTGGCAAGGAGGACATTTTTTTACGGCCTCAATACAATATTTGAAGATAGTAGGCCAATAATATCCTGCGCACGAAATCTTCTGGGCTGTAGCCATCCCATATAGGTGACCGCCACATGCCCCAGCGTGACAGTCATTCAGAACACGTTCGGCTTCATCGTGAGTGAGACAACGTCGAAGAATTGAATCAATGCCATGGCAATACAAAGTATCATTGATGATTAAATAATACTTCGCATGGTGATGTATCTTACGATGGTCGTCGTGAGACAGTTGAAGGTCGAAGCGTTGGGTTTGAAGATATAATGAGATATCTCCATACCATGGATCAATCATACTGATGAGAGACAATGATTCATCCAGAAAAGAGTCATTATGCTCAATTTCTGCATCAGGACGGGGAAGGTCATAAATCAGCTCAGCAAACACCAAAGAATTTTTTGACTTGGCTTTCTCAAAGAGAAGATCAAATTATTGCAGTATCACGATCCAGCGTGAATACTTGCCCCCAAGCACCTGTCACGTTAGGACATGGTACATGGGGTTCGAGTCTGCGATGATGGTGGTGGTGCGGAGCAAGATATAGTGCCGAAACTTTTGGATGGCGATGACCGCCGCGAATGCGAGTTTTTCGACATGTGAATATATAGTTTCAGTGTCGGCGAGACCCTTACTTACATAGTATATTACATGTTACTGGGCGTTTTGATCCTCTTGTACCAAAACCATGGCGATAGTGGTAGTAGAAGCGACGAGATATAAGATATAATCGCAATAGTAATTGGGCGGTTGGAGCACGGGGGCATGCATGATGGCATGTTTGATACTATCGAAGGACTTTTGAGCTTGGTCATCCCAAATGAATGGGACGTCCTTCTTGAGCAGTCTCATATACCCCTGAGTCTTCTCCGCGAAATTGCAAACAAAACGTCTTAAATAAGTCGCCTTCCCTTGGAGACTTTGAAGTTTCGTCACATCAATCGAGGGTGGCAGGTTGATGATGGCCTCCACCTTTAAGGGATCAATGCGAATCCCATCCTTCGAAACGATAAATCCTAAGAGGCGTCTGGACTCAATGCAAAAGATACACTTATGAGGATTCAGATGGATATTGTACCGTCTGCATCTGAGGAAAATGGCCATGTCACATACCCCAATTTTTGTAAAAATTATGTAATTGTTTTATTATATTCCTGAGACATTATGTTAAATTTAATGCTAAGTAGGAATTGATGACTCAGCAGAGTCACTGGAAATGGAATGTAATTCAGAATATTTTATTATTAATAAATAAATTATGGAGACAACAGCATGGGAGAGCTGTTAAAAAGAGGTTACTGGTCAAACTGGTGGATGGAACTAGGTGGAAAGGAAAATGACAAGTGGCAGCATCCTCAAACACTTCCTAAGTTGCAGGTGGCAACTTCCCTATATTTGGGGTCATGATTCCCCAAGAAAGTGGAATCTGAGCAGGTGGCTCATTAATGACAGTAACCCAACAAAGACCTAGGCAATCTTTTATATAGTACTCAATGAACTGAGCTGAGGGTTCGAATTGTTCTGGAGGGAGAATACATTCAGGTGAATGTTATTCAGGAGTCCCATTGAGGAAGAGGGAAATATACAGTAAGGAAGTGTTTGAGAGGAATGCTGCAGTAACTTGGTTCCAATATAGTTGTTTGGGCTGAGTGAATTATTTTGCTGCACCTAGTTCCAGCCAGGGAGACCAGAGCAAGCTCGGGGGTCCTGAGAAGTGCTGTCTGGGCACTCTCCAGGAGTTGGTAGGGAGGAACAGCCTCCCATTGCTGTTGTTGTCCACAGAAACAGGTTCTGCCATCTATTTATGTTTGATTATTAAGTATAAATGAATGTATGTTATGTGTATCTTCTTATGTCTGAATAGTAATTAGTTTAGTAAAGGTAGCATCCCTGAATATCAGCAGTAGAATTATTGAGAGTTATTGTGTTTTCCGCATCCCTTAATATCATCATTTCATCACTGATAGGGGATTTTTAATGCTTACTATACAATAGTAATACTGTAAGCAATAGCTTATTATTGTAATTTTAAACCTAGTTTAATTACAACAGTTATATAGATAAGTAAGGTTTATATATATACAGTAAATTTTTCTCTGTGAATTACAAAATCGATTAAATAATCATAGGAACAGAAATAAAATTATAGACAGTTAAAATTATAGTGTTATTATGATTATCGATACCTGGCAGAAGAAATGTAGCCATAGTTCGAACATCTATTCTTTTGTTAGAGTATAAACCCTAGACAAAATTTTAACCAGTCGTAGTTCATTATTTTTAAATCAATAAACAAACCCTCATTAAGATTTAAAAAGTCTTACCTATCAAACAAAACGATTGTGTTGAAACCCTAGCAGAACTTCCTCACATAGAAATTATTAACAGTTAAATAAACTAGTTTTTATTTGTAAAACAAATGAAGTAACATAACCATATCCAACCCAACATCGAGCTTAAACAAAGTAGTATTATGTTTTCCTTAAAATTTCTTTTAGCCACAGAATAAGCAACTAAACAAAATCACGACCGTGGAGTTCGAAATGAACCTTAACATTCCAGTTTCAACAACAAGAATTTATCAACAGAAGAAATCTGACAGAACATTATTTAGCTTATGCATCGAGTTTAACCATTATGATTATCATCATTTGTTCAACTCACAGTTACAATCTGAGTCGTACTTCTTAATTAAAAGTTAAAGCATTCAAACATAAAACCCCAACTGTAACTTATTAGGGTCAAACCCTACCAGCCCCCACTGATACAAACAAAAACTAATACTAAATAGTAAGACATTATCTTCACCTACAGCCGAGTCACGAATCCACTAATTAAGTGGTTTAAAAACTTAAAACAATTTACTATTACAGTACATAGCATAGAATTAAAAATAAAGACGCATGCATTAAACAAGCCAATATACAGGCAACTTTTTATATTAAGTTAACTTTCAAAAACCTGGGTGTTAACCCTAAATCTTTTCAAAGTGTTGTAACGAAACAAAAACCCCAAGGCCGTAACTTCATCTTCAGAACAGGCCCACAGCTTGTTTCTTTTATACAATAATTCTTCTATAAACCCTAACGACCACAAGAAAGACGAATACATTACATATGACTGTAGCCATAACATTTCACACACATCACAGGGTTAAACCGTCCATGAACTTGGGTAACAAGCAGCTACAAGACCAAACAGAACAAAGATAGCCACGAGGATGGATCTTTCAAAGACCAAACCCTAATCATCCTAACCACCAACAAGGAGGAATGCCATGGTGAAAACCAGGCTTACTCGGTAAGAGCCAAACGCCGAGGGTTATGTCCTGTACACCTTCCGGAGTAGCCAACACCTGCCACATCAGGGAAGTATCAGTTACAAACTTAAATTTTGTTAAACCATTTCTTTTAAATTGAGAAACGAAGGAATAACTGTAGCTTACCAGCGAATTTGAATGGAGTTCCAAATTCAGTAATTATCCCGTCAACCACAAGCAGAGAAGGTGTAAACCCTTCCTCGTCACCGAATGAACAACTGGCAGAAGCAAAAGAATTATTCCACGAGGGAATCCGTGACATAACCAAATCGAGAGTTAAGGCCACGCCATGACAGGGTAAGTTTTGAGAACAAAAGGATAAACCCTAGGATCATAACCATTTTACAGCGGCTAACATCAAGTATATTGACTACCCAAAACGATACATTGGACAAGTGTGAAGGCTGGGAGCAGCATAGAAACTGCTAACCCACAGTCACAGCAGCAAGGGTAGCCCTAGATGTTTTATCAACTTTTAGAATGCCAACAGCAGGGTATACAGACTCCCGAACGATACAAAGGACACGCACCAAGAACTGTAGCAGCATGGACACTGCTACCTACAGCATTTCAGCAAGAAACTCAGACCAGGAGGTTTTCTCAGAGCAACCGAGCCCGAGGGCAGAGGAGAAATGGCCAAGTAGGGTTTGGTCAACCATTTATATCATCAAACGTAAGGCTCAGACTAACCACGTAGCACTTAAATTTTTTAACCTGCAATGGGTCGACAATCCAAAGTCCTTGATGCGTTTTCAATTATTTGTTTTTTTTTAAATTTAAAATCATCACGTGGATAAAACATAATCATAGCATGGATATTCTCATATGGTCAAGACACCATATTTTAACCCACCATATAATTCATGTTAGAACAATGCCTTCGAAGTTGCCTAGTGAACATAAATACCTTTCCCTACAAACAACAAAATTATGTATAGTCAATAATGTTCAAGATTTTGATGAGGTTGTCATCATTGTTTGATGAATCAAAATCATAACATGGGTAATAGAGTTATTGCTTGGTCATTCATAAAGGTTAAAATAGCATAGTTCACATATCCTCCTTTAATAATCAAACATTAGGATACTACTTTTAAATCTTGCATTGTATCGATTTAACCTTGACTTATTAATTCATGCAATATGAACATTGTTCAAAACTCAGTCATGAAGTATTCTAGACATAGAGGAAGTGATTTGCATTATAAAAAGTTATATTGGTAAGGATGTATTGCAAGTTATAAATGGTTTAGAACAACATCACACTATATTTGCCTTAACCCTAGTCTCATGAGAAAAGGAAAAGGGTACATCAATCCTTAAATCTACAAGATAATGGGATGAAGATAAGTATGGTGAATTACAATCCTACTATACTAGTGTCATTTGAGATAGCTGTTAGTTTCGTTCTTTTATCTATTAACATTTAAAGAAATAGGAGTAGTGGTGCAATCAAAGCAAACCCTAAAAGGATATCATAAGAAGACATGTGACTGACAGAATATCATGCAATGCTAGCAATAAGCAATTTATAAGATGAAAATTCCAGATCCTTTATAAGTATAAAGGTAAATGATACAGTAACAACAGATGAGTAAAAACTATCATGTGGTATTGGGCAACCAGTTGTAATCTACAGTGCTAGCTATGAAATATATTTGCATTTCAGTAATATCATCAAAGAGCAATTACTCCATAGAGTTAGTTACTTCATTTATTCCAAAGAAACATAGTTACCATATTTTTAGTAATTTCTAATTCTCTATCAGCAAGATTATAAGAAGATTATAGGAAGGGTTCTACCTTTAAACACTTGATAACTTGGCTAGCATGCTTAGACTCTTTACTGAATGATTGGTACAGCTAACTGAATTTAATACTTTAAAGATTTAAATGTAGCGACCCGCACATTACCTGTATATCTGTAAGAGAAAGACAGTTTGATGCATTAGCTCGGAAGCTAAGTAAGCCCAGTCTGCTATGGCATTTCCCCCTTGAGGTTGCAGAACAGAAAACAATCAGTAGCGGTAAATGAAAGTCATATTAAAATTTAAGTACAATAATAGATCCTTCAGACACATTTATGTTCATTTAATCTAATCAAAACAGTTAAATGACTGCATGTAATCATATTAAATGCTATTTTAAAAATTTTAAATTTTTTTGGAAATTTTGGGTTTTGATAGGCCATCATATGATCAATGTGGAACTCGCGCTGCTTTGAGTGAGCAGGGAGATCATCTAGGTAAGGTTCCACAAAGTCCTTAACATCATGGAAGGCATACGACATAGCTCGTTGAAACGTGGTGCCAACATTTTTAAGGCCAAACGAGATTTTGCAGTATACAAACGTTCCCCACGAGCAGATGAAAGTCGTCTTGTGTTGGTTGGCGGGTTTGGTCTCAATCTGGTTGTAACTAGAAAATCCATCCATAAATGAGAAAATGACGCTTCCAGCACAATTGTCGATAATCTGGTCGATGAAGGGGGTCGGGTAGTTGTCTTTTGGACAAGCCTGGTTAAGGTCCCGATAATCGATACAGACGTGAATGGTACCCTGCTTTTTGTTCACAGGGACGACGTTTGAGACCCAATCCGTCAATGGGACAGGATAAATAAAACTAGCCTTTAAGAGCTTTTCAATCTCTACCTTGATTGCTGCCGTCTTCCGAGGGTGTACCGGTCGCAATTTTTGGTGTACAGGTTTGACGTCGGGATAGGTTTTTATTTCATGAGAAACAATCGCGGGGTCTATCCCAGGCATCTCCTCATAGGACCAAGCAAATACGTCTCGAAATTGCTTGAATAATGTCGTGCCAGCAGCTATTTCTTCAAGGGAACACTTCTAGCCTATGCGAATGTGTTCCACTATACCAGGTTTCACCGAGATGTCTACCGAGGTGGTTGGCTCATTGTTGGCCAAGTTGCCCTTCGTGTCCGTAAGACATGTAAGGATGGGGGAATGAGGGAACGGGTAGATGTCTGGTGAGAAGAGGGTGTGGACGTTGTCCTCTATGTACTTCAGAGGAGGAAGAAAAGATGACCTATGGTGGAGATCATTCCACGGACCGTCGTCAACATTCATAACTTCCATGATGGACTCGTCTGAATGAGAAGTCCGAAGTAAGAGATCAGGTAGAGATGACGTCCGTTGTAGAGAACATGATGGAGAGGCCACGATTAAATGGTCCTCCAGTGTTGATTGGATAGCCTCATAAATACGTTCAGTGGGTGAAGGAGGCATTATATCTACAAGTAGGTGTGTTGTGGCTTCATCCGGTACAAGACAAGTATCGGTAGAGTGAGATAAAATCTCTGTGGAGATCATGTTCACCGTAGCGACATGATTAGGGGGGTCCATCGCTGGAAAAATGCCCATCAGAGATGAAGCTTTCAAAAGGCCAACCCCTATACTCTCATACTGTTTTGACATTTGTCCAATGGAAGGAACATGGTCACCAGGATGAGTAGTCGCATCTGGTGCGCAAAAATCTAATTGGTCGATAGTAACAATTCGTCCTCGGTGGGGGAATTGTACTATGTGGAACACTGAAGAGGCTACCGCCTGCATGGCGTAAAACCAATTGCGACCAAGCAAGAGATTATAATCTATTGGGGCCGAGACCACTTCCACGTTAACGGTTACGGTCTTTCTGCCCAACTCAACTGCAAGAGCTTGTAAGAGCCCATGAAGTTGAAAGCTACGCCCGTCGAATGCTTTCAAAGTGGTGGGAGAACGATTCAATTCGGGGGAGCCAATGGCTCTCCAACAGGCGATCGACATGACAGAAGTGGAGGCGCCTTCGTCTAAAAGGGTACGATGGACAATCTTCCCATCAATGTTTGCAGAAACTTGGAATGCGAGCTGGTGGGAGAGCCTCGGCTTGAAGTGGTCAAGTCGGAACATGATGGTATTCGAGGAATTGGGGTCGACTGCACCGATGGATGAAAGGAGAGTTTTGCGTTGATTAGGATAATTATGCAAAACTTCCAAGGTAGAAATGGAGCAAGGAGCTTGTGCCAAGTCTTCTATGATATTGTAATTTTGTGCCGCCCGAGCGTTGGGATTGAAAACAGCTTTTCGAATCGTACTCTTGGGCGGTCACAATATCGAGTCTAAGGATGGCTTCTGAATGGTGAGAGAAGTTGATGGTACAGTGACATCAGTTAAGGAGTCGGAAGCTTTTTCAGTATTACTTCCAGTGGATTCCTTCGAAGGGACTGGTTCGTAAGATCGTGAGCGAGTGTTCAAATTGATCGTCTCGTTACGCACCATGAGAACATGCGCGGTATTGGATGGTTCCCCCTGGGCTGGGGGGGTTGAGCAATCATCTGCTGGTTTTGAGTAGGAAACGGATCATTGAGGACTGCAGGAGTTGGTTTACCCCTAAGAAATGTTTGTACTTCGTCTCTATGGGGACATTCTTTGGAGAAGTGGTCATCTCCACACAGTAAACAAGGATACTTTAGCTTCCTTTTCTGCTTGGTATCATCAGGAGTGCTCTTTTGTTCCTGCTGGGAAGAAGAATTTTTGGGTTTCCCCTTGTTCTTCTTTTTTCCATCAAACTTCTGAGATGAAGCTGATTGGACAGAATTCACCTCTTCAGTTAGAGCAGGAGTGGTGGATTTGGTGGTGCTGTGGCTAGCCTGAGTCGGTAATGGGGAAGAACCATGGAGGTTGGATGATACAACAGTGCTAGAAGCAGGATGGGTGTTAAGGGATCTAATGATTTCATCAGTTTGAAGTCCCTTATGTAATTTCACAGGGTCATTAACGTCACGGGGTGCATCAGGCAGAATATCAAACAAAGTGCCGGATTGAGTGTAGACTAGGTCTAGTACATGGGAACTTGCGATGGCTTGTTCTTCGGTGACAACACCTCTCATGGAAACATCTCTTGCTATGGTAGGGATGAGGGATTTTGTAAACCAGTATGCTAGGAGCTGATCTGGAATGGGAGCTTTAATGAGACGTCGTCTCCTTCGCCACTCGTGGATATGATCCAAAATATGGGTGGCGATATTCTGACGGAGCAAGGTTAAAAGCTCGGTACCAGTTTCATACCATATGGGTAGCTGGAAATGTGTCAAAAAGTTCATGGCAAGAGAACCAAAATCAGGAAAAAAGTGGGGTGGCAACTCAATGTACCACTTGGCAGCCGAACCAGTGAGAGTCCTTTGAAACAATCTAAGACGAATTGAATTGTCCATTAAGGAATTAGATGAACACCATAAGTGGTATGTCATCACGTGGTTTTTAGGGTCTTCACTCAGCTTGCCGTCAAATTTGGGGATATCAGGCGGAAGTTTCACCGGAATTGGTGGCCAGTTAGATCCATGGTAAATAGGATCGTTGGTTAAACGGGATAGGTCAGGCAGGTCCAAAGTAGCCAGGAAGGGCAGCTGCGAGTTAGGCTGTGCGTATTGATAATACAGATAAGGCGTGTATGGACCAAACTGACCGTAAGGTGTACTAGGAGGAAACTGGCCATAGGGGGGTGTGCCGCCCAGACCGTAAGGGGGTCCACCACCATAAGTTGGTCCATTCCAATAAGGTGGGGGTCCACCTCTGCCACCAGGAGGGGGTGGAGGTCCGCCGCCACCACCAGGAGGAGGTGGGGGTCCATACCCATAATAAGGCGGCCCACCACTGCCTCTGCCTAGAGGGGGTGGTGGACCACCTCCACTGCTAGAAGGATGGGGCCCCCCACCACCTCCGTCGCCGGAAGGATGAGGGTCTCCACCACCACCGCCACCACCATAGTAATTAGGTCCTCCACCGCCTCCGCCTGGAGGGGGTGGTGGACCACCTCCACCACTCGAAGGGAAGTGTCCTCCTCAACCATAATAGGGTGGCCCCCCGCCGCCTCCACCTGGAGGGGGTGGTGGACCATTCCTGCCACCGCCGGAAGGGTGAGGGATATTGTTGGTAGAATGAGGTGGGCCTCCACCAAGGTTAGGTGGGGGCCTATCACCTCTAGCAGGAGGTAGGGGAGGATCGATCGGGGGTGGTGGTACTTGAGGGATAGTTGGTTGGGGTCCGTGATGCAACACAGGCTGTTTCCCCCATAGAGTGTGTGGATTCACGGGATAAGGTATCCTGTATGGTGCGATCCCAGGATTAGATTGACCTAGCGCAGGATTAACAGAACTTGGCTACTCTTGACTCCATGAGGGTTGAGGTACATTGGATGGGCCCCCAACATGAGATAATCCCATGGTGGATGGTCTAGCGGGTTGGGAAGGTCCAACAGAAGGTTCGTTGGGGATTCCACCGCTTATGTTCTGGTTAGGAAACGGGGGTTGCCCCCCAGTCACAATAGGTTGACCACTATTCAGAGGTTGAACCAACGTAGGTTGTTGACTAGCTACCGTAGTAATAACATCACCAATAAGATAATCCTTGGGAATGGAATATCCTCCCTTGGAATTTTGAGGTGGAGGAGGAACTGGCAAAGTAACTGCGGTAGTGACGGGTGTGTTGGACTGTTGTCCTTCCACTGGTTGGTTCGTTTGAGGTGCAGGATTGGACTCTTGCGAGGGTTGACCAGTGTTATTAATGGTCTCTTGGTGAGAAGGTTGTCCCGGTGATCCAAAAGATATCGGATGATCTAGGATGTCTCTGTTGTCGAATCTTATTTGGAAGTGTCGATTTCGAAACTCTTCAGAACGTTGCTCGAGACTTTGTCTTTGAAGGTCATTACCCTTAAGACATAATAGTTCTAAACGTTCATGGATAGGGCTGAAAATCTCGGTGGGGTCAGGCCTGTAGTAAGGTCTAGAGAGCTCTGGAGTAGTTCAGTTAGGTGGGGATGAGATGGCAAAATGAGCCACTGGGTGGTCTGTAGAAGATGTCCAGTAAGCTGTTGAAGGACCAACAGCTGCAATAGGGTCGTCCTGGGGTCGGTTTATCGATTCCAATGATCCAGGTTCTCCCGGGATGACGGGAGAAAGGTTTGGTGAATCGGGGGTTTGTGCTCCTTCATCCTGCGGAGGATGAAAGGCAGGTGAATCCGAAGGAGTTTGTGGAAACAACAGTCCTCCAACATTCAAAGTGAGGTTTTCCACTTTAGTAACTACGACCGTGTTACGCTGATCTATTCTTATCCTCGAAATAACCTCCGGATTAAGGGGATATTTGGGTGATAAGTTTAAGATCCTACGGGATCTTCTCCGGGGAAAATCCGCTAGAGCATCAGGAAAATCAACCAAGAAGGCTGAAACAATGTTTCTCCTAAGGGTATGCTAAAAGAAAAGCAGTCCAGAAAAACCTACTCAAACTAAGGCAACAAGCAAAATTTATGTGACAGAGTGGATTCAAAATCTTGGAACCTCATGGGATTATCAAGGCATCGCAAACCGCAATATACTTTAGGGTCCAACAATATGACGCGAAAAGGAGGATTGGGACCATACCCTTGCCTGCATACCCGATTACCTGGACGGTACGTGCGTGCTAATCTCCCCGAGTGTTGTTCTTGGTGTATTACTTTGCCAAGATGGACAAATGGTTAACTTAGTTGGTTTCAGGAATCCTAGTGGTGTCTCCCGATATACGCAAGGTACGTGGGAGCTCAAATCCGTAGTGGTACTGTCTAATGAACAATCGTTCGGCAAGAGACCTTCCAATATACTACCGAGTACGTGATACACCCTTCGATATACTCCAAGTACAGATGATGGTACTTGGTGGGTACATGAAGGATCTCGATATACCGATAAGTACGTGGAAGAATACAATACTCCCGGGATACAGTGCTAGAAAATAACGACAGCTGCCATGCTTAACGACGCCGGAACACGTTTCTAACTTACACACAAGTTGCTAAAAATTTTACCTAGTTCTAACGTTAATTTTATCTTGGACTGTTAGGTGAATGCATGAGGTGAGTACATAATCGGAAGCATAATGCAAGTCCTAAATCCATGCACGAAATATTCTTTTCTTTCAATGAATTCTAGCTATGGGAAGGAGAAATTTTTTTCCAGTAGTATTGCCAAAACAAACTCAATGCAACTTAATTCCCAATTCAAACAAATCTGACAATGAGAACATTCGTTTCCTTTTTCAATGAAACACAAAAAATCACAACACTAATATCCAAATCAAAACATTTTTCCTTTTCTTTTTCTTTTCAAAGCAAAACGACATTAGGTAATGAAAAGAGAGGATTCTGAAATGGAATATGCGAGTTTTTCAATTTCACTTTCAATGGTTTAAAAGCAAGAAAAATTAAAAATGCATTTATCTTTCCTTAGCATGGAATCAATTTTGCAAAAATCGAAGCGTACTTTGAGTCTTTCAAGAAAATGAGAAATTCATAGTTCAAGAAAAACACAATAGATCATACATTCATTAAATTTTCCCAAAACATAAACGAAAACGTTCCAATGCACAACAATTTTCTTCAATAATGCTCAAGAAATGATGGAAAAGAAGCACTTTTTAACTTTTTAATGGATGCGTCAAAGAATAAACTTGATAACAATTGAGCTTCAGATCTAAATGACTGAAAATAAAACATTACTTGCAGCACTCAGTACACTCAGAAAACTCGAGAAAAGACAAGCACTCGATCAAGCTGAAGGACACACTTAACTTAAAATCAAGCAGCAACAAGCAAACCAAGAAAGCAGAGCTCAAACAATGATGAAAACAAGGTCTGTAAGCTGATCTAATGAAATGATCAGATCAGGGATGGAAGGAAGGGAATGCAAGGGTGAGCGGATGAAGGTGGAGGAGACAAGAGTATCCACCACTACCGGTCTTCAAACTTGTCCAAAACGGAACCCAAAATCAATCCAACAAAACCAAACACTCAAAACACAAATCATAGGTGGGATCCCTAGCTAGATCTTGCAGCACAGAGGGAGTTCATACAACAAACCAAATTCCAAAGTGTCAAATGGAAAGGAGATGCCTGCATGCCAAATTTTGACAAATCGGCGCACTCTTTGCTTGTACACAGTGCAACGTCGCAGTTCACCAATGCAGGAAGTGCGACGACATCATAGTTTACTAATGAAAAGGATGTGACGAGTGACTAACAGGTAAAGAACAGAGACAATAAATGACAAAGTGTCGCTCTTCTCCCACTGCCAAGGTGTGACAGGTGAAGTCTAAATTCAAAAATGAATCAGATCTCTTAGCAATGAACCATAGAATGGTTTGGGAATGAGTTGTACAAACTCAGGGAAAGCAGATCAGGGTCTTCAATATGAAGATCTGATAGTGAAATCAACTTCAAGAAGTAAAAGGAAAAAATGAAAAGGCTTGTGTCAAGCAATCAACTGAAAATAATTCTCAGATTGACAACTACTGAATAAGACTGTATTATCCCCAGTATGGTCGCCAGATTTGTTATCGGACAATCTACCAAAGACGGATCTAAGGCATGATCTCCCTAGCTCAAAGTGAGTCTAGAACAAATAAGACAGGCTACTAATGCATTTCCTAGATCTACTTAAGAATCGAGTATTAGATGTCTTACCTTTCAATTCGCAATCCTTTCTCCTGAATGCTACTCCACGTCTCACGGTCGTCAGATCCAAGCTGCAAGACCTGTCAAGACAAGAAACAAGAGAAACAAGTAAAAGGCATCTATACAATAAGAGATCTAAGTAAACAGTTAAGCAAGTAAACTACTCAATATCCTTATGCACATGAACAATATTGGTGGAAAGCATTTGTATTACTGTAAAAAGAGGGAAGTACATAATAGAGATATAGAACTACAACCAAGGCTTAACGCTACAGCCCTTCTCCGACAAAGCCAATTGCCATATCCTTCCAAACAAGTATGAGTTCTCCAATAGGTGAGTGGAGATGTTCCAAAGGTAATTTCACCAGCATGTAGATACCATAGACTTCCTCCCTTTGGGATGGGAATGAGCTTCATTCATATAGGACTAAGTGGATAGGGTATGGATATGATAGGTTGAGAGATGGTAGGATAGGCTTAAGGGATCTCTCCAAAGTATTAAGAACCGAGTGCCAGCTCCTCCAAGAGGTCAAGGATAGGGTCCCAAGTCAGCAAGCTTCGAGAAGGACCTCGAAGAAGCTATTTTTTCCATCTAACTGACTTCGTCGCACCCTGTAATGGGGAAAGGTGCGACGTCGCATGTTGCTCATGTGCAGCCTATGACGACCCTTCAAAACCTAGCACAATTGGGTACAAATCCTCCTTGGTTGATCGCATAGTCAAGATCTCTTAAGGGGTGTATACACTGAATCTTATGATGAGCAGATTTTGGGTGTAACACTCCATGGCAAACCTTGGTGCAAGTTTAAATTGTGGACATGCATTGCTCAACAGTAGACTCAAGGTGGGTGTTTGGGTTCTCTAAACCTCTGTCCCGGCCACACCCCTCCATTACCCCATCGACCGATGGCCTCATTAACTCCAAAAATCTCATTGAGATCTCCCTGCTCACATCAAAAGTCCTCTCGTCGTTTTTGGCGGTCGCCCCTGCCAGACACCATCTGTCTCGCATGCGGGGAGTTATTGCGAATGATCCCCAAGGTGGTGCGGGGCTATATCATGCGAGGTGGCGAAGGGTTTAGCACCCTATCTATCTCCTCATTTTCTTGTTTCCTATTCCTTGCTCGGCTCTTGTTCCCTGCTCCTGCTGGTTTAGTGTTATTTTGCAGAGTGAAGTTTGAACGTCCCTTATCTCAGGGGGCCATGGATAATTGTAGTCATTGCCCTACTGCCCTGACTGCAGTAAATGCAGGAGGAACAAACAGATTACCCCAGGGGAGGCTGGTAGTGGTGGCAAGAAGCGTTATCTCTTAGAAATTTGTCAGGGTCCCAGTGGTGTTGATTCCTCCAGGGGGGTGGTGCCAAGGTGAATTCTGGAAACGGTGGCCCATGGATGCCCCTAGGCACTGGGCTATTTCCTAGCGGTGGTTCTGCTTCTAATTTGGTTCCAGCTTCTGGGTATCATATGAATTCGTGTGAGAACGGAAAAGGTGCCTTTCGTCAATGGTACCATGGCAGTCTTGGTGATTTGGGGAATAGGGCTTCTCCTCAAGGGCAAGGAAGCCCCTCTCCTGATCTCAATCTACAAGTTCAAGATCTGGAAACGCAAGTACGCTGGCTCAGAGGGGACCTTGCAGACATGAAAAAATCTATCTCCAATTTAGCGACCCTGGTTCAAACATCCAACTCCGAAGTTCGATCAAGCATCGAAAAGATAAAGGATTTCACTGAAAAAAGTATGGGCAAACATGACACTCTTTACAGCTGCCTGAGAATCGTCAAGGCTAAAGTTGATTGTGTGAGGACAAACAGTGGGAATAGCCCATCAGTCATCCTGAACATTAACGATGACAACGCTGGAAATACGGCTGGAAGCAAGGAAAAGATGTCCCACAACTGTCATGACAACTAATTCTCGTCGGTGCAACCTCCTGTTGATCTGATGTTTATCTATCTAGTTTTTGTTCTACTCCTATGTTATATTTATGTTGTTTCTTGCTAGGCCAGTTTGTTAGAATCTTCAATTATAATAGCAATATCAGTCCTTATGGTTGTATCAGGCATAATGCCAATTTTGAATTATAGAGGCTGGAAAACTCAGAACATGCTCTGACAGTTTTGGATTTTTGGGACCAGCCTTTCTTCTCTATGTAACTTGCTCCATCTTTTTAATATAAAGCCTGTTAACCATTTGTGTAAAAAAAAAAAAAACTGCCATCAAAACATGAGATACACAACCATATTATCAAGAATTACAAAATTTTGTAAAATACACTACTCTTAATCAACTTCATCTTCTCTTTGAATGTGAAGTTTTTATGATTATTTCTATTATATAAAACAAAAATGACTTATATGTACAGAAAAACCATGAACAATTCAATTTAAATGCATATCTTTGAAAATTTTACAATATTTTTCTCTATATTGTATTAATAATCTTTTATACATGCATGAATATAATGATAATTACTTTAATTATTCACTATATATCATGTTAGTATGGTAATCTTGAATTATTTTAATTGTTCATTGTATCTTGATTTCAAAAGCAGATCGGGATAGTGATGTGCAATATAAACAATTTCCTATCAATGTTCTTAATACTTAATTTTAGTAAATCTCAAAATGACAGAAATAAACATCATAAAGTGCTAAAACATTGGATGCAACTGCATCTTCACATGGATTACACCCCAAACAAGTATCATATAAACCTAAATCATATAGCCAATTGGATTCTAGCTGAAAAAAATAAAATGTACATCATATAAAGGAAGTCTTTAATTTATGTGCCAAAGTAAGTGAAAAATATAAGAACATTATCTTTCTCATGTAAATTATAATATTTAGCAGGATCATTATGGATATTCTTTTCCAGTTCACTAATAGAACATGCAAAAATTAAACCTAGTTAATTTAACCACTGTCAATGTTTATGTGAAAGAATGTACAAACTATGTTATTTTTTTTTTCTTTGAGAGAACCAAACAAAAATATGCACACGTGCCCACTCCTAAACAATGCATACCTATGCAAAGGATTACCCCCTCACCTTTATCCCCTTTCAAAAAGAAGGATTTTTATCCAACTAAATTGCAGAGCAGATAACCAAATTGTCCATTTAGAAATTCTTCATTGGGTTGTCGTTTAGGAAATTGCCAGGGAATAAACAAAAATTCCTTTACAATTATTTAGGGGACAAAGGAGAAATAATGTTCATGAAAGGTTTTAAGAAAAGGATAAAATGAAGAGGATTGAGAGGAAATAATTTCATATTCTAATGTGATTTAGACGATGCCCTTAACTATTGAACTGATTGAGAAATCCCATTCTCTTAAACACAATCCTTGACTGGATCATTTCAAAATGAAGAGAAATATTGATGTAATCATGAAGAACCATTATATGGAATAGACACCAAAATTTATATGAATGAAACTCAAATGCGAAAAGAGACTTCAAACTGTAATGACAATAATAAGCATTACTTGAAACTTACAACTATGGCTACCATAGGCCTTTCCAACTATAATAATTTGCAAGTCTGGGTGGATAGATGCATGTATCTATGAAAAAAGACTCATCAAATTTGATGCTATCCCACCTGTAGCTAACATGCTCCATGTCAGAATCTTCCCTTTTTCACCCACAATTACACCCATATTCTTCAATAGAATCAAACTGTTAGCATCAATTTTGTCCTGGATGAAATGGAAGGTTAGATCCCTGAGGAGAGGGGAAAAGGCCTCGATGGTTTGAGCCAAATGGCCTGTTAATGTTGAAATTGTTCTCATTTTTATGTGTTTCTTTTAGAGTTGTTTGAACTTTATTTTCCATAATTTTGATTATCTTTTCAATTTTTATTAATTTTTTATTGTTTTTATTTTTTAGTCAAAAATATTTAAATGGCTTATGCAACATGATATTTATCTCAAGGTCTTCCATTATACCTATTTAGATTTTCTATAAAACTTATAACCATGATCTAACCTTTATCCTAAGTATATTTGTCAAATTGGCAATGTTAAAAGATTCTTGCAGCGCAGAGTTCAAAACAGATCACTAGTGCGCTGCAGGAATCCGATATTATGAAAGATCGTGGTTTATTCATGCTGATCTGTGGTTCGTTATGAGTTATGATGAATAGAGATGCTGAAACACACGTTTGAAGAATGATGACAGTTGCAAGGCCTTTTACATTCCATCATGGAGAGAAGTGATTGGGATCATTTCTTATGTTTTCCCCTGTTTTAGTCATTGCAGTTGAGCACGGATTATGAGAAAATGGAGATGAATTTAAGAAATACCAAAGAGTTTTCAGTCCATCACAGATTCATTAAAAAAAACCTATCTCAGTTTTGCAACAGGTGTCATCATTTGGAAGATTCGAATTCATCTTTATGGCCTAATTTTCAGGGTTTAAAATGTTTAATATTTTATTGTTTTAGTCATAAATTTTCGGCCTGTCTTCTGATCAACTGGAGAGAAATTTTCAAAAACCAAGAGAGGTTTTTGTTCATAATGGACTCATTTAAAAAAACCTCTCTCAGTTTTCTAACAGGTGTCAAGGATTGAGATATATGGAGGCGTTTGTGAGACCCATTTTTCAGAAAATTCACCAAATTTCCTAGAGTCCAATTTGCTATTTTTAGTTGATTTGTCTTTAAAAATTTGAGTTAGTATGTAACTAATGGAGGTAACTGCTTCAAAACTCGACCTAGAAGGTAGTTATAGAACTACTCTACTTTTTTAATGATAAAAGGAAGGCAAGGATAGAGTGTGGGGGTTCGATATTTTGGTTTCAAGAAGCTATATACAGTGATGATATTGAAGCTTGCAAGACTCTCATGTAAGTCCTGAAGACTGAGATTAATATATATGTGTTATAAGCCATTTATCTTGTTTGATTGAGTTTTTATTTCTGATCAGTTTGATCATTCAACATATGATTTCATTTTCTGTTTTAATGTTTTAATCCAGTGAATGCTTATGTGTTGTAGATAAAAACCTATTTGTATGGTTATGAATGTGATGGTTTATATTTACCTTGTTTAAATTTATGATCTCAATTCTTCAATGAATTACATGATTTAGTAACTTTTTTAGTTTGATTTCCTTTTATTTTCTTGAAATTGAAACCTTCAAACCAACAAACTACAAAAACAAAACCCTATTTCATGCTTGTATTGTTGAGATTGTGTTAGCTTGCTCCTTTGTAGTTTAGGGACAATTTCTGGCACTAACATGGCCCCTAGGAATGTTAAGTGGGATATCCAAATAGGTATTCATGGATTAAAGTATGAAGTGATCAAATCCTAAGTCTGAAACACTACAAAGAGGGTTAAATTGCAAAGATCTGCCCCCCCAGTTATATATCGATGTAAATGAAAGGTCTAGATCGGCGGTGGTGCAGATCTACGGTCATAAGCGCACTTCGCAAAATGAAGAGGACGTTTTTTAGGTGGAGGCAGGAGGTTCAGCCCACAGGAAAATTAGAAAGCTAATCAATGGTCGACGGTACAGATATACGGCCGATATGTACTTCTTCGATGGGACGTGCGCGAACAAAGGACATTTCCAAATCCATGAATTTTTAGTAGGGGCCGCAGATTTAAACGACACATATTTGGTGGGATGGAGATCTACGGCTAAGAGTTGGTTTGCAGATATAACTTGCGCGTGATATTGATGTCCCCCAAATCTGTGAACCGGGTAAAGGCTGCACTGTTGGACGGTTTAGATCTGGGTAGGAGCCAGATCAACGGTCGGAAGTAGTCTCGTAGATCCAAGGTGTGGGAAGGGCACCGTTTGGAGACGAAAGGCCTGGGAGGTAAGTGGAGATAGAGATCCACAACCCAGAATAGATCTTGGAGATGGACGGCTTAAGTGGATCCCCCACTATCGCAGTTGCGGAGACGATAAGAAAATGGAAATGTTATAAAAAGAGCTCTTGCATGGGAATCCAGATTCCATTTGTCCTGTTCACATCGAAAAGCGACAGAGGCAGACTGTGCAGAAGCAGACAAGTCAACCAGGAGCCCCAACCATTTGTCAAACAACCAAGTAGGCCTTTTGTCCCCCACTATAAAACTATTTAAATGGCATAACCAATAGGACCCCTGGGTTTTGAGCACCAGAGGGTAGGATATTTATTTGAGGACAAAGACACAGAGGTTTATTACACAGTATTAATAAACAATGCCATAAATATGACTAAGTACAGGTTGAAGCTAGTTAGGGAGGTAAGTGTAGACGTCCATAAGGTTTACTAGACATTTTTCAACTTGTTTGCAATTGACCAAACCCCGAATTGTCCAAAGTTTGTCGACTGGTGCGCCTGAAACTACTCCTCTACCGAGAGGACGATTATGGATGCAACCAACTCCAAAATCCTATGTAAACTCAGTCCCCTCACTATAGGAAATGCCCTATCCATACTAGACGATTTCTATCAAAAGACCAAAGAGTATAAAGAGGAAGCCTAGTCCAACATTTCAGACAAGCCCCAGCTGACATTAAGGAGAGTTTCTTCCATTGCAGCCTGCGGCCAAATACGTCCTTCCAGAACCAGCTTTTCCCTGATGAAGCCACTCCATTTATAGAAGATTCCAAGTGCGTCATTTCCATGTTATCCCAGTTTCTAGGTTTAGATAATGACATGTACATTACCGAGCCTCTAATTAGCCTATTATTTGCCATGAGTACATGCCCTCTTGAGTTGGATAACCCCAGTCAGTCCTCCCAGTGTGCTTGTCTCACATTTGATGAAGCCTTAGCTAACAGTATCCACTCTCAGCTGGAAGAATTCCCCAAGACTAGAATATTTAGGTTTCAGTCATACCTACTGAGGATGTTCTTGTATTTCAATGAGAAGAATCTGCAGATGCCAGAAATAATGCTCACTCATGAGATACTCCCAGACTATACCAATTTCATGGACATCATCATGTCTGAAGTATACCATTCTATCGTTCAAAAGAAGCTGCCCAGGGTATTGCCAGAGATGAAAGAGTTGCTGCAGCATTCCCCAAAGAAGAGGATTGGGGACTGGTTCCTTTTAGAACACAACACTGCAATTAGAGTATATGGTTTTTCCCAGGAACCTTATGTGTTGCCAGCTTTCCTGACACCCAGATTATTTACACTAGAGTTCATCAGACAGAAGCTAAAGGCAAAGGTTGAGCATTTCTTAGATGATAAGAAAGCTTCAGACATCACTTTTCCTTGGCATGTGGGCCCATTCTTTGTTAAAAAAGTAAAGAAACCCTTCCACCTATTGAGGGTATGATGAGAAATATGGCGTTCAGAACCAAAGCATCCATTAATGATGACCCTCACCACATCATATCAAACAGGAGAAAAGAGACTAACATAAAGGATTTTTTGCATTTTGAACTCACAAGGCTAGCTGAGACTGCAAATTTGATAGAGTATCTTGACAAAAATAAAATGGATATGGATGAGTAGGAAGTCTCCACCTCCCTGATAGCACAAGTCATCCCCCACCACCTAGCTCTTCTAGCCTAGTCACGGCAGCTGAAGAAATTACACCCCTTTCCAATGGCTCTTGGGAGTCTAACAAGCTGGAAGGAATTTATCCCATGGATGTAGACAATGATGCAGAGAGAGCCTCTAAAAGGAAGAAAGTAGAAAATCCTGAGCAACAATTGGTAATAGTAACAACAGGGCATGCCAAGAAGAAGCAAGTGAAGTTCCTACTGCCAACCTTTGAAATTAAAGAATATGCATTCAACCAGGAACCCACCGAGCTTGCAGCACCGAGCAAAAGTAGATTTGAGCTACTTCAAGAGTACAAGGAGAGCCCAAAGACAATCTTAGAGGAGACCAAGCTATATGCATAAGTAAGGAAAATTTCAAATAAGGATGTATCCTTGGTGGCAAGCAGGAGCCTTGCCTAGAGCACCCTAAGTCTGGCCTTGTTTACTAAGAATAAGGCCAACGAGCAAAAGGTAAATTTGAAGGACATCCCTGTGCCAGATGTGATAAATTTACACAAAGAGACTGGCAAGGTCATTTATAACAAATTGTTGAAAACTTCCTTGGAGCTATCTAAAGTGCAATCCAACAAGAGCAAGGTTCAAAATCAACTCAGATTGGAAAAAGTGGAAAATAAGTACTTGAAGGCACAAACCAAAAAGATCCAAGTTGCATTATTGGCTACTGACAGCCAAGAAGACAAAAGAGTTAGTGTACAAAGATTGTTGGATGAGAAAGACAAAACCATCCATTCATTAAAATAGAAGTTAAAAATTCCCTCCACCTAGCTAGTGGAGGCATCTGACCTAGCAGAGATGGAAGAGAAGATAGAAGAACTCCAAGGGAATTTAACAAACTGTGAAGCTAGGTTGTTGAAATTTGAAGAAAAGGAAAAACTGTGTCTGGTAGATATAGCACTTATGGCAGAAAGTGAAAAATCTTTGAAGGCCAAGGCTGAGGACCTTGAAAAGAAATTACAAGAGAAGGATCAGGAATTGGACAATATAACCACACCTTCCATAAAGGCTGGTGATTTCTCCCTTGTAGGGGCCATGGCTCAAGCGAGCCTGAGAGACATGGAAGTAGAAAGGCTAAAGAAGCAAAATGTGAATCTGAAGACCCTGATGACAAAAGCAAAATGGGGAAAGGAAGCTTGGGAAACTAAGTACCAGGAGATAGAGGTAAAAAATAAAGAGCTGGTGAAGCAAGCCACAGGCAATACCTCCCTGCAAGAAGCAAAGCATGTCATATGGGATGATATTATAGCAGAGGCCTTAACTCGATTTCATTTTGGATAAAGAAGCAATGATTAAGTCTAATAGGTAAAGTATCATAGCTGCAAATGAAAAGCTAAGTAAAAATCCCATGGAGCATGCTCAAAGAGCCATAGAATTTTTGAATGGTTTGTCTAAATATCAAGCTAAGGCAGCCAGTATAAAATATAGGGTGTCCACTATCATCCGAGATAAAACATTATTGCACAGGCATCAACAAGTAAACGCCATTCAAGCAAGTATAGACATCTTAGCTCATCAAGTGAAGATTTTCAGGGAAATGTTTGATCCACTATTCAAGAAGGGTCTGCCCTTGTTTTGGGAAGAGGATGGCACTATGAGGTCACAGGAAGAGTATCAGGGTAAGTTGTGGGAATGTAGAATGGACCATGGAGACTTTGCAGACATGGACCAACCACTAATAAGTAAAATAGTAGTGGAGATATTAACAAAGGAGTTCGAGCTGGTTTGGATCTTCAAAGAGGCTTGTGCCCACTTCAGGAGCTGCTCATATAAAGACCACATAGAAATGAGGGTTTCGTTGAAGGAAGTGGCCCCACTAGAGCTTCTAACATCTAATCAATGGAAGACCGTTGAGAAATTTGGGAGGATCGTGAAGATTCGCAGCATGGAGAGATAGTTACTGGGGCATTTTCTCCATTTTTACTAGATTATGTTGTCATGTTGTAAAGCTTCCTAGTAAAATTGTAAAAGGCAATTAAGCCTATTTTTACCAAATATGTTATTTTGTTGTGACTAGTTCTCTGGAGTGGCAAGCCTGTTTGAATAGGTGTCACTTATATTGTAACAACTTTTTGTTGAGACAACTCAAGCCTGAGGGCTAAGAACATCTATATAATCAATGTAATAGAAGAGAAAAGGGTTGAAAAATTTTTGGGACCCGAGAGGTTGTTTGTGTCATATACCGTGAGACTAATTTTTAATAAAGTTACAGAGCCCAAGCTGGCCTTATGCATAGATTCATGTGTCATTTATATTGTAGTCTGTTTCATTTTCTTATGTGAATGTGCATCCTGTTATTTTCCTTCCATTATGTTTTCCTTTAATATCTGAAATTAGTGTGTAATAGTGCAGAATTCTTAATCATATGCTCTGGCTATTGTTTTCAGATGTTCACCAAATATTTCCTCTAAAGTTGACATTGAATTCATCCTTTATGCTCATGTTAATGGACTGTCTCTTATCTCTTCTTTCCCACCAAACCAAAGCAATTTGACTGTAATAGAAGGGCTACCTTGCTTATGTTATGAAGTTCCCCGTAGCAGCTATGTGATTAGATGTATTTGTGTGTCTTGACTCCATTTCCCAATGAATGTCCACTTTGCTTTCAAACAAACAACGCTTTAATTTTCGTTCATGTGTATCTAGCCTCATTTAAAATTTTGTGAGAGATCCCTCTCTGGAGAGATAGAAGCCAGCTTATCTTTCCTAAAGTGGTTCTATGGTTACCCCATTTTGTCCTTTCTACAACCTTAAGGTACATTTCGGGTGCTAACATATTGGCACTGTTTCCGGGGAACGAGAGTCTTATTGTCCCTAGGAGTAAACGACAAAGAGTTCCAATTTTATAGAAAGAAGGGATTTCTGTGGGCAAACAGAGATTTCTGCATTTAAGGAAGGTTGTGCATTTGCCCTGGCGAGTCCACTCATCAGTATTTTCATCTAAATGAGACTCCACTGGGAGGATTGACGATTCCACATTTATTTCCAAAGAAATTTCAGAAGGAATCCTAGCCCCTAGAAGGATCCATACAAGAGGTAACCCCATTTCTGAACTCTTGCTAAGTGTGGAAAACCCATAAATTCTGCTTATGCATAGAAGTGAAAAGGATAAGACTAGCACTTCTAATATTGAAAGATCTGTGTCTAAATAAGAGTTGTGTGATTTTCATGAATTGGATTTAGAAGTAAACATTGGGAGGCCCCTATTAAGGTCAAAATCAGAATCAGACCTAAAGCTAGCTGAAGTAAATCCAAATAACCTTGAGTCATATTTGCTAGATCCCGTGTGGTATAATTTGCAAAATATTGTGAAAGTTGGAGAAAGAGACCCACATTCCCTGACCTCTCAACCACATATTACAAACCTAGCTAATAATACACCTCAGAATATACCTCCCATAGCCCAAAATCCACTTGTGCCTATGGCAGCTAGGTTTTCACCCTTGGCTCTACCAGTTGTCTTGCATGATCTCCCTCAAAACTACTCACATAGAATTTCCTTGTATGATGGGGATGGAGACTTTTCAGCAAGACAACATATGGATAGGTTTGAGGATTTTACTGACTTGGAAGAAGTAGACTATGATGATGCAAAGATGAGGTTGTTTGCACAAATTTTATCTGGGGAAGCTAAGAGATGGTTTAAAGATCTGCCGACAACCTCTATCCCTACCTTTGAAGCCTTTCAAACCCTGTTTTTAGATAGGTGGGAAGCAAAGAAGATCCCTCTGCAAATCCTATCTCAATATGACCATTTGAAGAAGGGAAAATTTGAGTCTGTCCATGATTTTTCTAGTAGATTTATGAGGGTGTACAACTCAATCCCAGCTAATATTAAGCCCTTGGTAGGTGCTGCCAAGCGCCATTATGCAAATGCCTTTGAAGGAGATTTTTCATGTATGTTGAGGAAGAGGAAATCACCTACCCTGTTAGCTATGTTAAAGGATTCCCTAGAGGTGGAAGCAAATATGATGGCTTCAGGGAATTTGAAGGGTAAAACAGAAGCAGATAAGAAGAAATAGGAAACCCAACCCTCTACTTCCACTTCCTCCTCTACTAGTGATGTAAAGTTTGAGATGATGATGAATACAATGGAGAAGGTAATGGATAGGCCGGCCTTAGATAACAGACCACCTAATAGAGAGCAACCTGAAAATCAAGTGAGAAATCCTAACTTTAGGAGGCCATTTCCTCAGAGAAACAAAAGAAACCTTAAAGACCAACAAATAAGGCCCCCCTTCCCAAAAAATTTGGTGGATGAAGAAGGAACAGAGGACCCAATGGGCGATTAGATTCATCACTTTGATAAACTTGACGATGAAATATATTTGACTGAGAGAGAGAGCATGATTTCTTCACCCAAGAAAGTACTAGTCCCATTCTAGAACTAGACTCAGAAGAGTATAAGATGGGCTATCAGAATGCAGTGGATGATTTTCAGAGAAAACTGAAGCTAAGGAATTGGGATGTAACAGTAAACAAAGGAAAGTCTAATCGAAACCAATTTCCAATACTCAACCGAACCCAGAGAAACAGAAATAAAAGTAGCAGGAAGTTACTGCACAAAGGAGCCCAGAAAATAAAGAACAACAACCAAAAGAAAGTAAGTAGTCAGATCCCATTGATGTAAGCAAACCAATTTCATCTTTCAATTTAAAGTTTGAATTGTTGAAGGTCAAAATTTATATCCCTTTCAATGAGCTACTGAGAAACAATGAATACAGGGAAGAGATTAATAAAATGGTCAAAGGTCAGGGTGATTGTCAATAAGACATTTTATAAGTAACAGATGATGCTCCCACCATTGTTTTTGGACCTAAAATTGAAGATACAAATGATGAAGATGTTCCCCCATTTTATCTGAGCCTAAATGTCCATGATATGATTTTGCATAATGCAATAATAGACTCTGGTGCATCCCATAATCTAATGCCCAAAAAAATGGTAGATGGCTTGGGTTTAGAGGTTACTAGGCCCTACAAAGACCTTTACTCTTTTGATTCTAGAAAGGTCAAGTGTCTGGGATTGATAAAGAACATGGTAGTAACCCTTACACAAACTCCAGTCAAGAGTATTGTGATGGATGTGGTGGTGGTTGATATTCCTGCCAAATTTGGTATGTTGCTATCAAGATCTTGGGCATCAAAATTAAGAGGGACTATGTAGCTGGATTGGTCATATGCCACCATACCTTTGTTTGGAGGAAACAAAAGATTATACAGAGAGAAGAGATTGGCCTATGTGGTTAGCAACCAGGATAAGCCTGAAAATCATCCCATTTATGCTGTTGACACTGACTTAGGATCTTCCATATTTTTCAATGATGGACCACCCACTGATCCTAAAATTCTTGTATATATTGAAGTTGAAGAGGATAAGGAGTTTGCACAAAGGCAAGAAGCCTTAGAGAAGAAACAAGATGAAGAAGGTTTATGGACCATGTACTTTAATGGATCTCTGAGTAAAAATGGAGTTGGTGCAGGTGTTTGGATTATATCCCCAGGCAGAGAATTTAAAGCTTTGTCTTACAAACTGACTTTTGAATTTACTAACAATGTAGATGAGTATGAAGATTTGTTGTAGGGTTTGCAGGCTCTGAAAGATATGGGAGAAAAAATAATACAAGTGTTTGGAGACTCAGAACTGGTGGTGAATCAAGTGAATGACAGTTATCAGACCAAACACCCCATAATGAGAGCCTACAGAAATGAGGTCTGGGACATGTTTGGTAATTATTTTTTAGGGCATAAAGTCAGGGTGATACCCAGAATTGAAAACCAAGTAGCAGACTCTTTGGCTACCACTACTGGTGGCTTCAAGACTTCTATCTATTCTTAGAAGAAGTATGAAGTTGAGGTTGTGAACAAACCATCAATACCTGACAACTCAAAATATTGGCATGTCTTTGATGATGATATGCAGATAAAAAGGTTTTTGGAGAAGTTGGATGAGTTTGTGAATACTCAGATCGATTCAGAGAATGACAATTTGGAGTGTTTCCAGGATGATGAATCGACCGGAGGTGAAGAGGCCAATAATAAGAAATGGTAGAACATGCTTGGGGGAAAGGATATCATTCACTTAAAGAGTAATTTTATCCCAAGAGGTCTAATCCACCTCGAGAAGCTATTTGATCATAACGACGTGGCCAAAGACCCTAAGATGAATCCTGTTAATGATGCCGTATAGGAGCAGAACCTGGGAACTGAAGAGGAGCCTCGAATTGTGAAGTTGTCCAAGAAATTGTTTGCACATGATAAGGAAGAATACATCAAGTTGCTGCAGAAATACACAGATGTGTTTGCATGGATCTATGAATACTTAAAGGAATATGATACCTCCATCATACAACACACCATTCCAATTAAACCCAGGGAGATGTTAAGATTCAATATGCTAAGACAGAAAATATCAGCATTACATTTCATTTCACAACAATAGCATATACAGGATCACTGAAGAAACAACAAGCACAACATAAACACAAGAGACACAGATTTATCCTGGGAAACCCTCATGAGGTAGAAAACCTAGCAAAGCTTCCTCAATATAAATGACCAACAAATACAAAGATGTAAACCAAAGACATGACCTCCTCCTCCTCCATAGCAGACCTCTCCCTCACAAGTGCACTGCTTTCCGAGTGAGTGAATGTGTGTTAAATGAGGAACACACCTCCTCTATTTATACACATCTCCGACTTGTATTTTATATTAACTAGGTCAGCCCCAACTTTATCACTGGGTTAAACACCCCATTACAACTGACTGGGCCGACCCCTCTAGGGTGGTATAATAACCCTTTGACATAACACATACAGGGCCGACCCCCACAAGGGAAGTCTAATAACCCAAGTTACCACATTCCGACGGAGGAATAAACATCTCCGGATATACAATAAGATCTTCACGGAGGAATGAAACATCTCCGGAATAATAAAGTACAAATATAATATTCTTTGAAGTTACAATATTTCAACACTCCCCCTTAACGAGAAGGATATTATAACAACATCTGCACGAGCAAGGAGTCATCAACATCATACATGATACATCTATAAATCATTGGAAGATTTCTCAACATCATCAGTAACTCAAGCAGTTACTGGAACATCTTCAATACTGGAACACCAACATCTTTAGTACTGAGTCTTCATATTCTGCAGCACTCGAACAGCTACAGCAACATCAACATCATCATCTGGATCCTCACGATCATCAGCATCATCATCACACTATCATCAGCATCGTCATCACAAGATCATTAGCATCGTCATCATACGATCATCAACATTGACCAGCATTTGGATCATCTCGATCTACAACATCTGGATCATCTTGATCTACATCATCTAGATCAGCTCGATCTATAGCATATGGATCATCTCGATCTACAGCATCTGGATCATCTCGATCTACAGCATCTGGATCATCATCTCGATCTACAGCATCTGGATCATCTTGATCTACAACATACTCTGCAATACATAGGATCATATTACAGGATGATCAATCTCGCTCTCTTTAGGACATAGGTCCATGGATGATACAATCCAGATCAAGTTCCAGGATGATCAATCCTTATCACTTTGAGACAGATATCATGTCTAGGGACGATGCAATCCTGATCAACTTCCAAGAGGATCATTCCTTATCACTTTAAGACAAGATCTCATGTTTAGGGATGATGCAATCCCAATCAACTTCCAGGAGGATCATTCCTTATCACTTTAAGACAAGTCTCATGTCTGGGGACAATGCAATCCCAATCACGTGCCTTTTGAACCGAGGTCCAGGGACAATGCAGTCCTATCACATACCTTTTGAACCGAGGTCCAGGGATGATGCAGTCCTATAATTCAATTCTCGAAGAGATTTATCTACGGATCAATTCAAGGGACCTACATACGGGAATGATGCAATCCCCATTCTCAAAGACATCTTATCTACGACTCAATTCAAGGGACCGTCGTCCGGGGATGATGCAATCCCCATTCTCGAAGACATCTTGTCTATGGCTCAATTCAAGGGACCGAAGTCCGGGGATGATGCAATCCCCATTCTCGAAGACATCTTGTCTACGGCTCAATTCAAGGGACCAAAGTCCAGGGACAATACAATCCCCATTCTCAAAGACATCTTGTCTACAGCTCAATTCAAGGGACCGAAGTCCGAGGACAATACAATCCCCACCTGTCCACCAAGGAATTCATTCTTGAAGACATCTGTCTACGGATCAATTCAAGGGACCGAAGTTTGGAGATGATACAATCCCCACCTGTCCACCAAGGACTTCATTCTCAAAGACAGCTGTTTACGGATCAATTCAAGGGACCGAAGTCTAGGGATGATACAATCCCCACCTGTCCACCAAGGACTTCATTCTCGGAGGCATATGTCTACGGATCCTTTTAGAACATGTGTTCAAGGATGATGTAATCCCTCTTCTTTCTTGGAGACATATGTCTACGGATCCTTTTAGAACATGTGCTCAAGGATGATGCAATCCCCTTGTCAACTTAGACCCTGTCTAAGGACCATCCACTAACCTCTCTGTCAACATTACCAATATAGGTATCCTCATCAATACATGTATACATATCATCAATACAAGTATCCTCATCATCGACTTTACTGTCGATGCGGGCAATCTCATCATCAGTGTCTACATCACTCCCCATTTCGAGGAGGGCCACTCCCCATTTCGAGGAGGGTCCTACCAAGCTTGTCTTGTAAATACTCAAAATTTTACTTGAGGTAGAGGTTTGGTTAGTACATCAGTAACTTGTTCATCAGTGTCTACAAATTCGAGTTTTATAGTTCCTTTCTGCACCATATCTCGTATATAGAAATATCAGATCTCTATGTGCTTTGACTTATCATGGAACACTGGATTCTCTGCCATCTTGATACAACTCTGGTTGTCACATAGAATCACAGTGGAGTCCACCTCTAAGTCAAACAGTCGTACCGCTTTACAACTAGCAGAGAAAGCAACTATATATATATATATATTCTGATTCAGCTATGCTGAGAGCCACACTAGACTACGTCCTGCTAAACCAGCAGATCTCATACAATAACATCCTCTCAATGTGCTCTTCATGTCTGATACACTTCCTGCTCAATCAACATCTGTGTAGACATATAATCTGAAGTCATGATCTCCAAGAACCAAAGTCTAACATACCCTTTAGGTACCTCATCACATGCTTTGCAGATATCAGGTGAACACATCTAGTTTCCACTAGATACTGACTCAAGGTGTTCACAGCAAGGAATATATCTGGCATGGTATTCATCAGATACATCAATGACCCAATAATATGTCTATACAGAGTCACATCAACTAACTCTGATGAGTGATCAGCTAATAACTTCAAGTCGGAACCCATGGTTGTACAGATCAATTCTTCTCAATATTTTCATAGCATACTTTCCTTGGTTGAGAAAGATTCCTTCTGATCCTTTTCATACTTCCAGCCTTAGGAGGTAATGCATCAATCCGAGATCATTCATCTTGAACTCTGTAGCTAGCTTCTTCTAGCTTTCCATGATATGTTTCTCATTCCTTGTTAGAAAGAGATCATCCACATACAATAATAGTATCATCCATAACTTTTAAGGTAAAGGTTAGGAACAACTTTACTTCTGGTAAAGCCCAAGTTTGTCAAGAAACTGTCAATTCTCCCTCTGTGACTGAACATCATTCACACTTTGCATTGAATGATCTTCTGCATATCTAGCTGTGCCATCTCTCGACAGATGGGTCTACTGATATGAGCCTTGAGATCATTCGAACTCTATGGTGAGTTCCTTCTTGCATCCATGCCATTTGTATATAGAAACCATATTCAACCTTGTAGCAAAGGTTGATATCCACATCACCCATGGTGATCATTAAGTTCATCAATTGACTATCAATCCTGGGTACCCGTACAGAGCTTTCTTCAATTGAATCCTGGGAGTTTTCGCACTTCTTCTTCAATCACACCATTGAGAGAACAATATTATCTAGCTACTTGGAGCAAACATCTCGTCATGATTATCTTCCTCTTCTTCAGAGATTCTTCTACCCACGAGCCTTCTATATTATGTTTGATTTGTAAATCTTCTTGTTGAAAATCCATCACTTGTTTGGTGTTCATCATTCTTCATGATCTTTCCTACAAATCAAAATTAAGTATATGATTAGTAATACTTCATAATCATCAAATCATGTTGACATGATAACTTATTATGCATACATATATGATTTACATAGTTATGCTACTATCTTGACCAATACTTTGGCACAACACTTTTCCATATCCTGTATGCATACAGTGGCTATCTAGATGCCTTCCATCTCTACCACAACATACTATCGAGAGCGTGCATAGCTCTCAGCATGTCAGCAAAGAGGTTTCATTCTAGACAATCAACAATGGAATGTTTGTCCAACTTACCAATCACATGCATATTAGTAGTATATTGTTCAATGCTATATGAATGTTTACACTCAGCATGATATATTCTAGGAATACAAATATGCATACAACTATTACAAGCAATATCATTTACTATTTCAGAGATTCAAATAACAACTCAAATACTTATCTTTTATGTTTGTGTGGTTGCCTCCCGCTTGATATTCTCTATATGTCTTTTGAACTTCTATTCATTTTGTACCACTGTGCATGCTCAAGTGTGCACTAGTGTCATCCTCATTATCTCATACACAAACATACATTCATTAGCATAATCTCAATATTATCAAAACATTATAATTCTAAATAATCTTGAATATGTATGGTCATGATCATTCAATACATGGGTATACTAAGATCCTAGCACAAAGTAGGATTCTAACTTGACATAGGAAAACATACTTGGATTAGTATACCTGCTTAGTTATGTCTAACATAACTAAACAATATCTTCTTTGTTCTCTTCAATGATTTAGAGATCCTGTGCTAGAACCTGCATATCTCATAAGTTAAGCATAACAAAGTCATACATACCTCGTAAGTAGAACTTCTATGTGATCAAATATTATGGATGAGTCTTTGTCTTCATGTCGTCATGGTCATGGAACTTGATTTGTCTTTCGTGATGTACTTGTATCTTGTTAGCAGACAACATCAACCTCATACAACACCACAGTGCATTAGTACAATCATATAGCCCTAATCAATGAATGTCTTCTATCATTCACATGCATTCATACTTTTACTAGAGTGATAAGACAATTCTAACATTAATCAAGATTGTACTAACCTAAATAATATGAAGACAAACATATTATGAACTTAATCAAGAATCAGATTTCAAGACATACCTATATCTCCTTAAGTCATACCTGTCAATATTTCTTGTAGTCTTCTTATGTAAGGCCTTAGCCTCAACTCCCCTTGAAACTGGATCTGGAGCTCGATTAGGGTTTGTTAGAGAAACCCTAAAAATTCAATCTTTGACTTTCACACTTTTGAATGGATGGAAAGATGTGTCTTGCTGAGCTGATCAAACTTGCATACTTTAATTTTGAAATCTCCAAAATTTGACTCCTCAAAAATTGCCTTTGAAACTTCTGGATCTTCTGGACAAGATCCTGAACTAGGGTTTGATAAAGCCCACCCTTCTTCCCAATCAAAAGGTTCGATCCAAAGCTCTAAACTTCTAATTTTCTGAGGAGCTTCCAGCCGTGGTCACAGACTTAAAAAATTCCAACTTTTACAGAAGCCCTAATTTTCACCTTTCTGATCAAAATCCCGAACTAGGGTTTGATCAAGCCCACTCTTCTGACCAACCAAAATTTTTGATCTTGGTCTCTAAATTTATATTTTTATGAGTAGCATCCAGCCATGGTCTCTGATTACAGAAATTCCAACTTTCTCCGAAACCCTAAATTCCGGAAGCCATGAATGAAGGTGCTAAAAAATAATTATGTTTTGAAAGAAATATGTACCTGATTGTTTCTACTGTAACTCCGAAGTTTTCGATCCACAGGGTCTAAAAATGTTTTCTGTGCTATCCTGACCTATCATCTTTCCATCCCAATAGGTCTGACCTCAATTGGATTCTCTGAGAGAGAGTTATGCCAAGTGTCGCAACGTGACCTGTTTATGGGATAAAATAGGAGAGCGAAATTGTACAGTGTTCCACCTGTCACTGGTTCAACTTTGGCCTCTGAAAAAGTTTCCTGAGATAGTACAGTTCGTGCACTACCTGTAACATTTTACGAAATTTGATTTGGAGCTTCCTAGCCCAAGTTATGACCTTTTTTCCTAGATCACCTGATTATGACCGAGATATGGAAGAGGCAGAAACCCTAACTTGTACTGGTCATAACTCACAAAGTACAACGAATCAGAGAGTGTCCTTTGGACGCAAGGTACATGGGGATGTTGTATATGACTTGTAAACGTTTAAAATCCTGAACCTTTTCCAAAATGTATTTATAGCAAAATTTCCATGATGACTGGTTTTTGCTATATAAAACCCTAACCTTCAAATTGTCGCAAGTGAAGCAAGTGTCGTAAGTGCCATACATTGCCTTCCTTCAAGTTAGTTCTAATACCATGTTGAGATTCAATATGCTAAGACAAAAAATATCAATATTACGTTTCATTTCACAATAATAACATATACAGGATCATTGAAGAAACAACAAGCACAACATAAACACAAGAGACATAGATTTATCCTGGGAAACCCTCATGGGGTAGAAAACCCAGCAAAGATTCCTCAATATAGATGACCAGAAAATACAAAGATGTAAACCAAATACATGACCTCCTCCTCCTCCATAGCAGACCTATCCCTCACAAGTGCGCTACTTTTCGAGTGAGTGAATGTGTGTTAAATGAGGAACACACCTCCTCTATTTATACACATCTCCGACTTGTATTTTATATTAACTAGGTCGGCCCCAACTTTACCACTGGGTTAAACACCTCATTACAACTGACTGGGCCGACCCCTTTAGGGTGGTCTAATAACTCTTTGACTCACATAACACATACAGGGCCGACCGCCACAAGGGAAGTCTAATAACCCAAGTTACCACATTCCGACGGAGGAATAAACATCTCCGGATATACAATAAGATCTTCATGGAGGAATGAAACATCTATGGAATAATAAAGTACAAATATAATATTCTTTGAAGTTACAATATTTCAACAGGAGAATCCTTTCAGGCAGAAATTAAGAAGAATAAATCCCAAGCTATTGCCTGTAATAGAAAAAGAAATCAGGAAGATGTTCAATGCTAAGATCATTGTGACTCTGAGGTTTTCAAAGTGGGTGGAAAACTCGGTTCCTGTCAGGAAGAAGGATGGTGAAATTAGGCTCTGCGTCGATTTCATAAACCTCAATAGGGTTTCATTAAAGGACAATTACCCACTGCCGAAGACGGAGCACATTCTCCAGAAAGTGGTAGGGTCTGAAAGAATTTCTATCATGGATGGTTTCTCAGGTTATAACCAAATCAAAGTGCTCCCAGAAGTCCAGGAAAACACTGCTTTTACTACGCCCTAGGGTACCTTTATGTATGCTAAAATGCCATTTGGGATGATGAATGCAAGAGCCACGTTTCAGCGTGCTATGGACATTGCTTTTGTTAAGGAAAAGGAAATTTTTTTGGTTGTATACATGGATGACATCACTGTGTATTCCAGATCAGACAGGGAACACATCAAACACTTGGAGAAGGTATTTTTGAAGTGCAGGAAGTATGGCATCTCTCTAAATCCTAAGAAGTCTAATTTTGCATTAGAAGAAGCCAAGTTGCTTGGGCATATTATTTCAAAGGATGGTATTAAGATTGATCCTGAAAGGGCCAGTGCAATTATGAAGGTTGAGGAGCCTAGAACCAAGAAGGAAGTGCAGTCCTTTATTGGATAGGTAGGTTTCTTGAGAAGGTTCATTCCCAGTTTTGCAGAGATAATGAGAAACATTACTAACATGTTGAGGAAAGAAAGTCAGATAAAGTGGATTGAAAATGCTAGAGATTCATTCAGAGGCATTAAAAGGGTCATCACTGAGGCCCCAGTCCTAGCAAGTCCATATTTAACTAGAGATTTCCTGATTTTTTCTTGTGCATCTGAGTACACTGTGGCTGGAATCCTATTGCAGAAGAATGACCAAAATGTTGAGCATCCTATTGCATTTTTCAGCGAGGTATTGAGAGATGGGGAATTGAAGTATGACATAATGGAAAAGCAGGCATATGCTTTGCTGAAATCACTAAAATATTTCAGGGTATACATTCGACATTCACATATTATTGCTCATGTTCCCAATAGTGCAATAAAGAGCATTCTTACCTAGTTAGATCTTGAAGGGAAAAGTGAAAAGTGGATCGCTGTCCTGTTAGAATATGACTTTGAGATCAAGCCCACCAAGTTGATAAAGGGGCAAGGGCTAGCCAGAATGATGACTGAGGCCAAGTATGAATCCTTACAACTCAATTTCATGTCTAGCTATTCAAACCAACTATATGCAGGGATGCAGGTAAGGCCATAATTTTTTGTGTCTCCTTGGTTTACTGACATTGTGTATGTATTGCAAAATTTACAAGCCCCTGCAGGATTGAGCAAAACAAGGACCAGTTTGTGTGAAGCTGAAGGATGCAAAATTATGTATCATGAATCAATACTTGTATTGGAAGGACCTTGGTGGAGTATTATTGAATTGCTTACTGGAAAATGAAGCTCAGCAAACAATGAAAGATTTCCACAAAGGAGATTGTGGAGGACACCATTCATGGAAGGTGACAACAAACAAAATTTTGAGGGCTGGCTTTTATTGGCCTTCTATGTTTTCTGATGTATATAAAGAGAATGTTACCTGTCATCAATGTCAGAGCTTTGATGGTAAGAGGAAGTTGGTTTCACTTCCCCTTAACCCAATTTCAGTGGAAGCGCCCTTCCAGCAGTGGGGGTTAGACTTCAATGGGGAGATCAACCCAAACTCTTCTAGTTAGCACAGTGGATTCTAACAGCCATAGATTATTTCACTAAATGGATTGAGGCCATACCTGCAAGGAGGGAAACTGATGCTGTTATCATGGATTTTCTGGAAAATAACATTTTGGCCAGGTTTGGGTGCCCCAAGAGGATTGTAACAGACAATGCAGCTGCCTTTAAGTCCAGAAAAATGATAAGTTTCTGTCACAAATACCACATAAACCTGAACCATTCCACTGCTTACTACCCACAAGGAAATGGATTGGTTGAGTCTTCTAACAAGAGCTTAGTAAGGATAATTAAGAAGTTGTTGGAGGAGAACAAACGAGCCTGGCATACAAAACTGAAATATGCTTTATGGGCTGACAGGATCATCACTAAGAGGGCAATTGGAATGTCACCATTTCAGTTGGTATATGGGGCTGAAGTTTTTTTTCCCACATCTTTAGGGGTACCAGTCATGAAGTTGTTGCAGGGGCAGGAGGAAGAACCAAATCATGTGCAGAGGAGGGTGAACCAGATAATAGAATTGAATGACCTGGGAGATAAATCATATGACAAAGTGCAGGTGTACCAAGAGAAAATGAAGAATACCTTTGACGGGAAGGTTAAAGAGGAGCAGTTTGAGATTGATGATTTGGTCCTAAAATGGGATGCTCCCAGGGAAGACAAATCATGGAAAGTTTGACCATATGTGGGTAGGACCCTATGTTATTGCAGCATACAGAGGTGTAAATTCTTTCATTCTGGAGAATTAGGATGGGTTTCCACTTACAGGAGGTCCAGTGAATGGGATATTTTTTAAGCATTACCTGTCCTGAGAATGACAGGCAACCCTTGTATCATAATTTGTACATATTGTGCATGTGTTGTTTTTCATTTACAGTTTGTATAGATGGTGAACCAAAGGGTTTGAAGCTCGCGGAGAAGGCCCTGAGATCTGGAGGCAAGCCATTCATTTTGTTTTTGTTTTTATGAGCAGAGAAAGAGAAAGTAGAACTCCAATTTTTGAAATACATCCCAATGGATCAGGCACTGGGTTTACGGGGTTCTTTGCTACCTCACAGGAAGGATAGCATCCCTAATTAGAGCCAGTTGTTAGCATCAGTTTTGTCCTGGATGAAATGGAAGGTTAGATCCTTAAGAAGAGTGGAAAAGGCCTCAATGGTTTGAGCCAAATGGCCCCTAGGAATGCTAAGTGGGATATCCGGAGGAATTCTAAGTGGGATATCCCGATAGGTATTCATGGCTTAAAGAACGAAGTAATCAAATCCTAAGTCTAAAACACTGCAAAGAGGGTTAAACTGCAAAGATCCACCCCCCCCAGTTATATATCGACGTAAATGAAAGGTCTGGATCAGTAGTGGTGCAGATCTATGGTCATAAGCGCACTTTGCAAAACAAAGAGGAGGTGTTTTAGGCAGAGAAAGGAGGTCTAGCCCATGGGAATTTTAGAAAGCTAATCAACGGCCAATGGTATAGATCTATCGCCAATATGTACTTTGCCAATGGGATGTGTGCAAACAAAGGACATTTCCAAATCCACGAACTTTCGGTAGGGGCCGTAGGTTTAGACGGCACAGATCTGGCGGGATTGAGATCTACAGATAAGAGTTTGTTCGCAGATATAACTTGCGTGTGATATCGACATCCCCCAACTCTGCAAACCTGGTAAAGGCTGCGCCGTTGGACGGTTTAGATCCGGGTAGGAACCAGATCAACGGTGGGAAGTAGTCTCGCAGATCCAAGGTGTAGGAAGGGCACCGTTTGGAGACAAAAGGCCCAAGAGGTAAGCGGAGACAGATATCCATGGCCTAAAACAGATCTTGAAAACAGACGGCTTAAGTGGCTCCCCCACTATCGCAGTTGCGAAGATGATAAGAAAATAGAAATGTTATAAAAAGAGCTCATGCACAGGAATCCAGATTCCATTTTTACTGTTCACATCGGAAAGTGACAGAGGAAGACTGTGTAGAATCGGACAAGTCAACCAGGAGCCCCTACCATCTATCAAACAACCAGGTAGGCCTTTTGTCCCCCACTGCAAAACTATTTAAATGGCAGAACTAATAGGACCCCTGGGTTTTGAGCACCAGAGGGTAGGAGAGTTATTTGAGGACAAAGACGCAGAGGTTTATGAGACAATATTAATAAACAGCACCGTAAAGACGGTTGAGGACAGGTTGAAGTTGGTTAGGGAGGGAAGTGTAGATGTCCATAAGGTTTACTAGGCATTTTTCAACTTGTTTGCAATTGACCAAACCCTGAACTGTCCAAAGTTTGTCAAATGGTCCACCTCCAACTACTCCTCCGTCGAGAGGACGATTATGGACGCAACCAACTCCAAAATCTTGTGTAAAATCAGTCCCCTCATCATAGGAAAAGCCCCTGTCCATCCCAAACGATTTCTATCAAAATGCCAAAGAGTATAAAGAGGAAGCCCTAGTCCAACATTTCAGAACAGGCCCCAACTGACCTTAAAGATAGTTTCTTTCATTGCATCCTGCGGCCAAATACCTCCTTCTAGAACCGGCTTTTCCCTGATGAAGCCACTCCATTTACAGAAGAGTCCAAGTGCGTCATTTCCATGTTATCCTAGTTTCTAGGTTTAGATAATGACATGTACATTATCGAGCCTCTAATAAGCCTGTTATTTTCCATGAGTACATGCCCTCTTGAGTTGGATAACCCCAGTGAGTCCTCCCAATGTGCTTGTTTAAGGTTTGATGAAGCCTTAGCTGACAGTATCCACTCTTTGCTAGCAGAATTCCCCAAGACTAGAAGCTTTAGGTTTCAGTCATACCTTATGAGGATGTTCTTGTCTTTCAACAAGAAGAATTTGCAGATTCCATAACTAATGCTCACTCGTGAGATACTTCAGACTATACCAAGTTTATGGACATCATCATGTCTAAAGTATACCATGCTATCTTTCAAAAGAAGCTGCCTAGGGTATTTCCAGAGATGAAAGAGTTGCTGCAGCCTTCCTTAGAGAAGAGGATTAGGGATTGGTTCCTTTCAGAACACAACACTGCAATTAGAGTATATGGTTTTTCCCATGCACCTTATGTGCTTCCATCTTTCCCGACACCCAGACTATTTACACTAGAGTTCATTAGACAGAAGCTTAAGGCAGAGGTTGAGCATTTCTTAGATGATAAGAAAGCTTCAGACATCACTTTTCCTTGGTATGTGGACCCATTCTTTGTTAAAAATAAAGCATCCCCTCCAACTATTGAGGGTATGATGAGAAATATGGGGTTCAGAACCAAAGCAACCATTAATTATGACCCTCACCACATCATATCAAACAGGAGAAAAGAGACTAACATAAAGGATTTTGTGCATTTTGAACTCACAAGGCTGGCCGAGACTACAAATTTGCTGGATTATCCTGACAAAAATAAAATGGATATGGATGAGTAGGAAGTCTCCACCTCCATGATATCACAAATCATTCCCCCACCACCTAGCTCTTCCATCCTAGTCACGGTAGCTGAAGAAGTTACACCCCTTGCCAGTGGCTCTTGGGAGTCTAGCAAGCTAGAAGGAAGTGAGCCCATGGACGTAGATAATGATGCAGAGAGAGCCTCTCAAAGGAAAAAAATAGAAAATCCTGAGCGGCAATTGGTAACAGTAAAAATAGGGCAGGCAAAGAAGAAGCAAGTGAAGTTCCTGCTGCCAACCTTTGAAGTTAAAGAATATTCATTCAACTGGGCACTCACTGAGCTTGCAGCACCGAGAAAAAGTAGAGCTGAGCTACTGGAAGAGTACGAGAAGAGCCTAGAGACAATCTCAAAGGAGACCAAGCTATATGCAGAAGTAAGGAAAATTTCAAATAAAGATGTATCCTTGGTGGCAAGTAGGAGCCTTTCCCAGAACACTCTAAGTTTGGCCTTGGCTACTAAGAATAAGGCCACCGAGATGAAGGTAAATTTGGAGGACATATCTGTGCCAGATGTGATAAATTTACACAAAGAGACTGGCGAGGTCATTTATAACAAATTGTTGAAAACTGCCTTGGAGTTGTCTAAAGTGCAAGCCAACAAGAGCAAGGTTCAAAATCAGCTCAGATTGAAAAAAGTGGAAAATAAGTCCCTGAAGGCACAAACCAAAAAGCTCCAAGCTACATTATTGGCAACTGAGAGCCAAGAAGACAAAAGAGCTAGTGTACAAAGATTGTTAGATGAGAAAGACAAAACCATCCAGTCATTAAAACAAAAGCTAAAAATTCCCTCCACCCAGCGAATGGAGGCATCTGACCTAGCAGAGCTGGAAGAGAAGAGAGAAGAGCTCCAATGGAAGTTAACAAACTGTGAAGTTAGGCTGCTGAAATTTGAAGAAAAGGAAAAACAGTGGCTAGTAGATATAGCACTTATGGTAGAAAGTGAAAAAGACTTGAAGGCCAAGGCTGAGGACCTTGAAAAGAAATTACAGGAGAAGGATCAGGAATTGGACAATATAGCCACACCTTCCATAGAGGCTGGTGATTTCTCCCTTGTAGGGGCCATGGCTCAAGCGAGCCTGAGAGACATGGAAGTAGAAAGGATAAAGAAGCAAAATGTGAATCTGAAGACCCTGATGACAAAATCAGAACAGGAAAAGGTGGCTTGGGAAACCAAGTACTAGGAGATAGAGGTAAAAAATGAAGAGCTGGTGAAGCAGGCCACATGCCAGACCTCCCCGCAAGAAGCAAAGCAGGTCATATGGGCTGATATTATAGCAGAGGCAGAAAAGATGAGACCTTATCTTGATTTCATTTTGTATAAAGAAGTAGTGATTAAGTCTGCCAAGAAAAGTATCACGACTGCAAATGAAAAGCTAAGTAAAAGGCTTGTGGAGCATGCTCAAAGAGCCATAGAATTTTTGAATGGTTTGTCTAAATATCAAGCTAAGGCAGCCAACATAAAAGATAGGGTGTCCACTATCATCTGTTCTAAAAAAGTATTGCACAGACATCAACAAGTAAACGCCATCGAAGCAGGTATAGACATCTTAGCTCATCAAGTGAAGCTGTTTAGGGAAATGTTTGATCCACTATTCAAGAAGTGTCTACCCTTGTTTTGGGAAGAGGATGGCACTATGAGTTCACAGGAATATTGTCAGGGTAAGCTGTGGGAATGTAGAATGGACCATGGAGACTTTGCAGACATGGAACAACCACTAACAGGTAAAATAGTAGTGGAGAAATTAACAAAGGAATTCGAGCTGGTTTGGATCTTCAAAGAGGCTTGTGCCCACTTCAGGAGCTGATCATATAAATACCACACAGAAATGAGGGTGTCGCTGAAGGAAGTGGCCTTGTCAGAGCTGCCAACAGCTGATCAATGGAAGATCATTGAGAAATTCAGGAAGGCCAAGTTGTCACGACATCTAGGATTGTGAAGATTCGCAACATGGAGAGATAGTTACTGGGGCATTTTGTCCATTTTTATTAGAGTCTGTTGTCATGCTGTAAAGCTTCCTAGTAAAATTGTAAAAGGAAATGAAGCCTGTTTTTACCAAGTCTGTTATTTTGTTGTAACTAGTTCTTTGGAGTTGCAAGCCTGTTTGAATAGGTGTCACTTATATTGTAACAATTTTCTGTTGAGACAGCTCGAGCCTGAGGGCTAAGAACATCTATGTAATCAATGTAATAGAAGATAAAAGGGTTGAATACTTTTTGGGACCCGAGAGGTTTTTTGTGTCGTATACTGTGAGACTCATTTTTAATAAAGTTACAGAGCCGAAGCTGGCCTTTATGCAGAGATTCATGTGTCATTTGTATTGCAGTCTGTTTCCTTTCCTTATGTGAATGTGCATCCTGTTATTTTACTTCCATTATGTTTTCCTTCATATCTGAAAGTAGTGTGTAATAGTGTAGAATTCTTAATCATAAGCTCTGGCTATTGTTTTCAGATATTCACCAAATATTTCCTTTAAAGTTGACATTGAATTCATCCCTGTTGATGGTCATGTTAATGGACTGTCTCTTATCTCTTCTTTCCCACCAGACCAAAGCAATTTGATTGTAATAGAAGGGCTACCTTGCCTATGTTATGAAGTTCCCCGCAACAACTCTGTGATTAGATGTATTTGTGTGTCTTGACGCCATTTCCTAATGAATGTCCACTTTGCTTTCAACCAAACAACACTTTAATTTTCATTCATGTGTATCTTGCCTCGTTTAAAAATTTGTGAGAGATCCCTCTCTAGAGAGATAGAAGCCAGCTTATCTTTGCTAAAGTGGTTATGTGGTTACCCCAATTTGGCCTTTCTGCAACCTTAAGGTACATTTCGAGTGCTAACACAATGAATAGAGGATTTGAGCATATGAGAACAAGTCATCCACAAGTAGTAAACTCAGTACAAATCCATAAACATTGATGCCAAATTTGTTTTTTTGTTTGCATGTATATCAACATGAGTTTCATGTACCCTTATTTATGTCATGTAAAACTCATGTGCGTTTCCATCTACATGCTCAGGGAAAGGGAGGAATAATACCTCTTCGACCAAGGTACCGAATAATACAGAGTATCGAATAATACAAAGTACAGAATAATGCCATGGGTTGACTCATAGACTTTGAGCCTCAACGAAACGCTATATGTCTCACCAGGAAACAAAATATTGCAACCAAACTATCCTGTCACTTTGAGGCAACATACTGCAACTATAGTCAAAAGTCAAAATCGTGTTATTAGATTTTATGTACATATTGTCGTCTTGTTAGTAGTAACAAAATATTAAACGAATAGACTATTACCTGGATATCACGGACATCCTTCTACTTATGGCTATCAGGGCTAAGGGATAACCGTTCTACCAAAATTGCTCAAGACTTTCACCCAATCTCAATCCTTTGAGACTCATGCCATTAGGATATTCATAAGTGAATTTTTTGCATATCATGGACATCCTTCTACTTATGGATATCAAGGCTTAGGGATAACTATTCCACCAAAATTTCCCAGGACTTTCATCTAATCTCGTTCCTTCGATACTCGTGCCACTAGGATTTTGGGTAGACCACAGACTGAAACCCATATCAGGTGCTTAAGACTCTATCAACTCACTATTGAACTAAGTCCCCGTATTTTCCAAAGCAAACCATATTAAAAAAAAATTGATACCCAACACATATAATTTTGGACCAAACATCTATAATTGTAAAGAGACAAAAAATTACTCTAACAGAATTGGAAAAACAAATTGTGAATAAATATCGAATACTTTAACAACGGGAACTTGGCCTCCAAACATGAGAGCAATTGACATTTGTAGGAGAGCTGTAAAAGTATACCTAATGTTGTTTGCATTGAATTCCTTGAAACTCTCAGGGCAATCACCTCCTTGCAAGAGAAAGGTGTTTCCCATAGCGGCTTCTCCAAGTCTATCTTCAAGATTTCTGGCCTCCCCTGCAAATACCAGAGGGGGGGGGGGAGCTCTCTAATAGCTTGACAACATAATCAATCTCTTGAGGGTTTGAATAACGAGGCAGTCGCAATGCTTTCTTCGATCTCCAACTGTCTGGATTGCAGTCTGTCAATATTCTCGATGATGGGAAATTTGGGGTTTAGATGTGGGTACACAGTTGGGTACTCCTTCGATTCCTCTGGTATCATGCCCAAAATGGAGAAATATAGTTCCGGTGCAAGAACCAGTTTCAATTTCTATAGTATAGGATCCTTTGGAGACAGCCCCTAATGTTTCTAAACTACAGTTTTCCAACAAAATGTAGTTACCTAACAAACGTATTTAAGAATTTGGCTAGAGCTTCTGTTGGGGAAAAAATGGGAGCATTGCATAGTGAGTTAGAGCTCTACCGGTATGCAGTGTCTCAATGTTCCTATTCAACATGTTCATAATTGCAGAGCATATCACTAGTTTGTAGGGTTTCACCTTTTTTCTATTCTCTACACAAGTTTTTTTATTACAGCTTCGGGCTCTTTCTCCCCTAAGAGAACCAGATGCTTCTTCTAAACCTTTAGAAGGATTTCTATTAGTATTCTAATCTCATCATTTCTATTGCCGCTCATATGTTCTTCTCATCTGTTCTGCAAATGGGGGGAGTTATTCTGTTCGATACATGCCCAGCTGGTCCTACCATCTTACCACAAATTCTCAGTGGAACCTACTGCAGTTCGGTTATAGTATAAACCTGCTCGAATGAATAAGTCTGGTATATAACCAACCTGCCCAAATAACTCTGGTCTTTCCACCGAAATCTAACCTGCTATCGAATCCTCTTAATCGTGAATGAATTGAGAAGAAATCACCTAATTGTTGCACATAACCTCCCATTGCCAGGTTAATTCTGTCCACCCCTCCGCATTCAAATATTAAAAACAATGTACATTCACTCATCATCGTGAAGAAAAGGATAAAATGAGCAAGTAGTAGAGTTCAACACACCCACTTCTTTTTACTTTAAGTTATTGATCAAATGGTGTGTCATATGTGTAATAGAGATATAAAGATTTACAAAATCATCATGGAGAATTAGTTTCTTGCGTAAGACAATTACTTTATAGTTGATCATGTTTATATTGACTACCCATGCATTCATGATCCACATCTATTCTACATCATGTTCCCTTTCTCACATTAACAACATCTTTGTGTGGAATTTTTTATAGCTCAACACTCATCCACCATGTTAAGATCTCAACTTTACTTATACAATATCTATGACAATGAGATCTAATTACAATGTTTTCTTTTCATGGTGTCTTTTGTAGTTCAACATAGTTGTCATTTCTTTTCGTTTCACTATATGTAAGCTTATAAGTTAATGCATTTCAAGTGAACTATTGAACCATTCACTCATAATCATTGAGAAAAATATAAATGAATAATTGGAACTATTATATCATTCCTTTTCAAGCTACTATTCATGGTTGGATTGCAAGATGTTACAATCACAGACTTCAAGAGCTTTCATGTTCCTATGGTAACTTCTTCAAAAACTATGTTATCATCGTGTACATGTCAATTGTTTTAGACACAAAATTCAAATATCCGTTCCCTTAGTGTTCAATACTCCTTGTTGAAATTTGTTGCTAAAGGTTATTTTTTATGTTTCCCACTTGTCACGCATGGAGTCCCTCCTCATTTCCTGCCTAGGAGATCATTGTGCTTTATTTTGGGCTTCTTGCCCCTTATCAAAACTTACATCACAATTAATCATTTATGTAATGAAATCAAAGAATGGAACTTTCACTAATGCACAACTTTTTATTCCAACATGTTAAAGGCAGTATTCCATTGTTTTTCATGCATATACTTTAATTAGCTAGGGCCAAAATTAAGGTATTACATCTCCTTCCCCTCAAAAAGATCATAGCCATTGTGGGTTATATCTCACATGGAATCCTTCCTTCCATAGGTCAATTCCTTAGTTTCATGATATTTCCATAGTCATATGTGTGATAAGAGATTTCTAATACACTATGGCATTCCTATTGAGAATGCACATAAGTTCCACATGAAACCCTACCTTTGGTTCTAGTTAAAGTAGAGGTATCTCCAAATACTACATAATCATAATTCTAACCAAATCTCCGAGATTCTACATAATCATAATCATAATCATCTCCAAATCTATAGGATTCTAATATTTATAAAATACAAAACCATCCCAAAATCTATAGAGTTCTAATATTTATAAAACACAAAACCATCTCGAATCTATGGGGTTCTAATATTTATAAAATACAAAACGATCGATATTTCAACAAATGATCCACTAAGTAATAAAAAATGTGCAAGGTCAAAATTATTGAGCATTTGGACGTAGTTAACACTCATTTAGATAATAAAATATGATAACAATGTCCATCAAATGTATAACAACCACATAGTCACAAACTAGACGATACACTAGGTCAACAACATACCCTTTGGACATACTGTTTTGCCATGTTTCTTTGTCATATTATATATTTTAATTATTAAAACATGAAAGAAAGTCAATGGTGAATAATTTGATAGGATGTGGTATGGCAGCAGTCTATAATGCTTTGTCATGTTATTTTGGCATATTGTTTAATACTACTAGCAATATCACTTTGAATAAAATTTTGGCTTTCGAATGATATTAAAGTGATCACATTGATTTATAAGTTTGACTTGAAATCGCTTTAATTTAATGATTTTAAATTCTTTTGATTGGTTATGGCATTAATTCGTTATGTCATTATGATCAAAATCCACAAACATTTAAGAAGACTAAAATCTGCTTTTTTATCATTAAAATTCCTTTTGATTGGTTATGCCATTAAGATCAAAATCCACAAACATTTTAGAAGACTGAAATATACTTCTTTATCTGTAGAATAGTAATAGTTTGAAATGTTCAAAATTATTAAAATATTATTGACTTTATCCTAATTATTATAAAAAAAATCATGCTTTGAAATTTTCAAAAATTATCTCCCAATGAGTATAATCGACCACTCGTTGCCACACAAATGCCACACTCGTCGTTCTGAGGCAGCTAGCAGACCTTATACTCACTTTTTCTTCAACGAAGTGCAACAAAGGAGGGGCATCAAGCGGCTAATTCATGTAGAGTTGGAACCTATCCTTGGGACAGTGAATAAAAGAGTGAAGGTGTAAGCCACTGGGACAAAAACTATCCCCACAATTAAATTAATATAACATCTTGGAATTGACCTAAATGATTTAAAATATGTGTGGCAAACTATGTAGAAATTTACTACGAGAGGTGGCAATGAATGCATTGTCGATTTTTATTTTGTCAGTCTCCAATTACCACTTGTTCATTTGATGAGCCTCCGCCTCTATCAGTGACTATCACGAAAACATTAAAGCAAAAATTTTATGACTATGTTACACCATTCACCATTCACGAATTCTATGATGTTTCTAATCCACATCTTATTGCATACCATCAGACATAAATTGAACTTTCATGTCTGTTTTTGTGAGATATTTACTAGGGGTTGATCTTCCTGATGGTATGAAGATCGTGAGAGAGAAAAGAGCAGAAGAAGCAATACGACGAATTCAGGGTTCAAAATAACTTTGAACTCTTTTAGTCGAGGTAGCTACCTTCATAGTATAAGCAAGAAGATAATGTGTGTCTTTGCTTGCGAATGACATGAGCATTCACGGTGGTTCAATGTAGATAAAAGAAGAGTAGATAAAGCATTGGAGCTGAAAAGTAAAGCTTAAACTTCTCCAAAGAAGATATAGGATACATAGATGTAGGCTTTAAAAATATAGGTCTTAGTTTCAAACCATGACAGAAATAAATCAAGAGTAGTCACGACCTTATCGTTTGTAGCACAAATTCGTAGCACATATTCATTCATTGCGATAGCCCCTATCCCGCTCCCAGGGTCTATCTATTCCCTCTTTCTGTGAATGTCTCTCTACCTGCCTGCCTTCCCTGCCTTCCTTCTATGACCTGTATGGCTTTACTCCTCTAGCAATGACCTTACCTTCTAGAAAAGAGACTGACTATGACCTACCTTCTGGCAATGATTCTATGTCAATGATCGACGAATGGGTATGCTCTCTATTGCTGGTGGATTCAACACCAACCCCTAAACTTTGAAGTCGCAACCTAGCAAGCCTGGCGCAGATGGATAGCAGGGGCTGCCAAAAACATCGCAACAACATGTAGCGAAATCGTTTGGCCATGCCCGTGGCCACAAGCTTCTGCTATGGCATGATTCAAGATGCTCGCCGCCTCCAGGGTCAGCATCTGGCACATGGGTACCCATACGTAAAGTATGGGCATCGTTTTTTATCCAGTTAAGCCTGTAGCTTTTAGTATATAAATAGAAGCCATGGCCATGTGCTCCATCGGCCCTTTGATTAGACTGATAAGGGAAGCTCGATAATGGCAAATAGATTCTTCAGAGCCTAACAAGGATGCTCAGGTCTGGTTGAACGAGATAGCTAGTCATTGACTTCCTTCCAGTTGAACGACTTGGGTTGGTTTAGGAATAAAATTGGGTGGTTTTAAGATCTGGCTCTCAGTCCTATAATCATAGAATATTCTTCCTTTATGTCTGTCATTGTGGTCGTCTCGCCTGCAGTATTGTGCGTAGCGCTGCTCGTTTTATTGCCGATCCTTCCCCATAAGCATCCTGTACAATTAAATATAACTGGTGTTGTCTTTGACCCTCCTGCTAGGGTCTCCATCGTTTCCCATATATATATATTCGTTTTGATGATGATTCCCATGCCGTATAGAGTATGACAGAATTCCAAAAACTGTCTCACACTGTTGGAAGTCGCAAAGATCCTTCATTCCACGAAACTCTTCCAGATCAATAGCTTCTTCTTCACAGTATTTCCAGTGTTCATTCAACTGCGTAATGAAGGATCTTGGACTGACAGGAGACATGAGAGGGCGTAAGGGCGGTACATTGAAAAGCCTCGACAGGAGACAGGAGAGTTGCTTGTGAAGCAAGCCATGCGCAACCGACATTCCAGAAAACCTAGCGAGGCAGGCAGATAGATGGCGGCGACTCATTGGCGAGAGAGACAAACACATGGAAACATTCCATTCGCTCAATGAGCTAGGAATCTGATGCACTGGCGATAATTATCTTGCATTGTTTGAAAGCCTATGGCGTAATTAGAACCATTTTGTAGCTGACTGCATTTTACATTTTCGAAGGAAAATGTGTTTTCAAAAAGAGTGTAGTAAAGAAGTATCTTGAATAAGGTTATTTTGGCCCTAGAATAAAAGGGCTATACTTAAAGGAGAAGTTTCCTTTGGTTGGCTCAACTTCAAAAGAAGGAGATTTATCTCCAAGGAATCCATATCCATCCAATTTGAATGTTTGCAATAAGGGGTTTAATTCTCAATATATTATTCCTTTTCAACCAATTAATTAGGAAAATGATCTCAACACTGATTGACTGTTGGAGAAGCAACTAAAGTTGGGTGGTAAGCCTATAAATGTCTTAATTCCTTTGAACATGGTTAATTCTTTGGATAAGGGGGTTGATGTTGGTTTTTGAGATAGACTTGATGTTAATGCACCTCGGGTTTTGGGGAGAACCTTTTAACATTATAGGGAGTGTGATTTTTCACAAAATCCCTTGGGGTCTTTAAGTGTGGAGGATTCCTTAATCTGTGAGTGGGACTCCAGTAAAAGGGAAACTCCCACCTTTTCTTTAGCATGTGATTCTTCTCCTCCCCATAATTGTAGTCAAACTAATGGTCCCAGATATAATTTGAGGGTTAGGAAAGGATTGGTATCTTCTAAGTGTGGAGGAAGGTAGATGGAGGGATAGGTAAATCATGGGAAAGAAGGAAAAGGAGGTTTAGGGAGACAATCATTCCTAAGTATGCCACAAGTGAAGATAATTCTTATCTAGAAATCCATCTCCAATTTTAGGGCACTTGGAGAAATTGGATACCTCAAACATATCGATCCATGATTTGTCTATCCTCAATTATAAATGGTTAGGAAATCCCACAAAAAATCTTTCCCTAAAGAGGCTTGTGGAATTATATAAGCTAGATGTCTCAATGTTGGAAGAGGCCATGGGTGATGGTTCTATATTAGTGATAGATTTGGGGAATGTTGTAATCTAAGGGATTACATGAGGTTACCAACAACAAAGAAATACATAAGAAGATTATAAGATCCATACATGCATAAAGATAGGAGAAATACACAGGTAATGGTGGTAGAAGCAACATGTTGCCTTATATTAAAAGTCCATCATACACAAGAAGTATCATTCTATCTTCTAGCTTACCGACATGATATATACTGCGTAGTTATTCCGTTATAGCTTTCTAACTATCTGGCCAGTTCACCCAACTGACTCGACTGACTTGAGACAACTAATCCCATAGTCAGTCAGGAGGACCTAATCGTATATCTGACTAGGATCCTCCAACATCTTCTCCACTCCAAAAGGTTTCCTCATCCCAAAGAGAATAGGGGGGGGATGTATACAAAATTTACAAAATTACAAAAATAAATGACTTTTTAGAGTTGTTGTGACCCAGATGCTTGGCCTAGTGCAGTAAAGTCTACACATGATTCAACAATTATTGGGGGCAAAGCGAGTGAGGTGGTATTGAAATTCGTCCCATTCAGTGAGGACGATCCTGATATTTGATGCTAGGCTAGTGAGTTCTGATAGGAAGATGAGCTTAACTTGCATGGGTGGATCCACCATGCTTTGCATATCTAGTCCGAAGTTCTTTAGTTGTGTTTCAACTGATCTCATTAGCTTGTAGATGCATTCAGTGAGCTGACTGACTTATTCTTGTTCTCTCTTTCCTTCATGGATCCATTGGTATTCATTTATTCGTAGGTGATCCTATCGTTGCTACTCCATGCTAATTTTGCCATAGAGGATCTATGCTGCTGTCGATTTGGCTGCTTTCCTCTACTTGTAGAGCTCAAGCATAATGCTTTGCATATTATGAATTTCTGCGCAAACCTTTCCATAATAGGAGTACAAGTTATTAGGACGAATGATGCTTTGGATGCCCGCACTTCATATTATTTTAACTTCTTGTCGCACTCTTCAAAGACTCTGAATTGGTCAATGATGAGGAAGCTAGTTTCATCTTGTTGTTTTTGAGCCAGTTGATCTTGCATTTCCTAATAGCTTTATAATACAAATTCAACTAAAGTTTGTATTTTGTTGATGGTTTTATATGGTAGAGACTTTGGTAGCGGTCCAATAATATTTTCTACTTTTGTTGCGCATATTGTCCATGCATTTGCTTGTTCATCCTTTAGTGCATTTAGCTTCTTGGAACTTTTTGACCACCTTTTGTTACGTTCTTTGGTGGCAACTTTGATAAAGTATTCAAGTTCCTGCTTTGATGCTTTGGAGGGTAGATAAATTTGTTTGTTGATGATCTCGTTGCTTGCTGTACTGTCAGCATTATCTCATTATAACTCTTAGATTTTTTATTTTGTCTCTTTTCCTAGATGATTTATTTTGGTCATTGATGGGGTCCAAGGTCGTTTGTGGAGCCGTTGATGTATCAACAGTCGACCGAGGGGGTGCAAATGGCTGCGGGACTGAGACAACCAGGACCGAGATGGTCATGATAGAAGGTGGTTCATTTGGAGGGGTCTTAGTTGGTAAGGTTGATGGAAAGGTTGTATGTGTTGTTCTAGGCGGAGTTGTCCTAGGGGGAAGTGACGTAGGGGGAACTTCCAAAGCCATAACATTGATAGAGGGTGTTGATGGTGTCCTCAAAGGGACTAATGACATTGGGGTCGATATTTGTGGGAAGTGGTAGAGTCATGGCAACAATGGAGGGAGCATCAGTCGACATGGAGGAAGTTGAGATTACTATTGAATCAATTGCGGTCGGTATGGGTATTAATGCAGTAAGAGGATTTGTATTGGATGCAGGAAAAGGGATAGATGTGCTTATGGAGGTGGATGATGGTTTGGAATACAAAGTATGTAATGATGCTATACTTATTTGTAGAGGGTTTTGTAAAGGAGCTTCGACTGTAGTTCAAGGGGAAACATAGGGTTTAGTTACTGTTTTCATGGAAGGGGGATTTACTTTTCTTAGAGAAGGAGAACTAGGGTTGTGAGCTATGGTATATTAGTTGATTGGTCGGGAGGATTTGCAGACAATTTGGATAGATAAGGGATGTATTGAGTATATTGAGCGAGAAATTGATGAAATTCAAGTGTCATTATAAAGGTTTCAAGATTGGATGAGGGTACCTCTTGTTGTTGTTGTTCTTCTTCTTCTTCAACTTGGGTTAGGGATGGAATCAAGGATTCTACTATCAGGTCAAATGGGTTTTTTCTTTTCATGAGTAGGTTACCTTAATTTTCTTTGCTGGAGTTGGTTCTACTGTAGTAGAATTCATCGATATTGTTGACTATGACGGGCTCTTCTTCTCATGCTCCTTCTATATATGTTGTCTATTGTTGTTTTTTTCTTTGTTGCTTCGACTAAGATGTGCTTAGCCTAACCTATGAGCTCTTTTATATCATATTTTGTGGCTTCTAGCAAGAGCTGATTTATTTTATTGGAAACTTGCATCGTTGCTTTGCCTTTGAGATTACGTTGGTATGTAAATATCTTCTCAGCAACCTGGTCAATTTTTTCCTTAAGTCATGGTTCATCAAAATTGGGCTCGACTCCAACTTTGAGGAGTGTATCTTCCTCCTCTTCTTTAGTCATTTTGCTAGAAGGTTTTCCAACTAGTTCTTTATTTTTACTAGTGACCGGTATGACTGCTAGTGGACTAACTGGGTCTTCTTCAAGAGAAAATGTTGTAATGTACAATGTTGTTTCTCTTTGGTTTCCCAACTCTCTGTTTGTTAAAGGCCAAATGAGGTCCATATGGTGAACCCTGGCAATAGTTGGTATGGGGCTTGCAGTATTTTTCTATCTCAACAAGTCAGTAAATAAATCAGGAATGTCTAGGTAATAATCAAGCTCTCGAGCATCTCCTACTCCACCCTGCATGTACCACACTTTTGTATGGTCAAGGGAAAGTTCATTGTGTGCTCCTTAAGGTAGGAAACGATGACTGTGATGTTGCACCCTCCATCTGGTATATTTTTTATTTATTTCTTGAAACCAAATGTTCCAGGCAGGTATTTGCTTTGTTTAGTTTGAACAACGACCCTTTTCCTGCAAATATATGAAAATTTATCATTAGGGGTGGGTGAGTATTAGTGAATATCGGTTTTTAGATTGAAGTAATTTTTTCCATTACTATCCAGATGAGTAATGACAGAAATATGATGGCATGTGTAGATTCCTGGAACTTCTCACATTTAGATTTTACAAGTTGAGATAGGTGGTCATCCCAATTGAAAACACTCGCCTCAGATGCGACCTTTTTTACTGCTTCCGGCATGTTGAGCCTCAAGTCAGATGGCTGTCCTGAGCTTGTTAAGCACAAGGATATTATTAAGGAAGTCCGCTTAATTGATTCATACCTCACTTTGTTGATTATAAGTCCTTTTGATTTTTTTCTTACGGCTAACCTTGTGAACTCTTCGATTAAGGAGATTAGTTTATTTGTGATGGGTACTACTTGTCCCTTAGTTGATATACCTGTAATTGTGCCAATGAGTGAATTTTTGATCGGGATGGCTTCATCGATCCAAATTTTTATGTCCCGGTATCTACTAAAAATAAATTTCACTATGATATCTTCTAGGTTATTGAATGAAGCTAGTAGGGGTGCATTTAGATAACCACAAATTGTTGTTGTAGTAAGCTCCTACACAATTTCTATCCACTATTTTTCTTGGATTTCCCATGTATTCATTTCCATATAGTATTTTCCCCAATTCAATTCATCGAGTTTTTCTTTCTTGATCCTATGTAGTTTGGATTCTAGGGGGGTCATGGCTGCTTCCTGTTGGTCACCCTATATGCCAATTAATTACAACTAACACACAGGATGCTCAATATGAATTGTCAACCCAGGGAAGTCTTTTATTTCAACAGTAATTAGCATAGTCTATGCATAAACATTTCAAGTAGTTGATTGAATGAATGGAGATAAATTATCCTACCTATCTGCTCAGTCAAACTCGTCTCCTAGCTAAAACTAATCTAATTCATCCATCTAAGAATTCAAGTACCATTACCTTCCTACAAATATCAATCCAGCAGTTATTGATCCATGAATAAATAAACTAGACTTACTTTTGCAAGAAGTTAAATCCTATAAATATCAAACTACAGTATTCAATCTCTACTGATCTAATTCAACTAGCAGCTACTGCAACTCAATCATAACCTGTCCAATCTGAGAAATTCCAAGAAATATAAACAACAACAAAGAACTAGAATTAAACTTGAAACCTAGTTGATTAAATTGGAAATCCTAAGAAAGATAAATGACTGAAAGAAATCAGAGCTGAGCTTGACAGTAACAACTAACTAACACACCATGCATCAAAGGAACTAACCTACATAGTCAACTGTCACACGACGACGTTACAGCTATTCACAATGCAACCAATACTACCAAAGGAGAATGCAATTATCAATGGCTACTATTGCAGCTAATCTGTAAAATGTATCTACTGCAAATCCACATCACACAACATGAACTAAACTAATATATCTACTTAACTCGGCTATCTCTGTGAGAAGGCGGGCCCTGGCCTTCTAACAGAGATGTTGTGAACTAACACAAATTAAAACACCAGGATATAAGAAACTCTGCTCCTTCTATTAAGAATGATGAATCACAGTTGCAGCTCTCTATTTCAGCTTATACAATTACAAATTCTCCAACCCCGGGCTCAGAACGCCTCTTTACATTTATACCCCAATGACATGAATTCGTTTCACAAAATATCGGGCAGCCATGAAGATCTACGATCTTTAGGCTGTCGATTTACAATCAAACAGTTACAACCATAAGTGAACTTAAATGAAATCGTTGCATTCAGGCCTGAGCCATTACATGCTGTTAGCAGACTGGAATAGATTCTAGTTGATTGAACTGGATGATACTTGAATGCTCTATTGTGGCCCAGTCGTAGCTAACCATGTGGAGGAAAACTTGAACTATTGCAGCAATATGTGGAACTGAACTCAGGAGGGGACAGTTGGTGCCATGTATGCCTCTTCTCCAAAGGTTAGCAAGCTGCTACACCTACAGTCTTCTCAAATTTTCTAAACTATCTTTGTTAAATCGATCCATATTAGCATAACTTAAAATATAAATTCCAAAACCATAAACAAATTAGGCATTAATGAAATAAGACAATAATAGATTATACCTGTTGCAATCCATGCTCTGCTTGGGAAGATATCTGCTTAGATCAGGGAATAGTGAGGCAAAACAGGGAAAAAGGTGTAGATAGGTGTAGGAAAAAAGGGGCTATTTTGGGGCCCAACATCTCCCCCCAGCTATCCAATTGCATGTCCTCATGCAACAACCAACTAATCAGAGTCTGACTCTGGTCCTAGTTCATGTCGAGAGGAAAAATTGAATGAAATGTCAGGTTCCTTGCCTACTTCCAGAAACCCATTGCAAGCAGTCCAATATTCCCAACATTGCTTCTCTTCTGCCTTGGTCAGTGTATAATTGTCCCTGTACTTCCCTCCTGGCCACCATATGAGTGGAAATTTGAACTTGAGTCCCAGCTAGTGGACCCCACACGTTCTCATGCAATTGACATACCCGTTACCCTGGGAAGAGCCAGTTTGAAATTCTTAAGGAAGTAAGGATCCCTTTTCTTCAAAGTTGGAGAAGAAGCCTGCCACCTGTGCTTGCTACCCTCTAAGGCAAGATGTTGTTGTTTGGAGATAAGGTCAACGCAGGTAGAGATAGCCTTCTCTTGTAACTTTTTCAGATTCTGAGTCTTCAGAGGAGAAAGGAGACACCTACCATGATTTACAAGGAGAACCCTAGGAGATTGGGGTTCACTCCTAATCCAAAGATTGGAGCTGGCCTCATTCCTAGTGATTGTATGAAAAGCATCTTCCCACTACACATGATTATTAAAAAAAGAGGCAAATGCCCTCAACTGAACATCTCCCGCGTAGGGAACAATATTAGAGCAAGAGTCACCAAAACATGCCATATTGTGCAAATATAATTCACACAATAGATTCTGCTCAAGAAAACTGGTTGACAAAAAGGTATCTATGAATTGAGAAGGCATCATCAATTGATAAGTTCTACCCTCCTGTAAAGATTTCAATTTGAACAGGGTCATTTGTTCATACAGAAATACCGGATAGGAAGGAGATGGGGCTCTTGAACTCAACAGCTCCCAAGAAAGGGCATATATCTGGTCTTTTTCTTTTTGCATGGATTTGAATTCCTTCAACTCCTCCAATTATTTTTGCACCTCTTCCAATTGATATCTCTGAAGAGTTAATTCCTCTACCCACTTCTCCCTCAATTCTTTGATGGTCTTTCTATATTCAAAGAGAGAGACCATCCCTTCTTGGCACTGATCAATATGCTTTTTCCATTTAGCTAACTCCAGTTGTAACAAAGAAAGATTTTTCTCCAAACGTTGAATCATTCTATCCTCCACATCTTTCTCATCAGCAGAGTCTAAATTAATAATTTCTTGAGAAAATTACATTCCTACCTTGTCACCAAATGTCTAAACTTACTCATTTTGAATTGGCAGTGTAACAGCTTCCTCTTCCATCAGTGTTGCAATGGCCTCTGCTTGTGTTGCAATCTCAGCAGTCAATTTTGAGGATGTTGGTTCTTGTGTAACAACATCCTCTTCCTATACTTCAACCTTAACAACTTCAATTTGTGTTGCTGAGTCAACAAATAATTTTGAGAATACTGGTTCTTGTGTAACAGCATTTCATCTCTGAATACCAAACCCAACAACTTCTATCTGAGTTGCAGTCTCAACAAATACCTTTAGGAATTTTGGTTCTTGTGTGGCAGCATCCTTTCTCTTCAATTCAATCTTAGCAACTTCAGTCTGAGTTGCAATTTCAGCAAACATTTTTAAAGACACTAGTTCTTGTGTAACAACGTCTTTCTCTTGTACCTCGATATCAACAATTGTTGTCTAGGTTGCAACTTCACTAAATATTTTCAAGGATGCTGGTTCTTGTGTAACAACATCCTTTTTTTCAATTTCTTCAGATTGTTGAGGTTGTTCTTTAATTACCTCGATGTCTTCTGAAAGATGAGACTGGTCCTGGAATAGTTCAGTATTTCCTGATGGTTGGGATTGCATTTCTTCATCTTCTACTAGTTCCAGATCGGGGATTGTGTCTATTTATGGCTCATTCTCCTCCATCAGCTCTAGTGCAGGTACTCTTTCTCCTTCTTGCTTTGCATGTACAGGATTTTGTGCTACCAAATCCAGCACTATGACTCTGTTCCCTGTCGATTTAAATATGTCTCCACATTCTGGGCATACCATTTCTCCTTGTTCTTGATTTCCCAAAACAGGAGATGCATTTTCTAATAGATCTGCAACCTCCACTAATGTATTCAAACTCTTCTCTGCCCATTTTTTGCTTGCTTCCTTCCATTTCTCCAATTCACCCTGAAGCATTTGCACCTCCTATTTCAATATCTCATTCTCAAGAAGAAGATTTTCAATTTGGGGTTCTTCTGCAACAGGTTCTTGTGTAACAACAGGTGATTTGGGGTTTAAAATGGGAATTTCAATACCTGCCCCAGTTGCACATGCTGCTTCTGCTATGTGAATTTCAATGTTTGCCTCGATTGCACATGTTGTTTCTGCTGCTGTAATAGATTTGGTTCTTCTTTTCTTCATTGGGGTAGATGTCTGACCTTTATTCCCTGACCTTTTTCTTCTTTTCTGTGACACAGGGGTCTCTAAATTTTTAGAAAGAGGGATGAATTCCTCTTCTTCAATGATAGTTCCCCTTCTTTTAGGGGAGGATTCGACATCCAACACCTCCATGCTTCCTCCTTCTACCACCTCTGCTTAATGTTCTTCCCCTTGCATTGCAACTTCTGAAGCTACAGCTTCCACTGTCCCAGGCTCCACAGTTGCTCCAGTTTCATCTTACTCTACTGCAGCTGCTAATGATACCATCCTTACTGCTTTAGCTGCCACCCTAACTGCAATTTCTATCGGGTCTGTTTCTTCCTCTATATGGTTTGTTGCTTTTGCAGCTTCCAATACCACTGCCTCATTCGCCATCGGTTCCATCATATCTTCTTCTGCAACAGGGTTAGCTGCTGTCACAGCTTCCCCCATATTTACCTCTTCCACTTGGTCTTCCAATGCTCCATCCCTCCCCCCAGTTGAATTGGAGGAACTCCAGTCCTCATTTACTATTTCAACACCCCCTATTGCCATGGCAAGTTCTCGGGGTACCCTTGGTCGAGCAACAAATTGTTCCCATGTCAAATTCTAGTGCGCAAGGTCCCTTAATATTAATAGTTTAATCAACCCATGGTTTGAGAGGGAAGATAAGGTATGTCAAGCATCCCTGACATACCAATCCATAGTTTGCAGAGATTGTAAAAGATAAAACGACATATTTAACAATCTGTGGTGGCGTAAATGTGAAAGGAGAAAGAATTCATATATGTAAACCACTTTGTACCTACCTTCACAGGTAATGTATTTCTTTATGAAGGTCGCCACCTGGTTCCAAAGATGTGTCAAAGATTCCAATGCTACTCCTCGGCCCTTCAACCGAACAATTTCTCCTGCCGCCAAAAAGTCTTCAGTTCTAGTTGAGTTATGGCACTTCCGACCAAGCCAGTGCATCCTGGTTTTGGGCAATCCTATTACTTCCACCATGATTGCTTCTGAAACATCTATCCTTATACCTCGAACTTTTGAATGGGTGATAGTTAGATTTTGAGCGAACTCAAGTGTGGTTTCCACATGAAAACCATTCAATCACTGGAAATAATCAATCCAACCAGCTTCCTGGAAGATGGTAAAATATTCTTTGTTTGCACGCAGAGGCTGTATGCTGACAGGCTCATGTCTTACTGAGATTCCCATATTGCGAAGCTTTCTGTAAATTCTGCTACCGGAGGAACGAGTTACAGTCTCAGACGTCAAGCTACTGCATGCATAATGAGCAATGGATAGCCAAAGTTTGATTTGTGTATTTTAGGAAAGGTGGCACAGTTATTTTGGGGAATTGGCATGGTCATTTTTGGCATAAAATCGGTGACAGGTTATCGCACGAGGCAGGTAGAATGAAAGTCATAAATCGAGAACGAATGATGAATCAGACGTGTTTTCCGTCTCAGCTGATTGGATACGGATGACTGACATGGAGTAACAACAAAGTATATTCATTATTGCTTATTGCATTAAGTCATGCCTAATTACGTTTATGATTAAGACTCGTACCTTCAAATGTAATGCCAAATCGTCGTTTTGCAAGGTGGTGCCTCCTCACGGTCACATTGCTGATAGGGTCATAAATTCGCAAATGCATCCACGAGCTGGCCTTTGTCGACCGACAAATAAAGTACATCCACGTTGACGTAAATCATAAGAATATGTGGCAAACAGGTAGGCTTTTTAATGTTCTTTGTGGAGGATGGAATTCGCTAATACCTGTGAGCAAAGATATAACAAGCTTTCAATAAGGAATTAGCGGAGTCGCAGCTGCTAAAAATAAGGGAAATAGACAACTTTAGTGGTGTTGTAGCTGCACAAAATAGGAAGGATAGGCAACTTTGGCAGAGTCGTGGTTGCTAAAAATAGGGAAAATAGACAAATTTAGCGGTGTTGCAGCTGCGGGAAAGAGAAGTAAACCATAGTTAGCATTGTTGCAGCTGCGCAAAATGGGAAAGATAGGCAACTTTGGTGGAGTCACAACTACGCAAAAAAGAGACTTGGGCAGGATTTAGCAGTGTTGCAGTGACGGGAAAGAGAAATAAGCCATATTTAGCGATTTTGTAGCTGCGCAAAATGGGAAAGATAGGCAACTTTGGTAGAGTCGCAGCTGCGCGAAAAAGAGACTTGAGCGGGATTTTAGCAGTCTTGCAGCTGTGGGAAAGAGAAATAAGCCATATGTAGTGGTGTTGCAGCTGCAAAAGTAGAAACTTGGGAGGGATGTTGTAGTGTTGTAGCTGCGGGAAAGAGAGAAGAAATGAGCATTGCTTTTAGCTGAGTAATTATTGCTGCAACATTATTTTCTTCCAAGCAGTTATTCATAGAAAGGAGGATCATCCAGAATCCCACAATCGCTTGGCCCGAGTTGCGACTGCTTCCATTTGAGTGATCTTCCACGCATAAACCTGTTCAGAGTTCTTAAAAAAACAAAAACCCATCAAAGCTGAAAAATAAAAGAAAAATAATGATTTGTTTATATACAGAATTGCAGCAGCCTTTTAAGAATTATCAGGGACAGGGAAAATTCCTTGCTCCTGAATCAATTGGTAACCTGGATCAGATGCAACATGTGAAAGAAATGCATCCCTTGAAATTGGTTTATGATACAGTCACAGCCGATGAGCATTGGCAAATAATGGTGTTTTTTTTTCATCGATGGTGATCAACCGAACTGTTCCATTGTCAAACACTCTGTCTATTTGGTAGGGTCCTGCCCTTCTTGTACGTAGTTTGCCTTTGAAATCCCTTTTAAATCGTGAATCATACAACAGAGCCTAGTCTCCTTCACAAAAGACTTTCTTATTTATAAATTTTTCGTGCCACTTGGAGCATTGCTGTTGGATCAAGGCTATATGATGAACTATAGCTATGCGCTTCTCATCCAGCTCATTTAGCTTATTCAAACGGTTCCTCTAAGATTCTGTTAAATCAAGGTTTGCTTCTATAGCTGTCTTCAAAGTTCTGATTTCAAATTCAATCGGGAAGACAACATTTTTTCCGTACACCAATTCATATGGGGAAAAACCAGTAGTGTTGTGCCATGTGGTGTGATAATCCCATAGTTCCTGTGGGAGTCTTTCATCCCAATCTCTACGGTGGCTCTTCACCGTTTTTGTCAAAATAGACTTAATTACCTTATTTGTGCTTTCCACTTGGCCATTGGCCGGTGGGTGATATGGTGAGGTTACTTTCTGTTGAATATGATACTTCTATAATAGGGCTTCAAATTTATGAGACACGCACTGTGGTCCACCATATGTAACGATTTCCTTGGGTACTCCAAACCGAGTAAAAATCTCTTTGTATAAGAAATCAATTACATCCTGATCATTGGCCTTGACCAAGGCTACAAATTCCACCCATTTGGTCATGTAATTTGTGCAAACCAAGATGTAAACTTTCTGCTTCAAGGGAGGGTTGATAGGCCCTACAAAATCTAGAGACCATCTATCAAAAGGTTCAACCACAAGTTGTGGCTGAAGAGGCATTTCATCTAGTCTATTTGGCTAGCCCATTCTCTAGAAACTGTCACAAGCCTGAACATATCTTTTTGCATCCCTGAATAGTGTTGGCTAGAAATAACCCATCATTAATGCTTTATGACCTATCCTTTTATCAGCAAAATGTCCCCCACAAGGCCCATGATGGAAAGCCTTCAAGATACTGTAAATCTCATCCTCTCTTACACATCTTCTGATTTCCAAGTCTGGACTCGTGTAGAAGAGTTGTCCATCTATCTAGCAGTATCTAGCACTCTGTTGTATGATCTTTCTTTTTCTCTCTTTGATAGATGTGCTGGAATCTTGCCTCCAGCCAAATAGTTAGCAACATCTACATACCATGGGGAATAAGCTAAAATTGCAAACAAATGTTCATTAGGGAAGGAATCTTTGACTGGTAAACTATCATCATTATTAGTAAGTCAAGATAAAAAGTCAGCAACAACGTTTTCCTTTCCTGGTCTGTCAATAATTGTAATGTCAAATTCTTGTAACAGTAACAACCATCTAGTTACTATAGCATTGGTGATAGGTTTGTTCATTAGGTACTTAATGGCTAAGTGGTCAGTGTGCACAATAGTGGAATATCCAGTAATGTAGTGTCTACATTTATTGATTTCCTAAACAATGGAAAGGAACTCTTTCTCTATGACAGTGTAGTTCAGTTCAGCAGGGGCCAGATTCTTACTGATGTAATAAATTTCATATGGAGCATGACCTTCCTGTTGTCCTAAAATTGCTCCAATGGTAGTGTCTAAAGCATCTGAGGAGATATGAAAAGGCAGATCCCAATTGGGTCCTCTCAATATAAGTGCAGTAGATAGACTTTTCTTTAGTTCAGTGAATGTTGTTTGGCATGCATCAGTCCAATCAAACTGTACATCATTCATCAACAAAGTGAATAAAGGAGAAGCTATTTTGGAAAAAAAATCTATAAATCTTCTGTAGTAACCAGCATGCCCTAAGAAGCTATGTTCCTCTTTTTGTGTTCCAAGAGTGGGTATGTTTTCAATTACCTTAATTTTGGATGGGTATACCTGGATACCACTAGTAGAGATGAAGTGCCCCAAAACTATGCCCTCACTCATCATCATATGGCACTTTTCAATGCTTAAAGATAGCTGGCTTTGTTCACGACGTTCCAAAACCTTTTCTAAGTTTTTCAATGCTTCCTCAAAATCACTACCATATGGAGTAAAGTCATCCATAAAAATTTCCATGCAATCGTTTACCATCTAAGAAAAGATCCAAAACATAGCTTGCTGAAATGTGGCCGGTGCGTTACACAACCCAAAAGGAAGTACCATGTATTGAAAAGTGCCCCAGGGACAGGTGAAGGTGGTTTTGTCTTGGTCTTTTGGAGCAATCTGGATCTGGTTATAACCACTGAATCCATCTAGAAAGGAAAAATACCTCTTTCCATACAAAGTGTCAAGAACTTGATCGATAAAGGGTAGGGGAAAGTGGTATTTCTGCGTTGCTTTATTCAATTCCCTGTATTCTATGCATACTCTCCATTTCCCATTCTTTTTTGCCACGATCACGAGTGGAGAAATCCACTTGCTGTCTGAAATTGGGTATATAAATCTTGCTTCCAAAAGTTTTTGGATTTCTTCCTTCACTATGTCCCTTAAATTCGGGTTCATCCTTCGTTGTGGTTGGCACACTATCTTGGAGTCACTTTTGATGTAAATATGGTGGGTACACATATTAGAGGGGATACCCTTCATGTCTATGTACTCCCATGCGAACGCTCCCTTATGTTTTTTTAAGAGAGTGATCAGGCGTTCCAGCTCATTGGGCGCAAGAGTTGGGTTAACATTCAATGTTTTTCCTGGCTCAATTTCCATTGGAATGCTTTTCGAATTATTGAGTACTGGAATTGTGTTGGCATCATTGACTAGAGTCTCCTCCGTTAGATTTTCTTGCTCTGTTTCATCTAATGTACTGTTCAGAATTTGGTAGACATGTTTAGTGATAGATGTAGGCTCACAGATGAAACTGTTAATAGTATCGTCCTCTATTTCATCTTTAAAATTTAAGTCTCTCCTTATCATCAACAGTGGTTGAACGCCTTCTTCTTCCTCCAGATCCACCCAAAGTGGAGTTTCAGCTTCCAAGCTAGGTCCGGCGGGAGGGTACAGAGTCAGGATTTTAACGTCAGTCCCATCTGAGATGGTCATGGACCCCGATCGACAGATGATGCACGCATCTGTTGTGGCTAACCAAGGTCTTCCCAAGATCAGAGAGTGTCCCCCCAGCTACAAATTCGGTTGTAAAACCAAGAAGTCCATAGGGTATTCCCACAAATCAAAAGAGACTACTAGGTCGTCCAGGATTCCCTCGGGCTTGATTGTTGACCTGTCAACAAGTTTTAATATGGTTGGGGTTGGCCGAATATTAGTGAGTCCAAGTTTCTTCATAGTTTCGATGGTCATAACATTGATAACTGTGCCTATATCTACCAAAAAATTAGGTATCTGAGTGTTTCCAATGTGCACTGTTATAGTAGGATTTCCAGGATCATCATATTTAGCCAAGGAGGTCTTTCCCATCATTAATTCAAAGAGTTTTCCCATTACATGGATAGTGGGAGGATCCCTAGGCTTTCTTCCTGGTTTTCTAACACACAAATATCTAACGGTCTTGGCATAAATAGGCACATCATGAAGGGCTTGTAACATTGGAATTTTGGCATATAAGTTCTTCAATTCCCCTAAGAGATTAAACCAAGCTTTTTCCACTGTCTTTTGCAGGGCCAATCGTTCAGGATATGGTGGTTCTCTTGTTGACTGTGTCGGCTGTGCTACAATGAGTGTTTCTTCCTGTGTTTCAGCTGGTGTTTCAGTAGGAGTTTCAACATCCTCAATAATGGGGATTGCTGTATCAGCCAAATTCTCGAATTGTTGATTCATTCTGGCTTCAGTCGCAGAGGATGGAACATCCACAATGACTATGGGTTCCACTACTCTTCCTGATTGAATATGTATATCATTACAGGGAATGGCGGTAATGGAATAAGCAAGCATGTTGGCAGTCTCAAATTGATGAACTGCTCTGTTATTTGGGTTGGGGTTAGGTTGTGCAGGAAGTTGTGGTCGTAGTGGTGTGTTCATAGGTGCGGTATTGTTCTGGAGTTGCAATTGGGGCTGCTGATACTGTTGGTGAGGGTACTTTTGAAGAGGATATTGTTGGTAAGGAGTTTGGTGATGAAGAAAATTGTTTCCTGGGTAGGAATTTCTCCAATTGGGAGACCAGGGAACTTGTTGGTTTGATTGTTGTGCCCATGGCGTCCAAGGGTTAGGATTTTGCAAGTAAGTATGAGATGGATTCCATTTGTTGTTAGAATAATGTGAAGGGAATTGTGTGTTCATATTATTCATACCATTCATATTATTCCAAAAGGTAGTGGATTTGAATTCATACCTTGATTTCGAGGCTACCAAGGCTTCTTCTGAGCAATAAAATAAGATTGTTCCACATCTGAAGTAGATGCCCACAAGACTGCTTTGAATTTGGGTAATGAAGGACATTCCTTGGCATCATGATCCAATTCACATATCCGACATACTTCTACCTTGTCAAGCGGACATTCTTTCAGTGGATGCTTCTTTCTGCATTTGGGACAGAATACGCCAAGTGTTAGGTCTTCTACTACCTGTCTCTGTTTTTTCCCTCAAGACATCCAATTTTGAGGAAATGGAGCTCATCATATTTGTTTTAAATTTCTCCAGAAGGTTGCCTATTTATGCTCGAGTGGCTCCTCTAATAGCTTATTTATGTGTTCTAGTGAAGACATCTCGATCTCATTCCTCGTCCCGATTGTTGGTTCTAGAGGACCCCCTTGAATACCTTTGATATAATTCAACAATATTCTCAAAGGGTTCCTTTGAGATATCCCCCTTCCTCAGCAAATTCAACATATCAAGGAAATTTTCTCTAATTCCCTGTAGTAAGATAATCTTGAGTACATCTTTTCCAATCTCGGTATGGCCAGACCTCTGTCAATTATACAACAACCTTTCAACAAAATATTCCAAGCTCTCTTCTTCCTTCTGAACCATTTTAAACAACTCCTCCTTCCTATCTCTGGTTCTATAGTATTCTTGATATTTGGAAAGGAAGGTTTGTTTCATCTGGTCCCAAGTAGTAATGGTCTCACGACCCAAACTAATAAACCAGTGCAAAGCGTTTCCTTTCAGGGTGGCTAGAAATAGTTTCAGTTTCTACGCATTGGAGGTGTAATCGTATCTGTGACAGAGGATATTGAACTCAAAAAGGAATTCATTTGGATCTTCAGAAGACTTACCATGAAAATTCAGGAGAACCGAGGGTGAAATATTCTTCATAGGAGCTGCCCTTGGTGTTTGTAGGATAGGGAATTCGAGTGTGAAAACAGTGTCACCATGCTGATTATCTTCCACTTCCTCATTGTTATTGTGGCGCTCATTATTTCCTCCCTGTTCTCCATTATTCATGTTGCTCCAAAATTTCAATGCTTCCTTCACTCTTTGTTCCTTTGCCTTTGCTTCTTCTGCTCTCCTCCTTTCTTCTTCTCACCTTCTTTCTTCTTCTTTCTCTTGGCAATATTCCAACCACTCATCTTTGGTAACTTTGTGCCTGTTAATATGATAGATCTCCTCTCTATCCAGTGCACCCACATCACTTCCATTATATTCATGAGGTTTCTTCTCTGGAACGGGAATTGAAGGTCCCGTTGTCTTCTCCACAGTTGATGTAGAAGTGTTAAGATTAGGGAGAACAGAATTTCCCCTTCCTGGAGATGCTCATGGTAGTCTAGTATAAGAATTAGCTCTGGCAATTATTTGATCGATATATGTCTATCTTCCCAAACCTTGATTACGACCACGACCTCTTCCACCTGCAATGTTAGTATTTTGAGGGGGTTCCCAATTTGTTCTTCTTGTATTCATGCATGCTTCAAATAATCAAAACTAAAATGAAATCAATAAACCAACTACTATCTATGCCTATCAATTACAATCCCCGGAAACGGCACCAAAATGTTGGTCACCCTATATGCCAATTAATTACAACTAACACACAGGATGCTCAATATGAATTGTCAACCCAGGGAAGTCTTTTATTTCAACAGTAATTAGCACAATCTATGCATAAACATTTCAAGTAGCTGATTGAATGAATGGAGATAAATTTTCCCACCTATCTGCTCAGTCAAACTCATCTCATCGCTAAAACTAATCTAATTCATCCATCTAAGAATTCAAGTACCATTACCTTCCTACAAATATCAATTCAGCAGTTAGTGATCTATGAATAAATAAACTAGACTTACTTTTGCAAGAAGTTAAATCCTATAAATATCAAACTACAGTGTTCAATCTCCACTGATCTAATTCAACTAGCAGCTACTGCAACTCAATCATAACCTATCCAATCTGAGAAATTCCAAGAAAGATAAACAACAACAAAGAACTATAATTAAACTTGAAACCTAGTTGATTAAATTAGAAATCCTAGGAAAGATAAATGACTGAAAGAAATCAGAGTTAAGCTTGACTGTAACAGCTAACTAACACACCATGCATCAAAGGAACTAACCTACACAGTCGACTGTCACACCACGCAGTTACAACTATTCAAAATGCAACCATTACTACCAAAGGAGAATGCAATTATCAATGGCTACTGTTGCAGCTAATTTGTAAAATGTATCTATTGCAAATCCACATCACACAACAGGAAATAAACTAATCTATCTACTTAACTCGACTATCTCTGTGAGAAGGAAGGCCCTGACCTTCTAACAAAGATGTCATGAACTAACACAAATTAAAACACCAGGATATAAGAAACTCTGCTCCTTCTATTAAGAATGATGAATCACAATTGCAGCTCTCTGTTTCATCTTATACAATTACAAATTCTCCAACCCCAGGCTCAAAACGCCTCTTTACATTTATACCCCAATGACATGAATTCGTTTCACAAAATATCGCGCAGCCATGAAGATCTATGAGCTTCAGGCTGTCGATTTACAATCAAACAGTTACAAACATAAGTGAACTTAAATGAAATCATTGCATTTAGGCCTGAGTCGTTACATGCTGTTAGCATACTGGAATAGATTCTAGCTGATTGAACTGGATGATACTTGAATGCTCTATCGTATCCTAGTCGCAGCTGACCATGTGGAGGAACACTTGAACTATTGCAGTGATATGTGGAACTGAACTCAGGAGGGGACAGTTGGTGCCACGTATGCCTCTTCTCCAAAGGTTAGCAAGATGCTACACCTGCGGTCTTCTCAAAGCTTCTGAACTATCTTTGTTAAATCGATCCATATTAGCATAACTTAAAAGATAAAGTCCAAAACCATAAACAAATCAGGCATTAATGAAATAAGACAATAATAGATTATACCTATTGCAATCCATGCTCTGCTTGGGAAGATATCTGCTTAGATAAGGGAATAATGAGGAAAAATAGGGAAAAAGGTGTAGATAGGTGTAGGCAAAAAGGGGCTGTTTTGGGGCCCAACACTTCCTCCTGTTGTATCTTGGATTTCTACTATGCAGCCTTAATATTGACGGCTTTGGTGTCTTTCTTTGGTGTCAAATATGGTTCTTCAATGGACAAGGTTGAAATGAAGTCTGTGATTCAAGGAATTACTTGCTCTCATTCAAACTATGGGGTGAATTGAATCCAAGGGTCTTCAACTTGTAGCATATTTATAGGCGTGGTTATCTACAAGATTTTATTGTGGGAAGGGAACTACATTAAATTCAAATTATGTGTATTACAACTCATTCACATGCTTGGTGAGACTTCTAAGGGAATTTTCTTCCGTGCATTTGTCAGTGTGCTTGGTAGTCGTTGCTCCAGCCGATAATCTCGTTGGTAATTGGTCCTATGTCTTTTGTTGTCACTCATCACTAATCTAGGTGATATCTTGATAGGTCATTTCTTGGATGACTTCCATGGCTGCTTCGTTATATCTGTATTCCTTGGTTTGTCGCTTTGTTCCAGTCGTTTGTTCCATAATTGTTGCTTACTTTCATTTTTGCACTCTACCTCTTCAGCCTAGTTAGCTCCCATGTGTGTCGAATTATGTCTTCCCTACCAATTTTCATATCTTATAAATCCTTTTTATATTTTTTGATAGGTTAGTGTTATGCAACAAATTTCCAAAAAGAGCAGAAATAGATCAAAAAGAGTACTCCACGACTTTATTGAAGAAAATAGTTGAATAATAAGCCTCTCCATGGTGGAAACCTCTGTATACAATATACTAAGTACACAAGGAAATACAAGATAAGATACTCCAAATGAAAAGGTCTCCTTCCTATATATAGGAGAGTAAGGGGTCCAATCCCAACTAACTGACCCAAGCCGATGTAACTAATTAACCATACTAATGAAAATTACAACTAATGGACCAAATCCGACATCAAAACTAATGTAATGCACCACAATATAGGGATAAATGTGCCCATATTTAGGGCTTAACATGCCCCTCCCCTTCAGACAAGGGTTGTACTCAACGCTTGATTAGTTGCAGATGTCTCTGTATGAAGGACTCATCTTCCCAAGTTGTATCTTCAACTGGTATGTTCTTCCACTTTATGAGGTACTCAGTAATAGCTCGATTTCGTAGCTATTTGGTCCTTGTTTTAGTGATTTGTTCAGGTTCCAATATGAATTTTCCTTCTTCATCAAGCTCTGACAATATTGTTTGAATTGGGATATTGTCTCCTATTACCTTTTTTAAGCAATAAACATGAAAAACAGGATGTACTCTTGAAGACGAAGGGAGCTCCAATTTGTAAGCCATACTATGAATCTTCTGCAACACTTTATAAGGACCATAATACTTGGGTGCTAATTTATTGTTCTTATTTAGTTGCTTGAGAGACATCTGCTTGTAAGGTTGTAGCCTCAAAAATATCCAATCCCATTCTTCGAAACTCCTTTCATTGCAATGTTGATTAGCTTGTTGTTTCATCCTATTTTTTTACTTAGTCAAGTTGTCCTTAAGTATCTGGATAACTTCTTGTTGGTGCTCTATGTGATTCTCCATGGCTTGAACTTTAGATTTTCCTTTTAAGGGAGATGTGATAGATGGAGGCTGGTACTCATAAAGTGCCATAAATGGAGACATTTTTTATGATGTATGGAAAGAAGTATTGTACCACCATTCTTCCAATGAGTAGTGTGAACATATAAAAAACAACAATGATATCTCAGGCTTGCACAATTCTAGGCTTAATTTTAAAGCTTTTTAATATTACATTGTGATAAAAAAAAATATCTATTAATTTTATTATAAAATTTGTTTAATATATTTTTCAACATATGGTACCTTAAATTTTATGTTGCGTTGAAAGATTCAATTTAAAGTAGAAATTAGTACTTTTATGAACAATTGTCAGTTGAACTAATTCAAAAGGAAGAAGATCAGAGAATTCAGAGATGAAGCCCGTGAAGATCTTCTGTGTTTGTATGTAAGCTTGGCAATTAGATTAGTAGCAGATGGGTAAAATAAATTTTCGTATGAATATATCATTATAATAAAATATAATTATTTATACAGATTTTAATGTATGAAAATATCATAATAAGTTAATTCGGTTAGAAGTTTTCTTTATGGATAGTTTATAAATGATTAAAATTACAAATTTTAATAATTCAGATTGCAATATAGATTTTTTATTTATTTTTAATAAACATGCGTAGGATTATAAGTATTTACATATTGGCAATCTTGGTCCATTCGCTAAGTATTTAATTAATAAAGATGATATAAAAGCACATTCATGTAAAAAATTGGGAGGTAATAAATCCAGTCTTACTTCTTTCTTTGTGGGATTGCAATATCGGGCGAAATAGTTGTACGGGGTGAGTTTCCAAATTGACTCTCTCGGTCGAAGTAGGATATTTCGTTCCCGATCCCACGTTGGGCAATCAAGCAAATATGCGTCAACGAAGCTTAATCCCATTCCTGAAACCATTTCCTGAAACAGATAAATTCGGGCGAGCCGAGCAAATAAAAGGTAAACAATATGAGGGTCCCAGAATTATTTTAATGAAAAAATAATCTACGAATTCATTTATAATGAATTATTTTAATGAAAAAATAATCTACGAATTCATTTATAATATCAGAATTTGCAAAATTGTTATAGTTTGGCATTTATCATGCAATTGAAACTTGCCTTCACTAATCTATTGTTCCATGCATTGAGGCCATTTTCCATTATCAAATTTAAGACACATCAGAGGCCAGCGAAGACACAACAATTGTCATTACCTGTTAAAACAAGAATCCTCGTGCATGGAGAGAAATCCACATGGCAACCATGCCTTTCATCATTCCCTGACTTGTCACACATGTACTGTAAAATAGTATTTGGACGACATATAATATGTTTAGTGGCTCTTGGAAGGGTTCCGTGTGCTTAATATTATTCTCCGCCCTTTCATTGAATTGTTGGAAGACCCGGCTGATGTTCATAAGTTGATCCACATGATCATATAGTTCACTGTGAGCTGTGTGTAATTCATCAATTGTCTTCAGTGCGCAACTCTTGAAAGCGAGCAAATATTGAGACGGAGAGGGAGCAACATCACATTGGCTTCTAAACACCTCATTGGATTTCTCCAGCTCTATAATTTTTTATCATCATCTCCAAGGTCTTCATCATTCGCACAATGTTGTCTCGGGAAGCCTGCATTAAGGAAAATCCAACTGAGACAATTTCATAAGCTTGGGCAATGGTATCTTCAATGACAGGAGAAATCAGTGAATGTTCCTATCGTTCCCCGCATGAGAAAAAGGTTACCTAATCACCCCAACCAGACTTCACCTCACATACAAGGGGCAGCTCAGGCAGAGACCTCAGTATTTTTATTTAAAAGATATGGATGAATTGCATGGATAGCTTTTGTTCTTTATTCTTTACCTTTTTTTCTTCAAATCATTAAGCTGGATGGATGGATGTGTGTTTGTGTGTGGAAGTAATGTGTAGAGGAAGCAATGTATTTTTCATTTATATGGATGATGATATTTTGACCTTCTTTAACAGGAAGAAGGATGCGGACGATCGGAAAAGGATGAGCTCCAATGGTTGTCAAGTTCTGCATAAAGGTTGCAGCGATACTTGCATTCTTTGGCCTTGTCTGTAATGGATCGAATCCCCGGAATCCTAGGGGCACTCCATTTGTCGCAAAGTTCTTTGGCAGTGCAGGTCTCATGGTGTTCATTAGCGCTGTGCCAGATCATCAGAGACTTGGTATGGTCGAATTCAGAGATTTAAGTGATCAATTTCATTGGATTTCTTCTGTTTATCCTAGCCCTCCTACGCGTCATCAATCGATCCATCCAGCCTACCTTGCCCAGTGCATTTTCTATCCGTGGTGTGCGTTCTGTTGGGTTATAGGGATGGTACAATAACAGAAGGAAGAGGGTAAACAAGCTCATCGACAACGAGTGAGTATTACCTGAAACCATGCCTCATCTACGGGTATTGCAGAGTGTTTCAAGCTATGAAAATGTATGTTACAAGTCTTTCCTTTCTTAAAGGGGCCTTATTACCAGTTAATTTTAGTAAGATTTTAAATTCTGTAGATTTTGACCCATTGCGGGATGCTGCCATGGAGCTTGTCCATCAAAATTTTCCTGGATCTTGCCATAGTGAATTAAAGAGAGCTCAGGGATCTGGTTCGATCTGCCCAAAGCGCTACTGACATCCTTTGATCGCTGCTGATAAATGGGGTCTGGTGAATGGGTCCTGCAATAGTCAGTGAATGAGGAGCCCGAATATAATGATCTCAGTGCTTGAGTGTGACTGGCGAAGCCTGGCAAGGTGCTGGAGCAAGACACAACACTGATGGAGGTCGGTTGTCAAATCTTTCATATATCACATTAAATGTATTAAATGAAGCGTTGTTGCCAAGTGCACGTGGCAAGTTTTTGTTTTGTTTTTTCAGTTTTATATATTTTATTATTTTTATAATTCCATAATTATTTTGCACACCAGGGAAAATTTGTCAAATCTATGTGTTGCACCAATCAAAAAATAGATAATCTAATTTTGAATTTCAATTTTTAGTAAATTGATTTTAATAATAAAAATTTGAAAAACTTTAATCAACATTATGTTTAAAATGTTTAAAAATTTGAAACAATGAAGGTCAACGAAATTTGGTGACCAACCAATCGCTATAATCCCTGCAGAGCAGGAACTAATAATGTAGCAGTTTCTTCCATCAACGACCACACCTCTTTGAAGTGATAGTGATGTGACCATTTTTTCTTCAAATTATCATTTTAATATAAAATTTATGATTCTTAAATTATTAAAGTGTAATAACAATTAAGAAATAATTAAAATGTGAATAAATTCAATTTTTTCGTGATTGTATTTATTTTGTTAAATAAAGTATTATTTTACCAGTATTTTTAATATATTCTTTTTAATAAAATTTAATAATTAAAATTTTCATTAATCCATTAAAATTATAAATTTGGATTAATTTTCTTTTTAAATTAAAAAAATAAAATAAATCCAATGACTGCATTTAATTTTTTAAATAAAGTATCTTTTATGAGTCCTTTAATATATTTTTTTTAATAAAATTTTATAATTAAAATTTTCATTAATCCACTAAAATCATAAATTTTGATTAATTTTCTTTTAAATTAAAAAATAAAATAAATAAATCCTCTACTATCAACAAGTTTTCTCGTGAAATATCTAGCAAAAAATAATAACATGAGAACCAACCCTTGGTATGATAACGATTGTAAGCATGCGTGTAGAGAAATTAAGGAAGTTGTTGACAAGTCCTTAAAAACCGAAAAGATAAGTATGTACAAAGCTCTAATTAAAAGAAAAAAGACTTGCTATATAAATAAAAGACAAGAAAAACTTTTACACTTATCTAAGAGGGCCCCTAAGAAATTTTGGAGGCAAATTTTAACTTGTAAAACTAAAGAAAATAATAAGATCTCTATGGAGGATTGGAACTCATACCTTAAAAAGCTTTACGAATCCCCAGATGTAGTGGATAGCATTCAAACCCTCCTTACAATGGAGGAAGTATTTTCCTTAGAATACATTGACTTTGGGATTAAACGCCCAACTAATGGAAAAGCTAAAGACATTGAAGGGTACTGTTGGATGCTTTCTTGGGCAGACCCGGGTTTTAATGAAGACCAACAACAAACCCCTTGGCGCACTGGCCCTCTCGGCAACGAGCTGCGCAGCAGCTCGAGGTCTCACCCGAAGTGGCTATGGGGGGCTAAGGAATCAGGTTTCCTTAACCGTGGTGACGCGAAGATTATTCTTTCCTCCTCTGGCTCCTCAGGTATCGGCGGTCGGACTTTCCCGCAGGCCCCTCGGCGCAACTGCGCGGATTCCTTCCTCTCTGGCGCAGACGGCAACTATTCCGTGCGTCGAAGCGTTAAGTACTTCCTCACCCTGCGCACCCAGCGCAATAACTCATTCCTCACTCACTGCAGCGGCAGCACTCCACGATTTCTTCAGTCCTTAACACTTATGGCTATCAATGGACCTTCCCAGACTCAATCAAACCGTCGCAAAGGTAATACACGAGTTAGCATACACATGTGAGGAACTTAAACAGTTAATCATTCACGCAAACATTATAACAAGAATAAATATGTGAAGCTTGTCTCCTCGAGGAAAACCACGTCCACGGGAGTTTATATTAACCAGAAAACCATAGAGTTATACAATACGCTGCGCACACAGCTGCAGCCTTAGATCTTTACGGGAAACTCCACGCACACAGCTGGGAGCCCTTCTCTCAATCTGGTCTCTTCTCTACAGAGATTACAAAGGCGCAGACGTCACACAGACTGTCTGGCAACTCAGGGATTAGCTCCTCGGCTATCCGATTCTTCTCTAGTTCTACAGACTCGGTAGAACACTTAACAAAGGATAATCAACACATGATCTATCCTCGAGACTGACTATCTAACAGTCTAAACATCAATCTATCCCAAGAGTATCTAACTCTTACTCTCTAACTCTAACTAACATCTATCCATTACGATTATTCATATATATAGGTGGCCATGGCGGTCGCACCTTTACAAAACTGTGGGCCTTTCCCAACAGTGATTCCCAAAAACCCTAACCATGCACATGGCTAGGTGTACTGTAGGCGCCGCTTGCAGTCACGTCGCCGCTTCCTGCAGGCTCCTTGACTTTCGGCGCAGATTGTGGGTATGGGCGCTTGTCCTTCACCTTCAATGCTCTGGTCTGTTGCTCCTCCTTGATCCGAGCAACCATAACTTCTGTACGTAGCCTTTAAATGAGGGTAGCTGAGCCCTCTACTCCATCGCCTTATTTATTATGGTAGCTGAGCTTTCTATTCAGCCTTCATTCTCTTCTGTCGTGCACGCGAGCTCCGCGATTTCCGGTCCGTGATCTTCGCTGAGCTTGTCTATCTGGCACCGTACTGCGCACCGTCTCCTTCTTGCCCAAAACTTAGTGCTTGTCCCAAAATTAGCACTTTCCTTCCATACTTGTGCTTTTTTCCCAAAATTCGCAGCTTTTACCGTAGCTACGACCTTGACTCCAACAGGCCCCTAACACTCACTTGTGGCTCGCCCTCGAGCCACTCGCACTGGCGTGTGGTCGTTTGATTTGCGCATCTGCTTTTGCTTGTGTCTCCGCGAATGTTTTCTTCCACTTCGCAATAGCGGAGTCCAATTCATCGACACATTCTACAGCTGTCTGCACTGTTTCTGCGGTTGCTTGGTCTGGAGTGATGGTATCAATGATCTCCTGAGATTCAGCAATCTCTTTGATTTTTGTCTCAACCTGGGCAACGATTTCAGCAGTCATCCATGAATGGCTGAATGCTGTTGGTGAGCTTCTCATCTTCAGTTCTGAGCTTGTGCAGTTGCTGCTGCATTTTGCGCACTTCGCCCATTTTCTTCATTTTTGGCAAGCCTGTTAAGGCCTTAGCTTCTTCATTCAGAACAGTGAGAGATTGTTCTGCAGCTTGCACCTGTTCTGACAGTCCAACTTTAAAAGGGAGCTTCACAAGCTCTGTCCAAGCTTCCATAGCTTGGTTCATCAGGTTCTCAGCTTCCTGTACTCGATCTTTCATCTGCGTGGAAGTTCTGTTCAGTGCTTCAAATTGTACCTGCGCATCATCCGTAAGATGCGCAGCAACGCGAGCTTCTAGCTCAGCGATCTGGGTTCTATGGCCTTCAGCCATAGCAACTATTTCTTGCTCCAGGGTTTTCGCCCTTTCTCCAATAATTTGAACTTTTGCAACCAGAGGGAGGTCTGGTTGAATCTCACAAGCCGGCAATAACTGGGCAATCTCATCCACTGCGTTTCTGATACCGATGTCTTGCGCCTCATAAAGTGCAAGCTTCTCAGAGGTATTCTGATGGATTGCCTTCAACTCTAACTCCTGCGATTGCAGTCGTTGATTTTCCTGAAATGTAGAGAGCTCTCTAGCTCTCAACTCAAGAGAAACTTTCTCATGCACTAGCTGCAGAGTCTCTATAGGAATTAGAGACAAATTGATTTCAACGGGCCCAACGGCGCTTACCTGTAGTGCAGTTAGCGGATCTGGAAGTTTCATGCTGGTAGTCGGAATATGCACGACAGTATGCCTTTCAATGAGTTCTTCAACTCGCTCGGCACTTGGAATTTCTTGTGGCGCCTGCGAAGTAGATGCTGGCGCATGGGTCTGCGCAACTCTTCCTGCGAGACCTTTCAATTCTACGAACTGCAAATCTAAAGCACTTCTGATGTGAGCATGCGCATTGCGCAGCTCACGAAATTGCTCGTGTATGTACTGGTCGATCCCTGAGGGAATAGCCTCAGCGGGATGCGACACTTTTTGCTTCTTGGTGGCCGGTTCTGTGGAGCCTTCATCACTTCTTTGCTCACGGGCTTCCTTGCCCTTATTCTTCTCTTTCGTAGCGGCGGTTGGCAGCGCGGATGCGAGATCGGCGGCCTCCCTCCACTCATCGGACCAAGACTTGATGGTTTCTTCAACATCCTCGGTAGTCATTCTGTAAAGGCCTAGCACCCATTCATCTGGAATGCCGCAAGGGCGGAGGTAAAGTTGATGTATGTCGGCAGTAAAAGCCAACTTTCCTTCATATAATCTGGCTGTCTCCTCGCTCAGCCTTGGCATTTCTTGAATGGTATCTCGGAGGAGAAAGTAGTACTCACAAAAGACAGCGCGATTCATCCCGCGCTTCGCGGGATTAGGGGAATCCCAGAGGTTGATGTAGCGCATGCCGACAACTTCTCCTGCGCGGCGCGGAAGGAACTGAGTATTCGGGGGCTCCTTCCACCCAACTAGAGCGCATAAAATTAGAAGCCATGAAAAATGGAATGCTTGGGCTGCATTGTCCTGCACATTCAGGCAATCAGCCAAGAAAGAATTCAGCAGGAAGAGAGACCAGTTGTACTGCTCTCCCTCCGCAGCTGCGATGGCGAGCTCCACGACAGCTCCAGTGACTTCCTTCGGTCGGCACTTGGTGAGAAGTCTGCCTGCAAGCAGACTTCCTGTAAATCGAAGTGCCTCATCTTCTACTGTAGTGAGGTCATAAGCCCGACCTCCTCTTGTCAAGTTATACTTCTGCACCAGCTGTGCAGCCAATTTTCTGTCTTTGTCCTTCCCCACAAAATGAATATTGGGATCCTTACCAGCCTTAGATAGACCAGTAATGCGGTGAATTAAATCAACATTTAGATCAATTGGCCTCCCGAGCCAAAGGTAACCTCCATGAACGCAGGAGAGCAGTGTTTTAAAGACTACGTTCACTTCATTGCTACACCCAAAGTGCGGTAGCTTCAACAAATTCAGGAGTCCAGGGCGCTCAAGATTTGCTGCAAATTCCTTTGGGATAAACTCGTCAACCTGTCTGGTGGGATTATGCACAACATTCAGATATCTATCTAACTGGAACTGAGGGTATGTCTTATAGTCTCCGAGGTTGAAATCAGAGAACTTGACCAGTGGAATGTGTCCCAACAGTTGCCCTTCTACCCGCACACTAGCCGGTAGTGGCGGTAGCGGAATGGGATACTTTGCATTCTTCGGGATCTGTACTTCTGGCGCATCATCTGGACGCAGCGGAATATAGTTCGCCATGGTCGCCAACGGCTCTGGAACAGGTTCTTCTGGTTGTGATGGCGACGCTCTTGTAGCCGGAGACTGTCTGGGATCCTGATAACCAGGATGTACATAAGTTGAAGCCGTGACTGGAGTAGTCATGCCGAAATCTAAGCCTCGGCGCAGGAATTGACGAACAACTTCTTCAGTTGACAGGTTCTCCGTCTTGAATCGATGTAGGGAACAAAAACTCTGGACAGCAAATGGCGGACCTTCGTAGGATATGGACGCTGAAAACAAGGGGAAATACTCTGCACGACTCGGCTCTGAAAACAATAACTTGGATTCGTAAACAAGCTAGCAACTCGAGGAAAGTAACCCAAAAATTATACAAGTGTGAGGTATTTATAGCCAGAGGTGAATAAATGCGACCAAGTGGGGTTACGTAGCTATAGGCGGCTATAGATGAGTTGACAACACGCTATCCTCCTCGCCGTAGGGGTGCATTTAGTGTGATTGACGGGCTCTGACAGTCTTCCGGGAGAAGCTAATGCTTTCGGCGCCTGAGTTAAATGCAAATCTTTCGGAGATCAAGCCGAATCCGTCAGAACGGCTAGACTTAAATAGCGGACTTATCCTTCATTTATTCAGACGCGGCTACATAACTGCTGTAATTCAAAATTTCCGGCGGGTCATTTCAACTTAGGGAACTGTTCCTCTAAGGGTCCACAAGGAGAACTCTTCAAGCGGTGAATTAACACAGGGAGCTCCGCAAGAGCGATAGTTCAACGGTCCGGGGAGAAGCTTCACAAGAGCGCAACTATGTTCGCTCCAACCAAACTTTAGACATGCGCGGATGTTTCTAGGAACTGCGCAGGAAGCCGGAGACTGAGTGTCTCGCAACTTCCGTGTAGACTGGATGCGGTGCCTCTTTCAACTACACTGGGCATCCGCATCACTAGCAATATATTAGGTCGACAGAGCGGAGTGGCCGTCGCGATAAAGCTTGAGCCGACTCCCGTTGATCATTGTAGGTAGTAATTCTCCATCAAGCTTTGCAAGCTGAACTGCGCCTCCGTCTGTTATTTTTATCACCTGAAAAGGGCCTAACCAATGTACACGAAACTTGCCTGGGAACTTGGTAAATTTACTGTCATAAAGGAGTACCAAGTCACGTTCCTGAAAGACTCTATTCTTAATATGCCTGTCATGCCAAGCTTTCTGTCTTGCCTTCTGTACCTGTTGATGGAATCCGGCTAAGAGTCTGTCTTCTTCTAAGGCAAGCAGTTGCGAAAGTCTTTCATTCATAGTATCAGGATCTGCCATTTCTGTAATTTGCGCAATTCTAAGACTGGGAATAATGTATTCCATGGGCATAACTGCTTCCTGTCCATACACCAAGCTGAAAGGTGTGTGGCCTGTTAGTTTCTTGCAAGTGGTTCTGTAAGCCCATAATACAGCTGTGACTCTAAGGTCCCAATCAACTCTTTGTTGATTACAGATCTTCGTCAGGGCATTCTCAAGAATTTTATTGAATGCTTCCACCGTACCATTAGCTTGAGGATGGTAGGGTGTACTCTTATGGTGACTAATTTGAAATTCTTCAGTAAGGGCCTCTATAGTCTCATTGAGGAAATGTGTACCCTGATCACTCATGAGGATCACTGGACATCCAAATCTAGTGATAATATTCTCGAAAATGAACTGCGCGGCCGTAGCAGCGTCGCAGTTCTTAACTGGCTTCGCCTCAGCCCATCTGGTGAGGTATTCAGTAGCTGTAATGATGTATCTTGCGCCAGTTCTTTTTCCGGGTGGGTTAATAGGTCCTACAAAGTCAATGGCCCATTTATCAAAAGCGCGCAGTGTAATCTGGGGTCTTAGCGGCATTTCATCTCTCCTTGAGGGTTTTCCTGTTCGCTGGCACACATCGCAACATTTACAGAATTCCTTAGTATCCTTGTGCAATGTCGGCCACCAAAGACCTGCGGCTAATATCTTTTGCGCGGTTGGCTTTCCTGCGAAATGGCCTCCTGCAGTACCTGCATGCGCTTCTGCGATGATAGAGTTCTTTTCATGTGGTAAGATACATCTGCGCAAAACTTCGTCAGGGCCCAACTTATAAAGCTGGCCTGCTATCAAAGTGAAGTCTGCGGCTCTGACAACAAGTTGCTTCTTCTGCTGGATTGTAAACTCAGCCGGCGCTTGCCCGGTAGTGAGAAACTCAAGAATATCAGAATAATATTCGTCTGCTGCTTGAATAGAAAAAAACTGTGCGTCAGGCAGATTGTCCTCCAGACTTGTAGGTTCCTCTCCTGACTCTATCCTGGATAGATGGTCAGGCCCTGCATTCAATCCGCCTGGCTTTACAATGACCTCGAAATCATATTCTTGAAAGAGCAGTAGCCATCTGCAAATTCTTCCTCCTAACACTGGTTTATTGACCAAATATTTCAAAGCAGAATGGTCAGTATACATTTTAAAATGAGCGCCTAATAGGTAGTGTCTGAATTTCTGTAAGGCATACACCATAGCTAGTCCTTCCCTTTCTGTAGTGGTGTAGTTCTTCTCAGCTGTAGATAGCTTTCTGCTGGAGTAAGCAATCGGGTGGTCAATACTTCCTTCTCCAGACTGTGTAAGCACAACCCCCAATGCTATGGAAGAAGCATCAACATGAACATGAAAAGGTTTTCTCCAGTCCGGGAAAACTAGAATAGGCGCTGTGATCATCTTTTCTTTAAGTGTGTCCAAACTCTGTTGGCATTCCTCTGTCCATTGGAACTTCGAATCCTTTTTGAGCAATCTTTCCATAGGCGCTGTGATCTTTGCATAACCCTTGATGAATTTTCTGTAGTACCCTTGAACTTTCCATAGGCGCTGTGATCTACATTTTTCTAACATCATGCGCAGATTTGCAATATGGTTCTTTAATAGGCCAAATACAGTCCAGTCATCAAAATAGACTTCTAGAAACTTGTGAATAAATTCTTTAAAAACAGCAACAACAACTCGAGAGAAGATAGCAGGTGCGTTTTTAAGACCAAAGGGCATTACCGTATACTGGAATGAGCCCCATTCCGTTGTAGTCTAGTTGGTTAGGATACTCGGCTCTCACCCGAGAGACCCGGGTTCAAGTCCCGGCAACGGAACCATTTGTTGGCTGCTTTCTTGGGCAGACCCGGGTTTTAATGAAGCGCAGCAACAAACCCCTTGGCGCACTGGCCCTCTCGGCAACGAGCTGCGCAGCAGCTCGAGGTCTCACCCGAAGTGGCTATGGGGGGCTAAGGAATCAGGTTTCCTTAACCGTGGTGACGCGAAGATTATTCTTTCCTCCTCTGGCTCCTCAGGTATCGGCGGTCGGACTTTCCCGCAGGCCCCTCGGCGCAACTGCACGGATTCCTTCCTCTCTGGCGCAGACGGCAACTATTCCGTGCGTCGAAGCGTTAAGTACTTCCTCACCCTGCGCACCCAGCGCAGTAACTCATTCCTCACTCACTGCAGCGGCAGCACTCCACGATTTCTTCAGTCCTTAACACTTATGGCTATCAATGGACCTTCCCAGACTCAATCAAACCGTCGCAAAGGTAATACACGAGTTAGCATACACATGTGAGGAACTTAAACAGTTAATCATTCACGCAAACATTATAACAAGAAGAAATATGTGAAGCTCGTCTCCTCGAGGCAAACCACGTCCACGGGAGTTTATATTAACCAGAAAACCATAGAGTTATACAATACGCTGCGCACACAGCTGCAGCCTTAGATCTTTACGGGAAACTCCACGCACACAGCTGGGAGCCCTTCTCTCAATCTGGTCTCTTCTCTACAGAGATTACAAAGGCGCAGACGTCACACAGACTGTCTAGCAACTCAGGGATTAGCTCCTCGGCTATCCGATTCTTCTCTAGTTCTACAGACTCGGTAGAACACTTAACAAAGGATAATCAACACATGATCTATCCTCGAGACTGACTATCTAAGAGTCTAAACATCAATCTATCCCAAGAGTATCTAACTCTTACTCTCTAACTCTAACTAACATCTATCCATTACAATTATTCATATATATAGGTGGCCATGGCGGTCGCACCTTTACAAAACTGTGGGCCTTTCCCAACAGTGATTCCCAAAAACCCTAACCACGCACATGGCTAGGTGTACTGTAGGCGCCGCTTGCAGTCACGTCGCCGCTTCCTGCAGGCTCCTTGACTTTCGGCGCAGATTGTGGGTATGGGCGCTTGTCCTTCGCCTTCAATGCTCTGGTCCATTGCTCCTCCTTGATCCGAGCAACCATAACTTCTGTACGTAGCCTTTAAATGAGGGTAGCTGAGCCCTCTACTCCATCGCCTTATTTATTATGGTAGCTGAGCTTTCTATTCAGCCTTCATTCTCTTCTGTCGTGCGCGCGAGCTCCGCGATTTCCAGTCCGTGATCTTCGCTGAGCTTGTCTATCTGGCACCGTACTGCGCACCGTCTCCTTCTTGCCCAAAACTTAGTGCTTGTCCCAAAATTAGCACTTTCCTTCCATACTTGTGCTTTTTTCCCAAAATTCGCAGCTTTTACCGTAGCTACGACCTTGACTCCAACAGGTACCAAGCAGAGATCCTAAAAATCGGAGCACCCATCCCCATCCCTTATATTCACAATCTCTTTAATTTAGCAATCAAGCAGGGTTTCCCTAAGCCTTGGACTCAGATCCTTATAGTTTCTATTTTTAAAAGCAAAGATAAAGATAACCCCTCTAATTGTCGAACAATTATGATTAGCCCTCTCTTAGCCAAGTTATACGTCATTATCCTTGAAAAGAAGATTCGTATATGGCTAGAAAATAAAGGAAAGAGGGCTAAAGGCCAAGCAGGCTTCAGAAGGCATCACTCAACCATGGACCACCTCATTATGCTTAGGATCATTGTAGAGGAGTGCCGAAATAATAAATCCAATCTTTTTTGTTGTTTCATGGACTTTCGGAAAGCCTTTGATATAGTGCCTAGATATAACCTTTGGAATAGATTAGAAGAGCTAGAAGTTCCTCTCAAGTTGAGGGTTGCAACTAGAAGGCTATATGAGAATGTCATTGCCAAATTAAAAACACTAAATGTTGGTCGCAAGATATTAATTGTAATATTGGAGTTAAGCAAGGGTGCCCCCTTTCCCCTACCCTTTCTGGCATCTACATTGATAAGCTTGAAGAATATCTAGAAGAGGCAAGTTGTGTAGGCATGACCTTGGCAATAATAGTCATCATGCTACTTCTCTATGATGACGATATCGCTCTTATGGCAAGGCGCCCTTAGCATCTTGAAAAGCAATTACGAATTCTCAAAGGTTTTTGCACCAATATGGGCGTGACCATAAAAACTAACAAAACAAAAGTCATGATTATCAAGTCCAATAAAGGTACTTATGAAATTTTTTCCTATGATAATCAAATCTTAGAAGAAGTAACCTCCTATAAGTACTTAGGAATTGACTTTCATCATAGACTCAATTGGAGCTATAGCATTGAAAAGAGGATAAATGGAGGATGGAAAGCCTACTTCGGCCTTGAAAACAACTGTAAAGTGACAAACCTTATGATGTGGGACAAAAATAAATTCCTCTTTAAAACCCTCGCCACTCCCGTTATTATGTATGGTTGTGAAGCTTGGGGATGCAACATTTCCAGAGAGTCTTGGAGAAGAATTGAGCAACACCCTATCCTATTATCCTCTTAGAAGTAGGGCTATCCCCCATTGAAATCATCTTTATGATTAGACATCTAATGTACAAGAACAAATTAAACAATATAGGAGATGACCGGCTTCCTATAATTTCTCTTAACTCGAGGAAAAAGCACCTTCACCTCAAGCGGGGATGGCTTAAAGATGCCACATTTTGGTTAAACTATTGGAGGATTAATGAAACTACCACTCTACAAAATATTGATAACATTAATTACATTATTACTTTTTCCTTCAAAGAGAAAATGTGGTGCAAAGAAGAGTTAGAGGTAAAAAGACTAACCTCTCTAACCTTCTAGATCCCCAAAACTATAGTGAGCTAGGGATGCTCCTCTGTAATCTTTTCGAGCATAGAAATAATATTTTAAAGAAAACTAGTTAATCTCTATATTCTTAAGGTCCAATAGACCAAGATTGGTCTCAATGGACGTTAAAGACCATCATCATCATCATCATATTTTGATTAATTTTCTTTTTAAATTAAAAAAATAAAATAAAATAAATTTATTTTCAACTTATTCTATATATATATATATATATACACATATATATATATATTTCAAATATCTTCCTAATAGTATATAAACCTTAGTCTTAAAATATATTTTTTATTTATAATATTTCTTCTCTTTAAAGAGAAAATCAAAATTGTTAAAAGTGGGAAGAAAGAATTTGTCATCTTTGTGACACCAAGAAGGTTGAAGATGAAAAACATTTTCTCTTATAATGTCATGTATACATGGAAATTATTTTGTGTGAACCATGGTTAATTCTTGTGTATTAGTTACACTTTGGTATTGTTTTTCTTACACTTGTTTATCAAGTTTTGTAATTATATCACAATTTCAAATTATTTGTTAGATATTCAGATTTTTTAGCTATTGGAGTCTCTCAAAAGTATTCTAAGTGGGTACTCAATGGATTTGGAATTTAATTCCACATCCAACAAGCGCTCACACTCGAAATTTGAGTAAATCTACGAGGGGATAAGTTGAAAATATGACATAAAAATATAGTTTTTGTTTTCTCTCCAAAACTATTTATCCTTATGGTTGACATCACCATCTTGAGTTTTATTGGTTTTTATAAAGTTGATTTTGATAGTACTTTTTTTGTAATGTTTTGAGGCTCATTTTTGACCTCATAATTCTTCTATTTCCTTTGGATTCTATCCCTAAAGGGGTGCTAGAAAAGCTTAGAAGATTAAGTGACATATTTTTTTGGTTTGGACTAATGGAGAAAAAGAGTATTCCCCTGGTAAAATAAAAAATGTTTGTAATCCCTAAGGAGTTAGGAGCCAAAATCATATTCAAATTTGCTTTCGTTCTTTTATTTAAAAATATTTCGAGGCTAATTTTGAAGTAAAGGTTTATGTGTTAGTTGGTCATGCTGAAGTATATATAACCAGTTTTAGTTTTTTTTTTAAGAAGAAAAAAATGTTTCTTGCTATTCATAGAGTGAATCAAAGAAACAACAACAAAGTCTTGGATATCCCCTGGATAACATTCTCTTTAGTGTTAAACCTACCAAAAGATCTACCTTTGCATATTAAGCAACTTAATAATACAATACACAATCATCTATACTACATAAAATGCTGAAAGACTATATAAACTTATTGATCTAAAGTTACATTCCCAAAGTAAATGAATAAGCCAAAAACTGGCTTACTCAATGCCTAACTATAACAACCCGAAAAGAGCTGACGATAAAAAATAGACAAAAATAGAAGGTTGTCTAGACTTGTATGATAGCATGGTTGTTCTGAGCAAAAATGCTGAGAAAAAAAACAAAAAATAACTGAGTAGAAACGCGCCTCCTAAAAACTTTGAATGACGTCTTCAGAGACCACCTGACCAAAAAGGATTTTTTAGAAGAAAATCAAACCTTCTTGCATACCAATACCTCTCTTGGATAAGCTGTCAGCTTAGCTTTGTTGTTGTACTCCCTATAAATGTACATAAAACTACAGGAAGAGAAAGAATAACGAAGAATTTTTACCCTATCTTTCTAGTGCTCCAAGGAAGAGTCCTGAAGGTTGCTCTTGCCAATAAACCAATCGATCACAACTCTAGAGTCCCCCAAGACTTGTAAGGTATTCAAACTTTTTTAATATGTGAAATAAAGGAGTCCCCAAAGTGCTATGAGTTCAACATGAGTATTTAATCCCATTCCACAACCCATCTAGATAGAAATGTTATGATCCTTGTTTAAAATGAGAAAAAAAATACCTCCGCATCTCCTTCCCTGTGCCGCCCCATTGAACAAACCAATAGAGCCCTGACCTACAAGAATTGGAGGTGCTCTTATCATCATAATGATAGTTTCCCCTTCTTTGTGATTTTCTAAGAAAGAGCCAAAAAAGAACTTGCAAACTCTGTGCAAGCTAAAAGGAGCGCCTTCAAAGATAATAAGGTTCTAAGACTTCCAAATCCCCCAGATAAATAAAAGAGAGAGAGGAGATTTATTTCATTCATCAAGAACCAAGAGAACATGCAATCTTCCAAAGGTATGAAGTCCCAAATGTCAAACAAGTTCAAACAACCCATGATCTTTGACTAGACAAGTTGTGTAATGTGATAAGAACTAGAAGATGGTAATAAATTCAGCATCCCTTCTACACAAGGGACAACAATTTGGCCCGATCCCCCCTTTTCTTGATATCAATCACCAGTAAGGATTTTGTTTTCCATGGAAAGACATCTAAATCATAAAAAATTTATGGGAGTCGACCAATTCCAAATAGACTTAAGCCACCATTTAATTCTTCTATCACAACAGTTAAAAACAATTGAGTTCTATGTCGATTTTGAGCTCACCTAACCATGTGCATCTTTCCAAGACCAAATTATGTTGTTGTCTGATTTGTTCAACCTAATCCCACAGTGATTAAGAACCCCAACATAATTGTTCCACTCCTCAGCACATTGGGCATATAAATGCAGGTCCGCGGCAGAGATCTAATAACCCAAACCCTCCAAAACTGTGCCACCTCTCTTTGCATGATTAAGGAAATAAAGACCCCTAGAGTGCAAAACCTAAACCGTCCAGGGAGATAGCAAAAATATCGTATACCCTCCAACGAAGGGATCAACCCCTAAGTGGACTTGGAACCCGTTACCAACCTTCCAATACAACCTCATGTTTATATCAGGGAAGGTATCCAAAAGGCCACTCCAAATATTTGATATTTGGCCACATTTTTTATTATTTTATCAAATCCAATCAATGGAAATGAGGTTTTTAAGATATTTCCCTCTAATAATTTCACTGCAAAAACCCCCATTTGTTAGATCACGGCATAGGATTTTCATGGCAACAACCTTTCCAAACAAGAAGATATGTTTGATACCCCACCCACCGTACTCCTTCGGAAGTGATATATTATCCCAGGCTATAAGATGAATCACTCTACTCTCGATGTTTCCAGCCCATAAAAAATTGAAGATTCTTTGCCGAAGTTGATCTACAATGGATCTAGGGACCTTTTCCATAGACAACTAATAAATCAGGACATTTGTAATAACATAATTAATAAGATTCAACCTTCCTCCCAAAGACATCCATCGATTGCACCAATGGTTTATCTACTTCTCAAATTTTTGGTCATCCATGTCTAATCCACACAAAGGTAGTTCTTGGGCTTAATATATTATCCCAGGTATTTGAAACCCCTACCAATTTCCTGTATAGAGTAGGGGAACAAGTGTTGCACTTGTTCCAAAACCTCCTCATTAAGAGCATTCCAATGAAGGGAATACTTATGAAGACTGATATCCATTCCTGAAGCAGTACAAAAAACTTGAATGATTTCCTTGAAAAAAATACACTCTTCCACAGAGCCAATACCGAAGAGTAAAACTTCGTCTACAAAAAGAATATGGGAGATATAGTGAGAAGATGATACCTTGATACCTTTAATTCTCCCTTCCGACTTTGCTCGATCAATCATCTTACTCAACCCTTCAATGACCAAAGGAATAAATAAGGGGACAGTGGGAACCCTTTTCCTAAACCCTTGGGGCATTTGAAAAAGGAGGAAGGACTGCCATTAACCAGAACTGTGAAGTTCGTAGAAGGAACACATGCCAATATCCACTGGGCGATTTCAAAATTTAATCCCGCATTGAGGAGGAGAAGATGTAAGAAATACCATTCCACCTTATAATAATATTTAACCAAATCAATCTTTAAATCTAGGCCACCAACCTTCTTCATCTTCATAGTATGTAAGGCCTCCTGTGCCACTCTGATGGCATAAAAAATATGTCTCTGACTAAGGAATCCAAACTGCTCTTTGGAAATGCCTACATAAAGCCTTGCTTTCAACCTACTAGATATCACTTTTGCGATAATATTATAGTTAAGGTTGCACAGAGAGATCGACCAAAAATCATTAAAAGGTGTGGGGTTCATGCACTTCGGAATAAGTACGATGAATGTATCATTGACATCCCCTGGAATCTAACCATTAGTATGGGATTCTTCCACAAACTGAAGTATTTTTGGGCCCATAAGATCGAAAAACTGTAAGAAGAATTATGTCATCCAACTGTCTAGGACATGACTCTTGTACTTGGCTATGGATTTTAAAGTGTTTTCTATTTCAAAAAGAACTATAGGCCGACCAATCACCCCACAATCCCCATTTTAGAATATTCTAGGCATACAGTGTAAAACATTGAATTGGGCCTCAATATTATATTGCTTAGGCTTCTTGAAAAGAACTTCAAAATGATTTCCCGCAGCCTCTTTAAGGCCCCATTGAGATGATATTTTGTTTCCATTTGGACCCTGAATCTCCCAAATTGCATTATGATTCCTCCTGGATTCAGTAAACCTGTGGAAATAATTAGAGCTTTGATCACCTTGAGAGATCATAGGGCACGGATTTTGAGCCACTAGACTTCTTCTTCTAGTCTGAGAATCTTTTCTTTTTCCTGCTCCAAATCCTCGAGGAAATCTGAGTCATGATGAGACGAAATCCCCACTCCCGGGCCCAAATATATGTCATAAATAGCCTCCTCATCCGTGACAACTCCATAGCCTGAGATTTGTTCTTAAGGTGAATCTAGGTAGACACTGCACCTTTTAGTTCATGGAGGATAGCCAAGAATTGGCTCATCATAGGCCCCGCAACCCTTTCTTTAAGTTCCTTCCAATGGGTTCTATCTAGAGTATTAAAATCTAGCTCGAAGGTTCAAACATGACAATATTTGAAAGGAAAATGCACCCGAGAGAACTCTTGTTCCATTTTCAACACAATGGGAATATGATTAGAAATTGCCGCTTGTTCGACCCACGATTTATGTTTGTGCACAAAACTAAGAAAATATTTAGCTACAAAAGCTATCAGGTATTTTTTGTGACTCCAACATCATCCCCTCACCCATTCTGCCAAGTGGGAACCAAGGGAAAGGGTTCGACATCAACAAGATTGGACTCCTACAAGTAGCTTTGAAACCGGGGGCCTAGTGGGTCAAAAAGAGAATGAGCACCCCAAAAATATCTATATGAGGTCGTTATATTTAAATCCCCGACCACGATAAGTGAGGGATGGTTCAAAATCCCACTCCTCTCCACATTTTTCCATAAATTCAGACTCCTAGAATAAGGTCTATAGCAGTTTATAATACACACCTCGAGATTGAGATCCTTGTTGTGACCCTAAAGAAGAATACCTGCACAGGTCAACAAAGGATGGAGGTTGACTTTATGTGGGTTCCAAGGATCAACAAGCCCTCCTGAGATCCCATCAACATCCACCGAGCAAACTTCCTGGATATGAAGTAACCTTAAAACAAAATATCTAGCTTTAGAGCCTAATACCATGGCTTCTTGGAGTAATACTATATCTGGAGAAACAGAAACAAACAAGTGTTTGAGAGCTAATAAATTAGGGGTTCCCGCAACCTTGCAGATATTAAGGGAGAGAACAAGAATTATGTAACCCTCGGTGTGGCAAACTTTGCTCTAAGAGGCCCAAAAGTGTTGGACAAAATAGACTATGGTTATAAAGAAAATTCATGAGAAGAGCTGGACACTAAAGGTTCCCCTCCTGAGGAATCCCTAGGGTCTCCATCTGCCAACTCATTCTGGACCTTTCTGTGGTGACCCTCATTCTTCTTTCTCAAAGCCACATTCGGATTTGGGGCCTGAGTTTTGGGGGGGGTCTTGTGATACTAAAAACCCATGTAAAATGGTAGCGACAGCTAGAGAAAACCCCCACAAGTGGGAAAAGACTGTAGGTTGATATTAAGTCCTCCATCCCTCCCACTCAAGGAAGACCAGGGATTCTTGAGAAAACCATGAGAGACTTACACACCTTAAACTAGCTGAGAATCAATGAGAAAAGGTGTCGTCTCCCTAAAATAAATAATGTTCTCTGTTCCCCTGAGGTGATATAGGAACTGAGAAGGACCTTCAAAGGGAAGCTCTCCATCTACCTTATTGGGCATGCCCCTCTCCCAAGAAAGCTGACCAGCACCGGCCAATTGGGAGTGACCCTCCCTCGAAGTGAGATATCCTGAGAGGTGAAGTTTCTCAACTTCCTCGGGGATCCAAATTTGAGACTCATCTAAAGAATCATAATTATTTGGGAACATGAGTTTGATCTTACCCAAGAGAGAGGAAACCACCGGTGAAGACACCAACCCAACATCAGTTTCCACTTGATCTCGTAGTAACAGATCAATTCCTCGCCTCTCTATGATAGATTTACCTTCGTCATTTGCATGGGACATGTCTCCCCCTCGAGCCTTAAGGTTAAAATCCTGAGAATACTGCACCAACTAACATTAATTTTTCAAGTGTCCAGCCACTCCACAGGCATGACACCTAAATGGAGTGAGCTAGTAGTTAAGAGGTTGTTTGATAACCTTACCCCCCTAGGAAATGGATATCTCTAAAGGGAGCCCCAAATACACATCTATTTCAGTTAGGACCCAAGTAGTCCTCTTTCCCTCTTGGTAGAGAGTCTTCTAATCAAAATATAGAAAACTTTCAATCTAGTTTTAGTTGAGTGGTATATCAAATATCCTTCCAAATATTTTCATTATGTTTCAATTATTTGGAAGGCAATAGTAAAGTATTTCCCTCTTATTGGAAGGTGTTTTTTCTTGAAGTTGGGTGATGGTAGAAAGATAAGGATAGGGGAGGACCATTGGGATAGCCTTGGTGAGAACTATAAACTACTAGAGAACCTTCTCAATGTTCTCAATGAAAGGGGTATGTATACCTTAGACTAAATTATTGATCCTGAACTGACTTCAATATGGAGACAAGGAAAAAATTTATCAGCTCAGCTGAGACTTCGAGGTGATGATGTGTTGTTGTGGAAAGGATATCTCTCAAGCCTTAGGTGTAGTCATTGTTCTAGTAAATTCATCCTACAGATAGTTAAACCTACTCATATACCATACTGGATTGAAGCAAGTCTAATCTAAGACAACAAAGTAACAAATGGAACCTTAAACTCCTAGATATAATTCAATGTAAGAAGATCAAAGCACTGAGAGAAGAGAAGGTGAGACTTACCTTATATCAATTGGTTGTCCTTCATACATTGAATAAAACTATGCTCAAAGTAGCCTATTTCATTTTTTAACGATCTTAAAATAGAATAAAACTATGCTCGAGGTAGCCTATTTCATTTTTTAATGAGCTTAAAACAGAATAAAACTATGCTCGAAGTGATGGTTGGTTTCATTTTGACACAAGATTAAAACCAAAAGTAAACTATGCTTGAGATTGGTTCCTACCATCATGATGTCCAGAGGTTGGTAGTTTGCCCCCATCGTAAGAATCTAGTGGTATTAACTCCAGCGTGATGTCTAGAGGCTGGAAACATTCCCCTCTAAGATTCTTCCATGATGGCAAGAAGTCATTGGTTCGCTAACAACTCAACTCCGGTTTGATGTCCAGAGCCAAGAGACATGGTTGACGATGGGGGAGGAACCATTAAGACATGCGGAACATTCAGGGAAGACTAGTGGCTGGCAGTCATACAATGATTAGGGGTAACAAAGGAAAGGTTATCAATGGTCACTATGTTTCCATGATGAGGAAAATACATCAATCGAAAGAGTGTGGACACTACAACTTTCATGTCATAGACATAATCTATCCCAAGAAGCAGGTTAAAATATAAGGAACCTTGGATTACCATAACATCAATGAAGACAGTTTTCCCTCCTAAGGTAATAGGTAACTGAGGAAGGATCCCTAAAGGTCCAGTAGGTCTTCTATTAAAATCCAATATGTGATCAGTGGCTGGCATAAGATTAGGAGATCCTATAGCTTGCCAAGCATTTGAGGATAAAATACTAACAGACGCTCCTTCATCAACAATAGTGCGAAGTACATTCCTACCGGTAACTTCTACATATATCTAGAAAGGAACCCCCAAAGGAAGACAAGATTATGTTAGACTATTCCAATCAAATGAAATGACCTCAGTACTTGGAGGGGATCCCGTGGAAATGGACAGGATTTCCCTTTTTCCAGAACAATCTAAACTAATAAAGAAAACATCAATGGTTTTTGGTTCACTCTCAACTGGAAGAGCTGGATGAGATGACGATTGTGTCATGGTGACTACTTCGGTCTCAACATTCTCCAATGAAAGAGTGAGATCGAGTGGAGATTACGTTGGCTCGACTATCTCAACTTCACTCTTCAAAGGAAAAGCAGGATGAACAACTTGTTCTCCACTCTTTGAGGAAAGAGTGGGATCGACTGAGGATGGAACAAGATCGACTACTTTATCAACCAATGAGGGGTCAAGGGAAAACTTATGATATCCGGTTGTAAGGTGATTCTGGGATACATTAATGTCTTCCAACAATTGTGAAGCTTCATCCATGTGAAGACAAAGGTAAGTAAGGTGCATGTCCTTGCATAACAAACAAGAATGCTTGATTTTACCTTTCCGACCCATAACCATAGAGTCACTAGTTGATGGGGAATCATCAGTATGATGTACATAAGCTGATGATATAGGTTGTTTGGAGGATTTAGACCACTCTTCTAATAATTTGGAAATACCAGGACAATCCTTAAGAAGGTGATCCCCCCCTGCAAATCCTGCAAGGGAACTTGGGTTTTCGAGGTGTTCGACTAGAAAGAGAATCATTAGGGGTAGCCGGTTGATGTTGGGTATCTTTATTATTATTCTTCTTCTTAACCTTCCTTTTCTTCTTCTTATTGTCCTCCTGATTACTAGCACTACTACTTTTATCAGGTGAGTAAGAAGAAACGAAAGAAGATACATCCGACGAAGAAGACGAAGGATCAATTTGGGATTGATGCTCTCATGATGGAGAGTTAACATTTGAAGCATTAGGTACATTCGGGATCACCAGATTGGAGAATAACCACAATGGTAATCCTATAGACAATTCGGGAAGATTCAAAGTAGCAATGAAGGGAGGACCAATATCTCCAAATGGAGGAAAAGTAAAAGGTACCCCTTGAAAAGGGGTCTCTTGATTGGTAGTCCCAGAAGGAGCTTGGGTGCATGGAGATGGATTCGCAATGGAATAATATTAATTGATGTGGATGAAGACTTTCTAAAAAGAACTAAAAAATCCTTAAGAAACCGAGCATGCAAAAGGGGAGCTAGAAGAAAAAGAGGCACACAGGCCAAAAAAGCAAGCTCAAAAAACTTTATTGTAACCGATGCCACAACAAGTGAGCTATATCAAAGAGGCTATAAATCCAACAAGCAGCACTAAGAAAATAAAAGACCCTCTACAAGGTATAAGAGCAATCAATCATCCTATCTAAGATCCAGAGACCTCAACAGATCGTATCCTCCGCAAGGTGATGAAATCCAAGTCGAACAATATGAACTGGGAGACCAATATGTCTAAAAGGATATCCCTCTACCAAAAGGGATCCTGGGTATAAAATCCCTAGAAGGATGGTCACTAGGATACCTTGTTCATGATACGTCTGGGAAGGTTTACTGGAGCTTCTACCTTTTGGCCCTTATACAACCAGTATTGTGGCCAGAAAATACAAGGAAGACAATGGATTGATGTCCTTGGGCACTAAGTGGAGTGCAACATTCCACAAAGTCCGTCCAGAACCAATCCTCACTGCTTACCCACGTGGAACGGGATGCCCCCCAACAAATTGGTGTATAACCGTGTCAAAAAATACAAGAGGATTTGAGCACCCTAAAAGAAAACAACTATGTCTCAGATGTAAAATGACAAGGGGGAATTATTTGGATTCCTGTCCCTGGTGTCCTACCTCACTACATAGTTCTTTTTATGTCCTCAAACGAGGTTAATATGCATTTAGTTAGGGTGTTAATTTTAAAGGCTTGTTGTTTTACTCCAGGGGGGCAGAAGTGCAACCTTGGTGGTGTGTAGACTTGACTCGAACCATGCAAATTTGGATGAATTATGCAAGTCTTTTTCCTTCAATGAAATTCTAGCTAAGTAAGGAAGATTTCTTTTCGTTCCCAAATGTACAACCCAACGCAAATGCAATTTTAGATTTTTAATGAATGGTAATCAATCATGTAAAAACATACCCAAACTATCCTAAAGTGACAAAAATAGATCTTTCCGTCAATAACCAATCAAAAGTTCTAATTCGTTTCCTATCTTCTTACACTTAAAAAAGACACATCTAAGCTGTGGGAAAGAAATATTCCATACACGTTTCCAATCAAATGCAATGCAAAGAAAAACATCCAATATCTTTTTGTAACTAAAATGCACAAGAACTTGAAACAATATTTTCTTCCTCTTATGAATGTAAGACCAAGAATGTCAAATGATCAAACTATGGTAAGACGAATATCTTTGTTTTTCAAGCTTGTAAATCTAGCAAAAGAGAGACAAAAAGAAGCTTTTATTTGAACAAAAATGGAAACAAGGAATCGATCTACTCCAATAACCAATAAATAACTAAAGATGCAAAGGAAACAAAGTGTAAAACCCAAGAAAATGAATTCAAAAGACAAGTATGTCCCAAGTTTTTCAAAGCCAATCAAAGCAATCCAATTGACACAAAAGATCCCAAAAGGTTGAAAAAACCTTAATATGCGTTAAAGGGACTGTAGGATACACGATCCTTCCCCCCCCCCCCCAAGGATGTGCATCAAATATGATGTTTATTTTAATCAAATCTAGTGCAAAAAATTCTTTAAAATGCAAACAAACATGCACTCAAATTGTGGATGCAAGAGCACTTACACCTCCTAACAGATAGCACGAGGTCAGGAAAATATCCTTGAACCAACAGACCAAGGAAAACCCCAATAAAAAGCTCCCAAAAAAACCAAAACAAAGGATTTTCTCCCCTCTACAGACCAACACAGAGCAAAAATATGAGATTTTATCGCCCTGGAACACTGTGGGGTAGCGAAAATTTGGAAATTTTTCGCGCTTTAGGACACTGTGGGGGCGCGAAAATATGGAATTTTCGCCCTGTAAGGTGTTATGGGAAAGCGAAAATTTTCTTGTAGGTGTAAAAAATGACAATTAATGCCTAGATTCGAGCAGGGATGAAGTGATGGGTTCAAGATAGTCCTCAATGATGACTAAGGAGGATCTAAGGTGATGGGAAACAACACTTAAAAGAGGATTTGATGATCCAAACAAGCAATCAAAGGTGAAGCTAGGGAAAAATTCCCCAGTGAAGTTGCCAATTTTTGTGGTGAGATTTTCTTCCTACGAGTAAGATGAAAACCCCTTGGATAATAAGGTGGCTCCCTTAAACCACATCCAAGACAATAAGTAAGCAAATGGAACCCTAAACTCCTAGATTAAGCATGCACAAGCATTCAATTGAGCATGAAAATGAAGGAGAAGAGATAGATCGCTTACCTCTAACTTGAAAGTTGTCCTAGCTCCAATTACAAGCTTGATGTCCAAAGCTCTTGAACCTGTAACATAAAATGGGAACCAACTTTCCAAATACAAGTGCATCAACAATATCTAATATAACATATCATATATCAATAAAAGAGACATGACATGGGAGAATATGCCAAGTTATTATTAAGAAAGCTGAAAGTAGCCATACAAAATGCTATACTTGATGTTCAAAGCAGCAACACTTTCTTCCAAGCTCTCCTTCATCACCTTTGCAAGACTCTTGAGATCAAGATGACCTCCTCATGAGTGTTCTCCAAGAATTACAGGACCATAGGTTTGGTGTTTCCAATATCACCCCCCCTTAGCTCATGGATGGTCCTCCTTAGTAGGATTTGGGAAGGCCAACCACTAAGAGAAAATGATGGATCTAAGTGAGTAAGATGTGGATCAAGGATCTAAACCATGCCACGGAGGGAATGTGAGACGGGATTCGAAGGGGTACCTCATCCCAAGAAAATATCCATGTGATCCAAGATCCAAAATCAAAGGGATAAGCCTAAACCAAAATTTTCGCTCCCCTATAACTGAGCAAAGCGTGAAAATATTGAAATTTTCGCTCCCCCATAGGCATGCAGAGCGCGAAAAAGATGAAATTTTTCGCTCCCCCATAGGCATGCAGGGAGCGAAAATTCCAGTAAGTGGTAATTTTGGGAGGTGGTTAAGGTGGGTTTCGACCCCTTGCTTGTTGGATTTGCTTCCAAGTGTGACTTGGGAAGGGACCAACATTAGAATGAAGGGTCCTAACACCCTTAGGAGGCATAAACATCGTGTTTTCCATGGTGGTGAAACATGCAAACTCTCACTTACACATGGTGTGGCAATTTGAGGTATAACAGTCATTCTAGGATAAAGGAAGAGGTTGATGAGTTAATTTGGTGAAAAAATCCTCCTGTAGGCTCATAAAATCTAAAGCTTGGTTATAAAACATTAAGTGAATAAATTACTTAAGAGGAGCCTACCTAGTGATAATAAACTAGAAGGATGACTCTTTCTCATGTGATAACTTCATTCTTTGCCTAATTTTTAAGGAGATTAGTACCATTAGATAAGTGTTCAATTTTTTTAATTTTCATCGCAACTACAGAGAAATGGTCATCCAAGAATGTGTTTCCTCATTAGAGGTCACAAGTTCAAATCTAGGTGGGGGTGGGTTATATACACCGTCGTAGACTACAATAGTAAAATCATTGCATGGAGGGGGTCATGTGTCCCACAAACAAGGGGGTCTCATACATCAATTTGGTGTCTAGCTTGGCCGTGACCTTAAAATTAGTTAAAAGAAGGTCTTATATTGGTTTAAGATTTTTGACAACTTTGGGAAGATTAGAATGGACATGTTTCTAATTATGTGCATGCTCTTTATTAATTCTTTTTATTGTTTAATCCTTCAGGTGATTTTTCCATTTGTTGTCAAGTTCATACAGGATTCCTATATAGAGGCTCTGATGATGGGCATGCAGTTCTTGTATTGAATTTGTAGATGGAATGATGTTTATTGTCACTAGATTGTCGGTGAAGGAAAGATGCTTATTTTAACTAGATGGTGTAAAACTATGGATATTTAATAGATTTTTTTTTACTTTATAAGATTCATGGAACTATGTATTTTTAACAAGTCAAAGATACTTGTGTTCTACATTTAAGTTAACCAACACTTCTTAGCATATAAAAATGTAATGTATTTTTTTAATAATAAAATTAAAAACTGTTCAAAAAAATCTCATTTCAAATGTACAATAATATGGTACAGACACTTATTAGTTCCATGCTTTTATAATATTCAATATGCAATGCACTATCCTAGAAAAAGGCACATGAGAACATAAAATAAATTTAATTATTAGTCGGCTGTAGGGATTCTATGAATGGCATTGTCGTAGTTTTAATTCATTTGCACAAAAAGCAAAATTAGTTTTAAACATTTATTCTAATTTTTCCATTGCATAGTATGAATAACCTTTTTAATAAACGAATCAATATACAAAGCACTTTTTTTATCCAAGCACTCACTTCGTCCTCTTATTTGGCATCTTTCGGTTGTAGGGATAATAGTTGTAGATGGATGCACACAAACTGAGTTTAATACGCTACAGGTGGATATTCGAATCTATGGAACTCTTTATCGGTAGAGTATCCTCTTTCCATGAATGACTTTTACACCATGATGTTCCTTTTGTGTTTGTTCTTCATGGAACCCTTGCCTATGTTGTTCTTGATGGTGTTGCTAGCTTTGCTCCTAATAGTAGCACTTTTCAAGATGTAAGGTCGACTGGTTCAAGTTCACTAGCCTGGAAAACTACCCCTCCAAAGGCAGGTGTTGGATTTTTGTCCGGCCAACACATTGTCTTTATTGAGTGAAAAAATATGGCATAGCAAGTTGTGAAAATTGGGCATTCACTAGCACATGTTTAGAATGTTTAAATGGATAGTATAATGTGATGAGTCAACTACTATTAACAAAGAGAGGTTGTGACATTTCTTGCTTGATGTATTATTGAAAGTACAAGAGATTTACGAGGTGGAAATGTCCCTGCACCATTGTTATTAGGTTGTTCTGAAATTTGCAAAGTATTGCTATAACATCAAATCTATTGAAACAAAAAACCTAAGAAATTTCTATGCAATTAAGATCATAAGCTTGAAACCAACTTCAATCTATTTTGGATTAGGTATTAATTGCACTTTGTTTTTATTATTTTCAAGATTACAATGTAAATTAGAGACAGAGTTAACTCATTGTAAGTAAATGGACATTTTGACCTACTACAAACTTCTAAGAAGTCACCCTTATCCCATGGATTTGATCATCTTTCTTTTTCCTCTTGCACTACTTTGCCATGAAACATAAATTATGTTGCACTACTTTGCCATGAAACATAAATTATTTGCAATCGGAGCCCAACTCCTAATATTTGGATTTTGGATCACTTTGAGTTAATGTTTTACTCTTTTCATTGTTTTTGGAATTTCTTTTTTATATGTTTTAGGTACACATGTGTGATTAATAATGAACAAACATGAATTTCAAAGTGGAAAAAACCATTATTTATGTATACAAACAATATCAATTAAAATGTTGTTTCTTTTTTTTAATAAAAAGATTTTAACGAGCTTCTACATCAAGAATATTGAGATCAAACTAGAAATTTCCCCATGAGGGGAAAAAGAAACGCCGAGTGGAAAAGAGCATAAGGAAGGAATGGTCTAAGGAATTCTCTTCATCCTTATTTTCTCCAAGGAATAAACATAAAACAACTCATAGATCCCCATAAAGGAAAGAATGTTCTTCATTCTAGGGTTGTATTTGTCCTGAGTGGAAAAGAGCATAAGGAAGGAATGGACTGAGGAATGGTCTTCATTCTTATTTTCTCCAAGGCATAAAAAGAAAATAACTCATAGATCCCCATAAAGGAAGGAATGTTCTTCATTCTATGGATGTCTTTGTCATTGGAAGATGTGCTTTATCCTTCTATATAATACAAAACATGCTTCAAGAAAACCATCTTAAAATAATTATGAATCTCAAAATAGGGGAGCACTCCTTTAATGGCTCATTGAGATGTGTGCTAATGGAGGAGGTTGTGATTATCCCTATATCTAGGGCTCATTCAATAATGGAAACAAACTTATTCAAATCATGGGTTTCAAGTGGATATGTGCATCTTAAGAGGAAGTGTTGCTTATAACCACCTCAACGTTGGTATGCTTGACCCAATTTTAATCCCGAAAAAACTCACAATGCATTTCCTCATTTTATAAGTTTTAAGTACATCGATGTTTTTCCATGACAACATAATATTTATATATTTTTATTTCAAACATATATGTTTTATACTTTCAAATTGTTAAACTACACATCATAAAACCTCTTTAAAAAATTTCACTTATTTGTAGACAAAAAAATTGCAATAAGCATGCTCATGGTTGTCATTTTTCAACTATGGTTGGACTTGATGATGCATCAATGGTTTTTTTTTACCATTCATTAAATTCCCAAAAGAAATTTATGAAGTACTATCCAAATATTTGCAAAATAGATTTCGGATTTCACTGCTTTTGTTAAGTTCACATGGATTAATGTGTATGCTTGGAAATTCCCTCTAATTAATATAATTAGCTTTCAATTTTCAAGTCAATTGTTTAATTAATTTTTTCTCTGCTTATCATATACATGGTTTCAAGCATATTTGAAAAAATATATGGACAACGTCTCACCACAGAGTAATTGCAATTCACCAGATGACATCACATTGCATCGAAATGGTCAACTTCAAGCCCCATTCTTTAGAGTTCCTTAGTAATGAACAAAGTAGTAAGCCAAATGACCAATTTTGCAATGAAAAATAAGGTTTTAAGTATGATTATAACTTGATGTAGACCAATGCGACTGCTCTACAACTTCCTCTCTAAATGTCGAACAAGGATATTGAAAGAGTAAACACTTTCTTAAAACCTGGTAGAAAATAGTCACCATTCAGATCATCTTTTAGGGGAGTAGAATCTAATTATAAGCACTGCAAAAAGAGTGATGCTATGCATAATCCAATTCTTACTAGAATTTATATTCTAGAGAGGTTGAGATGTAAACGAGAAGTCTACGAGCCAACAGTCATGTTCTAGACAACTAGAGGGAAATATGTAGGCATATCATCTAAATCTTTGCAAAAAGCAAGGGCTATTCTTGGTGAATATATTTATTCAAAGTCACTCAATGATGCTTGGGTTGATCCTCTACAAAATACTAAATACTTAGGAATGTTTGTAGGTGCTTCAAAAATTTATGTGGTTTTCACTTGTACCATCCTCCTTAAACAGAGCACATATTATTATTGTGAAGATCCTACGCCAGTACTGGAACCACATGGTATGTCACTGCCTCATACAATGAATGAGACAATGGAAATTGTTGCAGAAAATCATGTGCTAGTTTCATCACCATCTTCCACCAAGAGAGCACAGTCTATTATTTGCAAATATCCTACTTCGGTAGTGCTAGAATCATATGGTAGGCATGAAACCCAAACAATGGGTAAAGCCCTCAAAATGTTTGATATTGCTGCAAAATCACCAGACAATATCATCTTCCTCTATAGTTACTTCTTTAGATGCATTAGAATCACATGGTAGGTCTGGGTTCCAAACAATGGATAATACCACATCCATGCTCAATGCTTTTACAAGAAATCTTATAAAGGTTTCAAGCTCCTCCATATATAAAGTGAAGTCTAGTTCTGGTGAATATTAAACATTCTTAGAATTTTAATACTATAAATATGGTTATTCTAGATCTTCAATCAATTTGCATTATATAACAATAACCATATCCAATAGTATCACTGAAAGATATACAAGCACAACATAGACACAAGTACACAAAAATTTATCCTGGGAAACCCTCTTGGGGCAGAAAACCTAACAAACTTCTTTAGTATATATTCGTCAGCAAGTACAATGTCAATCTTGTACAATAACCCGAGAATAAGATGTCTTCAATGCAGCTACTCTTTATCCCAAGCAAACTTGTCTTTCTCTCTCTACTCATGTGAACTTGCTTGAGTGAGTGATATCCAAATGAGCTAGGTGCCACCCTTATTTATACTACTTACAACATGACCTTTTTACCTAAATGGGCCAAATTGAATTCCCTAACTGGGCCGACTTGACTGGGGAAGTTTTTCCCATTGTTTAGGGTAGACTATCCATTGTTTGGGGCAATTTACCCACTGATTTCTGTGGGGCCAACTTATCTATTTTACTTGATTTCTTTTAGGTTTTTTACATGATCAAATACAATATGACTATTTCCCGATGGAAGTAAAATAAAAATACAATAATAATATCTTCTGAAGTTACATTCTTCAACACTCCCTCTTAGCAAGGAAGGTATTCTTCCAATGCTATCATCATCATCATTATTGTTTCAAATCTGTACTCTGACCATTGACTTCTAACATCTCTCGAATCTATACATCACAAGAAGTTATGAATGAGAAATCCATCAAGTGGGTCCAGCCCAGGAGCACACATTACATCGCCAAAGCGACCACCTGCATTACCTCATTACATGTCCACATCATCTCATGAGTGTAGCCTAGGAGCCCAAATTATGTCACAAAAGTGACTACCCGCTACCACGTCGCATCTCATCATGTGGAGACCAACCCAAGAGCACAAATTATGTCACTAGGTGCCTACCTCCATCTTCGCACATCTCTACAACACAAAAATCGTGAGTATATCCTAGGAGCATAAATTACGTCACCAAAGTGACTACCTTCTATAATGTCACATCATGTGGAGAACATCCCAGGACCACACATTACGTCACCAAAGAGACCACCCATGTCTTCACACATGTCATGTATGCCTAACATAGCACCAGCAGTCAGGAGACTCAATTATGTCACCATTGTGACTACCTACTGCATCCTCGTGAGTGTAGTCTAGGAGCACACATTATGTCAACGAAGCAACCACCCACTACCACATCACCTCAAATGGAGACCTACTACTCAGGAGCACAAATTGCGTCACTATGTGGCTACCTGTGTCTCACACGTGCTATGTCTCTCATCACTCCCTCTTTTAAGGAACATCTATCTGGACAACTCCAAGATTGTCCCTGAAGTACTCAAACTTCACTCTTGATAGAGGCTTGGTCAACACATCATCTATTTGCTCGTTTGTTGCCACATACTGGAGATTCACTGGTCCTCTCTGCACCATATCGCTGATATAGTGGTACCTGATCTCGATATGCTTCGACTTTTCATGAAATCTTCACACAACTTTGGTTGTCGTATAACATACAAGTCACCTATAACTCGAGATCAAACAATCTTGCAAGTGACTTCTGAATCCAGACTGCTTCACAGCTAGCTGAACATCTGCCATGTACTCTGCTTTAGTTGTACATAGTGCCACACTCTTCTGCTTCCTATTGCACTAGGAGATCATGCATGATCACAAACTGAAGCATCATCCTAAAGTGCTCTTCCTATCTGTGAAACTATCGGCACAATATGAATCAACATAACCATGTAGATTAATCCTCTGATCTATCACATATATAATGCCATAAACAATCGTACCCTTCATGTACCTCAACACATGCTTTGTCGTGATCAGGTGAACACATCCCAACTCTACCATGTATTGACTCAATGTGTTAATTGAAAAGTATATAAGCCTCATTTTCATCAAGTACATCAATGAACCAATCATCTGTCTATATACTGTGGCATCCACTGTTTCTAAAGAATTTTCAAACAACAACTTCAAATTTGATGCCATTGGTGTGGCCATGGCCTTGCAATCCATCATCCTAAATCTCTTCAGGATCTCTACTACATATTTTCCTTGTCGAAGGAAAATCTCTTCTGGATTCTTCCACACTTCAAGACCTAAGAAGTAGTGCATCATACCCAGGTCTTTCATCTTGAATTCCATGGCAAGTTTCTTCTTCGTTTCTACAATGAGCTTCTCATCACTTGTCAGGAACATGTCATATACATACAAAAGTAGTATCACTAGTTTTCCATAATCAACCTTGAAGTAAAGGTTGGAATCTTCTTTACTCTTAGTAAATCCCAAGCTCATAAAAAATCTATCAATCCTGTCGTACCACGTCCTCGGTGCCTGCTTCAATCCGTACAAATCCTTCTTTGACTTGCACACATGTGTCTTCTTATCCCATGTCTTGAATCTTAGTGGTTGCTCGACATACACTTCTTTTTCTACCACACCATTCAATAAATTTGTCTTTACATTCATTTGGTGTACCTTCCACTTCGTCACTGCAGCTATTGCAATTATAGCTATAATTGAAGTGTATCTTGCTACATGAGCAAAACGCCTCATCATAATCGACTCCATCTTTCTGAGAGAAACCATGAGCCTTGCCTTGTACTTCTGTATTATTCTTGAATTTTTAAATCTTCTTGAAGGTCACTGTTGAATAGTCATCACTTGTTCTTTGCAACAATTATCAGCATCCTTCTCTTGGAGGTCATAGCACATGATCTTTCCTACTAGTCAAATTCAGTCATATGATTAGTAACATTTCATAATCATCAAATCATATTGACATTTTAATTACAAATTCATAATTCACACAATTATGTAACAATGCATTTTATTCAATGCCTCGGCACAACCCTCATCCATGTCCCATATACACACAGTAACTATCTAGATGCCTTCCATATCTACCAGAACATACTATTAAGAGTGTGCACTTCTCTCAACATGTTAGCAAAGAGGTTTCATCCTAGACTAGCTCCATCAAGGCCTCATGGGATGTTGTGCAGCACTATAGGTCACTTACCCATAACATGCAGTACATGAGCCTACTGCTAGTCAATCTTAGTCATATATAAATGAATAAAAGAAAATCGTATCATAGATATGCATGTAACTTTTATGAGCAATATCCTTCAAAATACTTAGGAATTCAAATGACAGTAAATACTTATATTTCATGTGTTTTGTAGGATCCGTCTTAGTTTCTACCTCCTTGCATAAATCAATGGAGTTTCTGGGAGAGTACTCTACTCCATCATCTGATTCCGAAGACCTTGATCTTCTTCTTCGTCTAGTCTGGAACTTTCTAAAGTCTTCAACCTTGGTCACCATGTACTGGATTCAAGATCTTCTTTTTCTTGGAAACTGATTCTTCACATCCATTACATACACCATCATGTTTTTTTTCTAGATCTAGGGTAGATCAGTCACTATTTTGCTTACTATAAGTAAATCCTTGTAGTGTATATGTGCAAGCCTTCTATTCCATAATTCACTTAGTTCCATAGTGTCATGAACCAATGCTTGATATGGTTGGCGTTTTAATTTGTACAAGCCTCCCTCTTACTCTGTATCATCAAAATTTCAAGACATATTCTTCATCACTTGAGGAATCTTCCCTTTCTCTCTTCTTAACCGATTCATCATCTTCTACAACATGAGCATGATGCCTCTTCTTCTTTCCTTTCTGGTTTTTGCCATTGTTTTTGGGGCAATATCTTGCAATGTGTCCTTTTTCACCACAAGTGTAACATCTGTAATTTGAGTAGTCCTTATGAGGTTTGTGATTCTTTTGGAATGTTCTAGGGTTCTTGTGAGAGTGTTATCCTTTCTTGTTTTTTTCCTTCTTTGCATGAGCTGTTAAGGCTTGATTGTCTTATTCACCCATCTTCTCTTCTCTGGCTTCAATTTTGTCTTCCTCTTGTGTACAATTCTCCCATAGCATACTGAATTTGGTGAGCTTCCTTCTAGAACAAAGTCCTTGAATGAAATATTCCCATGATTTTGGGAGACCATTCAATGTAGTCATCACCGATTCAACTTCTTCAACATGTTCTTCAATAGCTTCTAATTGTTCTTTTATTTGGGAGACCCTTGTGAAATAGGATTAGATACTTTCTGAGTTTTGCATCTTCACACCCTTGAGTTGATTTCTCAAGGTCATTTTCCTATTAATATTCTTTCCTTCACATAGTCTCTTCAATACATCAAACATCTCCTTAGGAGTCTTCAATGATTAAATATGGGGGATCAAGTGATTCATGATGGATTCAACAATGATCCTTTTGGATCTAACCAAATTCTTCTTGTGTCTAGCCTTGTCTTCATCTTCCTCTGGCTCCGGAAATTCCTCCTTAACATAGTTGTCCAAATCATTCTCTTCAAGAATGAGAAATACTCTATACTTCCAGGATTAGAAGTTATCAGCCCCTTCAAGCTTATCCTCAAGCTTGGTATTGCTTTTCATCTTTATAAAATGTGAACCTCAAATGGAAATACAGATAAGAGTACTTACCAATGGAGATGCCTCAACCAAGTGCTTGCTTCAATTCCTTCTGAAATCTGCTTCCTGGTTGACCTAGTGTTTATTAGAGAAACCCTAATTTTCCAACTTCGGAATCTTGCAAATTTGAGTTGAGGGAATGATGTGCCTCCCTAAGGTGAGTTGAGAAAACCCTTCCTTCAGCCAAATCCATGGATAGAAATATAAAAAATCTAATGCCCTAATTTTCCCAAGCAGTAGTGACTGGGTCAAAATTCAAAATTCTCGGATCTAGAATCTTCCTCCACAGAAAAATGTGCCCTCCTAGGGTGAATTGCTTTGACCTCCTTTTCAATCCAATATATGGCGAAAAGCCTTCGAAACAATAAACCCTAGTTTTCACTTTCGAGAGTTTCAGCTTCACAAATTCTTCTTTCAGGCCATCTCTGATACCATGTTAGAATTTTAAAACTATAAAGATGGTTATGTTAGAACTTCAATCGATTTTCATTATATCAAAATAGCCATATATACAATAGGATCACTGAAACATAGACAAGCACATCATAAAAATGTGTACACAACAATTTATCCTGGGAAACCCTCTTCTGGAAGAAAACCCAACAAACTTCTTCAGTATAGATTCATCAGCAAGTACAATGTCAATCTTGTGTAATAACTCGAGAATAAAGAAACCCAAGAATACGATGTCTTCAATGCAACTACTCTTTCTCCCAAGTGAACTTGTCTTTCTCTCTCTACTCATACAAATTTGCTTGAGTGAGTGATATCCAAATGAGCTAGGTGCCACCCTTATTTATACTAGTTACAACATGACCTTTTTACCTAACTGGGCCGACTTGACTGGGGAAGTTTTTCCCATTGTTTAGGGTAGTTTACCCGCTGATTTCTATGGGGCCAACTTGTCTATTTTACTTGTTTTCTTTTATGGTTTTACACGATCAAATACAATATGACTATTTCCCAAAGGAAGTAAAATAAAAATACAATAAGTATATCTTCTGAAGTTACATTCTTCAACACTCCCTCCTAACAAGGAAGGTATTCTTCCAGCGCTATCGTCATCATCAATGTTGTTTCAATGTTGTACTCTGACCATTGAATTCTAACATCTCTCGAATCTATACATCACAAGAAGTTATGAACAAGCAAGCCATCAAGTGGATCCATCCCAGGAACACACATTACATCGCCAAAGAGACCACCTGCGTTACTTGACTATGTGTCCAGATCATCTTGTAAGTGTAGCCTATGAGCCCAAATTAAGTCACCAAAGTGAATACCCACTAGCACGTCACATCTCATCATGTGGAGACCATCCCAAAAGCACAAATTATGTCACTAGGTGACTACCTACGTCTTCGCACATATCGACAACATGAAACTTGTGATTATATCCTAGGAGCACAAATTACGTCACCAAAGTGACTACTTGCTATCATGTCACATCATGTGGAGAACATCCTAGGACCACACAGTATGTCGCCAAATCGACCACATACATATTCGCATATGTCGTGTATGCTTGACATAGCACCAGTGGTTAGGAGACTCAATTAGGTCACCAATGTGACTATCTACTACATCATTGTGAGTGTAGTCCAGGAGCACATATTACATCACCGAAGTGACCACCCACTACCACATCACCTCAAATGGAGACGCACCCAAGAGCACAAATTACATCAATACATGACTACCTGTGTCTCACATGTGTTATGTCCCTTATCACTCCGTCTTTCAAGGAACATCAATCTGGAAAAATCCAAGCTTGTCCCTGAAGTACTCAAACTTCACTCTGGATAGAGGCTTGGTAAACACATCATCTATTTGCTCATCTGTCGCCACATACTAGAGCTTCACTGGTCCTCTCTCCACCATATCCCTATTATAGTGGTACCTGATCTCGATATGCTTCGACTTGTCATGAAATATTCACAAAACTTCGGTTGTCATAGAAAATACAAGTTTCCTCTAACTCAAGATCAAACAATCCTGCAAGTAATTTCCAAAGCCACACTGCTTCACAACTAGTTGAACATCTTCCATGTACTTTGCTTCAGCTATATAGAGTGCCACACTTGTCTACTTCCTATTGAACAAGGAGATCATGCATGATCCCAAATTGAAGCACCATCCTAAAGTGCTCCTCTTGTCTATGACACTACTAGCCCAATCTGAATCAACATAACCATGTAGGTTAATCCTTTGATTTGTCGCATATCTGATCCCATAATTTATCGTACCCTTCAGGTACCTCAACACATTTTTTTCCACAATAAGGTGAACACGTCTCAACTCTACTATGTACTGACTCAATGTGTTCACTACAAATCATATATATGGCCTCGTGTTCATCAAGTACATCAACGAACCAATCATCTATTTGTATACTATGGCATCCACTGTCTCTGAAGAAGTATCACACAACAACTTCAAATTTGATGCCATTGGTGTGGCCATGGCCTTGCAATCAATCGTCTCAAATCTCTTCAGGATATCTACTGCGTATTTTTCTTGGATAAGGAAAATCTCTTCTGGATTATTCCACACTTCAAGACCTAATAAATAGTGCATCATACCCAGGTCTTTCATCTCGAATTACGCTACACGTTTCTTCTTCGTTTCTGCAATGAGATTCTTGTCACCTGTAAGGAATAGGTCATCTACATACAAAAGTAGTATCACTAGTTTTCCATACTCAACCTTGAAGTAAAGGTTGGAATCTTCTTTACTCTTGGTAAAGCCCAAGCTCATCAAAAATACGTCAATCATGTTGTACCACATCCTGGGTTCCTGATTGAATCCATACAAATCCTTCTTCAACTTACGCACATGTGTCTTCTTGTCCTGTGTCTCGAATCCTAGTAGTCGCTCCACATACACTTCTTCTTCTACCACACCATTCAATAAAGTTGTATTTGCGTTCATCTGGTGTACCTTCTCCTCTGTCACTACAGCTATCGCAAGTCTAGCTATAATTGAAGTGTATCTTGCTACATGAGCAAAACGTCTCGCTATAATCGACTCTCTTTTTTCGAGAGAAACCATGAGCCTTGCCTTATACTTCTGTAGTATGATTGAATTTGTAAATCTTCTTGAAAGGTCTGTGTTGAACACTCATTACTTGTTCTTTGGAACAAGTATCATCATCCTTTTCTTGTAGGTCATAACACACGATCTTTCCTACAAGTCAAATTCAGTCATATGACTAGTAACATTTCATAATCATCAAATCATATTGACATTTTAAGGACAAATTCATAATTCACACAATTTTGTAACAATGTATTTTAGTCAATGCCTCAGCATAACCCTCATCCATATCCTGTATACACACAGTAACTATCTAGATGCCTTCCATCTCTACTAGAACATACTATTAAGAGCATGCACTAATCTCAACATGTTAGCAAAGAGGTTTCATCCTAGACTAGCCCCATCAATGGCTCATGGGATGTTGTGTAGCACTATAGTCCACTTACCCATAACATTCACTACATGAGCCTACTGCTAGTCAATCTTAGTCATATATAAATGCATAAAAGGAAACTGTATCACAAATCTGCATGTAACTGTTATGAGCAATATCCTTCTAAATACTCGGGATTTCAAATGATAGTATATACTTATCTTTCATGTGTTTTGTAGGCTCCCTCTTAGTTTCTACCTCCTTGCAGAAATCACTGGAGTTTTTGGAAGCGTACTCTGCTCCATCATCTAATTCTGAAGACCTCGATATTCTTCTTCATCTAGTTTGGAACTTTATGAAGTCTTCATCCTTGGTCCTCATGTACTGGATTCAAGATCTTCTTTTGCTTGGAACCTGGTTCTTCACATCATTTACATACACCATCATGTTTTTTCTGGATCTTGGGTAGATCAATCACTATTTTGATTACGATCGGTAAAGCCTTGACCCTTGTAGTGTATATGTGGAAGCCTTCTCTACCATAATTCACTTGGTTCCATAGTGTCATGAACCAATGCTTGATCTGGTTGGCCTTTTAATTTGTACACGCCTCCCTCTTGCTCTGTATCATCAAAAGTTCAAGACATATTCTTCATCACTTGAGAAATCTTCCCTTTCTCTCTTCTTAACTGGTTCATCATCTTCTGCAGCATGAGCATGATGCCTCTTCTTCTTTCCTTTCTGGCTATTGCCATTGTTTTTGGGGAAATCTCTTGCAAGGCGTAATTTTTCATCACAAGTGTAACATATGTACTTTGAGTAGTACTTATGAGGTCTATGATTCTTTTGGAATATTCTAGGGTTCTTGTGAGAGTGTTCTTCTTTCTTTCTCTTTTCTATCTTTGCGTGAGCTACTAAGGCTTGATTGTCAACTTCACCCATATTCTTCTCTGGCTTCAAATATGGCTTCCTCTTGTGATTCGTATCGCAGTTGGAAAGTCATCGACGTTGATGCAACTTCGACAAGTTTCGACTTCGACACGACTTCAAATCGACAGGTTCCAAACTCGACACAACTCCGACGAGTCTCGACTTCGACACACCTCGACACATTCGCATCTTCGACATGTTCTGCAACCTCATAGTTCGCGACATCGACAAGCAACGTCGATATGCAACCATCGACTGTCAAACTTCGACAGACTATCTCTCTGTCTTCCAGTCGACTGTAACAGTTGAACTGTTGAACCATTCTAACTTATTCTTTGTAACTGAACATAACGAGCAGGAACCAAAGCATCTCAGAAATCTATATAATCATGTATAATATTGTAACATACAACCAATGATTTACCTGTTTTATATCTAATAGAAGAACAATTCACATTCCTACATATTATCTGCGCATATTGTGTTTATCTATGGAGTGTAATCCTGCTTTGCTCATTCTACTTATTCTTAATTGCTTCCGCCATAATAGAGCCGACTCATTCAGTCGAACTGTTGTCCCCCTCATTCTTCTTGGACACGACACGGATCATTGGTATCAGAGCACTCAGTTTTGATCGTGCTTAAGTTTTGTGTATACACTTCTTCCAAAGTTACCTGACTTATGCCTGTTCAAACTCGCTCGCAATCTCAACAATCCAAGCAGATGCTACCTCGAAAGATGACAGAAGAAAAAGACATTAGACATGCAGCCGACGAGACAGCACATCTTATTGAGCAAGCTCTTGCTCGACAACAGACTGAAATGTTCGCCCAATTCAACGCGATTCTCATGCGATTCACTTCAACATCTGGAGGATCTTCAACGAGAATTCACTCTGATAAAATCATCCCCTTCAAAGTGAAAATGAATTTGGACATACTGAATCTTGAAGGTAAGATTAATGTGGAATCCTTCGACAATTGGGTATTACAATTGGAATCCTATTACATTGTAAATCAACTCTCAGAAGCTGAAAAGATCACCATTGCATCCTTAAAGATGTCAAACTCCGTGCACTGCTGGTGGGAGAACCTCTCGACAAAGATGGAGAAAAGCGAAGACCCCATAGACACATGGTATAAATTCATCGAACACATCCGAAAGGAATTTTACCCACCCAAATACCTCGAGCAACGGTATAAGAAGTGGCAGCAGCTAAGGCAATGGAAAGACCAATCAGTACAGAGTTACACTGATGAGTTCTACCGACTTATGGCAAGACTTGGCATCTAAGAAGAAGAGAAATTGCTTGTTCTGAAGTACGTTAGCGGATTATCCCAGTACATTCAGTAGGAGATGGAATTTCTGGCTGTCAATACGCTTGCGGATGCTTTCCACTACGCCAACAAACTGGAAACCAAGCAGAAAGGAAAAGCATGTTTCGCGACAAAGCCGACATCAGGATGACCACCCGACAAAAAGGCACCAGCCGACTTCGAAAAGTTGAAATCTTCTTATCTGACACCGCCAAAGCCAGACCACGATAACAATCCTTTTCACAAGAGGGAATGTAGCAAACAACCGCCGACCGGAAAATGGTGCGATTAACACCTCTCATCTTGGCACGATACGTATGAATGCAAAGCTTGGAAGAAATTTTTTACAAATTTGTCGACCTTCGACGCTTTCGACAAGACAGTGGAAGAATCTGATCCAGACACAATGACCCTTTTGACCTCGACTACTCCAGCATCTTCGACTATCGTCGATGAGGAGGAATGAGAGCACCTGTTCCATACACGGATATGGGACCAGATCAACCAATTGCATCTAATTGTGGACAATGGGAGCCAAAAGAATTTCATTTCTGAAGATCTTGTCAAGAAATTAGGTCTTGTTACCACTTCGCATCCTCAGCCTTACAACATCGGTTGGATGAAGGATGGACAAGAACTTCGGATCACTCGACAATGCAAACTCGCCTACTTCATAAAACATTTTGAAGATGAAGTACTCTGCGACATGGCACCACTATCCGTAGTCGATGCCCTGTTTGGGAAACCTTACCTCTGGGAGAGGCATATAATTTATTAGTCACGACCTCAGAAGGTGATTGTTAGAATCCGAAATCGATGTTTCAACATACCAAAGCGTCAAACTACACCAATGGTTGCACTGATATCTACTAAACAAACAAAGAAACTCATCTATCATGCTCAGAAGTTCGCATTAATCATGATCAAGCCGCATCATTCTAAGAAGACTGTAGCAACAAGTTGACTCACCGACCAATGCAGCTCTCGGCAAAAGCAGCAAGTCGATCATATTCTTGATGAGTACCAAAACCTCTTTCAAGCTCCATACGGAGTACCTCAACATTGTCAGGTAAAACAATCCATTGAACTTGTTCCTGGTTCTTCTTTGCCTAACGCATTTGTTTACAGAAAATCCATTCTCGCAAACGAAGAGATTCACTGACATATCCAAGAATTAATCAACAAAGATCATATCCGACCCAGCTCCTCTCCTTGTGGAAGTCCAGTCATTGTAGTTCTGAAGAAATACGGGACTTGGCGCATGTGCATTGACTACAGAGCTCTCAACAAAATATTGGTGAAGAATTGGTACCCTCTGCCACAGATAGACGATCTCATCGACTGTCTGAAAGGTGTTAAATTATTTATTAAGCTCAACCTCAAGTCGGGATACCATCAGATTCCAATCGATCCCTCAGATGTGTGGAAAACAACTTTCAAAACCAAGGAAGGATTGTTTGAATGGTTAGTCACACCTTTCGGCATAACCAACGCACCTGCGACCTTCATGCGACATATGGATAACCTTCTTCTACCTTTCATCGGCAAATGGGTTATTGTCTATCTTGAAAATATATTGATTTTTAGTCGATCATGGGAAGAACATGTCGGACATCTTCGACAAGTCCTCGACACTCTCCAGTAACATCGGCTTTATCTGAACATGGACAAGTGCTCTTTTGCGATGACCATCATCAAATATTTGGGGTATGTAATTGACTCTGCAGGCATTCACGTCAACCCAGAAAAAGTACATATCCTCAAAGATTGGCCCATTCCTAGAAGCATTCAAGAAATAAGAAGTTTTCTTGGTTTGGGGAATTTCTATTGACGATTCATACTCAGCTTCAGTCACATAGCCAGGCCCTTGAATCAATTGACGAAGGGAAACGGGAAAATTGTCTTCCAATGGACAGCAACACAACAAGCATCTTTTGAACAACGCAAACACAAGCTCTGCACTACACCAGTACTTGTGTTACTTGATTTGCATCAACCCTTTGAGATTGAGATGAATGCATTAGACTATGCCTTGGGCACAGTGATCACCCAGTCGCTTTTCATTCCGAGACTTTTCACGACACAGTTAGAAGATACTCAACTGTACGAAAAAGAACTGTACGCCATTGTGCAAGATCTTAAGCAATGGAGGAATTACATCCTTGGCAAGGAAACGATTATTCTCACTGATCATAAGCCTCTACAGTTCGCTCCGACACAATAAAAGTTGCAGACAAACTGGAAACTCAAGTGGATTAATTACCTACAACAATTTCAGTTGGTGATTAAGTATCAGAAAGGTAAAGCTAACGCCACCATCGATTGCCTCATTCGACCACCCATTACTCTCCTTTTGACAGTGATGAGTATGAAGGGATACAACACGATCACTTGGCCACGGTTGTATGAGGACGACAACGACTTCTCAGCAGTCTACCGACAATTATAGAATAACAAGTCATTGACCTCAGACTTTGACTATTTCCTAAGAGATACCTTGATATACAAGCTTGGACAGCTTTGTGTACCCACCGGTGAGCACCGACAGCAGCTCATTTGGGATGCGCACTACAGCAAGACTGTAGGACACTTTGGAGTAGCAAAGATACTTGCTATTTTGCATAAGTATTTATTTTTGCCTACACTTAAATCTGACGTCAACAAGTACATTTAAGCATGCGTGGTTTGTGCCATTGTTAAGCCACCTAATCGATGATAGGGATTGTATACACCTCTACCAATTCCTAGTCGACCATGGGAATCTATTTCTATGGACTACTTGACGGGTTATCCTACTACTAAACATCAACATGATGCGATAATAGTAGTAATCAACCGATTTTCCAAGATGGCCATTCTCATACCATGTAAGAAGATCACGACAATGCAACAGACCGCTCAGCTCTTCTTTACACATGTTTGGAAACAATTTGGTTTACCCACAACCATTATTTCCGACCGAGATGCCAGATTCGTCAACATCTTTTGGAAGACCCTTTGTCAATTTCTAGACACACGACTCTCATTGTCGACAACTTTTCATCCTCAGACCGACGGACAGACGAAAGTTGTGAATCGATTGGTAGTACAAATGCTTCGCATGTACAATCACCGGCATCGATGCACATGGGATGAAAGTCTTCCATACATACATCACAGCTACAATCATGCTCAGCACATCTCTACAGGCAAGAGTCCATTTGAATTCTGTTACGGATTTCAACCCTCAGTGCCTATCGACTTGATCATCTCCTCAGCACAGCCGAGCGATACCGACTACAACCAGTGAGAAGTTGACAAAGTAGTCAAGTTTAGAGATCAGATATGCGACATACAGAAGCAAGCACATGAAATGTTGCACAGAGCAAATGAGAAATCTAATGCCCAACACGACAAGCATTGTATTCCTCATTCATTCCAAATTGGGGATAAGGTCTGGTTACATATCAAGAAGGAGCGCTTCACAGGCCCATTCAAGAAGCTCAGGCCTTTGCGATATGTTCCGTACAGTATTCTTCGACAGATTGGCGAGAATGCTTTCCATCTCGAAATTCCTACATGCTTGGGTCTGCATCCAGTATTCACTGTGGATCTACTTTGACCATACCATGCACCCTTGTTGGAACAGAACGACTTGTAGACAGCAGAACCCGAAGACATCCATCCAAATGTTCAGGATCCTCTTCCTTGTGACACCATTGTGGGACGACGAGTACACCACACAAGGACGAACACAATTCCCTTTTTTCAGGTTGCCAAGGCTGGCTAGATCCCATCTCAAGGAAAGTGGTACTCTGTAATTGAAGTGACTGACAAATTTCGTCACCTTCATGAGAAAACAATGGGGTCCATTGTTTCTTAAGGAAGGAGGTCTGATCCGCATCGCAGTTGGCAAGTCATCGACGTTGATGCAACTTCGACAAGTTTCGACTTCGACACGACTTCAACTCGACAGGTTATCTCCGACAGGTTCCGAACTTGACACAACTCCGACGAGTCTCGACTTCGACACACCTCAACACATTCGCATCTTCGACATGTTCAACAACCTCATAGTTTGCGACATCGACAAGAAGCGTCGACATGTGACTAGCGACTGTCGAACTTCGACAGACTATCTCTCTCTCTTCCAGTCGACTGTAACAGTTGAACTGTTGAATCGTTCTAACTTCTTCTTTGTAACTAAACGTAACGGGCATGCACCCAAGCCTCTCAGAAATCTATATAAGCATGTATAATATTGTAACATAAAATCAATGATTTACCTGTTTTACATCTAATAGAAGAACAATTTGCATTCCTGCATATTGTCCGTGCATATTGTGTTTATCTATGTAGTGTTTATCTGTGTAGTGTAATCCTGCTTTGCTCATTCTGGTTATTCTTAATTGCTTCCACCAAAACAGAGCCGACTCATTCATTCGAATTGTTGTCCCCCTCGTGCTTCCTGGACATGACATGGATCATCTTTTGTATAATTCTCCAATAGCCTACTAAATTTGGTGAGCCTCCTTCTAGAACAAATTCGTTGAATGAAAGATTCCCATGATCTTGGGAGACCATTTAATGTAGTCATCACCAATTCTTCTTCTTCTTCAACATGTTCTTCAATAACTTCTAATTGTTATTTGATTTGGGAGACCCTTGTTTCCATTCAAGAATATACCATGGAAATGAAAAGTTGGTGCCAACAATTAAATTTGAGCTACACCCTTCTAAGAGACCTTTCGAGCAAAATTCCATCTAAGACAGGCTAACAAGCTACAATCCATGTTGGATTCAAACTTTAGCATGAACAACTCCAACTCATTTGGAAATGACTAATGTGAACAAATCCATCAATGCCATAGACAATACGTTAGGCCTCTCTATCAATGCCTAAATATTTGGTTTTAATTTGTCTTATATGAACCAAAAGATGCTCAGGTCTTGAGTGTATATATCTACAAATGTGTTATTTGTTACATGTAGTAGTGTTGTTGTGTGTGGCATTTGGCATTTTAGGAGGAATACAGGCACAATAACATAGGCAATTGTCAAGATAGGTTAAGTAAAAGTGAGTTAAGTGAATTCAACCTCACTTAAAATAAAATTTTATCGAATTAATGTCAAGATACATATAGATTTATTCCATTATCATTCATTGTCTCCAATTCTTTACTTCTTTTAATTCAAACATAACACAAAAATCATAATTGCCTCAATATGATGCCAAATAAGAGAGAAAAGCTAATGGTTGGTTGACCTAAAGCGGTTTTCATAATTTTCAACTAAAATTTACATCATTTTTAATTCAAACATAACACAAAAATCATAATTACATCAATATGACGCCAAATAAGAGATAAAAGCTAATGATTGGTTAACATAAAGTGGTTTTCATAATTTTCAATTAAAATTTACATATAACGTAAAAAACTCCATTAATGAAAATGCTAAGGAAATGTCATCAAATCGATTTATAGACTTCCTATTTTCTCGATATAGACTAAAAGAATATATTAATTATGATATTATGATTGTAAATAAGTATATGAAATTTGATAATGGCAAAGGCTAGTGTAGATACGATATAGACTAAAAGAATATATTAGTTATGATATTATGATTGTAAATAAGTACATGAAATTTGATAATGGCAAAGGCTAGTATAGATATTTTATTAGAGTTGTATTAGAGAAAGAAACAAGTGAAGAAATGACGATCCTTAAAAAGACTTATTAAAGGGATACATATTTTTAATATCCCACATATATGTCTATTTATAACAATAAACATAGAAAATAAAATATAATAATTATAAATTATTTCAAAATGATCTTACTAACCAGTACAAGACTTTATTCGAGGTAGCTTTAGTGATGACCATAAGAAATATTGGTTTTCTTGTGGATATTGTCTAGGTTGAAACCAAGTTGTGGGCTTAGAGTAAGACCTAAAACTATGTTTGGTTTGCTAAGTACATATCTTCCTCGGATGTATGGAAACGAGTTAATGTCTCAATACCTAAAGGCATCTTGTAGGAGTGGAAGTTTTCCCTCTTATGACCATCAGTATGTCAGTTTAGGTGGCATGTTTTTCCTTAAATAACAATGATGAGTCAACCTACATGGCAGATAGAACTGAATGATAGTTGTCCTCATTGTTGATTAACCACTAAGTTATGATAAATTTTGCCACCTTTAAAATAATAGTAATTTTAAAATGAGAATTTGATCTTTTACTTATCATTAATTGAAAGTTAATTTAAAAATAAATAAATAAAAATTTGTTGCCATATACAATCTATTATGGTAAATAAAGCTTATGTGACAATATAAAATCTCTTTACATATTGTAATAAATTACTAATAATTTTAAAATGATATTAATCATCTTTTTGTCTAAAAATGTTTTAGGGGTGGATTAGTGAGAAGATTTGACTTGTTGAAGGACATGTCTTTTATCCTTTTGTGGCATGTATATTTTTCCATGACCTTTTCTTGATTGCAAGATACAAATTAGAACCATATGCTCATAATATCATATTGATTTTCTTGTTGGTCCCTTCCAAGAGCAGCAAGGATTATGGAAGTCTCCCATCATAATTATATTAACCTCAATACTATTTCCTAAACAATTTATCCTAAGTTTTTTAACTTTATTTTCCTCCTGACCAATGATCATATTAGAGGCCTTATTTGGCCTTTTTTTTAGGTGAACCTAAGGTTATTTACAAAGTTTGAATCTTGAGAGGAACTTTATAAATCATGCAAGAAGTGGGTACGGGATGGGAATATTGCAGCAATTAATTGACCATGAGTACACATGGCCTTTGCTTTCTATTTAGGCGCCACGTCTTAACTTACTTATTATTCCTCTGCCACTTATTAACTTATAGGTCATACCATTAGTATTCGTACTACATTTTTAATTACCAAGAAGGTAACTTAGTATAGTGGTCTCGGGGGTGGAAAACTTAGTTTCATGTATCACTATTTTTTCACTGCGTAGTTGTGCATTCCAAGCCCTTCCCAGGGTTTCACCCCTTGGCTTGGTTTGCTTACAAAGTTCTTCTCAATACCTATTGACTATTCAACTCCTAATCATTTGGTCATTATCTCCTCTACTAAAATCTCCCTTTTTACTGTGCATTCCAAGCCCTTCCCAGGGTTTCACCCCTTCGCTTGGTTTGCTTACAAAGTTCTTCTCAATACCTATTGACTATTCAACTCCTAATCATTCAGTCATTATCTCCTCTACTGAAATCTCCCTTTTTACCAAGAATTTTCCGTTGTTCTCCAGTTTTTAGCACTGAGGACTGGATAGTTACATGGTTTTAGTCTGATCATTAAGTATAGCACATTCTTAGGAACACTGGTAAATCCTCTTTCAACTAAGGATTTAATAGGTTATTTAAACAAGGTTTTAATTCTATTATTTTAAAAATTTAGAATTTCAACCTATTTTTCTTGGGTTGCAAGTTAATATATATTTGTACCCTAGAAGAACTTGAAACTGGATTGGATTTCTAGCTCAAGTATTATCCATTTACCTTGCTATATAATAGTTATTATATAAACTTCTTTGTTAGTTCACATGAGTAATTTAGTTAATTGAATTGGTTAGGGTTTTTACTTGGCTTACTAACCTCAATTAGGGTTTTTACTTGGTTTACTAACCCCTATTTGGGGTCTTAGCTGGGTCTTCCCAATTTGAAATTTTATTGGATATTATTGCATATTGACATCCGATTGCTTAATAGGTTTAGGTTGTTCCACCAAGATGACCATTAATCCTCATCTGATTGCTTAATAGGTTTAGGGCATTCCACCAAGATGACCATTAATCCTCAGGTTGAACCCCCTCCCCCTTTTTTACAAATAGGGTTTTAACTTACCTCAATTTTTACTTTTCAACTTCTCTACTATTTCACAAGTTTGTTAATAAGGGTTTTAATGGCGAGTGTTGATATGCCCAAATTATGAAGCTAACTTTGGATACTATAAGTTACTTCAGTCGTCGGTTGGCATATATTCAAGTGTTTGAACGTTACTGTAGGGATATAGTAGGTTATTTGCATAGATCTTTACCATGGCTCTCAAGAGTCACGAGGCATTAGATCCAATGTAACAAACAAATATATTTATTTTCCTTTGTAGATCTCGGGCTTGGATTTATTTCTTGACAGAAGAAGGTTTTGAACTCTTGTTAGACTTCAAGTCTAATGCTTGTCGAAGATACTAATAATAATACATAGAATCCTCTTTATGAGATGGAAGATATAAGATGTGATCATAGTTTTAAATATGTTTGGTCAACTACCAGGTTTGACAAGTGTCATAATTTTGTCACAAGTCATCGCAGTAGAGTATACATGCCTTTCTTTTCCTTTAATGTGTAATAGCTATTATTTAGATTCAAGTCTGTTACCACTATTCGTGTTGGTTTATTTGTATTCCATATGTGGTTGTAGCCCCATTGATTAAGCACACATATTTTCGATCTAAATTTTTGGGCACCAAGAGCAGCCACATGAAGAAATATGGAGTATAAGAGGAGTAAAAACATTTGTGTTTGTTTCTCTATCTAAGCACATGTATATCCTTGTTTCTAGTAGCATAGTTTTATGATCTCTTGCAACCTTTAATTCATAAAAATATCTAGCGATAAGGCCACATACATATTAAAGTAATAAAATGTGGTGTTCATTGATTTCATAATTGCATAATTCAGCCTAATCGACTCCGGATGGAATTGCATTGATGGCATCCCATATTCTTGATGGTTGAACACAGGTTTTATTTACACTATGACTAATCACCCTTGGCATAGATCCATCTTAAAAGGGGATCTACCAAGTGCTGAGAGGGATCAAATCTCTCAGAAGTGCAAATCCCTAATGTTGAGGAAGTGTATAATGCAATGTTTATGGTTTTAATTTATCTAATTTGTGTCGTTTTTGCATTGATGGCATCCCATATTCTTGATGGCTCAACACAGGTTTTATTTACACTATGATTAATCACCATTGGCATAGATCCATCTTAAAAGGGGATCTACCAAGTGCTGAGAGGGATCAAATCTCTCAGAAGTGCAAATCCCTAATGTTGAGGAAGTGTATAATGCAATGTTTATGGTTTTAATTTATCTAATTTGTGTCGTTTTATATATATGTCATTCTAAATATTTTAAATCTAATTTGAGTCGACATGTTATTTTTTATAATATTTTATTATTTTTATTAAAATACACTCGTCATCTTTAGGATGAGCACGGAAGGAGTTACACATCTCCCCACTATTGGGTTGTAGATATTTGATTTTTTGGGTGCAATTATCGTTCTTTTGGGCTGCTCAATGTAGGGTGGGTTTATTTCACATTATGATCAATCACCCATGGGTATATAAGAAACAGATTTATCTCGGTGCAATCATGCTTGAGTTCCTTTTACAACTTTGCTTAATCTAGGAACATCTGTTTGTTGGTGTTCTTAACTTTACAAGTTTAATGTGAAAGACAATCTCATTGATCTTCGATGTGGGATTGGGTCGCACTCAAGACCCATTTCAATTCATTGCTGAATTCATGAACATGAGAGTCCATATTTATGTTGTTAGGATTCTATTATGGAATCTGATAGGGATTAAAGAATATTTTAATGACATTATTTGGAGGAATCGTTATCATTTCTGTGTAGCAAATATTTTTGTTTTTGTATCTTGTTCAAATTTTAATATAAATAGCTCATGGATTTTTTTTTTCAAACGAAAAGAAAAATAACTTACTATTAATAGAAGCAAATAGCAATATTGACATGTGTCAGAAATGTCCAAAGCACCAATACTCGCAGCTTCAACCCAGCCGCTAAGTAGAAAATAATAACGATCACCACAGGGAAACAGTAATATCCATCACACTAAATATGGCTACAACCCAGCCGCTAAGTAAAAACCACGGACAACAACAAAGACTGAAGACCAAAAACTAAACAAACCAACAACAGCTAGAAAGTCGAGTCATGCCCAAAGCACACCCAAGAGGATCTGCCAAAAAAGAAAAACCTCCCATAAGAGGCCACCGAAACAAAACATGGACCACCAAATAAGTAGTAATAACCAGAGCGACGATCCATAAGCAGCAAGAAACCAACCAACAGTTGGCCAAATAATCAAAGACTAAGAACCTGCAAAAATATAAAGCCGATAATATGTAACCCACAAAAACAGTTACAGCAATAGGTGATCCATAGAGACTGCAGACAACAGTAGGTCATCCTCCCAATCCTCCCAAAAAATAAGTCCCAAAGGATAAGTTAAGGCCTACTTCGACAAGTCATCCGCCAACTAGTTGTGAACACGGGGCACATGTTGGAAACTGATACAGTGGAAGCCATCAATCAGTGTACGAGGCTCCCGGAGCCAATGTGAGAGCAACATCACCCTGATATGGGCTGCACCATTGGCCCAATCAATTGTAACACGAGAGTCACCCCAAATCTGAAGGAAATGGAACCACTGAGAAGAAGCAAAATGAAGTAATAACCAGAGAGCCAAAAGCTCACTATGAGAATTTGAACCCACCCTGGAGTTTAACCAAAATTTGAATCTCCGAGTTGGATTCACAAAGAGGATCGTACTAGTCCCACTGACTGAACCCCTACCCTGCGAAGCACCATCGAAGAAACCACATGGATATACAAGCATTGAAAGTGAAAACCTAGAACCCATGGGACACGAAGGAGCAACACCAGCAGGGCACACACCAGTAGACTCGCGAAAAGCAACCAATGCTCTACTTCCCAGAAAGGTTACATCCAGAAATTTATCTTCAAATATGATAGAGTTCCTGGCCCGCCAGAATTCCCAGAAAATAAAACAAGGGAGTGCATGCCACTCATTATGGAGACTCCCCCAAACGTGAAGGCCATCCACCAAAGAGTTGTTACCCCAACAGAGGCGACACTCACATATTTTACTGATAATCGACAAAATAGTAGTAACAAAAGGGAATCGAAGGAAAATATGTTCAATAGTTTCCCCCTGGGAACAATAGAGCACACACCAACCAAGTCCACAAAATCCATGTCGGCATAGGTTATCCCAAGTGAGTATGCAGTTCCTCGGCACCAACCAGATCAAACATTTATGTTTTAAGGGCATATGAAAAAGCCACAATTTAATAAACCACCACTTCTCATTCGGATGATCACTAGTGGCTAATGACTCGTAGGCTAATTTTGCAATAACAATCCCATCGCTTGGATTCCACAACCAAACCAACCGGTCTTCAGTGGCCATAAGAGAAATATGTGAGTCCTTCAAACATTGCACAAAGGAATTCCATTCTAGGGGCAGCCCTCCATTAAGTCCAAGTTGCTTCGCCGAGATCCAATTTGACCATCCCCCATCAGCCCGGTATAAAACATGGGAGAGCACATAATATCCCTTGGACCGCAAAACCCCAATGAGATCCACAGAGAAGCAGGGGTTCGATGGCCCACCAACAATCGGATCAGCACCCAACCAAATATCCCGGCCATTTCCAGGAATTCATGTCAACCAATCCTTAATAATAGATACCAAACCCTTCAGACCTTTTCAAATATTTGAAACCACATTTGTTGTATGTGAATCTCGTCTGATCCAATCAATCACAGAAGTAGATTTTAGATATTTTCCTTGAATAAGTGTACTCCAAGCAGAATCCCCAAACAGAGCACGCAATAGGCTTTTTGCTTTCAAAGACAAATCAAATTGTTCCAAATTTTTTATAGCCCAGCCACCCAGTAGGCGAGGTCGAGCCAAAGTCTTCCAATCGGCAAGGTGGAATTTGAAAACATCTCTTCCCCCAGTCCAAATAAAAGAGAAAATACACTTGTGCAAACCATGAAAATAGACTCGGGGATCTTGCTGAGAGATAACCAATATACTGCAAGATTTTGAAGCACAGACCTTGCCAAAGTGAGTCTACCACCTAGTGTTATCCAACGCCAACACCAGTAATTGATACACTTGTCAAAACGTTTTAACAGCCACAACCAATCACAAATGTGGTAGTTAGTCGGCTTCAGGAAGAAGCCCAAATATATAGTGCCCATCATAATATCTTTGAAATTATAAGGAAAGAAAGAACAAACCTGATATTTAATCGCCAGATTAACATTATGTTCCAGAAACCAGGATTTAAAGGGGCTTATCAACATCCCGGAAGCACGGCATAAAATATCTAAAATATTTTTGTAGTAGCGCAATTCCATAATAGAATCCGGACCAAAGAGCATGACATCATCAACAAATAAAGTATGGGTCACCGCAACCTGGTTAGTAATTTTGATGCCCGAAATATAGCCATCCCGCTTGGCCCAAAGAATCAACCTGCTAAGTCCTTCAATTGTCAACAAGAATAATAAGGGTGAAAGAGGACAACCCTGACATATCCCCCTCGAGCTCTTGACAAAATCATAAGGGAATCTGTTGATGATTATCGCAAAATTCACAGAAGAAACACAAGCCATAATCCATTTGACCACGGACCACGGCAACCCAATCTGAACCAAAATAAAATGGAGAAAGGTCCAATTCACACGATCATAGGCCTTTTCCATGTCCAATTTTAAACATAGAGAGCTGATATTTTTTCGTTTTTATACTATGAAAGACCTCCTGAGTAACACCCACAGCATCCAGAATCTGACGGTTCTCTAGGAACCCGAATTGCTCCATAGAAATATATTTCGATAAGCCATGCCTTATACTGAGAGCAATGATTTTTTCCAATTACCTTATAAATCAGGTTACAAAGAGAGATAGGTCTATAGTCACCAAAATCCTCAGGATGAGAATTTTTAGGAATGAGAGCGATAAACGTGGAATTTATGGCCCTTGAGATCACCCCACCAATCCGGGTCTCCTCCACCATCGCCCATAATTCAAGCCCCATCAAATCAAAGAACTCAATGAAAATCTCAACCGTCCACCCATCAGGTCCAGGACTTTTATCCTTTGCAAAACCCCACAAAACCCCTTCAATCTCCATTAGAGTAGTCGCCCGGAAAATCTCATCCCCCTCCTCATCAACGAAAAGCCTAGGATATTCTTTAATCACCTTAATCTGGTCAATCATAGTAGCTATTTCGGGATCACAATAAATGTCCTGAAAATGCTTAATGGCCTCAGATTGTAGTTCATGCAGTCCAGAAATACGCTTTCCCGATCTATCATTTAAATCCCAGATGGTATTTTGTATACGATGAGCATCAACGAATTTATGAAAAAAAAATTGTGTTTTGGTCACCTGCCTTAATCCAGAGCGCCCTGCTCTTTAACCGCCATGTTTCCTCAATAAAATTCAGGTGTTTCAATTTCCTTCTTTCCAAGTCTGCGAGAGCCACCACTTCAGTGTTGACACAAACCCAGTCGACAGGGGTTCCCAGCACTGTCGACACCCAAACCACCACGATCTCCTTGAGCACCGGCCCAGACAGGTTTTACCCCATCCAGCAACACCTGCAGAGAAGATGAGGTCTCACCCAAGATGTTCAAGGGAGAGTTGACGGAACCATGTTTCCACCAAATTAAGGAGGATGTTGTGGATCAATTACTTATCATATTGCAACATTTCAGAAATAGATCTAAGCATTTATCTCGGGCATCAATCATATTCATGGCATCATTCAACAGAACAATTCATCATTGCAACAGATATAACAGTAAAGCATTAATCGCAGCAAGGAAACATCGCATCATTCATATATTCATATCGCAAAATGCATTACCATAGATAAATAGGAAAAACACAGGGATTCTGCTCAGCAGCTCTATCACATCATATTAACTCCGCAAAAACCCAGATACAAAATACTCAGCCTTCAGCATTGGATCAAGATCTCTCAGATGTTAAGATTCAACAATCATGCTCACCAAAGATAGATGATTCAACACTTACAAACCTATGTCTATTTATAGGCTTGCTCCTTTACATTGTTTGTCGACTTACTAACTACTTCCTAACCGACACTTCAGATCAAATGATCCAAAATCTATCTATTGTGGTCCAAATGACCCAAAAACCCGCATACTGCGGTTCGATTGACCCAAAATTATATAAAATATTATCACTTGCGCTCAGCTTTCCGCCTTTCGCGGTATCTTCGACCTTGCGCAGCATCCACGATGCTACAATGCCAACTTGTCCAAACCACCTGCCAACAGCCCCCCAACACAATCTTGTGGCTTGCCCTCGAGCCACGTCAGCAGGACATGGTGTACTTGTTTGTCTTCACCCTGAAATCCTCGTACTACTGGCGGATTTCGCTAACCTGCTACATGACTATTGCGGCGACTTCCTGGATTTCAGTTAATTCCTATGCTAATGGGTGTTTGGGTGTTTAACCATGTGCACATCAACTTTCTTCTTTCCTTCCTGTACCGCCTACAATGAAGAGTCATCCGCGGCATTAAACTGCACCCCAAGTTCTTGAAACTCATCCAACTGCGCAGCGCGCTTCTTTTGATGTTCTTCCGCTTTGGCGACTTGCTGCTGCAACTCCTTGAGCTCTTCTGATTTGGATACCTGCACGGCTGGTGGCATCGTGCACATAGATGTCTTCAGTGTTGCCAGCTTCTCTTCCACCTCGCGTCGTTGCTTGTTCAGTTGCTTGAGTTTCTCATCCTGGACAATACTGCCCCAAAACAGTGCGATCTCAGCAGTGATCTTGGTCGCTTCCTGTTCCAACTCGCCTAGTTAAATCGCCAACTCTTCAATGGCGCTTTTCCGTGCTGTGACGACTTCGATGGTGTGGCTGGCTAGAGTGCGTGAGCCAAGATAGCATTTTGCTCCTGTAACTCGACAATGACAGTCCCCAGCTTCTTCGCTCACTCGACCAGATCCAATGCCTTTGTCAGCTCCAGTACATGTTGACAAGCTTCAGCGACGGCCCCCTCCAGCCGCACGTTACTATTCCACAGGGTGGTTTTCTCCACCATCAATCGATCATGTTCCTTCTTTAGCTCCATTATTTCCCTAGCCTTCGCAGCCTGAAGCTTCTCTAGCTTATCCTCAAGTTCATCGACCACTTCCTGGGCTACTACTGCCTTTCCTTTGAGTTCCTCCACTTCCTTGCGGACCGTTGCTTCCCCTTCTTGCAATCACAAGAGATGACTCCAGACATCGTTTTCCCTATCCGCTAGTTCCTGAATGGAAACCGCCTATAGCTGAACCAACATTCGTGATGATAGTGCGTTGATGTTAACAGACAACACTTCCAACTATTTCATCGAAGACTTTAGAGCCTCTTCATCAGTCACAATCGTAGTCGGGGGAATTTGTACATTCCGGACCGACGGCTCAGTGCCAATTGCACCAACTACCTGCACAGTTGCTCCCTCTGGTGCCTTCTTCAAAACAATATTGCACAAGGAATCTAGACGGGTAGTTACCGCATGAAACCCTTCGTCCGCCTTTGCCTTCATTACTCGAGCTGCCCCATTGGTTGAATTATTTATGGCTAATAGTAGTCGACCGAGCTGCGCCTCCGTCGATAGGGGGATCCCACTAATTGTCCCATATTCATAGCGTGCTTTCATTCTGCCCTCTTCAAGCTCGCGCTCTTCATCCATAGGGGTCTGTGATGACTTCTGGTCTGACTCCTGGTGATGCTATGGTTCCATCACTGACGCATCTGAAGGTATCCCCGTAGACTCCTCCTCCTAAGCAACTGGTTCTCGCCATTCGACCGGCCAATCATCAATGATCGTGTCTAATTCTTCATCGGATAACTTATAGGGGGTCTGCAACAACTGCTTCTCCTTATCTCGTCATGCTTGCACATGGATACTATGTGGTCCGATCATGAACCCGACGATCCCCTTATGCTTTTCAACAGCTGTCTGAGTCAGCCACGGAACCCGCTTGGCTACCGCCTGCAACGCTTCCCAATAGAACCAGAACTATGTGGTGCAATCCTTGATGCGCTCCGGTTCCTACACCCACCACAGGTTTTGTTAGCGTACTCCCTTTCGATCTTGCATCGCGTCCACCTCCATTCCTTATAATCGTCGGGCTCCATCCAGGTGACAAGCGCAACTAAGATCAGCAACCAGCTCTATGTGAATGGTCGTTGTCCCGCCTGGGCTGCCATCGCATCCTCCATCAATTGGTTAAGCAGGAAAAGTGACCAATTCACTTCCACGCCTTCCGCACAGAGCTCCGTGCATGCGACAACCCCTGAGTTTCCTTGGTTGGGTCAATTATTCCGAACGATTTTGGTAGCCAGGATCCGCGCCCCAATTTTAACTGCAGGCTCGTTAATGTTGTCTAGGCGGTAGCCCTTCCGTCATGCTGCAGTTTATATTTCTTCCTCAACCTTGCCGCGATATTTTTGTCATTGTTCTTCCCCTAAAAATATTGCGATGGGTCTACCCCATCCTTTGGAAACCCCATGATTTCGGAAATCAAGTCCACCGTGATGGTGACCGGCTTGTCCAACCATAAAATGCCACCATGAAAACAGGCCAGCAACTGTTTCACATAGGCATTTGCTTCCATAAACTGCCCAAAGTGTGGCATGTTGATCAAACCCAACAACCTAGCCTTCTCCAACCCGCGCACCCAGTCATGTGCAATGCGTGGCATCGGTCCACTCTCCCCTGCTGCTCGTGGCTTAAAGGGATCCGTCATAACATCTTCCAGCGCCAGCAAATCATGATCATCATACCACAGCTGCATCAGCGCAGGCACAATGTCGGTGGTGCAGCTCATAACTAGTGGAATTGTCGGTTTTTTGATTTGATACTGCTGGTTCTTAGTGGACTTCCTCGGCTGCATACCCAGTCGACATGGAGGTCGGTATCCCAGGATATCCGTAGCAAAAATGCCTGCTCAGACTGCGGATTCCACAACACCAGAACTCGATGGGCTCGCCTCAGGGACCCCTTCTGGCACTTGGGCAGTGGAGCAGGTTTGCCGCTTCTCTGGACGCGGGGAGCTAGGTTGTGTCCCCCCCCTTTTCTAGCGCACAATGGAGGACGATCCCACCGGCATGCTAGCAACCTCTTCCTTGAGATTAACCTCCTCTGCAATACTGACAGGGATGACAGGTGACTTGGCTTCACTTGAAATATCCACCGTATCCGACGCACCCGGCATGCCGCACTCAATTCCTACAATGCCAACAAATGGCTCAATCTTACTCAACCCAAGAACTTGCACAACACACCACAACTGCACTCTACAACACAACCCAACCTTGCACAATTCAACAATTGGGAGCTGAACTCACTCGTTACGAATAGGTGCCTTCCGACCAGCCTTGGCCTCTTCTTATAGCACCCAACTCGATCCCTCGTAATCATGACTAAATCATGCATTAATTCTGACCAAATCCTGCCTTAATGACCCAAATCCATCGTCGATTCTGTCATCTGATCGGCCAAATCTACCATTAATGCTCATCATTTGAACAAGCATCGTTAATTAACTATCTTGAACTTTCGACATTTATTACCGATTTGACCCAGTCGCAACCCTGCACTTGTCGCAAATCTACTCTCGAACCACGATGTGACCCTTTATGCTTGCACATTCTCTTTCTACTGGTGCTCCATCCTGCCACCTAGCATCCTGCGGCCTTTTTTTTTTCGATGTGACTCAGGCATCGCGCTGCTCTGAGCCCGACCTATAGGGCTCAACCTGCTACCATTGATCAAATTTGGGAGCATCGCTCCGTCTAACTGCTGCAACTGGACTGCTCCTCCTGAAGTTATGCTAGTGATGCAATATGGATCAAGCCAATGCATCTGCAATTTTCCTGGATGTTTCATAAACTTGTTGTCATACAACAACACCAAGTCACCCTGCTGAAACTGTTTTTTCTTGATATGGAGATCGTGCCAAGCCTTCTGTTGATCCTTCTCCACACTCTGATGAAACCCGACGATAAAGCAATCTTCCTCAAGCTGCACTAGCTGCATTAGACATTCTCCTAATGCCGCTTCATCTTCCATACCTGTTTCTTCCGATATGCGCAGACTCGAAATGATGTACTCCATAGGCATAATCGCTTCTTTCCCATATACCAAATTGAAAGGTGTCTGTCCCATCAACCTTTTACACGTGGTGCGATACACCCAAAAAACTGCTAGAATCTTCAAATCCCAGTCATCACGGTTTGCATGGCACACCTTCATCATCTCGTGCTCCGGAACCTTGTTGAATGCTTCTACTGTCCCATTTTCCTGCGGATGATATGGCGTGCTCTTCTTATGTTGTATCTGTAGTTCTACTGTCAATGCACTGATGGTGCGATTGATGAAGTGACTGCCCTGATCGCTCATCAATATCTTGGGGCAGCCAAATCAAGTGATGATGTTGTCAAACAAGAACTACGCAGCTGTTTCCGCGGAACAATCAACGACTGGTGCAACCTTCACCCATCTTGTCAAATAATCTGTTATCGTGATGATGTATCTTGCACTAGTGCGCTTCCCAGGTGGGTTGATAGGGCCCACAAAATCCAGTACCCATTTATCAAATGGCTGCAGTGTCACTTGAGGTTTCAGAGGCATCTCATCCCTCCTAGAGGGTTTCCCAGTCCTTTGACAAACATCACAGGACCGCACATAATCTGTTGCATCATTGTGAAGCGTGGGCCACCAAAGTCCTACTCGAAGCACCTTTCTGGCAGTCGCATGATCGCCATAGTGCCCACCAGCTACTCCTGCATGTGCTTCTGACAAGATCTACCCTTTCTCATGAGGCAAGACACAACGCCTTAAGATCTTGTCCGATCCCAGTTTGTATAACTCGCCTACAATTAGCTGGAAATCTGCAGCCTTGACCACCAACTGTTTCTTTTGACTGGTTGTAAATCCCTCCGGTGCGGTACATGTTGTTGGCTTGGTTTTGCAACCAAGCTTAGTGCTATGGGCACCTGCTAACTAGTAGCAGCAGTTTCAATATTAAGCAAAAACAATAAACTAAATCTAAATCTAAACTAAACTAGCATGTGCATATCATAATAAACTTTTGAATTAAAAAACAAGAACAAGAAATAGAAAAAATAACTTTGTATTGAAAATGGGGGCAAGCAAGTGCTTGCAATAATAATACCTCCAAGTGATGAAGATAGTTGAGAAGCTCCAAGGGTGAGTAGCTCCAAACTCCAAAGGGTCCTTTCTCCAAGGTAGCTACAATGGCCAAAAGCTCAAGGGAGATTTTGGCAACATGAGGATAGGAAGATGGATGGATATGGAATGAGGAGCCCCTACCACCTTTTTATAGTTTTTGGTGGTGGGGAATACCATTATGGTTTTGTGGAAACCAATGGTATTGACCAACATGGTTTAGGTACCTTTTCCCTCCTTTTTCTTTTTTTGAATATTTTTAATATTTTTATTCCCTTTTTAATATTTTTGGGAATTTTGGACCCTTTTTGAGGGTTTTTTTATGTTTTTTTAGGAAAAATAATCATTTTGAGTGGAAAAAGGGGTGGATTAAGGTCTTTTGGTGACCTTTTGTTGGCTTTAGAGGCTCAGATGATGGAAAAAGTGGACAAATGGGTCATGTGAATAAGGAAATGAGCTAGTGAGCACTTTTTAGGTGTTAACAGATTGCCCCCTGATGTGTGAGGGCAGGAGCTCATCGTATGGCCGATAGACATCATAGTTCTTTTGTCGTTTTTATGGGGTTTGGGGAGGAGAAGAGACTGATTGGAGACTGGATCCACGGCCCTTGGAAGCTACAAAAATAAACAATATTACATGGCCTCAATATGAATGAGGAATAATCTCTGATAATGGACGAGGCGGGCATACCCATGCTCGTATCAAGACATATATAAACAATTAGTCCCAAGAAGGGGGACCTGAAAAATAAAAAATATACTGGTACATCATAATGGTCCAGAGGGGACATTAGTTTGGGATGTACTCATGATCATAACATGGCTGATTTCAATAACTGATACATTGGAATAGAGCAACAACCGTTCTGACAAAGGTCTCAGAAGGGTTGATGAACTGCTGAAACTAGAGGTGTCCAACATCTGTAGGGACTCAATGACTGAGAGTCATCGCTGAGAAGTACATGTACATGTAACTATATACTCGAGGGAGTATAAAACTGGGGTACATCTGAATACTTGTCGCCATGCGCAACCCGGATATCTATAGAAAAAATGTAACTGGTTGTTTCCATAAGTAGACTCTCAAATGTGGAAGAGTCAGGAGGTATTCGGGGTCTTCGACTAATAACTGAAAGGACCAATATCCTGTGCGAGTCTCAACGATGCGATCAAGGTGTTGAAGTCGAACATGTGAGAAACAACCATTTGGAGAGGCACTGAGGACTCTTCTCGAAATGATTCGTAGGCACTCATCATAAATGGTGATGATTCCAAGACATAGGGACCTCTATGTCTATCCTCTAGAATAAATTTGGTTGTCGTCGACAGAGGGAGACCAGCAACTAACAAGGCAATGATGTTTCCTTGATAGGAGCACGAGGTGTATAACTGAAGTGTCGTAGTGCTGATGGTAGGACTGACATACTTGTGGGGATGGGAAGTAACTGGGGTCATATAGTGGGTAGACTCAAACTTCCTTTGTTCAGAGCATGATGACATGGTTGACCTGGCAGCGTAGGGGCACTGACTTGTAGGTGTGGGTATCATTGCTTTTGAGGACTGAAGGGTATGTGTTGACTCTGGGGGGGTCAAGCTGATGGGTGCTGTCGAGGGATTCTCAGGGTGACATACTGCAGAATACTCTGAACAAAGGCAACCAAAATGGGGAAGCTGCCATATGAGTAGACGTGATCTGTTGTGGTACCAAGAAGCACCATTGGGTCCTTCTTCGTAGTTTTAATGAGCTCCAAGAAGGTATAAAAGTGTGCTCTGAAATGGTACTGTCCTGTGGATTTTGTGAGCCCAGGACTGTTCATGCTCATTGGTGCTTTCATTTTTAAGGAGTCTGAAAACGATAAGAAGACTCTGCAGTGGTTGTGAGTACTGTCATGATGGTTTTACGAGCCCAGGATGGTGATTGCTCGTGGTCGCTTTCATGTTTAGAGAGTCTGAAAGCGGTAAGTGGACTCCATTGGTGTTCTTTTTCGTAAGTTAGTCTCCAAGGCCCAAAAAAGCATAAAATGATGCAGATGGAGAACTCTTCTAGCCGATGTGACTAGAGTATTCCTTTTTCATAATTAGTCTACAAGGTCCGGAAAAGGGGTAAAATTATACCAGGTATACGCCCTTTCAGATACGTTTAACGAGCATGAAAGGAAGCAAGGTTGCTCGGCGATCTTTTCATTGTTTTAGAAGTCAGAAAAGAGCTTAACAGGAACTCCCTAAGTGCCTTTTTTGTAAAAGGGATTGCTCGGCCTGAAAAAGGGGTAAAATTATACCGAACAAAAAGGGATTGATGAGAGTGAGAAAAGGTCTCAAGCATCATCATGGGTGCGGAAAATTGAATCCGGTGACATAACAATTGTCAAAAAAGGGGCAACGTCCATTGTGGCACGCAAGCCGAGGTGATGGGTGACATTTTTAAAAAATGCCTGAAAAATCTAGAGGTGAGAGCGAGAAATGATCTCAAGCGTCATCACAAGCGCGGAAAACTGAATCCGGCGATATAAGGCATGTCAAAAACGGACGACGACAGATGTGGCATGCAAATCGAGGCGACAAGGGGGCATGGAAAAATGCCCTAAAAATCTGGGCATGAGAGCGAGAAATGATCTCAAGCATCATCACGAGCGCGGAAAACTGAATCCGATGATATAAGGTTCATCAAAAATGGACGCCGGTCGATGTGGCACGCAAACCGAGGCGACGAGGGGGCATGAAAAAATGCCCTAAAAATTTGGGCATGAGAGCGAGAAATGATCTCAAGCATCATCACGAGCGTGGAAAACTGAATCCGGCGATATAAGACTTGTCAAAAACGGACGACGGCCGATGTGGCATGCAAACCGAGGCGATGGGTGACATTTTTAAAAAATGCCTGAAAAATACGGAGGTGAGAGTGAGAAATGATCTCAGGCGTCATCACGAGCGCGGAAAACTGAATCCGACGATATAAGGCATGTCAAAAACGGACGACGGTCGATGTGGCACGCAAATCGAGGCGACAAGGGGGCATGGAAAAATGCCCTAAAAATCTGGACGTGAGAGCGAGAAATGATCTCAAGCATCTTCACGAGCGCGGAAAACTGAATCCGGCGATATAAGGTTCATAAAAAATGGACGTCGGCCGATGTGGCACACAAACCAAGGCGACGAGGGGGCATGAAAAAATGCCCTAAAAATATGGGCGTGAGAGCGAGAAATGATCTCAAGCATCATCACGAGCGCGGAAAACTGAATCCGGCGATATAAAACTTGTCAAAAATGAACGACGGCCGATGTGGCACGCAAACCGAGGCGATGAGGGTGTCCAAAAAATGGTCAAAAAATGGACCGGATGAAAACAAGAAAAGGAAAGAACTATCATGAAGTTCTACAATGGACGGTGGTGTCCATCCGGTTTACTATGGGTAAAATCGTTTGAGGTACAACCTGTTGCGTGGGTTGCGGAGGGGGTTGCCTTCTGAATCGGTCAGAATGTATGCCCCTTGTCCGAGGCAAGTGTGTATAATATATGGGCCTTGCCACATGGACACAAACTTTCCTTTCCCGGTTTTGTCATGAGCCTGGTCCTAGGCGAGGACAAGGTCCCCTTCAGAAAAATTTCTTGGGTGGACATGTTTATCATAATTCAATTTGGATCGGTTCTTGGCTGCTTCCATGTTTTGAAGGGCTGTGCGCCGATCTTCATCGGCCTGCTCCAGGAGTAGTAAGCGTTGCTCAATTGGGGCAGTGTCTGGTAAGAGTTCAACGACCATATGTAGGGTTGGAATCTGGCACTCAATGGGGAGGACAAATTCGACACCGTGAACTAAGTGGAAAGGGGTAAAACCGGTGGCGGTTTTAGTTGATGTGCGGTATGCCCATAGTGCTGGGAAGAGCATGTGGTGCCAATTTGACTTGTGTTTGTCAACAGTGCGCTGAAGGATGGTTTTCAAAATTTTGTTTAGCGCTTCGACCTAGCCATTTCCTTGGGGGTAGTAGGCAGAGGAGAAATGGTGTTCAAATTTCAGTAAGGTTGATAATTCTTTCCAGACGGCGTCTTCGAAGTGAGAGCCATGGTCTGAGACAAGTTGCTTTGGCACTCCAAAACGTGCGATAACATGGTTGAGAAAGAACCGTACCGCGGTTTCGGCTGTGCAATTGTAAGTTGGCATGGCCTCTGCCCACTTGGTGAACTAATCTACGGCCACAATAATATGTTTGCGACCGCTGGCTGACGTGGGATTGCAATCAAGGAAGTCGATGGCCCATTTGCAAAATGGTCCGGCAGTAACGACTGGATGAAGGGGGGCGGGTGGGGTTCTTGCTTTGGGGGCAAAAAGTTGACAGTTTTGGCAATGTTTGACTGCGGTGATGCAATCAGTAAATAATGATGGCCAAAAGTAACCTGCACGAATGATCTTTTGGGCGGTGGCCATGCCGGAGAAATGGCCTCTGCAGGCATCACTATGACAATCATTGAGGACTTGTTCTGCCTCGCTATGGGATAGGCAACGTCGTAGGATGGTATCAACACCGCGTCGATAAAGTACACCCCCTAACAAGAGGTATCGGGGGGCGTGGTGATGTATATGACGGCGTTCGTCACGATCGATGTGGGGTCGAAATTTCTGCGTGCGGAGGTAAATTAGGATGTCACCGTACCATGGGTCGTCAGTCGAAATAACGAAGATGTGATCGTCAATCAGATCCGTTTGAATAGCGGGTGATGACGAAGATGATGGGAGGTCAGTGATGAGATGGGCAAGTGCGAGGGCTTTGGTGCTCTTGGGAGTTTTGAAAGTGAGGTCATACTCCTGGAGGATAATGACCCATTTAGCAACACGACCTTGTAGGAGCCGGCGGTTTAGGAGATAGACCATAGGGTTGGAGTCGGCGACAACTGTGGTATGACTGAGCAGAATGTAGTGTCGCAATTTTTGGACGGAAAAGACTACAGCTAGGGCTAATCTTTCCTTGTATGGGTAACGTAGGGGTGGGCCAGACAAGGTCTGGCTGACGTAATAAATGACATGTTCTTGGTGAGAGGCATCTTCTTGGACCAAGACTCCGGACACGGCATGTTCAGATGCTAAGACGTAAAGGATGAAGTCTTGATAGAAATCCAGAGGGGAGATCAAGGGGGCTTGTGTGAGAGCTTTCTTAAGGGCTTCGAATGTCGTGCCTGCTTGCTCATCCCAAACAAAGGGTATGTGGGAGCGAAGTAGGCGAAAGAATCCGTGAACTTTGGTGGCGTAATCAGGAACGAAGCGACAAAGGAAATTGGCCCGCCCCTGCAAACTTTGGAGTTGCCGAAGCGTGCGCGGAGGGGGAAGGTCTAAGATGGCTTTGACTTTCAGGGGATCAACAGTAATTCCATCCTGGGAAACAATGAAACCTAACAAACGGCATGTAGGAACGCAAAAGACACACTTGTGTGGGTTCAAGCGGATTTTATATTTGCGACAACGCAGGAAAACTTGCCGGAGGTCGTTAAGGTGGTCTGATCGTTCCCGGGAACGAGCTGTAAGGTCATCAAGATAGACCAGCAGGATATGGACCAAGTCGTGAAAACAATAGGTCATGGCCCGCTGGAAGGTGGCACCAGCATTTTTGAGGCCGAAAGGGATGACACGATAGGCAAAGGTGCCCCATGGGGTGGTAAAGGCAGTCTTGTACTGATCCTCTTTACGAATCTGAATCTGGTTGTATCCGGAAAAACCATCCATGAAAGATAAGACTTCATGTCCCGCACACGCATCAATGAGTTGGTCAATGAATGGCGTGGGGAAATTGTCTTTGGGGAAAGCGCGGTTTAAATCACGGAAGTCAGTGCATACTCTAAGGGTGCCTTGTTTTTTGTTGACGGGAACGGGGTTTGAAACCCATGTGGTATAAGCAATAGGATAAATGAATCCCGCTTCGCGAAGTTTCTCAACCTCGGCTTTAACGGCGGGGAGCTTGGAAGGATGAATGGGTCGCTGTTTCTGACAAACGGGGGGGACATCAGGCCATGTGTCAATGTGGTGTTCTATAATGGCGGGGTCAAGACCAGGCATTTCGGTATAGGACCAGGCAAAGACATCACGGAATTCTTGAAAAATCTTTTTATACGCCTGAGTTTCCGCTTGAGTGCAAGATGCGCCCAGCGAGATGAGCTTCGGTTTTCCAGGTGTGGTGGAAATATCAATTTGTATAATGGGGGAAATGTTGGACATGTTCCCTTCTTCGAAAGCATCCAATGCTGGGATGGGGTCCTTGAACCAATCGACCTTAGTGGGTATGAGATTCGACCGACAACTGGTTAGATGCCGTGGATGTAGATGCCTCTGGAAGGAAGTATGAGCGATGATGCATATCGTCCCACGGGCAGTCGGGTGCAGTGAGTGTTTCCAAAATTTGCTCATCAATATGGAAGTAGTCAGACCATAAATCAAGGGGTTCTGGTTTGAAAGTGGTAGTCGAAGAGGTCATATAAATGGTGTTAATCTCTCCAGATGAGGATGATGCGGGAGGGTAGATCTCCTCGATAGTAGGGGCGCCGTCTCAAGATCCAAATTATTCATCTCATAGAGAGCTTCTCTGTTATCTGGGATATCAGGACAGTGATGTGAGTAATGACCGTAAACACCACATATGGCACAAGGGTGGTTGGTGTGCAGTGATTTGTCACGAGGCATGGGGTTTGAGTCGATTTTGACAACCGGTATGTTGGGGTCGTCGTCAAGCATTTGCATGTGTTCCTGTAATGCAGGTAACTGTGGACACTGATGGGTTGGATGGCCTAACTCATCACACAACTAGCATTTAGGAGGATCATGGAACATGGGGGGAGGTTTAACTGCCTTGGGTGGGGGTATCGCAGTGTATGGTTGTGGGCCTCTGCCCCCAGTGGGCCTGATGAGAGGAGGGGGATTCGTAGATGACGAAGGAGTAGTGATACCGGGAGGTGGTTGGGTAGAAGTGACAATGGGTTGCACCGGTTGCAGGATGACATTTGGTGTCGGCGGGGGAACGGGAGGCGAAATATACCACACGGGTAATCCCAATGTTAACCCGGGGAGACTAAGGGTAGCCATAACCGGAGCGCTTACTACACCTGAGGGAGGAAATAGAAAGGGGATTGTGTGGATGGGTGTAACACCGATGTGACTAGGGACCAATGGTGGTTTAGGGAACAAGGGTGGCTGATTGTTGGGTGTTTGTGTATTGTGGGAAAGGGTACAGAGGTTAGCGACATGGGTCTCCGGTAACGGTGGTGGAATGGATTGGAATGTAGACGTCATCGGCGCGTCGGAGTAAAGTCCGGGTCCTACGGAGGAAATGAACGAGGTAGTTGCACCACAAACAGGTTGTTCAACCATGGGGAGAACATTTTCAGGTGCGGCGGGGGCCTTGGGATCGTAATAGGTGAGTTGGTCGACCTTGACCACGCGTCCCTCATGGGGGAACATCATGGTACGAAAAATAGATGAGGCAACAGCCCGCATGGAATACATGTAGCTGCGACCAAGTAAGAGGTTATAGTCAAGTTGGGCATTGATGACCTCTATGTCGATGAGCACGGTGTTACCAGCCAGTTGGACGGGGACATTGGCGAGGAGGCCTTGGGGTTGAGCTGAACGGCCGTCGTAGGCTCGCAACGCAATGGTGGACTACTGGAGAGTAGGGGATCCCAACTTCTGCCAAACGAATGTGGACATAACACATGTAGAGGCAGCTTCATCGATAATGCACCGATGGATGAAAAGATTCCGAACCGAAACGGAAACTTGGAATGCTAAAGTGGAAGGCAAGCGTGGTTCAGATTGTTCTGAATCGAATGCCATCAGTTGTGAATCATTGGGGTCAATGGCACCAATGGCAGAGAGTAAAGTATTGCGCTGTGAAGGATAGTTTTTTAAGACTTCTAAAGAAAATATGGCTGCAGGAGACTGTGCTAAGTCATCGACAATGTTGTAATTCGACGCAGCACGAGCATTGGGATTATTGTTGATGCGACGGAGTGGGAAGCGAGGTGTTTTAGAAGGGCCATCGAGTGGAGCCGGAGGCATACGTAACGTCTGATCTGTGGGATGGACGTTAGTGTTCTTGTCGGCAGGAGGGGATTCAGGGGTGCATCCATATTGGTTCCGTCGGGTTTGGAGGTTGGCATCTGCGGATGACATCATCAACAAGTGGTGAGTATCCGAATCGAACATGGGTTGATCAGGAGCGGCATAAGTGATTTGTTGTGGTGGCGCGTTTCCCTAAGGGGGAGCTAACGGCTGAGTGTTCACTACGCCTTGGGTTGGAAAGGGGTTTTGCAGCACCAAAGGTTGATGTTGAGGTGGTGGAGGGTTGGGTGGCGGCTGAGGAGCCGCTTGTCCTTGACGATGGGCATCGTCAGTCCAGAGTTGCCGAGCTCGCTCCAGATGTGGGAAAGCATGTGTGTAATGGCCATAGACCCCGCAAATAGAACAAGGATGGTTTGTTCTAAGGTTATTGTTTTTGGGTTTCCTGGGATTACGATCCGGATTCTGGTTGGGAGGAGCAGCGTTGTTATTTTGCGGAGGATTGGAAGGTGGAGGACCTTGATGTTGTTGTTGGTTGTTTCCGCGGTTACGTCCTCTTCCACGGTTTGGTTTCCCACCCTGGTTGCGCTAGTTGTTTTGGTACTGGGGCTGATTATGTTGTGTGTACACTTGCCCTTGAGCAGCGGGAGGATTTTGGTTTGCCACAGGTGCGGGAGCAGGTTGCGGTGCATAATAAGCTGGCGGGGCTGGAGGTGGTCCAGTTACCTGCTGGGGTTGTTGGCAACGCTGAGCTATTGGAAGTGTTGGGCTAGCTGTCGCAGCTTGCTGTGGGTAATACATTGGTTGAGGTGCGGCTGGGGGGGCGTATGCAGGTGGTGCATGACCAAAGCACTGAGGTGGACATGAAGGTCCGTGGGTATGGTGGTGATGTGCCATGGGAGCATATGAATTGGTTGCTCCAGATTGAGATGTAGCCCGCGAAAGGTTGGGACCATGGCTAGGATGTGCAATGGAAAAGGGTTGGGGATGCGAGGCCATATGACCAATGATGCCATCAGCGGCATGGGATGCCCCCGACGCATCGTGTTGGGATGACTCACCCCGAGGGGCGTCTGGTATAATGGTATACAGATAACCCGATTGGGCGTAAATGAGGTCAAACTGTTGGGCTTTGAGGATGGCCTCTTCTTCAGACTGGGGTCGTTCGGATGCCACATCCTTGGCAATGAGAGGGAGGAGGGATTTGAGAAACCAATCTAAGAAGATACGGTCGTCTAACATGATTTTGCAGAGGCTTCGGCGTCGACGCCACTCATGAATGTGGTCAGTGATGTGGGTGGCCGTGTTCTGTCTGCAAGACAGTAGGATCTCAACTCCCGCATCATTAGCGGACAGGTAACTGAAAGAACTGCAGGAAGGTTGAGGCAAGGGAGGTAAAGGTGGCATGGGTCCCATGGGGCTGCTCGATATACCACTTAGCTGCAGAGCCAGTGAAGGTGTGCTGTAACAGACGGAGGCGGACAGAGTCTTCCACTATGGAGTTGGAGGAACACCATAGATGGAAGGACATGATATGGTTCTGGGGGTCCTCACCTACCTTGCCCTCAAACTTAGGGATGTCGGAGGGGAGTTTGGTGGGCATGTGAGGCCATGCAGGGTCATGTCTGATAGGATCATTGGTTAACCTGGCTAAGTCTGGTAAGTTCAGACTCGCCATGTATGGTAAGCAAGCAGATGAATGTGGCGTAGTGACTGGGACATGACTAGTCATGGTGACATGTTGTGGGGGTCCAGTAGCGCCTAAGGGTATGCTAGGTATTGAAGGTATGTGTCCTCCAATAGCTGTGGTCTGGTATGGGCCAGCGTTTCCAAGTGCAACATGGGTTACACCAGGGTTAGGAATAGTAGTAGGGATTCCTGGGATATGGGTTGTGGAAATGAGAGGGGGTGTGACCCCTATGTTCGGCATACCCGTAATAGGAGGTGGTCCTGTGTTGGGCATCCCTAAAAATGGAGTGTCCCCCATATTAGGCATACCCAGGGGGGTGGTTGTTGCCATGGATGGCACCGCAGTAGAAGGGTCTGTGGATGTATCACCTATGGTGCTGGTAAAAAGCGGGTCGAATTGTGTCCCAGCCATGAGGTTGGTTGGTAATAACTCGGTAGGGTTTTCGGATTCTGCCTCAAAATCAGATGTGAAGTGAGGAGTGTCAGAATCGGATGACTGTCTGTTTGACCGACGATGTGTCGAGTCAAGGGATAAGGCTCGACGTCGGTGACGTGGAGAGCCAAGTAGACTGAACTCTGGGAGCTCGCCCTGAAGACGACGAGAGCGTCTAAAATTCTCAATGGTGAGAAATAAGTTTTTTGTGTAAAAATCTTCTGTGTAAAATGGTAATGTATAAAAAACTCAAAACCCTAATGCAACCAAGGGTGCAAGAAGGGGAGTGAAAATAAAGGCTCTCAGGCCAAAAAATCAACCTCAAAAAGCACTTATTATAGTAGCTGTGCTATAATAAGTGGAGGGATGCAAAAAATGGTCAGAATACCACATGCAAACAGCTTCTAGAAAAAAGAGGTGCTACTAGACCAAAGGTGGATTGTATCATGCAAACACCTAACTAAAAGTATTGTGAATCAACAAACGATATTCTCTACAAGGTGATGAAATCCAAGTCAGACAATATTGAGTGTTGAATCAACGGCTAGATATCCCCCTACCGGGAGGGACACCGGGTAATCAATCCTAAAGAATGGCAACTAGGATACTCTGTTCATGACACGTCCAGAAAAGGTAAATCTGTCGTTTGGTCCTTTTACCGCAATACCCCCATACAGGGATATCCCGAGAACTGTGAATGTAAGCCTTCGGTTACTGAATGGATTTCGGTATTCCACTCAGGCTTCCGGAACCATCCTCGCGACTTCAACCCTCCTAGGGGAGATGCCTTCCGATAAACTGGTTATGACCGTGCCAAAAAATACTAGGAGATTTTGGTTCCCTAATGGACAACCGCTATGTCTCAAATGTAATAACTGAGGGGTGTTATTGGAACACCTATCCCCTCAATCCTACCTAGCTACAAAGTTCTTTTAAGTGCTCCCCAAGTGGGGTTAAAAGTTGGTTGAAGTTAGGGTAAGTTTTAAGGCTCAGTTTAAATTATGTGTTTGAGTGGGTGCACGTGTGATATTTTAAACTGAAATTGAAAAAGTAAATGCTTTGCAGAAAATATTCAAAAAACAAAGGATCTTTTGAAAATGTAAAAGCAAATAATATGACTTCTTCAATAAATGGAAATTAAATGCTTTGCAAAAAATATTCAAAAAACAAAGGATCTTTTGAAATAGGAAAGCAAATAATATGACTTCTTAAAGAAATAAATGGATTTCTTTTAAAATTTGCTATGGGAAAAATATTAAAGAAGTAAACAGTAAAATTTTTTATCTCAATAAAATGCAAATAAATCCTTCTTTCAATTTCTGAAAATTTTTAAAAAGACTTTTTCAAAGGTGCATTCTAAATAATAAAAAGATTTCTATGGCTGTAAAAAATGCAGGAATTTTTTGATATTGTAAAATAGCTAAGTGGGCAGGTAATACAACAAAAAATTAATTTTTTAAACGGATTGGCCGAATGGAAAAAATGGCATCGCGGGTTTTGACAGAACAGCCGCGATGGATCGCACGGGTTTCTGTCGCACAGTCGTGATGGGCAGCGTGGGTTTCAGCCGTGAAGCCGCGCTGTGCAGCGTGGGATTTCGTCACACAGTCGCGATGTGCAGCGCGGAAAATGTCCGCAAAGCCGCGATGTGCAGCACGCTAATTGGCCGCGAAGCCACGGTGAACCGCGCGGAAAAGAGCTGCGCAGTCGCGATGAGCTGCGCGACTGTCAGGCAAAAAGCCGCGAGGCGAAAGCCGTACGCCGACGCCGAAAAACAAACCCGAAAATGACGATTTCGGGATGTTAATGGAAATAAAATGGGCCAAGATCTAGAACAACAATGGATCTGTTGTCTAGGGTGGCAGATCTATGAATTAAACTAACTAATACTAACAAAAATTAAGATCTAAAGCAAAAAATAAAATTTTGAGATCTAAAGATTCAAGCCAGCGGAGTCGCCAAAAAACTGTTGGCTTGGTTTTGCAACCAAGCTTAGTGCTATGGGAACCTGCTAACTAGTAGCAGCAGTTTCAATATTAAGCAAAAACAATAAACTAAATCTAAATCTAAACTAAACTAGCATGTGCATATCATAATAAACTTTTGAATTAAAAAACAAGAACAAGAAATAGAAAAAATAACTTTGTATTGAAAATGGGGGCAAGCAAGTGCTTGCAATAATAATACCTCCAAGTGATGAAGATAGTTGAGAAGCTCCAAGGGTGAGCAGCTCCAAACTCCAGAGGGTCCTTTCTCCAAGGTAGCTACAATGGCCAAAAGCTCAAGGGAGATTTTGGCAGCATGAGGATAGGAAGATGGATGGATATGAAATGAGGAGCCCCTACCACCTTTTTATAGTTTTTGGTAGTGGGGAATACTATTATGGTTTTGTGGAAACCAATGGTATTGACCAACATGGTTTAGGTGCCTTTTCCCTCCTTTTTCATTTTTTGAATATTTTTAATATTTTTATTCCCTTTTTAATATTTTTGGGAATTTTGGACCCTTTTTGAGGGTTTTTTATGCTTTTTTAGGAAAAATAATCATTTTGAGTGGGAAAAGGGGTGGATTAAGGTCTTTTGGTGACCTTTTGTTGGCTTTAGAGGCTGAGATGGTGGAAAAAGTGGACAAATGGGTCATGTGAATAAGGAAATGAGCTAGTGAGCACTTTTTAGGTGTTAACACCTGTCACCAGGAACTCAATGATTTCTTCATAATATTTGTCCGCTACTTCAACCTTAAACAGTTGCGCATCAGGCAACCCGTCTTCAATGTTGGTGGGTTCCTCTCCTGTCTCAATATGCGACAGATGATCTGGTCCTGCATTCAAACGTCTTGGCTTCACAATCACTTCGAAGTCGAACTCCTGAAAAAGAAGTAGCCAGCGACATATCTTCCCCCCCAACATAGGCTTATTGACCAGATATTTCAATGCAAAGTGGTCTGTGAACATATTGAAGTGACCGCCTAATAGGTAATGCCTGAACTTTTGCAGCACATATACCATCGCCAGACCTTCCCTTTCTGTCGTTGTGTAGTTCCTCTCTACAGATGATAACTTCCGACTTGCAAATGCAATGGGGTGATCCAAATCCCCTTCCCCTAGTTGCGCGAGCACCACACCCAACGCAATCGATGATGTGTCAACGTGGACATGGAATTCCTTACTCCAGTCCATAAATACCAGTATTGGAGCTGAATCCATCTTAGCCTTCAACGTTTCAAAACTAACTTGACATTCAGGGCTCCATTGAAATACCGCATCTTTCTTTAATAACTTCGACATAGGGGTCGTGATTGTTGCATAACCCATGATGAACTTGCGATAATACCCAGTGTGTCCAAACATCGCTCTCAACTGCTTGACGTTAGTCGGTGGTGTTAAGCTCAGAATGAGCGCAATTTTTGCTGGGTCGACTAACAATCCCTGTTTGCACACAATCTGACCCAGTATTATTCCAAGTGGTGCACATAAGATGCACTTCTTCAAGTTCAGCGATATCTGACGCTGTCGACAGCGCTCCAACATCAATCGCAGATTTTCCAAATGATCACTGATTAAGCCGTAGACTGTCCAATCATCCATGTATACCTGCAAAATCTTTTGAATGAAATCCCATAAAGTAGCAATGACAATCCGCAAAAATATCGCAGGTGCATTCTTCAGTCCAAATGGCATCACTGTGTACTGAAAATAGCCCCATTCTGTCACAAGAGTTGTCTTGCGGCGGTCTTCTTTCGCAATGCAGATCTGATGATAGCCAGATAACCCATCCGTGAAAGAATACATCTCCTGGCCACCCATGCCTTCGAGAAACTCATAAGTAAACGGGGTCGAAAAGGGATCATGCAAGCAGGCATCATTCAATTTCCGCAAATCGACACAAATGCATACTTCACCGGTCTTCTTGTCCTGCACCACCATAGGACTAATCCAATCTGACTCCTCAACTGGTTCAATAATTCCAGCATCCAACATGCAATCAAGTTCTACCTTGACCCTCTCCTTATGGCGCGGATTCAGTCGATATGGTCGCTGCCTTATCGATTTTGCATATGGTTTCAACGAGATCTTCATCTCCCCCAGATCGCCCAAGATTCCCTTCATCTCAAAAAACTTAGTAGGGAACAAGTCTTGGAATTCGTGCAACAAGTCCGTGACCTTCCCCATCATCTCATCATCCCAATAGTCCCCAACATTCATGAACATTGGATTGTTCGTTGTGCCAATGTTGACCTTCCGGAGCTTCAGCAGTTGACTGATCGAATCAGTTGGTACATTAGGTGCTACAACATCGCGACTTCCTTCGGATTCCAGAATATTGACATTCCGCGGATCATCACCATCTTCTGGACCACCAGTGATATTATAACATTCCATCATGGACTACATCTTGTAGTGCACATGCGGATCCACAGGATATGCCACCGGAACAACCTTCAGAACTACGTCGTGGATGAGCTACAAAGCATTATGGACATCCGGGTTGGCATCTGCGAAGCTGAACGTATGAGTAAAACAAACTGTCAACTCCAACCAAGTGGTAATTTCTCCTCGCAATTCAAATACAGTATACCATGGTCACGGCATCTTGTCCAACGTATAGACGAAGGCATGGACCCACTCATCCTTGGGTCGCGATGCCCACAACATCTGACATTCCATCAAATGACTTCCAGGGTCATTCCGTCCATCGTATTTTCCTGTATGGTAAACTTTAGTGTCGCCAAAGTGAACCGACATCATTCTCCGGCACTACGACCATTCGTCGATTGATTTCTTATGTGTCACCCACCAGCGTGCTAGGGCAGCCTTCAACACTTCCTCCAATGGTAGCAGTCGTTGTGGTTCTGAAACCTTTTCTTCGAATGCCATAAGAAAATCAGACAAACTGGGAAACCCTTCATATACTGGCAGTGCGATAGTCTCAGTCGCAACACGACATAGTGACTGCGTGACTAACCCACATTTGCAGAGTGACACCTCATGTAGGCAGTTCTGCCAATTCTCTAATGCGTCATCAGAGTTAGATGATGCAGAACTGAAGCTGCGCCACCCAAGCTCACCGTCGGCAGTCGGATGAATATAATCTTTAGAAATATTATATTGCTGGTCCCATCCATTGGGATCTTCATCTTTTACTGGTTCAATGTACCTGCGTCCTTTAGCCAGATCCAACGGAGCTATGACTCTGAGATTGCAGTTTTCAAAAGTCATCATCCACTTCTTAAAGTTGATGACGGCAGCACTGTCATTATCCCATCCAATCCCGAGCAACGTAGGATAGGATATCCCCCCTTCAACTACATCGATTACATCGAAATCAGCATATGTCTCATGCCCTCAATGTCCACAACCAGGTGTGGAACTCTCCCAATCGGTGTAACCTTGGCCTAATTAGCCAACCGAAGCTGCACGGGAGACTAGCTCAGCATGGGATTCCCCATTTTTTGCCAGGCTTGCTTGGTTAAGATGTTGACATCCGAAACAAGATCCAGAATAACTAAATCGACTTCATAGTCGCCAATTTGAATGTTCATACGCATCTCCTTACCTATCTTCTGCCTCTGTAAGGAGTTCACTACGGTCTCTTTCCATCCCATGGCCGGTCGCTGCAACAGTCCTTCGAGCTCGGCAAGAGCATTTGGATCCCTTTCCAGGGATAAAAAACTTTCAAAAAATGTCTGCAAGGCCCCAGACTGTCATGATGGGCCTGCCTCTGAAGTGGTGTCAAAAATAGGAGGCATATCACAAACAATAGCCTTACCGTGATCTTTTTCCATCGCACGACATGCCTGAAAGAATGCATCACGCTCGGAATCAATGTCGAACGACACCTTCTTCTGTCCTAATAACCAGATAAGTGGATGTGGGCTATCCTCTCTTGTTATTGTACCTCCCTGAGTGATGAATGCGACAACAACATCTTGCATCCTTGGTTCCACAGAAATTGTCACAATAGTTGCACCCTGAGTCTGGTTCAGTGGATTCCTAGGTTGATTCACATTTTGGATGGCATTCTGATTCAGGCACTAGTTATGATTCTGTGCCGGTTGTTGCACTTGATTCTGCACTAGCTGTTGTACTTGGTTTTGGTTCTGCAGTTGTGGAACATTCCTCGCTTGCCATCGCGCAATCAGCTCTGGGCAGTTTTCCACAGTGTGATCTATAACAAAACAAAATGTACACTATGTTTGCGATTGTGGGAAATCTCGACGGTAGTGTCCCCATACCCTGCATTGATAGCACTGAACAAGTCCTCAACCTCCTCATCCTCCTCTGCAACCAACTCCTCCGCCATGTCCTCCCCGGAATCTTCCACGGAATCCTCCCTACTGTTGGTACTGCGGTTGATTGAACTGTTGCTACATAGGATTTGGTTGCATGCCTTTCCCTTGATGCACATACTGTGGTTGTTGAACGTATTGTGGCTGTTGTGGAGCCATTTGCATCGGAGCATATTGTGGCATAAACTGTTGGGGTTGTTGTTGCAGTACAAACTGCACCTGCGGTTGAGGCAGCAGCGGGGCTACCTGTGGCTACGGTTGCGGTTTTTGTACGGCACGTTGGTCGTCCTTCACATAGAATGCATCATACGTTCTCTCCTGAAGCAACCCATATGCACGGCAATCTTTGTCTTCATGTCCCACTAATTTGCAGAATGTACAATACAGATTCATCGGTTTTGTGACCATCTTTTGCATGTATTGACATTCCTCATGGCGGTGTCCATATACCTAACAGATACGACACCACGGTATATTGCCTCCATTCAGTGGATTCGGTGCTCATGAAACTAGATAATTGTGGAAGTCTGGGCAATTATCATTAGTATGCCCCTCTCCACAACATCGCGTACACCACACTTCCTCACGATGCTCTTTACCTTTCTTCAATTCTTGCAGCTGTATGGTCAAGTTAGCCAACTGGGTCTAAATCTGTGACATACCAGCTGCGTTCTCACCAATTACCAGCTGCGTTCTCACCAATCGGCGAAGCTTCCAATCGCATCGCAATTTCCAGAGCTTTACTTGGTGTTGTAATGTTCTGTTGCATTAGTGGTAGTCGAATGTGCGGGAGCAATGCCACAATGAACCATTATTTGTGTTGGACAGTGCTCATGTCGAAACTGACCCTCGCCATCAGTGTTTTGAATCGCTGGTCAAAATCCCACACCGTTTCATTGGGATACTGCTTAATCTCTTTTAGTTCTGTAATATATTGTGCTTCAGACTTGGGTTTTTTGAACTCCGTGATCAATCCAGCTCAAACTTCATCTAGTGTCTTGTCTAGAGCGCCGACAGAAACCTGCACAAACTTCCTAAACCAGTCTAATGCGCAACCTCAAAGGGTTGTCGCCAATTGTCCTTTATTAGCATTATCATCAGTAATTTGCTTCACAGTCCATATTGCTTCACATAAAAACCAGTACTGCTCAGGATTATCTGTTCCATTTCCGTGGAACAACAGTAACTTTGTATCCTCGCTCGCCATCCTGGGCTTCCTTCCTACAGTCGCTGAGCTATTAGTAATCAAATTCTATGGACCTGATGAACACAGTAGTCTCAAAGTTGTATTTCTCATCGGTAGAGAGATAGTGAGTGGAGGCATGGGCACGTTGTTGTTGGGGTTTGGTCCTGCCTCTATCCTGGGCGTAGCCTGGTCGTCCTTGTCAGGACTGTGAGGTCGCTTCGTCTCATGTGGTATTCCTCTGCGGCCTTGCGTTTCGATCACAGCAGGACCTTCTCTTGTCGTATGCCTCTTTTCCCGTCGAAACCTTGCTCTTCCCCTTGTAAAACCACTCTCTTCCTCGGCTTCCTTCACAGTCTCGTCATGACTCGCACCCATCTAGCCCTTATGATTCCATGTACTTCCCCCTACCGTTGCGGTATCCACAGCCTCCACCCACCAGGGTTTTTACTGATCCAGATGCATCTTCAATATACCCTTCTTGCAAATGAACATTTTAATGGACAACAGAAACCTTCCATGTGGTCCGCGGAAGAAATATCTTTCAGCTTCACTATAGGATTTGTTCATATCAACCGCAAATTTAGTGATATAGCTTTATAATATGCTGTCAAGCCAAACTGCGACATCCCATGACGCTTTGTTGTCGACTTCCTATAGTTCTTGGATCAGTTCTGGAGTCCAAGTCATTGGTTCACCACCTTGGAAGTTCCTCTTCTGAAAGGTCAACTTTTGCAACCACTCAAAGAAGATGAATGGGAATTCGCAGAAAAAATATTCGTGCGGACCATCATGGATGTACCTTTCCACCCACTGATCTACCGTCAGTCGAGGGTTCTAGTTTTCTTTTTCAGCAAATTCTTGCAACTTTTGATCAAACCAGTCTTGTATTTTTAGTTGTGTCGGATGCCACAACATATCCTCCTTTCACTTCGCACTACGGTCCCAGCAACGGAACCATTTCTTAACAAAAACCCAATCGACAGGAGTTCCCAGCACTGTCGACACCCAAACCACCGCGATCTCCCTGAGCACCATCCCAAACAGGTTTTACCCCGTCCAGCAACACCTGTAGAGAAGATGAGGTCTCACCCGAGATGTTCAAGGGAGAGTTGACGGAACCATGTTTTCGTCGAATGAAGGAGGATGTTGTGGATCAATTACTTAACTTATTGCAACATTTCAGAAATAGATCTAAGCATTTAGCTCGGGCATCAATCATATTCATGGCATCATTCAACAGGACAATTCATCATTGAAACATATATAACAGTAAAGCATTAATCGCAACAAGGAAACATCGCATCATTCATATATTCATATCGCAAAATGCATTACCACAAATAAACAGGAAAAACACAGGGATTCTTCTCAACAGCTCGGTCACATCATATTAACTCCGCAAAAACCCAGATACAAAATACACAGCCTTTAGCATCGGATCAAGATCTCTCAGATGTTAAGATTCAACAATCATGATCACCAAAGATAGATGATTCAACACTTACAAACCTACGTTTATTTATAGGCTTGCACCTTTACATTGTTTGTCCACTTACTAACTACTTCCTAACCGACACTTCAAAGCAAATGATACAAAATCTATCTATTGTGGTCCAAATGACCCAAAAACCCACATACTATGGTTCGACTGACCCAAAATTACATAAAATATTATCAATTGTGCTCAGCTCTCCGCCTTTCGCAGTATTTTAGACCTTGCGCAGCATCTGCGATGCTGTGATGCTGACTTGTCCAAACCGCCTACCAACATTCAGTATGCCCCAGTTGGCCTTTCAACAACTTATCCATCAGATCACAAATCTCATGTTCAGTATTTTCTAGCTCCAACTCCATCTCTTTCCTTTTTTTCCTGGTCCATTTAGTCATAAAGGATTTTAAACCTCTAAGCTTGGCCACCATTTTATCCATAGCCGAAAGTTCACCAGAAACATCCATTGATTCCCAATGTGTCGTCATCGCCTGTTTGAAAGAAACATCAGATAACCAAGCAGAATTGAACTTAAAGGGATAATTATGATGGACCACCTCGATGTCAATTTGAAGAATAATGGAGAGATGGTCACTAATCCTAGACTATAGAATCCAAGATCGATATTTGAAGAGATTATCCAAGAGATTTCCGGAAATAAGAAAACGATCCAATCGCTTAGAAATATTCTCCTCATTGCTACGGTCGTTTGACCAAGTTGGAGGTAAAGGCTTGGGCTCAACATCCAAGAGGTTTTTGGAAGCACAAATTTCCCTGAAATAATCACACAAAGGGTCCAATCTTGCACGCCTTCCCCACACCTCTGAGGCGCCCCAAGAGAAATTTAAGTCCCCATCCAAAATAAGATTTTCCAAGTCAAGTAACATTTAAGAGCAACCAGTATCCCAAAAAACCTCACGATCCCGATAAGGACCATAGCTTCAATATATTTATACCAACATCAAAACCCTTCAACCTGCTAGATAATAGAATCCCCATTGAAACAAAGTAAGAATTTAGATCCAGAACCCGGGGGTTCCAAGCATCCAGCAACCCACCAAATAACCCATTGGCACCGATAGCAAAAATCATCCAGTCAAGATGGATTTTAGTAAAAAAATTTCTTTCCTTGACCTCACAAACCATGGTTTCCTGTAGCAAAAAAATGTCCTAATTGCAAATAAGAAGAGCACGCTTAAGGGCAAGAAATTTAGGGATTCCCCCCATTCCTCGAATATTCAGAGAAAAACAAATCATTTCCGACCCCTGGCAAGGGCTTTGATGCCTCTAAGTGCCCCGAAGTTTGGAGAAGTGAAATCAAGAGTCAAAACCTCAGCAACATCCACCGCCGGCTAACCCGACCGAGAACAACCTTTGGCCTTCCTCACACTACGGGTTTGTAATGGGGAGAGTTCAGAAGCTAGACCATAGAAACAAGCCCCCTTATTTAGTTTCTTATGGTCCACCATTGGACCCACAGGATCATTCGGCCCAACCAAGGAATCTTCATCTACCTTACGGTTTTTAAAATAATTAGGAATGGGCTCCTATTTTACCATATCACAATAGGAAGGGATCAAAAATAATTGTGGAGTGGAAACCGGAGGCCACAAGTTCTCAAATTCCCCCGGCTCCTCAACAGGACCAATGGACAGGTCAAGGGGGACAGTATGATTTGTAAAAAAAATAACATCAATCCCGAGAGAAGAGCCTTCCCCACCCCGCAAGGATGAATGGTCCGAACAAACCAAGACGGTATCCAACAAAGAAGGTAGTGAGTGAAGAGACTCAGAATCCGACTGGGATGGCAGAGAAACAACCCCATCCATGACCCCGAGGGGACATCCTTCAGTGACCAACAAGACCAACGGCACAGTAGAATCAATAGGGAAACCATTGGCATAGGAAGGGACAATAGAGGGAAAAGAGGATGAACTACTAATGTCTACATTTTTTTTAATGTCCAAATCTCTAATAAATGATTTTTCCAATTCATTAAGTGACTGATAAAATGAAATATCATAGAACTCAAGCTTACCCATAGTTTCCAGGTTCTCCACACCATGGGGAGGGAGACATTTTGAATATCCATCCAAAGCACCAGCCGCGAAATGTTCCAAGTCACTACCCTCCTCAAACGACCAAAGCCGATCCGCTTCACCAGGATGAGCCGGCCGAGTCACATTCTTGCACTGGCGCCATAGATGCCCAACTTCTTTGCAATGAGAGCAACGAAAAGGGATACCCCAATAATCAATCACCTGAGCATACTGGAGACCATGCCAATCAATGTGCAAAACATCAACAAGACCCAAATAAATGTCCACCTCTACAAGCAATCGCCCCATCCATTTATCCACCCCATCCAAAACACTATCCTCCAAGTGCAAGAAATGACCCTAACTATTGTCGACCGCCTCAAAGGCGCCATAGTTCCACATGGCCAAAGGGAACCTCGGGAGAAGAACCCATAAATGTCGGAATCGAATGGATGCCCTATCCAGATCAATGTCCGTATGCCACCTCTAAAGCATGAGGCTTCTGAGCCCTGTAATCCACAACTTGTCCAGAATTAGCATCGCATGTTTCTCCTCCTGGAATTTAAAACCATACCAACCCCTAGCTAGGATTGAAACCTTCAGAACATATTTCAGGTCAGGACCCCAGGTCTCCGAGACCCAATGAACGATGTCCCGACGATTCATGGCCATATATGAAAACCGGCCAACCAGTGCCATCATATTATATTCAACCAGCTCCGATAAACCCACATCAGGGCCTATGATGAGCCAAGTCTCACCTGGATGGCAACCCCACTTCTCAAGTCGCCGAGCTTATCTACGTGCAGATGGAAGGGCAGAACCCGAACCCTCTGAGGACGGCTTACCTCCAACATCGGCCGAAGGAATATGGGCAATCCCTGAAAACTTTCGACGCATAGAACCCGACTGAACCGGTTGAGCAACATGTCGACCATCTATCGCCACCTGGACAACACCCGACACCAACGGCCGCTTCCCCTTAAGCATCTCTTTGTAGAATTCATGGATATTAAAAACACATTCTTTTAGTGAATAAAAACATCAGTGAGAACCAACCATAGGATATCTGCGTGAAACAAATATTTATAAGAAGACAAGAGGAAGAAGACTTCATCAAGAAGCATGTTCCAAGTATGAAGTAAAGAAAGGCCCAAATGTGATTTCGATATCTTTAATAATTAATGCACAGGTTTCATATTGAAAAATTTCATAATAAATGCATAGGTTTTATATTGGAAATTTTAATTAAAAAAATAAAGTATATTAAGAGTTTAACTTTCTATGCGCTTGTGTTTTTTTTGTACTCTCTTCTCATCTTTTGTAGTTATTCAAATAATCTTCAGTCCAATCTTCAATCCAATGTCTTCTCTCGTAGAACTTTTTTAATGTTACCACTCATATCACTTTTTGTTGCGCTCCCCCCATTGGGATTGGGTTTTCATGATTGCTTCACTGACTAGATCAACACTGCAGGATCTATGGATGCTGCCCTTGCTTATGGATTTGCTTCATTGACTAGTTAAACAATTGGAATTAGGTATGTTGTGTGCTTTGTTAATGATCTTCTTATTGGTCATCCTGCTCCTACTAAACAACTACTTTTGCTTTCCGGATTGTTTCTCCCCATTTCAAATTCCTTTAAATGATATCCTTGAACTTACTAAATTTTTGGTACAAACAGGGACTCGTTGCCTTAGCAACTCCCTTTGTTACTATTGTGATATTTTTCTTCTTCATAAGAGGTGTTGAAAGACTAGATTTCAACTAGCATCCAAGCATATAATAATGTACACACAGGAAACCATCAAGATGAGAAATTGGACAAAACGTTCGATCACTTGTATTCAATCTTTAATGGGTATTTATACATGGTAGAGATGGTTGGAGTAGTTGCACCCGCTCCAAGTAATCATTCATTAAGGTTATGATTACATAGTATGTTTATACATAAGATAATAATGACAATGGGGTCTGAAGGGTCCCCTCAACATCTGCCCCACCCCAAAACTCTTCTTCGTCCTGAAGAGAACAAATAAATGTGTAATAACATCATGGGTATCTACTCCTACCAAAGCATTCCTCCTACCGAAGTATTCCTCATTGTGCATCGACCATACATATTGGTCTGCATAGGTAAATCAGCCACAATAACAGCTATCTTGATAGGAAAGTGCATGTGTACAATGCTCTGCCGAGACCTATTACTCTTTAGCCTCCATCTTCAATCTGGTAATGGTCCATTGAATCCTCATCCTTTCTCATCTATCCAACTTCCCTCATATCAAGTATAGGCCTTCTGGTTTAAAGCCTCTCCCTTTGATCATCTGGTCAACTTTCCCTCAACTCAAGAATAGGTCTTTTGGCTCTTCGAATTTCTTTACCATTTATATGCCTTCTAGATTCTGAGTTCACAACCCAGAGATTGCTCTACAATTATACACCAGGGGGATCACATTCAATTGTTCTTTACATCAACGTATTTGGGTTAAGCTCTTTCTGTGTGATGTTAGATATCTTTTGCTTGAATTCCATCATCTTCTTCTATCGTGAGGATGTATAATACTTGCAATGTTTTATATTTCGTGCTCATCATGCGTGATCTTATGATTAATTTGTTGGTCGTGGTCAAATTCTTTGGACTTGACTTAAAAGATAACCTGATTGATCTGGATCTTGAGGGATGAGACTCAAAATGCTTGAATGTCGAGAGAAGAGGAGAGAAAACATACAGATCTGCTATGAAATTCATATAAGTAACATAAACAAGAAACAAATATATTAAATACACCATGAAAATACAAGAGAGAGTTGGAGAATAAGAATTCCATTAAGATGAAACATTACATGCAATGAGGTCAATTTTGGGACCTCTCCTTCCCCATTCTAACTCTCTCCCTAGTACCTTTTTTATAAGGTGTCTTATTAACAATGTCAACTTTGAATAACTAACTCAATTAATTACATGTCCATCATGCTCTCTTTTTACATTTATTGAAAATATGGATTTTTTACTTTCACATCCAATCTTAGACTATAATTCCCCCTAATATTTGGATCATTCCTCCCCCCTCAGAAAATGATGGTCCCCATCATTTCACTCATGCTAAAAATGACTTATTATATTCATTGTACCTTGCCAATTGCCAATGAAGAGAAGGGTTTTGTGTGGTTAACCTATAACCATGGGTTTTGTGTGGTTGATCCACAACCTTGTGGGAAATTACAATGGGTAAATATTACAATAGGATTTAATAAATCCAAAAATTTAAAACTCATTAAAAAATTTGTGACTTTTGTTGCAGTTAATGTCTTGCCGCAATTTTGTTCATAACTTTTGTTGCTGGCTATGAAATTGAATTTCGTCACAGGCCCATTTGATCTATCAGAGAGATATTTCCATTGGTATATGGAACTATTTCTATGGTGTAACGCCCCATATTTTGACTAAGCATGTTTATGAGTTAGACCCCTTTCACTTTGTTGCTTGTTATCTATTTGACTTAGCTAGACAGCGTGAACTATATTTTCGGCATGATAGACATGATGATATGTTGCTACTGTGTTAATGATGTTACTATATTCGTGCAGTTATCAAGTTATGATTATCATGAGATTCTTTTATTTCATAATGACAGTGTATGTTGGATAATCGTCCTGGAGGAATTGTGATATATATGATGTGGTAATTATGCTGTGATCGATTTAATGATTTTATGTGATGAAATAAATGATGCTGACAATATGGATCAGACAATGATAGAATGGAAAATATATGTTTTAGCGTTGTCATTGATGAAATGTAAAATATATGGTGTTGTGCGTGGATGCCATCCTATGATGAAATTGATAGAACTGTTATATTCCATACATACCTGTGATGAAATTGTGACGTGAAATGAATGATGTTGATGATATGGATCAATTGGTGATCGAATGGAAATGCTTGTTATAAAATGTGTATTTTGCGGAATACTAACCAACAAGACATGAGGGCTATGGGATAGTCGGATACTTGATCTGATATATGGATAAGAGCCTATCCATGCAGTGAACCTTAGCAACCGAGACTGATGATACGATGACACGGACCAATAATCTCGATAGCAGCAGAGTATGATTTGATAAGGGCGTAGGCCCAGTATGTTGAGAAGGATGGATGTGTTTCCCACCCTATGTTCCTATGATACCCGAGGTCGTGGGAGGGCCGTGCTGAGACACGCTCCCCATGTAGTTGTGATGACGATGGTCAGATGCCTGCTAGGGGAGGATAGGTCCGTTGTTCAGCCGACGCTATCGCTCTCAAGATCTATGTGGTCAGGTCGATGAGTTCGACATCCACTTTTGTACTAGCAGAGGAGGGATAGGGAGGATGTGGCAGTAGGTTAGGATGGGAGGACATGATAGTAAGTACTGTTGAGGGTTGGGTATCCGTTGATCTTGAGTTAGTGGTAGTAGGTAGCTTTCCTTGTACCTGATTGATTGAACAAATGTAATCATAAGAGTAAAGAAATGAAATCTCAAAGGTTAACTGATAAAATAACCGAAGATGTTTTAGTAATATTATGATGAATGTATACTTATTCAGTTTGTATAAAGTATTATTGGTATTGGATAGCTATTATGCATAGGAAATATGACGTATGTTTATAGCACATGTCTGTCTTGTGCATACGCTGGCCACGCATGCACATTATGCACATGCGCAATAATATTGGTTTACAACCTACTTATCAATATTTAACAATGTTATAAGTTATCATAGATAATTCAATTAAGTATTTACTGAATGACTTAATTAGTAAAATATTGTCAAGTTCTAATGTGTAAAAGAAGTTAATTAGTCTTTGCATGTGAACATGGTAATGAACGATTGAAATAAGTGTCATTAATTGCAAGTATCCTTAAGTGAATGTGTCTCCAATATGAAGTATGAAAGTTAAACACTAATACTGGGAGAGTGTACTCTATCATTGTTGATTATGATTAATTAAACCATTAAGTGTATTTCATTATTTGTACCCAGAAGTACTATGTTGACACTTATCAAATTAACAAATAAATATTTTAATTATTATTCACGATTAATTTAATCACTATTATTATTAATCATTATTGTTATTAATATTATTATTAAATTAATAATAATAGTGATAGTAATCCTTTTATAAAGCATAGTGGATTGAATAATAATAAAATATTATTATAGATTATTCATTTAATTAATTAACGGAATCATTCCAAATAAATTAAAAGGATTGTTTAAATAAATCATTGACTAATTCCATTACCCGAGAGAAATTTGGGTGATTTAAAATAATATATAATCCACCTTTATGCCTTAAAAAGGGGGATGCATTAATGATTTGTACTTTAAAAGACCACAACAGCTAGGGCGGTGGAGTGATAAGGAAGTTTGACTTTATGACGGAGGTGGATTCCTATAAAGAGGGGATTTTTACAAGTAGTAAGGGGTGATTGTGGGAGAACTGTGAGGATTTTTTTGTGAAAAAGGAGGAATGCCGAGGAGGGGGTTAACTCGATGCCGAGGAGGGGGTTAACTCGAAGCTTTGAGGAGGTGGGAAACTCAAATGAAAAGACTGAGGAGGGGGTTAACTCAGCAAGAGATTACCATGGAAAGGTTCAATGGGAAGCTGCTGTCGGGATTATCGGTCTGTGGGCTCGGGGGCTAGGAAATCCGTTGATTTCCTAGGGTCAGCACGATAATAGCTGATCGGCAGGGTGGACACATCATTTTGTGTTGCTAAGGTAACCTACAGAACCCACTTCAGGAATCTTCTTACCTCACTGCAAATCTACAGGTCCAGGTATTTTACTGAGCTAGCTTGAATAAAAGGTATTATTTTTTTTCTTTAATTTTCAAATTATGCATGTTAAAAGAACAGAGCTGTAATGAAGTTTTAAGTTTATGTTTATTTAAATTCCAGAGACATGTAAACATTTAGATAACAAAGAGATAGACGGTTGAATTTTTCCAGAGAACATAATTAGTAGTTCTAGGTATTTAAATGATAGTGGAATAGAGACCCTGTGCCTAGATAGGGCACTACATTTGGTATCAGAGCCGAGGCTCAAACCCTGAGACCTTAGGGCCTAACTACACCTGAAATTATAGGGAAATTTACTAGAAAAATAACAAACCATAGGATGTCTGCAACAAAATGGTAGATAACTTGAAGAGCCTTTTCCCATTTATTTATAAAGCATAACAGAAACAGAAGTTGAACGATATATATATATAAACTGCTTATGAAACTTGTGAATATATATATATATAACTGTTTAATATTTTAAACAGAGCCACGTTCATAGGAAAATGCCGAGACCTCATTTTGACAGAGCCTCGTGGCTTAAAGATTCCATTATATAAAATAAAATAAAATCTTAAAGCAGTGCAATGACCAGAGTATTAAGTTCATAAATTGTACGCAACAATATTGCTATAAATAAAATCAACAAGACAATGAATATGATATTCTATAACAGTATCGAAGAACTAATTATAACCAATGATGATACTCTATAAGAATATTGAAGAACTACTTGTAAAATCAAATTTATATTTATTTTATGGTAAGCAATTCGAATGAGCAAATATTTCTTATTACTCATTGTTATGATAATTAAAATACGTTACTAAATTTAATTAAGATTTCATATTGAAATCGCAAGAATGAGGAAGACAATAGCATCCCTTGAAACGTAAACACCCTTCACCAAATTGTTATAAACTAATTTATTATAATTAGTTAAGTTAAATTAAATTAACATTTAGGGAACTATGTCTGATACAATCTACCAGCCTAAAATAGAAACATAAAGCTGCACAGAAATTGGGAATGTTGCCGAAATGAACCTTTCAATATAAGAAATCAATTAAAATCGTAATTCATAATTACAGTCAATGAAACAGTACATTCATCTCTCTATAGAAAGAAAGAAAAAAATCCTTCAAAAAAAAAATTTAAATGCTTAGAGCCCTAAAAGCTCACTTCTGTATCTGCCCTCAATGGCTGTAGCTTAAAGTGCTCCAACGCCAATTCGTCTACCTCGCATAAGGGTGGTATCGACCAATAGCACTACCTCCATAATCTTCCCACTCCCTTAAGCACCGTCACTTCCATAAGGACCACCAACACGTGAGTCAAAATTTCCACTATAAACACTATCAACAGGTGGCACCAAAAGATAAAGAAATAACTGGACGACCAGAGACGCATGGCTCAGATGCGCTCACCAATTCAGCAAAACCGATACAATTAGCCCTGACACGGAGGAAGGCTTGTATTTATAATTACTGTACAAAAAACCTAGGAACTATTTGCTTATGAAACCCTAATCGATATTTGAGCCAGACAACCAAAGATGAGCCGACGCTTGGCTCAGATGCGATCACCGTAGGCATTTTACACTGACAGTAACAAAATTTTCGAGAAGATACAGTCAGAGCAGATGGTTTCATTGTTACAGACGAGAAATTCGGTTCTCCACAATCCTCAAGCATCGCCACCAGCTCCGCCCCATAGCCACGAGAAGCATCTTCTTCCTAGCCGCCGTAACCTGCTGGCCACATAAACTTAACATTAAATTTGATTGCGAATAAGAGAATAGGAAGAGGTGAAACCCTAGCACAGCTCCTAGGCGGAGCACTCCTTTTATTGCCCTGGTAATAAAAAGTTTATTGGGCCAAGCCCTATCTCTCAACACCAAGAGCATTTCAGATGACCAAATTCCTGGAATGAATGAGGGCTGCCACGCATCTCAACCACCCTGTAAGCGCCAAAGCAATCCTTTCCAGGGAAAGCCTTCACGCAACCAGCTGTCAAGTCTGGAGGGGAACCACGCACTCCATCGAATTTCAAGCGCGGAGCTCTCACAAGAGCATTACCTTCTTGGGCCTACGTACTCAACACATCACGCACACCCTTAATCGGAGTATAATACTTTGGGCAAAACCCTAGCGCTTAGCACCGCGAGCTCTTCACGCGAGAGGCAGCCCAACAATGCCTAATAAAACCCCGTTGCCGTCCATATATAGGGAGTAGGTTTGACGCCACGTAAGGCGGTTTCCGCGCTGCCCCTGGAGCGGTTTGCCATACCGCCTTTTCATATGCGGATGAGTAGAAAGTGGACACGTGTGGTGGTGGTATTGTTACCGCGACCGCCTCTTCCGCTAACTCCCGAGCAGGTTGATGGCGCGGGGTTCACGTGAGCCGTTGATTTCCTCTCTCGTCGATCTCCATAGAACCACGTCATCGTTTGAGGGGTCCCATTGCAATAAAGGGGTTAGATCTGCCCAACACCGAGGGTTTCCCCGTGGGACCGAGCGCCAAGCCAAAGAAGGGCACACGTATCTCTCACCATCCAAGCGCCCCGCTTATCCCTTGCACGTATCGTCCACCACTCAAGCGCCAAGACAGCACAGCACCGAGGGCTTGTCAAGTGACCAGGAGCCGAGCTATGGTGCTCCACATAGTATCCACACTCGAAGCGTCCTGTACGAGAGCTTCTCTCTATTCACACAGCTGTTATGGAGAAGCAAATCTTACCGATAGAACAAGAGCTCCGCTCCTCATGTTTAATTGATTTACAATCAACTCAGAGGCTATGTCTAAATTCAAACCTGGACACGTTATCTGCCCATCAATTCAGGATAACAATTACCATATTGCCTCATTATTGGGATGTCGTATAGTGAAAATATCCCTCGATATTGTGTTTCTTCCTTTTCTAGCACTTGATCATTGTTGAGGTTATTTTGTGCGCTATTATCATATATGATGCCAGCATAGGGACCACAGTGACAGGTGCTCAGATATTTAATAGTCACTTAAACTTTGCAACGTTAAAGAGTGAGATGTGATCCTACGCCAGTTGAACAAGAACCTTAGTCTCGCGCCTTTGACCATATTGGATTTGCTGATACCTCGTTTTGTCATCTAGAAAGTTTCTAAAAACGATGACTTTTTTTTTGTTGTCCCTAATATATCTTTCAGACATACTTTCCACCCCTCGTAACCTAATAGAGACATTCCAAGGAATACTAAGGTAAGCCCTTATATTATTTCTTAAATTGTCTGAATCAACAAATTAAAATAGTCAAAATTTAGATCGTATCAGTAATTACAGGAATAATTCAGTTCATGTAATCTGCCATTCCTTAGCAAATCCGTCACAAACCATCTCTCAGGTGCAAATCCATCTCAAACCATTAGGGAGATGAACCTATACCATGTACCCAAAATCTCGTAAAGCACCTGGTGTAAACACTTTCAGAGTAACATGAAAACTAACATTCTTAATGGAATTGTCACTTCATTTCATTACGCACCTTTGACTTGTCTTCAGGAGTTTGTTAGAATAGGATATTTTATGTTTCCTTGGAAGGATCATGGATCTAAACCGGGATATTATTATTTAATGTTTGAGGGTTTTTTTATCACAGAACCTCTAGTGACTCTACATGGGTAATCATATTTCAGATGGCGGAGTTATGACCACTAAGATCGTGGTAGTTAAGGAATCCCATCACAAAAGGTAGTTTCAAAAGTAAGGAACTAATTAACATTAATTATTTTAGGGAACTAATATAACTTCCCTAGTTGCAATAAATGTTTTTATATCTTACGGGTTGGTGTAATAAGAGTTACGTTCAAGTGTTCATGTATCACCTATGTTTCAAAAAAATATATATAAATAAATATGTTTCCCAATAAAGAAAATGTATGTATGTAGAATGCGGGCAAGTATAGCATAATGACCAACATATTTTATGAATCGTATTTCAGGAATTTTATAATATAGTTAGATTGATATGAATTTATTAATTTTGTTTAATATATATTTTTAAAAAAAATATATTATAAATAATTATTGAGTAGTTTCTAGGTGTAATTTTAAAAGTAAAATAATTTTTAATCTATTGTTATAAAAGATAATATTTAAATATAGATTTATAACAAAATCTGATGTTGTACGATTCCATAAATATGGTTTAATAATAAGTAATGAGACGATGCAAGTTCACCTGAATACAGTTCAATAAAAAGCAATGAGGTGATCGGATATTAATGGGGGGAAACAAAAATATTTACAATGAATAAATGAATATAACAATATAACAAAATATTATTTAGATATTTATAACAAAAAAAAAACATTGTGGAGACTTCGATGTATGGTCGAAGGGACGAAACAAACACTTAATCTGAAAGCAAGGAACCGCTAAAACGAGCATGGCAAGCTGAATGTTAAGACGCTAATTTCACTACATGACAAAATCATAAATGAAAACGACCATAGATTTCAACACGTTGATCCTAACAAACTGTTCCTTGCACATAAGTATAAAGGTAGGCATTTTAAGGAGCACTGCATTAGGTTTTCCTCGTAAGGTAAGATGATAGGGTAGAAACGAATCCCTTTATTTTCTTATATTCTTCTCTAAGTACTACAAAGAATGGAATTTTTTTTTTTTTATCAAAGGGAAAAGTTGTGTTTTAAATCTATTAATGAAATTCCTGGATTGCATTAGTTGCAATGCCATGTAACCTCATCTAGTCTATTGAATAGGTTTTACATGTTGGGTAATTAACGTGTTTAAGGGTTATGTGAATGCGTGATTTGTTAAGACAACCACATCTACACCTTTCTTGTGTTTAATAAGAGAACTTGGTTAAGTAAACATGGAGTGGTGTTTGAGCTGCTACTTCCCCACAACAAATTACACGACATTAATATGTGTGCATAGATAACTTAGTACAAGGTACAAATTAAAGTGAAAACTCGTGAACCCCTCATAATTATATTACGAATAAATTTTCCCTTTAAAAATAACGATGAATGTTATATAGAGTAGAAAAAAAAAAACATAGATAAGATGATGGAAGGAAATAAATTGTTGGATACAAGGATAGGTATCCTTTTGAATCACATCAAGGAAAGCACAATGGATTTAAACCGGGGGGATTGCATATAAAGCTTATTAAAAGACTATTTTATTAAGGGGGAACATGGCTTAGATTAATTAAGTTAAACATTGGTGTAATGGTGCGAAAAGATTTAAAAGGGAGAAGAGATTTTCGGATTAATCATACCTAATATAGTGATAATCTCGGGTAATAATAAGAGAGTCATAAGAATCTCAATGCAGTCCTCGACTTAACTCAATTAAAGCGGTTGTTATGAAGTTCTAATATGGTTGAACATATTACGCAATGATGTTCTCGTTCAAATTGTAGGGGTAGACCAAGGCCTTTACAAAATGTATAAAGGTCGCTTGTGTGGGTAGGAAGAGTGGTGATGAACAATTACAATGGCATACTAGTGATTACCCTTGCGATGGTAAGGGTGGAACAAAACTAGCTATGAGATTCTTAAGGAATTGAAGAAGTAAAGGTTCCCCGACAAATTATATCGGTTTGAAAATGAGAATAATAAATAAACACGATAACAATTGTATTTGATAAGAAATAGCCATGAAAACCTTTTAAACAATAATAGTTCTCCTAATTTAATGATGTTACGATACTTTTGTCATTGTTTATTACCGATAAGTGAAATGGCAAGGTGATATACCTTAATAATTGTAAGGAATGAAGAAGTGTTCTAGTTATATTAAGTTAAAAATGATAGTGGAGTCCACTTATGTTTAATAATGCGTTGAATTGTTGAATAAATATACATTTGTGTTCAAATATTAAGGGATGATGGTTACCACTATCAGTGACTAGGATAATTGTGTTTCTTCCCATTATGTACAGGGTCTACAGGTTATACATTTATACATAAGGGGAGGATCATCGATAGAAACAAGAGATGTATTAACCAAATCTATTAAGGTAGTAAATGGAGTAAGGACATGGTAGGAAGCTAACAAAATGGGAGATAATTGAAAGTCAATAACACTTGACCAATAGTCTAACAACCGTTATAAATCAAGTACTTGAAATTTCTAATAAAAATATGTTTTAGAGGAAATAGTGCATTTCCAATTATGAGAAATGATGAAATTAATTATTGATGAGAGTGGGTATCTTTACAAAACTGGCATGAAAGGGAGAAAGATTATATGTGTATCTCATGTCTAGTGATAATGTGTAGTTGTATGAAGCACCCCAAATTGAGGTGGTAAGTCAATATTTAAGGTATGTGTGAATGGATTCCCCTATTGGAAAATTTAATTAGTATTAAGATATGGGAGATATCTATGTATTAAAATTAACACCGTAAATTTTCTATGCGTAATGTGCAATTAATCATGTTTCAATATAGTAAGTGGGAAAGGAATGAAGTAGCAAGGTATGTGCGAGAAAGGGGTAAGGGTTATATGCCGCTAGTCTTGCTTAGGTTAAATTGTCATGATGGGGGAGATATTATTGAGAAACAACTAGGATTTAATAATTACAAAATGAACGAGCAGTAAATTATAAAAGTGGGTAAATTATTAAGGGACTAATGAAGCTACCGTGAATAAAGGTGCGCCGAACCCTCAACCAGGTTAAGTGAATTAGTAATACAAGTAAATGGGGTAATAATGGAGGCAAAATAGGAACCGATGTGCACCTCAATGAATAAAGTTACGTTGTTTAAACCCCTAACAGATACTATCAGTGAACTTAAGCATTCTGGTAAGATATAGTTACTAAGAACATCCTAATAAATGATACTTCCCCTGATTTAATATTTGTTACGATACTTATGGTTATCAAGGATGCAGATTGCTTATTAACACTAAAGTAATAAGAATGTTTGACCTTAGGATGATATAACAGGGATTTGCATCTCCTAGGAGAGGTATGCAAATCTTAAAGAATCCTTGTAGTCGCTTGTTGAATAATTAAAGATTATGAACTCTCAGCTCTCCATTTTAAAAAAAATTAAAAAAATCGTTGATTATTTCATGTTAAGTTGGGTTAATATAAGTTTTTGTGATGAGTAAACCTCTCTGGATGTTCTAACTCGAAGGATGTTACTCAACGGTGAAGGTAGGATACTAAGGTGGATAGCACTCGATTATAACCTTAGGGATTCCAAAAATTCAATAGAAAGATTAATCTAAATGTTTCTCTAAATTATTAGAATACACATCAGGGGATAAAAGAAGCAAAGCCATAGGATATTATCGGCATATTCTGTCAAGTCAAAACTAAGTAAGACAATTATGGCCCAACACCTGCTACTTGCAAGAATGAAGAGGTTAGGCATCAAGATTTTCCCTGCATTATTATGACCATAACTTCGGGACGAAGTTTCCTGAAGGGTGGGTGTATGTAACGCCCCATATTTTGACTAAGCATGTTTATGAGTTAGACCCATTTCACTTTGTTGCTTGTTATCTGTTTGACTCAGCTAGACAGCATGAACTATATTTTCGGCATGATATACATGATGATATGTTGCTACTGTGTTAATGATGTTACTATATTCGTGCAGTTATTAAGTTATGATTATCATGAGATTCTTTTATTTCATAATGACAGTGTATGTTTGATAATCGTCCTGGAGGAATTGTGATATATATGATGTGGTAATTATGTTGTGATCGATTTAATGATTTTATGTGATGAAATAAATGATGCTAACAATATGGATCAGACAATGATAGAATGGAAAATATATGTTTTAGCGTTGTCATTGATGAAATGTAAAATATATGGTGTTGTGCGTGGATGCCATCCTATGATGAAATTGATAGAACTGTTATATTCCATACATACCTGTGATGAAATTGTGACGTGAAATGAATGATGTTGATGATATGGATCAATTGGTGATCGAATGGAAATGCTTGTTATAAAATGTGTATTTTGCGGAATACTAACCTACAGGACATTAGGGCTATGGGATAGCTGGATACTTGATCTAATATATGGATAAGAGCCTATCCATGCAGTGAACCTTAGCAACCGAGACTGATGATACGATGACACGGACCAATAATCTCGATAGCAGCAGAGTATGATTTGATAAGGGCGTAGGCCCAGTATGTTGAGAAGGATGGATGTGTTTCCCACCCTATGTTCCTATGATACCTGAGGTCGTGGGAGGGCCGTGCTGAGACACGCTCCCCATGTAGTTGTGATGACGATGGTCGGATGCCTGCTAGGGGAGGATAGGTCCATTGTTCAGCCGACGCTATCGCTCTCAAGATCTATGTGGTCAGGTCGATGAGTCCGACATCCACTTTTGTACTAGCATAGGAGGGATAGGGAGGATGTGGCAGTAGGTTAGGATGGGAGGACATGATAGTAAGTACTGTTGAGGGTTGGGTATCCGTTGATCTTGAGTTAGTGGTAGTAGGTAGCTTTCCTTGTACCTGATTGATTGAACAAATGTAATCATAAGAGTAAAGAAATGAAATCTCAAAGGTTAACTGATAAAATAACCGAAGATGTTTTAGTAATATTATGATGAATGTATACTTATTCAGTTTGTATAAAGTATTATTGGTATTGGATAGCTATTATGCATAGGAAATATGACGTATGTTTATAGAACATGTCTGTCTTGTGCATACGCTGGCCACGCATGCACATTATGCACATGCGCAATAATATTGGTTTACAACCTACTTATCAAGATTTAACAATGTTATAAGTTATCATAGATAATTCAATTAAGTATTTACTGAATGACTTAATTAGTAAAAGATTGTCAAGTTCTAATGTGTAAAAGAAGTTAATTAGTCTTTGCGTGTGAACATGGTAATGAATGATTGAAATAAGTGTCATTAATTGCAAGTATCCTTAAGTGAATGTGTCTCCAATATGAAGTATGAAAGTTAAACACTAATACTGGGAGAGTGTACTCTATCATTGTTGATTATGATTAATTAAACCATTAAGTGTATTTCATTATTTGTACCCAGAAGTACTATGTTGACACTTATCAAATTAACAAATAAATATTTTAATTATTATTCACGATTAATTTAATCACTATTATTATTAATCATTATTGTTATTAATATTATTATTAAATTAATAATAATAGTGATAGTAATCCTTTTATAAAGCATAGTGGATTGAATAATAATAAAATATTATTATAGATTATTCATTTAATTAATTAACGGAATCATTCCAAGTAAATTAAAAGGATTGTTTAAATAAATTATTGACTAATTCCACTACCCAAGAGAAATTTGGGTGATTTAAAATAATATATAATCCACCTTTATGCCTTAAAAAGGGGGATGCATTAATGATTTGTACTTTAAAAGACCACGACAGCTAGGGCGGTGGAGTGATAAGGAAGTTTGACTTTATGAAGGAGGTGGATTCCTATAAAGAGGGGATTTTTACAAGTAGTAAGGGGTGATTGTGGGAGAACTGTGAGGATTTTTTTGTGAAAAAGGAGGAATGCCGAGGAGGGGGTTAACTCGATGCCGAGGAGGGGGGTAACTCAAAGCTTTGAGGAGGTGGGAAACTCAAATGAAAAGACTGAGGAGGGGGTTAACTCAGCAAGAGATTACCATGGAAAGGTTCGATGGGAAGCTGCTGTCGGGATTATCGGTCTGTGGGCTCGGGGGCTAGGAAATCCGTTGATTTCCTAGGGTCAGCACGATAATAGCTGATCGGCAGGGTGGACACATCATTTTGTGTTGCTAAGGTAACCTACAGAACCCACTTCAGGAATCTTCTTACCTCACTGCAAATCTACAGGTCCAGGTATTTTACTGAGCTAGCTTGAATAAAAGGTATTATTTTTTTTCTTTAATTTTCAAATTATGCATGTTAAAAGAACAGAGCTGTAATGAAGTTTTAAGTTTATGTTTATTTAAATTGCAGAGACATGTAAACATTTAGATAACAAAGACATAGACGGTTGAATTTTTCCAGAGAACATAATTAGTAGGTCCAGGTATTTAAATGATAGTGGAATAGAGACCCTGTGCCTAGATAGGGCACTACATATGGTGACCTGTGGAGTGTGAAAATTCCCATCGAATTTGCAAATGCGCACGATCGCACTAGTCAACTACATGTAGAGCAGGGTATTTTTTAAGGATTATAATATTATACTTAAGTATAGTATCCTAGTTGATTATTTTGGATTGAAAAAAACATGTATTTAGATAGGTAGACGAATATTAAATATGAAACATACAATTTACTACTGAAACGTGTAAATTTTGGCGAATATTATGATAAAAAAAACATATTTGATGTAAATATAGGTGATATTAACGACTAAAATTGACCAAAAATCGAATTTATTTTTTGAAAAAAAACTCAAAAAATAGCCAATTGGCGAAATTTCGCCCCTAAAAATTACCATGATGTAGAGCTTCCTTTGATGGTATCTTTCAAACCAGGAAGCCAAATGAAAAACCATGAAATACCCATTTTAGCTTACGGAAATACCTTTCTAATGAGCTATGGTAGGGACTCCAAAACGTTCTTTGGATTCTGTAGCACCTTTATAAATTTGTTGTACATGTCACACTATTTATAAACATGTGCTACTTCAAACAAGCATATCTCACAAACCAAGAAACGAAATGAAATTCCATGAAAAACCCATTTGAGTTGACAAGAAAACCTTTCAAATGAGCTATTATAGACTCTTTAAAACTCCTCGTATAGGTCTCAACATCTCTGTAAATTTTGTTGAAGAGGGGTGCAAAGGGTACCAAGGGTTTGTAGAGCAACATGGGTTATTGTAGAGGTTGTGGAACCTCCATGGGCAACATGGAAACCCTGCAAATTTTTTCAAATTATTGCATACCAATGGATGTAGTTTCAGGTCCGTAAGAGGTTTCCCAGGTCGAAAACCAGAATCAAATTTTATTTTTGTGAAGGTAATCTTAACCTCATTTTAGTTTAAGCATATCATACTTTTGTAATTTGCATTGGGTCTCTTGGTCTCTCTAATGATATGGGTCCTCTCTGCATTGTTGGGAGGTGTAAGGATAGAAACAATGAAGAACTAAAAATTTACAGGACAACATGTCAAAAAATTTCTAATTGGACACATATATTAAAGAATAATCAAGCCCGCAAGAAAAAATTCAGGTCTGCAACCATTTTTATTTCCCTTTTTGGAGAAGGAAAACTCATCGTTTTTGTTGAAGCATTTCAGGATGTTGTAAGTTGCATTGGATGTTTTAGCTTCTCTAACGCCTAGGTCCTCTGTGTTGTTGGGAGGTATAAGAATAGGGATAGCGGTGATTTGAGTGGGATTTGTGATATCATTAGCAGAGATTTCAAAATGGAATGCGCCATTTGTTACAATAATATGTATGAGATTGTGGAACTGAAGAAGACTTTTAGGTGCCATGAAGATTACAAAAAAAACAATAACTCAATTATCTAATCACTCTCATCCCATATATAAAATACGGGAATGCAAAGTGCATAGCCTGTTGAAGTTTTTGATGCTCATCGTCATCATTCAATAGTTTTGGAAGAAGAGGTGGATACCCTTAGCAACTCTATCAACAATGGGAATTACAAATCCACATTGTAGGTCTCAGATGAACGAGGCACAATGGAAGGAGTCCATGGCCTGCTCAAGGAGGAAGAAACAATACAACATTCCCAAAAAAATGTGGAAATAATCAAAATTTCTTAGTCTTCTGTAACCAATCAATATTCAAATTAGCAAGTAACATATATGTTTTGTAAAAGCATTTTGATTCTAGAACTTTTTTTTATGGATCTTACACCAGTGGAATTTACTATTTCTACATAATTATGGAGGACTATAACATCCTTTTTGGTGCTCTTTCCATTTTCTGCCCGAAACGACTTATACTCTCAGCCGTAAAAAAATTTGGACTCTGCGTTGCAGCAGAATCTGTTAATACAAATCTATCCTTTTGTGAAAAAAACTAATTTATTGACAAATTAAAATGATGATATGGGCAAATCTTAGTTTTACGTACATCTATGCGTGTGTGTTTTATATTAAGATGATAATTATATAATTTAAAGATATATGTAAATTAAAAGTATTTTTTTAAAAGTCTTTAATTAGTAAAAGAATAAATTAAAATATTTTTTTTAATATTTTCATTAAAATATGGATTTTATTTAATATAAAAATCTAATTCATAAAGTATTTCAAGTTGGTTTGGCTTTCATATTTTTTCTTTAATATTGCTAAAAAAAATTAATTTGTTTTTATTATGAATATTTAATGTTATATTATAATGAAGTAAGATGTGAAATTTTTTATTAATGTTAAAAATTTATTTTATTTTGTGATAATAAATATTTTTATAATATTTTTTTATAAATTTCATCACAATTGAAATAAATTTAATAAGATATTTATGGTTTTAAATATAATAATAATGATTTTTTTTAATATTCAAAATAATAAAATCAAATTATCTTAATTTGCAAGAAGATAATAAACATATATTTATAAATTAATTTCATGTTATTTAAATATTGAAATTATGATGAAAATCAAATATCAAATTAATTACAATTATTATAATTATAATAAGAGTCATGAAGAAGAATGACCAGTTGAAGCGAGGGCTCTGGAGGCGACGATATCGAGGGTTTGAGAGTCGTGGAGTGAAGAACCAGGCGGCTAGGGTTCCTACCCTAGCTGCCTCCCACCCATCTTTCGCATACGCTTCTCTTTTTTCTGTGATTTTGGTTTCCTGCAGTTCGACGACGGAGTAAATACTGTTCTGCAATGTCGTTGCATAGATTGGAGAGAGGGTGGGCCATGCGCGGCGACCCATTGGGTCTGTGCTCCAGAACCAATGGCGGCGGCGGCGGTTTCCGGGAGGCACTTCGGCGGCGAGTCGGCAGCTATTGGGGCTTGAGCGTCGGCGCAGTGGGCGGGAGGGGCTTGTCCGTGGTCAGAAGGTTTTGAAGTTTAACGGCACTGGAGCCGTCGGCCATGTCTCGCAGGTCATTAGTGCTATCGTTTCCCACGGGATTGCCGCCGATTCAGCGCTGGAGGTTCTTGACAATCCCATTCGTGTAGTGCTCGTGATTGCTCAGCATTTGGGAGAGAACACCGTCAGGACCATTGCCATGGATGAAACTGGCTGCTCCAGGGCGCAATGCAGATCATACGACGGCGGCAGCTCCTTCACCATACACTTCGACGGTGGCAGCTCCTCTGACGGCGGCAGCTCCTTCGACGGCGGCTCCCTCTTTCTTGGCTGCTCCTTCTTCGAGCGCCCAGATCTGAAACCGGTGGCCCTTTCTCTATTTGGTTTCCTGAAGGGAGGTGCCCTTTCATCCGGTGGAGGCTCCAACGGTGGTCTGGTTTCTTCATCTGGGGTCTGCATGCTGGCCGTTTTTCGCTGGTTTGGGAGATCTATCGAGCCTGCTGCTTGTCCACAGACGTAGATCTCCTGCATACTTCGATGAGGGTTTCGGCTGGGACGGATTTTCTATGGAGGGCTGGCTCTGCACTTGTTTCAGGGTTTGCGGCCTATTATTGGTGCTGCTCCCTTTCTCTTCGCCACCTCTCCTTTCAAGCTGCAGGGAGCTCTGTCTTAAAGACTGCCTTTGCTGCTGGGGAGGTCGGCGGCTGTATGATGGAGCGGTGCCATTAGTGGAGGCGGATCCTGGGAGATGCGGATCAGCTGGTGGTTGGGGCACCCTTTCTCTGGAGTTTGGGGTCTGCCGCTTTGACGGAAATGTACTGTTTACAGTTTCTTATTTTCTGTTTATACAGCTATTATTCCTTGCAGATTTTGAGGCTTTACTTCCTCATATCTGATATTCATGCGGGCTGTATGGACAGTCTTTTTTTCTTTCAGATAGGAGACTATAGAGGTGATAATAATGGGAATGTAAATATGTGACAATGTAGGGATCTTTGATTTCTCGTGATTGCTCAGCATTTGGGAGAGAACACCGTCAGGACCATTGCCATGGATGAAACTGGCTGCTCCAGGGCGCAATGCAGATCATACGACGGCGGCAGCTCCTTCACCATACACTTCGACGGCGGCAGCTCCTCTGACGGCGGCAGCTCCTTCGACGGCGGCTCCCTCTTTCTTGGCTGCTCCTTCTTCGAGCGCCCAGATCTGAAACCGGTGGCCCTTTCTCTATTTGGTTTCCTGAAGGGCGGTGCCCTTTCATCCGGTGGAGGCTCCAACGGTGGTCTGGTTTCTTCATCTGGGGTCTGCATGCTGGCCGTTTTTCGCTGGTTTGGGAGATCTATCGAGCCTGCTGCTTGTCCACAGACGTAGATCTCCTGCATACTTCGATGAGGGTTTCGGCTGGGACGGATTTTCTATGGAGGGCTAGCTCTGCACTTGTTTCAGGGTTTGCGGCCTATTATTGGTGCTGCTCCCTTTCTCTTCGCCACCTCTCCTTTCAAGCTGCAGGGAGCTCTGCCTTAAAGACTGCCTTTGCTGCTGGGGAGGTCGGCGGCTGTATGATGGAGCGGTGCCATTAGTGGAGGCGGATCCTGGGAGATGCGGATCAGCTGGTGGTTGGGGCACCCTTTCTCTGGAGTTTGGGGTCTGCCGCTTTGACGGAAATGTACTGTTTACAGTTTCTTATTTTCTGTTTATACAGCTATTATTCCTTGCAGATTTTGAGGCTTTACTTCCTCATATCTGATATTCATGCGGGCTGTATGGACAGTCTTTTTTTCTTTCAGATAGGAGACTATAGAGGTGATAATAATGGGAATGTAAATATGTGACAATGTAGGGATCTTTGTGATCCTATTACATGTGCAGAATGTAATTTTGTTCATCTTTTTGAAATAAAATTACGACTTTTTCCAAGGAAAAAAAAATAAGTGTCATGAAGAAGTTATATGTTACTTGTTCTCCATGTTTAGTTGTAATCATCTATTGGTCTCCATGCCTCAACCACTTGTTATTTATTTTTTATTTTTTTTTAATTGTTTATTTTGAATTTTGAATGACGATCATAAAATCAATAATAGTATACTTGTCTCATCCTCCTTCAATATAGGAAAAGCATAGATGGTAATCCACCCCAAATTCTAAGATAGTATAATTAAGTATAAATTAATTTATATTAACATACTTACTAACACAACCACTTAACTTGTGGTCGGTGAACACCGATAGGTTGCAAGTTAAGTGCCACTAACAAGTTACTTGTTAATCTGTCGTTATCCATATATAAGCTACAAGCTACAGTTATTTATGCATGAGCTATCAGTTATCCATGCATAGCTACCAGTTTTTTTTTTTTTTTATAATTGTTTATTTTGAATTTGGAATGACTTCCATAAAATCAATCTGGACAGTACACTTGTCTCATCCTCATGCAATCTAGGAAAAGCATAGGCTCTAGTCCACCCCAGATTTTAAAATATAAACACCTCTCGATGTAATTAATAAACTAGCACAACCACAAGTAAAGTGGCCAATGAACACCGATAGATGTAGCCAACCACTTAGTTTTGTGGAGATGGTTGATTGTTAAACAAAAGCTAAACATTAAACTAATTAATATAAACATAAAACAAATACTATTTAATAAAGATACCCATTTTCTTAACCACTGTTTAACTGAAGCTTATTTAAATCTTAATCAAGATGTATTTGAGCATAACAAAATACGACAACCATGAAATGAATCCCCACTATACACGTGTTACACTCATGTTATTGTTGTTGATCGAGTCAAGGAAGTCCAAAATGTCAGATAATATCTTATGTTCTTTAATTCTTAAAGTTATGATGAAAAGTAGCTAGCACAACCACAAGTAAAGTGATCAATGAACCTTGATAGAAGCATCCAACCACTTAGTTTTGTGGAGATTCAAGTTGACTGTTAAAGAAAGGCTAAACACTAAACTAATTACTATAAACATTAAACTAACATAAACATAAACTAATTAATATAAACATAAAACAAATACTATTTAATAAACATATTCTTTTTTTTAACCACAAGCTTATTTAAATCTTAATCAAGATGCATTTAAGCACAATTAGATACGACTACCATGAAATGAATCCAGACTATACACTTGTTACACTCGGGTTAATTTTATTGATCCACTCAAAAATACCAAAATATTAGATAATATCTAAACACCTATAGACATAAATATCAAATTAATTACAATTACAATAATATACACTATATCAAAATTAAATATAAATTAATTTATATTAATATATTTATTTAAAGTCTCCACTTAGTCTTGAATACATTGTATGTTAAAATAAAGAAACATACTTATTTAACCCAAAGAGTGGGTTTCTATGCAGTTATCTCTAGTAGTTTATAAACTTTTAATATTATAATTAATTAGAAGGGAAATATTTATTTAATTGGTTTAATATATATTTAATTTATTCATAATTTTCTTAACTTTTCAATATAGAAGGGTTCAATGAATATATGACCTTCGACTTGAAATTAAAATATTTCTTCAAATTTAACAACTAACAACCATGCAAGCACATGCTAGGTTTTGTGGGACCCAATGAACATTTTGAAAGAATGAAAATGTCATAAATGGGTCACATGGGAATCCGGATTAGGATGGGAATGCAACCACTGAATCTATTGGCATGGATAAGCTTTGAAATGTCAATAATGCCACAGTTTTTTCCATCAACTACCATTTGTCCTTTCTAAGTGTGTGTCTTTATTCTCTTTAAATCTTTTTATGAGGATTATGGTTGTTAAACAATTAATTTGACAATAATGTGGCAGTTTTTTTTGTATGAATTACCATTGGTCTTTTCGTTTCGTTTATGTGGCTTTATTCTATTAAATTATTTTATGATCATTGTGGTGGTTAAAAAATTGAAATTGTATGGATAAATGCAAACCTTGTGTTGGTGATGTGTAATTAAGTTTAATATTATATATTTAACCAGAGAAAAAATTGTGGTGCAGAAAATTGTCCCTTGTTAGTGTGCATATACCCAAAGCCATGCCAATGGGCAAGAAATATAACATTGTCTAATTATTGAGCATTGTGCTTTGGAGCTGCACATTCATTTTGTTAGTTTGAAGCTGGCACTCTACCACCTAACCCAAGCATATACCTCAGCTTGGAGGTGGTTGAATTTGGCTTTTATGCAAAAGAGAAGCATGAATGGTGCGTTGTTTATTGGCATGGTGGGGTTTGTGTATGTAGATAGAAGAGTGGGAATTGTATAGTTGGGAACTAATTTGTGCTTGGTCTAAGTGTTGGGAATGCACATTTAAACAAGTGCATTGTTGTCTCAAAGCAACTAGAATTCCCATTTTTATGGTAGTGAATTATGGCATTATGATTGGCTATTGATGTTTCTTGGAGGTTGATCTTTTGCATGCAATTGAATCATCATACACTAGTATTTTCCAATGAGTAATGGCCTTGGCACCACATGCAAATGAACCAAGCTTGAAACCAAACCAGAAGTAAATATATCCATTCATTCATTCATTTCCAAAATTTTGATTTATGTATTGACACTACACCAATTAAGCATTGGAGCCATGAGCATTCAACTCCAAATAGTAGTTGAAGAGGCATGATCTCATCATGTTTGTGATTGCAAAGACTTAAATTCAACAAAGATAAAGTGTTCTTAAAACTTGTATCAATTCAACTCCAAAATCAACAATATTTGTAACTTGCATAGTCATTTTTATAAGTTTACTTGTATTTTGGTACTTGCAATCAGTATATTTGTTAGTGTAAAATAAAAAAGAAGTTGAATTTTATCGGGTGCAACCTTGGTAGAAATCATCACCCTTCATTTTCTGATTTAGCATTTCAATTGTTGAAGGTTGAAGTTGCAAGAAACGATCTAAGGTCTCATTCAATCTTTGAAACAACTTAGACTAAAAGATTATTTGTTACTCAACACTCTAATACTCATCATTGTTGATGTTACAATCACAATCAACAAAGCAACTCTCCAATCGATCATTGATGTTTTCACAGGCAGAGTGCATGCTTCACAAGAATAGTGTGGAAGACCCACGTGAGATTTGGTACTTTACGTACACTTTAGACTACATAGCTGAGTCCATCATTAGGAGAAAAATATCTCAATTTGTTCTAACTTGTTTGCAATATTTGCTAGCCAAATTGGAACTTCTCCAGACTCAATCATAGCTCCAGCATAATGAAATACAACAAAGGAATCAACATTTTGAACTAGTTCTTGTTAAAAAAAAACTCTTTTTGAATTTGATAATGATTCCTATTAGCACTCAACAAATGGTCAACTCAGTGAAACCACTTCAAAAGCAGTTTCAAGTGAAGATGAAGTTTATCATTAACGGGTTCATCTTACTCCTTTTCCAAGCCCATCATTAGACCATGGGAAGAAATTATGGACAACAAACACAAAATATGACTCAAATATGATAAGGAGGTGACCTTTCATGTTCTACATTATTCTAGACCAATCCAATTTCAACACTTTGGATTCATTTAAGAATATTCGTCTTCACTTGTTCTAGTTCAACATTAGTACCAACATCACCATTGAATTGGCTACATGAAGTATTAGTGTTTTGGTCTCCATCCTTGTCATCATTATGGAAAGCATAATCATTCTTCAAATAGATGCTCAACACCGTCGAAGAAATATGCAGTATTAAAGATTCAGTATGGGCGGGTTAATTCTTGTCGATGGTCAGCAAAAACCGAGAAGATATATTAGTCCTACTAAAGAATTTGGTCCTGAGTATTAACACATATTGTAATAGAAAGTATTCATGCTTCTCACGGTGTAGATGACAGGGGGAATATCATAGATTAATAGTCAAACTTCAAGTTTCAAAGTCATAGCAATCAGACAAATTGCTCAGTAACAAGACTTCTACACTGTGGGAACATGCGAACCCAATCCATAGCTAAAATTGGAGCCAGTAGCCAAAGCTAGAGACAGATTTGAAGCTATAGACAAGACCAAATTAAAGCCATGTTCTAGAACTTCTATTGGTTTTCCATTATATTAAACAACCATTTAGTAGAAGACATCAACTTCTGCTAACCTTTGGTCTGTGGTCATCCTAGACCATCATTTAGCAAAAGACATCAACCTCTACTAACCTTTCGTTTGTGGTCATACTAGACCACCATTTAGAAAAATACATTAGCCTATGTTAACCTTTGGTTTGTGGTCCTCCTAGACCACCATTTAGCAAAAGACATCAACCTCTGCTAACCTTTGCTTTTTTGTCATCCTATCCCACCATTTATAAAAAGCCATTAGCCTCTGCTAATGTTTGGTTTGTGGTCATCCTAGACCACCATTTAGAAAAATACATCAACCTCTTCTAACCTTTGGTTTGTGGTCATCCTAGACCACCATTTAGCAAAATACATTAGCCTTTGCTAACCTTTAGTTTGTGGTCATCCTATACCACCATTTAGTAGAAGACATCAACCTTTGCTAACCTTTGGTTTGTTGTCATCCTAGACCACCATTTATCATATGACATCAACCTTTGCTAACCTTTAGTTTGGTGTGATCCTAGACCACCATTTAGTAGAAGACATCATCCTCTACTGACCTTTGGATTGTGGTCATCCTAAACCACCATTTATCATAAGACTTCAAGCCTCTATTAACATTTGGTTTGTGGTCATCCAAAACCACCATTTAGTATAAGAAATCAACTTCTGCTAGCCATTGGTTTGTGGTTATCCCAAAACCACCAATTCAAAGAGCACTTTAGCCATATTTTTACCATTTAGCAGAAGACGTTAGCTTCATCTAGATAAATTACTTAGCAAATGATCACATTCTCAATTTAATTAGGAAATTTTCAGCCATTGGAAAATGTCCACTTCTATATTTTAGGTCTCTTTTAGAAAGATGCTTGGACTCAGAAACACCCCTTCAGATTAAGGGTGCAAATGTTAGAAACCTAATGTTTAGGGTCATGGTAAAATATATTGTATTATTATTACTATTCCCATTAAGTCATAGATGAATAAGAAGAGTCATCATAGGGTCCAAGAGACCTCTCAAAATTTGAAACCAAATATCACATCTAAATGTATTTATATGTAACTTATCTTGATAAAGAGTCATCATAGAGTCCAAAAAACCTCTTGAAATTTGAAACCAAATGTCACATCTAAATGTATTTATATGTAATTTATCTTAATGAAATGCAATTCACACTTAACTTTATTTAAGCTCAGCCTAACATACCATATAAAATATGGAGACAACTAAAGTGAGGTTGTGAGTATAGGTTGATATTCATGATGAATGTTGTCCTCTCCTAAAATTATTTCAGGGATAAAATAAAAATAAAAAAAGCTTTTCTATTTCACTTCCCATGGATATACATGGCCGTATATAAACATATAAGAAAAATATTATTTGATTTAAGTTCTTACCAATCGTCTATTACAAAAGCCTCCATAATCATTTATAATCTCATAATTTGTGACTCTAATTAATCATTGGAGAATACATATAACTCCAAGTGTGCGTCTTTAATCTCTTTAAATCTTTTTATGAGGATTATGGTTGTTAAACAATTAATTTGACAATAATGTGGCAGTTTTTTTTTTATGAATTACCATTGGTCTTTTCGTTTCGTTTATGTGGCTTTATTCTATTAAATTATTTTATGATCATTTTGGTGGTTAAAAAATTGAAATTGTATGGATAAATGCAAACCTTGTGTTGTTGGTGATGTGTAATTAAGTTTAATATTATATATTTAACTGGAGAAAAAGTTGTGGTGCAGAAAATTGTCCCTTGTTATTGTGCATATACCCAAAGCCATGTCAATGGGCAAGAAATATAACATTGTCTAATTATTGAGCATTGCGCTTTGGAGCTGCACATTCACTTTGTTAGTTTGAAGCTGGCACTCGATCACCCAATCCAAACATATACTTCAGCTTGGAGGTGGTTGAATTTGGTTTTTATGCAAAAGAGAAGCATGAATGGTGTTGTTTATTGCCTTTGTGGGGTTTGTGTATGTAGATAGAAGAGTGCGAATTGTATAGTTGGGAACTATTTTGTGCTTGGTCTAAGTGTTGGGAATGCACATTCAAACCAATGCATTGGTGTTTCAAAGCAACTAGAATTCCCATTCTTATGGTAGTGAATTATGGCATTATGATTGACTATTGATGTTTCTCGGAGGTTGATTTTTTGCATGCAATTGAATCATCATACACTAGTATTTTCCAATGAGCAATGGCCTTGGCACCACATGCAAATGAACCAAGCTTGAAACCAAACCAGAAGTAAATATATCCATTCATTCATTCATTTCCAAAAGTTGATTTATGTATTGACACTACACCAATTAAGCATTGGAGCCATGAGAATTCAACTCCAAATAGTAGTTGAAGAGGCATGATCTCATCCTGTTTATGATTGCAAAGACTTAAATTCAACATAGATAAAGTGTTCTTAAAACTTGTATCAATTCAACTCCAAAATCAACAATATATGTAACTTGCATAGTCATTTTTATAAGTTTACTTGTATTTTGGTACTTGCAATCGGTATATTTGTCAGGGTAAAATAAAAAAGAAGTTGAATTGTATCGGGTGCATTCTTGGTAGAAATCATCACCCTTCATTTTCTGATTCAGCATTTCAATTGTTGAATCTTAATGTTGAAGGTTGAAGTTGCAAGAAACGATCTAAGGTCTCATTCAATCTTTCAAACAACTTAGACTAAAAGATTATTAGTTACTCAACACTCTAATACTCATCATTGTTGACGTTACAATCACAATCAACGAAGAAACTCTCCAATCAATCATTGATGTTTTCACAGGCAGAGTGCATGCTTCACAAGAATAGTGTGGAAGACTCGCATGAGATTTGGTACTTTACGTACACTTCAGACTACATAGCTGAGTCCATCATCAGGAGAAACATATCTCAATTTGTTCTAACTTGTTTGCAATATTTGCTAGACAAAGTGGAACTTCTCCAAACTCAATCATAGCTCCAGCATAATGAAATACAACAAAGGAATCAACATTTTGAACTAGTTCTTGTTAAAAAAAAACTCTTTTTGAATTTGATAATGATTCCTATTAGCAATCAACAAATGGTCAACTCAGTGAAACCACTTCAAAAGCAATTTCAAGTGAAGATGAAGTTTATCATCAACAGGTTCATCTTACTCTTTTTCCAAGCCCGTCATTAGACCATGGGAAGAAATTATGAACAACAAACACAAAATATGACTCAGATATGATAAGGAGGTGACCTTTCATGTTCTACATTATTCTAGACCAATCCAATTTTAACGTTTTGGATTCATTTAAGAATATTCATCTTCACTTGTTCTAGTTCAACATTAGTGCCAACATCACGATTGAATTGCCTACATGAAGTATTAGTGTTTTGGTCTCCATCCTTGTCATCATTATGGAAAGCATAATCATTCTTCAAATAGATGCTCAACACCATTGAAGAAATCTGCAGGATTAAAGATTCACTATGGGTGGGTTAATTCTTGTCGATGGTCAGCAAAAACCAAGAAGATATATTAGTCATACTAAAGAATTTGGTCTTGAGTATTAACACATATTGTAATAGAAATTATTCATGCTTATCATAGTGTAGATGACAGGGGGAATATCATAGATTAATAGTCAAACTTCAAGTTTCAAATTCATATCAATCAGACAGATTGCTCTGTAACAAGACTTCTACACTGTGGGAACAAGCAAAACCGGTCCATAGCCAAAACTGGACCCAATAGCCAAAGCTAGAGACATAGTCGAAGCTATAGACATGACCAAATTAAATCCATGTTCTATAACTTCAATTGTTTTGTCATTATATTAAACCACCATTTAGTATAAGACATCAACTTCTGCTAACATTTGGTTTGTGGTCATCCTAGACCATCATTTAGCAAAAGACATCAACCTCTGCTAACCTTTCGTTTTTCGTCATACTAGACCACCATTTAGCAAAAGACATTAGCCTCTGCTAACCTTTGGTTTGTGGTCATCCTAGACCACCATTTAGCAAAAGACATCAACCTATGCTAACCTTTTCTTTTTTGTCATCTTATCCCACCATTTAGAAAAAGACATTAGCCTCTGCTAACCTTTTCTTTTTTGTCATCTTATCCCACCATTTAGAAAAAGACATTAGCCTCTGCTAACCTTTGGTTTGTGGTCATTCTAGACCACCATTTAGAAAAAGACATCAACCTCTGCTAACCTTTGGTTTGTGGTCATCTTAGACCACCATTTAGCAAAATACATTAGCCTCTGCTAACCTTTAGTTTGTGGTCATCCTAGACCACCATTTAGTAGAAGACATCAGCCTTTGCTAATCTTTGGTTTGTTGTCATCCTATGTCACGTCCCCATTTTGGCCCCTTTGTATTAAATCGTAAATGATGTAAATATTGTTACTTAATCATGGTGAGGAGCTCAAGGCCAAGGCCCCACCATTGATTTAGCGTTTTATGTATCGGCAATTAAAGAAATAGATGCATATGGTTCTTGTGCTAGATGGGCATGATGTAAATAAGACATCATGTAAATACGAATTTTAATGAAAAATACCCACAACTAGCTATGCAATGCAACAAAGAGATGGGAGCATGATTCTACAAGGAATAGGGAAGGAAATTATTCAAACCCTTGAGCCAATGGTGTTAATCCATGTGTCAATGAGAAAACCCATAAACCACCAACTACCCATTTTGGGTTATGGACACAATCATTTAATTCTTCCAAGAGTTGGTTGAGGCAGTTAATGCCTTGGGAATGAAGAAGTATGGCAACCATTTTCGTGTATGGGCAAGCCATCAACTTGGGAAATCGTGTTTTGTCTCCTTGGGAAAGAAAACACCCACGAAATGGTGCCCAAAGCCATTCTGAACAAGGAGTCTTTCATCTCTCATGCACACTGAGCTCACTGGAATTTATCCTCACGTTTTTCACCATAACCCTACGTTTTCCATGCCTAGGAACTCGCTTTTGATAGTGTGCAGCAGCTGGGGAAGGAGGGACGCGATTTGGGACTGAGGGAGAGGTCGTTTTTGCCCTAGGGGCATTTTTCTGGAATGGGTTTGCTCTCCCAGTCGAATTTTCCCAGTTGCCAATACGTTTTGGATCTTCCCACATTTTTCTGAAGCTCAGGAAACCCCACCTCATGCATCCCATTGTTGAAACGTTTTTCTCATGCTCAGCAAGTGTAGTTTTGCTGTTATGTGCATCCTTGTTTGTTTTGAACCTGTGAGCAAGAACCTTGGACTGGTAGTGGACAAAATTGGCTTGATAAACCTAGTAGAGGGAGTAACCTCTCAAGAAGATCAAGAGGGCTTTGGCTACTTTTCTATGCACACCCTGAGAGAACTAGAAAGGAAGGTATGGCTTGAGGGACTGTGTGGTAGTGAAGAGAATACTTCCTTGTGTTGGGTGTGCAGGCATTGTGAGTGCCAAGCTGAATAGATCTGGGAGGGGTATCCATAGCTCTGTGGTTGAGCATACTAGCTTAGCAATTCTTCCCTTCCATGTCCTAGCAGCCTGATAAACCCAATTTCAGATTGGCTTGGCTCATCTTGGTGTATGCTTGGCTATGTGTGAGTCTGTTGTTCCCTGGTTCCTTATAGAGATCATGCCCAGCTCGAGGGTGGCAGTTGTATCAAGAGGTTGATAAGCACAACTGGCCTATGGTTGGGTGGAACGTTGCAGTTGCATAGCCAGTTGCTTGGGACTACTTTGTCAAGATAAGTATTCTCCTGTGTTAATCTTGCAATTGTTATTTGATGAATATCTTGAATGAATGATGGATGTGTAATTGAAATCAATTTCGCTGTGTATTCTTATAATTGTACACTTCCATATGTCTTTTATGTAAATTCTTAGATAGAAGTTTATGGGGCTAATTTCCTGGTTTAGCACCACGTCCTCTCCATCATGCTGGTATGATGGGAGGGGACGTGACAGAATGGTATCAGAGCTGCTGGTTGCAGCATTGGACCTTTATGGGCCAAATCTGATAGCAATTACAAGGGAAGATCCCTTCCTAATCGCCACAGATAGCAGATAGCAACATAGGGCCTAAAAAAAAAAATGGCTAAGTTGGATAGTTTGCAGGGGTAAAGTCACCTCCTGATGAGCAGCAGTTATCACTAAAAGTAGGGAAGATTTCAAAAAAAAAAAAAAAAAAAATTTAAGTGTTTTTGAAATTTTTGTTTAATTCTGTTTCGGAAGAATTCGGGAAGTTGTCCCGAAACTGCGGAAAGATTCCGCGAATCGTTCCGCAACGCGGAAAAGTTCGGGAAATCGTTCCGAAATTTGCGGAAGGAATTCTCTTCCGAAATTTGCGGAAGGAATTCTCTTCCATAATTGCAGAAGGATTCCGCGAATCGTTCCGCAACTGCGGAAGACTTCGGCGAATCGTTCCGCAACTGCGGAAGACTTCGCCGAATCGTTCCGCAATTGCGGAAGACTTCGCCGAGTCATTCCGCAATTGCGGAAGGCTTCCGCAAACCTCCCCAAAATTTCGGAAGCGTTCGGCGAACCGCCCCGCAACGAAGGCAAGCCGCAAACCGCCCCGAAACCGCGGGAGCATTTGCCGAATGGCTCCGCAACTGCGGGAGCCTTCGCCGAATGGCTCCGCAATTGCGGAAGGCTTCAACCAACCGCCCCCTTGACCCCCTTTTTTTTTTTCTCCTTGTACGTCGTTGGTTGTAAGAGAATTCTATGATTTCACAAATTGTCAACGTAATATTTTCCCACGTGCATGAAGTAATTTGTGAATTCTGAGGATATAATGCAGCTAACAATGGTGCTGATGAACACATTTCAGAGAGTCACAGTTACAGCAGGGTAGCACTCTAGATAATACAGTTGGAAAGTTTTGGATCTTGGTTGGGCCAAGAAAATGAACATCATGAATGATGCACAGGATCCCTATGAACCTAAGACAGATGCCATGGGGGAAAACATACATGTTGAAAATGCTGAAACAGAATCTAATGGGAGGAGAAATCAAGAGACCCCTCCAGGTATTGCGGCCACCATGAGAAGCCTAAGGAAGGAATTGCAAAGTTGCAGAAAAGATAATGAAAGGATGATTAAAGCTAAGGAAGAACAAAATCAGCTGAATGCAGCCATGCTATAGAGTTTGACAGACATCCAAAGGCAAATAAACTCTGGGCATCAGACATCAAATCTAGAAAGGGGTGGGAGTAGTTCTAGGAGGAATTCCCGCAAGAGGGCCAGTAGCCCAAGAAGAGTTTCTACAGACATAACATATACTCCAGAAATATCTTCTAATGAATCATCTGACTCGGAAGAATCCATTGAGGGTTCAAGTTCTTCATCCCACAGGAGCAAGAGGAAGAAGCACTACAAGAACAATTCACATGGAGAATTTAAGAAGGCAAAACCTCCTACATTTGATGGAGAAGTAAAGTCTGGTCAAGAAGCTGAAGCTTGGCTTCTTGGGATGAGAAAGTATTTCCAATTCCAAGACTACTCGGGAAATATGAAGGCAAGGGTAGCCATCTTCAACTTGAATGGAAGAGCATCTATATGGTGGGAACACACCAGGCAAGTGAAGAAGATCAACGAAAGGAAGATCGTGTGGAAGCAGTTCAAGAAATACTTCAAGCAGAAGTACCTCTCTGATAGGTACTATGATGATAAGATCAAAGAGTTCCATGAGCTGAGATTGGGACAATCGACCATGGAAGAATATGCAAACAAGTTCTTGGAGCTGCTGAGGTATGTCAGGTACATTCGAGATGATAAGGTGAAAATTCAGCGTTTCCTAAGTGGACTGCCCCAGTCATATAAAGATAGAATTGAGTTCGATGAACCTCGAACTCTAGAGGAGGCCATAAGAAAGGCCAAGTATTGCTTTGATCAAAACAGAAGCAAACCAGAATTTCATAAGGCATGGAAGGATAGGAAAAACGAAAAGTTTGATCAAAGGAAGAAGGGGTTCAAGCCTCCTCAATTCCGGAATCAGCAAAGGCAACCATCACAGGTTGTGACTAAGCCAACTAGGATGATGGGAGACAAGCCAAGAGATCCAAAGGAGCCAAGAGAACCACTTCAATGTTGGGGTTGTGGAGGAGACCACATGCTTAGGAACTGTCCACATCGGAATGGGAATGCAAATCAAGTTCACAACATCCAAGGATTTGGAACTGTGGGTCAAGTGACGAGGACAATCCCTAGAATCTATGCAGCACTAGACGACCACCAAGCAGATCATCAGTCAACTGTGGTTGAAGTTGAAGGTAAGATTGCTAAGCAATCTGTTTCTATTTTGATTGATCCTGGATCTACTCACAGTTATATCACTCCTAGAATTGTTGAGATTTGTGCCTTCAAGAAATTAAAGCATAGTAAATCATGGTTAGTTCAACTAGCCACTGGAACCAAGAGAAAAGTTAGCGAAATAGTAGAGAAATGTCCATTAGAGATGGATGGGCTATTCACTTATGCAGATCTGAATATTTTTCCACTTGGTTCCTATGATATTCTCATTGGAATGGATTGGTTAGAAGCACACAGGGTTAAACTTGACTGCTATAATAAGACATTTGAATGCATGGACGAAGAAGGAAACCCGAGGGTTGTAAAAGGCATTCCAAAGGTGACTTCTGTTAGACAGATTTCAGCCATGCAGCTGAAGAAGTTCTGTAGGAAGGGATGTCAATTGTATGCAGCCCACATTTTAGAGGCAGCGGGGAATGAAACTCATAAATTGGAGGACTATCATATATTGCAAGAATTCAGGGATGTTTTTCCTGATGAGATTCCGGGGCTCCCTCCAAAGAGAGACATTGAATTTACAATTGAACTTGTGCCAGGAGCGGCACCAGTTTCTAAGACACCCTACAGGATGAGTACACCGGAATTGCTAGAGTTGAAAATGCAATTACAAGAGTTGCTGGAAAAGAAATATATTAGGCCAAGTGTGTCCCCGTGGGGAGCACCTATTCTATTTGTGAAAAAGAAAGATGGAACACTTAGGTTATGTATTGACTACAGGCAGTTGAACAAAGTCACTGTGAAGAAAAAATACCCATTGCCTCGAATTGATGACCTTTTTGACCAAATGAGAGGAGCAAAGGTATTTTCAAAGATTGACTTGAGGTCTGGTTACCATCAGGTAAGAATCAAAGAAGAAGATATTCATAAGACCGCCTTTAGAACGAGGTATGGACACTATGAGTTTGTAGTGGTACCATTTGGTCTCACAAATGCACCAGCTACATTCATGTGTCTCATGAATAATGTTTTTAGCAAGTATTTGGATAAGTTTGTTCTTGTATTCCTAGACGACATTCTCATCTATTCTAAGAATGAAGAAGATCATGAAGAACATTTGAGAATGACAATGCAATTACTAAGGGAGCATAAGCTATATGCCAAGTTGAGCAAATGTGACTTTTATAAAGATAGAATTCATTATTTGGGTCACATCATCTCCGACGAAGGAATATCTGTAGACCCTGAGAAGATTGAAACCATTATGAATTGGCCAACTCCAAGGAATGTGACTGATGTGAGATATTTTATGGGCCTTGCTGGTTACTACAGGAGGTTTATCGAAGGATTCTCCAAGGTTGCAAACCCAATCACTTCTTTGCAAAAGAAGGGGATAAAGTTTGAATGGTCACCAAGATGTGAGGAAAGTTTTCAACGGTTGAAGAATCTTCTTACAAGTGCACCAATTTTGAAAATTGCAGACCCAGAAAAAGACTTTGTGGTGTGTACCGATGCATGCAATCAAGGACTTGGAGGAGTTCTTATGCAAGACAACCACGTGATATGCTATGAGTCAAGAAATTTGAAGGAGCATGAGAAGAACTATGCTACTCATGATATAGAACTTGCAGCCATAGTACATGCCTTGAAGATGTGGAGGCATTACTTAATGGGAAGAAAATTTGAGTTAAGGACAGACCATTGTGGTCTGAAATACTTGTTTGATCAACCAACTTTAAATGCTAGGCAAGCTAGATGGTTGGAATTTTTGTGTGAATTTGATTTTGAAATCAAACACATAAAAGGGGAAGAAAACAAGGTGGTTGATGCACTCAGCAGAAAGGTACATGAAATGTATGTGGCAGCACTTAGTACTTGCCAACCAGATTTGCGGCAGCATATTGTTAACCACATGGTTGAGGATGAAATGTATGAGCTGATAAAGGGAAAATTGCAGCAGCAAGACCTTGGCAAGAAGTATGAAGGTTATCATTTGGAGGAAGACGGAGTTCTTACCTATAACAATAGAGCCTATATTCCCAATGTGGCAGATTTGAGGAGGATTGTTATGGATCAAATCCATAAAGCTCCATACTCTGGTCACCCAAGATATCAGAAAACAATTGCTACAGCAAGAAAATATTATTTCTGGCCAGGCATGAAGAAGGATGTTGCTGAATACATTTCTAAGTGCATGAAATGTCAACGGGTGAAGGTTGAACACCAACACCCCGCAGGTTTATTGCACCCAGTGCCAATCCCAAAATGGAAATGGGAAATAATATCCATGGATTTTATTACAGGATTGCCAATGACTAGGATACAACATGATTCCATCATGGTTGTGGTGGACAAGTTAACAAAGGAAGCACATTTCATACCGGTTAAGTCCACACATAAAACCGATGCCATTGCAACTATTTTCATGAAGGAAATTTTCAGATTACATGGGTTGCCTAAGGCAATAATTTCGGACAGGGATACCAAGTTCACTTCCAATTTTTGGAAAGGTCTCTTTGCAGATTTGGGTACACAGTTGAACTTTAGCACTGCGTACCATCCTCAAACAGATGGGAAAACAGAAAGAGTAAATCAGGTGCTTGAAGACATGCTTCGCATGTATGTAATGGACAAGCCATCCAAGTGGGAGGATTATCTACACCTGGTAGAGTTTGCATATAATAATGGGCAGCAAGAATCACTGGGAATGAGTCCATATGAGGCTTTGTACAGCAGAAGGTGTAGGACACCAGTGACTTGGGGACAATCCAGTGAACAGAATTGTACTTGGGCCAGAATTTCTTAAGGAAATGGAACAAGAGGTTGCAAGAATCCGGCATAATTTAAAAGCAGCCCAGGATAGACACAAGATCTATGCAGATAAACATAGAATGCATAGGGAATTCAATGTTGGGGATCATGTGTATCTTAGAGTAAGATCAAGGAAGAGTTCCTTGAAGCTTGGGAGTTGTGCCAAGCTATCACCTAGATATTGTGGGCCATTTGAAGTGCTTGAAAGAATAGGGCCAGTTGCATATAGACTTGCATTTCCTGCTAGCACTAAAGCTCATAATGTTTTTCATGTCTCTTTGCTTAAGAAATATGTACATGATCCTAACCATGTGATTAATTGGGATGTGATCCAGGTGGAACCCGAGGGAGAATTCCAAACCGATCCATTGTGCATCCTAGACAAGAAGGTAACATTGCTCCGGAACCGAGCCATCGGACAGGTAAAGGTGCAATGGAAGCACTACGGTCTAGATGAGGCTACATGGGAGCTGGAGGATGCCATGAGGGTGGCATATTCATTTTTGTTCAATTTTGATGAGCACTGAGGATAGTGCTAATGTAAGGGGAGGGGAATGTCACGTCCCCATTTTGGCCCCTTTGTATTAAATCGTAAATGATGTAAATATTGTTACCTAATCATGGTGAGGAGCTCAAGGCCAAGTCCCCACCATTGATTTAGCGTTTTATGTATCGGCAATTAAAGAAATAGATGCCTATGGTTCTTGTGCTAGATGGGCACGATGTAAATAAGACATCATGTAAATACGAATTTTAATGAAAAATACCCACAACTAGCTATGCAATGCAACAAAGAGATGGGGGCATGATTCTACAAGGAATAGGGAGGGAAATTATTCAAACCCTTGAGCCAATGGTGTTAATCCATGTGTCAATGAGAAAACCCATAAACCACCAACTACCCATTTTGGGTTATGGACCCAATCATTTAATTCTTCCAAGAGTTGGTTGAGGCAGTTAATGCCTTGGGAATGAAGAAGTATGGCAACCATTTTCGTGTATGGGAAAGCCATCAACTTGGGAAATCGTGTTTTGTCTCCTTGGGCAAGAAAACACCCATGAAATGGTGCCCAAAGCCATTCTGAACAAGGAGTCTTTCATCTCTCATGCAGAATGAGCTCACTGGAATTTATCCTCACGTTTTTCACCATAACCCTACGTTTTCCATGCCCAGGAACTCGCTTTTGATAGTGTGCAGCAGCTGGGGAAGGAGGGACGCGATTTGGGACTGAGGGAGAGGTCGTTTTTTCCCTAGGGGCATTTTTCTGGAATGGGTTTGATCTCCCAGTCGAATTTTCCCAGTTGCCAATATGTTTTGGATCTTCCCACATTTTTCTGAAGCTCAGGAAACCCCACCTCATGCATCCCACTGTTGAAACGTTTTTCTCATGCTCAGCAAGTGTAGTTTTGTTGTTATGTGCATCCTTGTTTGTTTTGAACCTGTGAGCAAGAACCTTGGACTGGTAGTGGACAAAATTGGCTTGATAAACCTAGTAGAGGGAGTAACCTCTCAAGAAGATCAAGAGGGCTTTGGCTACTTTTCTATGCACACCCTAAGAGCACTAGAAAGGAAGGTATGGCTTGAGGGACTGTGTGGCAGTGAAGAGAATACTTCCTTGTGTTGGGTGTGCAGGCATTGTGAGTGCCAAGCTGAATAGATCTGGGAGAGGTATCCATAGCTCTGTGGTTGAGCATACTAGCTTAGCAATTCTTCCCTTCCATGTCCTAGCAGCCTGATAAACCCAATTGCAGATTGGCTTGGCTCATCTTGGTGTATGCTTGGCTATGTGTGAGTCTGTTGTTCCCTGGTTCCTTATAGAGATCATGCCCAGCTCGGGGGGTGGCAGTTGTATCAAGAGGTTGATAAGCACAACTGGCCTATGATTGGGTGGAACGTTGCAGTTGCATAGCCAGTTGCTTGGGACTACTTTGTCAAGATAAGTATTCTCCTGTGTTAATCTTGCAATTGTTATTTGATGAATATCTTGAATGAATGATGGATGTGTAATTGAAATCAATTCCGCGGTGTATTCTTATAATTGTACACTTCCATATGTCTTTTATGTGAATGCTTAGATAGAAGTTTATGGGGCTAATTGCCCAATTTAGCACCACGTCCTCTCCATCATGCTGGTATGATGGGAGGGGACGTGACATCCTATACCACCATTTATCATTTGACATCAACCTTTGCTAACCTTTAATTTGTTGTGATCCTATACCACCATTTAGTAGAAGACATCAACCTCTACTGACCTTTGGATTCTGGTCATCCTAAACCACCATTTATCATAAGACATCAAGCCTCTATTAACCTTTGGTTTGTGGTCATCCAAAACCACCATTTAGTATAAGAAATCAACTTCTGCTAGACATTGGTTTGTGGTTATCCCAAACCACAAATTCAAAGAGCACTTTAGCCATATTTTAACCATTTAGCAGAAGACATTAGCTTCATCTAGATAAATTAATTAGCAAATGATCACATTCTCAAGTTAATTAGGAAATTTTCAGCCATTGGAAAATGTCCACTTCTATATTTTAGGTCTCTTAAAAGAAAGATGCATGGACTCAAAAACACCCCTTCAAATTAAGGGTGCAAATGTTAGAAACCTAATGTTTAGGGTCATGGTAAAATATATTGTATTATTATTACTATTCACATTAAGTCATAGGTGAATAGGAAGAGTCATCATAAAGTCCAAGAGACCTCTTGAAATTTGAAACCAAAGGTCACATTTAAATGTATTTATATTTAATTTATCTTAATGAAATGCAATTCACACTTAGCTTTATTTAAGCTCGGCCTAACATACCATATAAAATATTGAAACAAATAAAGTGAGGTTGTGAGTATAGGTTGATTTTCATGATGAATGTTGTCCTCTGCTAAAATTATTTCAGGGATAAAATAAAAACCTTTTCTATTTCATTTCCCATGGATATACATGGCCGTAGATAAACATATAAGAAAATTATTATTTGATTTAAGTTCTTACCAATTGTCTATTACAGTAGCCTCCATAATAATTTATAATCTCATAATTTTATAAACTAATTAATCATTGGAAAATACATATAACTCCAAACTCATGTTGGAGTCACCAATATTCTCATTAAAGGATGTGTGAGTATTCTTTAAACAATTTGATATAGACCAGAAATTATATAGATTCAAAAAACATGTCTTCTACACTATATGGTTGGAATACTGACAACGATGGAACCCTGTGCTTACTCCTTGCTTAACATGCCTTCTTGGTAATGCAGTGAGTATGCTATGTATCTCTGAGCCAAAGAATAATATTGTGTTTTCCCTAGTTATTATTCCTCTCTTTTTGTCATTACCTTGTTCCAAGTGAGTGTTGCATATTGAGTAACATGTCTTAATTAGAGACCCTCCTAATGTGGCTATGCTTTTAAAAGGTTCATTGTAAATGGAAATAAGAATTTCATTGAATCAAAGAAATAGATTTTGTGTGTGTGGGGTTCACGATACTGGAGATCGATTCTCGCTACATCCACAGAAACTTCCTCGATACTCTGCGAATAATGTGGAAAGGCCGGATCTTGTCGCTACAAAGGTGGCTCAACAAGGACATCAAATATGCTCATTTAAAAACTCAATATATCACTTACAAAAATTGAACCTAAGTAGAGAAGGTAACAATGATTCCTCCCAATCACCCAAACTATGTCCAATTATATATTTATATGTAATAAAGTAAAATTACATTTTTCAAATGATTATAAAAGTAATACAAATTCAAAATAATCTCACTACTTAACCTAATCCTCGTAACTACAAACCACAAAGGCTGTCTTATGCAATATTCTTAAGCTCATAAGATTTTCAATCTATTCAAAATTTACATAGTAAAAAAAAAACTACTTTATCCTATAAAAATAAAAAAATCATATATTCAATGCATTAAACAATTTAGTCTATGTTCTATAAAAAAAACATTAGTAAAAGAAAAGGAGTCCCTCTGACTCCCTACGAGACCGATGAGAATCAGTCTCGTCGCATCACACACCTGCCTGACCATTTGTAGGTGGAACTTTGCTTGCTTTGATTATTTGCAAGGTTTGAATAGAAAATCTGTTATATAAAGTATCATATAAATAATCATGATATGTTTATTTTTGCTCATGTAAAGGATAATATTTTTCTTTACCGCTCACGGGATAGAACCAACACTTAATCATAGTTAAAGTATTCAATCATGGTTTTGTTCATTATTACTTTTCCTCTCATATAATTATTTACCATTACTAAATTAACATCTAAATGTAAAGTAATTTAAAGAAGGTATAATTTTAAGAGGTTTGGTTACATATTATAATAAAAAATATATTATTTAAAAATGAGTAACATTTTATCATAATTTTTTAAATAATGATAAATCTTTAAAATTTAAAAAAAAAAATCGATGATAACTTTCACCCGTTTAGAAATTGAAACCTGAATAAAAAATTAAATGAATATCATGAAAAAATGACATGCAACCTTTCTAACCAATAAAAATAATACCCTTTAACTATAATTATAATGAATATGTATAGATTGTGAAAATAAAATTGTAATCCTTCTTGCTGAGTCCCTTCGATATTTATCTACCTTCATTTGTTTCAATGGAGTTGACTTTCTTATATATTTCCTATATCTCAAGAAAAACTTTCTAAATGATATAACATTTTAGAAAACTCCCCTTTATAGAAATTCTATATAATCAATGAATTTGCCTTTTTTTATATCTTTCCTATCTACTCAATGCATTTGCCTTTCTTCTATATCTTTCTTATATATTCCTAAGGATGGCATTGATATATGCATCCTGGATGCTCTTGTCGATGGTCATGTCTTTGCCACTGACTAACCCAAACTTTTATACTTCCTTTGGGTCCTCTGGGAACCCAGAAGTTGCGCCCCTGTCTATCGATCGAAATAGTTGAACATTCCACGATTCCACACTATTCTTAGATGTCACGGGGGTTGGAGGAGAAATGATTCCATCAGTCGGTATCATTTTTTTTTATTGGCCTGCTTCCTCCATCGTTGCTCGAAATTACAGGAATGTCCCATGCAATGAGGTGTTGTTGTAAATGTAACTTCAGAAGATATTCATTTGTATTTTTATATTATTATTGTATTTTATTTGTACCTCCGACGGAGATGTTTTTCCTCCGGTCGGGGATGTCATTATTGTGTTTGGTCATGCAATATTATTGAGGTAAAACCTCCATTGTAAGTCGAGGCATTAGATCCCCAAAGGTCAAATGTTAATTGTATTTTTTGAGTCTCCCTAGGAGAGGTCGACCCAGTTAGGTAAGTGAGGTCAGCCCCATTAGGAATTAGGGCAATTAAACATAAAGTATAAATAGAGAGGCTTGCTCTCTCATTTGGACACAACGCTCACTCAAGCAAGTTCGCATAAGCAGAGAGAGAAGACAAGTTCGTTGGAGGTGAAAGAGAGAGAGCTGTAGAAGACAACTTATATTTTGGATTTTCTATCTCGCTTGATATTGTACTAGTGACAAATCTATTTCTGAGGAAATTGCATGGTTTTCTCCTTTATGGTTTCCTCGAGGAATATTATTGTGTCTCTTGTGTTTTGTTGTGCTTGTCTGTCTTTCAATTTAAAGATTTAACTAAATTGAATTAAACTGCAAACCCTAACATGGTATCAGAGCCAATCTGAAAAGAAGGCATTGCGTAGCAGCGGGAAACTAGGGCTTCCTAGTTCAAGGTATTCTCTCCACGGATCATCATAAAAAGAGGGCTAGGCTAACTCGCCCTAGGAGGGCGCATATTTTTGAGGAAGCAGAATCCAGTTTGAAGAATTTTCATTTTTGACCTAGTCACTAGTGCCGGGAGAAAATTAGGGCATCAAACTTTTGGGGTTTTCCTCCATCAATTCGGACAAAGGAGTACACTAGACAAGTCGCCTTGAGGAGGCACATATTCCTGTCCAATCAAAAGTTCAAAATTCCAAGTTTGGAAAATTAGGGTTTCTCTAACAAACCCTAGGCCAGCCAGCTCCAAAACCAGGTTGGGCATCTCAAATTGGTAAGTTCTAAATCTTTGCTATTTCCATTTGAGGTTCCCATTTCAAAATGACAAATCACACCAAGCTTGAGGATAATCTTGAACGAGCTAACAAATTTTGAGTATGGAAGTATAGAATCTCTCTTTTCCTAGAAGAAAATGATTTGGACAAGTATGTCAATGCGGAGGTTCTAGAACCAGAGGGAGAAGAGGAAAAAGAAATCCACAAGAAGAACTTGGTCAAGGTCAAGAGGATTATTGCAAACTCCATCAAAGATCATCTCATCCCTCACGTGTCATCCCTAAAGACTCCTAAGGAAATGTTTGATTCCTTGATGAAGATATTTGAAGGGAAGAACATCATTGGAAGATGACACTAAGGAACCAACTCAAGGATGTGAAGATCCAACACTCAGAGACGATGCAATCTTACTTCACAAGGGTCTCTCAAATCAAGGAGCAACTTGAAGTGATAGAAGACAAAGTAGAAGGAGAGATTGTTATGACCTCCTTGAATGGTCTCCCAAGATCATGGGTCTCATTCATTCAAGGAATATGTGCCAGGAAGAAGCTGATCACCTTCAACAGACTATGGGAAGAATGCACCCAAGAAGAAACTCGACTAGTAGCAAGAGAAGAGAAGATGGGAGCTAATGACGATCAAGATCTAACAACTCACACTAAAAGAAATCACAATAAGAGGGAGGACCACCATCACAGAAGATCCAGAAGACATCATGGATCCAGAAGGGATCTGATGCAGGAGCATCAATGCTAAGCCAACAATGTGATTGAGTGTTCACATGTTGTGGCTAGCGAGGGGACAAGTTTCCCTGAAGTAGGGAAGATAGTTTGTTTACTAAGTATTCTAAATATTTGCAACGTATGTAACCGCCTAGTGCATTGTCAGTTTTTTGAGAAAATAGGACATAGTGGTGAGTTGATCCTCCCTGCGTGGAGATCAAGCCAGATAGACAGTTTGTTGAATAATGATGGTGACTCCTTCATGGGGGAGGAGTGTTAGTTAGTTTGTTTTTAATGTTCAGCCATTCGGTTTTGGGGATTTCGAATGGGTGAAAGGGGGAGAGACAGGGACTCAGTAAGGGATCCCTGCACAAGGGAGAGTCGGTGGGATATTTTCTTGAATACCAGAGGAAAATGAGACTGGATGGATGGATTGCTAGCAGTGAATGAAATTAGCAAGTTACTGTGCATTTGAATGAGAGATAAGTTGAGATTCTATTAGGTAGAGCTGTGTGAAATCATTACCCTGATGTCTATGTGAATGAACCTCCATTCTCATGCTTGTGCGAACTCTCATGTACAGTTAAGAACACCCAAGTCATTCGCAAACCGACTATCACTAAGTAACAGAGGTAATTTCTTGTTGTATTTAGTTTCACATTAGACCCGTATGAAGGTCGAGCTGGATTGATCGATTCTCTGATCAATCAATGAAAAATCGTAGAGTTGCAGTCAATTTAATTAGCCGAGGTTGGACAGCTTAGATCAAAGCCAAAAAGAAGATCGACGATGGGGAAAGGATCCGCAAAGTGAACGTGCATGGGAGTGAACATTTCCGCAAGCCGATGTGAAGTATTCCGCATTGACCATAGATCAACGGACGAGATCAAATCCACAAGGGACCGACGACTGATACAGTGTTTCGCAGAAGGAAGAAGCTCGGGGGGTAACGACGAGAGTGGCGGAAGTCACATTGCGGAAGGCCTACTTTTAAGGTAATCCCGCATGTGAGAGGACTTAGATGGTTTTTAGCTAAGCTTAGTGGTTCGATTTCAGAGACTCACAATATTTCCTAGGGGAAGTAGGTTGGATTGGCTTTTGTCATTCCCACCTGCATCATTTTTTGTTTTAGAGAAGGATTTGCTCAACACAGCAGAAGAAAGGCATGGCGATATGTGTAGGCAGAGCAAGAGGTTGTGACAGAGGGCGACCAACAACGAATGTAGAAGACATGGAGGAAATGAGAGAATTACAGACACGTATGGAGGCAATGGAGATGGGCCGATGAAGAGACCCAGAGGCAGGGGATGTGAGTGAGCTTGAAGAAGAGGAACAAGGAGAATAAGAAACACCCATGCAAGAGACACCTGAGCTAAGATACTTTCGTTCAATTCTTGGGGAAACATCGAGGCCAAAACTTGAGTTTCCTACCTATGAGGGAAGCCTCATTGCTGAACATCTCATTGACTGGATCAGCGAATTAGACAAGTACTTTGAGTATGATGAAATTGAAGAAAACAAGAAGGTCAGATTTGCAGTGACAAGGTTGAAAGGGCATGCATCCCTGTGGTGGGATAGTGTGCAGGCTGAAAGGAGACAGAAGAACAAGCCATTGATAAATAGCTGGGATAGGATGGTTGGTAAGATGAGAGCCAAATTCTTGCCAAAGGATTACCAGCTGACTTTGTACAAAAATGTAGAACCTTAGGAAAAGGTTGTTGACTGTGAGAGAATACACTGAAGAATTTTACAGGGTAAATCTCAGGGTAGGTTATGTGGAGGAATCAGCAAAGAAGGATGCTAGATATGTCAATGGTTTGAGGATGGAGATTCAGGATGAGATCAGTATGATATCACCGAGAACAATGGAAGAGGCATCCCAATGTGCCTTGAGAGCAGAAAAAATGTTATTGAGAAAGCAGAACTTCAACAATGGAAGAGGTTCATCCAAAGGAAGGGGGAAAACAACTAGAAGAGGAAATTTTGAAACCCAAAAATGAGGATCTAGCAACTCAAAACAACATGAGCAACAAGATAGAGGAGGTGACCGAAGAGGGAGAAGACCTTACCAAGGAGGTAGAGGTAGATGAAGAGGCATAGAAACTGTCTATAGGTGTTACAAATGTAACAAATTGGGACACATGCCCTTTGAGTGTCCTGAGAAGGAAGACATAGGATAGAGAGGAGCCTATGTAGCTTAGCATGAGAAGCAACAAGAGAAGATGCCGGTGGCTGAAAATATTCCAGAGATGGGGGAGGATTTGATGATGAATAAAGTCTTATTGAATCCTGAGAAGGAGAAGGTGGAACCCGCTCAAAGAAAGGATTTATTCATAACCATGTGTAAGGTCAAAGGGAAGTGTTGCAAGATGGTGATTGACAGTGGGAGCACTAAAAATCTTGTTTCCACATAGATGGTGGAGAAGCTCAGTTTGAAGAAGACCAAACATCCTGTTCCATACAAGGTATCATGGTTGCATAAAGGACATGAAATCCTACTAAGTGAACAATGTGAAGTTGATTTGCTAGTAGGTACATATAAAGATAAAATTATATGTGATGTTATGCCCATGGATGTTTTCCATATCCTTCTAGGAAGACCATGGCAGTTTGAAAAAAAGGTGATACATGATGGTAGGAAAAATTGTCATAGTTTTGAGAAAGATGGGATAAAACATGTTATTCTTCCTTTGCAATAAGGGAGTAGTCGACAGGGCATCAATCATATAAGGTCCTAATGTTGATAGGGAAAGAGTATTTGCTGCAAATTGATAAGGAAGAACTTAATTATGTTGTGGTATGTAAGCCTAGAATGGTAGTAATGAGGACCAATATGGCAGATCTACCTGAGGAGATTCAGGAGATGCTAGGTGAGTTTAGTGACATTGTGGTAGATGATTTACCCAATGAGTTACCACCATAGAGGGATATAAGTCACCATATTGATTTTATTCCTGGAGCAAGCTTACCAAAACAGGAAGCATACACGTTGACATCTCAAGAGAATGAAGAAGTTAGAAGGAAAGTACAAGGATTGTTAGACAAGGGGATGATTCAGAAAAGTATGAGCCCATGTGTAGAACCGACAGTACTCACCCCAAAGAAGGATGGTGAATGGAGGATGTGCACTGACTCCAGGGCCATCAACAAGATTACCATCAGATACAGGTTTCCATTACCCAGGATGGATGACATGATGGATTGCATGAGTGGGGCAACATGTTTTTCAAAGTTATATCTGAAGAGTGGAGACCATCATATCAGAATTCGAGAAGGAGATGAGTGGAAGACAACCTTTAAGACAAATGATGGGTTGTATGAGTGATTGTTATGCCATTCAGACTGTCCAATGCGCCAAGCACTTTCATGAGATTAATGAATGAAGTCCTGAGAGATTTCATAGGTAATTTTGTAATAGTTTACCTTGATGATATTTTTATTTTCAGTCAAACAGAAAAAGAACACTTGGAGCATCTAAGATGTGTCTTGGACAAATTGCAGAAGGAAAATTGTTAGTAAATGTGAATAAGTGTACATTTTTTAAATCAGAACTAGTGTATTTGGGTTTGTTATCTCAAGAAATGGTTTGAAGATGGATCCAGGAAAAGTGCAAGCAATTATTGTTTGGCCTTCACCTTAGAGCATTTTTTAGGAAATAAGTTTCCATGGATTGGCAAGTTTTTATAGGAAGTTCATAAATAATTTCAGTGGTATTTATTCATCAATCATTGAAACAATTAGAAAAGACAAACAATCATTTAAATGGGCAACAAAGGCTGAAAATAGCTTTCAGTTTTTGAAGAAAAAGATTACCGAGCAACCAGTATTGAAATTACCAGATTTCAAACACCCTTTCCAAGTGAAATGTGATGTGAGTGGAGTAGCAATTGGAGCTGTACTGAGTCAAGAGGACAGTCCTGTAGCATATTTCAGCGAGAATTTGAATGATTCAAAACATAAATACTATCTTATGACAAGGAATTTTATGCTATTGTCTAAGAACTAAAGCATTGGAGACATTATCTGATGCCTGGGGAGTTTGTTTTGTTTTCGGATAATCATGCATTGCAATACATCATGAAACAACCTAAATTGAATCAAAGCATATCAAATGGGTTCATTTCTTGCAAAGCTTTACATTTGTGTTGAATCACATAAGTGGGCAATCAAATAGAGTAGTTGATGCCTTAAGCAGGAGACAATTGATGGTGCAAGATAATTAGATCCAAGTCTTAGGATTTGAACACTTAAGAGATTTGTCTGAGGCTGACATTGATTTTCAGAATGCATACAGAGTTTGTAGAAATCCTGTGGAGGTGGACAGAGATCCATGGATGGATTATATGTTGCAAGATGGCTTACTCTTTAAAAACAATAAACTTTGTATTCCCAAATGTTCCATGAGAGAGAATTTGATACAGGAGAAACATAATGGAGGGATGGAAGGCCACTTTGGAAGTGATAAAACCTTTGGACAGTTGAGCCATTTCTATTTTTTGCCAAAGATTAGGTCTGAGGTTGAAAATTTTGTGAGCCAGTGTAGGGTGTGCCATCATGCCAAGGGAAGAAGCCAAAACATAGGCTTGTACACACCATTTCCTATTCCAACTAGGCATTGGGATTCCGTGAGTATGGATTTCATTTTGGGTTTACCAAAAACTCAGAAGGGAAATGATTCTATTTTTGTAGTGGTGGATAGATTTACTAAGATGACACATTTCGTTCCATGTTATAAGACAAGTGATGCCACACACATTGCTAACTTATTTTTCAATGAAGTTGTGAAGCTACATGGTTTACCTAAGAGCATTGTATCTGACAGAGATGTAAAGTTCACAGGTCATTTCTAGAGGACCTTGTGGAAGAAGTTGGGTACTAAGTTGAACTTCAGTTCAACATATCATCCACAGTCTGATTTCTAGACTGAGGTGGTAAATAAGAGTCTGGGTAACATGTTGAGAAGTCTGGTCGGAGGAAATACAAAACAATGGGACAAAGTGTTAGCTCAAGCCGAGCTTGCATACAATGATTCACCAAACCGAAGTACCAGAATGAGTCCATTCCAAATTTTGTATGGTATGCATCCCATAGGGGTGTTTGAACTTCGTAATTTGGGTCAATTGGAAAAGAGAAGTGTAGATGGAGAGGAGTTTGCAACAAGGATTAGTGAACTATAAGAGAAAGTTAAAGCAAGGTTGCAGCAAAGTAACAACAGTTACAAAAAAAGAGAAGATTCCAGGAGAAGAGAGAAAAACTATGAGGTGGGAGATTTGGTTTTAGCACATCTAAGGAAAGAGAGATTTCCAAAAGGAGAGTATAACAAGCTGAAAATGAAAAAAATTGGGCCTTGTAGAATACTCAAAAAAATTTCAACCAATGCCTATGAGCTGGAAATGCCAACAGGGATTGGTATCTCACCTATTTTTAATGTTGCGGACTAGTATACATATGTGGCCAATGATACGGGACAAATGACAGAAGACATAGATCCTATGGAAGATCTTCAGTGGCTGAAGCAGATGCCTATAGCCCAGCCAACCGAAGCTAAGTCTAGCTTGGATACTAGAGTGGCAAAGAGTACCAAACAGAGAGACTACTTGGAATACTTGATCAAATGGAAAGGACATCCTGTAGAAGATTCTACATGGATGAATGATAAATAATTCGAGACAAAGGGTTTCTCAATAGCTGATTTACTGAACAGGGGTTCAGAATTTTAACCTTGGGAGTCTGATGCAGGAGCATCAATGCTAAGCCAACAATGTGATTGAGTGTTCGCATGTTGTGGCTAGCGATGGGACAAGTTGCCTTGAAGTAGAGAAGATAGTTTGTTTACTAAGTATTCTAAATATTTGCAAAGTATGTAACCGACTAGAGTGTTGTCAGTTTTTTGAGAAAATAGGACATAGTGGCGAGTTGATCCTCCCTGCGTGGAGATCAAGCCAGATAGACAGTTTGTTGAATAATGATGGTGACTCCTTCATGGGGGAGGAGTGTTAGTTAGTTTGTTTTTTCTGTTCAGCCATTCGGTTTTGGGGATTTCGAATGGGTAAAAAGGGGAGAGACAAGGACTCAGTAAGGGATCCCTGCACGAGGGAGAGCAGGTGGGATATTTTCTTGAATACTAGAGGAAAATGCAACTGGATGGATGGATTTCTATCAGTGAATGAAATTAGCAAGTTATGTGTGTTCAATAGTGTTATTGTGCATTTCAATGAGAGATAAGTTGAGATTCTATCAGGTAGAGCTGTGTGAAAGCGTTAACCTGATGTCTGTGTGAATGAACCTCCATTTTCATGCTTGTGTGAACTCTCATGTACAGTTAAGAACACCCAAGACATTCGCAAACCGACTGTCACTAAGTAACAAAGGTAATTTCTTATTGTATTTAGTTTCACATTAGACCCGGATGAAGGTCGAGCTGAATTGATCGATTCCCTGATCAATCAACGAAAAATCGTAGAGTTGCAGTCGATTCAATTAGCCGAGGTTGGATGGCTCAGATCAAAGCCACAAGGAATATCGACGATGGGAAAAGGATCCGCAAAGTGAACGTGCACGGGAGTGAACATTTCCGCAAGCCGATGTGAAGTATTCTGCATTGATCATAGATCAATGAATGAGATCAAATCCGCAAGGGATCGATGAATGATATAGTGTTCCGCAGAAGGAAGAAGCTCGGGGGGTAACGGCGAGAGTGGCAGAAGTCACATTGCGAAAGAGTTTTTGCGGAAGTCTTTTCGAGAAATTATGAAAAGCACACCCACAACCCGCAATCCGCACATTGCGGAAAGGAGGCGTCCGCATTGCGGGAGTGAGAATCACGGAAACGAAGTTGCGGAAGGGCGTGCCGCGGAAAGACAGCTGCGGAAAGAAGGAGTTTCCACAAGGCTGTTGCGGAAATTTAGTTCTGACAAGCATAACATTACGGAAGGCCTATTTTCAAGGTAACGCCCGCATGTGAGAGGACTTAGCTAGTTCTTAGCTAAGCTTAGTGGTTCGATTTCAGAGAATCACAATATTTTCTGGGAGAAGTAGGTTGGATTGGATTTTCTCATTCCCACCTGCATCATTATCTCTCCAGTATTAGATGTTACACTTGTGTGAGAAGGGACATTATTCAAGAAACTGTCCCAGAAACCAAGGATCCTCCAACAAAACCAACAAGAAGAGGCATCATGCTCACTCTGCTGAAGAGGATGAACCAACAAGGAAAATAATCAAAGAAGAAAGGGATGATTCTTCAAGTGATGAATAATATGTCTTAATCTTAGCACTCACGAGCACTATCACACATGGGAGAAATGATTGGCCTGTAGATAGTGGAGAATCCAAGCATATGACGGGATACAAAGAATCCTTTGTCAATCTATCAGAACATGAGTCACCTCACAAGGTGAAACTTGGGGATGATTATCAATATCCCATGAAAGGAAGTGGAGAAGCTTCCTACAAGCTAGATTCTGGGAAATCACTGAAGATGAAATATGTTCTTTATGTTCCAGGATTGAAGAAGAATATTCTCTCCATATCAGCACTAGATTCTAAGGGAATGAGGGTTGCATTTGTCGATGGCCAAGTTCTAATGTGACCAAAAGGAAAGACAGTAGATGATGCAACAGTAATTGGAGAGCAAGAGGGAGGCTTGTACAAGTTAAAGGGACAACCTGAATAAGAATTGGTTCATGACTCAATGGAACCAAGTGAACTATGGCACAGAAGGCCTGCACATGTGCACTATAGAGCACTACCTATTGCAAGTAAAGCAATTTCAGGACTACTAGAAATCCAGACAAAACATGAAGGCATTTGTAAGGGATGTGCGCAAGGAAAGAACGTAAAGAATGCATTTCCCACCAGTGAAATCAAGGAAAAAGGAATATTGGAGATAGTCCACTCAGATGTATGTGGTCCCATGTCTTCCAACTCATTAAGCGGGTATGTATAGTAGTATACTATGTTTCTTTTATAGATGAATTTTCCTGTAAGACATGGATTTATATTGAAAAGAAAAGATGAGGTATTTAGCAAGTTCAAGGAATTCAAATCCTTGGTTGAAAATCACACCGAAAAGAATATCAAGACCCTACGATCAGATAAAAGCGGAGAATTCACTTCGAAAGAATTCAAGGACCTTTGCATAGAATCTGGGATTAAGAGGGAGCTGAGCACTCCTTACAATCCTCAACAGAATTGCATTGCAGAATGAAAGAACCGAACAATAATGCAAGCAGTAAAGGAAATGCTACATGATCAGGATCTTTCGATGAACATATGGGAAGAAGCATCAAGGACGCTGTGTATGTACAAAACCGTACACCTCACTGAGTATTGAACAATAAGACTCCCAAAGAATCTTTCTTGAGTGAGAAACCATAAGTGATCCATCTCAGAATATTTAGCTGCTCGGTGTACATACACATCTTGAACGAAAAAGAGAACCAAGCTAGATCCGTTAGGAAAGAAGGGAATATTCGTGGGATACAGCAACACATCAAAATCCTACCGAATATACTTCCCAAGATTCAAGAAGATCGAGATCAACAAAGACATAACCTTCGACGAAGATTCAACATACAATAAATAAAGAAAACTACCTATTGAAGAAAATGAAGAACCTAAAGTTACCAGAATTACAGACACGGTGATGGAAGAAGAAATTCAAGAAGATCATGAAGACCGCGACATGGCAGAACCATAAGAACCTATAGATCCACCTCGTGAGAATAACTCCCACAAGAGAATACCAACATGGGCACATGAAGCAATACAGGATGTAGAGAAGTATGGTGCTCCAGATGGGATTCATAGAGAAAGAAAGAGACCCAGACCATACTCCAGCTATGTATCCCTGCTATGTGACATCATTGATAAAGAACCTTTCAACTACGAAGAAGCAGTAGAGAAGAAGGAATGGAAGGATGCCATGATTGAGGAATACCCATTGATTATGAAGAATGATATCTAGGAGATAGTTCCAAGACCAGAAAGGAAGTTTGTTGTGACTTCGAAATGGATCTACAAGATCAAGCATGTTGCAGATGGTAGCATATAAAAACCCCAGGCAAGATTTATGGCACGTGGCTTCTCCCAGAAGGAAGACATAGACTACGAGGAAACATTTGCGCCTATAGAAATATACACTTCCATCAGATCTATACTTGCATTGGTTGTAGTAATGAAATGGAAGGTACACTAGATTGACGTCAAGAGAACATTATTGAATGGTGTAGTTGAAGAGGAAGTGTATTTGGAGCAACCACTAGGATTCGAGACACATGACAGACAAACTCATGTGTGCAAGTTGAATAAATCCTTGTATGGATTAAAATAGGCACCCAAGACATGGTACGACATGATGGATAGTTTTCTTATCAGCTTAGGATTTACCAAGAGTAAAGCAGATTCCAACCTTTACTTGAAGGTTGAGGGTGGTGATCAATGATATTGCTGCTATATGTAGATGACATGTTTGTGACAGGTGAGGATGAGCTCATTGCAGATACAACGAGAAGTATTGCCGCAAAGTTCAAGATGAAGGACCTGGGAATGATGCATTACTTCTTAGGCATGGAGGTGTGGCAGAGTGAGGATGAAATTTTCTTTGGTCAAGGAAAGTATGCAGTAGAGATTCTGAAGAGATTCAGAATGATGTACTGCAAGGCTATGGCCAAACCAATGGTATCGAACTTGAAGATACTATGTGACGCTTCTTCAGAGACAGTTGATGCCACGATGTATCGGCAAATGCTTGGTTTGGTAATGTATTTAACGAACACGAGACCAGACTTATGTTTTGATGTGAACACCCTAAGCCAGTTTCGGACGGATCTGAGACATATTCACGTGATGACTGCAAAACATATATTGAGGTACCTGAAGGGTACAATTGAGTATGGGATCAAGTATGAGATGAATCAGAGGATTAACCTGCATGGTTATGTTGATTCGGATTGGGCAGGAAGTGCCACAGATAGGAAGAGCATTTCGGGGTGCTGCTTCAGTTTGGGATCTGGTATGATCTCCTAGTTTAGCAGGAAGCAGTCATGTGTGGCACTGAGTACAACCAAAGCAGATTATGTTGCAGCCTTTTCAGCTAGTTGTGAGGTAGTATGGCTTTCAAAAGTTGTTGTCAGATTTGTTTGATCTCGAGCTCGAGGCGACTTGTATCTTTTGTGACAACTAGAGCTGTGTGAATTTGTCTAAGAACCCGATGTTCCAAGAAAATTCGAAGCATATTGAGATCAAGTATCATTATATATGAGATATGGTGTAGAGAGGAACAGTGAAGCTCCAGTATATTGTGGCGACAGACGAGAAGATAGGCGATTTGTTGACCAATCCATTAGGGAGAGTGAAGTTCAAGTACTTCAGAGAGAAGCTTGGTGTTATCTAGATCGATGTTCCTTGAAAGAGGGAGTGATGAGATCGGAAGACGCAAGTGCACCAGGCCTGGATCTCACATGGTGGAAGACACAGGTGGTACATAGGGACGTAATGCACCTGGGGTGCTCTTGGGATGTATACACATGTTGGAGTCGTTGGTAGGTCCACCAGTCACAAAGACACCTGGGGTGTGCTGAGGATGTATCTTACATGGTGGAAGACGTAAGTGGTACATGGGACATAATGCACCTGGGGTGATCCTAGGTTGTATCCACATGTTTGAAGACATAGGTTGACAATGAGAGACATAATGCACCCAGGGTGCTCCTGGGCTGTACCCACTGGGTGGGAGACGCAGGTGGTTTGTTGGACATGAGGTGTGCACCTTGACTACTCTGTGTGTGTGATGATGAGATGATATAGATATAATGAGATGATAGTAGGAGACACAGGTGATTGTTGTGGCAATGTAATGTGTGGTCCTGGGCTGTAACTACTTGATTTCTTTCTCATAGATATGATGAAGACCTAGATGAGAGCTAGGTCTACATCCAACATGAAAAAGGGCTGGCTCTGTAGAACTTCTCATGATGGATAGATTCAAGAGATGTCACTAGTAAATAATCAAGAAGATGAGAATCGTTGCAGCAATGATGATGATGATCCAGTTCCAACATTGATGATGATCTAGTAATGATGACGTCCATAGTTTGTGTCCAGAGTGATGATGACTGTAGCGAGAGAATACCTTCCTAGTTAAGAGGGAGTGTTTTTGTAAATGTAACTTTGGAAGATATTCATTTGTATTTTTATATTATTATTGTATTTTATTTGTACCTATGACGGAGATGGTTTTCCTCCGTTCATGTATGTCATTATTGTGTTTGGTCATGCTATATTATTGAGGTAAAACCTCCATTGTAAGTCGGGGCATTAGATCCTCGAAGGTCAAATGTAAATTGTATTTTTTGAGTCTCCCTAGGAGAGTTTGGCCCAATTAGGTAAGTGAGGTCAGCCCCATTAGGAATTAGGGCAGTCAAACATAAAGTATAAATAGAGAGGCTTGCTCTCTCATTTGGACACATCACTCACTCAAGCAAGTTCGCATAAGGAGAGAGAAGACAAGTTCGCTGGAGGAGAAAGAGAGAGAGCTGCATAAGACATCTTATATTTTGGGTTTTCTATTTTCCTTGATATTGTACTAGTGACAAATCTATTTCAGAGGAAGTTGCGGGGCTTTCTCCTTTATGGTTTCCCCGAGGAAAATTCTTGTGTCTCTTGTGTTTTGTTTTTCTTGTCCGTCTTTCAATTTAAAGATCTAACTAAATTGAATTAAAGTGCAAACTTTAACACGGGGCCCTCCATCTTGGAATGTATGTCACCACACAAGCTTCACAACAATATGGCCAAGAAAACTACATTAAGGCATGAAAGAGGATGAAATAGTGGCCATAGACAAACAAACATCAGATGAAAGGACATAATAGAGGTGGCGGTCACAATGAAAAGATCCCAATTGTCCAATAGGTGTTTGCAAAAAAAACATGAATTGGAGACCAACTTCCCCACAGTAAGAATCATGCATGAAAGTGGCATCTTAGGAAACAAATAGATGTGCATCAATTGATTTCTACTGGAAAAGAGTCTTCCACACAAATAGGATCGTCCACATGAATAAGTGGTTCAAAAGAATCGAACCCCCACCATCGTAAGCAACAACAACAAGCATCCAACATGACAGAGATGGAACCTCTTCTAAATGTAGATTGTCGTAGAATCTAGGAATGCATTCAAAGCTTCCCAGGGTGCTACATCCAACAAACTTGGACACAAATGATGGCCAATATAACCATGAGATTCAAGATGATCAATGACCCATGTGAGAGAGAAACATATATGAGATTAAGCCAATGCACCCAACGGGAGCATTGAATCCCATGTCCCTAAATGAAATATAGCTCGAGGATAGCCTTATCTATGGGAACCCTTCTGGAAAATATCTAGGAAGGATAGCTTTAAGAAAATAAAGTTGGTCATCATAGGAGTATGGCCCCAGTAAGTGGAATATGAAATATTCCCAAAGCATTGAATCCGACGAAATTGCATCTCTGCAACATTACATCAATTGAGTAGATTGGAGAGGAGTCACTTTCAGTCCATGTAAAGGTTCTAAAAGTGTGTTACCTCACCAGATATGAAAATGAAATACATGCTTTATAAATCAATAGGGAAATAAAATGATCAACGATTACAGATCAAAAGAATGACATCTGCTAGAATTGTTAAAATTGATTGAAGGTGTGTGATCCAAAGTACGATAGCTAACAATCTACCCCCAAAAAATGAGTGACCAATCCATGATCCGCGTAGATCTAAAAGGAAATGATAATGTACGCAACGTGCAATCTACTTGGATTTATTTGTTGATGTCCCATTTGTGCTGAGGATTTGCAGAGGAAGTAGGCCAAGGCTACATGACCTCCCAAACAGAACCCTTTCATGGGATTCGAATAGAGAATCAAGAGAGGTGGTTTCGTGTTAAGAGGTCACATTGATCTCTCAAGGTTGTACAATCTGGAAAAGAGAGCCATGGTCTGTAACCATATCACACAGAAAAAATTCAACTTCAATGATCTCACAAGAACATTAATATCCACGAAATGCCACACCCTTTCCTTGTTTTAAGCCAGCGGACCAGAACCCCCAAAAAATGATTTACTTAGCGTAAATGATAGGGAACCTCTTTTTGCTGAAGTGGGTCCATATGAGGACTTTAGTGAGAGAGAGTCTTTGACAAAAATACCATTTTTTGCAACTAGAGACTGAGGAGGTAAAGGAGTGGAAATAGGAGAAGAGATGTATGACAATGGAGGCAACCTTGAAATTGGAATTACATTTGTTGAATATTGTGAACTCTTAGGCAGTAGTCCCTAGGATTTTTCCACTGATGCGAGTGCGGCTTGAGGTGGAGAGCCAGATGTAACATCCACAGGCATCGGTGATCCATCCAATGATTGGTGAGAAGGTTTTCCCTGCTGCAACAAAGTACCTCCTTGTCTTACGCCCTAGCTAGAAGAACTTACATTATGCCCTGGAAACAGGGATCCTTGTCCAGGAGGCATCTTATAATAGGAAGTTGACTGAGTGGGTGTTCTCTCTGAAAATGAAGCCACAGTTGACTCCACTGCATATGGTGCTGACGATATATTTGAGCTTGAAGAAGACTTGTTCTCGACAACTCCTATTCTCCTTTTTCTATTATTTATGTTAAAGTGATTCAATTATTTATGACTGCACGGGCTTCCCATTTCATACTTGATGCAGAATCGGATTAGCCAAACCAACCCAATCCGCAAATCCCAGTAATAATTAGGTTCTAAGTATGGGATAAACTACAAACTTGTCTAAAACAACTAAGTCTTTCTTCTGCGGTAGTCTTTCAAGGGTTTCACAGAAATTGCGGAGTTGCGTGTTCACTTCATTGCGAAGAGTCGAACAAATTTTCCTTCCGCAATTTCCATTCTGCAATTGTCCTCCCGCAATCACCTTTTTCGTAATTTGGGGGCGCACTTTCCTTCCGCAATTGCGGGGGTATCATCTTTTTGCAATTGCGAATATGTTTTCACAATTCCTTTTGCAATTGCTCTCCGCAAAATCTTTCTGCAAACACTTTGGGTCGTCAGATATGTCCGAACCGTTGATCTCTGTGGGACTTCTACTGTCTGTTGATCTATGATCAAATGCGGAACTGTTCAATTAAGAATTGTGAAGGTCTATCTCCCGCAGCTTTAACAAGCTTGCACCTTGGCCTTGTGGAACCCGTCTTGGATTGTCGATCTCTCTCCTCTTCTGATCCTGACCATCCAGATCTTTACTCTTGGAGACAATAAAATTATGAATTCGTAAATCGATCAGTGCAACGATCGATTTCCCACCTGGTTCGCTCGAAGGAATTTAACACGCCTTCGGTTTCTAGGTATCTTTAGAAATCGACACTTTGTTCACTCATATGCAGAGGGTTGACGTAGATTTCTGGTTATTGAAAGAAGACAACATTTGATCAATTACATTCAGGAACTAAATAAGAGTCCATAAACCTGTCAGATCCGGTTAAGCATGATCTGAACCTCTAAAGAAAGAAAATAGATAACAATCTTATCCTCGAGCAACCTCTTGCAAGAAACGAGGATCTAGGTGGCAAAATGCCATTATTACATTCAAACGAATCCTATCTCAAAGTTGTTTATAATCAAATAAATAACTAACCCTAGACTTCTAGAACTATTACAAGGAGCATAAAATAACATAGGTTGCTCATTCAAAAAATATAGAACTTTGGGTCGATGCTCCTGCATCAATACTTTTCCCCTATTCTAGATTAAGTTTGTGTTGTTCTAGAAAGTATGAAACCTTGTTTAAGATTTTAATTTTTATTAATAGTAACATGGTCAGCTTTATCTACCCTTGGAAAACATATTTAAGAATTTTTTTGAATAGTGTTTAAATTCATAATTTATATTGATTTATATATTCATCGAGAAAGTACTAATGTTGTGATGATAATTCAAATTCAAAACTAAACACTTTATGTGTATGCTTATCGAGAAAGCACCAATGTTGTAATTTTATGATGATGACTCAAATTCAAAATTTATAAAAAAATGTATTTAAGATTTTTTTGGAATAGTGTTTAATTGATCTATATGTTCATCGAGAAAGTAGTAATAAATGGCTGATTGACTCCATTGTACTGAACCAAGAAGAAGCAAGATCATATTTAAATTAAAAAAACACATTCTATTTAAATTAAGCTAGAAGATCAAGTAAAAAACAAGGCTTGTCGGGACATTGATTTTACAAAGTCTAAAATTAAATCAAATACCAAATCTAAGATAAATAGCGGGAGATAGAACAAGAGGAATCTTAGCAATTTTATCTTGTTTGTATTTTCATTACACCTGATTTCATAATACTAACAAATAAAAACTTCATAGACAAGGTAACAGGAACCTTGGTATTGAAGCACACACTTTGAAGACTTGAAGCAAAGGTACTCTCTGTACATGACCCTTGTGAAGATATTAAAACAAATCTTGGTTACTAAAATGGATTTTCAAATAGGGCATAGTTCAAGAATATGACAAACCTCACCATCAAATTCACACACTTCTTAAAAAGATTTATACAAAACACAACCAAATATAATTTGTAACTCCTGATCCTAACAATTTAATAAACTTCATATCAAAATTAAGATATGCTCATGACAAGTATAATTTTTTTTTTGCAATATAATGACACAAACTAAGATTTGGTAGACTTCAGAAACTCGACTGAAATCTCAGAGTATATTTAAAACTAGACAACTAAAACTTTAGAAATGAATTTGGAAATAAACCCAACAACTGGAACTTTAGAAAAGAATTTGGAGATTACATGACACATTTCAAAGTAAACAAAAAAACAATAATAATAAATACTTTAAAACTTCTTCTCCCTATACATGTAAACACTTCAAAATCTATTAACGGATATTATGTATACAACATATACATTCTAAATCTTCATGTTTTATAAAATATTTATTTATATGCCACTATTAACCGACACTATGTCACTGTAATCAAAGACACTTAATTATTTACATGATAACCAGTGTTGGTTTTCATTCGATCGTACATGCACAAATTGAAACTAAAATAGACTCCAAACAATACAATAAAAATAAAATAAAGTAAAATGATTAAATAAAATAAAATAAGATATTTATAGTTTTAAATAAAAATAATAATGATTTTTTTCAATATCCAAAATAATAAAATCAAATTATCTATTTCATCACCATTGAAATAAATTTAATAAGATATTTATGGTTTTAAATAAAATAATAATGATTATTTTCAATATCCAAAATAATAAAATCAAATTACCTTAATTTGCAAGAAACATATATTTATAAATTAATTTCATGTTATTCAAATATTAAAATTATGATGAAAAAAATATCAAATTAATTACAATTATAATAATTAACAATAAATTAAAACTAACATAGCCACTTAATTTGTGGGTCGTGAACACCGATGGGTTATAAGTTAAGTGCAAGTTAAGTGTTATGAAGAAGTTATATGTTACTTGTTCTCCATGTTTAGTTGTAATCACCTATTGGTCTCTATACCTCAGCTACTTGTTACCTTCTTTAGTTAAATGGGTTGTCTATCTATTATCTATGCATTTGCTACTAGCTATCCATGCATCAACTACTAGTTATTTTTATATTTCTTTTTTATAATTGTTTATTTCGAATTTTGAAACCATAAAATCAATCTGACCAATACACTTGTCTCATCCTCCTTCAATCTAGGAAAAACATAGATGGTAGTCCACCCCAAATTCTAAGATATAAACATCTCTCGATGTAATTAAGTATAAATTAATTTATATTAGCATACTTACTAGCACAACCACTTAATTTGTGGCTGGTGAACACCGATATGTCACAAGTTAAGTGCCACTAACAAGTTACTTGTTAAATTGCTAACATCACCTATAGTTATTTATGCATGAGCTATAGGTTATCCATGCATAGCTACCATTTTTTTTTTTATAATTGTTTATTTTGAATTTGGAATGACTGCCATAAAATCAAAATTGGAGAGTACACTTGTCTCATCCTCATGCAACCTAGGAAAATCATAAGCTCTAGTCCACCCCAGATTCTAAAATATAAACACCTACCGGTGTAATTAATAAATTAGTTTTATGTTCTTTAATTCTTAAAGTTATGATGAAAAGTAACTAGCACAACCACAAGTAAAGTGGTCGATAGAAGCAACTAACCACTTGGTTTTGTGGAGATGGTTGGATATTAAATAAAAGCTAAACACTAAACTAATTAATATAAACATTAAACTAACATAAACATAAACTAATTAATATAAATATAAAACAAATACTATTTAATAAACATATCCATTTTTTTAACCACAAGCTTATTTAAATCTTAATCAAGATGCATTTAAACACAACTAGATACAATTACCATGAAATGAATCTAGGCTATACACTTGTTACACTCAGATTAATCTTGTTGATCCGCTCAAAAAATCCAAAATATTAAATAATATCTAAACGCCTATCGACATAAATATCAAATTAATTACAATGATATACACTATATCAAAATTAAATATAAATTAATTTATATTAATATATTTATTTAAAGTCTCCACTTAGTCTTGAATACATTGTAAGTTAAAATAAAGAAACATACTTATTTAACCCAAAGAGTGGGTTTCTATGCAGTTCTCTCTAATAGTTTATAAACTTTTAATATTATAATTAATTAGAAGGGAAATATTTATTTAATTGGTTTAATATATATTTAATTTATTCATAATTTTCTTAACTTTTCAATATAGAAGGGTTCAATGAATATATGACCTTCGACTTGAAATTAAAATATTTCTTCAAATTTAACAACTAACAACCATGCAAGCACATGCTAGGTTTTGTGGGACCCAATGAACATTTTGAAAGAATGAAAATGTCATAAATGGGTCACATGGGAATCCGGATTAGGATGGGAATGCAACCACTGAATCTATTGGCATGGATAAGCTTTGAAATGTCAATAATGCCACAGTTTTTTCCATCAACTACCATTTGTCCTTTCTAAGTGTGTGTCTTTATTCTCTTTAAATCTTTTTATGAGGATTATGGTTGTTAAACAATTAATTTGACAATAATGTGGCAGTTTTTTTTGTATGAATTACCATTGGTCTTTTCGTTTCGTTTATGTGGCTTTATTCTATTAAATTATTTTATGATCATTGTGGTGGTTAAAAAATTGAAATTGTATGGATAAATGCAAACCTTGTGTTGGTGATGTGTAATTAAGTTTAATATTATATATTTAACCAGAGAAAAAATTGTGGTGCAGAAAATTGTCCCTTGTTAGTGTGCATATACCCAAAGCCATGCCAATGGGCAAGAAATATAACATTGTCTAATTATTGAGCATTGCGCTTTGGAGCTGCACATTCACTTTGTTAGTTTGAAGTTGGCACTCTATCACCCAACCCAAGCATATACCTCAGCTTGGAGGTGGTTGAATTTGGCTTTTATGCAAAAGAGAAGCATGAATGGTGTGTTGTTTATTGGCATTGTGGGGTTTGTGTATGTAGATAGAAGAGTGGGAATTATATAGTTGGGAACTAATTTGTGCTTGGTCTAAGTGTTGGGAATGCACATTTAAACAGATCTATCCTTTTGTGAAAAAAACTAATTTATTGACAAATTCCTTTTGTGAAAAAAACTAATTTATTGACAAATTAAAATGATGATATGGGCAAATCTTAGTTTTAAGTACATCTATGCGTGTGTGTTTTATATTAAGATGATAATTATATAATTTAAAGATATACGTAAATTAAAAGTATATTTTTAAAAGTCTTTAATTAGTAAAAGAATAAATTAAAATGTTTTTTTTTAATATTTTCATTAAAATATGGATTTTATTTAATATAAAAATCTAATTCATAAAGTATTTCAAGTTGGTTTGGCTTTCATATTTTTTCTTTAATATTGCTAAAAAAAATTAATTTGTTTTTATTATGAATATTCAATGTTATATTATAATGAAGTAAGACGTGAAATTTTTTATTAATGTTAAAAATTTATTTTATTTTGTGATAATAAATATTTTTATAATATTTTTTTATAAATTTAATCACAATTGAAATAAATTTAATAAGATATTTATGGTTTTAAATATAATAATAATGATTTTTTTTAATATTCAAAATAATAAAATCAAATTATCTTAATTTGCAAGAAGATAATAAACATATATTTATAAATTAATTTCATGTTATTTAAATATTGAAATTATGATGAAAATCAAATATCAAATTAATTACAATTATTATAATTATAATAAGAGTCATGAAGAAGAATGACCAGTTGAAGCGAGGGCTCTGGAGGCGACGATATCGAGGGTTTGAGAGTCGTGGAGTGAAGAACCAGGCGGCTAGGGTTCCTACCCTAGCTGCCTCCCACCCATCTTTCGCATACGCTTCTCTTTTTTCTGTGATTTTGGTTTCCTGCGGTTCGACGACGGAGTAAATACTGTTCTGCAATGTCGTTGCATAGATTGGAGAGAGGGTGGGCCATGCGCGGTGACCCATTGGGTCTGTGCTCCAGAACCAGTGGCGGCGGCGGCGGTTTCCGGGAGGCACTTCGACGGCGAGTCGGCAGCTATGGGGGCTTGAGCGTCGGCGCAGTGGGCGGGAGGGGCTTGTCCGTGGTCAGAAGGTTTTGAAGTTTAACGGCACTGGAGCCGTCGGCCATGTCTCGCAGGTCATTGGTGCTATCGTTTCCCACGGGATTGCCGCCGATTCAGCGCTGGAGGTTCTTGACAATCCCATTCGTGTAGTGCTCGTGATTGCTCAGCATTTGGGAGAGAACACCGTCAGGACCATTGCCATGGATGAAACTGGCTGCTCCAGGGCGCAATGCAGATCATACGACGGCGGCAGCTCCTTCACCATACACTTTGACGGCGGCAGCTCCTCCGACGGCGGCAGCTCCTTCGACGGCGGCTCCCTCTTTCTTGGCTGCTCCTTCTTCGAGCGCCCAGATCTGAAACCGGTGGCCCTTTCTCTATTTGGTTTCCTGAAGGGCGGTGCCCTTTCATCCGGTGGAGGCTCCAACGGTGGTCTGGTTTCTTCATCTGGGGTCTGCATGCTGGCCGTTTTTCGCTGGTTTGGGAGATCTATCGAGCCTGCTGCTTGTCCACAGACGTAGATCTCCTGCATACTTCGATGAGGGTTTCGGCTGGGACGGATTTTCTATGGAGGGCTGGCTCTGCACTTGTTTCAGGGTTTGCGGCCTATTATTGGTGCTGCTCCCTTTCTCTTCGCCACCTCTCCTTTCAAGCTGTAGGGAGCTCTGTCTTAAAGACTGCCTTTGCTGTTGGGGAGGTCGGCGGCTGTATGATGGAGCGGTGCCATTAGTGGAGGCGGATCCTGGGAGATGCGGATCAGCTGGTGGTTGGGGCACCCTTTCTCTGGAGTTTGGGGTCTGCCGCTTTGACGGAAATGTACTGTTTACAGTTTCTTATTTTCTGTTTATACAGCTATTATTCCTTGCAGATTTTGAGGCTTTACTTCCTCATATCTGATATTCATGCGGGCTGTATGGACAGTCTTTTTTTCTTTCAGATAGGAGACTATAGAGGTGATAATAATGGGAATGTAAATATGTGACAATGTAGGGATCTTTGTGATCCTATTACATGTGCAGAATGTAATTTTGTTCATCTTTTTGAAATAAAATTACGACTTTTTCCAAGGAAAAAAAAATAAGTGTCATGAAAAAGTTATATGTTACTTGTTCTCCATGTTTAGTTGTAATCATCTATTGGTCTCCATGCCTCAACCACTTGTTATTTATTTTTTATTTTTTTTTAATTGTTTATTTTGAATTTTGAATGACGATCATAAAATCAATAATAGTATACTTGTCTCATCCTCCTTCAATATAGGAAAAGCATAGATGGTAATCCACCCCAAATTCTAAGATAGTATAATTAAGTATAAATTAATTTATATTAACATACTTACTAACACAACCACTTAACTTGTGGCCGGTGAACACCGATAGGTTGCAAGTTAAGTGCCACTAACAAGTTACTTGTTAATCTGTCGTTATCCATATATAAGCTACAAGCTACAGTTATTTATGCATGAGCTATCAGTTATCCATGCATAGCTACTAGTTATTTTATTTTTTTTATAATTGTTTATTTTGAATTTGGAATGACTTCCATAAAATCAATCTGGACAGTACACTTGTCTCATCCTCATGCAATCTAGGAAAAGCATAGGCTCTAGTCCACCCCAGATTTTAAAATATAAACACCTCTCGATGTAATTAATAAACTAGCACAACCACAAGTAAAGTGGCCAATGAACACCGATAGATGTAGCCAACCACTTAGTTTTGTGGAGATGGTTGATTGTTAAACAAAAGCTAAACATTAACCTAATTAATATAAACATAAAACAAATACTATTTACTAAAGATACCCATTTTCTTAACCACTGTTTAACTGAAGCTTATTTAAATCTTAATCAAGATGTATTTGAGCATAACAAAATACGACAACCATGAAATGAATCCCCACTATACACGTGTTACACTCATGTTATTGTTGTTGATCGAGTCAAGGAAGTCCAAAATGTCAGATAATATCTTATGTTCTTTAATTCTTAAAGTTATGATGAAAAGTAGCTAGCACAACCACAAGTAAAGTGATCAATGAACCTTGATAGAAGCATCCAACCACTTAGTTTTGTGGAGATTCAAGTTGACTGTTAAAGAAAGGCTAAACACTAAACTAATTACTATAAACATTAAACTAACATAAACATAAACTAATTAATATAAACATAAAACAAATACTATTTAATAAACATATTCTTTTTTTTAACCACAAGCTTATTTAAATCTTAATCAAGATGCATTTAAGCACAATTAGATACGACTACCATGAAATGAATCCAGACTATACACTTGTTACACTCGGGTTAATTTTATTGATCCACTCAAAAATACCAAAATATTAGATAATATCTAAACACCTATAGACATAAATATCAAATTAATTACAATTACAATAATATACACTATATCAAAATTAAATATAAATTAATTTATATTAATATATTTATTTAAAGTCTCCACTTAGTCTTGAATAAATTGTATGTTAAAATAAAGAAACATACTTATTTAACCCAAAGCGTGGGTTTCTATGCAGTTATCTCTAGTAGTTTATAAACTTTTAATATTATAATTAATTAGAAGGGAAATATTTATTTAATTGGTTTAATATATATTTAATTTATTCATAATTTTCTTAACTTTTCAATATAGAAGGGTTCAATGAATATATGACCTTCGACTTGAAATTAAAATATTTCTTCAAATTTAACAACTAACAACCATGCAAGCACATGCTAGGTTTTGTGGGACCCAATGAACATTTTGAAAGAATGAAAATGTCATAAATGGGTCACATGGGAATCCGGATTAGGATGGGAATGCAACCACTGAATCTATTGGCATGGATAAGCTTTGAAATGTCAATAATGCCACAGTTTTTTCCATCAACTACCATTTGTCCTTTCTAAGTGTGTGTCTTTATTCTCTTTAAATCTTTTTATGAGGATTATGGTTGTTAAACAATTAATTTGACAATAATGTGGCAGTTTTTTTTGTTTTTTTTATGAATTGCCATTGGTTATGTGGCTTAAATTGACAATAATGTGGCAGTTTTAAATCTTTTTTTTCGTTTCGTTTATGTGACTTTATTCTATTAAATTATTTTACGATCATTATGGTGGTTAAACAATTGAAATTGTATGGATAAATGCAAACTTTGTGCTGTTAGTGATGTGTAATTAAGTTTAATATTATATATTTAACAAGATAAAAAGTTGTGGTGCAAAAAATCGTCCCTCTTGTTATTGTTGATATACCCAAAGCCATGCCAATGGCAAGAAATATAACATTTTCTAATTATTGAGTATCGCGCTTTGGAGCTACATTATTCACTTTGTCAGTTTGAAGCTGGCACTCTATCACCCATCTCAGACATATACCTCTCACCCAACCCAAACATATACCTGTAACATATCCACCCATCTATCCAAGGCAAGGAAGGGTACATGATGGCAATCTCTGGGGCTTTGACATAAACTTAGCCCATTCATTTGATTCACAGCGATAATTAAAAGTGTGCAGATGCAAACTAGTTAAACATGCACAACGGAATAAACATCATCCACACACACGTTACATGACTATCATTCAATTTAAACACAGTCAACAAATTAATACATTTGCAGAAGTAATTTCACATAAGAAAATACTTATCTTGATGTAATGTTGTCCCCAAACAACTAGCTATGTCGCTGCAACGTTCCACCCAACTGTAGGCTCTTCAATGGCGTATACTCAGTTCGTCCGAAGGCCACCCCGAGCTGGGCATGATTCTTACAAGGAAAAGGGGACATTCAGCTCATACACGGCCAATTAAGCATTTCATTTGAGCCAAGCCAATCCATAGCTGGGTTTGTCAGGCTACATTAGAACCCTAGATGCTTGCACTCAAGCTCAAGCCAAAACAACAGATACCCATAACCCATACCTAACATATTCATTTCTCACACAGCAAGCACAAACATTGGGCATGGATACACATTTCCAGCAATGGAATTCACAAACAAGATGGCCATAGATTTTCCCCAAAACGTAGGCACACCCAAAACGGATTATGGATGGAGAAATCGTCCACAGGGAACCAACCCGATTTTCCATGGGTATTTTGGGCATCTAAATGGCCAAAACAATCCTAATGAAACCCTATATCAAGCTCCCATACTCCCAATCACTCTGCAACACAAAAACGCCCTCCTTCCCAGCTAGAGAACAAAGAAAAACCATAAAAACGTGGCTGGAAAATGCCCAGGTAGCTCCAAATTCGTGAGGGAGAGAAGACTGGTTGATGGATAATGGCCTGGGGAGCAATTCATGGCTCTTTTCTTGCCCAAGAAGCCAAACACGTTTTTCCATGCAGAGTGACTTGCCCATACTCGAATTTGGACAGCCATACCTCCCATTCTCCAAGGCATTAACTACCTCAACCAACTCTTAGGAGAATTCAATGATTGGGTACAAAAGTCAACATGGGTAGTTGAGGGTTTGATGGGTTATCTCATTGACACTTGGCTTGACTTGATTGGCTCCAAGGGTTTGAATGTTTTCACTCCCGATTCCTTTTAAAATCATGCCCCCATCTCTTGTTGCATTGCATAGCTAGTTGTGGGTATTTGATTTAAAATGCATATTTACATGATGTTTGAATTTCCAATGTGCCTTGCTAGCACGCAAACCATATGCATCAATAAATCGATGGCGGGGCTTGGCCTTGAGCTCCTCACCATGATTTTATAACAATATTACATCATTTACATCTTAATGCAATAGGGTCAAGATGGGGACGTTAGATACCCCTCCCCTTGGAATAACATCGTCCTTGGTGTTCCAATTCTTAGGAATAAAGACCCATTTTACACATGTCTAGAATTCACAACTGATGGCAGGTCTGTCCCGCGTTTCATCTCTTTACTTTTAAATTTCGGGACCAAATCCTTTGGCTTCCTCAAGCTGCTCCTGCTGGCTTTGATATTCCAGCTCTGCAGGCGGGCATCGCTCCACAACAATCCCTTCCTTTCATTCACCTTCCAATTGATCCACAAGTCTGGAATTTCATGGATGCCATCTTTCTTGCTGTCTTGGCAACTATCTGAGGAAGATTTGCAACCAAATCAAATAGCTTTTGGTTTCTTCCATGATCAATGTGCACAACTGGCTCTCACTTTCCTCACTAGCAGCACTCAATGGCTTCCAATGTCTCACCTGTGAGACTCATCATGGCAATTCTTGTTAGGACAAACATAACACAATATTGAAATTAGTCAATTATTTCCCCAATTGACATGGATAGTCCATTCTCCACTCATGAGACTTCCACACTTTTCATGCTTTCCCAAAACACACATGAACTCATTTCATGTTCATCCTCTCACATGGAAATAACTAATTCAGCATTCACAATTCATTTCAAGCAATTAATCATAATCTATTTTCAACTATGGCATGCACTCAACAACCCTTCGTTTTTAAGATGCATTAGCCAGAAAGGAAAGAGAAGAGTAAGAGTTTCCCCCTCTTAGTCTTGTTCCAATTTGGAGCCATGCCATCACTTGTGGTCCTATGCTCCTTAGCCTCTTTCACTTCAATGTGAATGCTTGAATTTCCCTTTTTTGGCTATGAAACTTAGTGTCTAAGGTCTGTCTAATGCTTTCCAACTAGGGAACCCTTTCCCATTGTTGCTTACAGAACCTTTGGCTGCTAGGACCCACACATATCCACTAGCACCACCTTTCATTACTGCTCATACTGAGCTCTCTTTAGGATGGTCACATGTCCACATGCATCCTCTAGATGCTTTCATAGTCCTTGCTTCCAACAATACCTACACTCAAACATTGAATCAATTCACATGTTTAGTGTATTTTCATAGGGTTTATCTCTAGACAAGAGTTTAAGAAATCATAATCAAATCATATACACACGTATATTCATAAGCAAGAGTTGCCAGATAACCAAATACTTATCTGTATTGGATGTCTTCACTTTATTCCACGAGATCCTTCTTTGCTTTGCAAGCCTTGGATTTCCCGTGGACACAATTATGAATGTTGGGCCAGCACGTAGGCTACTCCACAATCATTTGAATAGGCAATGCCAGGCTAGTACGCCGACTGGGATTATCAATCATTTCCTTTAGCAAGATGCTAGGCCAGTGCTCTGACTGGTTTTATCAATTGTTTAAGGGGTGTTGGGCCAGCGTACACGCTACTTTACCATATCAAGTAGTTAATGCCCAACTAGTCACTCTCTGGACTTATCAAGAACTTTATAGCATTCAACCAGCTACTCCCTGGATTTCTCAATAATTTATATCGCCCACTCATTTAATCTCTGGATTTACCAGCAATCTATATCGCCCACTCATTTACTCTCTGGATTTACCAGCAGTTTATAGTCTTTCGGGTCTTTCCTTCCTGCAATGACCAAGGTTTCCAACAAAGAAACAATAGCGTATCAGCTTAGCTATTAGAAGACTTATACCTGAAATCTTCATTATTCCAAACAAGACATAAATGAAAACGAATACTTATCTGTATTGTGCGTTTCTCCTCTGGTCCAAAGGGTCCCGCTTCACTTTGCAATCCTTGGAATCGCCTATGGAATTTGATGTAGTTAATGCTTTACCAGTACACCTCCCCATCGGCTGGATTTACCAAGCATTTGGTGGTGCCCAACCAGTCCCTTACCTGGTTGGCCCTCTCCAATGCCGAGCCAGCACATTCATTTTGGTCATCAACCAAGGGAGAAGTTTGGAACCATTAACCTCTGAATCTGGTTCATGCCACGGTACTCACAAGTCACAAGTCACTACTGCCACAGGCCCACAGCCACGGTGCCACTGCCATGATCTCCAGGATGAAGTTGACAACTTGACGGGCAATTTTAACCTCAGCCCTTTTAATGACATTTTTAATCAAATCATACATTTTTTTTCTAAATGTCAAAAATAAAATCTAGCATTTTAAATGACGGGGAAATTTTTAATACCACTTCTGGGACGGGATGGGGACCCTTTGACGGGCTGTGACGGCTTCAATTTTGATCGTTGCACACACCTGCCTGACCGTTTGTAGGCAAGGTAGGTGGAACTTTGCTTACTTTGATTATTTGCAAAGTTTGAATAGAAAATCTGTTATATAAAGTATCATATAAATAATCATGATATGTTTATTTTTGCTCATGTAAACGATAATATTTTTCTCTACCGCTCATGGGATATAGCCAACACTTAATCATAGTTAAAGTATTCAATCATGGTTTTGTTTGTTATTACTTTTTTTCTTATTGTACTGAGTGAAACGAGGTGCTCTACAATTCAGTATGGGGGAGATGTTGTAACATGAGTGTGTCATGTAACGTTTGTTACTAACAAAATAATTTAAAAAATTAATGTCGACTCATAAAATAAAAAATTAAATTATGGAAAGTATTTTAAAAAAATCCATGTTTATTTATAAAATAAAATATTATGAAAAGTAATTAAAAAATAGATGTTCGTTTATAGAATAAAAATTTAAAACATAAACCCGGATCTATCAATCAAGAGAGATCAAATTTCTTGAGTTTAAATTTTAAAAAAGAAATACACCTCAAGAAATTGGATCCCTCTCGGTGCTTGATAGATACGGGTTTAAGATGGATTTATGCTGGTATAATTATTGCACCGAGTGAAATGAGGTGCTCTACAGCCTAGTATGGGGGAGATGTTGTAACGTGATGTAACGTTTGTAACAAAATAATTAAAAAAATTCATGCCGGCTCATAAAATAAAAAATTATGGAAAGTATTGAAAAAAAAGTATGGGGGAGATGTTGTAACGTGATGTAACATTTGTAACAAAATAATTAAAAAAATTCATGTCAGCTCATAAAATAAAAAATTATGGAAAGTATTTTAAAAAAAAATCCATGTTGGTTCATAAAATAAAATATTATGAAAAGTAATAAAAAAATAGATGTTTGCTTATAAAATAAAAACTTAAAACTTAAACCCGGATCTATCAATCAAAATAGATCAAATATCTTGAGTTTAAATTTAAAAAAAGAAATACACCTCAAGAAATTGGATCCCTCTCGGTGCTTGATAAATACAGGTTTAAGATGAATCTATGCTTGTTTACAATTACTAAATTAACATCTAAATGGAAAATAATTTAAAGAAAGTATAATTTTAATAGGTTTGGTTAATTAAAAATTAAAACTATAACATATTATAATAAAAAATATCTTATTTAAAAATGAGTAATATTTTATCATAATTTTTAAAATAATGATAAATCTTTAAAATTTAAAAAAAAATTCAATGATGACACTCACTTGTTTAGAAATTGAAACCCGAGTAAAAAATGATTAAATGAATATAATGAAAAGATGACACACAACCTTTCTAACCAATAAAACTAACTATAATGAATATGTATAGATTGCGAAAATAAAATTGTAATCCTTCTTGGTGAGTCCCAAGATATTTGTTTACCTTCATTTGTTTCAAAGTAGTTGACTTTCTTATATATTTCCTATATCTCAAGTAAAACTTTCTAAATGATATAACATTTTAGAAAACTCCCCCTTATAGAAATTCTACATAATCAATGCATTTGCCTTTCTTTATATCTTTCCTATATAGTCAATGCATTTGCCTTTCTTCTATATCTTTCCTATATAGTCAATGCATTTGCCTTTCTTGTATATCTTTGTTATATATGCCTAAGGATGGCATTGATATACGCATCCTGGATGCTCCTATCGATGGTCATGTCTTTGCCACTGACTAACCCAAACTTTGATACTTCCTTTGGGTCCTCTGGGAACCTAGAAGCCATGCCCATGTCTATCGATCGAAATAGTTGAACATTCCACGATTCCACACTATTCTTAGATGTCACGGGGTTTGGAGGAGAAATGATTCCGTTAGTCGGTATCAAATTTTTTTAATTGGCCTACTTCCTCCATCGCTGCTCGAAATTACAGAGAACATCCATGCAACGAGGTGTTGTTGTAAATGTAACTTTGGAATATATTCATTTGTATTTTTATATTATTATTGTACTTTATTTGTACCTCTGACGAAGATGTTTTTCTTCCGTTCGGGGATGTCATTATTGTGTTTGGTCATGCAAGATTATTGAGGTAAAACCTCCATTGTAAGTTGGGGCATTAGATCCCCAAAGGTCAAATGTAAATTGTATTTTTTGAGTCTCCCTAGGAGAGGTTGGCCTAGTTAGTTAAGTGAGGTCAACCCCATTAGGAATTAGGGCAATCAAACATAAAGTATAAATAGATAGGTTTGCTCTCTCATTTGGACACAATGCTCACTCAAGGAAGTTTGCACAACGAGAGATATAAGACAAGTTCGTTGGAGGAAAAAGAGAGAGAGCTGCAGAAGACATCTCATATTTTGGGTTTTCTATCTTGCTTGATATTGTACTAGTGACAAATCTATTTCTGAGGAAGTTGCAGGGTTTTCTCCTTTATGGTTTCCCCAAGGAAAATTCTTGTGTCTCTTGTGTTTTGTTGTGCTTGTCTGTCTTTCAGTTTAAGGATCTAAATAAATTGAATTAAATGCAAACTCTAACATGGTATCAAAGCCAATCTGAAAAGAAGGCACTGTGCAGCAGCGAGAAACTTGTAACATCTCGAAAATTTCACTAAAATAATTTTTTTTTGAAGTAGCATTAACTACTAAGAATGTTAATGGAGGATATAATGTTCGTTAACTACTTAACTAAAAACAGTTTATCACAGTTGACAAATTGTAATTCTTAAACATAATCAATCGGCAATTCATTTAAGATAGAATATAATTCTATTGACAATACTCAAATTCTCATGAGATACAAATACTGATAGCTATGTTTGAATGTTGATGAAGGGGTTCCTACGGGGTGCCCTGAGGTTTACTTAGCTCGATAGCTAAAGCATTGTACCTGTTTCTTCGCAGATTTCGCAGGTAAGGTATTAAGTCAAAACAAGATCTTCATGTAGTTTAATTATTGTTTCCATTAGCCGTCATTGCAATAGGATAGCGAAAGTATTTTCTGTACAAGACATGTGTTAAAGGTATGGACCTTCAGTTTGTTCTTTCAGCTTACAAATGTTATATTAACTGTTTATATCAATTGCGGAAATCACTGTTATCTCTACCTGATCTGATATATGGGCGTTTTCACATTTAATTTGTTTTGCGTCAAGGAACATAGGTTACTTTGTATTCTGATACCTGCAAGGGTTAGATGATTTTTTACATTTCAAGTACCAAGCATATGGTGATTTTACTGCTACCAAAATAGAGTTCGTCATGATATATCCATTGAAATCTGAAGTTACAAATGCGGAAATTATAACAACTAGAATTTATCCTTTGATTTACCTTAATATCACTTATGGTTTTCGTGTAACGATATATGAAATCATATATCATTTTCTTATGTGCAAACAGTGTTGATCTTTAACTCGTGTATCGAGACTCATACTATATAATTGTGACCTATTGTTAATAGAATCATATGCATTACATATATATATTGACTATATATATGACCATGCATTTTACGAATTATAAGTTTCTATATTTAATATCTCTACTTGTCATTATGTAATAATATTTTGACATAGTGCGGTTTAGAATTTATCAACATAATGTGATGCTCGATGGAATTGGGTTCTATCTATAGTGCACTTACCATATATATATGCAACACATATTTCATTGTATAATATGATTACCATACGTTACTTACCATGTAAACCTCATATGTTATATGCAAAATGCGACTCATGCAATATAGGTATTGACTATATGGTTGCAAACATTATAATGGATGTGTATCTAATTTAAAACGTTGAGATCATACTATAACCTAGCTACAACACGATATAATATAAGTGGAAACATTGATAATATGTGATATTAATTATGGTGATACTCGCTCCAATGCAGAGTTAATGGTGAATGACTGGTCTTAACTTCTTCCCAGTCCTTCGATGGTTGATATTAACGCCTCTGAGCTGAGCTTTTAATGCTCTCGTCCTTTCTTTCAGTGGAGTGCTTCGTTGGTTATCCCGGTGACTGATCCCATGTGATTTCTTGTAGAAAATGCTGATGATGCTCCGAGCTATAGGATAGAAATTGGTTGGAATTACTCCGAGCTGGACTGAGTGTTGGTTGAGTTATAAATGAACGTTGTAAGTACCGTTTCTTGAGCTTCGTGATCCCCAGATGGCTTGATCTGCTCCGTTGATTTAGTTATGTCCTCAGGTTTGGGTTTTGACCTAACTTCTCAAGCGATACTTACGCTTCGTGTTTCTCCTTGGCATTCATTTGATGAGTCTGGGATAAAAGAGAGGCCGACCGGCCGCTTAGTTGTAGGGTTTGATCTCTGGTTGCTTGCAGAATTCTTGCACAAATTCGATGGTGGGATCTCTAGTTGTAAAAATGATAGTTTCAGGGTTTATAATGAAGTTTGAGTGTTGATAGTCCTGTGGCGTTCGCCATGAATGTGGATAGAGGTTTTTCCAAGGTTTTTAGATTCATAAGTCTTGTCTGAGAATGAAATTTAAATTCGTATAGTCTGCATGATTTCTCTGTTGCGGTTGTTAGATGGATTCGAAATCTGAATGTTATCGGCATTCCAGCTTCTTGCTCTTTCAAGCCGAGGTAATGTTTTAACTTCATGGTTATTGTTGCAATGTTAAATCCTCGTGCATCTTTCTTGTTTTACAAATGTGTTTAACTTTGTAATAATTTCTATGGCAGGTGTTGCTATCGTCTCAGAGCTTATAGTGTTGCAAGCTCCATGGAAATTGGTGGCTCGCTTCACTCGGTAAGCCTCGGTGGCATAACCCTTCGTAGGTTCTCCTGGCATAGTATGTTGATGATGCAGCTCAAACAATGATTGTTACTAAATCCTGGCAGAATGGCTCTCGTTGATGTTTGTAAGTCATACTTGTGGTTTTTGGAGATGAGTCCAACGCGGTGCTGTGTTGTGCCAAATATCTGTAGGATAGTGTGCCTTTCGGCTTACCTGGTTAAAATTTAACTAAGTTTTAGCTAAAGTGCCAATAGTTGACAATGTAATCTCTTTCGACGAGAGTTCTTTCCTCAGTCGAGTTTCAAGAGAATATTTTGATAACTTCAAATGTATGAATATTCTCGTTTTGGTCTTTTGGGGTTTCGACCTTGGAACGTAACTGTAACTTAAATGTTTAAAGAGTAGAAATAAAACTTGTATTAGAAAATCTCTACGTCTATTGTTTGATGTAAATGGTTTACGGTCATGTGCTAAGGCTTGATGCTTCAATTGTTTTCATTTCTCCACAAAACTACGAACCATAAGTTTTACCCTAAAGAAAATCGATGCATAGAACTGTAAAATATATGAATAAGGAATAGCCCTTGGCTTGACAGTTATTATGTTTGAGTTTTTAAATAAATAGTTCCAGTTCTAAGAAAAAGGAATAATGTCTGTATCTATTTTCTTTGATTACTCGTGAAGAGATTTCGACGAGAGGGTATTAACCCTTGGTCATTTGACTAGAAAATGAATGTGATTTCAATCTTTGATTACATTGTATAATTTGAGAAGAAAACATGGAAACATAAAACCCTAGTTAATCTATGATTGTCAAATAGAAATGTACAGTACTGTTTATAAATGGAAACTTATTGATACTATTTAATTTTGCAGCTGTTATAAATTCTTGAATACTGTGTATCAGAAGTAAAATCAATACTTGGATATGAATACTGTTTATTTTCATGATAAATGTACTTACTAACAGTAAGGGATAACAGTACTGTATATTTAGGAAGTAAATGTTTTTACAGTTGTTTAAATTCAATACATCCTGATGAAAGAAATAGAGTGAACTTGAAACATTTAACTAATGAAAAGGATGATAAGAAAAATACATAGGCTTATGTTAATTGATACATAATATTAATGGTAGGAAATCTAACAAAATATAACAGAGTTGATCTATTCATTCAATTGGCAATTTTCCTATCAAAACATCTTCATTAATTTCTTCTCTGTACTAGAGTACGATGCAGATCCATTAGCATAGGGAAAAATGCAGAGAATATTTATTCAATTTATCATTACTATTCATAATTCTAATTAGGTTTAGAAACTGAAAATAGATGCATCTGAACAAGAACACATTCTGTAAATAATAATTAAATACTTGTAAATAAGCAGATTTAACTACTTAATAACAGATAAAAAAATAGAACCTGTAGATGAAGATAGGGCCGACAAACACCCAAGGAGGCCTGTTCCTCCCAACCTTTTCCAGAAGAAGCAGCCAAACTGCTGGCTTCCTATGGACCCCCGAGCCTGCTTACTGAACCACTAAGTAGATGGAATCTGTGTAGAAGCAAGGCACTAAGTAAAACTTCTGTACTCAGTATAACTTCTGCACTCAAAATATGCCATCTGCACTCAGCAATATATTTTCTGCACTCAGTAGTAATGGGCAGACTCACAACATGATAAAAAACTTAGCATATCCCCTCATCAAATCTCTTGGGTGCAAGCACAGCAAAACCCTAAGGTAAATTTCCTCGTCAGGAAAAGTGATGAACTGTAGTTCATAATTTGATGGCTATTATATAGACTGCCTAGGTATTTAGTGGTCAGTTTGGAATAAATGAGCCTCAAGCTCCAGTCCCACCTTCCAGGGCACTATGACCACATTTCAAGGGATTTGTCCAATACCAACAGCTAGTTAGTTGCATCATGATGCTGCCACTTGTCCATTGCCTTCTTCCCCAGATTCCATTCCACCTAGTGGGTCAATAACCATTCTTTCAACAGTCCCCTTAGGTGTTTGTCTCCTATTTTATTTATTAAATAATAAAATATTGTGCAATTTACAGTCATCCTTGGACACCTGTCCAACATAAAAATTTACAATAAAAGTTAACATAATGTTTCCAACATAAAATTTTCTTCAGAAAAAAGGGTATGTTACAAACAACCCCACTTAAGCTCAACATCGTCCTCGATGTTGCTTATTCTTCATCAGATTCCTCATGGAACAGAACTGGATATGTTGCACGCATATTACCTTCCAGTTCCCAAGTAGCTTCATCAGGGCTAAGGTGCTTCCATTACACCTTTACCTGCCCTATGGTGCGATTCCTAAGCATAATTTCCCTCTGGTCGAGAATACAGTCCGGTTCCACCTGAAAATCTCCTTCGGGTTCCACCTGTATGTCATTCCAATTCAACACATGAGTAGCATTGTGCACATACTTCTTTAAAACAGAAATGTGAAAAACATTTTGGATTTTTAAATTATATGGCAATGCCAATTGATATGCAACAGCTCCAATCCTTGATAGGATTTCGAATGGTCCACAATACCTTGGTGCTAGTTTAGCACAACTCCCAAGCTTCAAAGAACTTTTCTTGGGTTTTACCTTTATAAAAACATGGTCTCCCACCCGAAATTCTCTTTCAGTGTGTTTCAAATCTGCATAACTTTTCTGCCGATCTTGGGCAACCTTTAAGTTACCTTGAACCTGTTTCACGGTTAGCTCCATGTCTTTCAATAAATATGGTCCTAGCATTAATCTGTCTACAGGGTTATCCCAATAAATAGGAGTACAACATTTTCTTCTATACAAAATCTCAAATGGACTTAACTTAGCAGATGCTTGATAATGATTATTGTAGGAAAATTCTGCTAAATGTAAGTAATCTTCCCACTTAGATGGTTGATCTTTAACATACAATCTTAGCATGTTTTCTAAAATCTGGGTTCCCCTTTCTGTTTGACCATCAGTTTGTGGGTGGAAAGAAGTGCTGAAATTTAGTTTAGTATTTAAACCTTTAAACAGTGTTGTCCAAAAATTTCCAGTAAACTTGGAGTCCCAGTCAAAAATAATTACCTTTGGAATTCCGTGCAAGCGAAAGATTTGCTTCATGAATACATCTGCAATGTTAGAAGCTTTAAAAGTGGTTTTAACAAGAATAAAATGAGCAACCTTACTTAACTTGTCTACAACCACCATTATGGAGTCATTCTGTTTCTGGTTTTTAGGCAAACCTGTAATAAAATCAATGCTTATAATCTCCCATTTCCATTCTAGAATTGGTAAGGGATGCAATAGTCCTACTGGATATTGATGTTCATCCTTAATAGTCTGACATTCAAAACATCTATCTATGTATTCAGCCACTTCATTCTTCATGTTGGGCCAAAAATAATCTTTTCTTAACATAGTTATCATTTTCTGATAACCAGGATGTCCCGAATAAGGACTCTTGTGAACTTCATCCAAAATCAGCAGCTTAAATTTCGACATATTAGGCACATAAATTTTGTTTTTATAAATCAAGAAGCCTTTTTCATTAACGCTGTAATCTATTATTAAATTTTCAAATAAATTTTCAGCCACTTTAGCATGTAATTTTTGGTAATTTTCATCTTGCTTAATTCCTTCTTCGATCTGATTTTCTAGATCTGTCTTAAACATGCTGATTGCTGCCACAAAGTTTAATTTGGCATTTCTGCTCAAGGCATCGACAACTTTGTTTTCTTTCCCTTTAATGTGTTGAATCTCGAAATCATACTTGCTAAAGAAAGCTAGCCATCTAGCTTGCCTCGCGTTAAGATTTGTTTGATCCAATAAATACTTTAGGCCTTTATTATCCGTCATTAGAATAAATTTTCTTCCAATCAAGTGATGGCACCACATTTTTAGTGCATATATCACGACTGCCAACTCAAGATCATAAGTTGCATAATTCTTTTCATGAATTTTGAACTTCCTTGACTCAAAAGCAATGGCATGACCTTCCTGACTTAAGACCCCTCCAAGTCCATCGTTGCATGCATCAGTGCATACGACGGAATCCTTATTGGGATCAACAATTTTTAAGATTGGTGCAGTAGTTAATAATTCTTTTAACTTATTAAAGCTTTCTTGGCACTTTTGATCCCATACGAATTTCTTCCCTTTCTTCTGCAAAGAAGTGATGGGGTTAGCAATTCTAGAGAACCCTTCAATAAACTTTCTGTAATAACCTGTTATCCCCATGAATGACCGCACATCAGTTACGTCTTTGGGGATAGGCTATTCATTAATTGCTTTTATCTTATCAGGGTCGACAAAAATTCCGTCTTTACAAATTATGTGACCTAGATATTGTATTTTATATTTATAAAAGTCACATTTACTGAACTTAGTGTAAAGTTGATGTTCTCTTAAAACTTGCAGAATTACTTTTAAATGTTCGTCATGCTCTTCTTTAGTTTTTGAGTAAATCAGAATATCATCAATGAATACCATTACAAATTTATCCAAATATTTATGTAGAACGTTGTTCATTAAACACATGAACACTACCGGTGCGTTGGTTAGCCCAAAAGGCATAACTACGAACTCGTAGTGTCCATAACGCGTTCTGAATGCAATTTTGAATATGTCTTCGTCTTTTATTCTAACCTGATGATACCTAGACCTTAAATCAATTTTAGTGAATATCTCTGCTCCGCGTACTTGATCAAATAGATCATCTATGCGGGATAAGGGATATCGGTTCTTAATTGTCATTTTATTAAGCTGACGGTAATCGATGCACAATCGCATAGTACCGTCTTTCTTTTTAACGAAAATTACTGGTGCTCTCCAAGGAGATACACTTGGCCTTATGTATTTTTTATCTATTAATTCTTTCAGCTGAGATTTTAACTCATTTAACTCCAGAATATTCATCCTGTAGGGAGCATTCGAGTTTGGTACCACACCGGGTACTAACTCAATGGTGAAATCAAGTTCCCTTTTCGGAGGTAATCTTGGAATTTCTTCCGGGGATACATCAAAAAAGTCCCTAAGGATGGGAATATCCTCTAGTTTTAACTTGTCTTCTTTAGATGAACACTCGTCATTAATAACATTAACAACAAACATTTTACAACCTTTTCTGGCAGCTCTTTTTACTTGTAAAGCATAAATCTGTCTTACTGAAATCTTCCTATGAATTCCTTTTACTGTTTCAATGTTACCTTCATTATTTAAGCAGGTAAAAGATTTTTCATAAGAATTAAGTATTACTCTATGCTATTCAAGCCAGTCCATTCCAATGAACAAGTCATATGAACCTAATGGTAAAACATTCAGATTAATTTGTGTTTTCAGTTGACTTAAAAACACTTCACAATCTTTGACAAAATCTATAACCTTTCTTTTAGTCCCAGTTGCAAGCTGAACTAACCATGTATTATCAAATTTCTCTACTTTTAACTTGCAACTGTTCACTAAAGTAGGTGAAATATAACTTAGATTTGCACCTGGATCTATCAGAATGGAAATAGATTTGTTTTGTTTCATACCTTCAATTTCGACCATAGATGTTTGATGGTCAGCTTGACGATTTTCCAGCGCTGCATTTATTCTGGGCATTTCTCTTGCGATATCTCCAACTGTAGGTTCTGCTTGCATAGTGTGAATATTGTTGACTGTCCTTTTGTTGCGTGGGCAATCAGCTTTCTTGTGTGTTCCACCATAGTCAAAACACTTCAAAGGTCCTTTTTGTTCAGCAAACCTGTTGTTGTTATTATTATTAGGTACATTCTTGGCAGCATTAAAATTCTGTGGTGCATTACTCCTGTAATTATTATTACTTGGAAAATTTCGGTTATTAAATTTTTTCTTAAAACTTCCAGAATTTTGATTAAAACTCTTTCTTTTGTGATCAAAATGATTAGACTTGTTACTCTTCCAGCCAGTTGTTCCTTCTCTTTTTCTGTTTTGATCAAAATAAAAATTAGCTTTTCTCATGGCCTCTTCTAAAGTGGAAGGGTTATCATACTCGATCTGGTCTTTTATATTGAAAGGTAGACAACTGAGAAACCTTTTCACTTTAGGCTTTTCTTCGACCATATAAGGTACATACCTCAGCAAGCTATGGAACTTGCTGCACAACTCTTTCATGTTCATTGTACCCAACTTCAAATCGTAAAACTCTTTTGACTTATCTTCAAAATATTGTTCCGACAAAAACTTCTTTTTAAAAAGATTTTTAAACATATTCCAGGTTACTTCTCTTTCTTTTATACTCTTAATTCTTTTAAGATCCTGCCACCAAATATCTGCCTTTCCGGTCAGATTGTAAATAGTCGTCTTGGATTTTAATTGAGAAGAGTAGTCGTAAATATTAAAGTACTTCTTCATTCCAGACAGCCATGCTTCAGCTGTCTCACCCTTCTCACTTTCGCCATTAAAGGTTGGTGGCTTAATCTTTTTAAATTCTCCAGTAATCTGTTCATGATGTTTATGTTTTCTCTTTTTAGAGCAGCAATCACTGTTACTGCTATCATGATCAAAGTCACTATTACTTGGATCAGATTCAGATGATGAGTAACTATTCCTTTTATCATTTCTTGCTTTCTTATGTTTATGTTTGTGGGACATTGTTTCAGAATCAGACTTCATTTCTTATTTTCTGCCTCTTTCAACATTATGACAGTTCTCCTTCAAATTCTATTGTAACTCCTCCTGTACCTTCAGGATCCGTTCATTCTCTTCTTTGACAGCTCTTAACTCAGATTTTAAATCCCGAACAGTACGTAAAAATTCTGAAGACTGGTTATTTAATTCAACTTAAATTCCTTCAGGGTTATTATTATTAATACGTTCATTATGAGGTGATATGTCCTCTGTTGATTCTTCTGGTATTTCCATACCTGCAATTTAAAGGTCAATTTGTTCTATACAAAAATAAAATTAAAATAAAAGTTAGTAACATAAACTTTCTGATTTGTTTTCTGTTTGCGCGCGTGAGCCTATTTCAGGCCTAGAGTTTGAACTCACGCTCTGATACCACATGTAACATCCCGAAAATTTGACTAAAATAATTTTTTTTTTGAAGTAGCATTAACTACTAAGAATGATAATTGCGGAAATAATGTTTGTTAACTACTTAACTAAAAACAGTTTATCACAGTTGACAAATTGTAATTCTTAAACATAATTAGTCGGCAGTTCATTTAAGATAGAATATAATTCTATAGACAATACTCAAATTCTCATGAGATACAAATACTGACAGCTATGTTTGAATGTTGATGAAGGGGTTCCTACAGGGTGCCCTGAGGTTTACTTAGCTCGATAGCTAAAGCATTGTACCTGTTTCTTCGCAAATTTCGCAGGTAAGGTATTAAGTCAAAACAAGATCTTCAAGTAGTTTAATTAATGTTTCTGTTAGCTGTCATTGCAATAGGATAGCGAAAGTATTTTCTGTACAAGACATGTGTTAAAGGTATGGACCTTCAGTTTGTTCTTCCAGCTTACAAATGTTATATTAACTGTTTATATCAATTGTGGAAATCACTTTTATCTCTACCTGATCTGATATATGGGCGTTTTTACATTTAATTTGTTTTGCGTCAAGGAACATAGGTTACTTTGTATTCTGATACCTGCAAGGGTTAGATGAATTTTTACATTTCAAGTACCAAGCATATGGTGATTTTACTGCTACCAAAATAGAGTTCGTCATGATATATCCATTGAAATCTGAAGTTACAAATGCGGAAATTATAACAACTAGAATTTATCCTTTGATTTACCTTAATATCACTTATGTTTTTCGTGTAACGATATATGAAATCGTATATCATTTTCTTATGTGCAAACAGTGTTGATCTTTAACTCATGTATCGAGACTCATGCTATATAATTGTGACCTATTGTTAATAGAATCATATGCATTACATATATGTATTGACTATATATATGACCATGCATTTTACGAATTATAAGTTTCTATATTTAATATCTCTACTTGTCATTATGTAATAATATTTTGACATAGTGCGGTTTAGAATTTACAACATAATTTGATGCTCGATGGAATTGGGTTCTATCTATAGTGCACTTACCATATATATATGCAACACATATTTCTTTGTATAATATGATTACCATATGTTACTTACCATGTAAACCTCATATGTTATATGCAAAATGCGACTCATGCAATATAGGTATTGACTATATGGTTGCAAACATTATAATGGATGTGTATCTAATTTAAAACGTTGAGATCATACTATAACCTAGCTACAACACGATATAATATAAGTGGAAACATTGATAATATGTGATATTAATTACAGTGATACTCGCTCCAATGCAGAGTTAATGGTGAATGACTGGTCTTAACTTCTTCGCGGTCCTTCGATGGTTGATATTAATGCCTATGAGCTAAGCTTTTAATGCTCTCGTCCTTCCTTTCAGTGGAATGCTTCGTTGGCTATCCCGATGACTGATCCCATGTGATTTCTTGTACAAAATGCTGATGATGCTCCGAGCTGTAGGATAGAAATTGGTTGGCATTACTCCGAGCTGGACTGAGTGTTGGTCGAGTTATAAATGAACGTTGTAAGTACCGTTTCTTGAGCTTCATGATCCCCAGATGGCTTGATTTGCTTCGTTGATTTAGTTATGTCCTCGGGTTTGGGTTTTGACCTAAATTCTCAAGCGATACTTACGCTTCGTGTTTCTCCTTGGAATTCATTTGATGAGTCTGGGCTTGAAGAGAGGCCGACCGGTCGCTTAGTTGTAGGGTTTGATCTCTGGTTGCTTGCAGAATTCTTGCACGAATTCGATGGTGGGATCTCTAGTTGTAAAAATGATAGTTTCAGGGTTTATAATGAAGTTTGAGTGTTGATAGTTCTGTGGCATTCGCCATGAATGTGGATAGAGGTTTTTCCAAGGTTTTTAGATTCATAAGTCTTGTCTGAGAATGAAATTTGAATTTGTATAGTCTGCATGCTTTCTTTGTTGCGGCTGTTAGATGGATTCGAAATCTGAATGTTATCAGCGTTCCAGCTTCTTGCTCTTGCAAGCTGAGGTAATGTTTTAACTTCATGGTTATTGTTGCAATGTTAAATCTTCGTGCATCTTTCTTGTTTTAGAAATGTTTTTAACCTTGTAATAATTTCTATGGCAGGTGTTTCCATCGTCTCGGAGTTTATAGTGTTGCAAGCTCCATGGAAATTGGTGGCTCGCTTCACTCGGTAAGCCTCGGTGGCATAACCCTTCGTAGGTTCTCCTGGCATAGTATGTTGATGACGCATCTTAAACAATGCTTGTTACTAAATCCTGGCAGAATGGCCCTCATTGATGTTTTTAAGTTATACTTGTGGTTTTTGGAGATGAGTCCAATGCGGTGCTGTGTTGTGCCAAATATCTGTAGGATAGTGTGCCTTTCGGCTTACCTGGTTAAAATTTAACTAAGTTTTAGCTAAAGTGCCAATAGTTGACAATGTAATCTCTTTCGGCGAGAGTTCTTTCCTCAGTCGAGTTTCAAGAGAATATTTTGATAACTTCAAATTTATGAATCTTCTCGTTTTGGTCTTTTGGGGTTTCGACCTTGGATCGTAACTGTAACTTAAATGTTTAAAGAGTGGAAATAAAACTTGTATTAGAAAAGCTTTGCGTCTATTGTTTGATGTAAATGGTTTATGGTCGTGTGCTAAGGCTTGATGCTTCAATTGTTTTTGTTTCTCCACAGAACTATGAACCATAATTTTTACCCTAAAGAAAATCGATGTATAGAACTATAAAATATATGAATAAGGAATAGCCCTTGGCTTGACAGTTATTATGTTTGAGTTTTTAAATAAATAGTTCCAGTTCTAAGAAAAAGGAATAATGTCTGTATCTATTTTCTTTGATTACTCGTGAAGAGATTTCGACGAGAGGGTATTAACTCTTGGTCATTTGACCAAAAAATGAATGTGATTTCAATCTTTGATATTGTTTAAAGAAATAATTGCTAGCTCTATCAAAACGAAAGTTTTATGAAATGTAAGTTAAAGTTTAGGGTTTCTGTCGAGTCTTTTAAGCTTTTGATGAACTGTTTTAGACTATGTTCCAATGTTAGTAATTATAATAAAAAAATGAAATAATTTCTATATAGAAATAGAGTAGAAAACATTGTATAATTTGAGAAGAAAACATGGAAACATAAAACCCTAGTTAATCTATGACTGTCAAACATAAATGTACAGTACTGTTGATAAATGGAAACTTATTGATACTATTTAATTTTGCAGCTGTTATAAATTCTTGAATACTGTGTATCAGAAGTAAATTCAATACTTGGATATGAATACTGTTTATTTTCATGATAAATGTACTTACTAACAGTAAGGGATAACAATACTATATACTTAGGAAGTAAATGCTTTTACAGCTGTTTAAATTCAATACATCCTGATGAAAGAAATAGAGTGAACCTGAAACATTTAACTAATGAAAATGATGATAAGAGAAAGACATAGGCTTATGTTAATTGATACAGAATATTAATGGTAGGAAATCTAACGAAATATAACAGAGTTGATCTATTCATTCAATTGGCAATTTGCCTATCAAATCATCTTCATTAATTTCTTCTATGTACTAGAGTACGATGCAGATCCATTAGCATGGGGAAAAATGTAGAGAATATTTATTCAATTTATCATTACTATTCATAATTCTAATTAGGTTTAGAAACTGAAAATAGATGCATCTGAACAAGAACACATTCTGTAAATAAGAATTAAATACTTGTAAATAAGCAGATTTAACTACTTAATAACAGATAAACAAATAGAACCTGTAGATGAAGATAGGGCTGAAAAACACCCAAGGAGGCCTGTTCCTCCCAACCTTTTCCAGAAGAAGCATCCAAACTGTTGGCTTCCTATGGACCCTTGAGCCTGCTTACTAAACCACTACGTAGATGGAATCTGTGTAGAAGCAAGGCCCTAAGTAAAACTTCTGCACTCAGTATAACTTCTGCACTCAAAATATGCCTTCTACACTCAGCAATATATTTTCTACACTTAGCAGTAATAGGCAGACTCACAACATGATCAAAACTCTTGGGTGCAAGCACATCAAAACTCCAAGGTAAATTTCTTCGTCAGGAAAAGTGATGAACCTCAGTTCATAATTTGATGGCTATTATATAGACTGCCTAGGTCTTTAGTGGTCAGTTTGGAATAAATGAGCCTCAAGCTCCAGTCCCACCTTCCAGGGAACTATGACCACATTTCAAGGGAGTTGTCCCATACCAACAGCTAGTTAGTTGCATCATGATGCTGCCACTTGTTCATTTCCTTCTACCCCATATTCCATTCCACCTAGTGGTTCAATAACCACTCTTTCAACAGTCCCCTTAGGTGTTTGTTTCCTATTTTATTTATTAAATAATAAAATATTATGAAAATTACAGTCATCCTTGGACACCTGTCCAACATAAAACTTTACAATAAAAGTTAACATAATGTTTCCAACATAAAATGTTCTTCAGCAAAAAGGGTATGTTACAAACTAGGGATTCCTATTTCAAGGTCTTCTCTCCACAGATCATCAGAAAAATAGGGCTACGCTAACTCTCCCTAGGAGGGTGCATATTTGGAGGAAGCATAATCCAGTTTGAAATTTTTTCATTTTTGACACAATCACTAGTGCTGGGAGAAAATTAGGGCATCAAACTTTGGGGGTTTTCCTCCATCAATTCGGACAAAGGAGTACACTAGACAACTCTGCTTGAGGGGGCACATCTTCCTATCCGATCAGAAGTTCAAAATTCCAAGTTTGGAAAATTCAGGTTTCTCTAACAAACCCTAGGCCAGCCAACTCCAAAACCAGGTTGGGCATCTCAAATTGGTAAGATCTAAATCTTTTCTATTTCCATTTGAGGTTCTCATTTCAAAATGACAAATCACACCAAGCTTGAGGATAAGCTTGAAGGAGCTGACAACTTCTGAGCATGGAAGTATAGAATCTCTCTTGTCTTAGAAGAAAATGAATTGGACAAGTATGTCAATGTGGAGGTTCCAGAACCAAGGGGAGAAGAGGCAAAAGCAATCCACAAGAAGAACTTGGTCAAGGCCAAGAGGATTATTGAAGAATCCATCAAAGATCATCTCATCCCTCATGTGTCATCCCTGAAGACCCCCAAGGAAATGTTCGATGCGTTAACGAAGATATTCAAAGGGAGGAACATCAATTGAAAGATGACACTAAGGAACCAACTCAAGAATGTGAAGATCCAACACTTAGAGATGATGCAATCTTACTTCACAAGGGTCTCTCAAATCAAGGAGCAACTTGAAGCGATAGAAGACAAAGTGGAAGGAGAGATTGTTATGACCACTTTGAATGGTCTCCCAAGATCATGGGACTCATTCATTCAAGAAATATGTGCCAGGAAGAATCTAATCACCTTCAGCAGACTATGGGAAGAATGCACCCAAGAATAAGCTCGACTAATAGCAAGAGAAGAGAAGATGGGAGCTAATGATGATCAAGCTCTAACAACTCACACTAAAGGAAATCACAATAAGAGGGAGGACCACCATCACAGAAGATCCAGAAGACATCATGGTTCCGGAAGGGATCTCTCCAGTATTAGATGTTACACTTGTGATGAGAAGGGACATTACTCAAGAAACTGTCCCAAAAACCAAGGATCCTCCAACAAAACCAACAAGAAGAGGCATCATGCTCACACTGCTGAAGATGATAAACCAGCAAGGAAAAGAACCATAGAAGAAAGGGATGATTCTTCATGTGTTGAAGAATATGTCTTAATCTTAGCACTCACAGGCACTATCACACATGGGAGCAATGATTGGCTTGTAGATAGTGGAGCATCCAAGCATATGATGGGATACAAAGAATCCTTTGTCAATCTATTAGAACATGAGTCACCTCACAAGGTGAAACTTGGGGATAATTATCAATATCCCATCAAAGGAAGTGGAGAAGCTTCCTACAAGCTAGATTCCGGCAAATCACTGAAGATGAAAGATGTTCTCTATGTTCCAGGATTGAAGAAGAATATTCTCTCCATCTCAGCACTAGATGCTAAGGGAATGAGGGTTGCATTTGTTGATGGCCAAGTTCTAATGTGACGAAAAGGAAAGAGAATAGATGATGCAACAGTAATTGGAGAGCAAGAGGGACGCTTGTACAAGTTGAAGGGACAACCTGAACAAGAATTGGTTCATGACTCAGTGGAACCAAGTGAACTATGACACAAAAGGCTTGCACATGTGCATTATAGAGCACTACCTATTGCAAGTAAAGCAGTTTTAGGACTACTAGAAATCCAGACAAAACATGAAGGCATTTGCAAGGGGTGTGCACAAGGAAAGAACGTAAAGAAGGAATTTCCCACCAATGAAAGCAAGGCAAAAGGAGTATTGGAGATAGTCCACTCAGATGTATGTGGCCCCATGTATTCCAACTCATTAAGTGGGTATGTATACTATGTTTCTTTTATAGATGATTTTTCTCATAAGACATGGATTTATTTATTGAAAAGAAAAGATGAGGTATTTAGAAAGTTCAAGGAATTCAAAGCCTCGGTTTAAAATCACACCGAGAAGAAGATCAAGACCCTACGATCAGATAATGGCGGAGAATTCACTTCGGAAGAATTCAAGGACCTTTGCATAGAATTTGGGATTAAGAAGGAGTTGAGCACTCCTTACAATCCTCAACAAAATGGCATTGCAGAACAAAAGAACAGAACAATAATGGAAGCAGCAAATGCAATGATACATGATCAGGATCTTTCGATGAACTTATGGGCAGAAGCAACAAGGACGATTCTGTATGTACAAAACCATACACCTCACCGAGTATTGAAAAATAAGACTCCCGAAGAAGCTTTCTCGGGTGAGAAACTAGAAGTCATCCATCTCATAATATTTGGCTACCCAGTGTACATACACATCCCGAAGGAAAAGAGAACCAAGCTAGATCCTTCATGAAAGAAGGGAATATCCATGGGGTACAATATAAACACATCAAAATCCTACCGAATATACTTCCCAGGATTCAAGAAGATCGAGATCAGCAAAGACATAACCTTCGACGAAGATTCAGCATACAACAAATCAAGAAAACTACCTATTGAAGAAAATGAAGAATCTAAAGTTCCCAGAATAAGAGACACGGTGATGGAAGAAGCAATTCAAGAAGATCATGAAGACCGCGACATGGCAGAACCACAAGAACCTATAGATCCACCTCGTGAGAAGAAATCCCACAAGAGAAGACCAACATGGGCACATGAAGCAATACAAGATGTAGAGAAGTATGGTGCTCCAGATGGGATGCATAGAGAAAGCAAGAGACCCAGACCATACTCCAACTATGTGGCCTTGCTATGCGACATCATTGATAAAGAAACTTCCAACTACGAAGAAGCAATAGAGAAGAAGGAATGGAACGATGCCACGATCGAGGAATAGCAATTGAATATGAAGAATGATGTCTATGAGATAGTTCCAAGACCAGAAGGGAAGTCTATTGTGACTTTGAAATGGATCTACGAGATCAAGCATGTTGCAGATGGTAACATAGAAAAACACAAGGCAAGATTTATGGAACGTGGCTTGTCCCAGAAGGAAGGCATCGACTACGAGGAGAAATTTGCACTTGTATCAATATACACTTCCATCAGATATATACTTGCATTGGTTGTAGTAATGAAATGGAAGGTACACTAGATGGATGCCAAGACAACATTCTTGAATGGTGTAGTTGAAGAGGAAGTGTATGTGGAGCAGCCACTAGGATTTGAGACACATGACAGAAAAATTCATGTGTGCAAGTTGAAGAAATCCTTGTATGGATTAAAGCAGGCACCCAGGACATGGTACGACAGGATGGGTAGTTTTCTTATGAGATTAGACTTTACCAAGAGCAAAGCAGATTCCAACCTTTTGTTGATGTATATGTAACTTCGGAATGTATTTCGTCTATGTATTTCATATATATTTATTGTACCCTTATAAGAGATGTGTTATTCCTCTATAAGGAAGTGTTGTCACGTGGATTGACAAGTGTCGCAAGTGTGTGTACTTGCCGATGGGTTATTAGACCACCATGTGTGGGGTCGGCCCTGAAATATATATTATATTGTGGATGTATCTAGATAGACAAGTCGACCCCATAGTGTAACTGGGCAAACAGACTAGTATAAATAGAGATCGGGAGATCTCTATTTTCATCACTTGGAAACTCACACTTCTCTCACTCAGAAAGTGGCGCACTAGTGAGGAGGAGGATCATCTGCTACTAGGAGACTATCTCAGTGTATTTTGGTTGTACTTTGGTTGAGCCATTTCTCTCTCTATCTCTGAGGAAGTTGTGGGGTTTTTCACCTTAGGGTTTTCCCCATGGAAACTCTATGTCTCTTGTCTCTCATGCTTTTGATTCTTGTGATGCTTGTCATGCTTATTGTGATTGTTATGCATTGATATACTGTATATGTTATTCTCTCAGTGAAGATCCTAGAGTATTGTGAATTAATGCTCAAAATTTAACATGGTATCAGAGCTAACCTGAGAAGAAGACATTTTGCAGTGACAGAAACTTGAGTTTCTTGTTTATTGGGTTTCTCTCCATAGATTTTGGAAAAGCAGTATAGTAGATTGACTCTACTCATCAAGGAGAATCTATCTGTCCAATCAGAATTCAATTCTGATCATTTTCAGATTTGGCCCTAAAAATTAGGGTTTCCACACAAATAGGAATTTCTGAAATTTGAAGACATAGCTGGAAGCTCCTTGCAAAAATCGAAGTTTAGAGCTTTGGATTGATATTTTTGGCTTGGTAGATCTCCGGGAAACTCAAACCCTAATTCAGGGCTCTCCCTAGTGAACCCGAGAGGACAAAAAGACAAATCTGAAGGGTAAAACTTTGCTGATCTCAAATTCTAAATACACCAGGATGATCAGCTCATCGAGGCGCATCTTTCTATCCTTTCAGAAAGTTAAAATTCACATTTTGAATTTTTAGGGTTTTTTTGACAAACCCTAATCCGGGACCAGATCCAGTTTTCAACATTTCAAGTGGTAAGACCTAAATCTTTTCTATTTCCATTTGAAGTACTCTTTAAGATGTCTCTCCGCACCAAGCTTGAGGATAAGCTTGAAGGGGCTGATAACTTCCGAGCTTGGAAGTATAGGATTGGGTTAATCCTGGAAGAGAATGAGTTGGACTCATATATAAAAGAAGACATCCCTATCCCAGAGGATGAAGAGGCTAAAGTATTGCATAAGAAGAACTTGGTCAAGGCAAAGAGAATCATTGTTGATTCTATCAAAGACCATCTCATACCCCATGTGTCTTCTCTAAAGATACCCAAGGATATGTTTGACTCTTTGACCAAGCTATTTTAAGGGAAGAACATAAATTGGAAGATGACCCTGCGGAACCAATTAAAAGGAGTAAAGTTTCATAATGGAGAAACCATTCAATCTTATTTTTCAAGGGTCTCCCAGATTAAGGAACAACTAGAAGCAGTGGATGAAATGGTGGAGAATGGTGAAGTTGTCATGACCACTCTGAATCGCCTAGTCATGGGACTCCTTCATTCAAGGAATCTGTGCAAGAAAGAAGTTGGTATCCTTTAGCAGACTACGGGAAGAATGCTCACAAGAAGAAGCAAGGCTTGTGGCACGAGAAGAAAAGATGGGGAATGAAGATCAAGCTCTCAAAGCTCACACTAAGAAAGGGAAGTCCAAGAGAGAGCCATCTCACTCCAAGAAATCTTCACATCACTATAAAGAAAGAAGAATATGCTTCACCTGTAATGAAAAAGGACATATTGCCATAAATTGTCCCAAGAACAAGAAGGACAACAACAACTTCAACAAGAAGAAGAAGGGCAGCAAAAGAAGGTTTCATGCTCATGCTGTCGAGGATGATGAACCACCCGAGAAGAAGGCTAGGGAAGAAAGTGATGATAGTAATGATGACTCATCAAGTGAAGAAGAGTATGTTCTAATATTTGCTCTCACAGGTACTATCTCCCATGGTTGTAATGATTGGTTAATTGATAGTGGGGCTTCCAAACACATGACTGGGTTTAAGGAATCTTTTGTGAACCTATCTGAACATGAATCACCCCATAAGGTGAAACTTGAGGATGATTATCAATACCCAATCAAAGGAAGTGGCGAAGCCTCCTACAACCTAGATTCTGGAAAATCTTTGAAGATGAAAGAAGTCCTTTATGTACCTGGGATCAAGAAGAATCTTCTCTCCATCTCTGCATTGGATGCAAAAGGCATGAGGGTTGCATTTGTAGATGGCCAAGTCCTAATGTGGCCAAAGGGTAAGACAATCGATGATGCAGTAGTGATTGGAGAGCAAGAGGGAGGTTTGTATAAATTGAAGGGTCAACCTGAACATGCCATGGTACATGACTCCATGGAGCCAAGTGAACTTTGGCATAGAAGACTTGCTCATGTGCATTATAGGGCACTTCCAATTGCAAGCAAGGCTGTAGAGGGTCTTCCTGAAATCAAGACCAAACATGAAGGTGTTTGCAAAGGATGTGCAAAAGGTAAGAACATTAAGAAGGCTTTCACAAGCAGTGAAAGCAAGGCAAAAGATATCCTGGAAATCATCCACTCAGATGTATGTGGTCCTATGTCATCCAGTTCTCTGAGTGGGTGTGTTTATTATGTCTCGTTTATTGATGACTTCTCCAGGAAGACTCGGGTATACTTCTTGAAGAACAAAGATGAGTTGTTTGATAAGTTCAAGGAATTCAAAACCTTGATGGAGAATCAAACTGACAAGAAGATTAAAACATTCAGATCCGACAATGGTGCAGAATTCACCTCAGGTGACTTCAAGAAGCTTTGCAGTGATTCAGGGATTAAGAGGGAGTTGACTACTCCTTATAATACTCAATAGAATGGAGTTGCAGAAAGGAAGAACAGAACAATCATGGAAGCAGCAAGGGCAATGCTGCATGACCAGGATCTACCTATGCATCTATGGGAAAAAGCAGCTAGAACAGCTATATATGTGCATAACAAAACTCCCCACAAGATATTGGACAAGAAGACACCAGAAGAGGTCTTTTCTGATAAGAAACCTGAAGTTAGCCATCTCAGAATATTTGGTTGTCCAGTATACACACATTTACCAAAGGAAAAGAGGACCAAGCTAGATGCTTCAGGAAATAAGGGTATCTTTGTGGGTTACAGTGAAAGCTCGAAGGCTTACAGAATATATTTTCCAGGGTTCAAGAAGATTGATGTCAACAGGGATGTAACATTTGATGAAAACTCAGCATTCATCAAATCAAGGAAGGCACCTATCGAAGTTTATGAAGAACCTAAGGAAACTAGATTTCAAGACACTTCCATGACTGAAGTAGTTCCAGAAGTTGTTCGTGAGTTTGAAGATCCGCAAGAACCTGTAGATCCACCCCGTGAAGATAACTCTCACAAGAGGAAACCTACATGGGCTAGAGAGCTCATTCAAGATGCAGAAAGATTTGGCATTCCAGAAGAAGAACACAGAGCAAAGAAGAGAACCAGATCACATACCGCTATGTTGCTTTACTCTATGACATCATGAATAAAGAACCTTCCAGTTATGAAGAAGCAGCGGGAAAGAAAGAATGGAAGGATGCCATGGTTGAGGAATACCAATCAATAATGAAGAATGATGTTTGGGATGTTGTACCAAGACCTAAAGAGAAGTCTGTTGTGACTTCTAAATGGATCTACAAAATCAAGCATGCTGCAGATGCCAGTGTAGAGAAATACAAAGCAAGATTCGTAGCTTGTGGCTTCTCTCAGAAAGAGGGAATAGATTATGAAGAAAATTTTGCACCTGTAGCCAGGTATACTTCCATCAGAACAGTACTTGCCCTGGCTGCAGCGATGAAATGGAAAATACACCAGATGGATGTTAAGACTGCTTTCTTGAATGGTGTAGTTGAAGAGGAAGTATATGTGGAGCAACCACTCGGTTTTGAAATACATGACAGGGAGTCATATGTGTGCAGATTGAAGAAAGCCTTGTATGGCTTGAAGCAAGCTCCCAGAACTTGGTATGGTAGGATGGACAGTTTCCTATCTAGTTTGGGCTTTACCAAGAGTAAAGCGGATTCCAACCTTTACTACAAGGTTGAGGAAGGGAATCCTGTGATTCTACTCCTGTATGTGGATGACTTATTTGTAACAGGAGATGACAGATTGATTGCAGATACTAAGAGGAAGCTTGCTGCTGAGTTCGATATGAAAGATTTGGGAATGATGCATTATTTTCTAGGTATGGATCTTCCTTTGTCAAGGGAAGTACACAGTAGATATTCTGAAGAGATTCGGGATGATGGATTGCAAGGCCATGGCCACACCCATGGCATCGAATCTGAAGCTTCTATGTGATGCTTCATCTGAGCCAGTTGATATCTCTATGTATTGTCAGATGATTGGGTCCTTGATGTACCTGACGAACACGAGACCAAATATTTGATTTGCTGTGAACACATTGAGTCAGTTCCTGACAGATTCGAGGATTGTTCACCTGGTTGCTGTAAAGCATGTTCTGAGGTACCTGAAGGGTATAGTGTATTATGGGCTCAAGTATGAAGCGAATCAAAAGTTTAACCTGCAGGGTTATGTTGATTCAGATTGGGCTAGCAATGCTACAGGTAGGAAGAGCACATCTGGGTGCTGCTTCGGTATGGGATCAGGTGTGATCTCTTGGTTTAGCAGGAAGCAGTCCTGCGTAGCACTGAGTACAGCTGAGGCAGAGTATGTTGCAGCCTTTTCAGCTAGTTGTGAGGCAGTATGGCTACGGAAGCTATTGTCTGAGTTATTTGATCTCCCATTGGATGCTACTGGTATTTTCTGCGATAACCAGAGTTGTGTGAAGCTGTCTGAGAACCCAATGTTTCATGACAGGTCAAAACACATAGAGATCAAATATCAATATATCAGGGATATGGTGCAGAGAGGAGCTGTGAAGCTCCTGTACGTTGCGATGGGCAAGCAGATTGTAGATGTGCTGACGAAGCCACTAGCCAGGGTGAAGTTCGAGTACTTTAGGGAGAGGCTTGGCGTTCTTCAGATTGATGACACTTAGAGGAAGAAGTGATGGACACATTTTTTGAAGCCATTCCAACCATGTTGGAAGGAGGATCCTTCACATGGCTGTGGATGTAAGCGCTGGATGATGTTCTGGTTTCTGCTTTGTATGATCAGTTGGATCATTTATATGTATATGTATGTTTGCATCATGTTGGATGTTGGATATGATCAGTTGGATCATTTATATGTATGTACGCATCATGTTGGATGTTGGATCATTTATATGTATGTATGCATCATGTTGGATGCTAGATATGATCGGTTGGATCATTTGTATGTATTTTGTATATGCATCATGTTGGATGCTTGGACCATGTATCTGTATATGTATCAGGTGGATACATTGTATGATCAGGTAGATCATGTATGTTGATATGTATCAGGTATGATCAGGTAGATCATATATGTTGATGGATACATTGTGTGGATCATGTATCTATGTATCAGGTGAATACACTGTGTATGATGATATGTATCAGGTAGATACTTGGTATGCATCAGGTAGATGCATTGTATGATCAAGATGATCGTGGATGATGAGCTTCTCCAGATGACATGCAGCAGGATGTTGCAGTGATGATGATCAAGATGATCATGTGTACATCAGGATGATGTATGGTGAGTATCAGGATGATACTTTGTGGCCATGGATCAGGTTGTACAGATGAGAATGTCTGGGAGATCCTATAGGTCGGATTTGTGTACCCGTAACAACTTGGGATGCTCTTTCGAGACATTGCTCTGGGAGGACATGTAATTTGTGCCCTGGGAGATTTCAAGTCGGAGTTGTGTACCCGTAACATCCTGAGATGCTCTTGCGAGGTTTTTTCCTATGGCATGTAATTTGCTCCTGGGAGATCTGGACAGGATGAAAAAGGCCTCAGATGCTTCAGCCAGGTTTTGCCATGACCACATGTAATTTGCTCCTGGGATATCTAGATAGGATGAAAAAGGCCTCAGATGCTTCAGCCAGGTTTTGTGGTGGACCACATGTAATTTGCTCCTGGGAGATCTGGACAGGATGAAAAAGGCCTCAGATGCTTCAACCAGGTTTTGTGGTGAGATCACATGTAATGTGCTCCTAGGAGAACCGACAGGTAGAGCTGTGTGCTCGTAATAGCCTGGGATGCTTCAGCTAGGTTTTGTGATGGGTCACATGTAATGTGCTCCTGGGAGATCCGAAAGGTAGAGCTGAGTGCTCGTAATAGCCTGGGATGCTGCAGCCAGGTTTTGTGACGCACGTAATAAGTCCTGAGGATTCCATAGTATGGCCAGTGATGATGAAGACCTGCAGGTGGTGGGCCTACATCCAGTATGAAAAAGGACTGGCTCTGTAGAACTTCCTATGACGAGTAGATTCAGAGATTAGTTGAGATAGCAGCAGCAGTGACGATGATGATGACAATGCATCGATGACGATGATCCCGAGAAGAAGACTTGTCTAACAGAACTGTGTCAAGAAATACCTTCCTAGTTAAGAGGGAGTGTTGATGTATATGTAACTTCGGAATGTATTTCATCTATTTCATATATATTTATTGTACCCTTATAAGAGATGTGTTATTCCTCTATAAGGAAGTGTCGTCATGTGGATTGACAAGTGTCGCAAGTGTGTGTATTTGTTGATGGGTTATTAGACCACCATGTGTGGGGTCGGCCCTGAAATATATATTATATTGTGGATGTATCTAGATAGACAAGTCGGCCCCATAGTGTAACTGGGCAAACAGGCTAGTATAAATAGAGATCAGGAGATCTCTATTTTCATCACTCGGAAACTCACACTTCTCTCACTTAGAAAGTGGCGCACTAGTGAGGAGGAGGATCATCTGCTACTAGGAGACTATCTCAATGTATTTTGTTTGTACTTTGGTTGATCCATTACTTTCTCTATCTCTGAGGAAGTTGTGGGGTTTTTCACCTTAGGGTTTTCCCCACGGAAACTCTGTGTCTCTTGTCTCTCATGCTTTTGATTCTTGTGATGCTTGTCATGCTTATTGTGATTGTTATGCATTGATATACTGTATATGTTATTCTCTCAGTGAAGATCCTAGAGTATTGTGAATTAATGCTCAAAATTTAACACTTTTAATTCAAGGTTGAGGGCGGAAGACCAGTAATACTAATGCTATATGTAGATGACCTATTTGTGACAAGTGAGGATGATCTCATTGCAGATACAAATAGAAGGATTTCCGTAGAGTTCGAGATGAAGGACCTGGGAATGATGCATTACTTCTTAAGAATGGAGGTGTGGTAGAGTGCGGATGGAATTTTCCTTGGTCAAGGAAAGTATGCAGTAGAGATTTTGAAGAGATTCAAAATGATGGACTGCAAGGCTATGGCCACACCAATGGAATCAAACTTGAAGCTACTATGTGATGCTTCTTCAGATACATTTGATGCCATGATGTATTGGCAAATGATTGGTTTGTTAATGTATTTAATGAACACAAGACCATACATATGTTTTGTTGTGAACACCCTGAGCCAGTTTCTGAAAGATTCGAGACATGTTCACCTGATGGCTGCAAAACATATATTGAAGCACCTGAAGGGTACAATTGAGTATGCGCTCAAGTATGAGACGAATCAGAGGATTAAACTGCATGGTTATGTTGATTCGGATTGGGTAGGCAGTGCCACAGATAGGAAGAGCACTTCAGGATGATGCTTTAGTTTGGGATCCGGTATGATCTCCTAGTTTAGCAGGAAGAATTCATGCGTGGAACTGAGTACAGCCGAAGCAGAGTATGTTGCAGATTGTTCGTCTAGTTGTGAGGCAGTATGGCTTCGGAAGCTACTGTCAGATTTGTTTGATCTCGAGCTTGAGGAGACTTGTATCTTCTGTGACAACCAAAGTTGCGTGAAGTTGTGTGAGAACCTGATGTTCCATGACAAGTTGAAGCATATTGAGATCAAGTATCACTATATACAGGATATGGTACAGAGAGGAGCAATGAAGCTTCAGTATGTGGCGATGGACGAGCAGATAGCCGATGTGTTGACCAATCCATTAGTGAGAGTGAAGTTCAAGTACTTAAGAGAGAAGCTTGGTGTTATCTAGATCGATGTTCCTCGAAAGAGGGAGTGATGATACCGGAAGATGCAAGTGCACCGGGGCTGGATCTCACATGGTGGAAGACACAAGTGGTCCATAGGGACACAATAAACCTGGGGTTCTCCTAAGCTATATCCACATGTTGGAGTCGTTGGTAGGTCCACCGGTCACAAAGACACCTGGGGTGCGCCTGGGTTGTATCTTACATGGTGGAAGACGCAGGTGGTACATGGGACGTAATGCATCTAGGTTGCTCCTGGGTTGTATCCACATGTTTGAAGACGCAAGATGACCATGAGAGACGTAATGCACCTGGGGTTCTCCTAGGTTGTACCCACTGCGTGGGAGACGCAGGTGATCTGTTGGACATGAGGTGTGCACCTAGGTTGCTCTCTGTGTGTGATGATGAGATGATATAGATACAATGAGATGATAGTAGGAGATGCAGGTGATTGATGTGGCAATGTAATGTGTGGTCTTGGGATGTACCTACTTGATGTCTTGCTCGTAGAGATGATGAAGACCTAGATGAGAGCTAGGACTACATCCAGCATGAAAAAGGGATGGCTCTGTAGAACTTCTCATGACGGATATATTCGAGAGATGTCACTAGTCAATGATCAACAAGATGAGGATTGATGCAGCAACAACGATGATGATCCAGTTCCAGCATTGATGATGATCCAGTAATGATGACGTTGTCCATAGTTTGTGTCCAGAGTGATGATGACTGTAGCGAGAGAATACCTTCCTATTTAAGAGGGAGTGTTGTTGTAAATGTAGCTTCAGAAGATATTCATTTGTATTTTTATACTATTATTGTATTTTATTTGTATCTCCGACAGAGATGGTTTTCCTCCATTCGGGGATGTCATTATTGTGTTTGGTCATTCAAAATTATTGAGGTAAAACCTCCATTGTAAATCGGGGCATTAGATCCTCAAAGGTCAAATGTAAATTGTACTTTTTGAGTCTCCTTAGGAGAGGTCGGCCCAATTAGGTAAGTGAGGTCGGCCCCATTAGGAATTAGGCCAGTCAAACATAAAGTATAATTAGGCTCTCTCATTTGGACACAACACTCGCTCAAGAAAGTTCGCATAAGGAGAGAGAAGACAAGTTCGCTGGAGGATAAAGAGAGAGAGCTGCAGAAGACATCTTATATTTGGGTTTTCTATCTTGCCTGATATTGTACTAGTGACAAATCTATTTCTGAGGAAGTTGCGGGGTTTTCTCCTTTATGGTTACCCCGAGGAAAATTCTTGTGTCTCTTGTGTTTTTTTGTGCTTGTCTGTCTTTTAGTTTAAAGATCTAACTAAATTGAATTAAAGTGCAAACTCTAATACGGGGCCCTCCAGCTTGGAATGTATGTCACCACACAATCTTCACAACAATATGGCCAAGAAAATTGCATTAAGGCATGAAAGAGGATGAGATAGAAGCCATAGACAACCAAATATCAGACGAAAGGCCATAATATAGGTGGAAGGCACAATGAAAAGAGCCCAATTTTCCAATAGGTCTCTGGTTCATCCAAAAAAAACATGAATTGGAGACCAACTCCCCCACAATAAGAATCATGCATGAAAGTGGCATCTTAGGAAACAAATAGATGTGCATCAATTGATTACTGCTGGAAAAGAGTCTTCCACACAAATAGGCCCATCCCCATGAAGAATTAGTTCAAAATAATCGAACCCCCACCATCGTAAGCAGCAACAGCAAGTGTCCAACATGACGGAGATGGAACCTCTTCTAAATGTCGATTGTTGTAGAATCGAGGAATGCATTCAAACTTCCCAGGGTGTTGCATCCAACAAAATTGGACACAAACGATGGCCAATCTAACCATGAGATTCAAGATGATAAATGACCCATGTGAGAGAGAAACACATATGAGATTAATCCAATGCACCCAACGGGAGCATTGAATCCCATGTCCCTGAGTGAAATATAGCTCGAGAATAGCCTTATCTATGGGAACCCATCTGGAAAATATCTAGGAAGGATATCTTCAAGAAAATAAAATCGGTCATCATAGGAGTATGGCCCTAGTAAGTGGAATATGAAAGATCCCCAAAGCATTGAATCCGACGAAATTGCATCTCTGCAACATTACATCAATTGAGTACATTGGAGAGGAGTCACTTTCAGGCCATATAAAGGTTCTAAAAGTGTGTTACCTCACCAGATATGAGTATGAAATACATGCTTTATAAATCAATAGGGAAATAAAATGATCAATGATTACAGATCAAAAGAATGACATCTACTGGAATTGTTAAAATTGATTGAAGGTGTGTGATCCAAAGTACGACATCTAACAATCTACCCCAAAAAAATGAGCGGCCAATCCATGATCCGCATAGATCTAAGGAAATGATAATGTGTGCAACGCGCAATCTACATAGATTTCTTTGTTGATGTCCTATCTGTGCTGAGGATTTGCAAAGGAAGTAGGCCAAGGTGATATGAACACCCAAACAGAACCCTTTCACGGGATTCGAATAGAGAATCGAGAGAGGTGGGTTAGTGTTAAGAGGTCACACTGATCTCTTAAGGTTGTGCAATCTGGAAAAGAGAGCCATGATCTGTAACCATATCACACAGAAAAAATTCAACTTCAATGATCTCACAAGAACATTAATATCCACGAAATGCCACACCCTTGCCTTGTTTTGAGCCAGAGGACCAGAAGCCCCAAAAAATGCTTTATTTGGCGTAAATGATAGGGAGCCTCTTTTTGCTGAAGTGGGTCCAGACGAGGACTTTAGTGAGAGAGAGATGAAGACTTTAGTGAGAGAGAGTCTCTGACAGAAATACCATTTTTTGCAACTAGATACTGAGGAGGTAAAGGAGTGGCAATAGGAGAAGAGATGGATGACAATGGAGGCAACCTAAGTTGAAATTGGAATTGTGTTTGTTGAATATTGTGAAATATTAGGCAGTAGTCACTGGGTTTTTTCCACTGATGTGAGTGTGGCTTGAGGTGGAGAACTAGATGTAACATCCATAGGCATCAGTGATCTAGCCAATGATTGCTGAGAAGGTTTTCCCTGCTGCAACAAAGTACCTCCCTGTCTTACACCCTAACTAGAAGAACTTACATTATGCCCTAGAAACAAAGATCCTTCTCCAGGAGGCATCTTACAATAGGAAGTTGACTGAGTGGGTGTTCTCTCTGAAAATGAAGCCACAGTTGATTCCAATGCAGATGGTGCTGACGATATATTTGAGCTTGAAGAAGACTTGTTCTCGACAACTCCTCTTCTCCTTTTTCTATTATTTATGTTAAAGTGATTCAATTATTTATGACTGCATGAGCTTCCCATTTCATACTTTTCCTCTATTCTAGATTAAGTTTGTGTTGTTCGAGAAAGTATGAAACCTTGTTTAAGATTTTAATTTTTTATTAATAGTAACATGGTTAGCTTTATGCACCCTCGGAAAACATATTTAATAATTTTTTTGAATAGTGTTTAAATTCATAATTTAGATTGATTTATATATTCATTGAGAAAGTACTAATGTTGTGATGATAATTCAAATTCAAAACTAAACACTTTATGTGTATGTTTATCGAGAAAGCACCAATGTTATAATGTTATGACAATGATTCAAATTCAAAATTTATAAAAAATGTATTTAATATTTTTGTGGAATAGTGTTTAATTGATCTATATGTTCGTCGAGAAAGTAGTAATAAATGCCCGATTGACTCCATTGTACTGAACCAAGAAGAAGCAAGATCATATTAAAAAAAAAAACCACGTTCTATTTAAATTAAGCTAGAAGATCAAGTAAAAAACAAGGCTTGTTGGGAGATTGATTTTACAAAGTCCAAAATTAAATCAAATACCAAATCTAAGATAAATAGCGAGAGATGGCACAAGAGAAATCTTAGCAATTTTATCTTGTTTGTATTTTCATTACACCTGATTTCATAATACTAACAAAAAAAACTTCATAGACAAGGTAACATGAACCTTGGTATTGAAGCACGCACTTTGAATACTTGAAGCAAAGGTACTCTGTGTACATGACCCTTATGAAGATATTAAAACAAATCTTGGTTAGTAAAATGGATTTTCAAATTAGGCATAGTTTAAGAATATGACAAACCTCACCATCATATTCGCACACTTCTTAAAAATATTTATACAAAACACAACCAAATATAATTCGTAACTCCTGATCCTAACAATTTAATAAACTTCATATCAAAATTAAGATATGATCATGACAAATATATATATTTTTTTGCAATATAATGACACAAACTAAGATTTGGTAGAATTCAGAAACTCGACTAAAATCTCAGAGTATATTCAAAACTAGACAATTGAAACTTTAGAAAAGAATTTGGAGATAAACCCAACAACTGAAACTTTAGAAAATAATTTGGAGATTACATGACACATTTCAAAGTAAACAATAAAAAAAAAAATAATAAATACTTTAAAACTTCTTCTCCCCATACATGTAAACACTTCAAAATCTATTAACGAATATTATGTATACAACATATACATTCTAAATCTTCACGTTTTATAAAATATTTATTTATATGCCACTATTAACGGACATTATGTCACTGTAATCAAAGACACTTAATTATTTACATGATAACCAGTGTTGGTTTTCATTCGACCGGACATGCACCAATTGAAACTGAAATAGACTCCAAACAAGACAATAAAAATAAACAAAGGCATGACAACAATATAAGTTTTTATTTTATTTTTCTTTGGTTTATGAAAACAAGTTACCATTTTAACAAGAAAACCACAAACCATACCGTTGATTCTACGTACCCCATAGTCTGTCAAACCAAAGGAACAATTCGAAGAAAATAGATATCAGAAACAACTGTTGCTAATTGTTGTAAAAGAGTTTCCTTTGCACTGTAAGCATGTTGAAATTTCCAAAATATACATGAACAATGTTAAAGAAATAGCGCAGAAGATAGAGACCACAATCCTATCAGCAAGAAATATCTCCGAACACAACGGGATAGATATAGAGATACATGCTCGTAGGTCGTCGCTTTAACCCATAACTCTTCTATACCCTCCCGCTCTGATGTTTCTACTCCCACATCCTGCTGGCTGCCACGTGGCCCTCCCAGCCCACTCCTCTTCGCGGGGAATTAGTTGCGTTGCAGCTTTTGCTCTTGTTTAAGTCCCTTTTTAGTTTCTAGCATAAGCAATAATTTCAATGCCGTAATTTTTGCAAAGTTATTTGATCCTTTGCCTAGACCTATTTTGAATTTTAAGAAATCTAACTCCTTGAGCAAAAGCTTCAATGGCATTGCTACATAAGGTTTGTGGTTCAAGTTCTTCCCCAATTTTGTATATGCTAAACTCAAATGTATCACTTATCTAGGACCACCAATAACCTTAGAAGTGGTATTCTTAAATGTTTGATTAGTCATTGAACTTGTTGCTAAGAAATATTGTTGAAACTTACCATTAATATTGTTTTCAAAACTTGAAGAACTTTAGTAGCAATAATATTTCCCGAGGCTTATGTATGACTAACTTGGATTGTACACATCTGAATTGAATATTCTAAACTAGTGAATTACATGTGAGATACGTCGAACAACTAGTAGATATCCATTCTTAAACTTGGATCTATCAAGCACCGAGAGAGATCCAATTTCTTGAGGTGTAAATTTTTTTATCTTGAATTTTTTTACACGTCAAGAAAAAAATTACACCTCAAAAAATTTGATCCCTTTCCGTGCTTGATATATCCAAGTTTAAGATGGATCTATGATGGTTTTATTTTTTATTTTTTTTATGAGTCGACATGAAGTTTTTAATTACTTTTTATTTTTTGTAACTTATGAGCCAACATGATTTTTTTAATTACTTCTTATTTTTGGTAACTTACGAGCCGATGTGAATTTTTTTACTTATTTTTTAAAATTTTAATTTTTGGTAATGTTACATAATGTTACAACATCTCCCCATACTGGATTTTAGAGCACCTCACTACTCTTGATGCAACAAACTCATCCAAAAAGATGAAATAAGATGATAACTAAAGATTTTATGTAATGAACCATTTTCTTCATGATTTTGAATTGGTGAGAAATACCTCATTTTCGCATTACAAATACCTAAATCATTAAATAAGCCACGAGCTACATATCAATGATAATATTTAAATATATCTATAATTATATTGGTTTGGTATGTCAAAAACATTTAACAAAATGCCAACAAGTGCTTGCTTCGTTGGTGGCAACTACTTGGTTATATGAGAGTGTTTGATTGAAAAGACATTGAGCATTTTACTATTATATTTGATCTGCTACCAACACGGATAACAACACTACTTAGCATTGTCACTACTAATTTCCTTGGACTTGCATGAATAAAGGTTAGGGTGTCTTAAATGTAGCACATGGCTTTCTCTTAGCAAGGTATGCTTATCCCAACTGTAGAACTCATGGGAAGCTTTTTTGGTTTCAAGATATTTGACATCTATTTCCAAAGAATCCTTGTAGATAAACCTGGATCTATCAACACTGAGAGGGATTCCAATTTCTTGAGGTGTATTTTTTTTTTTAACTTAAGAAATTTGAACCCTCTCTTGCTTGATAGATCCGGGTTTAAGTTTTTATTTTTTATTTTATAGGCTGACATGGATTTTTTTAAATTACTTTTCATAATTTTTTATTTTATGAGCCGACATAAAAAAAATTAATTACTTTTTATTTTTGGTAATGTAATGTTACGTTATGTATGTGACAACATCTCCCCCATACTGGGTTGTAGATAACCTCACTCATCTCGATGCAATGAGTTAGATTTCATTGCAATATGGACTCATTAACTCATTAGAAATCATTTCCCTTCACAAATTCAAGGGTTGGTAACTCCATAACCAATGAATTTGGAAAGACGAACCAAAAAAATGTTCCAAAGAAAGAAGGTGAAGAAATCGTCAAATTGAAGACTTGCAATATTAGTGCGACAACTACTCGAAAGAGAAGACATTGAAAATAGCCCTAGGGTTTCTTCCAATAAAACCCTATCTTGCTCCTCCCGTCGTGATTTTTTGGTTCTTGTGTCATCTCCACAAACCAAAGGATTTGAAAGTGAGTGTAATCTCCATGGTGTCCCAGAGACTATCTACACACGGGAGAAGGGGTGGGTCTTCAATCGATATTTTTCCAAGAAATGTGTCAGTGAAGAAAAGTGAAACCCAGAGCACTAGCGCTTGGGGAAGACATTGATATGCATGAGGTCATGGATTTGTCTGAAAGGGCGCTCGTGGACCGATTCTCCGGAAAGGTAATGAGTCTTCCCCATTTTCACAAGTGGGATTTTGAAAACTAGACCAAATCCTTGGGGTTTAGACCAAAAACTATTTTACTTGCTCATGGTTGGTATGGAGTCACTTTTAATTCTAAGGATGAAGTTGTTATAGTCTTGGAAGGGGTATGGATTTGGGGTTACACTGCATTATGAATGGAGAAGTGGTCACCATGTTTTGATTCTCAAAGACAAAAAACCTTCAAAAGAAGGTTATGGGCCAAGCTTCCCGGCCTCCTCCCTGTTAATTTTTGAGCATTAATTCAACATACTCTAGGATCTTTACTGAGAGAATAACATGTACATCATATCAAGTATAAAAATGCATATAAATCGCACCAAGCAATCACATGAGACAATAGAAACACAGAGTTTCACTGGGGGAAACCATAAAGGTGAAAAACCCCACAACTTCCTCAGAGATAGAAAGAGCAATGATACAACCCAAGTACAAGAGATAGTCTTCTACTAGCAGCTACTCCTCCTCCTCAACTAGTGTGCCACTTTTCGAGTGATGTAGGAGTGAATAATGAAGTGATCAAATAGAGATCCCACGCTCTCTATTTATACTTGTCCCGACTTGCCTAATACACTAGCAGGGCCGACTTCTCTAGGAGAGTCTAATAACCCATGGTTACATTAATCAGGGCCGACCCCACACTTGGTGGTCTAATAACCCATCACAGCAAGTTGCGACACTTGTCAATACAAATGACAACACTTCCGTATAGAGGAATAATAACATCTCTATAGGATTAAAATATACATAGGTGAAATACATTCCAAAGTTACATATACATCAACACTCCCTCTTAACTAGGAAGGTATTTCTCGACACAGATCTGCTAGCACAAGTCTTGTTCTCTGGATCATCATCACTGGATCATCGTCATCGAATCATCGCCATCGTCACTGCTATTGCTATCTCAATATATTTCCAATTTACTTGTCATAGGAAGTTCTATAGAGCCAGTCCTTTTTCATACTGGATGTAGGCCCACCACCTGCAAGTCTTCATCATCACTGGCCATACTGTGGAATCCTCATGACTTATTACGTGTGTCACAAAACATCGCAAGAGCATCCCAGGCTGTTACGAGCACACAGCTCTACCTGTAGGATCTCCCAAGGACATATTATATGTGACCTCAACACAAAACCTCGCAAGAGCATCCCAGGCTGTTACGAGCACACAGCTCTACCTATAGGATCTCCTAGGGACATATTACATGTGGTCACCACAAAAACTCGCAAGAGCATCCCAGGCTTTTACGAGCACACAGCTCTACCTATAGGATCTCCCAGGGCCAAATTACATGTGGTCATGGAAAAACCTCGCAAGAGAATCCCAGGACTTATTATGGGCACACAGCCCAACCTATCGGATCTCTCAGGGACATATTATATGCCATAGGACAAAACCTCGAAAGAGCATTTTCCAGATATCCTAGGGCCATATTACATGCCATAGGAAAAACCTCGAAAGAGTATCTGCAAACCTCCCAGGGCCAAATTATATGTCCTCCCAAGCAAAACCTCGAAAGAGCATTTGCCAGATATCCAGGGCCACATTATATGCCATAGGCAAAACCTCGAAAGAGTATCTGCAAATCTCCCAGGGCCATATTATATGCTTATCTGCACAACCTATCCACGGCCATAGAGTATCAACCTGATACTCACCATACATCATCCTGATCATCATCACTGCATCATCTTGATGCATGTCATCATCGCATGATCATCCTGATCATCGTCATAGAATCATCCTGATGCATATCGTCTGGAGCAACATCCTGAAGCTCATCATCCTGATCATACAATGCATCCACCTGATGCATATCTGATACATATCATCTGAAGCAACATCCTGAAGCTCATCAACCATGATCATCCTAATCATACAATGCATCCACCAGATGCATACCTAATACATATTATCATCCATGATCTACCTGATCATATAATGTATCCACCTAATACAAATACAAATACATGATCCAACTGATCATCACAAGCATCCAACATGATGCATATACATATACATGATCCAACTGATCATAACAAGCATCCAACATGATGCATATACATATATATGATCCAACTAATCATAACAAGCATCCAACATGATGCACATACATATACATGATCCAACTGATCATAACAAGCATCCAACATGATGCATATACAGATACATGATCCAAATGATCATAACAAGCATCCAACATGATGCATATACATAGCAGTAAATGGAGCATCGTCCTGATACTCATCATCCAGCGTTTACATCCACATCCATGGAAGGATCCTCCTCTCACCATGCTTGGAATGGCTCCTGCAAATGTGTCCATCATTTCTTCCTCGAAGTGTCATCAATCTGAAGAACACCAAGCCTCTCTCTGAAGTACTCGAACTTCACTCTGGCTAGTGGATTCGTCAGTACATCTGCAACCTTCTCATCCGTCGCAATATACAGGAGCTTCACTACTCCTCTCTGCACCATATCCCTGATATAGTGATATTTGATCTCTATGTGCTTTTTCCTATCATGGAACATCAGGTTCTCAGACAGCTTCACACAACTCTGGTTGTCACAAAAGATACCAGTAGCATCCAACGGGATATCAAATAACTCAGACAGTAGCTTCCTCATCCATACTGCCTCACAACTAGCCGAAGAAGCTGCAACATACTCTGCTTCGGCTGTACTCAGTGCTACGCAGGACTGCTTCCTGCTAAACCAAGAGATCACACTCGATCCCATACTGAAGCAGCACCTTGAAGTGCTCTTCCTATTTCCAGCACTGCCTGCCTAGTCTGAATCAACATAACCCTGCAGGTTAAACTTTTGATTCTCATCATACTTGAGCCCATAATCAATTGTACCCTTCAGGTACCTCAGAATATGCTTTACAGCAACCAGGTGAACACCTCTGGTATCCGTTAGGAATTGGCTCAATGTGTTCACCGCAAAGCAAATATCTAGTCTCGTTTTCATCAGGTACATCAAGGACCCAATCATCTGACGATACATAGTGACATCAACCGGATCAGATGAAGCATCACACAAAAGCTTCAGGTTCGATGCCATAGGTGTGGCCATGGCATTGCAGTCCATCATCCCAAACCTCTTCAGGATCTCTACTGCATACTTCCCTTGTCCAAGGAAGATTCCATCTGCACTCTTCCACACCTCCATGCTTAGAAAATAATGCATCATCCCCAAGTCCTTCATCTTGAACTCGACAGCAAGCTTCCTCTTCGTGTCGGCAATCAATCTATCATCACCTGTTACAAACAGGTCATCCACATACAAGAGTAGTATCGCAAGATTGCCTTCCTCAACCTTGTAGTAAAGGTTGGAATCTGCTTTACTCTTAGTAAAGCCCAAACTGGATAGAAAGTTGTCTATCCTACCATACCAAGTCCTAGGAGCTTGCTTCAAGCCATACAAGGCTTTCTTCAACCTACACACATATGACTCTCTGTCATGTGTCTCAAAACCAAGTGGCTACTTCACATACACTTCCTCCTCGACTACACCATTCAAGAAAGCTGTCTTGACATCCATTGGGTGTATCTTCCATTTCATCACTGCAACCAGAGCAAGTACTGTTCTAATGGAAGTGTATCTGGCCACGGGAGAAAAATTCTCTTCATAATCAATCCCTTCTTTCTAGGTGAAGCCACGAGCTACAAATCTCTCTTTGTATTTATCTATGCTTCCATCTGCAACATGCTTGATATTGTAGATCCACTTGGAAGTCACAATAGACTTCCCTTCAGGTCTTGGGACCACATCCCAAACATCAATTTTTATGATCGACTGGTACTCCTCGATCATGGCATTCTTCCCGAATCCTAGGAACTTCAATATCTTCAATAGATAACTTTGTTGCTGAACAAATGTTGTAATCCTTCTTTTGTAGGTGATGGTATACGATCTTTCCTAGAAAACAAGTTAAATTGCATGATTAGAAAACATCTCATAGTTTTCATAACAAATTCTCACACATAAGTAAATATGTCATACAATCATGCAATTATCTTAGCCAATGCTTCAATACAACATTTATCCATATCCCGTAACTTTCTAGATGCCTTCCAATCTCTACCAGAACATTGTTAAGAGTGTGCACAACTCCCAACATGTCAACAAAGAGGTTTAATTCTACATAAGTAGCAATGGAATGTTGTATAGTGTCATAGGCCACTTACCCATCACATGCATATTAGTAGTATACTGTTCATTAATGCAATTATTCTAATATGCATAATACACACCCTAAGTCTAGGAACAAAGGCATATCCATCATTGAACAATATTATTTAAACAAACAAATATGCAATAAATGACAGTTCAAATACTTATCTTTGTTTGGTTTGTAGGGTGGACTCCCTCTCAATATTTGCTTCCTTGCAGGAACTACTGGAGTGTGCTCCCTCTTGATCTTTGCTTCTTGTATTATTCTATTCTTACTTTCTGCAACTCCATTCTGTTGTGGATTGTAGGGAGCAGTCAACTCCCTCTTAATCCTTGAATCACTGCATAACTTCTTGAAATCACCTGAAGTGAATTCTCCGCCATTATCGGATCTGAATGTCTTGATCTTCTTATCAGTTTGATTTTCCATCAAGGCTTTGAATTCCTTGAACTTATCAAACACTTCATCTTTGTTCTTCAAGAAGTAAACCCAAGTCTTCCTAGAGAAATCATCAATGAAAGAGACATAGTATACATACCCACTCAGAGAACTGGATGACATCGGACCGCATACATCAGAGTGGATAATTTCCAAGATTCCTTTAGCTTTTCTTTCACTGCTTGGAAATGCCTTCTTAATGTTCTTTCCTTTTGCACATCTTTTGCAAACACCTTCATGCTTTGTCTTGATTTTAGAAAGACCCTCTACAGCTTTTCTTGCAATTGGTAGTGCTCTATAGTGCACATGTGCAAGCCTTCTATGCCAAAGTTCACTTGGCTCCATGGATTCATGTACCATGGCATGTTCAAGTTGTCCCTTCAATTTGTACAATCCTCCCTCTTGCTCTCCAATCACTACTGCATCATCTATGGTCTTATCATTTGGCCACATGAGTACTTGGCCATCCACAAATGCAACCCTCATGCCTTTTGCATCCAATGCAGATATGGAGCGTAAATTCTTCTTGAGCCCAGGTACATATAGAACCTCTTTCATCTTCAAAGACTTTCCAGAGTCTAGGTTGTAAGAAGTTTCACCACTTCCTTTGATAGGATATTGGTAGTCATCCCCAAGTTTCACCTTATGGGGTGACTCATGTTCATATAGGTTTACAAAAGATTCTTTAAACCCAATCATGTGTTTGGAAGCCCCACTGTCAATAAGCCAATCATTACAACCATGAGAGATAGTACCTGTGAGAGCAGAGATCAGAACATATTCATCTTCGCTTAGTGAGTCATCACTTTCTGATCTAGCCTTCTTCTTGGGAGGTTCATCATCCTCAGCAGCATGAGCATGACATCTTCTTTTGTTATTCTTCTTCTTCTTGTTGAAGTTGTTGTTGTTGTCCCTTTTGTTCTTGGGAAAATCTGCAGCAAAGTGTCCCTTCTCATTACATGTAAAGCATCTTAGATCCTTCTTATTCTTTTGATGGTTGTGAGAGGATCTCTTGTAATGAGAGTGCTCCTTCTTGGGCTTGCTTCTTTTGATGTGATCTTCGAGAGCTTGAACTTCACTTCCCATCTTTTCTTCTCGAGCTACAAGCCTAGCCTCTTCTTGTGAACATTCCTCCCACAGTCTACTGAAGGAGATCAACTTCCTTCTTGCACAAATTCCTTGAATAAAGGAATCCCATGACCTAGGTAGGCCATTCAAAGTGGTCATGACAATTTCACCATTCTCCACCACTTCATCCAAAGCTTCAAGTTGTTCCTTGATCTGAGAGACCTTGGAGAAATAAGGTTGAATGGTCTCTCCATTCTGAAGCTTTACCCCTTTCAATTGATTCCGCATAGTCATCTTCCGATTTATGTTCTTCCCTTCAAATAGCTTGGTTAGGGAATCAAACATCTCCTTGGGTGTCTTTATAGATGACACATGTGGTATGAGATGGTCTTTGATAGAATCAGCAATGATCCTCTTTGCCTTGACCAAGTTCTTCTTATGCAAGGCCTTCGCCTCTTCTTCCTCTGGGATAGGGACCTCAAAACTTATGCAAGTATCCAATTCATTTTCTTCCAGGATTAACCCAATCCTATACTTGCATGCTCGGAATTTATCAGCCCCTTCAAGCTTATCCTCAAGCTTGGTGTGGTGAGACATCGTAAAGAGTACTTCAAATGGAAATAGAAAAGATTTAGGTCTTACCACTTGATTTGTAGAAATCTGGATCTGGTGCTGGATTAGGGTTTGTTAGAGAAACCCTAAAAATTCAAAAAGTGAATTTCAACTTTCTGAAAGGATAGAAAGATGCGCCTTGATGAGCTGATCATCCTGGTATACTCAGAATTTGAAATCTGCAAAGTTTCGCCCTTCAAAAATGGTTTTCAATCTCCCAGATACTCTAGGATATTTACTAAGAGAATAACATGTACAGCATATCAAGTATAACAATGCATATCAATCACACCAAGCAATCACATGAGACAATAGATACACAGAGTTTCACTGGGGAAAACCATAACGGTGAGAAACCCCACAACTTCCTCAGATATAGAAAGAGCAATGATACAACCCAAGTACAAGAGATAGTCTTCTACTAGAAGCTACTCCTCCTCCTCAACTAGTGCGCCACTTTCCGAGTGATGTAGGAGTGAATAATGAAGTGATCAAATAGAGATCTCCCGCTCTCTATTTATACTTGTCCCGACTTTCCTAATACACTAGCAGGGCCGACTTCTCTAGGAGAGTCTAATAACCCATGGTTACATTAATCAGGTCCGACCCCACACTTGGTGGTCTAATAACCCATCACATCAAGTTGCGACACTTGTCAATACAAATGACGACACTTCCGTATAGAGGAATAATAACATCTCTATAGGAGCACAATATAAATAGGTGAAATACATTCTGAAGTTACATATACATCAACACTCCCTATGTTTTGGAACCCAACAATCTTTAAGCGTATCAGAGATACTCTAGGAGATTATGTTTCGGTGGATTTAAGTTATCAAGACTTTGGGTTGATGATTGTTGGAATAATTTTACTGTGTTTTTGACTCCTCTGCACTTGCTTTCTACACCGACGGTTCCAGAAAATGGCAAGAGTTTTTCTCGGCCTGATGCTTCTTTTTCTGAGGTTTCTAAAGACGAATTAGAATTTATTGAGAATGTGGAAAAGGATTTAGATAGACGCATTTCCAAGGGGGAAGTTGTGTTGTGTCATGAGATGCCTAAGTCCTCTTCTAGGGATGGCCGGTCTGATGTAGTTTCTGGGAGGATCCCTCAGTCTCATATTGCTAGAAATTTATCCATGGAGATGGAAAAGGTTGTATCGGTTGGTTTTCCTCCTTTAGAGGTTCCTTCTTTCCCGCCCCTGGAAAATGTGTTGGCCCCATCTAGTCCTATTCTGGCCAAAGTATCAGATTCGTCTGACTCAAACCTATTTTTCAATCCATCCTTAAAATATGGGTCGATACCTGTCTCTGAGTCTGCATTGAAGGCAAAACCCCTTTCTGGTCATATTTCCATTTTATTCAATGCTAAAGACAAGGAAATCTTGGGTGGTTGTGGGTATTCTATTTCTGAAGGGGTTGCTGACCTTTCTCCCTTACCTATCTTTTCTAAAAACCTTGGGTCAAATTCTGAAGTTAACCCTATTCACTCCTAAAAATTCCAAAATGTGACAATTCGAAGAGGAAAGAAGAAAAGGGATGCAAATATGCCGATTTTTCCAGTAGAAGAGGCTTATACTCCAGTTTCTAAAATATTGGAGGAGGTTGATTTGGAAGGTAATGAAACTATTGTGGGCCTTAGAGTGGTGTTCCCCTCGGAACCGGGTGTTTAATGTCCAACCTCTCCTTAACACTCGTGGATTGGGTAAGGTATCTAGGGCTTAGGCCTTATCCAATCTGGTCTTAGATACTAGCCATGGTATTGTTCTTCTACAGGAAACCATGTGTGATTGTTTTGTTGTTGTATCTAAGATTGGTGGGATTCTTTCTCATTGGGAGATTTCAGCTGTCAGCTCCTGCGGGTTAGTTGGGGTATTAGCAGTGGCTTGGAATCCTGCCTTCTCTTTTAAGGTTTTTAAAGCTCCTTGGGGTATTCTTATGGATGGACAGTTTGTGGGTTTGAATCTAAATCTTTCTATATTAAACTGCTATGCTCCTTACCAGGAGAGAAAGAAGTTTTGGGAATCACTCATGATTTCTGGCCTTCTACTTGTATTGATAACCTTATTATTGCAGGTGATCTAAATTTTACTAGGCCAGCCTCTGAAGTGTGGGGGTTAGTGGCTAGAATGGATGTTTTGGCTTATTTTTTCTCTAATCTGATTGTTTCCAATTATTTTGTCGATGTGATGCCTACAAAGATGCAACCTACCTGGACGAATGGTAGATTTGGGGAGGAAGGGGTTCATAAAAGGCTTAACCGCTTCTTAGTGAAATCCAATTTGCTAGGGTATTTTCAGAAATATCGTTCTTGGGTTTTCGAAACAAAGTTCTATGACCATTGGCCTATTGTGCTTCAGATGGATGATTATGGACAAAAGGTTCATTATCCTTTTAAATTCAATAACTCTTGGCTGTTGAAAGATTATTTATGTGTCATGGTTCGGGATGCTTGGAAAAATATTACTGTGGATGGTGCTAATCCTATGGATCTCTTCTGTCAGAAAATGAGAAGTCTTCAGGAAGCAGTAACTGTATGGATAAAGAATTGGAAAGCTGTTGATCGAAACGAGATCTCCCAGTTAGAAATGAAAATTCAGAAGTATCAAATTGAAAATTTCAGTGGTTTGTTGGGCTTTGAGTCCTTTGAAGCTTTGAAAAGATGTGAATAGAAAAAAGAGGAGATTCTTCTGCAGGAAGAGATGGAATGGCGTCTCAAAAGCCGTGCTTTATGGATTGCTCATGGTGATAAGAATTCTAATTTTTTTCATGCCTATAAATATGCTAGAAGAAATCAGAACAATATATGGGAAATTAAGGATTCAAGGGGTATTTCAGTTACAGGTTTGGAGTAGTTACAAAAGGAAGTGTCAACTTTTTTGGGAATATTTATAAAGATTCTGGGGAATGTGACTTGCTGGAGTAGATAAAAGTTGCTAGACTTTATCCCCGGTTTTTTGATGATTAGGAAGCTCGTGAGTTGGGAAGGGAAGTATCTATGGTTGAAATTGAAGATACTTTGAAACTCTTTGTGAAGGAAAAGAGTCCTAGGCCTGATGGTTGGTCGATGGAAGTGTATCTTCATTTCTTCGATATTATGGGGGAAGAAATTAAAGATATGGTTAACTAATCCAAACTTAATGGTTATGTTTTCGGATCCCTAAATTCTACATTTGTCACTCTAATTCCAAAAAGAAACAAGCCTTCGTCTTATGGTGAGTTTTGACCAATAGCTCTGTGCAATTTATCCTATAAACTGGTTTCAAAGATCATTGCTCAACGTTTGAAGGATGCTCTCTCGACTCATATCTCTGCTGAGCAATTCGGGTTCTTGAATGGTCGCCAAATCCATGATGCTATTGGGCTCTCTCAGGAGCTTATGCAATCGATTAAGTCTCGGAAATTGAAGGCCTTTCTCTTAAAAATGGATTTGGAAAAGGCGTATGACCGGGTGAATTGGTCCTTTTTGAGACTTATTATGATTCAGATTGGAATTCCTCCTTTGAGGATTAATTAGAACATGGCTTGTGTTACATCCATGAATATTGTTGTTATGGTAAATGGTGCCCCTTTTTCCTTTTTCAAATGTTCGCGTGGAATTCGACAGGGATGTCCACTCTCCCCGCTACTCTTCTTGTTGGTCATAGATGGTTTCAGCGGATATGAGTAACTAGATGTTTCAGCGTTAATATTTTGGCAGGTAGCCCCAACCTGTGACAGTTTTAAGAGATGACTAGCATTAAGGACACTTTCACCTGGGATTTCTTTCTCTAAGAGTCCCTGGGATGGTTTTCTATTTTTCTACATGCCTTCCAATCTCTACCAGAACATTGTTAAGAGTGTGCACAACTCCCAACATGTCAGCAAAGAGGTTTCATTCTACATAAGTAGCAATGGAATGTTGTATAGTGCCATAGGCCACTTACCCATTACATGCATATTAGTAGTATACTGTTCATTAATGCAATTATTCTAATATGCATAATACACACCCTAAGTCTAGGAACATAAGCATATCCGTCATTGAACAATATTATTTAAACAAACAAATATGCAAGAAATGACAGTTCAAATACTAATCTTTGTTTGGTTTGTAGGGTGGACTCCCTCTCAATATTTGCTTCCTTGCAGGAACTACTGGAGTGTGCTCCCTCTTGATCTTTGCTTCTTGGATTATTCTATTCTTACTTTCTGCAACTCCATTCTGTTGTGGATTGTAGGGAGCAGTCAACTCCCTCTTAATCCCTGAATCACTGCATAACTTCTTGAAATCACCTGAAGTGAATTCTCCGCCATTGTCGGATCTGAATGTCTTGATCTTCTTATCAGTTTGATTTCCATCAAGGCTTTGAATTCCTTGAACTTATCAAACATTTCATCTTTGTTCTTCAAGAAGTAAACCCAAGTCTTCCTAGAGAAATCATCAATGAAAGAGACATAGTATACATACCCACTCAGAGAACTGGATGACATCGGACCGCATACATCGGAGTGGATAATTTCCAAGCTTCCTTTAGCTTTGCTTCCACTGCTTGGAAATTCCTTCTTAATGTTCTTTCATTTTGAAAATCCTTTGCAAACAATCTACAGCTTTGCTTGCAATTGGTAGTGCTCTATAGTGCACATGTGCAAGCCTTCTATTCCAAAGTTAACTTGGCTCCATGGATTCATGTACCATGGCATGTTCAGGTTGTCCCTTCAATTTGTACAATCCTCCTTCTTGCTCTCCAATCACTACTGCATCATCTATGGTCTTACCCTTTGGCCACATGAGTACTTGGCCATCCACAAATGCAACCCTCATGCCTTTTGCATCCAATGCAGACATGGAGAGTAGATTCTTCTTGAGCCCAGGTACATATAGAACCTCTTTCATCTTCAAAGACTTTCCAGAGTCTAGGTTGTAAGAAGCTTCACCACTTCCTTTGATAGGATATTGGTAGTCATCCCCAAGTTTCACCTTATGGGGTGACTCATGTTCAGATAGGTTTACAAAAGATTCTTTAAACCCAGTCATGTGTTTGGAAGCCCCACTGTCAATAAGCCAATCATTACGACCATGAGAGATAGTACCTGTGAAAGCAGAGATCAGAACATATTCATCTTCGCTTAATGAGTCATCACTTTCTGATCTAGCCTTCTTCTTGGGAGGTTCATCATCCTCAACAGCATGAGCATGATATCTTCTTTTTTTATTCTTCTTCTTCTTGTTGAAGTTGTTGTTGTTGTCCCTTTTGTTCTTGGGACAATCTACAACAAAGTGTCGCTTCTCATTACATGTAAAGCATCTTAGATCCTTCTTATTCTTTTGATGGTTGTGAGAGGATCTCTTGTAATGAGAGTGCTCCTTCTTGGGCTTGCTTCCTTTGATGTGAGCTTCGAGAGCTTGATCTTCACTTCCCATCTTTTCTTCTCGAGCTACAAGCCTAGCCTCTTCTTGTGAACATTCCTCCCACAGTCTACTGAAGGAGATCAACTTCCTTCTTGCACAAATTCCTTGAATAAAGGAATCCCATGACCTAGGTAGGCCATTCAGAGTAGTCATGACAATTTCACCATTCTCCACCACTTCATCAAAAGCTTCAAGTTGTTCCTTGATCTGAGAGACCTTGGATAAATAGGTTTGAATGGTCTCTCCATTCTGAAGCTTTACCCCTTTCAATTGATTCCGCAGAGTCATCTTCCGATTTATTTTCTTCCCTTCAAATAACTTGGTTAGGGAATCAAACATCTCCTTGGGTGTCTTTAGAGATGACACATGTAGTATGAGATGGTCTTTGATAGAATCAGCAATGATCCTCTTTGCCTTGACCAAGTTCTTCTTATGCAAGGCCTTAGCCTCTTCTTCCTCTGGGACAGGGACCTCAGAACTTATGCAAGTATCCAATTCATTTTCTTCCAGGATTAACCCAATCCTATACTTGCATGCTCGGAAGTTATCAGCCCCTTCAAGCTTATCCTCAAGCTTGGTGTGGTGAGACATCTTAAAGAGTACTTCAAATGGAAATAGAAAGGATTTAGGTCTTACCACTTCATTTGCAGAAATCTGGATATGGTGTTGGATTAGGGTTTGTTAGAGAAACCCTAAAAATTAAAAAAGTGAATTTCAACTTTCTGAAAGGATAGAAATATGCGCCTTGATGAGCTGATCAGCCTGGTATACTCAGAATTTGAAATCTGCAAAGTTTCACCCTTCAGAAATGGTTTTCAATCTCCCGGATACTCTAGGATATTTACTAAGAGAATAACATGTACATCATATCAAGTATAACAATGCATATCAATCACACCAAGCAATCACATGAGACAATAGACACATAGAGTTTCACTGGGGAAAACCATAAAGGTGAAAAACCCCACAACTTCCTCAGAGATAGAAAGGGCAATGATACAACCCAAGTATAAGAGATAGTCTTCTACTAGAAGCTACTCCTCCTCCTCAACTAGTGCGCCACTTTCTGAGTGATGTAGGAGTGAATAATGAAGTGATCAAATAGAGATCTCCCGCTCTCTATTTATACTTGTCCCAACTTGCCTAATACACTAGCAGGGCCGAATTCTCTAGGAGAGTCTAATATCCCATGGTTACATTAATCAGGGCCGACCCTACACTTGGTGGTCTAATAACCCATCACAGCAAGTTGTGACACTTGCGACACTTGTCAATACAAATGACGACACTTCCGTATAGAGGAATAATAACATCTCTATAGGAGTACAATATACATAGGTGAAATACATTCTGAAGTTACATATACATCAACACTCCCTATGTTTTGGAACCCAACAGTCTTTAAGCGTATCAGAGATACTCTAGGAGATTATGTTTCGGTGGATTTAAGTTATCAAGACTTTGGGTTGATGATTGTTGGAATAATTTTACTGTGTTTTTGACTCCTCTGCACTTGTTGTCTACACCGACGGTTCCAGAAAATGGTAAGCGTTTTTCTCGGCCTGATGCTTCTTTTTCTGAGGTTTCTAAAGACGAATTAGAATTTATTGAGAATGTGGAAAAGGATTTAGATAGACGCATTTCCAAGGGGGAAGTTGTGTTGTGTCATGAGATGCCTAAGTCCTCTTCTATGGATGGCCGGTCTGATGTAGTTTCTAGGAGGATCCCTCAGTCTCATATTGCTAGAAATTTATCCATGGAGATGGAAAAGGTTGTATCGGTTGGTTTTCCTCCTTTAGAGGTTCCTTTTTTCCCGCCCCTGGCAAATGTGTTGGCCCCATCTGGTCCTATTCTGGCCAAAGTCTCGGATTTGTCTGACTCAAACCTGGTTTTCAATCCATCCTTAAAATGTGGGTCGATGCCTGTATCTGAGTCTGCATTGAAGGCAAAACCCCTGTCTAGTCATACTTCTATTTTATTCAATGCTAAAGACAAGGAAATCTTGGGTGGTTGTGGGTATTCTATTTCTGAAGGGGTTGTTGACCTTTCTCTCTTACCTATCTTTTCTAAAAACCCTGGGTCAAATTCTGAAGTTAACCCTATTCACTCCTAAAAATTCCAAAATGTGACAATTCGAAGAGGAAAGAAGAAAAGGGATGCAAATATGTCGGTTTTTCCAGTAGAAGAGGCTTATACTCCAGTTTCTAAAATATTGGAGGAGGTTGATTTGGAAGGTAATGAGACTGTTGAGGGCCTTAGAGTGGCGGTCCGCTCAGAACCAGGTGTTTAATGTCCATCCTCTCCTTAGCGCTCGTGGATTGGGTAAGGTATCTAGGGCTTAGGCCTTATCCAATCTTGTCTTAGCTACTAGCCTTGGTATTGTTCTTCTACAAGAAACCATGTGTGATTGTTTTGTTGTTGTATCTAAGATTGGTGGGATTCTTTCTCATTGGGAGATTTCGGCTATCAGCTCCTGCGGGTTATCTGGGGGATTAACAATGGCTTGGAATCCTGCCTTGTTCTATTTTAAGGTTTTTAAAGCTCCTTGGGGTATTCTTATGGATGGACAGTTTGTGGGTTTGAATCTAAAGCTTTCTATCTTAAACTGCTATGCTCCTTACCAGGAGAGAAAGAAGTTTTGGGAATCACTCATGATTTCTAGACTTCTAAGTATTGATAACCTGATTATTGCAGGTGATCTAAATTTTACTAGGTCGGCCTCTGAAGTGTGGGGGTCAGTGGCTAGAATGGATGTTTTGGCTTATTTTTTCTCTAATCTGATTGTTTCCAATGATTTTGTCGATGTGATGCCTGCAAAGATGCAGGCTACCTAGACGAATGGTAGATTTGGGGAGGAAGGGGTTCATAAAAGGCTTGACCACTTCTTAGTGAAAGCTAATTTGCTAGGGTATTTTTAGAAATATCGTTCTTGGGTTTTCGAAACAAAGTTCTCTGACCATTGGCCTATTGTGCTTCAGATGGATGATTATGGACAAAAGGTTCATTATCCTTTTAAATTCAATAGCTCTTGGCTATTGAAAGATGATTTATGTGTCATGGTTCGGGATGCTTGGAAAAATATTACTGTGGATGGTGCTAATCCTATGGATCTCTTCTGTCAGAAAATGAGAAGGCTTCAGGAAGCAGTAACTATATGGATAAAGAATTGGAAAGCTGTTGATCGAAACGAGATCTCCTAGTTAGAAATGAAAATTCAGAAGTATCAAATTGAAAATTTCAGTGGTTTGTTGGGCGTTGTGTCCTTTGAAGCTTTGAAAAGATGTGAATAAAAAAAAGAGGATATTCTTCTGCAGGAGGAGATGGAATGGTGTCTCAAAAGTCGTGCTTTATGGATTGCTCATGGCGATAAGAATTCTAATTTTTTTCATGCCTATGAATCTGCTAGAAGAAATCAGAACAATATATGGGAAATTAAGGATTCAAGGGGTATTTCGGTTACAGGTTTGGAGTAGTTACAAAAGGAAGTGTCAACTTTTTGGGGAATATTTATAAAGATTCTGGGGAATGTGACTTGCTGGAGCAGATAAAAGTTGCTAGACTTTATCCCCTATTTTTTGATGATTAGGAAGCTCGTGAGTTGGGAAGGGAAGTATCTATGGTTGAAATTGAAGATACTTTGAAACTCTTTGCAAAGGAAAAGAGTCCTAGGCCTGATGGTTGGTCGGTGGAAGTGTATCTTCATTTCTTCGATATTACGGGGGAAGAAATTAAAGATATGTTTAACTACTCTAGACTTAATGGTTATCTTTCTGGATCCCTAAATTCTACATTTGTCACTCTAATTCCAAAAAGAAACAAGCCTTCATCTTATGGTGAGTTTTGACCAATAGCTCTGTGCAATTTATCCTATAAACTAGTTTCAAAGATCATTGCTCAACGTTTGAAGGATGCTCTCTCAACTCATATCTCTACTGAGCAATTCGGGTTCTTGAATGGTCGCCAAATCCATGATGCTATTGGGCTCTCTCAAGAGCTTATGCAATCGATTAAGTCTCGGAAATTGAAGGCCTTTCTCTTAAAAATGGATTTGGAAAAGGCATATGACCGGGTGAATTGGTCCTTTTTGAGACTTATTATGATTCAGATTGGAATTTCTCCTTTGAGGATTAATTGGATCATGGCTTGTGTTACAGCCATGAATATTGTTGTTCTGGTAAATGGTGCCCCTTCTTCCTTTTTTAAATGTTCGCGTGGAATTCGGCAGGGATGTCCACTCTCCCCGCTACTCTTCTTGCTGGTCATAGATGGTTTCAGCAGACTTGTTAACGAGGAAAAGGTCAGAGGTTTGATCAAGGGTATTAATTTAGCTAAGGATTGTGCTCTGTCACATATTCTTCTTGTTGATGATGTCTTGGTGGTTGGCTTGGACTCTGTTGCTTAATGGAATTAGTATAATGATATTATTAAGATCTTTTGCAAAGCTACAGGTATGAAGGTGAGCTTCTCAAAATCCTGTCTTTATCATTTTGAAGTTGATGAAATAAGGAGGGAAGAAATTTCTGCTATTCTTCCCTTTAAGTGTTTATGTCTGGAGGATGGTTTCAAGTACTTGGGTTTCTACTTGAAACCAAACAATTATCTTATTAAAGATTGGAGATGGCTTCTTCGTAAATTTGAGAACCACATTTCTCATTGGTATTTTCGTCTACTATCTATTGGGGGGAAGCTTATCCTAGTTAAAGCTGTGCTTTCGGGTATACCTGTTGACTGGTTTTCCCTTCTTGAAGTGCCTACATTTATCATTAATGCTTTGAGGAAGTTGTTCTTTAATTTTCTTTGGACTGGCAGCTCAGATCATGCAAAGTTAGTAATGGTTGGATGGGAGATGTTGTCTCGACCTGAAAAATTCGGTGGATGGGGTATTAAATGTTTGGGAATTTTTAGTTCTACGCTAAGGCTTAAAAGTATGTGGAGACGTATTTTTGGTAACACCCTTTGGTCCAAAGTTTTGCAGGTAAAATATCTAAAAACTGATGTGATAAATTGGCTTAGAAATCCAAAGAAGATTGGATGGAGAATTTATCCTATATGGAGGGGTTTTCTGAAAGTTTATAATTGGATTGCAAAAGATATCCACTGGCAGGTTGGCTCTAGTAAGGAAATCTTGGTAGGGATGGATCCCATTCTAGGAATGGAAGATTCTTATGTCCTTTCTGATAGGCTGTTGAATTACCTGAAGGCTTTAGGACTCTCTACTTTGAACAATATTCAAAAGCGTGGCATAAATGCCAATTTGGTTGATTATTGGCTGAGCTCTAAGGACCTGGGGCTATCGGGGTTTTAAGCTCAGGAGTGGGCTAGATATGTCAGAGCTCTAAACTCTGCAAGCTGTAAATTAAATTTGGACAGTGATCAATTTGTTTGGATTGGTAATCCTAGCACTGGTACAGTGACTGCAAAGACAACATATAACAGGATCATACAAGATAGGTATATCTACCCTTAGCACTGGTGGTATAAGAGGTTATGGAAGTGGAAGGTTCCCTTAAAGATGAACTTCTTTTTATGGCATGCTCTTCAGGACAGACTTAAGACTTAGGATAACTTGATGAAGAGAGGTTGGATTGGGACGAATAGGTGCAGTCTCTGTTTGAATGATTCTGAAACTTCTAGACACATATTTGTGGATTGCTGCTTTACAAATAGTCTTTGGAATTTCTGCTGTTTGAAGATGAGTATTGTTTGTAAGTAGGTTGTTGGTGATTTTAGCTTCTGCATGCTAAACTGGTTCAGAAATTGCAAAGCTTTTTTTACCTTATCTATTTGTATTGCTTGGGTGGTTTGGCATACTTGGGATTGTGCTATTTTTCAAGACAGAAAACCAAATTTTATGGCCAGTAGTATGACTGCTATGAAGTTGTTTCATTCTTATAATGATGACAAGGACAAGATTCCTGTTGATAGAGTCAATTAGTTCTCTTTTAAAGTGACTCAACCTGGTTTTTTTTTATGGTGCTGCTCAAAATGGTATCTGTGCGGTTGGTGGGGTTGTGTTCCTGAATGAAGATCATTACTTTTCTGTTCGCTTAAACTGTGGGTTGGGGAGCAATATGAAGGATGAACTTTTGGCCCTCTCGTGTGTTTTAAGATTGGCAAATATTTTTGGTTTGGTTGACCTCAGAGTATTTGGAGATTCGCGTGTTACCATGAAATGGGCTGCAGGTGATTTCAATCTAGGTCACTGCTCTTCGACATTGGTGTACGCGTACTCGAAAGGAGATTTCTATGCATCAGTTCATCTCTTTTGAACATATATACAAGGAACATAACTCTATGGCAGATAAGCTGTCTAAACAATATCTTGATGGGGAAGAGGGTCAACTTATTTGGGAGGAATGGTCGAACAATGACATCCAGGATAACGGTGTCACTTATTTTTTTGGCTAAGTAGTGTCTGTTGGTATAAGAGACCATTATTGTGGAATTTTTTGGGGGTTTTTTTGTGATAAGATATGGGTAGCTAGATCTATCTTTAATCAGTTGTTGAAGACTTGATTATGTTTTTTGATGTATATGGTTTCTTCAGTAAGAACCAGAATGATCGTTGTACTATTTGATTCGTGATGAATAACAATGGTACGTTTTTTTTCTGCTGAAAAAAAAATAAAAAAATTTAGTGGATGTGGATTTGAGAGAGGGTCTCTTAGTGGAAATCAACATCATTGTTTATCGGCATGCATATACATAGATTATTGACTACACATGGATTCCTTTCTGCTGTAACAGATGCCATGTGCACGGACAACTGGCTTAGGATTGCTCTCAGTATTTTCAGAGACCATTTGAGATGGTGAAGAAAAAACTAGGCTCAAAGTAGCATATTAGTGACCCTCCGGTCTTTTCCTCTACCTTGGTTTCCAAGGAAGTAATCTCGCCTACTTCCATTATGGAAGTGGTCAGTTATGACCCTCTGAGGATGACTCTATAGACCTTCCTAGCTGTCTTCGATGGTGATGAGACAGGGTTCTCCTTATACTCTATAGAGTGCTAGGTACAATCTCCACTCTAGAATGCGATCAACTCTAACCCACTCGGGTCTGTATAGTGGATCCATATATCTCTTCGAATACCTCTCCAAGGCTCAGAGGGTGACGATCAACCCTTGCTTCGGCCCATGAACAAGCCCTTCATGACATTGGTTTAGAAAAACAGAAAACCATCCCAGGGACTCTTAGAGAAAGAAATCCCAGGTGAAGGTGTCCTTAATGCTAGTCATCTCTTATAACTATCACAGGTTGGGGCTACCTGCCAAAATATTAACGCTGAAACATCTAGTTACTCATCAAAAACCTAAGGCTCTCTTTTTATAGGAAACTATTCATTGTGGGGATGCCATAGTTGATGGCTTGTGTGCCTTATTACTGGGCTAGGATTTAGTTTACATTGTTGCAATAGGAAGGTTGGGAAGATTGCTAACTAGATGGCTGAAGAGTTCCTTCCTGTGCACCAATAAATAGGCAATGGCTTCTGTTTTGGGAACCACTCCTTTTTCAAGGGAGATTGGTCATGTTTTTTCCTTTATTAATATATATGGCCCATTTATGCAAAGGATTGAATTTTGGGATAAGATCTTCAACCTTAGTGCTCTAGTCCATGAAAGGATCATTATTGGATGTGATTTGAATTTCACATTGGGAGATGGTGAAATTTGAGACATTAATGCTCATAGAGACCCTCTTACAAATTATTTATTAAGGAGATTGGATGAAAAGTATATGTTTGATAGTATGCCTATTAACCTTAATCCTACTTGGAGGAATATGCGAGTGGGTCAAGACTCCATAGCTAAAATGCTAGACAGTTTTCTTGTTACTAAAGACATCTTACAGAATGCATCAAGTATTAAATAGTGGGTTGTCCCAATTGGAGACTCTAATCATTATCTGATTATTTTGGAGGTCTCTGTGGGCGATCACAATCCCCCTAGTCCTTTTAAATTTTTTGCACAATGGTTGGAGGAAACAAATTATATTCAAATGGCCAAAGGGAGGAAATTTGGGGTCTAAAATGGGCCTTTTAAGAAAACGATCTAGCCATTATTTCTTGATGAGTTGGAATTCAAGAACCAATAGAATTTCAATAAAATGAGTCAACCATAATGGTTGACTTGAGATATTTGTCATAAAAAACTATTTTTTTGTTCGTATTTTCAACATATCTCCTTGTGTTTTTACTCAGATTTTGAGCGGGCTCGGGCTCGAAATTTGAGTAAAAACACAAGGAGATATGTTGAAAATACGAACAAAAAAAGTAGTTTTTTTCTTTCTTCCTCCAAAATTAATAAATATTATTTTATTTGAGAACATAGAGGAATCTGCGTTAGAAAGTTGAGGCAGATTCCTCTATGTTCTCAAACTGCTACTGCGTATAACCATAAACAATATTATTTTATTATTTTAACTATTATTTTATTATTTTCCATAGGAGGCCCATTTTAGACCTCAAATTTCCTCTAATCTTTAAACCTTCCTATGGAATGCAATGAAAACATAGATTTCCTTGGGGCTACAAATGATACAAAAGTGGTCACCCTTTCAGCGTCAAAGCATGCAGTAAACTCTTTGCTTCTTAGTGAGATCATGGAAGAGTTGAAAAGGTGGATGCAATCAACTTCTGGATTCCATGCAATTATAATCATGCAACTCTTTTACATATTAGCTTCTTCCATAGGTGGTCCTTTCATGGAAAATTCAACTCCTGAAAACTTGGATTTGAAAAAATTGTAAAAATGATGATGGATGAATTGAATTTAAATGCCCACTTTATGGCTAAAACACGTTCATCTTTTAGAGAGGTTATCATTCTTGTTTTCATGTTTTTTACTTTTATGCTATGCAATTGGCATTAGCCAGTCAATGATCAGTCACTATCAAAATCTGGGGCAACCACAGGCACCCAAGATTCAACCATTGCTCAAGGATCTATGTTCTTCAAGGGGTGGTTGTTCTTCAAGGGGTGGTTCTCCATGTTCAAACAATGGCCAAGAGAAAAGTGAACTTGTATCCCATCTAGAATAAGCATGTGTTGCTTTAAGACAACAACATTTTGTCAATAATCTTATGGATATTCTGCAACAACCGGTGCATGTTTTCAAGAGTCCATCTTGAAATATGGAATCTGGGCCAATAACAACTTCTGGGGCAATGTGTGGTGACTTAAACGTGGTCCCTTCCTAAAATCATGACATTACCGCGTAGACCGATGTTAACAACACACATGCCTGGCAAATTTTGAAGTTGGGTTGTACAATTGTTGTAAGCATTCAAACTTGTTCCTTGACCACATTCCAATGGATACTAAATCGTTTAAGATATGGAAATATTAAAGCTAGAATAGTTAACACATTTCTCAATGTAACAAAATGATATTGGTTTTCTTGAGTAAGTTATGCCTATGGATGTGGGTTATCAAAACGCGGAGCCTTTCATTTTTGTTTTCTCTCAATCGGAGGCTTCATCCACTTCAGAGCCAAGGGAGATCTATATATTTTCCATAATACTATGATAAGTTTATTTCTTTCTACTTTGGATCTCTGAATAATTTGGGTGTAAACCCTAGGTCGGGTTTTCGAGAGCTTAAATAGCCCAGGAATGAACACTAGTTAGGGGTTTCAATTGGGAATGATAGATAATGCCATCACAAATTTATTCGATATCAACTTTGAAATTTTGAATAACCTACGAATGAACCCGATTAAAGGGTTTTCAAATAGGGTGGGTGCACCATCGTATGTTTATTCGTTCTCCCTGATTTTGTGCTTTGAATAACTTGGTAATTCATGGTTAGGGTTTTGGAGATTCTAAATAACCCATGAATGAAAATTAATGAGGGGTTTTCAATTGGGATTGGCACAGGATGCAAGGCTTGGTGAAGGATTTGTAATTTGGGAAATACTTGTTTTCTCAATGTTGTCTTAAGTTTTAGTGGATTAGCTCTTGGAGCATTACTCGTATTTGTCTTAGGATTTTGTAATGCTCCAACACCATCAGAGCATTACCAGGTGCAGATACTCAGAGTACTTATGGTGCTAATACCATCAGATCATTATTAATTACCAGCATAGATCCAAATCCTAGGCTCTATCAAGCGCCGGGATCAAATCTCCAAATGTGCAAACATCTCCTTGAATAGCTCCTTGAGTGCAATACCTGAAACACCTAATTCTAAGCTCTAAAGTCTCTAGTTTAAGTCTGATATTTACTTCTTACTTTGTATTATTCTTTTTTGGTTATGTCCAACATAATATTTATTACTTCTTACTTTGTATTATTCTTTTTTGTTTACTTTGTATTATTTTGTTACTCGACAAACACTCTAAAATCTCATATTTATTTTTTACTTTATATTAAAAATAAAAAGTAAAGTCTCTAGTTTAAGTCTCATATTTACTTTTTACTTTGAATTATTCTTTTTTGTTTATGACCGACATAATATTTATCACCTAATCCTAAAATCTAAAGTCTCTAGTTTAAGTCTCATATTTACTTTTTACTTTGTATTATTCTTTTTTGTTTATGGCCCACATAATATTTATTACTTTTTACTTTGTATTATTCTTTTTTGTTTGCTTTGTATTATTCTGTTACTAGACAAACACTCGACAAACTCGACAAACACTCACATGTTACAAGATCACCCTCATACTAGGCTGTAGAGCGGCGCAATAAGTCATGGATATGTTGACATGAATTACATATTGATAGTATGGCGTCCTTGAGGCTTCGAGGGTTGTAAGTGTAAAAAAATGGTCTTAAGTAGAAAACCAAGAAATAATATCTCCTCCGACAAGAACAAAATCTAACCCTTGCTAAGTGAACAAGTAGTATACCTTGTTGTTATCCACTACATTTGCATGACCGTATGTGAAATCATTCCCTTAACTTATGTGAAATGAGTAAAAAATGAATTAAAAAATTAAATTATTGTATTTTAAAAGTTATTGAATTTATTTATTTATTTTAAAATTATTTCGAAGGAATCAAGAAAAACTAATCAATATATAGGGGCTCAACAAGATCATCATATCACTTACAAAAATTGAACCTAAGTAGAAGGGGTAACAACCATTCCTCCCAACCACCCAAACTACATCCAATAAACAACTTAAAAATATCATTATAATCACCACCATATACTTACATTAATTTAATAAACAACGAACTTCAAAAATCCTCGAAGTCGAAGATTCTTGCTATATCCTAATACTACCTATACCCTCTCTATTTTGCATCTTTATTATATTCAGCTGGCGGAAGTCGAGTGTCTCTCCACGTTCCTCGACAGTCGCGTTGCTTAGAAAGTCGAGCGGTATGCTTAACATTTTTTCCTGGCCATGAATTCTCCAGTACCATACACAAAAAAAGATATATACACAAATTCTGATTATCGATCTCAGCCTTGGATGGATTTCCTGTGCATTACTGTTTTCGATGTACATGGACCTGCCTTGTCTTCTCATTCTCTTACGTCCTTGGAAACGTATGAGTGAGCTCGTCCAATTTATTAGACTGAGCAGAAATGATAGCAGCTGTGGATGGATTCTGAGAAAGGACAATCTCATACCCATCTCCATATGAGCTCATTCCTTCTACCATCAGCTGCCAAAACATGGCTCCTCCACCTGCTTCTCCCCTGCTAGCAGAGGCATATATGTTTTTATAAATCATATCAAATAAATTGTCTCTCTGCCCATTGTTGAATCCTGGGGTTTTAGATGATTTCCCAAACTCTGCAAACAGAACTGGTTTCATCAATACTTTGCTTCCATCTTCCAGATGGCTCTCTATCCAACTCTGCATAAATGAAAGCTGGGTCTCCTCATCTGATCCAGCAAACCTTTAAAGCTCAAACCACAGTTCAATGTATTAGTGTGCAAGCTCTACATCATTATCAACTAATGAACACCTGTTACTATAATAATGCATTGCCTGTTTGTAAAATTACATGAATGAATGCAGCACCAGATATGACTCAATCAACAACTTCTCTTGAACCCAAAATCTCACATATAAATAAAAGTCAAGAAAACAGATCTAAGTTTGTAACAACATATGAATCTCAAACTTGTAATCACTCCAATACAGTATAGATATAGATATGGGAAAAGAGATAGAGACTTACCAACCGTCAGGATAGGAATGGACAGTTGCAAAATCAATTCCTGTGATTTGGTTATTGGTGATGAAATCTGTCCCCACAGAGTAGCCTGGATTGATCTCTTCCTTGGACTCTCCATAAAATCCTTCCAAACCAGCCTCCAGAAGATGGTTTGCATCAATGGATTTCACATGGCTAGCCATCTCCTCAATCCATCCCTGTTTGCTCATCACAACCGACTACCATTTTTAATCATAATAGTCACAGACACTCATTTTATCCCAATAATTAATTACAAGAAAGGGAAACTATTAACAGAACCACACCAAACTATCAACCTAGAAGATCTACGAACTGAAATCTACATGTGTTTTCCATTTTTCCAGTTTTGATTCAAAGAGAAAAGGTGGTATCTGACCTGGATGGTACTCCCCGAAAGATCACTTTGACAACGAGGCTCGTTCATGAGCTCCCATGCAAAGATTGTAGGGTCATCCTTGTAGGCTATTCCAGTAATGCTGTTCACTCTCGTCAATACAGTCTGCAGGAAAATGCATATGCATTGTTGGATAGAGAGTTGTTTAGTTTTCTATGTGTGCATCTGTGTACAAATAGCTCTATGTATGCACATTTAGACAGAGGCAAACATTTATACACTCTGTTACCTTAACATGGTTCTTATAGTAGCCTTTAACAGTGGGATTGGTGAAGAAATCATCGTCAGAGTTGAGATTCTGTCCAGCATAGCGAGCCCATCGTACATATTCAGCCTTTCCTCCAAAAGCTACATAATTGTTCACCAGGCTAAGTATTAGTCTGAGACCATACTTGTTGGCCTCAGAAACCACAAAGTCCAGGGCCTTCATTACAAAACAGAGAGCCAAAACAACCACAAAAATGAGAAAAACAAACAATGTCAACAGATGCAGACACTGGAAAACAAAACCTCAGAAAAAAAAATGGGTGAAGGGCTTAAAGGCTTGATCTATCCAAGGCCCATACACAGACCTGAAAGACTTGTTCATTGTATACACCAGGAGAAGTCTGCAATGCCTCATCCTGGCCATCGTTGAAGGCCCAAGACCTGGCAACATTGAGCCCATGAGCTGCAGCTTGTTCAAAAACAGAGGTAACCTTAGTTCTCTGTGCTGGATCTGTTGCCACAGTCATTAACCAGTAAGAATTGAACCCATTGACAAACAGAGCGTTCCCATTAACAGAAAAGTGGGTGCCTTCTGTCTTCACAAACCCACTTCTTCCTGCTGCAGCTTGCTGAAGAAAACCAAGAAAGAAGAGGCAAGCAAGAGCCCAAAAACTCATCTGCAAAACACCACCCATTTGATAAAAACAAATTTCAAACAGATCTCAGAAAACAATACACATTCCCAGATTTAGAAGTAGAACTACTCAAATGAAAAATGCTTGCATGGGTGAGGAGATCTCAATGAAAAACTCTGAGACTCGATGGGAGAAAGAGAAGGGTATATAGAGGTGAAGAACTTAGCATGAAGTTGATAATGGGAGAGCGCTAAAGCACATGCTAAGTATTGTGGGGTCCAATGAATAGCAGAACTGGCGGAACATATTCCATGAATGGGTCACATGGTAATGCCACCTCTCAATCTGTCATGGTGGATTGGAATAATCTGTCATGGTGGATTGGAATAAGGGACGGAGGAGATTTCGGAAACAAAATCAAACGAATTTGAGAGAGCACGGTGACTATGCCATGATAGGTAGGATTCAGATGGAGGTTTCGTGTAAAGAAAAAAATCTTTTTTTGAAATTAGTAAGCCATGTTTCCTGGAGCTAAAATGTGGAGAAGTCTAAAAATTTGATGACTTTGTTTTTCTGGTCAGTTTTTGGTAATCTGTTTTTTTTAAAATTCAAATCTGTGTTTCTTAAATTGTGTTTCTGAAGGTATAAATAGATAGATTCAGTGTTTGCAATTTTTCTATAATATTTAGATTATGTAATTTTTTTTACCAAAGGAAAACCCTGCTTCGTGTTATTCATAAGAATCATAGAAAACATTAAACTATTACATCACTGTTTCATCAAAACTGTACTATTTACTTCTACTCATAAAACAGAAACAGTCCAAAAAAGTCAAAAGCTGTTATCCCACTATAACAGTGTCTTCTATCAGAAAAGATAAAAAACATAAGGTACTAATTATCCCAAAAGGCCAGAAAATTATACAGTCATCCACTTAAAACTGCTGTCGTCTTCATTACAGGGAGAATAGCCCTTAAAACAAACTACATTGTCTTTGAGTTCCTCAAAATAAAGAAGGCCTTCAGCCTTCCCAATAACCTTATTGGAGAAGCCATCCACCATTGTATTCAATTCACTGAAGATATGTTTGAAAGCAACAACAATAAACGAAGAAATAAGTGATTCTATCCTTTGACACCATTATTCCAAAGAAATCACATGCAACTCAGAACATCCAATTGCCCAATCCAATATCAATTTTGAATCACCAAAACCCTAGATAAAAACAAGGTACCAACCCACAACCCAACCAAAGATCATACAAAGCTAAACACTGTTGTATTTTGAGAGATTGAAATTTTCTTCTAAAATTTTACCAGATTAGTCCAAATTGTGTAAAAAAATGCTGCCTACAAAGAGTGAAATAGTCAGACTTTTATGCTATGGAAGCTGTGACAATTTGGTTTGATGGTGGCTTTTCACCTGAATTTGGTGTTGTTTTTTTCTAAATCTGTATTTAAGTGTGTTTCAATAACGATTTTGATAATAAAAATATATTTAACATCAAAAATCTTTTAACCAAGATTTTTAAAATTTCAGCCTAATTTTTTCATTACATGAAAAATCAAATAATCAAATATTTCAGTTAGAAACCTTCGAACTTTTAGACTCCGAGTTATGGTATGCCCTAAATTTTTGTATTTTGGCCATTTTTCGGGAATAGTGAAGAGATTTTTCAATACTCATGTGACATATTTTTCTTTTTCAATGATCAATTGTCCTTTTTTTAATCTTTTAAGAAATACAAAATGTTTAAATATTTTATGAGGATTACGGTGGTTAAACAATTATATTGTGACACTGATTTTTTTACAATATCGTGGCAGCTTCTGTATCTCGTTTTTTTCGTTTCTCCGCTTTTTTGTTTTGTTTACGAGGATTATGGTCGTTAAACCAGCTAAATGCAAACCTCCGAAGTTTTTTTTTTTTTCACACATAAATTTATCTTACTATTAATAAAGTGAAATAGTAAATAGGAACAATACATCAAGTCATCAATCTCCAAGAACATATGAACATATAGCATACGGGCATGTGTGCCCCAAATCCACAGGTACAAGAGCCCCATAAAGAACATACGGGCACATGAGCCCCCAATCACAAACAACATCTACCATGTCATCTGCCAGTCCAAATACTACCATGACATACATTGTCCAACAGTCGGTAAATAGCAATGTATCAAGGTGTCAATACAAGAAACATGTAATGTCTGCATAAATAGAAGTCCAAAACAGCCAGAGGCCTGGACACAAAGGACTATATATACAATAGAGCCGTAATACCATAACCAGATCAAAAGTCCAATAGAGCCGCAAAACCATAACCATATCAAAAGTCCAACGAGTAGTTGGAGAAAGGTGGACTAAGTACCTGCACCAAAAAAAATCCGCATATAATCAAGAGGAAAAAATACCAAACAGACCATATCATACCCAAAAAAGTCATCTCCAAAGCAGGTCAATCGAGCCCTGAGAGGAAAGAAGGTCCTCGTGCCATTCCTCCCACATAATGTGTCCAGCCAACGTAATCAGAGCCCTCTTGGAAAGGATGTCTACCTCCAAGTTTGATTCTCGGAAGATATGAGCAAAATGGATATGCTGAAATTCACTAATGTATTTTCTTACAGCTGCCATCCATTCAGTGAGTATCAACACATTCAGAGCGGATGACCCCAGAGCCTAAGAAATAATGGTTGAAGAGTCGCCCATAACAACGAAAGAGGAAACCTGTAAGCGCCGGGCAAAGAAAAGAAGGAGCCAGAGTGCACATAACTCACTACGAGTATTAGTACCAGGACCCAAGTTTAAATGTAGCCGATAGGTGATAGAGGTGTTTAGATGTAGCACTGCCCCCGCCCCACACCCACCACCACCCCCGACCGCAGCCCCATCGAAGAAGCCACATGGGAACATTAAAACTGGGGGAGCCTTGCGATAACCGGGAAGCAAACCTGACGTGACCTCCGGGCCACCCGATTGTGCAGTGCCAGAATTGTACTCCATAAAAGAAGCAATGATACGGCCACTGAGCCAGTGCAGATTAATTGGAGTCCCATCAAATATAAGGCGATTACGAGACTTCCAGAGCTCCCACATCATATAACAGGGGAGTTCAAGCCAACGGACATAGTGAGGATTGCAGAGCCAAAATCCGAAGCTGTCCAGTAGTGAGACCGAGTTCCAAACAGCAGTTAAGCCAATCGAGTAGACCGTGAGCGTCCAGAGCTCCTTCCAGAGTGGGCACGAAGAGAAAAGATGGTCAACCGTCTCCTCAAAAGAACAACACAGATGACATCGCCCAGGACCAATAAATCCACGACGACAGAGGTTATCCCAGGTCAGGATGTTGTTTCCCAAAGCCAACCAGATAAAACATCTTATCCGCGGAGGAAGGACAAGTTTCCAGACCCGCGAGTGCCACCATACCTCCTTCGGAATACAGTCGGCAAATAGTGAGTCGTATGCAAGTTTTGAAGTAACCACTCCTGTAGCCACATTCCAAGACCAAACCAACTGGTCCGGAGAGTCCCCGAGATGTATGTTTTCCTGATAGAGGAGCAAGGTGAAATCCGTCCATTCTTTGCCCAAAACCCCATTAATACCAAGTTGCCCAGCAGTGATCCACCCCCCATTATTATAAGCCGCAGCATGTGACAGATTGAAGAGCCCACGCGCACGAAGGTGTGCAAGAAGTGCAGGAGAGAAATGAAACGAGGGCGCAGTCCCCATAATGGGATCCAAGCCGAGTCTAATGTCATGGCCATTACCAGGGATCCAAGAGAGCCACTTTGCCACAACAGAGAAGGCCCCCATCAACCCACGCCAAATGTTGGAGGAGCCATTGACTAAATGCCTGTCGAGCCGGAACCAGGACGATACCGAAAGTTTTTTAAGATACTTAGCCCGCGTGATACGGCCCCACGATGAATTGTTAAATAAGACGCGCCACAGGCTCTTAGCATGGAGGGCTAACACAAACCATTCCATATTTTTAATATTCCAGCCACCGAGGCTATATGGTTTTGCCAAGCGTTTCCAATTTATTAAGTGAAATCTGTTCTTCTCACCTCCACTTGACCAAATAAACCGGAAAAATTTACCCCGCAGAATATGCATAATTGAAGACGGGACTTTGCAGAGTGAGAACCAATAAACACCCATGTTCTGAAGGACGGTCTTAGCCAAAGTAACCCGGCCTCCCAAAGAAAGATATCTCAAACTCCAATGGTTGATTCGAGCATCGAATCGTTTAACAAGCCAAAGCCAGTCATTTTTTCTATAATTTGCAGGTTTGAGGAAGTATCTGAGATATTTAGTGCCATCAGAAAGTTCTTTAAACTGCAAAGGAAGCAAGTCCCTGACAGATTGTTCAATGTTTTCCTCCAAAGAGTGTTTCAGGAAAAACGATTTTATCATACTAATGATCATACCAGTTACACTGCAGAAGAGGTCAAGAATTCTCTTGTACTGTAACCATTCAGCCAAAATGCCCAGCCCAAAGAGCATCACATCGTCCACAAACAAAGAATGTGTGACAGTAACATCCGCCGAGATCTTAATACCAATAAGGGAGCCCTCAGTCTTAGCTTTATGGATGGAGCGGCTCAAGCCCTCAATGATCAACAGGAACAAGAGAGGGGAAAGAGGGCATCCCTGCCGGAGACCCCTGGACGCTTTGAAGAAGTCCGTCGGCTGTCCATTTATGAGCACTGCAAAGTTGACCGACGTAACACAAGCCATGATCCACTTCATCACCTTCCACGGAATGCCAATCTGTATAAGAATCAACTTGAGAAAAGTCCAGTTGACACGGTCGTAGGCTTTTACCAGGTCAAGTTGTAAAATGAGCGCCTCAATCTTCCTCTGAGATATGCTATGAAAGACCTCCTGTGCCACACCAACCGCATCATGAATCTGCCGCCCCTCCAGAAAGCCATATTGTTCCATTGAAATGAAAGTTGATAATATCGGCTTAATCCGGTGCGCAATTACCTTTGATATAATCTTATATACAATGTTGCATAGAGCAATCGGCCGGAAATCATCATAACTCTCAGGATGTGTAGATTTAGGAATAAGTGCCAGATAAGTGGAATTTAGTGCTCTAGAAACCAAACCCAAGGAACGAGTCTCATCCACCGCCTCCCTTAAATCGGTTCCCATAATATCAAAAAAGTGTATGAAAAGCTCCACCGTCCATCCGTCCGGCCCAGGAGATTTATCCTTTGCTAAAGCCCGTAGGGTGTTTTGAACTTCAGAGTAAGAGATAGGCTCAAAAATTTTGTCCCCCTCAGCATCCGTGAACATCCGGGGGTATTCCTTAATAAGTTTAAATTGTTCCAGCAAAGAAGTAGATTTAGGGTCAGTATAGTAATCAAGAAAATGGCGCGACGCCTCAGCCGTTAATTCATCATCCCCACGGATCCGTCGCCCATCCTGATCATTCAGATCCCAAATGTTGTTTTGTATTCTGCGGCCATCAGCAAAACGATGAAAGAACTTAGTGTTTAGGTCACCCGCCTTTAGCTAGATAGCCAGACTCTTTAAACGCCAGGACTCCTCTTGGTTTAGCAGAATTTTAAGCTTTCTTTCCTCCAGCAGAGCTAGGCGAGATCTGACAGCAAGAGTGGATCCAATGCTCAGGGAATGCACCCGGAGATCTCCAATTTCTGTTTCCAGAGCCCTTAATTCAGAGGTCTGTTCGGCTTTTTTGGAGCGTTCCCAGTTTATGGTATGTTCTTTAAGGTCCCTTAACTTGACCGCCAACTTGTCCATAGCCGACCTCTCCCCCGTAACATCAATATTTGCCCAAAGAGTACGGACACCAGCATCAAAATCCACGTCTTTTAGCCAAACAGAATTGAATTTGAATGGGAATTTCCTGTGCCCAGCATCAATTTCGAATTGTAGAATAATAGGGGTATGGTCACTGATATGTGTCTGCATGCACCACGATCGATATGTATGAAAGGAGCTTAAAAGTGGCTCAAATAACAGATATCGATCAAGCCGTTTGGAAACCATATGCTCTTCAAGCCTACCATTAGACCACGTGGGGGATAATGGCCGAGGTTCCACATCAATGAGGGAGTATGTTGAGAAAAGGTTTTTGAAGTATAGCCCCAGTGGATCCCTACGGGCCGTGCTTCCCCAGATTTCCTCAGCACCCCACGTAAAATTCAAATCACCCGCCAGAATCAAATTCTCCAGTGCAAGTAGATGGCCCATACAAGCCAAATTCCAGAAAGATACCCTGTTGTTATAGGGTCCGTAGCAGTTTATGATGTTCACTACCTTGTCAGAACCTCTGAAACCCCCAGTCAGAAGAATACCCATCGAGGTAATATAAGAGTCCAGCTTGAAAACACCCGGGTTCCAAGCCACAAGTAGGCCACCTGAAAGGCCTACCGCATCCACAGAGGACAAACACCATCCGGGTCTAATTTTATTGAAAAAGATTCGAGCTTTCTCACCACTAACCATAGTTTCCTGTAATAGAACCAAGTCTGGATTAACAATTTGTAGAATTCTCTTAAGGGCCAGTTGTTTGGGCATGCCCCCCACACCCCTGATGTTTAGGGAGAGCAAAATCATTATCGACCCCTGGCAAGGGCTTTGATTCCTCTAAGAGCCCTGGTATCGGGGGAGATGGGGGGATTTTGAGCGGCCTGGTCAACACCCCCCCGTGGATTGACCTTTTTATTTTTTCTGGCACTGCGAGTCTTTATAGGAGAGAAATCGGTGTCCAGCCCACCGAGCCGAGCCCCCTTTGCAATACATTGATCACCAATCGAGGCCGCACTTACAGATGGTGGGATGTTTGTCGGAACCTCCATAGTGGGTGCCAAAGACGAAGTGGCCGTAGGAGCCGCCTTAGGCTTAATAAAAGTATCACCACCACCCACAATCCGATTATTTAAGAATACAGGGAGGGATGATTTTTGAACCATCTCAGAATATGAGGGAATATGTAGAATGTGATTCTGTGAGTCAGCTGAGGGATAAGTCAAAATGGTGTTATTTTCGGCCAGGGATATCAAAGGTTTAGGAGTTTCAATAATAGGCTCCAACACGGGTTGTGTCTCCTCACCTTCCGAGGAGAGGATCACAGTGGGACTATGAGTATGTGCCGACACCACGGGAGAGATGGGAATGATAGACGAGGTCTCAGGGGAAGCAGTGCTATTTCAGATGCGTGAATTAGTGGGGGGAGGCAAACTATCAGACAAGACAGCAGGGTCCTTTTCAGACTCAGAAGCAGATGACAACTTTGGATACAGACTATCTAAATAATTTCCATTATTTCCATTGTTGAGTTCCAAAGCATTTATAAAATTGATGTCCAATTCGTTCAATGAATGATAAAAGGAAGGGTCATTCGATTGCAGCTTACCCAAAAGACCAGAGGCCGGTGGCGTAAACCTGTTTGAGAAGCTGTCGAGCCCACCGTTGGTGTCCAGGTCCCGGTCGCTGGCATCATCCGAGGACCAAAAAGGGTCCGCCCCCACCGGTCTGCTAGAAGAATACCGTTGATTGCACTGACGCCAGAGATGACCCACCTGTTTGCAGTTTGAACACTTGAAGGGGATGCCCCAATAGTCAATGACCAGGTCCAACCTACGTCCCCTCCAATTGATATGGAGGACATCAATGAGGCCCAACGACATATCCACCTCTACCAGAATCCTGCCCATCCGTCTATCAAAACCATCCAGGAGGTCATCCTCCACATGAAGAAAACGACCCAAGCGATTGCCAATCGCTTCAAAAGCGCCCCGGTTCCATAGATCCAGCGGCATGCCCGGAATGAGAGCCCATAAATGCCGCATACGAACAGTGGCCGAATCCGGATCGAAGTCCGTGTACCATTTCTGTAGCATAAGGCTTCCAACCCCATGTATCCAAATCCGGGATAAAATCTCAGAACAGTGTGCTTCCTCCTTGAACTTAAAACCGTACCATCCCCAAGCTAATGCAAAAACCCTCGGAGTGTAGCCCACTATGGGCTTCCAGTTCGCTTCAATCCACGGCACTATTTCCCTGCGATCCATAGCATAATATGAGAATTTTCCCACCAAAGCAGTCATGTTGTACTCGACGAGCTTCTCTAAGCCCAAATCCCGTCCCATGGTAAGCCACGCCTCCCCAGGGCGACAGCTGAATTTTTCGCTGAGTCTGTGTGCCGCGCGTGAAGCCGGACGAGAAAGCCTCTCCTGTGTATGCGAAGGACCACCCCGCACGCTATCCACGGAGGGATCGGAGCCGGACGTCCTCCCAGGAACGTCTGAAAATGGCAGATGGCCCTTGTTTACAGCATGTCTGGCACGTGGAGCCCGATGCCTGCTTCCCGAGGCTTGTTGCCGCTTACCATATAACTTTTCTCTGAAAAATGACGCGGGTTTGAAAGCCCCTGCTTCTTCCATGCGATATTCAGATGCGGTCATGGAGAATTCCGTTGAGGCAGGTGGAGCCGCCACATTGCCCTCCATAGCCAGGTGTAAGCCCCAAATCACACCACCAGGCCGGATCAAACCCTCCAAGCAATGTAAACACAACAGTAAACCCCGACAGGATAAAACAAAGGAGTAATAATACCAAGAATATAGGCACAGATGTGTCCCTGGAAACGTGACAGGCGTATAAAAAGGAAGTCCCGTGACCACCCTCCAAAGCCAAAAATCGATCCACCGAAAAGCCGCCTCTAACAAACCCCAAACCGGCCTGAATAATGTGAGTACCGTGACCACCCTCCAAAACCACAGGTCGATCCACCGGAAAGCCGTCTCAAACAAACCCCAATCCGGCCCGTAAAACTCGAAACCCCAAATGGAGAGAATCGGGAACCCCACACTGCTACACAGCCCCACGGCACAACATAATAAAGCAGGTCAATTTTCCCCACATGAAACAAGTAAAAAAAACGCCAAAACCCCAGATTAAACCTGCGCCAACGACAGGGATCCGAGACGCCTAAACCTCCGAAGTTAATGACATCGTTGTGGTAATCGAAGAATATATTTTTCAATGAATAAATAATTTGTTGAAAAATCTCCAGTAATAAAGAATAATTTTGGAAAAAGTTAAAAATTGAAACATTTAATATTGTCATTTTATGGTGCACCGATTCCCCATGTACTTCGGCAAGTAAGTCTTGTGGATGTATTCATATTGGAATTATGTGAAGGACATGACAAAATTGACACAACATTTATGAATGATAAAGTCAATGATAGGGTCGTTATCAATTGAAGCACTTATTACATTATGATTAATAACTAATTCAAAAGAAAGAAGAAGAAAATATCTAAGAAGCATCTTTTTAATGAGACAAAGACAATGAAAAGTTGAAGGAGGAGGTTCTTTGATCAAAACTTGTTGCTCTAGAGAAGTGTTTCTAATATTGAAGGTCACAGATATGTGTGTGATGAACATGAGGTCATGGTAGTGATTATCTATCTAAGTAACCTTGCATGTCTATCATGTGAACTTAGAAGTTGGCCATGTGACCTCTTTCTATTGGTGTCAAAGAGCTCAAAGTAAGAGGTAAACCAGGTGCATATTAATTTAGGGAATTGTCCTCTAGTAAGTTGTAAATGAAGGTCAAACATCTCCAAGGGGAAAGGCTAAGCATCTTTGGTCCTCAAAAACCATGAGTGTCTGAAGACAACCAAATAAATATCTAAAGACAGAAACTATTCATCATCTAATCTCATAGTAGGAAGAGCGTCAAAATACAAAGTGGTCCTCAATCTCAAACTCTAAGGAGCATATCTGGAAAATATGGTGCTCCCAAGGAATAAGTTGATCCATCTCAATGCAATGGCGATGCGAGTGAACTCTAAGATGGGAAACAGGGACCCTTAGGTTGCAAGGTAACTAGAGTCTCATTTACCCTAGGGGATAAATGAACCCACCACTACACTAGAGATACAACTATAAATAGTATTGAAGTTTGGGAGAAAGTCGTTCTCTAGGCTCAAACCATGTGAACCAAAGGAAGGTTCTATAGATCTCAATACGAATACCCTTGTTTATGTCTCCCTTGGGAAGATTGGGGTCCATTGAAAAGTTATGCAAGGGTGGTCTATTAATATTAATCACAAGAAGCAATGAAGAGGCTCTTACATGCCAACATGATCCAATCCTAAGTTCTATATACTCCATAAAGGATCCGAGAGAAAGATATGGATATCTAATATGGCCATTCTATGAGTTTCCCATCTATCTTAACTTGTGTATCATTATCATCATTGGAATAAGGAGTGGGATTGTGCCAAATTCTATAAGAATAATATCATGAGGCACTAATATATTTGCATGGAGATGTTTGGATAACATCATGGAAACTGCTCTTTATCTTTTTTTTATCTACTCCCCAAAGGTATGGTCCCCAAACCTCACACCCGTACAAGAGTGTACATATGATTGTTGAGTGAAAGAATAAAGTCTTTGATTGATTGTCTTGAAATTGAAGTTGAAATTTTTTCTTTTCAAGAGTGGTGAGTGCCACACATCCTTTTCTCGAGTCTAGTCTATACTACTAGAGTCGAGCTAGATCCTGGTGTGAAGAAGAGGACCTCCAAATATACATATGAAAACGCTTCCTCAACCCTCTCACTATGTATGTATGATTGCCTCGCTTTTAGGGATGTTAATGGCCATGAATTTTATTTTATTGAAATTAGCATGTAGCTTATCAGTGTCACATAAGGAAGCTAGGATATCAAGTTGTACCAGGAGCCCCCTCACTGAGTGGGACATGAGTATAATGTCCTTTGCAAATAGTATAATAGAAATGGAGACTCCAAAGAGAAAGAAACCATCTAATGCACCCAATGAATCTAACATTATTTCATCTAGCTCATAAATGTAGAGTCCAAAAAGTGTAGGAGAGAGTGGGTAGCCTTATTTAGCTCACATAGTGATATGGAATTCCTCTATCTCATCAGACTTCATATGTACTTTTTCAACAATGGTCTTGTATATTGTCAACACAAGTGAAGCCACCAAGGGAGGAAGACCCAAAGCCTTAATTCAACCAAGTAACAAGTGTCGATGGATTGCGTCAAATGCCTTGCAGATATCCACAAAGCAACAATATATTTATGATTGGGTTTAGCTTATGGAATTAGCTGTGTGCAAATTTAAGAGTTCGACATTTCGAGTGGGAAATCCACCCATCTTCAAGGAATGCAAGAAATCTTTTGAGATTTCTTGTGTTCCTTGAAGATGGGTGGAGTGTCCACTTGAAACGTCAGACTCTTAAATTTGCACACAACTAATTCCAGAAGCTAATCCCAATATGTCGAACTATGGAAATATTAATTGTCTTTGAGCTTTCTTGTGTTCCCTGGAGATGGGTGGAGTGTCCACTCGAAACGTCGGACTTAAATTTGTACACAACTAATTCCATAAGCTAATCCCAATATGTCGAACTGTGGAAATATTCATTCTCTCATCTTTATGATTATTTTCCTTAGCCTCCTCAAGGATGGAAGTTAAATTAAATATATGGTCATTGGTATGATGGTTCCTTCTAATTCCTTCTTGTTTTTTAGCTCTTGGTCTCTTTGAATCTAACCATTTGGGGATGTGAATATCTAAGACCATGGAAAGGATCTCAGCTAATGTATGACCAACCATAGTAGTACAATAGTTACTAGGACCATTCTAGTCTCCATGGGATGGATGATATGGAAAGTATAAGAAGGTGGAAATCCATGGGTCACCATGTAGTGAAATGGGTCAGTGATATGAACTATTAATACTTTAGGGATATGTTTGAAAAATTTAGCTTTGAGGTTCTCCACATCATGGGCTTCGTTGGATTGAATTTTAGGGATGACACTTAGGATTAGACAGACAATAAAGAAACAAAAAGGGGATAGGTTTCATGTTTACTCAAATTCTTAGCTGGTATGGAGCATTGTATAGTCTATAAGCATATTCAAACCAAGTAGAGAGGTCACTTATTGTACATGTTAATTTCTTAGGGAGGAAGGCTCTCCAAAATCATTTGGGGGTTAAGTGGAGTTGGTTGATTATAAGTATGCACTTATTTAAGACATCTATCCTCTTTTCATCCTAGGAGTACTGTTATAGATTTTTTACATTTGCTTTGATTTGGAGGATCTATGCCTAATAATATGTTGGGTTAGGTTATGGATGTTCTTGCAATTTGAATCACACCAAGAATTATCAAGGTAGCGTCCATTCCTAGTGGGGCAAGAAGTAAAGATGAAATGAGAGAAGGTGTCAATCGTGGAATACCAAAAGGCATAAAGAAGTAGGACTACTCTACCTAAAGTTGTGCCAATGTAACTTGCTTTCTCCAAACGCACCTCTAACTTGTTAGTAAATTCTATAAAATATAGTGATAGAAGGGATCCTTTCTTAATCCCTCTTACTTCTTGAACCCTTACCTATAGTGTTAAATTCTAAACTCGCAAGGTGAAGACCTAAGAGCAACTCATAGAGGTTCTCCATTGTCACCTCGATAACCCTCTCCCACTCTTTAGGTTAGTTCTCTCTCCAACATGTCAAGGGGGGATTCCTAACTTGGGATTGCTAAAGCTCAAGCAGTTAAGCTTAAGGTGAAATTGAAGAGTGGCATTAGAAAAACAAATTTATAAAAGATAGATTACAAAAGGGGTGATGGAAGGATCAAGACTAGTGTCAAGTCTATTGGGTATATGGAGTCATAGGGAAACATGCATTTAAGTACTCTTCTTGTGAAAATATGGGGTTAATAACTAAATCAAAGACTTCAACCAACATATTATACTATTTATCAAAACATATTTAACTACTAGTGAATTCAAATTAAACAAAAAAAAAAATGTATTCCAAACACTTTTGAATTAAGAAATGATATCGAGGTAATACATTTTAAGCATAGGATGGGAAGAGTTAAAAGGAGAATCAATCATAAGTAATTACTTCAAACACAAAAACAATGTTAACAAGTCTTTTCTACCTCATTCATACATAAATCTTCTTCAAGAAATCCTCCATAATACTCCAAAAGAAAGGTTCCAATGCAAATGCCAAGTGCTCCACAATCACCAGTCATATGCTATTAGTGTTTCTCCAAAACCATCCACAAAAAAATGGAGAGAGAAAACCCTTATATAGGTTTGAGCTCAACTCCATGTATAATAAACAATTAATTGTTTTCCTTAGATCCATTAGTTCTCCAAGGAATACAATAAAATATTACAATTCCAACCTTGAGTCAACAAACTCCTTAATAAAAGTAGCAATAAGTTGTTGAGATCTACTTCTTTTCCTAGGAGAAACAATAAAATAAACATCCTTATCTCCAAGGAAAACAATATAATATCTTTATCATGTAACTAACTCCATTAGAAAATTCAATAATAACAAAATAATGAAGTTAGTTAAGCGATAACCTCCCAAAAATAGCACAAGAAGGTGGAAAAATTAGGTTTTTTATCCTCATAAATACTATCACATCTTCAATAAATGTGCATCCAACCTCGAAAACATTATAATGCCTCCTTAACCAACCCAATAGCATGCTCTTTAATATGTAACAATCTTCCGCTTGTGTGCAACGAAGGAATCAATCGGTAATGATATAATATTTTTAGGCAACCTTTGAAGAATGTGCATGAATAACCTCTTTGACTACCTAGAAGTTGTTGGGAAAATTAATTGCTTATGAAAAAAATCAATTCCAAACATAAATTATCAACCAGGGTACATCTTATTGTTTCAAGGTTATCGTGCAAAATATATGCAGGCTATAGTTTCCTCCACTAGCATTGGTTGTATAATATGTGTTGCAACAAAGTAAATCACACAATCATAAAATAAAATGCAGAAGGTAAGTACTAAAACTAATCCACACTGTACAGAAAAGTAAATTCACACCAGCTGCAGGTATCAGGAATATGAATCAATTGTATCCTGAAGCAACCCCATTAATGTGCAACAAGACTAATTGCAGAATTGAAATCCTAAATCACTCTTGCATAATTGAAAGCAGATTTGTGAAAACTAAAACACACCCACTCTTGCATTATTGGAACACACTTGCAAAAAGTAAAGCAATCAAACAAATGCAAGGAAAGCAAAAACAATATGAAAATTGAAACACACTCACACTTGCAGAAAGTAATGTATACTATGGTTGCAACCATGCTAATCTATGAATCTATCACACTTGCATAAATAAAGAACTTGAATTAAAAATACATCTACCGAAATAAATGAATCAAAGTAAAATACATCCGATTATAAGCAATAAGAAGAACTTAGTCTAATTACAAATTAGAGAAATTAAAGAACTACAATCTAAATCAACAAAAGAGAGAGAAATTAAAGAACACCAATCTATGTTAACAAAAGAGATTAGAAGAAATATAATTATATTCCATCATAACTTGGACTTGTTGCTCTAAGATTCCTCCTCTTGGAATGGAGAAGGAGCTCTTATTTATACATGAATTTTCCATAACAAATAATAAATGAGGATCCAAAATATCCTCAACAAATAACTAATAATTTGGATCTCAAAATCAATTCAAATCTAATCCCATGATCTTTGCTAATTATCCAAAACTAATCAAACTAACCTCCATCTCTTGTTCCAATATTCTCTCATCGTCCAAGATCTCAATCCAAGATGAATCTTCCATAATTGAAAAATGGATTTTTGTGGACTTTCAAAACTCTTCACGGATTGTTGTTACTTGTGGAAGTAACAACAACACAAGTAACAACAAATAGTAAAATGCCATTTTTCACAAAGTACGATCTGGGTCTTTGATATATTTTCATAATAGGATTCTACTGACTCAAGGATGCCTCATACCAAAAATATCAAGAACCCACTTCATGGATATTCTGTTATGGAAGTAGCAGCAAGTGTCCACAAGTAACAACACCTAGCCTATTTCTGCAAAAGCCGTCTTTAGTATTCAATTTTCAAAGATAAATGCAAAATATGTTATTTTTCCAATGTTTAATCATAATTCACATAAAACACTAAAGAAATGTAATGGAAACATGGTTGGGTCTACATCTCACATATAAGCATTAAGATGCGCTAATGAAAGGTTATAGGAAAACAACAAGGATTAAAAATAAGGAAAACAAGTTGTAAAATGATGACAATTCCATGTCCCAACATAAGTCCCACCAGAACATTCGGTAAGTGAAAGGAAACTGAAGCCATTCTTAGAAAATATCTATGTATGCGAAGTGAAAAAATGAAGCACATAAGAGGTGTACTTAGAAAAATGTACCAAGGTTATTAGATCCATGAGTATACCACCGTAAATACTCCATGTGTGCCATAACCAACTCATCCTAGAAGAATGTGCTAGGTGGATAGATCCATAAATAAAACCAAGAATTAACACATGATCAACTAATTTGCAAAACCATGTGTTTATTTCCCAAAACAATGTGCACAAGAGGAGGGTGACCTTGATCAGATGTGTGCAAAGTGCCAAGTAGGTGGAGCACTTCACATGCATAATGGAACAAAGGTCTTGAGACCTTAAAAAACTTCCCAAAAATAGAAAAGTGCTTCCTCCAATGTGTAATCACATCATCTCATTAAGTTACCAAATCAAATCCTAAAAAGGAAATAATCGAATATGCTCCAAGGTGGTTAAAACTCCTCAAAACCTATGCAAGTGGATAGATCCAATGAATATAAACCTTCTCCACCCCATCATGTAATTTTGAACAAATCAACCTAATCAAGACCAAGGGGATGCCCCCTCCACTCAAGCAAATAATGTGATTTGCCTCAACATATATGATAGGAAGGAGGGATTTCCAATAGAAAGCATGGTATATTTCAAAATAACCCCTTTTCAAGTGTGAAAACCAGCAAATTAGCTATGGCAGTCCATACACAAGCCTCTGAATAGTCAAAACAAGGTCAAATTAACCTCAAATCACCCTTAAAATGTGTGTAATAATGCTAGCGCTCCATCAAGGGTTACAAAACAAGTCATGCCAAAGTGTATAATGTGTCAATAATACCCAGGACACCTAGGGTGTTCATATTAGCCTTCAATAATTATGGAATCATGTGAACAAAGAGATATATGCTAGGTTCCCTCAAAGAGAATAATGTCAGGCATTAATTCAAAGGTGAAAACCATAGGTATATGCCACCCAAAGTGTTAGGGCACTCACCTTAATGAATATTAATGTATCATGATCAAACATTAGGCAAGCAACTTCAATCTAACCATCACACCAAGGTACAAATATTAACATTTAGAACTTAAGGAGACCCTAAGTTGATGGGTTCTCACTCCATACAATGCACCAAGGGTCTAATAAATGTATCAATGCCAAGCAACAAACCTTCAATCACGCCACCACTATCAAAGAGGGGTAGCACACCATATCATGGCAAGATGTTAATCATTAGGAACATGCTATTATACCATCCATGAAAATACCATGAGTACATCTCATCAACTACTAGAAATCATAATAAACATCAAATCAAGCAAAATATTACATCTATAAAAAAAAGAATATATGCACCACCAATCCATCACATCATCTAGCAGTGTCATCCTATAAAGCCCAATCCTTGTCATAAAAATCACAAGTGTTGTGATGAAAATCAAAAGTGCAAGCCTCATCCAACACAAGGAGTAACAACTAGCTCCAAATTGGGAGCATGTGCTCTCAAAGAAGAGTGCATGCGAAACTTGGAATCTCTAGTTACACATGTTTGAGAAAACTTAGCAAGAAAGAAAGAGAAAACCATGTGGTGACATGCATACACATCCATATCCGTAAACACCACATAATATATCCAAATAATTTATTGCATCAACAATAGCCCAAAATTGGCTTTACAAGGAAAAGGCATAAGCCAACATGCCACTGACAACGTGGAAGTACATTTAGTGCTTATTTATCTGGAGCTTTTTTTTTGTTCTAATTCTCTCAAGATTTTATTTCTTCTACCCTACTCTACTTAACATAGGAAATATAACCAATGAATCCAAGCTAGTACTTCATCAATGTCAGGAACTCTTCCCTTGTGTTTGGTCACCAACCAAAACAAGACTATATCAAGCATCACATACATATATGCTAGAATATCTATGATGATAAATTTAACATTTGAAATATTCTCATGGAGATGATAAAGAACACAACAATCATGCCAAGGATGATAACCTTCAATCATCCATAAGGTTTTATAAGTTTTTTTTAATACTATCACCTTCACTTATTCATAAGACTCTACTTTTGAGTCTCCAGTGAGATTCTTCTTTGTCTAAAAGATCCTTTTTCCTTCTTTCAAAATCCTTGAAAGATTGAGCTTCCTCTTTTGAAAACATCGTTGCAATATTGTTTTCAAATAGAACATGAATGCCTTTAAGACTTGAAATCAACTATTTTTTCCCATCCTCTCTTCAAATTCTTGATTCTTTTGAGGTTGTCTGCAGATTGTTGCATTGCAATTTATCTCCTGGAAGTCAAAAGGTTTCCATGTCGTAGTGATTAGTTCTTTGAACTTTGGATCTAACAACCAAGTGCAATTGATTTTTAGTGAACTAAGTGGTTTTTCGATTTCCAAGATCCGATTTTAATAGGACTGGAAGATGATATGACAAACTCTCAGTACTTACCTAAGATTTGATTTTCAAGTGTTCAAGATAAAGAGTTACAATAAAAAAGTGATCCAATCTCTTGGAAATCCCCTCTCTTCATCGTCTATCATTTTACCAAGTAGGAGTAACATTCACAAGCTCCACATCAATAAGATGGAGAGTCTCAAACAACGTAGAGAACTAATCTCCAATATGATCCCTTCTTGTAACATCCCCCCAAATATGTCTTAGGTTTAGTATTAAATTCAATCAACCCCCAGGATCATGTTATCTCCTTCCAACAACCTCAAATCAATAAGAGAATTCCAAAAAGGTTTTATATCCCCAGAAGGTCCATAACTACTAATTAGCCACAAGTCCTTCCTTAACTTCTTTTTTGTAAGCTCCTTTAAAATACCTAAAGCCAACACTAAAGAGGGTATTGAGTCAAACTTGGAGTTCCACCCCAAAAATAGGCCTTTAAACAACCTACAACATCTAGGGAACAAAAATTCCGAGCCTTTAAGATAGTCAATAAGAAATCAATGACTTTCTAACCAAATCACATGGTTTCACGAGGAAACACAACACCAGTATTGTAAACATCAAAAAGTATTTTGTAGGATAATAACTTGTGCGAACCCCCTACCCCTCTGACATTTAGGGAAAGGACAATAACTGAGTAACCAAGGATTGGGCCTTCCCTTCTCTAAGGGCCTTGCTAGTAGTCAATTGTTTTCCTTTTCTTATTTCCTTTTTTGCCTTGGATTTAGCCAGAGTTATATGTGATTTCCTTCCTACTAAAATACAGATATCCTTATCCAAAGACAAACCTTCCCCATAGCTCCTCATGATCCTCTTCTAAATATTTCTTGGATCTCAACTAATAAATATATTTTAAAGGAGGATTAAGGGAGGTATTTTTTGTGCTTTTGATCTATGCATAGACTCACCCTCCAAATATATTGTCATAAATAAATGATACATAGGATCTAAACTTACATCTGCAAGTAAAATTGAATGTATTGATAACTACTATTATATAATTTATTTCTTTGTTCCTTCCATTAATTAAAAATGCAAATTTAATCAATGTTTAATTGCATAAATGGAAATTGAACATTTAAACGAAATAAATTGTAATTATGTGATTAGTTAATACAATTTCAAATACCCTTGGTTTTATAACATTGAAACCTTAAATAAAAGTAATAAAATTGTATTAATGAACAACATACAACAAATTTAATATAATTATGATTAGGAAATAAATAACTAAGTTAAAAGAATAAATTACAATTCTCTTTATTCACCGTAAATGCACAGTACGAAATTTGAAAAATGACAATCAAATTAGGAATAAGAAAGAATAAAATATTTCAAACATGATTTCCTCTTTTTACAAATAATAATTATATTTTAAAATTTCAATTATTAATTTCTTTTAAATAAAATACATAGAAAGAAATTAATAAAATCGAAAATAGCAAATGCAATTACTTTAAATTGTGAAATAACTAATTTCTACAAATAAAATGCACATAAAATTTTAAATTTAAATGTATAAAAAGGAAATTAAAATCAATTTAAAGTAAATAATGGCAATGAACAACAAAAAAGAAATTGGAAAAGAGGCACAAACACAAGAGGTTGAAGACGCAGTTCACCCAATAATGTGCTACATCTCCGGGTCCTTCTCCACTGAAAGAGGCCGATCCTTTATTGTATCCAAATGATTGATTACATGTACATAAGATCTCTCCAACCCGCAAATAAAAGCTTGTGGTGTCTTTCTCCAATCCCCAAAGAAGTCTTCAAGATCTTCCTCTTTAAAATGCAATTGGAATGGCTTCAATAAGTCTTCAAATCCCAATTACATGAAGAAAAGCAACTTCAAAATATTGTAATCAACATACAGTTACAAAAGGGGGGTTATTTTTGCATTGGATTGCTTTCCCCGATCTTGGAAATTCGTGGTCCATTTATAGTAACTGGTTGCAAGTAGTTTGGGGAGTTAAACCCCTTCTAGTTATGGTTCTAGTTCGAATTGCCCGTTAATAAAATCACCAACTGTGGAAGTTGTTACAACTACCTCTTTCATGGTGTAATGGTTAAAACATAAGAGTTAGTAGTGGGAGGTCACAAATTCAAACCCGCGGACCTACCCACTATGTGTTACATTGAATTAAACCCCACTAAAACATTGTAAAAGTTTAAAGCAAAACATTCACATAAAATTTAACATGGTTTGCTTGTGGATCAATGGAAAAGCGCCCGATTGAGGTCGCGGGTTTGACCGATGCCTTGCTTTTTCATTTTTTTAATAAAACAAACCCAAATGGACAACCAATTGGGGGTGCCACGTGGCAACCTCCCATTGGACACTTGTCAACCACAAAACACGTGTCCAATATGAGTTTGCCAAGTGTCAATTCTGTACAACTGATGTCGATTGCCACATCATCAAGCCTACCACATGATGCCATGAGGAATCACCACGTTTGTGTTAAATTTTGGTTCATGTTTAGAGTTTGATGTAGAGAAATCAAACTTTTATATACTTTAATTCAAAACTAAACACAACAAACTAGTACTGAAGCATAATAGTACAATAGTAGTCAAACAATATAATTTAAAACATAATTTTCATCTCTTTCAACTTTAACACTACCAAGTAGGTCCCCGTGTTATGTAATCAACAGTAATAGAGTAATTAACAATAACATGTTTAATTCAAAAAAATAACAAGTTAGGGCACTTACCTAAAGTGTGGGACCCTTCCTATCTTTATACTTAGAAGTAATTACTTTCAGAACAAACTGTGCCTCTCAGAGGCCACTCAATCACTAGGAACAAGCTGACCCTTACCAGAGAGTAAGTACAAACTAGAGAGAGAGAGAGAGAGAGAGAGATGAATATTGTAGTGCAATCAAGTAATCAAAGACAGTCAAATCACAATGGCAACTCCAAGTAAGGCCCAACACAAGAGGTCTGATCTAAAAAACAAAATCTTAGTGCATAGATTTAACCCAAGCAATGTCTTAGCATAAAACATCAAACCTTAACAAGATTTTAGACCAATAGATCAAACCACAATAAGTTTTAACACATAGATCAAATCTCAATCAAACGATAGGAAAGACTCAAAACAAAAACTGAGTATAACATAGTAGATCAGGGCCTAACACAATAGGTTTGAGCATAATACAATAGATATGGGAAAAACATAATAGATTTGGGCATGGCATAAAATATTTTGGCATAACACAAGAGATATGGGCATGACACAATAGATCTTCCCTAGGAAAGTCCATAGGGGTTAATGATCTCAACAATAAATCAACCGACATCACACAAAACAAACTTGGGTGATTACGACCTCCACAAATGGCCCATTGTTCATTCATATAACCTTCAACATGTTGCGGCCTTCATAATATGTCCTTAACAGGACTTATGGCACCCAAATTAGGTCACAACAACTCAACAAAAACCCCAACAGGTCACGACTTGCACAAGTGGGCTTACGATAGGGTATGCAGACCTCAACAGGCTCACAACCATCTCTAACAGCCTTATGGAAAGCAGGTCAAACTTTAATAGACTCACGACTGCCTCTAAACTAGCTCATGGCATGTTGAGCAGACTCATAACATACATAACCAAGCTCACGTTAGGTAGAATCAAGCTCACAATAGACTAATCGGCAACAAAGACAAGTTACAGTGATAGAGACCCTAGTTAAATTAGTCCTTAAAGGTCATGGTTCAGAGGAGTAGCATACTTCTAGAAGCATACGAACTTTGACATCAACCTACAATAATAAAAATCAGATCTGAGATGATAATCTCCAACAGTTGGATGACAAGCAACAACAAACTCTTCTTAAACCCTTGACGTCAACTTCAAGAATAGAGCTAAGAGATGTGTGGTAATGATAATATCAAATGAGAAATTAGACTTCATTAAATAGGATCTTGGAGACTTCTAGAAAAGTCATTAATTAAAATTTTTAATTTAGTTGGGTTCCACAAATTTAGGAGGGCACCAATAAGTACGGGTTAAGACACCAAACAAAAATAAAAATCACAAGTTAAGAATATAAAAATATGATTAAGGTGTCTTAGATTGGTACTAGAGTCAAGTCATCACACATATAAATAATTATGTGAGTGTACAAGGACATGGTACAAGTCAAAACCATAAAAAAGAAGGGTACAAGACTCACAACCCCTAGGACCAAAGGGTGTACCACAAACGTGGGAAATCAACCCTAATGCCCATAAGACCAAAACATCAAGGTGGTACAAATCAAGACAACTCAAGATGGCTACATAAAACCTTTCTAACCACAAGACCAAGATAGAACAAGGTGTAAAGACCAAGGGTGAGCAACCAAGGTGGGGTACAACCAATCATCTCTCTCTCAAACGTACAAGTGTTCCATACAATAACTGAAAGTTCATAATCACTACATAAGCAAGGTCCACACTAGATGATGTGATCATATGGTGCTCCAGACTGCTCCATAGGTCAAATGCTAGTGACTCCATCAAGGGGTGGCCAATCCCTTGAGAAGACCATCTAGCTCAACCATCTCGAATACCTAGGAGAAGATGACATCACACATCATCATCTTGGTTAATAGACCAAGATCCTTCATTCTTAAAGAATGGATCTCAGCCCTAGGATGAGCTTCAGTCCTAGACTGAATCATGTTGATCTGGTCGTTGACCAGGTCCTCCATTCTCTTGGAGAATGGTCCTCAGCTCCAGGTTGAGATTTCAATCCCAGACTAAATGTTGATCAACCACCTGCAGGACTTACTTGGTCTTTGTGACCAAGAATCTACCTAGTCCCAAACCAAGAGATCTATGTCTCACCTTGCAAGATCTACTTGGTCCTCATAACCAAGAACCTGTCTGGTCCCAGACCAGAATACCCTAGAGACTAATATGGGCCGTAGCCACATGCTATGGAATTTTCCATGGCATCAACCTGCTTGGTCCCCGACCATGACCCCAGGAGACAACTGGGGGCCCTAGGGTACCTTCTAGGGACTTACTCTTTACTCTGCCTGGTTAACTGACCATGAACCCTAATTAACTGACTAGGGTACCATCCTCTCTGAGAATGGGTCTTGTAGTTGCACTAACTTTAACACTCCCTCCTAGCAAGAGAGGTATTCTCAACAACACTAGGCTTGCTAAAGACAGAGGCTTAGTCAATACACTAGTAAGCTGACAACTACACCATGTACTTGACATGGTGATACTTTATTTTGATGTGAATCGACTTGTCATAGAGCACATGATTTTCTGAGAGTTTCAAACAACTTTGAATTCCAACAAGAACCTTGATCTTATAGATCCACGTGGAAGTTGCAACTATCTTCCCTTGTTTCTGAGATTCACTTTTCATATGTCAGTATCCATTGTCAATTGGATGTCCTCTATCATAGCATCTTTCCAAACCTGATGTTTGGTTGTCTCCACATAAGTGGATGATCATGTATCAGTGACATATCTCTCACTGGAGCACCCTTGAAGGCTTCTTGGCCTTCTCCCTCTGCTTCTCTGAACGAGATGTCTCATAAGGTATCGTATTTGAGTCACTGAAATATTTTCTGGTCTCCTCCCTCTAGTCATCTGAGAAGGATGACTCCTGGATTGGTGCTTCTTGCACTTACCTATCTATAACACTGGGAGGTCACATCTCTTACTTCTTTTCAACAATCCCACTATGCTGGGGATTGAAGAGCATAGTTTGCTCCCTCTTGATCTCTTGATCTTACAATTCATCACAAACAAATACTTGTCATATTCTATTTTGCTGACACATGGGATAATATGCAGGATAGCTGATCATGTATTATGTGGAGCCTCTTACTCCCTCTATACCTGAGCACTCAGCTCCCCTTAGAACCGATTATGCATAAACAAGATCTGCAAACTTCATTACTTGTCATTAGTACAAGTCACACCAATACTCAGTTTGATAGTCATCAATAATCAATATCAAATTAGCATTCATCCATATATTGGACAACTATCTAGATGACATCAAGAGCATATCAATCACATATATGCAACATGTCATATGTTTCACCATGAAAAATTAAAATATAAAAACAAGTTGGGATAAGAAATCTCTGGGCCTCTTTATTTCTGACCTTATGCAGAAGTCACAGTGTGCATCTTGATCTTGTCATCATATTGGACGTGTACTTCTCAAGTGTGCAATGGCATCATCATGCAGTACCATACATTCATTATCACAATCTAGGTTAGATCATAATCCTAGATATAAGAGATAAGGTCATGATGATTTCATGTATGGATAGACACTAAACTTCTTTATACTTACATATTCAGATCATAAGACTCCTAGAAGGTACCATGATCATGTAAGCCCGTGATTACTAAATATCAAGTCATATAAAGAGTTAGACTGGCTCCTTACTCACCTCAGAAATACATACCTAAGATAAACTTTCTAGGAAGGCTAGTCATACTTGACATACATCTTTTAAAGGAGCAAGTTCACAACCTGCTAATCATCTATTTTTTGTTGTTATATGGATTAGTAGCAGCTTTGCTACATATTTCATTTTCAACCAAATAATACTTGTATGTGGCCCTTCAACTCTGATTCCTCTTATGACCAAATGTTCAAACCCATCCTTCCAACTTGATGAACTTTTACCAAGAAAATTTTAATGTCAAGTTTATTACTACTCAAAACCCTACCTTAGGATCTCTGTAGACTCCAATAGTCTACAAAACAGAGTTAGATACAAGCCCTAAGCTCTGATACCATGTTAAATTTTGGTTAGGGTTTGATGCAAAGAAATCAAACTTTTATATACTTTAATGCAAAATTAAATACAACAAACTAGTACTGAAGCATAATAGTACAACATCAGTTAAATAGTATAATTTAAAACATAATTTTCATCTCTTTCAACTTTAACACTACCAAGTAGGTCCCCGTGTTATGTAATCAACAATTATACAATAATTAACAATAACATGTTTAATTCAGAAAAAAGAACAAGTTAGGGCACTTACCTGAAGTGTGGGACCTTGGACCTATCTTTATACTCAGAAGTAATTACTTTCAGAACAGACTGTGCCTCTTAGAGGCCAGTCAATCACTAGGAACAAGCTGACCCTTACTAGAGGGTAAGTACAAACCAGAGAGAGAGAAAGATGAAGGTTGTAGTACAATCAAGTAATCAATGACAGTCAAATCATAGTGGCATCTCCAAGCAAGTCCCAACACAAAAGGTATGATCTAAAAAACAAAATCATAGTGCATAAATTGAACCCAACCAATGTCTCAGCATAAAATATTAGACCTAAACAAGATTTCAAACCGATAGATCAAACCACAACAAATTTTTAACACATAGATCAGATCTCAATCAGACCACATGCAAGACTCAAAACAAAAAATTAGTATACCAAAGTGGATCAGGGCATAACACAATAGGTTTGAGCATAATACAATAGATCAAGGAAAAACATAATATATCTGGGGATGACATAAAATATTTTGGCATAACACAAGATATCTTGGCATGACACAATAGATCTTCCCTATGCAAGTCCACAGGGGTTAATGATTTCCACAATAAATCAATCGGCAACCCACAAAACAAACTTGGTTGACCGCGGCCTCCACAAATGGCCCACTGTTCATTCATATAACCTTCAACATGTTGCAGCCTTCACAATATGTACTTAATAGGACTTATGGCACCCAATTTAGGTCATGGTTAGCTCAACAAAAAACCCAACAGGTCACAACTTGCACATGTGGGCTTAGGGTAGGGTATGCAGACCTCAACAGGCTCACGACCACCTCTAACAGCCTTATAGAAAGCAGGTCAAACCTTAAATGACTCACGACTGCCTCTAAACTAGCTCATGGCATGCTGAACAAACTCATAATAGAAATAACCAAGGTCACGTTAGGCAAAATCAAGCTCATAGTAGACTAATCAGTAGCAAAGACAAGTTACAGTGATATCGATCCTAGTTAAATCAGTCCTCAAATGTCATGGTTCATAGAAGTAGTATACTTCTAGCAGCATACGAAGTTTGACATCAACCTACAATAATAAAAATCAGATATGAGATAATCATCTCCAACAATTGGACAACAAGCAACAACCAACTCTTCTTAAATCCTTGACGTCAACTTCAAGAATAGAGCTGAGAGATGTGTGGTAATGATAAGCTCAAATGAGAAATTAGAATTCATTAAATAGGATCTTGGAGACTTCTAGAAAAGTCATTAATTAAACTTTTTAATTTAGTTGGGTTCCACAAATTTAGGAGGGTACCAATAATTAAGGGTTAATACACCAAACAAAAATAAAAACCACAACTTAAGAATATAAAAATATAATTAAGGTGTCTTAGGTGGGTACGAGGGTCAAGTCATCACATATATAAATAATTAGGTGAGGGTACAAGGACCAACAAGATGGTACAAGTCAAAACCATAAAACAAAGAAGGGTACAAGGCCCACAACCCCTAGGACCAAATGGTGTACCACAAAGGTGGGCAATCAACCCTAATGCCCATAAGACCAAAACATCAAGGTGGTACAAATCAAGACAACTCAAGATGGGTACATAACCCTTCTAACCACAAGACCAAGAAACAACAACTAGTGTAAATATCAAGGGTGAGAAACCAAGGTAGGGTACAACCAATCATCTCTCTCTCAAATGTACAAGTGTTCCATACACTAATTGAAATTCTATCATCACTGTATAAGGAAGGTCCACACTGGATGATGTGATCATATGGTCCTCTAGACTACTCCACAGGTCAAATTATTGTGACTCCATCAAGGGGTGGCCAGTCCCTAGCTCAACCATCTTGAATACATAGGAGAAGAGGACATCACACATCATCATCTTGGTTAACTGACCAAGATCCTCCATTCTTAAAGAATGGATCTCGCTGAGCTTCACTCCTAGACTGAATCATGTTAATTAACCCCCTAGTCCTTGGCCAGGTCCTCCATTCTCCCGGAGAATGGTCCTTAGCCCCAGGCGTAGATTTTAGTCCTAGAATGAATGTTGATCAGCCACCTGCAAGACTTACTTGGTCCTCGTGACTAAGAATCTACCTGGTCCCAGACCAAGAGGTCTCCGTCTCAACCTACAGAATCTACTTGGTCCTCATGACCAATAACCTGTCTGGTCCCAGACCAGAATTCCCTAGAGACAAATACGGGCCCTAGACACATGCTAGAGACTTTTCCATGGCATCAACCTGCTTGGTCCCTGACCAAGAATCTCAGGAGAAGCTGGGGACCCTAGGGTACCTTCTAGGGACTTACTGTTTACTATGCATTGTTAACTGACAAGGAACCCTAGTTAACTGACTAGGGTACCATCCTATCCGAGAATGGGTCTCGCATATGCAATAAATTTAACAGTATGAACCGTACATGCCATGTGGCATCCTTCCAATGGTGCCACGTGGCATCCTTTTTTCCATTCAAAACCTTAAAAAATTATTTCGCCGAAACTTCAAAACTAAATATCTTCTTCATCCGAAGTCTGTTTGACGTGATTCAAGTTGCATTGGATTCGTCTCGTTGAGATCTTTGACATGGTACCCGCATTTATCAACATTTGTATCAATAAAATTTTAGGTTAAAAATATCCATCTTGATCAATAAACTAGGGATGACCATCCTAGGATCACCACCAAATTCGACCAAAGAGTCACAATGCTAGTGTGATACAATGATGATTCCTAGAAGTTTCACTCTCTCCTTACTAAAACCCTCTTCCTTGTGAGATTCCCAACCCGAAAACATCTAGGGTTTTCTAAGATATGAGAAGGTCCTACCCTTGTGTCTTGTTTTAGGTTCACGTGACCCTTATTTTGAATAAGTAATAAGGAGCCACCATCCTTTTCCAAAAAACACAAAGGACGATTATGAAGTTTCATATCTTCGATACAAGGCGATAAATTTGAAGTTGCATCTTCTAAAGCAACAATATCTTGAGAAAGAGGCTTCACTGACTGATCATCAATGTCTCCAGAGCCTCAATTGATTTAACCCTCTAAATCATCCTTTGTAGGTCTCCTTTAAATACTCCACCTTCTACTTTACCATAACATTTTTTAGGAACTACGATCCTTGCCAAAAAAATAAATTCACTCTCAAGTGACTCACATCATGACAAATACTACAATGAAAATGCAATTTCCTTAATCAATTTTATGCCTAAAATTCCCTCTTCCACAAACCCCATTCAATATTCATCTCTTCTAACAAGCCCTCTTGAAGATCCAATTCGACCAAATTTTTAGCAATTCTTCTATCCACTTTTTCGAGCCATCCATACTAAAAAACAAAAGAGAGCTTGATGAAGTTACCCACTTTCTTCATGATGTCTTCATTCCACAACAAAAATGGGAAACCTGGTAAAAGCACCCATATCATCTGAATGAACATAGACTCTCTTTGTGGGTCAAATCTGATTGTCTAGGGTTTTAGGCACAAATGTGACAACCCCTAAGTTCACTCTTTACCCACCACTATAGCCACTTCATTGGCTCCTTTCAGAAGAAAACAAATCCAACCTTTTAGCAATATGTGGAACTTAGGTATCTAACCTAATACTAGAAGCCAATTTCCCATCAATCAATCTTTTAGGGTTTCACCCTTCACAAATTCCCCAATGAACCTTCTGATTAATGCTAAAGACATCATCCCCTTAGCCTTTGATACTTTCAATCATGGCCTACAACCATCTTCAAATTTTCTAACCATATACTAACATTTTCAATTGTGCACCCGATGAGGTTTATCATTGGTCCTTCTTGAAGAAACATCATCTAAAATACATTCATCACCCTCACCACCTACCCTAAGCTCTATCGCAACACCATCACCCTCACCACCTTCGATGGTTCTATTCTAGATTGAACCTTACCTTCACCTACTTCATGAAAAAGGCCTCTTTAAGGAAGCTATGAGACAAACTTCAAAGAGATGGACAAAGAAAGAATTGGAGAAATGACTTAGGAAACCAATGACGTTTCAAGTACTAACCTATGCTCACACACCTTAGGCTATTCAGTCTTAGTAAAATTCAACATAGGAGGATCTACTCTCTTAATCCTTTGAGGTACCAAATGCCTCGTTTCAAGTTCACTCCAATCGATAAGTCTGCCACCTACCAGATCCAACGGTCTAGATTCCTCCATCACCTCCACATTCCTTATATCAATCACTAATGTGTATCTCTTCCAAATCTCCACTAGCTCTCATGTGACCTGAAGACAAACCTCAAACTAGCTCCAAATCAAACCAATATCATTCAATGATTTGAAAAACCCACTCACTAATATATATATATATATAAACAACTCACTTAAACCTTAGGAGTTACCATGAGAATATAATTATTTGAACTTCTCCAAGTTACCAGCACATGAATAATCTATTTAAAATTCATAATGTAATCATAACATGTATATTAGTGTTAAGACACTCTTTGTGTTAGGTCACCGATTCGAAACTCTATGAATACAAGATTACGAAAAAAATTATTTGTAATATAAAAAAAATTATACTGAGTAAAAATAATTTGAGTGAGTTTAGTATGATCATTAACACTTTCCAAGCCCTAAGGATTTATCATCTTATTTATTAGTATGCTTGTGGGGTGTATAATTTTGTAGAGGAGTCATATCATATATTATAATATTGGAACGTTGGAATGACGTGTTCATAGAACGACAAAGTCTATGAGGAGGTATACCTACACTAGAAAGACAAAGTCTATGAGGAGGTATGAGGAGGTATACCTACACTAGAAAGACAAAGTCTATGAGGAGGTATACCTACACTAGAAAGACAAAGTCTTGAGATTTCTTTTTTCTTGAGAATTTTTTTATATTGCTTTTGAATAAAAAACATTTCGTTACTTATGTTTCCTTGAGTGGTTTTTATAATGCTATTGAATACAGAACATTTCGTTACTTATGTTTCCTTGGGTAAGTGGTAGGCTAATTATTCTTCAACCGGAAAAGAGTGAATTAAAATATAATTGCAATGGAAAAAATAAAGAATTAACTTTTATATTTAAATTGAAGAGTGGTAATTAAAATTGATTTTTCATATTGGAAAAAATGATATTGTATTATGAAATTTATGATGTAAATGTTGTATTTGTTTTAAATTTTTAGTAAGGTTATTTTTGTCTCAAGAGAGGTTGGTACAAAGATATTATGGTTTGGTTAAGTTATTAAGGGATTGATGAAAACATTGCTTTGCAAGATATCAACAACCTAAAAAAACTACCACATATAAGTTTAAAGCGAGAATGTGGGAGGAGAAAGAGCTAGAGGGTAAAAGAAAGTTTAGATATTACAAAGAAGTCATTAATTCTAATTTGGAAGACCAAACATACCTCTCTATCTTAACAAGTTCAAAGAAGAAGATTAATATAGCCAAGATAAGAACAAACTCTCATGAGCTTCATAGCAAAACAAGACGATGGACAATTCCTAAAACACCATGGGAGGAAATGATCTGCCAGCTCTGTGAGTCCATGAGTATTGAGGACGAATCTCACTTTGTTTTAGAGTGCCCTGCGTACACCCACATTCGATCACAATTTCCTAATCTTTGCTACAACTCTAATCTCCAAGATCTTCTAACTTGTCAAAATTATGGGAACCTAAGAACGCTTCTTTCTCAATTTTTCCTTCATAGAAATCAAATTTTACAAAAATCCAAGTAATTCATTTATCTTCTCTTAAGGTTCGATAGACCAAAGAATCCCAGTGGAGATTAATCATGATCATCATCAACAAAATGAATTGAAATTAATCATAATATAATAGTTTACAATTGCGTCTTAATATTATATTTAATAATACATATGGTATATTTGAAAAACATATTTAAAAAAAAAATTGTGAAAGAGATAAATATATAGACCACCTGCTTTAACACCACCCATTTGATGAAAAAACTAAATAGACCTCAGAAACAACACACGTTTCCAGATTTAAAAGTTAAAAATACTCCAATCTAAGAGATTGTATGAGACACTAGAGAAGGGTATATAGAAGTGAAGATGTGAGAACCTAGTGGCAGGTGAAGTTGATAATGGGATTGTTGAGGAGCCAGAGAGTTTTGTAGAGAGTTTTGTCTGAGAATGGCAGAACAAATTGCATAAATGCTCACATGGGAATGTCACTTTATGTCAGCACTCAAGGGGAAGAATGAAAAGAATATATTATTCTTATTGAGGTAGTTAAATGTCAGTTTTCATTATTATTATTATTTTGATTGAAGTATCATATGGTAGTTTTTTATTTGCATAATGAAATATCATTAGCAATAGTTTAATCCATAGACAAAGTTGCCTCTGTTTGGTGCAAATTCTTCTCAATATGATGGAATGGAATTATCATATAGAACTTAGTTTATGAAACTCTCTAAAGTGTTTACTTTATTTTAAAACAACCTAAAACTTTAATATTAAAAAATAATTAAAATTCACTCTCATAAATAAATATACATTTTTAATTTCCCACTTGAAAGAATATATTTTCGAAAGGTAACCTGCAAACTTTTACTTTTGGTGCATCCATGCGCTTACCATGAAGTTGGCTCTTCTTAATCAGAGAATATATTTTAATCACTAAATAAAGTATTAAAATATTATTATTAATATAGAATACATGTTCAAAGTTAATTTGGCAACTTTCACTTTTTATCGTTTTAAGTGGATCTTTTAAAAGTCCGGTGAATAAACAATAAAGCCATTAATATGGCGGTTTCGAAGTTTTTTCCTGTCGGTGGCGCCCACATGGGAATAGATTTATTTTAATGATTGGACCAAATCCCACACAAGCTCCAAGTGGGCTATGGGTGATCTCCAACTAACCAAGATTAATTGATTCAAAGTCAAAGTAGTGTGAAAAATTGATTTTTTTTGGAAGGAAATGTCCCAAGTTTGTCTCAAACAATTACTAAACCAAGGATGTGGGACATGCTGGTGGAATCTATTCACTGTTTCAAATCTTGGATAGATAAGGCAAACATTTCGAATCATTTCTCGATCTTCATGGAGTTAGATTTTGAGGGAATTCGAACACACTACTCCTATAAATTCAATCACATGTGGAACAAGGATGCGGTCTTTAAATCAATGGTGAAGCAACACTGGGTGGGTTATGAGAACCTAAAATTTGATCCTCTAGCTTTCTTTTTGTCAAAAAACCTAAAGAATCTGAAATCAAAGGTCATATTATGGGAAAGAATTAGGAAAAAAGAGTAGAGGATGGAGCTTATAGAAGTTGAGAAGAGTATTGACCGCCTCCAAAAGAAGCAAACAGATGGATTATATCCTGGACATCTTTATACATCCTTCCAGAGGTTGGAGTAGAGAAAAATGAACATATTACAAAAAGAAGAAGAAGCATGGAGGCTAAAAAGCCGTGCTCTATGGATAAAGTTGGGGGATGGCAACAACAAATATTTTCACAAATTTGCTGACGGGAGAAAGATTCAAAACTCTATTTGGTCTATTAAGGCTGAGAATGGTGAATGTTTAAGCAAACAGAATGACCTTCAAAGAGAATCTATCAACCATTTTAAGAGATATTATTAGGACTCTGGGGAACAAGAGATAGCGGAACAAATTCTGGTAATCAGGGAAATCCCACAAATCTTTACAATCCAAGAGGGTGATGAGGTTTTTAAACAGACTTCACTATTGGAGATCCAGAATGTCTTGAAGGGGTTTGCTAAAGAAAAAAGCCCCAGTCCAGATGGTTGGATTGTGGAGTTGTTCTTGGATTTTTTCGATATCATGGGGGCTGACCTTCTTGCTATGGTGGAAGACACCAGAATTTCAGGTAAGATTCTAGAGGCCAAAACATCTAATACGTCTTCATTCAATGAATATAGACCCATTTCCTTATGCAATTTGGCATACAAAATAGTGGCTAAGGTAATAGCAAACAATATTAAGCCGAATTTATCCAAAAAGTTTGTCACATGAACATTTCCTTTTTGAATAACAGGCAGATCTTAGATATTGTAGGCATGACTCAAGAAACTTTTCATAGCATCAAAATTCGGAACCTTAAGGCACTTATCCTACAACTGGATCTATCTAGGGCATATGACAAAGTCAACTGGGGATTCCTTCATTTGACCTTGATACAAATCGAAATTCCATGGAAGGCAATGAAGTGGATCATGGCATGTGTTACATCAGTGAAGTACTCAATCCTGATCAATGGTAGTCCTACGGAGTTCTTTGCATGCTCACGTGGCCTTAGACAAGGCTAGTCATTATCGCCACTTCTATTTTTGATAGTCATAGAAGGGTTGAGCAGGTTGATAATCCAAGCCAAAACAAAAGGTGAAATATCTAGTATTGGAGTCACAAAAAATATAGCAGTCACACATCAACTCTTTATTGATGATGTGATATTATTATTCGGGACAACAAATTTATCTGAGTGGACATGCTTTCAAAAGATTCTTCTTCTATTCTGTAGATCCACGGGTATGGAAATCAACAACAAAAAATCGACATTCTTAGAACATAACGTGGATCTGGCTACCATGTAGGGTATACAGGGCATTATGCAGTATGAAAGGAAACTACTATTAGGTGGTACTCGCTATCTGGGCTATTTCATAAAGCCTAATGCTTATACACCCAAGGACTGGTCATGGCTCTTTGATCAATTTGATAGGCATGTATATTAGTGGTGCTCGAGATGGTTATCCAGGGGAGGCAAGATTACTCTTGACAAATCTGTTTTGTAGAATTTAGGAGTCTATTGGATGTCATTAAGCAATATACCAAAATCAATACTTACAGGTATAAAGAGGCGGATCCATAACTTCATATGGTCTGGAAGAGACATCCAAAAAATCCATCTTGTGGAATGGCGAAAGCTAGCAAGCCCATATAAAAATGGGGGATGGTCTGTTAAGAACATATTTTTTGTAATATCCCTCTTTCTATCCCTATCATATTTATAAATGTATATTGTAAACTATGTATGAGGCCTTGGTGAGGAGCTCAAGGCTAAGGCCCCACCATTGGACTTTGAAAGTATCATTATTTATTTTCCTAGGTCGTAAGTTATAAATCGTAAACTTATAATAACGCAACCAAATGATGGCAACATAATCCACTAAGGGAAGGGTAAGGATTAAGGGAAACCTTGAAAGTCTAAGAAATGATACCTAAGAGTCTTTATGATGCCTTTAAGTAACCTAATTAATTGGTTATGGGTTAAAGAGTACAAACGACTTACTCTTGACGACATCCTAAGAGGAAAACTATAGCCTTTCGATACAAATCGAATAGGCAACATTTATGATCTAGGTTATTTGCATGACGCTAGGTGTTATGGAGAATTCCAATAACTATGCTAATTACTCTTATATATAATCCTAGTTCGACAAGGAATGTCAAGGGGATTTCATCACCAAAACCCGCTGTTTAATAATTAGCATAAGCTAAATGAGTTATCACAAGATCGACTAAGTGTTTATAAATACCTTAGGAGGATTAACATATATGGATAAAATATTATTAGTCATAATAATATTTTTGGTAATTGGATACACCAATAAGATAGACATAATAATGAATATCTATATAATACCTTTTTTAGTAGAATGATTTATAAATATCCACTATTTGTACCTTGGGTGCTATGTATCTACGTATGAGAAAAATATGGTTATAATGTACTTATAAACAAGAAATGAAAATAGGGGATTGTTAGTTTTTCATCATTTAATTCAATAGATCTAGGATCTTAATTGAAAGAACATGTACAACGTATCAAGCATAAGAGACAAGAGACAAGAGACACAAAACATTTCACCGGGGAAAACCAAGAAGGTGAAAAACCCCGCAACTTCCTCAGAGATAGAATAAGCATCAATACAAGGATCACAATGATCAAACCCAAGAGATAGATATCTTCAGCAGCATGCTCCTCCTCCACTTGTGCGCACTCCTCCTCTCTCTCACTAATGCGAAGTGAGTGAATAATAGAATGTGTAAAATGAGAGAGACACACTCTCTATTTATACACTACTTCACTTGTCTTTTAACTTTAACTAGGTCGGCCCCAAGTTAACCACTTAACATAATGTTGACTGGGCCAACCCCCACTAGGGTGGTCTAATAACCCTTTAACCCACATGACTCATACAGGGCCAACCCCATTAAGGTGGTCTAATAACCCATCAAGTATAAGTTACGACACTTACAATATAACTTGCGACACATGCAAGTACAACTAACGACACTTCCAATCGTAGGAATAATACATCTCCGTTGGGGATACAATAAAGTACAAATACAATATACAAGGGAATATCTTCCGAAGTTACAAATACAACAACACTCCCTCTTAACTAGGAAGGTATTCTCTTGACACAAGTCATCAATACATATAGGCACAAGTCTTCAATTCTGGAGCTGGATCATCGTCACTGGATCACGGAGAATCATCATCATCACTGTTGCTACTATCTCAATCAATCTCTAATCTACTCATCATAGGAAGTTCTACAGAGCCATCCCTTTTTCATGCTAGATGTAGGCCTAGCCTCCATGTAGGTCTTCATCGTCTCCGCGAGCAAGCCATCAAGTAGGTACGCCTCAGGACTGATTACACTACCTCTACAACACCTGCAATATCTCTCAGGACTGATCATATGCCATTGCAAAACCTGCAAGAGTATCTCAAGACTGATCACATGCCTCTGCAAAACCTGTGTACCCTACTGTCACATCATCATCTTCAGATCACCTCATATTCCACGGAGCACAACCCTGATGCACATCACACAACACTTACATACACTAGCATAGGAGGACCTACCTACCACCATACGGGAATGGCTCAGCACTATATCACGACCATGGGAGGACACACCTACCACCATGTCGGAACGGCTCGGAAATTACATCAACGACCATGGGAGGACACATTTGCCACCATGTCGAAAAATCCACGCCTAGCCCTTACATCTCACCATGGGAGGACATACCTACCATCATATGAGAATGGCCCAACCCTTACATGTGCACCATGGGAGGACATACCTACCACCATGTGAGAATGGCCCAACCCTTGCATCTGCACCATGGGAGGACATACCTACTACCATGTGAGAATGGCTCCAGCCCTTACAACTACACCATAGGAGGACCTACCTACCACTATGTGAGAATGAATCTAGCCCTTACATCTACACCATAGGAGAGCCTACCTACCACTATGTGAGAATGGATCATGTGCATCTGTGCCTCCGGAATCATCACTTCCCTTTGGAGGGAATCTCGATCTGAAGTACACCAAGTCTTTCTCTAAAGTATTCAAACTTCACTCTGGCCAGCGGCTTGGTCAACACATCGGCTATCTGCTCATCCGTTGCAACATACATGAGCTTCACTGCTCCTCTCCGCACCGCATCCCTGATATAGTGATACTTGATCTCAATGTGCTTCGACTTGTCATGGAACTCCGGGTTCTCAGACAATTTCACACAACTCTGGTTGCCGCAATATATACAAGTAGCATCCAAATGGAGATCAAACAAATCAGACAGTAGCTTCCTAAGCCATACTTCCCCACAACTAGCCGAACAAGCTGCAACATACTCTACTTCGGTTGTACTCAGTGCTACGCAGGACTGCTTCTTGCTAAACCAAGAGATCACACTTGATCCCATACTGAAGCAACACCCTGAAGTGCTCTTCCTGTCTGCAGCACTGCCTACCTAATCTGAAACAACATAACCCTCCAGGTTGAAATTTTGATTCGCATCATACTTGAGCCCATAATCAACCGTACCCTTCAGGTACCTCAGAATATGCTTTACAACAACCAGGTGAACACCTCTGGGATCCGTCAGGAACTGGCTCAATGTGTTCACCATAAAGAAAATATCTAGTCTCGTGTTCGTCAGGTACATCAAGGACCCAATCATTTGACGATACACCATGACATCAACCGGATCATATGAAGCATCACACAATAGCTTCAGGTTCGATGCCATAAGTGTGGCCCTGGCCTTGCAGTCCATCATCCCGGACCGCTTCAGGATCTCTACTGCATACTTCCCTTGTCCAAGGAAGATATCATCTACACTCTGCCACACCTCCATGCCTAGAAAGTAATGCATCATACCCAAGTCCTTCATCTCGAACTCGGCAGCAAGCTTCCTCTTCAGCAATCAACCTATCCTCACCTGTCACAAACAGGTCATCCACATATAGTAGAAGTATCATTGGATTGCCTTCCTCAACCTTGTAGTTAAGGTTGGAATCCGCTTTACTCTTAGTAAATCCCAAACTGGATAGAAAGTTGTCTATCCTGCCGTACCATGTCCTAGGTGCTTGCTTCAAGCCATATAAGGATTTCTTCAACCTGCACACATATGACTCGCTGTCATGTGTCTCAAAACCGAGTGGCTGCTCCACATACACTTCCTCTTCAACTACACCATTCAAGAAAGTTGTCTTGAAATCCATTTGGTGTATCTTCCACTTCATCACTGCAGCCAAAGAAAGTACTCTTCTGATGGAAGTGTATATGGTTACAAGAGCAAAAGTCTCTTCATAATCCATTCCCTCTTTCTAGGAGAAGCCACGAGCTACAACCCTCGCCTTGTATTTCTCTATGCTACCATTTGTAGCATGCTTGATCTTGTATATCTACTTGGAAGTCATAACAGACTTCCCTTCTGGTCTCGGGACCACATACATCATTCTTCATGATCAACTGGAACTCCTCTATCATGGCATCCTTCCATTACTACATCCCAGATCCTGGGAACTTTAGATTCTTCAATATCTTCAATAGAAAGTTTTCTTGAACTTCGTTGCTAGAACAAATGTTGTAGTCCTTCTTTTGTAGGTGATTGTACACGATCTTTCCTACAAGTCAAATTCAATTACGTGATTGGAAACATCTCATAGTTTTCAAAATAAAATCTTACACATAAGAACATATGTCATACAATCATGCAATTGTTTCAACCAATGCTTCAATACAACATTTGTCCATATCCTGTATTCACACGGTAACTTTCTATATACCTTCCATATCTACCAGAACATTTGTTAAGAGTGTGCACAACTCCCAACATGTTAGCAAAGAGGTTTCATTCTAGATAAGTAGCAATGGAATGTTGTACAGTACCATAGGCCACTTACCCATTACTTGTATATTAGTAGTATCTTGTTCATTAATGTAACTTTGTTAATATGCATCTAGGAACATAAGTATGTACATGATTAGACAACATCATTTAAATAATCATATAATTAATGACAATTCAAATACTTATGTTTGTTTAGTTGTAGGGTGGACTCCCTCTCGATCTTTGCTTCCTTGCAGGAACTACTGGAGTGTGCTCCCTCTTGATCTTTGCTTCTTGGATTACCTGTCCTTGAACTTATATCCATCCTAGACCACTATGCATGCTTAATTGTGCACTAGTTTCATCATTGTGTTATCCTCAAGATAACCGTACATATATTAGTATAAACTCAATACTATCAAACCATTATGATCCTAAATACTCTTAACATCTATGGTCATTATCATTTTACACACAGGTAATTTATCACAAGCATTAGTATTCAATGTTTCAGGGAGGACTTCTATTACTCATGCATATTCTTATTGACCATAGGACTCTTCTGGTTAGTCATATCATCAATCAAAGTAAGAAACATAATATGCATAAACTGTTGATTATTTAAACTTCTAACTTCAAGAATAATCATTCATACAAAAGTATAAGATCCTAACACAAGTTAGGATTCTAATTTGATATAGGAAAAACATACATGGATTATCATGCTTGCTAGTTATGTCTAATATACCCACATAATGTCTTCTTATTCTTTTCAATGACTTGTGCTAGTAACCTGCATATCTCATAAGTTAACCATTGTAGAACCAAATCATACATACCTCGTAAGTGGAGATTCTATATGATCCATGAATATGAATGAGTCTTTGTCTTCATGTCACCATGGTCATATGTTCTTGATATAGAAATTTCTTCATGTTCCTTTCATGTTAGCGGACAACATCATCCTCATACAATACCAAAGTGCATTAGTACAATCAAAGTGTCATAACCCTAATCAATGAATGTCTTCTATCATTCACATGCATTCATACTTTTACTAGGGTGATAAGACAAGTCTAAAATTAATCAATATTGTACTAACCTCAATAATATGAAGACAAACATATCATAACCTTAATCATGAATAGATTTCAAAACATACCTGTATCTCTTCAAGTCATACCTGTCGGGATTGCTTGTAATCTTCTTATGTAAGGCCTTAGCCTCATCTCCCTCTGAAACTGGAACTTCTTCACTTATGTAGGTGTCCAATTCATTCTCTTCTAGGATTAACCCAATCCACTTTGATTTGCTGAAACTGGATCTAGAGATGGATTAGGGTTTATCAGAGAAACCCTAAAAATTCAAACTTTGAATTTCAAACTTCTAATTGGATGAAAAGATGTGCCTTGTTGAGCTAATCAAGCTGGTATACTTCAATTTTGAAATCTCCAAAATTTGACCCCTCAAAATTGCCTTTGAAACTTCCGGATCTTCTCGACAGGATCCCGAACTAGGGTTTGATAAAGCCCGGTCTTCTTCCCATCCAAAAATTTCGATCTTATGTTCTAAACTTCAATTTTTCTGAGGAGCTTCCAGCCGTGGTCAAAGATTTCAAAAATTCCAACTTTTGCAGAAGCCCTAATTTTCCACCTTTCTGATCAAAATCCCGAACTAGGGTTTGATCAAGCCCGACCTTCTGCCCAACCAAAAAAATTTGATCTTGGTCTCTAAATTTCTATTTTGATGAGGAGCATTCAGCCGTGGTCTCCGATTCCAAAAATTCCAACTTTCTCCAAAGCCCTAAATTCTCGCAGCAGTGATAAGCCAAGAATGAAGGTGCTCAGAATCCAATTCTGTTTTGACAGAAATATGCACCTTATTGTTTCTATTGAATATCTGAAATTATGAATCCACAGGGTTTGAAACTTTGTCCTGTGTTATCTTGACCTGTCATCTTTCCAACCCCACAGGTCTGACCTCAAATGGATTCTCTGAGAGAGATTTATGCCAAGTGTCGCAACGTGACCTGTTTATGGGATAAAACGGGAGAGCAAACTTGTACGGAGTTCCACGTGTCACTATTTCAACTTCGGCCTCTAAAAAGAGGACTTGTGAAATTATAGTCCGTTCCCTACCTGTAACATTTTACAAAATTTCATTTGGAGCTTCCTAGCCCAAGTTATGACCTTTTTTCCTAGGTCACCTGTTTATGTCTGAGATCTGGAAGAGGCAGAAACCCTAACTTGTACGAATCATAAATCACAAAGTACAACGAATCAGATGTTTTACTTCAGAAACAAGGTACATGGGGATGTTATCTATGACTTGTAGAAGTTTCAGATCCTGAACCTTCACCAAAATGGATTTATAGTGAAAGTGCCACAATGACTGGTTTTTGCTATATCAAGCCTTAGCTTTCAATTTGTCGCAAGTGCAACATGTCTCATAAATGCCATACCATGCCTTCCTTCAAGCTAGCTTTGATACCATTTTATTTTTTCATCATTTAATTCAATAGATCTAGGATCTTAACTAAAAGAACAACATGTACATCATATCAAGCATAAGAGACAAGAGGCAAGAGACACAAAACATTTCACTAGGGAAAACCAAGAAGGTGAAAAACCCCGAAACTTCCTCAGAGATAGAATAAGAATGAATACAAGGATCACAATGATCAAGCCCAAGAGATAGATATCTTCAGCAGAATTCTCCTCCTCCACTTGTGCGCACTCCTCCTCTCTCTCACTAATGCGAAGTGAGTGAATAATAGAATGTGTAAAATGAGAGAGACAAACTCTCTATTTATACACTACTTCACTTGTCTTTTAACTTTAACTAGGTCGGCCCCAAGTTAACCACTTAACATAATGTTGACTGGGCCAACCCCCACTAGGGTGGTCTAATAACCCTTTAACCCACATGACTCATACAGTGCCAACCCCCACTAGGGTGGTCTAATAACCCATCAAGTATAAGTTACGACACTTACAATATAACTTGCGACACATGCAAGTACAACTGACGACACTTCCAATCGGAGGAATAATACATCTCCGTTGGGGATACAATAAAGTACAAATACAATATACAAGTGAATATCTTCCGAAGTTACGAATACATCAACAGGGATTTCACCTATGACCTTGGGTTAGATGTCATTTAGATATAAATATTATTCTAAGGAATAACTAACTAGAGGTTAGCATGGTGAGATGGATTCCTTCTTAAACCACTAAGATAAGGCATACCAAGAGTTGAGAGACAACCTTGCTCTTTTGTTGGAGTCTCGCCGCTGCCTGTCCCTTGATTCGATGCCTAGGATTTATTAAGGAGACTCTTGGAGCTCGGCTTTACCAAACTAACCCCACGTTTAACTTAAGATCTGGTTCGACATATTTTTACTTATGTTTAACGGTGGTATCCCTAGAAAGGGGATGCCACGTTTTATCCTTTTATGGCAATGTCAGCTTCAAGCCGTGGGAAATGTTATAAAGGGGGTTGTGCAGGCTGTTGTAGCGAGGGGAAAATAAGGCTTGTTCCTTCTAGATTTTTGTGTCGGAAGAGATGGCTTCTAAGAAGCCTGATCCCATGTCTCGATCACTGTTCAATGTATTTTTCCATATGTTTGGTAGACGGATTAGCTCATGGGTAACCTAGATCGTCACTTATTTCTGTTGACTGATTGCTGAAATCGTTGTATATTATGTATTGGTATTCTATTTTGGACCGAGTTTGTAGAGCTTGGACTTTTTATAAATTATTCCTGTAACTCTGTATAGATCGACTTCCTGCAAAAATAAGTAGAATTTAACTAGGACAGGTTTTGACACTGTCGATCGTAGTTACTTGATATGTATATGTTTTCTATTCTTAGGCCGAGGTTTTCCATGTATGCAGAAAAACCACTGTGTATTCATTGATATTTATATACATAACCGCTTGACAGTGAACCGAATATGTTGTAAATGCAATCAATGTCTATGTAGTATACTCCTTGATCGAAAGGTTTTTCTATGTGAAATCTGGGCGATGAAACCTCTGCACCCTCAGACAGAATCACTGTCTTGCATTTTTACTGCATCTTATGATCCCCAACATTTGCATGGATGTTGGTATGTTTACTGCCGAAGGAGATTGTGAGACGATCCATGAAACCTCCGCACCCTAGGACAGAGTCACCGTCTTGCATTTTTACTGCATCTTATGATCCCTAACATTCGCATGGATGTTGGTATGTTTACTGCCGAAGGAGATTGTGAGACGATCCATGAAACCTCCGCACCCTAGGACAGAGTCACCGTCTTGCATTTTTACTGCATCTTATGATCCCCAACATTCGCATGGATGTTGGTATGTTTCCTACCGAAGGAGATTGTGGGTTGATCTATGAGACCTTTGCACCCTGTGTGGCAAAGTTACCATCTTGCAAAACCGTTTGCATATAAGATCTGTAAAATAGAGCATTTCCTTGTGAAAAATCCAATCCTCAGCATTCGAATGGATGATGCGTGTATTTTTCCCAGATTATCGAAGGAGAAACTGGACGATCTCCCCGTGGGAGAATCGGTCTACACCCATTGTTTTCTTCTTATTTGAAGAGCCTGCACTATGAGTTGGGTCGTATTTTTATTTAGGATACTTGTGTTTTTGTGGGCTGCGCATGATACCCCTATGTGTTGTAGAAGGGGTAGATTCTTGTACTTTTGATGAGATTTATGCTGGCAGATCCCGGTGTGTTTTAGATTCTTTATACTCTGTGGTAGATGTATGGAGGCATAGATCTTGTAAGCATTTGGTTATATTAAGATGTATTTTGCATGGACCTGTTTTGCAGTCAATATCAGATCTATGTACACACCTTTAGTTCTTGTTTATTGAGGTGCACAGGTTTGGGAATACCCTCATTAGAATGACCTATGGATTTTAGGTATCTGATCCAAGTAAACTAGTTTTAGTCCCTTTTTACGCATATGTTGGGGATAACATGTTTCACGCATTTGCGAAAGCATTGATTCCCTGGAAACTCAGTTATCCATTTATAATTTTAGATCAGAAATATAAATGAATTGATGATCTCGGTATATCTCTGATCCAATATCTGAGTAATTACATGCTTGGTTTCAATTAATATTTTGCATAGATGTATGCTAACCCTTATTATATCTACTTAATTGCAACGACGTAGAGGCTTTGAATAGGGGATCCCTGCAGGTTTCCAATTGTTACATGATATAATTACCAGATTTTATTTCTCTTGTTCGATCTTAATTTGTTGCGTTTAACCTTGGGAAGGGACGGCTGAGGAAGCTTGATCCCTGTGAACTAAGATTTGTTTTATTATATATGTTAGGTATGTTTGACTTTGTTCTGATAAATGATGCCGTATGTTTTCATAATGTAAATCCATTATAAGAAGGATGAGATCTCTGTAGTGATTTGATTGAATGCCAGAGATGAGATCTCGATATAAATTTTATAATGATAGTATGAATGCTAGTAGTTAAGCTAGAGATAGGTCTCTCTACGTGTCAATGTAAAAGTTGTAAATGTTGTTCTATGAGAGAAGCTTCGAGGAAGTGAAAAATAAACATTGCAACAATTGTTGCAGGATTGTAATTCTTTTATTCAGATAAATAATATGTGATGATACAGTTCCTTGTGGACGTAGCCCATCGATTGGGTGAACCATGTGTATATTTTGTCTCGCTCATATGTATGATTATAATGGCTTTATTGTTATGTTAATGTATAAATATATGTGGTGCCAAATTGATTTCTCGGTAAATTATTGATATTCATATGGTTCCTATGATTTCCGTTTAGATGTACCCTTGTTTGGTTCATGCACATTTAGGTTTATCATGAATGGGGAAAATTGCAGGAAAGTAATCAAGGTAGAGATATAAATATTCGATTATGAACAAAGGGTTAGATGTTTGTTTGACCATATATGGTTATGAGCTTGTTGAAGCTATTTACCAATATTAAATATAGTGTACAGTAGCCTTACAGATAATTTCTCCAATTAGGATAAATGAAGTGGAATAGTCCTTGTTTTTTATGTTGGACGTTGTATAAAGGTTGAAAGTAGTAACTAATACCTATGCATAAGTGAGTAGGTTTTTATAAAGTTATTGGTGGTAGGGAAGTGAAGGTAAATGTTTGAGTATGGAATATTCCTTCTTAATTAATTGTCTTTTATTTACAAGGATGGCGGACAGGGTCCTTACCGCAGATAAAAATTATTATGGAGACTTTATGTGTTATGTAAATTTTTCAAATTTTCACTAAATTCTAACCTTAAATATCTGGGTATGTTACATTTTTTTTCTGACAAGCTCTTATGGAATTTTTTTTATGGAGGGCCATCATGGAGAAAAGTCTGTGGGGGGATATCATAAAAGACAAATACCTTAAGAACCTCGCGGTCATTCAATAGATTCGGTCCCCAAAAAACCCTGTTAAGAACGCATCCAATTCATGGTTGGGAATGATGTATGTGTTTAATGTGATGGCAGAGTGGTTATCCTGGTGAACAGGGAATGGACGAGCGATCAAGATCGGGGAAGACCCCATCGTGGGTGGTCCGAGCTGCTACAGGTTACAATGCAATCTTCTTTATGTATTACATGCAAAGGGTATCTACTCACTACATAATGCGGTCTCGGCGCTTCCAACTGCTTTACCCAACCAAAACTGGCTCACGGTTGATCAGATCAATGTCCATGGAGCAATGGCTAAGTAATGGAGCAGGTATATGCATGGGATTCACAATGGTAATGTTAGATTAACTGACGTCGACGATTTCCTAGCATGGTCATGGAACACTCAAACAGGGATCCTGACTGCAAAATTGGCATATGAGGTTTTTTTCCAAGCTTTACCAATCAATCTGGCATGGTGGCACAGGGTATGCTGGAAGTGGAAAATCCCCCTTAAGTTAAATTTTTTTATCTAGTTTACACTTGAAGATAGACTCCTTACTTGGAAAAATTTTTAGAAAAAAGGTTTTTATGGTCCAATCAAATGCATTCTCTGTAAAATGGCAGAAGATTCAGTTGCACATTTATTTATGGATTGCCAATATTTTACACAGGTATGGGAGCATGTCTGAATATCCTACCCTTCTATTGGGATGTGGATTGGATCCTCTCCACAAGAATGCGTTAAAAAATGGTTTGCAAATAATGGAGGGTTAGGAGAGCTTGCAATCTACATCATATGGGAAACGTGGAAATCTAGGAACCTCCTGATATTTGAAAACAAGCTCATTATCCCCTTCAGATGTGTTGGTATTATTGTGGTTGGATTCTGTGAATATTCAAGGAAAATAAATAATAACAAGTAGGAAACTCAAATCCAACCAGCCCTATTACCAAAGACGGGTGTTTTAGCATATTTCGATGGTGCCTCACAGGTGTCGGGCACTAAGTGTGGGGTAGGAGCTTTCATCAAAATGGATGAACATAGATGCTATTTATTATGGATGAACTGTGGTATTGGGTTTAATACTAGGGAAAAAATGGTAGCACTATGGATGGTGCTATATTTTGCCGCTACAATCAAGATTGATCTTAATCACGTCATCGGGGACTCCATGATCATTATCAATTGGGCCAACAACTTGGGGGATATCCATGTCGTTGTTCTTTCTCCATGGATGACACAGATCCATAGGCTACTTTTGGAACTGCAGGGGATTCGCTTCCAACATATCTTTAGAGCAAACAATCAGGAGGCTGATCGGTTGTCTGGGTGTGGTCTATCAGCTTGTGACGGTTGCATTTTTTTTAATTTCATGAAGATATTTTGATGCAGGATTCTGGATCTATTCCATTGTTCCCGAGTTAGATGCCTCTGGGTAGGAGTATTTTATAGCAGCTTACCCCTTTTTTGTATATCCACTTCAGCGGAGGTAAGTGGCTTTAGTTTTTTCTTAATTTTTGTATATACTAGTTCTTCGACATCTCCTAGACTTGGGATTGGGGGTTAGAACTTGAAACTTTCTAGAATTCCAATGTGGGTTTGGTTATGGATGTAAGCGTCATGCAGGTTATTTGGAAGGACTATTCTTAGGCGTTCGTCATATTTCGAAAATTTTGTAACCTCCAAACAATTTTATATACTATAAAAGTATAGATCTTTTTCAGTGTGAAAAAAAAAACCAAGGATGCAAATTGAAGCCCAAGCAATACACATTACATTCTCTGAGAAAATATCTCATAGTAGCATAAAATTAATGAATTATATAGAAATAAATTTACACATCTAAAGGTATTTATGGTTGATATCCAGTGTACAAAAGATAGTTCTATGTTATTGAAACTTTTAAAGAAAACATCTTACCAAGCATAGTGAACCAAAAAGAGCTTGCATCCAAGATTGAGTAGATGGTTAATACATGATGTCATATTACTAAAGACAAGTGCAACTCAAAACAACCGCCTATTGTAGATTTGGTGATCGAAGCCAAATTTGAGGAAGAGAGTTAAAGGTAAGTGAAGGCCTTTCATTTAAGGATCAAAGGATTAAAGAAACAAGACAACCCACTTGAATATGGGAAAGAATTTATGCACAACATCTTAAAACAAAATGAAATCCAACCAAATAAGTTGTGATTTATCCATGACGACTCTCTCATAATTATGTTTAAGGACACTCGAGACAAGCTCTAGATCTTATGTCCTAGGAATTTAAATATACTCAATCTATTTGAAAGAATTTACATGGATGAAGACCTAACTAGAACCAATATGAGGACCTAAATGGGAACAAGTCCAAAATGGTTGAAGTAGGGAAGCAAGGAAAAAGGATTTCAGACAAAGTGAGAGATTTTGGACTCATGACTGCCCCCCCTCAATTTGGTCAAAACCATGGTATCTCACCTTCCTTGTACCCCCCCGCATCCCTCACTTTATGATGTCAAACCTCAATTTTTAGATTTCCACTTTTAGTCATGGTATGGAATTGTGGTGGCTCGCTCTTCTTCCCACTAAGCTCCTCAAATGATGTGATGAGCAACTCATACCTAATTTTATTAAGCAAAACACTTCATATATACACAACACCACTCCTTATATCTTTGAGATATTCTTGGCTATCAATGCTTAAACTAGAGCTTTTCCTTGGCTCAAAAGGTTCTAGCATTGCATGTCTTCACAAAGATGATATGGATATTTATTTCTAACTTGAAGGCTCAATGTTCACTCTAGGTTCTTATGAGTATCCTTAGTAAGGAAACCCCCTTTCAAGAAACTTTTCCTTAGTTCATGCTACTTTCCTCTATGTCATAATCTTATGCCATTGCATATATTGGTCGCTCTCCTTTCATAGATATGCAACTTAAAATACCGAAATTCTTGGCTATTAGAGACAATCCTTTTATATTAAACTTTAATGCAAGAACTAGTTGCAATATGCAATGCACAGAGAGATCTACTTGGATCCAATGATGACTCGAGAAATGGGCTTACAGGAGTATTGTTTACATCAAACTTCAGCTAATAGAGCATTGAAAAATTATAGTAAACACCTGGTAATCTTGGGAGACTCATGATTTGGTCATCCTCGAAAACATTATATCTCTTCCAAGTTCTAGGGGATCCACATGCTTTCCTTTTGCTCGTGGCTCTTAGGTTGTTGACTATGTTCTTGTTAACAAGGATTTATTATTAGAAATATAGGATCTTCATGTTACTTCCACACTTTATCAATCACTAACCATCGAGGCTCTAACAATCTATCATCATCATTTCCACCAACAACTCGATGAACAATACACAAACTTTCTCAAAACAATGCTTCTCTCAGTTTATGCTACTCATGATCTGATTTAGTTCTTTCTCCACTTCACTGAGGTCATTTTTTCTTCCAAAGTTAACATCTTTCCCCATTCCATATTCACTTTTGTCCCTACTAGGAATGTCTACTGCCCTCGTAATGGTTCAAAATGATTCCCAATGTTAAACATTCAAAGCCTAATTAGACGTAATTATGATGCATAGACCCTTCAAATCAAAGCAAATGCATAAAATATAAAGTCACATCCTTAGGAGGAAAAAAAACATCCATCTTTCAAATGAGAATAGAACTATAGTCAACCAAGTTTGGTTTATCATCAAACTCTTTTTGAGTGTCTTCCTCTCTAATAAATCAATGTGTGCGATAGTGAATTTCTCTACTTGGTTTAATTATGCCTCTAGCTTATATAATGCTCCAAACTAGCTAAGCATTCAAGTCAACTTGAAACCTATCCATTGTCATTTCTTTTATGAATGCCTATTCTTATGTGGCATCCTTAAGCTTTATTCCAACAAAGCCCAGGATGTGTGGAACCTCAAAGATGAATTTTTTAAACATATCACTCACATATTAGGAGTCCATATTGTTTACCTATTGTTAACACCTAAATTTCGTACACATGCAACATTTCAACGATTCTTGCAGTAAGGCGTCGTCAACATAAAGAATGCAGTTCACCAAAGGCATCCTCAACAAATCCAAAAGACAACATGAGTCCAAAAGTGTCCAATACCAGTCAAAATAATAGGTCGCACAACTGAACCATTGTTAACCTGTGCTATAGCGCATGTTATTAGTTTAGTACCCGCACAATACTCGCGCATATATTCCTTCGATAGTCACGCTACTGTCAAAACAGTGGGACCATCTACTTGTCGCAGCGCATTGAAGGCTCCATCACCTCCAAGGATTCAAATTCATCTCCTCACACACTTGGTGGCATTAAATATCCCCCTTGGTGTACCTTGGAACTAGTTCATGGAGTGTACGAGTTCACATTTGGATCTAGTTGTTTCTTGGCCACCTCTTGGCCTATAAAAGGAATCCATTGGCACACATTTTGTAGAGAGAAAAGAAGAGCAAGTTTATGCTTCTAGATTTGTGTTGGAGCTTCCTCATAGCCCACTTCTTCCTACCTTTGTAAGCATTCCCAATCTCCCTTGACACCTTCCTTCAAGGGGCAATAGTTTCTCTCCATTGTTCTACCACTCACTTAGCATATAGTTTGGACAAAAAAGACCTCCCTAGGGGAGATTGTTGTCTTCCCTTGAATCTCACACCTCCTAGGTGTTGTACAGCTTGGCCATTGGGAAAATACAAATTGGTTTGACATACCTTTGATTCTTGTTGTAGTTTTCATTCTCACCCCATTTCCTTTTTATTTACATTTTGTTCAATTTTATTTATTTTGTGTGAATTACGCTAACAATCTATTGCAGGATCACTTGGAAGACAATAACCAACACACATAGGGGCTCCAAGGACTGAGGTCTTGTTGCATCCTACAAGGCATAGCCCCTTACCAAGTAGATGAGTGCATACTTGTGCAATTTTTTCCACAACAGTTCTAATGGCGACTCCACTTTTTTTTGTTTATTTATTTTAAACTAGGTTGTTTTATGTTGAGTGACTAATTCTAGGTGTTTATCATTTGCAAGAGATCGGGTTTACCACCTCCTACTCCAAAATTTGGCCCCATGTCAACCACAATTAATTTTTACACAATAGCACGAATCTCAGCTTCAACTGCACTGCCAATAAGGAAATTCCTTCGACAGTCGCACTACTCGTCCAGGTAAACAGTTTACGACCTCCCTTTGGTTGAACCGCGCACCTTCTCTATGTTCTAACTGCGCTATAGCGCGTTTTTTTTTCACACTACCGCGCTGTAGAGTATTTTTTTTCTCATGCTACAGTCATTTGATTTGTTTTTTATTTACATACTACAATCTTACAGCCCCATTGTTGCTCACTAATGAACTTAAATTAAGTTAATTTGCAATAATTACTTACTTTTTTAGTAATTAGTTCACTTAGACCAATATTAAGGAGTAAAGAGTTCATCTCTCGCAAAACTTACTTAGGTAACCAACCTTGAGGCTTTCAATGCGCCTCATTGTTGTCACTAGTATTCAAGACCGTTCTTATTTATGCATAATTGACATGTTTTTAGGATCAAGCTAGTGTAGAATCAACTTTTTGCACACAAGCAAGGACCTGAAGACTCTTGTCTTCCCTAGTATGCTCTTCACCTCGCACTTCTTGTGATCTTAGTGAATTAGAAAAGGGTGAGAATTGTGAAATACCTCCATTGCACACTTTTTAATTATTTAGCACTTTGATTTGCAAAGCACCTTGAGCATATTTTAGAGTTAAAAGTGCATCTACTTTTGCATTTACATTAAACTCTTATATTTAATTTTCCAACAATTGATTTAGTTTCATCACATGTGTTTGCACCATTAGCACACACTAAGAGACCTAAAGACTCTTCTGATCCAAGTATGCTCTTCACCTCACACTTCTTGTGAGCTTGGTGAATCTGAAATGTAGGAATTGTGAAAAAACTCTCTTACACTCCCTAAGTGAAATTCAAACCCCTTAAAATCAACTTTATAATTGTCCAACCAACTAAAATCCTCCATAAGAGGTCACAAAATAACATTTTATTTAGGTAGGATTGATTGGGCTAGGCATCCATTAAATTATGCCCACCAATCTAGTTTCATTAGCGATATTTTGAAACATAGCATTGTTGAATTATAAGGTACTTTCAAAATCAGGCTATAAGCAAGTGTTCAAATAAAACTCGGATTAGTAGTGTCATGACGAAGAAGGTGAAAGTCGAGGTATAGCTTCCCTACTCTCCCCTACGAGTCACTCGGGTCGTTGTAGGGAGATGACACTATACTGTGCAGGACGAACCACCGATCCACATTTGACGCACGATATCTTAGTGGGAAAAATTAGGGCATTCCCAAGGAGCAATTGTGGGTGAAATTGACTCCTTAAGTTAGCTATTTCTATTGGGAAGTGTTTCCAAATCTTCTTGATTGGAACAATGGCCCCATTGCCAGTAGAAATAGCTCTTTGTTACCTCCACTAGTCGATTGGTGTGTGGATCTCATTGTCACCATCAGTTTCACTTTTGGGAGGCCCAATTACATTTGAGAGGAAGGACATTAGGTAATTTTAGGGAATTTTCATTTATTTTCTTTTTAAAATACAAGTTCACTAACTCGTAATTAAAAGGAACCTACATGTGGGAACACTTGCAGTAAAACCAACTTTTTGCACATATCACTCACTTGTTGCACCATATTGCATCTGTTGTGGTTGGCATATTTTTGCATTTGTTCAATTGTGTTTAAATTCCACCATCACCCTCATTTGACACAAATAATTAACCATTGAGGAACAAAACAACCCCCTGAGGCAGTCCCGAAGACTGCAAGGAATCTTCCCTCTCTCAAGGAGTGTTTTTACACCATCTCTCGGTTGTTCACGAGGAAGATACTCTAGTCGGGGCTGCTCCCAAGTCACATTGATAGGATCATCTTAGTGAGACTGCTCCTTGCTAGGTGCATTTTCTCCTCCCATAGAAAGTGTTAATCCCCCCACCTCCTCCACCGCCATAAGAGAATCACCTTAATTTTCTCCCCTATGAGAGAATAGAGATAGATTTACACCTCCCCCTGCGGAAGAGGTACCCCTCTGGATTCTCCTCTCGAATATCCTTTGGACCCCTTTGATGCCTCCTCTCTCATGGGAGGTCACTCATTGTTTTCAACACCCCCTAGGTATCCCCCTAGCAGAAACCACACCCAACATACAATGGCACGACCAATTCCCCCACCCTACCTTTCATGGCTAGTCTAAAACTCCCTGAGTTGGAAAAACTGATCAGTGACTCCATTGCACACGATCCAACATGGTCGACTATGCCAGATAAAATTCCCTCCGACATTCCTAAATTCGAAGGAAAGCAAGGGTATGATATTTCCAACCATGTCATGTCTTTTCACTTTTGGTGTTCATCTAATAGCATAGTGGATGATCCTATGAAGCTTCACCTCTTCCAACATACCCTCACCAGAATGGAAGCCAAATGGTATGTAAACCTACCAAGAGCGACCCATGCCACATTTGCGACATTGGCCACCACATTTCTCACTTACTTCCAGGTTCTGATTCGACATGACCTTGGTCTCAAAATTCTCATAGAGTCCTGAAAAAATACATCCACCCACATCGCAAACCACATCCATGATTAGCGTAGACGCCGCACATTGTGTAAGATTGAAATACAACCACCCTTTTTGTTGGATTGGTTTATTAAATCACTCCAACTTGCCATAGCTAAATATTTCGCCACCTCCATGCCACAAAGTGAGGAAAAATCTATTTTGAAATCCCAACATTTCGATCTCATATACGCACAATCTGGCTACCTCTACACTATCATTCTTGATGCCCCTCGGCATCGGTCGTTGGATCCTACACCTGCAAGCTCGTCACATTCAACGTATGGGATTATTGTGTCCATTTCCCACTTAGGAAAGGATCCTCCTACCACTTCAACATCATTTAATATGGATCCTCCAAACCCATCCATGCCACTTGCATCGGTACTCTCTCCCCCGGTACCAACCCCACTAGTTGGTCGGTAATAGTATGGACCCTATAGTCCTACTTATCCAAATGTTGGCCAAACGACAATGGTTCCTACACCACCAATGGCACAAGTATTTCCTACATCCACATCCTTTGGAGCACAAACTACATTTATCCCGCCCACGAGATTAACCCTTATTACCCATTCTCATGTCTGACTGGCCAGCAACCCACACCTCACATGGGGGTGAACTCGGTTCAACCTTCTTATGCTCAATAAGATCAATAGTTCGAGCAATTGAACATTGCAAGCCCCCATAATACTCAGACTCAGGGGAAGAAGAAAGGAATGAATAAGCAAAACCAACAGCCGGGGCAAGGGGGAAACTCCCCTCCCCAACAAAACCAGAATGTGGGTAATCAAAACATAGGGGCTAATAGTCCCCCCAAACAAGGGAAGAACGCCAACCTGAGGACTAATTACTACTGCTCCATTTGCGGCGAATATGGCCATTACACCCATCATTGCCCTCTTCTCCCCAACTTCCAACAGTTAATAGAAGCCAAGAAGAAGACAATGTCAAATCCCCCTCAAGATGCAACCCCCCCCACAACCCCAAACCGTTGTATTACAACAACCCTTTGCAAACCAAGGGGTCATTACAAAACAAAAAGATCCTCGCCCCTCTGGCAATGGCTCTTTTCAAAATATCTACACATTGGATGTTAATCTTCAGACTCGAGCCAAAGGTTATGATGGGCCTGAAGCTCCCCAAGTGGAAGACATCCCTATCCCCTCGGGGGGCCCTCTGTAAATACCATGCCTAAGTGCCGAACAAATCCCGTGGATTCCCAAGGTTCTACTTCAGCATACCCCTAATAACCCTCACATGAAATCCGCCCAAAATTACAGTATTCACTACAACAAAACATGCAATTAGAGCCTAAAATAACACCGGAATTTAGTGTATTTTACTTCATGATTTGGGCACTTTTTTCGGCACCAAACTTGGCGCCACAGTGCATGTTCACTTCGGCGCTGGAAATAGTGCTAGATGTAACTACTAGTAAAACGCTTGATATAGCACCAGAAATGTGGCGTTTAAAAAAAGCCATAATTTGCACTTGAATTAGCTCCTACTTTAGCTCCTAAAATGGCACCGCAAATTACGCCTAAGATGGATTCCATTTTTTCTTTCGTTTTGATGTCTAGTTTTTCTCCTTGTAGTGCTCCATGTTTTGCTTCTAATATTGCTCCTAGTCTTGCTTCCTATTTTGCTTCTAGTATTGCTTCATGTTTTGATTCTAATATTTCTCCTAGTCTTGCTTCATAATTTGTTTCTAGTATTGCTTCTTGTTTTGCTTCTAATATTGCTCCTAGTCTTGCTTCATATTTTGCTTCTAGTATTGATTATAGTCGTGCTTCCTATTTTGCTTCTGGCCATGCATAAAAAATAGCTTCCTTTTTGGCTTCCTAAATGATGCCAAGTTTTGCTTCCATTATGACGTCCCTTATTGCTTCCATTTTAGCTTTTGGCTATGCTTCCGGTTTTGCTTCCATTTTTGCTTCTAGCTTTGCTTCTGGTTTTGCTTCCAGTTTTGCTTCCAATTTTGATTAAAGTTTGGATTCTGATTTGGCTTCCAATTTTAATTCCGCTTTTACTTCTTGATTTACTTCAATTTTTGTTTCTATTTTTGCTTCCATTTTTTCTCCCACTTTTGCTTCTGGTTTTGCATCAAGTTTTGATTCTGATTTTGCTTCCAATTTTACATCTTTTGTTGCTTCTAGTATGGCTTCTATTATGACGTCTTTTGTTGCTTCTAAAATTGCTTCTATTGTTACTTCTTTGTTTTCTAGATGAATTGCTTTTCTTTTTGCTTCCTGTGTGGCTCCAATTTTTCCTTCCAAGATTGCTTCTAGTTTCTATCTAGTTTGGATTCCATTGTTGGTTTCATTTTTTCCTCCAACAATGTTTCTTGTTTTGCTTCGACTTTTTAATTTAATAATTTTTATTTCATTTTTATTATTTAAATATATCATGCCTCTTAAATAACTTAAATGATTATAGAGTAAGTCATATTGCATTTGAAATATTTTATAGGACAACATTTATAAACAATTTTTAGGGAAACAAGCATCCATACAAACTAACAATGTCATTATACTTATTAAATTTCCATCAAAATAAAATATACAACAACCAGTATATATAAAATAACAAGATAATTATTATAACATGATCATCATTTATAATTAAAACAAGTGAGTGAAATATCTATAGTTTAATTGAATTTGTCAACATCCATCCTCAACAGTAAATTAAAATGATCATCATACATTATAAACATCAATCTAAAAATTGTCAACCACTTCCAATATATATATATATATATATTGATATTGACAAGTCAATACTGATAAGATCATCATCATATATAACTAAAACAAGTGCAAGTCAAATATGCCAGTAGATCAATAACATCTCAAAATGATACATGTTCAACAGCCGACATAAGTCAAAATGATAAATGATGTAACTCAAACTAATACATGAAAAAATGATACAAGTCAATATGATACATGTCCAAATGATACAAGTCAAAACAATACATGTGAAAATGATACAACTCAATAATATCAACAACGATCCATGATGCAATCTATATGATAACATATGCCACTCGCTACTACCAACAACTACCTCATCATCATCATCACCATCGTGATCATCATCGTCTGCCTCGGTATCTCCTGTATTAACCTCATCATCATCATCTCCCGCGTTGGTACTAGAACCAACATAATCTGGATCTATATAATCATCTAGCTCAACAAGATCTTCTGTAAGACCCGTGTTCTACAAAAAAAAACATTAAAAAGGAAAAGTTATTATTTATTTCATGCAATAATTAAATTTTATGTTATATTTCTAATATTACAACATATGAAACAAAACCATAATTATATTACATCAATATCAAAGTGCACATACCATAATAAAACTTCAAATAAGTTACAGCTAAGATGTCATTTCAATGCTATAAAACATGCAACAATTCTAATAAACATTAGTAAAGATTAATAAAAACAAAATTGTTATACAATTTAACTATCAAATGTAAATTCTAGAAACTCGAGTTCATATGTGTTGTGGCTACTTGCCAAAGCTCGGCTGAAGTCATTTGAGTATCCCATCTCTTCTAGATGGGTCCATTCCCACCAAGTGGGTCTGCTAAGGAGGTCCTCTTGCCACCTAAAAAATGATGCATAACTAGACCTAAGTCCTTTAGTCAATCTGTGAAGAGGTTGACCCCATACTCTGTACAATCGTCCCTCTATGATCCCCAATATGATGTAGTCCTCAACATACATATCTCCCTTTGGCCATAATTGTACTGAGTGTCCTTTGAACTCAACTGTATAACTTTGATCCTCCAAGGATGAAACTGAGAGCACATTCACTCTTAGACGAGGAACATATAGAACATGATGAAAGGCTAGAGTCCATCCTGACTCTAACTCAATTACAACAAAACCCTCTCTTCTACCGACTGCTCCTTCTCTGTGGATCCCAAACCTCACCAAGCGTCTAGTAGCCATTGATCCAAGTGGTTGAAATAAATCACACTCCCTTGTCATATGGCATGTGGCACCACAGTCTAGATACCACCCATCTCAAGAAATATCCTCTGAATCCAGGAGTAAGACATACTCCTTGAATAGTGTGGAGAATACTCCTTGAACAGTTTGAAATGGTGGAACAACAGATGTCAGTTATACTCAATTATACTTATCAGATTACAATAGTGGAAATCAATCTCAGAAAGAATTCTAGAACTAGTGCCAAGGGAAGGAACGAGTCCACTTCAATGCAGCTTGATTTGATCACTAATGCATATTGTTGTCTTAGCTATTGTAGCATATGCATAAATTATGGAATTAAGGTGTTAACCTTGCATATCAACACGTAGACAAGAATGCATATGTTTTTTGCATATCAACACGTAGAAAATACATAGCCAAGGATTGAAAATTAGCGAAAGAGTGTGGTGGTAACTCAATGTACCATCTGGCGGCTGTGTTGGTGAGGGTTCGTTGAAAAATCCTCAAATGGAAAAAATAATCCATTAATGAGTTTGAGGAACGCCGCAAATGATAGGTCATTACGTGGTCTTTGGGATCCTCACTGGTTTTGCCGACAAATTTGGGTATGTCCGATGGAAATTTCACAGGAATGGGTGGTCAATTCATGCCATGTTGAATGGGATTGTTTATCAAACGTGACAGATCTGGAAAATCTAAAGTAGCTAGAAATGGTAACTATCGGTTTGGTTGCGGATACTGGTAATATTGGTAATGCATTTGAGTACCAGTATGAGCATATATCAATTGACCATAAGGTCCTCCCATAGAGGGTTGGCCATACAGAGGTGGTCCTCCCATGTTAGGAGGTGGACCCGATGGGGGTCCTCCTCCTGAATGCAGGAGTCCTCCTGTCACGTCCCCTCCCATCTATCCAACGTAAGGAAGGGAACATGACATCAAATTTTGGGGCTTTTACATAAACTCATCCCAATTCATTAGATTCATACAAATAAAACAAATGTGTGCAGATGCAAATCAAAATAACATGCACAGTGGAATTAAACTGTCCACACACATTTCTCATGCATACATTCAACAAAATTAGAACAATCAATACATTGCAGAATTGAATACATAGAGATAGAATACTTGTCTCGATGTAATGTTGTCCTAAGCAACTAGCTATGTTGGTGCAATGTTCCACCCAACCATAGGCCAACTGTGCTCATTAATCTCTCAACATACTTTCCACCCCCGAGCTGGGAATGATTTCTACAAGAAAAAGGGGACTCTCAAGCTCAGCACAGCCCAAGCAAACATCACATCTAAGCCAAGCTAGTCCACAGCTGGGTTTATCAGGCCAATGCGAACCCTTTTATTTTTGGATGCTTGCACTCAAGCTCAAGCCAAAACAATGGATACCCAACCCATACACAACAAGCTCAATTATTGGGCATGGATACACATTTTCAACAATGGGATTTACAAATCAAGGTCCATGGGTTTTTCCCCAAATCGTAGCACCACCAAATGGATTGTGAGAGGGAAAAACAATCACAAGGAAGAAATCGATTTCTCCCATTAGTATGTGAGCATTCAGATGGACAAAAGCAACCCCTATAGAACCCCAAAACGACTTCCCTTCTTCCCCACTATTATACAACATAAAAACGCCCTTCTCCCAGCTAGAAAACAATGGAAAACCAGAGAAACGTGGAGAGAAAACACCTAGGTAGATCCGAAAACATGAGAGCGGAAAAATTGGTTGATGGATAATAGCTTGGGGAGAAAATTCATGGCTCTTTCCTTTCCAAGGAAGCAAAACATGTTTTTCCCAAAATGGTGGCTTTCCCATACTTGAATTTGGACAACCATACCTCCCCATTCCCAATGCATTAACTACCTCAACCAACTCTTGGAAGAAATAAATGATTGGGTGCAAAAGTAAACATGGGTAGTTGATGGTTTATGGGTTCTCTCATTGACACTTGGCTTGACTTGATTGGCTCCAAGGGTTTGAATATTTCCGTCCCAATTCCTTGTAAAAAGCATGCCCCCATCTCTTGTTGCATTAGATTGCATAGCTAGTTGTGAGTATTTTATTAAAATGCATATTTACATTATATTTGCAATTCCATTGTGCCTGGATAGCACGCAAACCATATGCATCACTAAATCGATGGAGGGGCCTTGGCCTTGAGCTCCTCACCACGATTTTATAACAATATTACATCATTTACATTTTAATGCAATGGGGTAAAAATCAGGATATCACACCTCTAGGCGGTGGGGGTGGAGGTGGGACAAGTGGTGGAGGTGGTGGGCCACCGGCTAGAGGTCCAGATGATGGAACATTATGATATCCCCATGGGGTATTCATGTTTCTAGGGTAAGGTGCTCCAGGATAAATATTTCCTAGATTATTTTGATAGATTTGACCCATTTCTATGTTGCGATTACCCGAATATGTGGTCCCCCATGGGGGTTGGGTCCATGAAGATGACCCCCCCACGTAATGATCCCACGAAGGTTGTCCCATGACTGGGAGGAAAATCCCATTCATATTATAAGTCATAAATGAGGGTTGTCCTCCACTTGTATTTTGTCCACTAACTAGGGGTTTCCCCCCAGTTAAATATTGTCCACCTACTGGGGGTTTCCCCCCAGTTAGATATTATCCACTACCCGAAGTTTTCCATATGATTGTGGTTTGACCACTAACCATAGGTTGCCCCATAGTTATATATTGACCACTGAATAGAGGGTGGCCTCCACTCGGATTTGGCGTCATAGGTTGTGTTCCAGTTATGAAGTTAACAGTGGCTGAAGGTTTCCCTCCAGTTGTTGGGGTCAATAGGGGTCTAGAACCGACCAAATAACTTTGATGCACATTTGGAGGAAAAGAAGGTTGTCCTGGTTCGTAGGTGGTCATATTAGGCACATAAATTTCTGGTGAAGGGAGACTAAAAGAATATATAGGGGAGTGGTGTTCGGTAATGGCTACATCCATAGTGGATTGGGAAGGGAAACTCTAGCACATTACCCTATCTCCAAGTGTCTGTAAGCGAGCCATGGTCTCTTGAAGTGGTGCGAAGAATTCCATGTTTGGAAGAAGTATGGTAGGGCGCAGATGTGGTGGAGTCTCCACAATCGGTGGTGAACCAAAATTAGAAATGACATGACCTAAGGAGATCCCCCAAAATGATGTGGTTGGACCAAAAGCAGTTGCTATCGGGTCATCTAGGGGTCGAGCATAGATCCAATCGACAACACCAAGGTGAACTTCTAGTGAATGATAGAAATATGTGTCGTGCGAAGGAGGTTGTTCCACAAACAATGGTCTCGTAGGATCAGTGATGGGTGGATTTACAGGAGGAGAAAAGTTCCCCCCTGATTCAATGGTAGGAATCCCTTCTTCGAGCGATCCAAATGTAGAAGGTTGGTCCATACTTGTTCCTATGTTTTCCTCTCGACCGAGGGGATATTTAGGCGGTAAGTTTAGTATTATACGGGATCTCCTTAAGGGTTGTTTAGCCAGAATGACTGTTGAAAACCTTCTCCTAAGAGTTTTCTAAATAAAAACACACTTCAAGTCCTACTCAAGCTAAAGCTGCAAGCAAACTTATATGATAGGTGGGATTAAGGGCTGGAACCTCACGAGAGTATCAAGGCGTCGCAAATCGCGATATACTACAAGTTCCAACAATAATACTCGGCCCAATCTTTCAGAGCACTAACCAGCGAGGATTAGGACCGTACCCCTAACTATATTACCCGACTACCTGGCATTACATACGTATTAGCTCCCCGATTGTTGTTCTTGGTGTATTTCCACTCCAAGACGGCGAATGGTTGACTCAGATGGTTTCAGGATCCTAGTGGGGTCTCCTGATATACGCAAGGTACGTGGGAGCTCCAATACATAGTAGTGTTTTCTAATGCACAATTGTTTGACAGGATTCTTCCTATATACCATTGAGTACGTGAAGTACCTTTCTATATACCCAAAGGTATGTGAAAGTTTGTTCGATATACCGACTAGTACGCGGAAGAACTGCAATTCCCTGGGATGTAGTGCAGGAAGATAAGGACAACTGCTATGTTTTAAGATGCTGGAACACGTCTCTATCCTATCACACGAGTTTCAACAAATTTTAACTTAAGCTACCGCTTGATTTTATTGTGTACGATTAGGTGAATGCATGAAGTGTAGACCTATAGGAATATGCACGATTAAGCTTAAGTGAAATGCAAGTCTTTTTGTTTTTCGATGAAAACTATCTAAAGAGAGGAGATAGATATTTCTTTCCTTAAGATAGATGAACAAATCACTCATTTTCACTTTATTTCCCAATCAAGCCAAAAGACTAAAATCACTCTTTCATCCAATCCAACAAAGCAACACACCAAACCAAAAAAAATCTTTTTCTTTTCAACAAAACTAGATCTAGAATCCAAGATGAAAAAGTGAACTTCTTATGATTTCAATATTTCTTATTTTTGAACCAAAGAAGAGAAGAGGTAAAGAGAGATCCAAAAAGTATGCAAGTGTTAGTTGCTTGTTCTAATAGCTTTGAAAAGGTCTAATTCACACTTAATCTTTTCGAGAGATGAAGATGGACTCTTTTTAAAACCAAGAAGACATAAGCATGTGCAATTTTTAGCTCTTTCAAAGTTTTTTAAAACAACTATCAAAATACTATTTTCAACAATCTCAAGCAATGCACTCAAAGTGAAGAGAGTAAGATTTTTTTATTTTCTCTACTAATGCATTCAACCTTTGCAAGAATGATATCACTTCCTCCAACTTGATTAAAAATATGAGAGAATATTCACTACTGCAATTCTTAAACAAAAAGAAGTTCTTAAGAAATCAATCACCCAAAAATGTAACAATTCAAGATTCACACCTAGTTATACCAAAACCACACACACAAACTCCTCAAAGACTTAGAATTTAGAGAAGAACGGATCAAGGATCATCAACGAGTCACAAGACTAACTGCACTTGCAAGGGATTGACACTACCCAAGACCAATGAAACAACCAATTGACTTCTTAGGACTATTAAGGAAACTAATCAAGCTCTAAATCTCAAAGCAAACGAAGGAAAGAAGCAAACCAATCTGAGAAAAATTATGCCTGAGACAAGCAGAACACAGATCTCAAAAAATCAATCCAATCAATTTTTTGTGGGAAATCCAACCCTAAGTGCCAATCTTTACAAGGTGAGGCAGGTTGCAGGTATTCACCAGGGCATCAATGCCTCAACAACGCAATTTGCACACAGGGAAAGAGATTTAGTGATTCTTGTTGAAAATTGGCTAAGTGCGTCAGTGATGCGATCTTTCTTAAGACAATATGCGTAATAATTATAGTGACGCAAGTATGACACTACCCATGTGTGTCAGGGAAATCTAGATTGAAAAAAAAAATCCCAAACCAAAAAGAGGTAATTGGATGAGTAAAAGGTCCCTAACAGAGACTGGATCACCCAATGACTCACAAGAAGATAGATCCAATAGAGTGAGGAAAATGGAAGGCTTTAAGAGGATAAACAAAAATAATCCAGATCACAACTTAAAACAACCTAAATACTATGGGAATCCCCAGTATGGTCACTAATTTTGTTTGTATACAATCCGTCAGTGTGGACACTAACCAATCTCTCTAGTCTAAATGTGATAGATCTAGAACAAATCAGGAGAGAACATACAAAATTTCCTAGATTAAGCAAATTACAAAGAGTGTAGATGGATTACTCACCTTTGCAAACGTAGTGATGTCTACTTTCTTGATGTAGACATTGATCTTCAGCTTCAACACAAGAAGCAACAAACAAGTGGAAACATACAAGTGATAGTAATTTGCAATATAGATTAATCTAAACTAGTAGTCAAGGAAACTAATTCTAAAGATCTATAATAAACAACAAATCTCTATGGAAAGAATGTATATTTATTATATTAATGAAAAATAATAGAAGAGGAGATTACAACCAAGCATTGACATTGCAATTTCTTCCCAATGACCTTTGCCTCATAGATCCAATATAACCTTCAATAGAAAGGGTTCTCACTCCAGCAGAATTTCACCAACATTTAGATGCTCTAGTCCTTCACCCCTTTCACCATGAAGAGGAGGCTTGAATATATAGGCCAAAATGGATAGAAGGGGTTGGGGATTTGATGGAGAATACCAAGGGATTATCCCAAGAAGGTAGGGGATCGAATGCCACCTTTGTTGATATGTTGGGATAGGCCTCCACGAAGAGATTCCTTCTAGAATACGATCGAAGCTTCTCTTTTTCTCCTCTAACTGACAGTGACACACTTTTTCAATAGGAAGCATGCGTCTTTGAAGGGTGACACACTCTGACCAAAATAAAAAGGTGTCAGTGATGTGCTCTGTCAATGTACAAAGTGCGTCATCAAGAGTCTGACACACTTTGTCAATGTGCAAGGTGCGTCAACATGACAACCTAAGGAAAAAACCTCTACAACTCCCTTCCCTCAATCAATTTGGGATCGCTGCTTTAGGAATTAAGACAAACTAAGGGTACACATGTCATGATGACAAGATTTTGGTGTAACAAAACTGCTCCATAGGAAGGTCCTATGTAACTAGCAAATCTATTTAAGGATGATCTTGGGGACCGCCATGATTGAGAGAAGACAGGTGGGCATAGACTAGAGAACCAATTTGACTAGGATGATTTTGCTGGGGAAGTTTAGAGGATGAAGAACCTAGCTTGCTAATATTTGCTTCATTCGGTCAATAAGGTCCCTTCAAGATGCTTGACGAATTACCGAATCAGACAAGGGAACCCCAATATATTTGGACAGAAGGGAACTCCTCTAGAATATTAGAATGCATAAGATGTTCTGCTGAGTAATTCTCTGGGTGTTGAAGAAAAAAATATGTGATTTCTCCTTGTTAACTGCCAGGCTCGAAGCATCGAAAAACATCTTAAGAACACGTTTAATTCCTTTGAACTCCTGCATTGAAGCATGATGATGCGATTGAACATGGGAATTTGGATGGAGGACCAATCCCTTGAGAGTCCGAGCCTACACCATAACCTTGATGGAGCATCCTAGACCCTCCGCGAGCACAATAAAGAGAAAAGGAGATAACGGATCCCCCTGACGTATACCTCTCATGGGACAGAATGGGTCCGAAGGAATTCTATTGACCATGACTGAAAAGAAGGCCGAAGAGACCAAATTATAAATCCAACTGACCAAATATCTGCTGAAACCAAAATCTAGCATCATCTCCCGCATATACTGACAGCTAACTTTATCATAAGCTTTGAATAGATAAATATTCAACATCATGCCCGGCTTCTTGGTCATCGTCAGAGAGTGACAAACCTCATGAACCAGGATGATGCCATCCAATGTATGACGTCCTTCCACGAACACATATTGTTCTAGCAAAATCAAATTGGGAAGGAGGGGTTTCAGCCCGTTGGAAATGACTTTTGAAATAAATTTATATATCACATTACACAAAGAGATAGGTATGAACTTACCCGGGATTCAACGCCCTCACTTTTGGGGATTAGAGATAGCAAGGTGGCATTGAACGCACCGTACACTCACCCTGACACATGAGAATTCTCCACTATCTACCACACCTCCTGTTATATGAGATCCCAAAAATGGTGTAAGAAATTTATAGTGAATTCGTTTGGATCAGGGGCCTTACCTTGCTCCATTTTGTTAACCCCATCCTCTACTTCACTCAGGGTGATCTCTCTCATCAGAATCCCATTTTGCTTGTGAGACACCAACTGGGGAATAAATTGGGATACCTGCTCAATGCCCCTTTCTCTATCCTGAATTGGTTCCTCCATGAGTTCTTTGCAGTATCTGAACATCTCCCCTTCGATCTCCTTTTTCTCCTCCAATATTTCCCCGTTCTCATTTTTCAAATAGGCTACATATTCCTTTGTTGGGTGTGGATGGGGAATCCATGAAAAAAGGTCGTGTTGCATTCTCCCTATTTGAGCCACTGATTACTTGAATTTTGCTTCCACAATATTTCCTCTTGCACCTCCCTAATCCCCAATTTTTCCATTACCCGCCTTTCCTCTATCCTCATATCCCCAGCGTATCCCTCCTTCATCCCCTTCAGATGGATCTCCTCAAAGCGCATTTCAAGGTTACATTTATCTTCGAATATGTTGCCAAAGATCTCATTGTTCCAAACCCGTAGCTTAGCCTTAATAGATTCCAGCTTCTGCTAGAAACGATACATGGTCGAGCCACTTATCCCCTCCTCTCCTCTTTCCACCAATCTGCAACGGTAGTTTTGAAATCTGGGTGGGATATCCAGAAAGCTTCGAACCTAAAGGGTCTTATCCATGACTCCCCCTCTTGTACCCAAGAGAAACAAACCAGCCAGTGGTACGATCCCGCAGCTGGGAGGAACCAAGCCTGGGTATACCGTCTGTTAACAAGGAGCGTTTTAGAAATGAGGAACCTGTCCAAATGTGAAGCAATATGCCTCTATCCCCCTTGTTTATTGTTCCATGTGAACATCTTGTTAGGATAATTAATACTCCATCCTTGTCCTACTTAGCATTATTTTCTTTTTCCTACTATTTGATGATGTCTGTTTCCCCCTAGTGGTGTGCATATGTCATCTAGGACCCATTAGCCACCTAATGCACCCTGCATGCATTATTTTAGGCCCACTAGAGTCAGTTCCCTACATTTTAGGAGCCTACTCTGTGTTCTAATTCAGTCCACCTGAGTCCCTGAACTCTACTGGGGGTTTTAGCTTCGATCACCACTTATTGTGATTTAATGCACCCTTTTTCACCTACGTTGCATGCAAAACTCACTAATGCGCCCTCCTTGGTTAGTTAATTGACTATGTCTTCAGTTAACTGAGTTTTGGTTCAATTGAGTTGAGTTTGGGACTTTCGGAGCACTCTAGTGGTGACAATTCCTATGCTAGACAGACCGAGACTCGAATTCTCCTAGGATATTCGAATTCTCTCTATTGTAACATATTTGTGAACTATATTGATTAATGGATAATGTTACACATTTTTGCTTCCATCTGAGTTCCAATGCATGACTAATTTTACTGCTCTTTTCTCTACAATTCTCACTGTAATTCACCTTTTTTCCCATTCTTTCACTATGAGGTATTCTCATCTCTATGATCTACTGTGAATTAGAATTTCACATGGTATAAGAGCTCAAAGAGCGTTAGTTGAGAAGCTTATTTCAGTAATGCACCAGAAGCCTCTGGATTTCCACAGCAAATCTTGGTACCATTGCATTGAATTCATTGGAGAAATCCTTTGAGGTCTATCCAGGTGTGAAGGATCTGGAAAAATGTGCATATTTTCCTAAAGCGATGCTCAGTAGTAGTTTATTTCCAAAATTGAGAGTTTTTTGCAGGATATTAAAGGTTTTCAGTGTAGCACTAGCAGCGGTTTTCAGTTTGTATTCACTCCAGCAGTTTCAATGGAGAATTCGAATGATCCCTTGTCTCCACGAACCTTGACACCCTTCAATTATCTTGATTGGAGGGCTGGTATGAAGTTGGTGTTGCGCAACAAGATTCTGTACAAGGTCACAATGGGAAAGGAGGTTGAACCTCAGTAAGCTGTTGAGAAGGCCAAGTATCTAAACAGATAAGATGAATCATTTGGTTTCATGTGTATTCTATTTCCAGAGATTTTCTCTTCCACCTTGATGGATTGAAGACTCCAAGATAGGTTTGGTTTGAGTTTGAGACCCTCTTAGACAAGCAAGATGAGACGAGGGGCCATATTATGGAGAATGAGTTAATTGCTCTTCAACCCGGTAGTTTCGAAACCATACAACAATTCTTCTCTAAATTCATATCCTTGGTCATGCAATGAAAACAATGTAGCATTGAGAAGAAGGATGAGTAGCTGGTGCTATCCATTCTAAGAAAACTTGGTCCAAAGTTTTCCATATTTGTTTCTACCTTCCATTCATGGAGATTGTCAATCCCCAACTGGAAAATTTCTTCTTTAGAAGAATTCACCGAATCTCTCATCCAAGAACAAGACAAATTGATTGAGATGGGTGCCTTGACGGCCTCCAAAAATCAAGCTCTTATGGAGGGAAATTCAAAAAGTGTGAATGCCAAAGGGAATAACAAAGGTAAAGACAAGAAGCAAATTGAGACCAAGAAGAATCCAAAGTCTAATCCATCAGAAGGATCCACCAACTCCAAGAAGGATAAGCAAAAGGGGTTTGAAAAGACCAAGTGTTCATATTGCAAGAAAGGAAACCACCCAGAGATATTTTGCATGAAGAAGAAGACATATCAAATGACCAAACTTCTTGAACAAAACAACATTGACCTCCTAGAAGGCACAAGGGAGACTAATTTTGGAAGTGAGATAGATGATCATGAGAAATGCCATGCACTGAAGGATGAATTCTCACAACCACAAGACTTCCTCATTGATTATGGAGCCTCCAACCACATGGTTTCCTCCAAAGAATTATTTTCTTCTCTAGATCTCAATAATGATCCTAGTATTCACATGGGAGATAATTCAAATATATCTATTGAAGGGAAGGGAATAATACAACTGGAACATGGGAAGTTCAACAATGTTCTGTATGTGCCTTTTTTTACAGCAAACTTGTTATTTGTTTATCAGATGAAACACACAAGTTCACTGAAGAAAGTTATTTTTGGACCTAACACAGTTGAGATTGCAAAGATCTCTTTTGGGAAGCTTATAGGCATATGCGTTCTCTCACTTTTTTCCATACTCTCTGCCTACTCCATTGGAATTTGATGAAGATCAAAATGTTGTCTCTTCTAATGATCTAGTTTCAAATTTTGAAGATGAGGACCAAGATCTTGATGTTGAGTATGAAGTTCAAGCAAATCCATATCTAGATCCAGCACCTGCTCCCAATCCATGGCCAAGGCCAATATGGGCTCAAAAAGTCCTTGAAGTTGCTGGGAACATCAATGGGGATCCATCTGACCATAGAAGAACTAAATCTCAGTATCGAGATGCAAACCTTGCACTATGTCATAAAGATACACTTCTCTGAGAGAGGTGCTACATGATAGTGGGGTCTGATCCACAATCTTTCAAAGATACTTTCCATGATGGATCTACAACCAAGTACAAATATCGGTTGGTTGACAAAGGGTACTCAAGGGTTCATGATTTGGACTACAATGATCCATTTGCTCCAGTAGAAAAGATGGTTTCTGAAAGACTTGTTTTGGAAAATACAGCTTTGACACAGTGGGAGGTACATCAGAGGAGAAGATCCAAATCCAAATCCAAATCTAGCACCTGCATTACTATCCTACATAGGAGCAGATTGCCTACATTTTACAAAGTCCTTCACTAAGAAAAAAATAAAAAAATAAAAAATAAAAAATAAAAAATAAAAAATAAAAAATAAAAAAAAAAAAAAAAAATAAATAAAAAATAAAAAATAAAAAATAAAAAATAAAAAATAAATAAAATAAATAAAATAAAAATAAAAAAAAATAAAAAAAAAATTTCCTTCTCTGCTTAGTGTGAAGGTTGCTTGAGTTTCGTGTTGTTCATTTTTTAGGGGGCGATATTTTTCCCATGAGGTTTTTCCATATTTCCTTAGTTTCATGAACAGTTCCTTTTATCATTAATTTGATTGTATGGGTGACCTTTGGTATCAGTAACCAGGGCCCAGGATGTCCAAGTTTGGATTACATCCGAGTGTTAGGATAATTAATACTCCATCCTTGTCCTACTTAGCATTATTTTATTTTTCCTAGTAGTTGATGATGTCATTTCCCCCCTAGTGGTGTGCAGATGTCATCTAGGACCCATTAGCCACCTAATGCACCCTGGATGCATGATTTTAGGCCCACTAGAGTCAGTTCCCTACATTTTAGGATCCTACTCTGTGTTCTAGTTCAATCCACCTGAGTCCCTAAACTCTACTAGGGGTTTTAGCTCTGATCACCACTTATTGCGATCTAATGCACCATTTTTCACCTAATTTGCATGTAGAACTCACTAATGTCCCCTCCTTGGTTAGTTAAATGATTGTCTTAAGTTAACTGAGTTTTGGTTCAGTTGAGTTGAGTTTGGGACTTCCGGAGCACTCTAGTGGTGACAATTCCTATGTTAGATAGATCGAGACTCGAATTCCTAGGATATTCGAATTCTCTCTATTGTAACATATTTGTGAACTATATTGATTAATGGATAATGTTACGCATTTCCTCTTCCATCTGATTTCCAATGCATGACTAATTTACTGCTCTTTTCTTTGTAATTTTCACTGTAATTCACATTTTTTGCTCATTCTTTCATGTGAGGTATTCACATCTCTATGATATGTTGTGACTTAGAATTTCACACATCTGATTGTTCATTCTTACATCCACGAGTTCCAGGTTCTCAATCATCATCTTGAAGATATGACTTGTTGGTTCCAGGACCCTGCATCCTCTCTTCTTTTCTTCCGGGGAAGTGATCATACTGCAATCCCCCCCTATAACCCATACGTTCAACCTCGTGAGCTCCCTTATGAATTCCACCTTGAGAGGATGAGTTTGCGAACCATAGAAATTAGTGATGATGCCTTTCGCCACTGATCCCACCACTTTAGCTTCCCCCTGATATATGTTGAAATATTGTAACTTCGAAGAATATTCTATTGTATTTTATTATTGTAATTTATTTGGAGATGTTTTATTCCTCTATCAGGATGTTATTATTGTATTTAGTTATGTAAAGTCATTAAGGTAAAACCTCCTTTATAAGTCAGGGCAATAGATCCCCCTAGATTCAAATGTAATGGGGTTTTTAAGTCCCCTAGAGGAGTTGGCCCAGTCAACATTAATAGAGTGGTAAAGTTAGTTGAGGCTGACATGTCAAATTAAAGTATAAGTGAATGTATAAATAGAGAGATAGGCTCTCTCATTTATTTATTCATTCACACACACACTCACTTGTGTAATTCACAATGGAGAGAGAGAGAGATATATATCTGTAAGGAGAAGGAGCACTTGTTTGGGGTTTTGTCTTTGTACTTTTGATCATATATAGTGACGAATTTTTGCTAGGTTTTCCTCCCCTAGAGGGCTTCCTTAGATAAATTTGTGTCTCTTGTGTTTATGCTGTGCTTGTTATTCTTTCAGTGATCATGTATAAGATATTGTTGTGAAATTGAATTGAACACTAATTTGATCTATCTTAGCATATTGAATGTTAACATGGTATCAGAGCTATCCTGAAAGAAGGCAATGTATGGCATTTATGACACTTGTTTCACTTGCGACAATTTGAAAGCTAGGGATTTGTATAGCAAAAACTAGTCATCTTGGAATTTTTGCTATAAATCACTTTTGGCGAAGGTTCAGGATCTGAAACTTGGACAGGACGAATATGAAATGTTCATGTACCTTGTGTCTGAGTTTCAGCCTCAAATTCATTATATTTTGTGATATGTGATCCGTACAAGTTAAGGTTTCTACCTCTTCCAAAATGCAGCCCTAAACAGGTGACCTAGGGAAAAAGGTAATATCTCGAGCTAGGAAACTCCAAATGGAATTCCGTAAAAAGTGAAAGTTATAGAACAGACTTTAGTTTCATAGGTCCGAGTATCATAGGCCGAAGTTGAAACAGTGACACGTGGAACTCTGTACAATTTCTCTATGCTGATTCATCCCATAAACAGGTCATGTTTGGAAAATTATCATATCTCTCTCATGGAGAATCCAATGAAGCTAAAATATGTGGGGTTGGAAATATGACAGGTCAGGATACCACAATCTGAATTTGCAGACCCTAAGGATCTGAAATTTTAGAAATACACCAGAAACAATAAGGCACATATGAAATAGCTCAACGGAGGAAATCAAAGAAGAGGAGGAAGAAGCTCTCACTTAGGGTTTTCAGTTTTTTAGTTATGTAAGGACCTGATACAATGTTGGAGACACCTGATTCAACATTGGAAACTTTGAAAATGTATTTGGAATCCATTCATCATATATATTAATCTTCGATCAAATGTTGCGGGAGGAAGGAGATTGAAAATTAGTTTTTTTTTTGGGTTGTACAAGTAAGAAGAAACCCTAGCAAAGTTGGGAGACTCATAGGGCATAAATGAAGGAGGTTTAAATGGAATTGGAAAATATATATAAGATGTTTACAAGTGATCTACATTGGAGTATTAGGGTTTTACCCTTATAGAGAAGACTACATGCAATCTCGATAGGTATGACTTGAGGAGATGCAGGTATGTTTTGAAATCTATTTTATTTATCTGATGATTAAGTTCATGATATGTTTGTATTCATATTATTGCGGTTAGTACCATCATGATTAATTTTATATTTGTCTGATCATCTTAGTAAAAGTATGAATGCATGTGAATGATAGAAAACATTCATTGATTAAGGGTTATGACACTTATGCTTGTACTAATGCACTTGTGGTGTTGTATGAGGATGATGTTGTCTGCTAACATGAAAGGTACATGAAGAAAGACAAATCAAGTTCTAGATCAAGAATATATGACCATGATCATGACATTAAGACAAAGACTCATCCATAGTATTTTATCACATAGAAGCTCTACTTACGAGGATGGATAGAAGTTCAAAGACATATAATCATGATGCTATCATAAAGGGAAAATAGAGATCAAGAGGGAGGCAACCACACAAACATAAAAGATAAGTATTTGAGTTGTTATTTGAATTAATTCTTGAATCTATGAATAGTTAATGATATTGCTCGTAATAATTGTATGCATATTTGTATTCCTAAAATTAGGAAATATATCATGCATAGTGTAAGCATTCATATAGCATTGAACAATATACTACTAATATGCATATGATGGGTAAGTTGGACAAACATTCCATTGTTGCTTGTCTAGAATGAAACCTCTTTGCTAACATTCTGGGAGCTGTGCACGCTCTTGATAGTATGTTCTGGTAGAGATGGAAGGCATCTAGACAGCCACTGTATGCATACATGATATGGAAAAGTGTTGTGCCAAAGTATTGGTCAAGATAGTTGCATAACTATGTGAATCATATCAGTATGCATAACAGGTTATCATTGAAATGTCAACATGATTTGATGATTATGAAGTGTTACTAATCATGTAATTGAATTTGATTTGTAGGAAAGATCATGTGCTATGATCTACAAAAGAAGGATGATGAACACTTGTTCCAAAGAACAAGTGATGACTGTTCAACAAGAAGACTTACAAATAAAACATACTATAGAAGTACAAAGGAAGGCTCGTGGCTAGAGGATTCTCTTAGAAACAGGGATATGATCATGACGAGATGTTTGCTCCAGTGGCTAGACACACTTCCAGAGATAGATTACACCCATGGATGACCAGACCATTCTCTTGAATGGTGTAATTGAAGAAGAAGTGCATATCGAGCAAACTCCCAGGATTCGATAGAGAATCACATGATTAAAGAAGGCTTTGTACGGGTTCAATAGGTACCTAGGATTGATAGTCGTTTGATGAGATTGATGATCACCATGGGTGATGCGGATTTCAACCTTTGCTACAAGGTTGAAGATGGTTTCTATATACAGATGACATGCTTCTCTTAGATGGATGCAAGAAGGAACTCACCATAGAGTTCGAGTGATCTTGAGGCTCATATCAATAGACCCATCTGACTAGAGATGGCACGGATAGATTTGCAGAGGATCACTCAATGCAGAGTGTGCATGATGTTCAGTCACAGAGGGAGGACAATACTCATATGTAGAAGACTCCACTTCAGAGGGAGTAGATCTCAGAGTTAAAGAATCTTGGCATGATTCTTGTGATTAGATATGTGGATGATATTTTTCCTTAGCCAAGGAAAATGTGAAGTAGAGATTCGGGATGATGGACGGTGGTTTCTACAGTTTACAGATAGATGATGTATTTGACGAATACCAAGTTGAGCCTAGACATGTTCACCTGGTAGTTGTAAAGCATGTGATGAGGTACCTGAAAGGTACGATAGACTTTGGTCTATACTATGTGGGAGATCATGACTACAGATTGTATGGTTATACATATGCAGATTAGGCTGGAAGTGTCTCAGACAGGAAGAGCACCTCAGGTCGATGTTATTGTCTGGGATTCGCCATGATCTCATGGTTTAGTAGGAAGCAGTCCAGTGTTGCTCTCAGCATAGCTGAAGTAGAGTATATGGCAGCTTGTGAAGTTAGTTGTGAGGCCGTATGGCTTCGAAAGTTGATGTCAGGACTATTTGACCTGGATTTGGATACCATAGTGATTCTATGTGACAACCAGAGTTGTATAAATATGACAGAGAACCCAATGTTCCATGACAAGTCAAAGAACATAGAAATCCGATATTTTTATATACGAGATATGGTACAGAAGGGATCTATAAAGCTCCAGTATGTGAGCACTCATGAACAAGTCGCTGATGTGTTGACTAAGCCTTTGTCTCGAGTGGCATTTGAGTACTTCCGTGACAAGATTGGTGTGGTTCGAAAGGACCTTCCTCGAAAGGGGGAGAAGTGCTGATGCTGATGATGATGATGTTGTAGTGGGATTGTATCATCCCTGGACACATGGCCTAAAGGGATCCGTAGACTCTTGTCTCTGAGAATGTGATGATGATGATGTTGCAGTGGGATTGTATCATCCCTAGACACATGGCCTAAAGGGATCCGTAGACGCTTGTCTCCGAGAATGTGATGACGATGATGTTGCAATGGGATTGTATCATCCCTGGACACATGTCCTAAAGGGATCCGCAGACTCTTGTCTCTTAGAATGTGATGATGATGATGTTGCAGTGGGATTGTATCATCCCTGGACACATGGCCTAAAGGGATCCATAGACTCTTGTGTCTGAGAATGTGATGATGATGATGTTGTGGTGGAAAAATCCTAGATTTGATCTAGGTCACATCCAGTATGAAAAAGGACTGGCATTGTGGTGGAAAATCCTAGATTTGATCTAGGTCACATCCAGTATGAAAAAGGACTGACACTGTGGTGTAAATCCTAGATTTGATCTAGGTCACATCTAGTATGAAAACGGATTGGAACTGTGGTGGAAAATCCTAGATTTGATCTAGGTCACATCCAGTATGAAAAAGGACTGGCACTGTGGTGGAAAATCCTAGATTTAATCTATGTCACATCCAGTATGAAAAAGGACTGACACTGTGGTTGGGTTGTATCATCCTTGGACTTCAGTCCAGAACGGATCCAATGACTTCTATCCTCGAGAATTTGGTTGGATTGTATCATCCTTGGACTTCAGTCTAGAACTGATCTAGTGACTTCTATCCTCGAGAATGTGGTGGGATTGTATCATCCTTGGAATCCAGTCCATAACTGATCCTAAGACTTCTATCCTTGAGAATGTGGTGGGATTGTATCATCCATGGACTTCAGTCCAGAACTGATCCATAGACTTCTGTCCTCGAGAATGTGGTGGGATTGTATCATCCTTGGACTTCAGTCCAGAACTAATCTGGAGACTTCTGTCCTTGAGAATGTGGTGGGATTGTATCATCCCTAGACTTTAGTCTAGAACTGATCCAGAGACTTCTGTCCTCGAGAATGTGGTGGGATTGTATCATCCCTGGACTTCAGTCCAGAATTGATCCGAAGACTTTTGTCCTTGAGAATGTGGATAGGATTGCAACATCCTTGGACTTATGTCCTAAAGTGAGAGGGATTGATCATCCCGTAATTGAATCATGTGTGTTGCAGGTTATATTGCTGCAAATGATGTTGTTGATCGAAAGATCAAGATGATGTTGTTGTTGATCGAAAGATCAAGACGATGTTGTTGATCGAAAGATCGAGATGATGTTGTTGCTGATTGAAATATTAAGATGTTGTTGTTGATCTAGAGATCAAGTGTTGATGTAGACGATCGAGCAATCGAGTGCTACAGAATATGAAGACCAAATATGAAGACTCAATGTTGTAGAAGATGATGCTCCAGTACTTAAGATGTTGAAGATATTGAATATGTTCCAATAAATGTTCCAGTTGCTGATGTTGTTGAAGAAAACTTCCAATGATTTATAGATGTATCACCTTGATGTTGTTGATGATGCTCTCTCTCCTTGCTCCTACAGTTGATGTTGATGTTGTCAGTAGAATACCCTTCTCGTTAAGGGGGAGTGTTGAAATATTGTAACTTCAAAGAATATTCTATTTTATTTTATTATTGTAATTTATTCGAAGATGTTTTATTCCTCCGTCAGGATGTTATTATTGTATTTAGTTATGTAAATTCATTGAGGTAAAACCTCCTTTATAAGTCGAGGCAATAGATCCCCCTAGAGTCAAATGTAATGGGGTTTTTAAGTCCCCAAGAGGAGTCGTCCCAGTCAGCATTAATTGAGTGGTAAAGTTAGTCGAGGCCGACATGTCAAATTAAAGTAGAAGTGAATGTATAAATAGAGAGATAGGCTCTCTCATTTATTCATCCATTCACACACACACTCACTTGTGTAATTCGCAATGGAGAGAGAGAGAGAGATATCTGCAAGGAGAAGGAGCACTTGTTTGGGGTTTTGTCTTTGTACTTTTGATCATCTATATTGAGGAAGTTTTGTTGGGTTTTCTTCCCCTAGAGGGTTTCCCAGGATAAATTTGTGTCTCTTGTGTTTATGTTGTGCTTGTTATTTTTTCAATGATCCTATATATGCTATTGTTGTGAAATTGAATTGAACACTGATGTTATCTATCTTAGCATATTGAATCTTAACAATATATGTCTATGGGAGGCCATAAAATTATCCAAACTAATAAATCCGAGGTTCCATAATGTTTCCATTCCACCAAAAATCCCCCCAGCTGCTACCACTATTACTTCACTCCCCTTCCATATTCTCCTACCTATGCCATCCATGGCCTCCACTGAGCACTTTGTCTCTTGTAAGAGAAACACTATGGGATTTTTTCTTTTTATCTTGTTTCTCAGCATTCTAATCTTCTGGGGACTACCTATGCCCCTTATACACCATGACATAATCTTCATTGAGGCAGCTTCTTGAGGGTTGCTTTTATCATCAGGTATTGATCCAAGTCCACCAACATTTCCCCAACCTCAACAATTCTCTGTCGGTTGGTTCTCCTGCCTCATTTCTTCGATCCTTCCTTAAACTTCCGCTTATTTTCTTTGATTTTGGTCCCCCACAATTCCAAGGGTTTTGGATTTGGCCATCTTGATGATGGCTTCCTGCAGCAGGAGTACATGTTGAGATGAGACATACCCTTTTTTTTGTTCGTGCATGCCTATTCGATCTCATCTAAGTTCAACTCCCCCAACTCCACGCCTTCCTCATCCTCTCATGTTTCCACATCCCCAAAGTAATTTACTTTAGGCTCCTCCTGATGAGTGACCCCTTTTTTCCCTTCTTCGAGAGAAGCAATAGTTGTCCCTCCTTCTTCAGCTATGGTGCTTTCCTCTAGGATCACCCCATTTTTCGGTAACTAATTCAGAGTGTTGAACCAATTGGAAGTCAGGGGTATGGGTATAGCATCCCCCCGACCCGCCTTCCTCCCCTATTGTCGTTTCTGGGTGACCTTGGTGAATCCCTCATTGTCCACCTCCTCCTTTTGTTTTCTTGATGCCCCCGCGCCATTCCTCGAGAAATCCCTGAAAAAATGTTCATGCACATGGCATAGCCTACATCAAAAAGGAACATGTTCATAATCCAGAGGCTGAACCCACTCCCCGTCTTCCCAAGTGAGATTTATTGCTTTTAGAAGCTCCTTGAAATATCCATGTAAACACAGATCTGTGCATAAGAGGTGTAGCGGGATCGTTTTGTCTGCTACAACACCTTCACAAACTCACCCAACATTCTGCCTATGTCCTTCAGGATATCATGCTCCCAATACCCTAATCTAGATGGGGGCCCCCTTCAGATCCTCCTTCTCTGGATTAAAGCGCTCGCGCCAAGGTTTCAGGAAGAGCCTTGCCGAGTTGAAAAAATATGGCTGTCCTTCAAAAATCCGGTTTATGTCTTCCACATTAAAAAATACTACCGTGAAGAAGCCCTTCAAGCCTAACAAGAGTTCATAATGCCCTTTTGGTTTCAACGCCATGGATCCATTTCAATAGGTATTTCTCCATCAACCAAACCCCCAAGAACTTCTCGATCAACACATGTTCCTTCATGTGTTCGTTCCTTTCCCTAATCTTTTCCAATTTGATTTGCAAGGATGGAATCAGTTTGGATTTCAGAAGGCATCTTCCAGGACCCAAAGAACCCGCGCTTCCGACTACCTCGCATTTCTCTCCTCTCGTGGAGATTCCCCCTCCTTCCATTCCCGATCCCCCATTACTCTGTTGCTCTGGTATATTCTTTGCACACATGACCTCTAGGGGCGCGATGCTACCTCCCCCTTCACTGAACCCATCAGTCGTGTCGTAGAACCTTGCCGCCGCTAGCAACCCACCGACCTGAACAAAAATCGAACCTTCAAACTGTAAGCCCTCTCGGTATTACTGATCATTGGTCATCCCAGTAGAACCTACATCCATATAATATTATTTTAAAAGAATAAAATATATTAACTCAAACAATATAATGTTAACTTTAATTAAAATTTAAAACGGAACACACACACACACACACACACATATCCCCAAGGCTTAGCTCAAATAGTCATGGGTTCAACTCATAATTTCATTATGGAAGAGAGTGAATTAAAAATGTAAATCTATTTTCATTGCAGAAGAGAGTGAATTATAAATATAAATGTAATGGAAAAAATAAAGAATTAATCTTTGTATATTGTAGAAAAAAGGGCATTGTATTATGGAACTTATGATGCAAATGTTAAGCCTGCAGGGGTGTAGATCGACTGGCGATTTGCTTGAAAATGAGATGTTATATTATAATGGAGGTCACGAGTTCAAATCACCTCGACTTACCCATGCCTCATGCTTGCAGGTTGTGTGGGGTATAATGGTAGCAGGCGGGATTGGACCCTTGGACCTTGTGTCACGTGAGTGTTAGGTGGTAACGAACAAGATTGTACCCCTAGACCCCGTGTCACGCAAGTACCAACATGCAAGTACCATCCTGGACCCTATGTTACCCATGCCCCATGCTTGTGGGTTGTGTGGAGTATAATGGTAGTGAACGAGATTGGACCCCTGGACCTCGTGTCACATGAGTGCTAGGTGGTAGCAGACAAGATTGGACCCCTAGACCTCGTGTCATGCAATTACCAGGCCGCACAAATGTCATGCGAGTACCAGCACATGAGGCACACGAGTACCAGCCCCATTCCCCTAGTACAAAAAAAATGATGCAAATGTTAACAACAAAATGACATACATATAGCCCCAAGAGTTAACTCAAGTGGTCATGGGTTCAACTTATAATTTCATTGTGGAAAAGAGTGAATTAAAAAGTAAATGTATTTTCATTAGGGAAGAGAGTGAATTAAAAATGTAAATGTAATGAAGAAAAAAAAAAGATTTACTTTTTATATATTGTAGAAAATATGACATTGTATTATGGAACTTCTCATGCAAACACATATTCTTAACCGTTAAACCCATTATATTAATAATGCATTTGTTATATTTAAAAACCTATTTTAAATAGGTAAAATTATGGAAATAAAAAAAATATAAACAATAAATGTATTTAAATAGGAGTAGTCTACGTTTGGATTTTACTATAGGTTTTGATGAATCCAATAATTTTCTCTATGTAAAATCCAAATTGCTACGTGTTTAAATTGTATTTTTTAATTTATAAATAGATTCACCACCCTCAAATAACTCCATAGCACCCAAATTATGCAATTTACATAGCTAATATATGTGATTCTAAGATTTTATAAAAATTTCTAATCAAAAATGACCAATAATATACTCGAAAAAAGATAACCAACATTATATATACTCATCCAAAACTCCCCTCAAATACCTTCGTAGCATCCAAAGTAAAATATACAAACTACCTACATATGACTCTGGATATTTTCTAAAGTAAAAGACGCATAGTACCTATATTCTATCCATTTCTTCTTTCTTTTGTTTTCCTTTATTATTTTGATCTAGTGGAAGTCAACTATTTCTCCACGCTCGTGTGTTATTTTGCTTTTTAAATCTCCACGCTCGTTAAACAACTATGTTCAGAGTTGCGTTGCTTAGAAAGTCGAGCGGGATGCTTATGAAGTTTTGATCACTATAACGACGCCAATACCAAATATACAGAGTCTCACACAAATTCCAAATATCGATCTCAGCCTTGTGATGTAAGCAGACGAGTGAGCTCGTCCAATATATGAGACTGTGCAGAAATGACAGATGCTGTGGATGGATTCTCAGACAAAACAACCTCATACCCATCTCCATATGAGCTCATTCCCTCTGCCATCAGCTGCCAAAACATGGCTCCTCCACCTGCTCCTCCCCTGCTAGCAGAGAAATATATCTTTTTATAAATCATACCAAACAAATTGTCTCTCTGCCCATTGTTGAATCCTGGTTTTTTGGATGATTTCCCAAACTCTGCAAACAGAACTGGTTTCTTCAATACTCTGCTTCCATCTTCCAGATGGCTCTCTATCCAACTCTGCATAAATGATTGCTGGGTCTCCTCATCTGATCCAGCAAGCCTGTAGAGTTCAATTCACAGTTCAATATATCATCAATATATCAGTGCAATCTCTACATCATCATCACCCCATGAACACCTGTTACTACAACAATGCACCGCCTGTCTGTAGAATTACTTGAATGAATGCAACACCAAATGTAAGACAACCTCTCTTCGACCCAAAATCTCAAATATACATAAAGTCCAGAAAACAGATCGAACTTTGTAAAAACATGTTAATCTGAAACTTGTATTCCCTCCAATACAGTACAAATATGGAAGGAAAAGGATAGAGACTTACCAAATGTCAGGATATGAATGAACAGTTGCAAAATCAAGTCCTGTGATTTGGTTATGGGTGATGAAATCTGTTCCCACAGAGTAGGAGCTTGGATTGATCTCTTTCTTGGACTCTCCATAAAATCCTTCCAAACCAGCCTCCAAAAGATGGTTTCCATCAATGGATTTCACATGGCTAGCCATCTCCTCTATCCATCCCTGTTTGCTCATCACATCCAAAGAACTACCATTTTTATTCATAATGACCACACAATCACAATCACAATAATTAATTACAAGAAAGGGAAATTATTAACATAATCCTACTAAACCATGAACCATAAAACACAACATTCTTGATTGAATCTCTGATTATATTTGTTTTCCATTTTCCAGTTTTGACTCATAGAGAAAAGGTGGTATTTGACCTGGATGGTCCCTCCTGAAGGATCACTTTCACAACGAGGCTCGTTCATGAGCTCCCATGCAAAGATTGTAGTGTCATCCTTATAGGCTACTCCAGTAATGCTGTTCACTCTAGTCAATACAGTCTGCAGGAAAATGCAGCTTTGATTAGTTTATTGTGTGTATTTGGTTTATGTATGTGTATACACCTAATGAAAGAAATGTATGCATATAATTAGACAAAGATGGAGATTTATAAGCAAGGTTACCTTAATATGGTTCTTATAGTAGCCTTTAACAGTGGGATTGGTGAAGAAATCATCCTCAGAGTTGAGATTCTGTCCAGCATTGCGAGCCCATTGTACATATTGGGCCTTTCCTCCAAAGTCTTCATAATTGTTTGCCAGGCTAAGTATTAGTCTGAGACAATACTTGTTTGCTTCAGAGACCACAAAGTCCAGGGCCTTCAGAGAAACCAAAACAACCCAAACAATCAAAAAAACAAACAATGCCAACAAAATCCAGACACCCACGTACAAAAACCTCAGAATAAAATGGGTGAAGGGCTATTCAAGGCCCCATGCACAGACCTGAAAGACTTGTTCATCATATACACCAGGAGAAGTCTGCAATGCCTCGTACTGGCCATCGTTGAAAGCCCAAGTCCTGGCAACATTGAGCCCATGAGCTACAGCTTGTTCAAAAGCAGAGGTAACCTTATTTCTCTGTGCTGGGTCTGTTGCCATACTCATTAACCAGTAAGAGTTGAATCCATTGACAAACATAGGGTTCCCATTGACAGAAAAGTGAGTGCCCTCTGTCTTCACAAACCCACTTACTCCTGCTGTGGCTTGCTGAAGAAAACTAAGAAAGAAGAGGCAGGCAAGAGCCCAAACACTCATCTGCTTAACACCTCCCATTTGATGAAAACAACTAAACAGACCTCAGAAAACAATACACATTCCCAGATTTAAATGTAAAAACTCTGCATTAGTGAGCATATATCCAAGCTATGAGACTCTGAGAGACTATAGAAGGGTATATAAAGGTGAACATGTGAAAAAAAAACTGAGTGGCATGTGAAGTTGACGGCGGAGTACAGCTGAATATTTTGCCCGGGGACAAATTGCAGAAATGCTCACATGAGAATGTAACTTTATGCAACCACTCAATTGAGAACAGAGAATATCTTTATACAAATTGGATTTAAGGGATGGTAAGTTTAGTCATGTCCATACGGCAAACCTTATCTGATAAACCTGATTCTCCTCCACGTGAGGCCCATAAGATGAGAGGTGTGTGTGAGTGCGTGGGTAGTCAAATCGTCCCACTTTTTTGGTGATTTGTTCCTTGGATTCGGTTATAAAAATTGGTGGAATCGTAGTTTCACATCATTTACTGTGGAACTATGTCATGGAACTGTGTCCATAAGAGTTTTGGCCCATTTTAAGACGATCCAGATGGTCGAAATTCCAAAAATATAACGAAAAAAAGTGGAACTATACCTTGCCCCAAAATTTTCCAACACCAACAAGGAACCATTTGAGTTCCAGCTATCACACGCCGTGTGTGAGAGCTCTCACATAAATATCGCTATATCCATATTAATAATGTGATAATTAGTTTTATCATAATTCTCCTACATTCCAAAGAGCAGAGATCGAGGTAATGATAATTAGTTTTACTATAATTCTTTTATATCTGAGGTGTGTGAGAATTATGAAAGATGGTATATAATGATTAATTAGTTTATTGGAGATAGTTTGAGTGGTCAAGAAGAATGAGGTCTTTATATCTTAGAATTTGGGGTGTATTACTATGTATGGTTTTCCTAAATTGAAGGAGGATGAGACAAGTGTACAGTGCAGATTGATTTTCGTTCAAAATTTAAAAAGAAATATAAAAAATAATTGGTAGTTGATGCATGTATAACCATGCCTAACCAGTAGCTCATGCATGGACAATAGGTAGTGACAGACAACACATTTAATTAAAGAAGGTAACACTTGTGATGTATCGGTGTTCACTAACCATAAATTAAGTAGTTATGCTAGTAGTTACCTTGCCCACATTCCTAACATTCATTTCCCACATTCTTTATGAATAGGTGTAATATAAATATTTTATTTTATTTTTTTAAATAAACTATCTCAAATTTAATGGAATAATTCAACCTCCATAAAGTGAAACTTAGTGTATAAAACTTTACTTCTAATACAATCCAAAACTTTAAAATTTAAAAATAAATAAATCATATCTATTTAAAGTCTTAATTAATAAAAAAATTCAAAAGTTAATATGGAAACTTTAACTTTTTATGTGCCCAGAAATATATTACTACTAAAGAAGTAAACCATTACGTTAGAAATTTTGATTAATACAGAATATATTTTCAAAGATGATAGGGAGACTTTCTTTTCAATGCACCAACGCACTTGCCAATGAGAGAATAAGTTTTTAATAAAGAAGGAAAGGGTTAAAATCCTGATTAATAAAGAATGCTAATGAGAGAACATATTTTTAACAAAGAAATAAAGGGTTAAAAATCTTTATTAAAAAAGGAATATATCTTCAAAGTGAAGGTGGAAACTTTTACTTTCTATCGTTTTAAGTGCACTCCGGTCCCCATGCACTTTTGAAACTATGTTGAATGTCTTCATAGAAATCGACACAACTCGAATAAAGAAAAAATGAACGTTCAAGTAATCGATACGGTGATTTTGATTTTTTTAACGTTCCAACTTGCTTGAGTGTGGGTTTACAAAATGGCATACTGCAATCCATGGTCTTTTAGAAGAAAAGAAATTAAAGGTCCCTCTCTTAGAAGAAAAGAAATTAAAGGTCCAAGAGAAGAACGAAAACTTGATGAAACTAAACTCTGCATAAATTTGGGTTTGTTTTTAAAATGATAAAACTATCATAACTTAGTTATCATAGTTATCTACCTTTGATGTTATTGCTAAGGGTCTTCAATGGAAGGTTGGCAATGGAAAGCGTTTACGCATTGGCAATGACCTTGGATCGAATGCAGGGGTATTTATAACCTTCTGGACCATATGATTTTGAAGCTTCAACATTCTGGTTTTTTCTCTTTAGCACAGATTGTGGACCCGAACACCACCAACATACATCATCAGGGATGGATCGATGCTGCTTATCTTCACTTTCTAGGTGAGGATCAGGTTGTATGGGGTCTATATATTTTATCTTTAAAAGGCAGCTACATCTGTATCACACAGAAACCGGATGTAGTGCTATGGTCTCCTAACCCAAATGGAGGAACTTATTCCTCCAGCATCGGATATACGATCCTTCTTTGACTAAAAGTACCGGATTTGGAACATTGTTGGTGGCATGAAGCTTTCTGGCCCATCAACTCCCCTCTCAAGATAAAGATCTTTTTTTGGGAAGCCATTCAAGATTGCATTCCCATATGGGATCGTATGCAGCGATTCATTCACGCTGGACCTGGGAGATGTCCCCTCTGCGGAGCACATAATGAAATGACCACTCATCTCCTCGTCAATTGCTCGTATGTCCAACATTTATGGCTTTATATTCAAAGGATTTCAGGCATCCGACATCTATGGACGGGATCCATGCTTACTGATGCCTTTCAACATTGGATATCTTCACCAGATGGACTTAGCTACCCTGCTCTACCTTTTATCATTATTTGGCACTCATGGAAGGCTCAGAATCAAGCTACTTTCCGGGACTGTCTCATTTCTCTTGATACTACTGCAATCCGTAGTATGGGACTGGTTCAGTTTTTACCACCTATTAATAGGACCCTACATACTCGTGTTGTCATAGAGGTTGACATCAATAGGGACATCCCATGGGTATTTGTTGACAGAGCTGCCCAAGGGACACCATCTCAAGGCGGTGTTGGAGGTATTATCTACCTATCCCCTTTGCAACGGTTTAAATTTGCTACATCCACTGGATTTAGTACCAACAATCGAGCAGAGCTTTTGGCTCTAAAATTTATATTACATATGGCCATTGCGAGGGACATTAAGATTATACAGGTCTTTGGAGATTCATCTCTCATTATCCAATGGATGAAGTCGAGATGGAAACCCAGGAACATTTCATTGTTGCCAATCTATGAGGAGGTCACAAGGATGGCAGCTTCTTTTACACAGAGCTCCTTCTGCCACATTTACAAGGAACAAAATCAAGAGGCAGACGAGCTATCGAAAATTGGGCTCGATGTTGGTGATGGCATATGGCAGACTTGGACACATGCTCCTAGACAGCATTATGGCCCAGGGCCTATTCAATTTTGATTTAATTTCTCATGCTTATGTAATAGGCTTGTTGCCATGAACTTAGATATGATTTAGAACTTATAGTACTCAGCATGATCTACTGCTGGACTTTTATGGATGTTTAAATACATTGGTCATTTTGTTATAAAGAAATTGATGAAAATCTATTTTGAGAGACCACTGTGGTCATGTAAAATGTCTCTCCTTTATATAAAGCAGATACGCCTTTTTTCTCAGGGAAAAAAAAAACTTAGTTATCACATTTGTAATGAGGATAACTATCATTGGTTACTATCCACAAATATGAGTTGACTCATCATCGTAATTCAAGGAAAACCACGCCATCAGAAATAACTCGTCGGTAGTTCGAAAGGGGGAACTTCCACTCGTGCTAGATGCCTTTGGATCTTGGGCCATTAACTTGTTTTCTTACATAGGAGGAAGACAAGCTTTTAATTAGTTAGAAGCAGTTTTAGGTTTTACTCCAAGGTCAACCTATTAGATAACTTACCATGAAGAATATAATGATTTTGATTATAAAAATACATTCTCAATTACCATTCATAACCAAAGTATTGGATTTTAACCTTCTTTCTATTTCCAAAGTCGAATTTGTTGCAATTCATTATGGAAGAATTGATAGGCTATTTGATCAACAATTTCAAGATTTGTCCCTCTCCACTCAATTGAGACTAATTGAAGTGTAATAAATTGTTTTTTTTTAAATCAAATGTGTAAAATATGTACCAAACAATGAATGAAAGAAGGATGGAAATTGAAACTCAAGGAACACATATTATGTATACTTATTTTAAAAATCTTAGAGTAATAGAAAACAATTGAATTACTGAGAAATAATGTCGCAAATCCAGAGTTATTTATTGTTGATTTTTTATCCACAAAAGATAGTTCTCATGATATTGAAACTCTTAAAAAAAATATCTCAATGAGTGCAGTGAGCAAGAATTAAGAAAGAGCTTGCATCTAATATTAAGTAAATGGAAACTACAAGGTGTTATATAATTAAAGGCAATTGCAACTCAAAACAACTACCTATTATAGACATGATGATTCAAACCAAATTTGAGGAAGAGAGATAAAGGCAACTAAAGCCCCTTAATTTAAGGATTTGAGACCTAAAGAAATAAACATGCCACTTTAATATGAGAAATAATTTCTACACAACACCTTAATACAAAACAAATTCCAATTAGAGAATATTTGGTTTGCCCACAACAACTCCCTTAGAGTTAGCTTTAAGAACCATCAAGACATGCTCTAGATCTTCTGACCTAGAAATTTAACTATACTCACCCTCTCTGAAATATTTACATGGACAAAGACCTAAGTAAAACTAGTTCAAGGATCTAAAGGGGAGTAGGGCCAAAATGGTTGAAACAAAGAATCAAGGAAAATGGGTTATCATGCAAAGTGGGAGAGCTTGGATTCATGAATCCCCCCAAGGATGGTCAAAACCATGGTATCCCCCATCCCCCAATCCCCCACCTTATGACCCTAAACATCAATTTTTAGGGTTGCACTCTTAGTGGCATTATGGAATTGTGGTGGCTCACTCTTCTTCTCAGTGGGATCCTTAAACAATGTGAGGAGAAACTCTCACATGTTTTTGTTAAAAAAACACATCATATTGATGCAAGGTCACTCCTTATCTTTTTTAGATACTCTTGGTTATGAATGCACACATTAGAACTCCACCATGACTAAAAAAGGTTATAATGGGATTGCGTGTCTTCATGAAGGTCACATGGCTCCCATTACCTAACTTGAAGGCTGAAATGTTCACACTAGGTTCTTATGGGTATCCTTAGTAAGGAAACCTCCTTTTTCTTAATTGCATGTTACTTTAGTCTAGTGTCATAACCTTATGCCATTGCAGGTATTGGTGGCTCTCCTTTCATAAATCTACAACTTAAGATAACAAAGTTCATGGCTATTGGAGACATTATTTTTGTATGAAACTTCAATGCAAGAACTAGTTGTAACATGCAATGCATCGGGCATGAGCTCTAATAAGATTCATTGATGACTTAAGAAATGGAATTCTAGGAGTATTATTTCCATTGAACTTCAATTAATAGATTATTGACACCTTATGGTAAACACCTAGTTAGCTTGGGAGACTCTCATGATTTTTTCATCCTTGATGACAGTAGATCTCTTCCATGTTCTAGGGGATCCATATGCTATCCTTTTGTTGGTGGCTTATGTTGTCAACTATGTTCTTGTTAATAGAGCCTTAATATTAAAGATACAAGATCTTTAGGTATCTTCCACACATCCTCCCCTCACTGTTCCTGTTGTCTTATATTTTTAAGATCCGCATAATTGCCCCACTTTTATTGCTAACCTCAATCAAGCTTGTCAATCTGTTATCACCATTTTGACCAGAACTCAATGAATAATGCAAAAACTTCCTCAAAAAAGGCTCTTCTTAGCTTATGATACTCATGATCCAATTAAATGCTCTCTCCACTTCACCTAGGTCATTTGGTCTTCCACACCTAACACATTCCCCCACTTCATATTCACTTCTCACCCCACTAGGAAAGGTTATTGCTCATGTAATGGTTCAAATGATTCAAATTGTAAAAACATTCAGATCATAATTGAACATATTATGATGCATAGACCCTCCAAATCAATGAAATGCAAAAAATATATGGGAGCATTCATAGGAGGAAAAAGAGGTCCCATCTCTTAAACAAACACAGAACTACAGTCAACCAACTGCAATTCACCCCCCAAACTCTTTTGGAGAGCCTTCATCCCTAAGAAATCAATATGTGCAATAGTCAATCTCACTACTTGGTAGTGATTCCGCCTCTATCTTATATAATACTCCAAATTAGCCAAGCATTCAAGTCAACTCAAAACCTATCCAGTGTTGTTTATTTTATGGCTACCTAATCTTACATGTCATCCTTAAACTTAAACCCAAAAAAGATCGATATGTAGGGAACCTCAAATATGATTTTTTTAAACATATCATGGATGTATTAGGAGTCCATATTTCTAACTTGATGGCTATCCACCTTCTTACGCCTTCCATATCATCCATCCCATCTATAAAAATGGAGACTAGAACGAGCTTAGTAACTACTACACTATTGTGTTTCGTCATACCCTAGCTAAGATGTTTACCAAAACCTTAGACAATATTCACATCTCCATATGGGAAAAGACAAAGGGAATCAATGCCAAAGGACAAGTGGGATTTAGGATGAGCCATTGTACCAGTGATCATATATTTACTTTGACTTCCATCATTGTGGAGGCTAAAGAAAATAAACCTAAAGTATGTTGATTTGTGGACTTCTATAAAGCATTTGACACAATCCCTCAACACCTATTAGTTGAACAACTTAAGGATTTGAGTCTTCCACCCTAGGTGGTCTTGCTTGTGATAACACTTTATGATATTTTTATTGGCAAGGAACAATCAATGACTGGTAAGACAGAGGAAGTCTGGAGTACTATGGGAGTAAATCAAAATGCCTAATCTCTCCTACACTTTTTGGAATTTACACTTATGAGTTAGAGCAATTCATATAAAAGTCATTATGTGCCACATATGACTGCTTACTCTTAAAATTTTCTATTGTTATTCTCCTATTATCCTCTTGTTCCACTCATTATAATTAGGTTAATATGAAGAAAACAAAAATCACGACCTTTAACATCCATAAAAGGGACTCCAACCCCTATAATTCTTAGTGACACATGTGAGAGGCTTCATATAGTCTCTTCATATGTATCATTGAGACCTTTTCTCTAAACCATGCTTTAACTTAACTCCAACAATAGAATCTATGGAATTTAGATTGAACAAAATATATACCATTCTTATCAACTTGAAAAGCAATGTTTTCATCTTCAATTTCAAAACATTCAATAAGAGATTAAGTATTAGACATTTATCATACTTACCCTCTTTTATTACTATGAAGTTTGAAGCCCATAGCTTGAAAAAGTCAGTTGAAGTTCCTTACATTCTAATGAACTTTATTTGAAACTCAACTTATCTCAAAGGGGAGTTTGTACAAGCATAGTCTAAATAAATGATCTTATGTACTTGTTTTAATTTTAAAAATGGGAAACAATGATTTCATCTTAGAAGATTAAGTAATATAATTTAAAAAATGGGAAACAATGATTTCATCTTAGAAAATTAAGTATTAGCCATTTATCATGCTTACCCTATTTTATTACTATGAAGTTTCAAGCCCATAGCTTGAAAAACTAAGTTGAAGTTCATTACATTCTAATGAATTTTATTTGAAACTCAACTTATCTCAAAGGGGAGTTTGTACAAACATAGTCTGTACTTGTTTTAATTTTAAAAATGGGAAATTAATTATGTTAAATAAAGCATTTTATGTAATTGTTTTTATTTTCTTATTTAAAAAAAAAAAGTGAAATTAATTATATTAAAAAGAAATTACTTATATTAAAAAAAATTTAACGGATAAAAAATTTCCAAGATGATTTACAACTAGCATAATCACTTAATTTGTGGTGTTTATCGATAGGTTACAAGTTAAGTGTCATGAACAAGTTATATATTACTTGTTCTCCATGCTTAGTTGTAAACATGTCATCTATGCCTCAACTACCAATTACCTTCTTTAGTTAAATGAGTTATCTCGCACTACTTGTTATCCATGCATGAGCTACGAGTTATCCATGAATGAGTGACGCGTTATCCATATATCAACTACCAGTTATTTTTTCTATTTCTTTTTTTATAATTGTTTATTTCAAATTTTAAACGACGCCCATAAAATCAATCTAGACAGTACACTTGTTTCATCCTCCTTGAATCTAGGAAAAGCATAAATAGTACTCCACCCCAAATTCTAAGATATAAGTACGTATTGGTGTAAATATATCCCTCTAAAACACCAACCACAAACAACAATTAATTATGTTAAAATCTTTTTAATGGAAAGAAGTTTTCCATAATAAGATACACCAATAACAACCATATAAAAAATGTGACATCATGTGACCCTGTGTTAACTCCTTTATGATTTACAAATATATATGTCTTCAAAAAAACACAATCATATATATATATATATTTCAAACTATAACCATAAACATTAAAACTAATAATAATCACATTAATATTATTAATGTGTCCAAATACATTCATAAATGTATATTTAACACATTAATATATTTTTTCCTATATAATATGCTAAATATATGTCTATCAATATAGTTGGACACATTAATAATATTATTGTGATTGTTATCAATAACCACTTGGGACATAGAGATATCTTCAAAATATTAATAATAATTGTAAAAATATAAATGTACATAAAAAAAATATTGTAATATATAATTATAATATTACTAGTATAGATCAATCTTAAACCCAGATTTATTAAGCATCGAGAATTATTCAATTTTTTCAGGTGTAAATTTTTTAAGAAAGTACAATTCACACCTCAAGAAATTGGATCTCTCTCGGTGCTTAATAGATCCGTGATTAAAATGGATCTCTACTCCTTTTAATTTTTTTATTTTATGAATTGACATGAATTTTTTTAAATACTTTTTATTTTTAATAAGTTATGAGCCGACATGAAAACGTTACGTTATGTAATGTGACAAATGTGACAACATCTCCTCCATATTAAGTTGTAAGCACTTCACTACTCTCGATGCAATAATTAAAAATAGAAAATTATTATATTATAGTACAGAAAGGAAAAATAATATATATATATATATATTATAAAAATAATAATATTTAAATATTATAATATAATGATTTCACAATCACACCTTTACATCACAATGATGTCAAGCAAAAATATATGAAATAACAAATAACCAAACAATGGGCTCCTTTATGGACCATCTATTTAATCTTTATGTGTATTTAGTAGTTATTAGAAATGTTTCTAGACTAAATGTTTTTGATAATTTATTATATTATAAATTAGAAGATATTTGTACAATTATGATATAGTTAGTTTTAGTTGATGATGGTTGACTATATTTGACCACATTTAGCTATGGTTGACTATGGTCAAATGATGGTTTGATACATTTGACCATGTTTAACCATGGTTGACTATGGTCAACAACATTTAACATTGTTGATAATGATTCACCATATTTGGCTATGGTTATGTAATATCTCGATTTTGATCCTATTGCATTAAAATTGTAAATGATGTAAATATCATTATATGGTGAGGAGCTCAAGGCCAAGGCCCCACTATCGATTTAGAGTTTTATGTATCGGAAATTAAAAATTGATGTATATGGTTCTCATGCTAGCCAGGAACAATAGAAAATACAACATCATTTAAATATGCATTTTAATGAAATACCCACAACTAGCTATTCAATGCAACAAGAGTATGGGGGCATGATTTTTACAAGGAATAGGGAGGAAAAATATTCAAACCCTTGAGCCAATAGTGTCAATCCAAGTGTCAATGAGAGAACCCATAAACCCTCAACTACCCATTTTGACTTATGCACCCAATCATTTATTTCTTTCAAGATTTGGTTGAGGTAGTTAATGCTTGGGGAATGGAGAGGTATGGCTGCCCAATTTTGTGTATGGGAAAGCCATCAATTTTGAAAATCGTGTTTTGGCTTCTAAGGCAAGAAAACACCCATGAAATTGCTCCCCAATTGATTCTTCACCCATGGTATTTTCTCCCTCACGCATTTTGAGCTTCCTGGGCGTTTTCCCACACGTTTTTCCCTCATTTTCCACAGTTGGGAAGTCGTTTTTGTGTTGCGGAGTGGATGGGAGGAAGAGTGTCACGATTTGGGGGTTTATAGAGGTCGTTTTTGCCCCTTGAATTCCCATAAACGTGTTGTGGCATCTATTTTTCTCTCCAAGGGTTGATTCCCCCTATAACAGTTCGTTTTTGGGTGCCCACGATTTTGGAAACTCATGGAAACCACATTTTGGGCATCCCACAGCTAAAATGTTTTTCCTCATGCCCAACACTTGTGTTTTTCTGTTATGCTCATCCATGTTTTGATTTGAACTTGTGAGTAAGAAACTAGGAGTGGAAGAGGATTAGAATTGGCTTGATAAACCTAGTGAAGAGATTAACCTCACAGAAAGATCAAAGGGCCTTGGCTACTTTCCTATGCACACCCTGAAGAGAACTAGAAGGGAAGGTATGGCCTGAGGGACTATGTAGTAGTGAAGGGAATACTTTCTTGTGTTCGGTGTGTAGGTATTATGGGTACCAAGCTAGCTATATCTTGCAGAGGTACCAATAGCTCTGTGGTTGAGCTCACTAGCTTAGCAATTCATTCCCTTCCATTGCATTAGCAGGATGATAAACCCAACTGTGGATTGGCTTGGCTGAATTGTTAATTATTACTTGGCTCTATGTTAGTGGTTGTTCCTTTTTTCCTTGTGGAAATCATGCCCAGTTCGGGGGTGGCAACCGTGTTGAGAGATTGATGAATACAATTGGCCTATGGCTGGGTGGAACGTTGCAGTTGCATAGCCAATTGCTCGGGACATCATCGTTTCAAGATAAGTATTCAATGAAACCTTCATTGTGATTTAATCCATTAGAAATTCAAGTGTTGAATGGAATGAACATTTATATACGTGTCTATGAATGATGGATGTGATCAGTATGCTTGTTTATGCATACTAGATGTGTATGTGTAGAGATAATTTTATTTTCGATGTGTTTCTTTCATTTATACATCTGCATATGTATTTTTACGTGCTATGAATGTTGTTAATGATCATGGGGATGAGAAGTAGAAATAGCCCAATTTTAGTGTCATGATCTCTCCCTTGTGTTGGATCGATGGGAGGGGACGTGACAGGTTAACAATGATATGACCATGATTTATAATGTTTAACCATCATTAGCCATGGTTCACATGTTTGACTATAATTTACTATGATCAAAGATGGTTGGTTATGTTTGACCATGGTTGATTATATTTGACCATTGTTAACCATAACTCCCATTAATTGCTACATTCATCAATGATTTGACCATGGTTGATTATGTTTGATCATGATTAACTATGGTTCACCATGTTTAACATGGTTTCAGACTATGTTTCACCATGATTGACTATGGATAATGGTGGGTTGAGCATGGTTGATTATGTTCAACCATTGTTAACACTATGGTTAACCATGTTTAACATGGTTGATAATGGTTCATCATGTTTGGCTATGGTTAAAAATGGTTTAATAATGGATGATTACCTTTAAACATTGTTAACCATTGTTAACATGTTCAACTATAGTTGACTATGGTCAAATATGGTTAGTTATGTTTGAACATGGTTGACTATGGTCAACCATATTTAACATGGCTGACAATGGTTAACAATTGTTTGATTATTTTTACCATTGTTAACCATAGTTCACATGAATCGCTATTCTCATCAATAGCTATGTTGGATTGTGATGTTCATCAAGGGTTATGTCTCATTAATTTTAGTTGACTTAAGTAGGCCATGCTTGACTATGGTTGACAATGATTAACTATGGTTGACCATGTTTAATATGGTTGACTATGGTTCACCGTGATTAACTATGGTTAACGATAGTTTGACCATGGTTGATTGTGTTTGACCACCGTTAACCATGGTTTCCACACTTGACTATCTTTGACTATGGTCAACCATGTTTAATCATGGTTAGTTACAGTTGAAAAAGGGTGAGTATGGGATACTATGGTTAATGATGATTGACTAGAGTTAATAATGGCTTAATATGGTTGACTATGGTTTATGATGTGTGGCTATATTTTCCCATGTTAAACCATGGTTGAATATGGTTTATGATGTGTGGCTACATTTGCCCATGTTAAACCATGGTTGACAATGGTTCACTATGTTGTGAAAGAGAATTAAAATTTTCCTTTATGTTTATGTCTCATTTCAACATTCATCTTGGTTGACTTATGTAGAATAGTTAAGTTCCTCATTAGTTATGTTGCACCAGCGTTCATCGAGATTTATGTCACATTGAGTTGTTCCTCAAATGCTATATTGGATTGGGGTGTTTCTCAGAGGTTATATACAATACCTTCAATTGACCATGGTTGACTATGCTTGGTTGTGTTTGATTATGTTTGACTATAGTTGAATGTTCTTAAAAATGACGGGCATGGTTGACCATGGTTTACTATGGACGACCATGTTAAATATGGTTGAACATTGTCGACTTTGGTTGAGTATGATTGGCTATGGTTGACTATAACGGTTGATAATAGTTTATTATTGTTAACTATAATAGATGATGTATACATGGTTGACTATGGTTGGCCATGTTATGCTCAATTAAACATTCATCTTGGTTTATTCATGTAGAATTTGTACATTCCTCATTACTTATGTTGCATCGATATTCATCGAGATTTATGTCACATTGCAACATTCCTGAAGTGTTATATAGGATTGGGTGTATCTTAAAGGTTTTAGACAATGCCTTCAGTTGACCATGCTTGAATATGGTTGAACATGGTTGACTACACTTGATTATGTTTGATTGTGCTCAACTATGCTTGACTATGGTTAAGAAAGATGGCCATTTTTAACCATGGTTAACTATGGATGACCATGTTAAGTAAGTTTGGTCATGGTTAATTTGGATTGTGACATTCATTTATGGTTATGTATCATTTCACGACCACTCTTGAAGAAAATTATAGCCATTGGTATGTTAATGCAACTTGAGGCCTTCCTTTGTGATATGTTGAGTGAAGACTATCAAAGATATTAGGATTTCAAAGGCATATACCGACCACTGAAAGAAATAATAGTTGTTGATATGGAAGGGAATGAATATCATCTCCACACTAGGTTTTGGTACAAGCTAGACACATTATGCACACTACCACCTCAAAATATAGCACCCTCTCAACTAGGAAACTAGGACCAGTGCTAAAGATCGACAACTATTCGGGAATTGCACCCAATGTCACCACAATGCTATCTCCTCTCATTTTATTCCAGTTACTTGGTCCACAGAAGGCTTCCCAAACTAGGTAAGTATAGACATGTAATATATATGATCGGAAACAACTCTATCCCTACAAGACCTCCCCACTATTAGTAGACCAATGCCTTATCGGAGTCAACAAAAGATATGCAATAAATACTAAGTGATTGAGAAGGATTAGGATAAATAAACTTGGTTGTTGGGTAAGTAACAAGATAATCATTTTTCTGCAGTAAAAATCCATCAACATAAATATGGAAGAAAACCCAAAACCAACCATGAAAATACCCAAAAATTACTTCCCAACGATCAGCAACCTAAGGGGAGTCAATAACCCCTAGAACGTACTTGTCCCAACGGATGATTTATGCATCTAGGGATTGATTTCACTTTAAAACTTGCATTTTTTTGTTGTAAGGATGAAACATATTGATTTAGCACTTCAAAACCCACTAGGGTCACCTCAGATGACTTAGAAATTACCTAGGAACTTCTTGCAGCCCTTAGGATTTGAACTTCCTATCAAATTCAACCTATAAAACACTTATAACAGATCTTCAATAACTTCAAGAAGGCTAACATCACCCTCCCTAGGGATTACATCACCCTAAATTATGGCTTTTTAGGCTGTAAAACCACTTTTATATGAAATTTTCCACCTTTTCATGGATTTTTCAACAATATAACAACCTCAAAAAATTATAACAGCAAGAATAAATAAATAAAATAATTTCAATGGAAAAAAAACAAATATTTTTTGGATTTTCCACAAAATATTTGATTTTTAGGGGTTTTTCTATATTTTTTTTTGCAATATATGGTACAAGGAATTTGATAAAAATATATTGGTAAAGATGAGGGAATAATACCTATATCTTGTTCCTTCTAAGCACAGAGTAATTGGGGTTAACGTTTCTCCTAAGAATTGGCAATTCAATATTTGTATGAATTAGGGAAAAACCAAGAAACCCTAAGTTGTGTTAGTTTTGACCTAATTAGGGAAAAGAAATATGGAAAGGCCCAACACAAGAAATACCATTCAAGAGGGATGTCTCACTTACAATACTATATTAGTATGCATAAAAAACCCTAGGTTACTCTCACCTTGTATGCCTCCTGCAATTGAGGAAGAAAAGAGAAGAGAGTAGCCTCCCAAAAATACTTTCACCTTATAAAAGCCTTAAAAGATAGTAAATAAGCCTCAAACATCAACTTCCACCTTGAAAAACCCTAGAATTCACTAAGAAAAGAGGGGCACACCACTAGATTTTCTCATGTACAGAAGAATAAAGAGAAAAAGCATCGTATTTAATCCCATGATCTTGATTTACAAATGAGGGGAGGATGTCTTATTTATATGAGAAAAGACATGCCTTTTCAAAAAAGACACAACTTTTCACTCCTCTAGGATGACCTACCTAAATTATCTTTAAAATGACTTTTAATTATTTTTTAGGGTTTGTCACCCACAATCCGGGGACTAAACCTCTTAAAACATAAAATAATATAAAAATGATGAAATGCTTCAACGTGGTGAAATTTTGATCTTGGAAAGAATACAACATGCCCCATCTAACCCCAACAAGTGTCATTTTCCCTTAATGCCCTCCTTCTTAGGTTTGTACGACCTCTTCTTGCTTGCTTAGAAGGTGGAGGATTTGCTCTTGATGGCCACGATGACCAAGAGGGAGGAGTAATACAAGTTAAATAGGTATAAGGGGGTATCCATGAATTGTGCTAATGTGGATATGACAACCCTTACAAGCACAATCACCTCTACAAAGAAAAAAACAAAAGTGTGGTTGGGATCCCCAAGCCATGTTTTCCAATGGATTCATCCCAAGGTGCACTGGAGCACCCACTCACGGCATAAATTCCCAACATGATGGGGGACTTCCACCCACCAAGGGGTAGTCAACAAAGCCACAAGGCCAACGCTCCTTGAAATGAAAACCAGGAGAAACTACCATGACCATACCAAGGGTCCTAAGCCCCGCTAGACCAACACTCTTACATAAAACAAGCCCCAAATTAGCCTTTACAGTGAAAAAAAGAACCCCTCCTCTTTGGTACATCTGGTAGGGTACATTACGGAGGATCTAGAGGGTAACACACACCACATTATAGAGGAATTCATATGATGAGAGAATCCCACATTTCTAGGATATTTGACATTTTGGCATGACAAAAACAGTGGCAAATTTTTTGAGGTATGTTTATTGGCTAAGAATGCAAGAGTAGGTGGTTCAAGATTTGTTAGGATTCACATTATTTGTAGATAAATCTTAATATTAGAACTTGGTTGTGCATGTTGCTTCCTATATCTAACAAAGATTGGAAAATTATCTCCATGGAATTTTTTGGAGGTTTCCTATGTTTGGGGAGACCATGATTACTTGTTTGTGATTATGGACATATTTAGTAAAATGTGTGTGCTTATTCCTTGTAAGAAGACTATCATAGGATAGGAAAAAACTAAGTTGTTCTTCACTTGTTGGATACAACTTGCACTACTATAACAAACATACATATAAATATAATAATAATAATAATAAATACATTAATGAAAATTCAAAGGGTACATACCCCTTCGCCTTCTGACTAGTCAATGCATATAAGTATACCTTCATGAGGCTCATTGTAAGCATCATTCTATCAATTATTCATTATTTTGTAGATGCTTATATATATTGCATAATTATTTCGTCAATTTAATAGTGAACATGGAATGTCCACTTCATTTGGTATCAAAGCCTTTCTCTTTGGAAAATTAGTGGGTTAATTTCCATGGATAAAATTTAGTACCTCAATGACTCCAATGACGTCCATACATCCATCTATGTACAACAAGTTTCATACATCTAATTTTCTCAAGTAAAATTTGTACTATGTTGTAATTAATTATTTATAATTTCGTTGGTACCACCACCAATTAAATCTGCATGTTTTACCATACATCGTGCCATTCAACACCTTCCCACAATCATTTGACATATGTTGTTCTATCACTGTATAGAATCCGCTGCATTTTCTGTCTCATACAGATGCCATAACCAGGCTTCAAATTTGAAGCCTTCAATGTTGTTTAGGACCTATTTTACACTTCATAAAAGGACACAACAATTTTTTCCAGGCAAAAAAATAATAATTTTGAAACACACCCTTCAATAATGAAATTGATTATTGTTTTGTAACTTTTCATTTGAATGGTTGCTCCAATTTTCACCCATTAATATTTTAGATGGTTGAGAATTGATTATTGATTATTGTTTTGTAACTTTTCATTTGAATGGTTGCTCCAATTTTCACCCATTAATATTTTAGATGGTTGAGAACCGATTATTACGAAACAACAAAGGCAGGAGCCCAATCAAGTCAGTAACAAATTCCATCAGCATTATTTATCAAAATTTAAATCACGATGAAACTTTAAAACATTTAAAATTAAGTTTAAATGTTAGTGCCATGTTATAGGTAGCTTCTTCCATGTGGTTGCTTAGTGCTCAGTCCCACATTATTATGGCAAGGCCATTGAAAATTAATTGCTAACACATCCACAACACACAACTAAACTTTCATTGTCATGGATTTACGAACCCAAATACGATTAACTCATATCAAAATTCATACATGGATAAAATAGAGCAACAAACTGAAGCATCTAATAAAGTCAATAGTAAAAGCTCATTCAATTATTAACCAAACAAGACTATACAACAAGATATCAATGGAGTCTCGACTCAAGATCCATGTCTTTGTAATTATTTTTTATTCAAATATCAGTTCTTTATAATAATAATAATAATAAAAATTAAGGTTTATCAAATTTGTTTTAGTACTAAAATAGTCCCTACTACGCAAAGAATTTAGCAATTGCAATAAGGTGTATTGATTTTTTTTGTCACGATATGACTTTGCAATGGGTTGTATTGATTTTATAAAATTTATTAAAACTATAATTGTGTGGTTTGGATCTCCCAGTACCTATACAATGACACTAGTATTAATTACACATGTAGGATATTATTAATAACATGATTGATCTGATTGAATACTTAAATTTTATTTTCTATCATGGTTCCATTTTGGAATATGACTTAAATTCTCATTTATTAGGATCATAGGATGGTTTCATTTTCATTACTACTCTTCCTTTGATAATAGCATGCCCTTTTTGGATTTGCAGATGGGAATCTTCTTCATTGTCGTAGGCTAGAGGCCATTGGGCTATTGTGCAAGTCTTCAAAATTTTGCTCCATGACTTTGTCCTCAGTCAATATTCGAATCCTCTAAAACTATGTTTCACAAATCCATGTGTGGTTTATTGTATGGAACAATTATCACTTGTTGGATGGGACGTTTTATATAATGTAAGGTGGTTGCGTTACTATCTTACTAGCCATGGATTCATGATTTCATCAACTATGGTTAATCCCAGAGTTTGGAGACTTGGAGCATAATTGAATGAGACTATACAACAAGATATTAATGGAGGATAATAGTACAACAATATTTCCAAACTCTGAAGAGAGAGTACGTGACACATGGGATTTGGAGTTACATACTCTTTTGGTATAGATGTATATAGCAATTTTTGGTTAGAAAACTTGTCCAAAATTAAGGGATTTGAATGAGAAAACTTCTCAAAATAAGGTGATTTGATAGCTCTTTCTTCTAGGTTAAATTTGATGGAGAATCTGTATTATATTGACAAATGTGATCTATAAATGCCAAGAGTTTATACCTTTCCACTCTTTGCCACAAGTTCATAACCAATAATCACATGTGACACACATTGTAGCCCTAAACGCCAAACATTAATTGACAATCACATATGTTAAGTTGGTAGCTTGGTATAAAATAAAGCATTGATTGACAATCAACTATGGTAAGTCGGTATCCTGATAGAAAATAAACGCACTAATGGTGGTTGTGTTTTGGTAGGCTATCTTAGTTGAAATTAGCTAACAACAAGCTTCAAATGCTTAAGAAAAATTGACAACTATTCCTTCTTAAATCCCAACCAATCTCTGTGTAAGGTGAATAAGTAATATATTGATGGTGAATGCAATCCCATAATTTGGAATTAAATTGTGCAGCGGATGATCAAAAATTAGAATTAGAATCGATTCATGATCTTTTTCACAAGTTTATAATTAATACAGTTGAGTGATTGGAATTCGGGAATTTGTATTTGGAACTTTGGTTAATCAAATGGTTATTTGAATTTGGAAATGTGATTATGAAAGTGGATTTGGAACTATGGTTAATGAAATGGTTATTAGATATTGGAAATGTGATTATGAAAGTTTAAAGTTTGAAACTGAAGCGGTTTTCAACTCTAAATTTTTTTATCAATATTCCATTTTCCAAACTTGTCATGTCCCTAAATTTTGCTTGGATCACAATGGCCTAAGCCACTTCGCCATGTTCATGATAGTTTGTCAAATTGGTGATAAGAGTCAAATAATTACCAAGCATGATGTCCAAGTTAGTAATAATCTAAAATTAGAACCAAATGGACAAGGTGGGTCACATGAAGAGAAAATCCACAATTCAAAGTTTGTAATGTCCCCATCCAAATAAACTATCATGGAGAAAAAATCCCACTAACTTACTAATTCCCTAGGATGAGGGTGGAAGAATCAAAATTTGGAATAAGGAAGCTACAAGAGCCAAAATTAACTTAGAATTAAAAATTCATATTAAATGGGTCAAATAAATAATAATAATAAATAAAATAAGGTGGCATTGGATTTTGAGGGAACATAAGAGGTTGTGGGACTAACATGTGGCAAGATCCCCACTACACTTGGCATCACTTTCTCACCAATTCAATTCCAAGGTGGAGGGTAACGTGCTTGGGGGATTTTAGGAGGCATTATTCATGGCATGAATCTAGGAAGGTCAAATTTGAGTGGAAGAGTAACTCCCATGGAAGAGGAAGATGCATCATAGAGAATTTGTGACACTTGTAGCTAGATTCCTGGGCATCTATGACAACAAAGATGGAGAATCTATGAAAAATATGACAAAATTCAGACCTCATTGCAGACCTATGATACATATGACATATAAGGGATAAAAATATCCACCAAGAAGGCACATAGGGGTAGTTATGGTCAGCAAAGATTCCCCATTCGAATTGGGGAAGTGGAATGCAAGAAAGAAGTGGACAAGTGTCTTATATGAGAATATCTCCATAACTCGAGTTGAGTGAAGACTCTTGGAGGTAATTCAAGCTATGGAGTCCATTGGAGGTTAATAAAATAGCAGTATCAAAAAGGAGAGAAGCTTTTGGTCATTTCTCATTTGCACTTTTGGAGAGCTTATCTTGTCCATGCACGATGGATGTTCATCCTCCCTGTCTTAGAACCAATTTCATGGGTGAAAGAGTCCTATCCAATTTGGTTGAAGGAGAGGCCATTCATACCTCTCAAAAGATATTCATGGATATTTTTTGATTCAGGTTCGATCCCCTTTGAGTTCGAGTTCATGTCCTATCTTCTTTCTCTACTATCTTTCTCTCAAAACTCTCTCAATGTCCATGTAAAAGTGTGATGGCGCACTTATAGCTGCAAAAAAAATGTGATGAAAGATATTTTGAATCCATTGGAATTTTATTGGATGTATATAATTGTAATGGACTGCATATGAGAGCCACATCTCGAATTACCATACTTTCCATGTAATATTTCCAAGAAAAACCAAGATTCGAGCTAGTTTCCTCACTAGTTTTACATGGTGTTTTTGTGGTGACTTTTTATCTGTTTGATATCAGATATTTTCTAATTTTTATTTTATATTTATAGTTGTATAGTAATTAACATGAATGAACCAAATTTTTTGATCAGAACCTTGGAATTTTACTCAAATTTTGTGCATTAAATCTTATGTCCTTGTTGACCATTTTCTCACTATTTCGTAGTCATACAACCTGCTATTTTTTGGGAGTTGTAGCAGACCCTAAAACCTGATCTAATGTTGCAATTGGGTTTCCCTTGAGGTCCTATATTATTTCCAAGTCTCATATCATAAAATATGGAAGTTCGTGCAATGTTTTGAACGCCAAAAAGTCACTAGTCGAGAGGGATTTTCAACTATCTAATTCAACTAGTTTTATTCCCTTTCCTTCCTCCTTGAAAATTGTGAACCCTGAAATTTTATAATGAGTATCTAAATGTATAAAGGATTCATTAGAGTGTCTTAATTCCTCCCAATCCCATCCATACATAATTCGAAATCATTTTGGAGCATTTGGGATAGCTTGGGGTTTCACTAGTTCAAGGTTCGAAAATTGGGGAAAATGGAGTAATTTTCCAAATTAGGGATATTACAGTGGTATCAGAGCATGGTCCTTGCACCTGTGCATTAATATCATCCATTGAAGAAGAATTTTCATCCATTTCTTACTATTATTATAAATCCTATGAGTACAGTGTTGATGAGCAGTATGAAGATGATTGTGAGCAATATGAAGAAGAATGTGAATGGTATGAGGAAAAGGTGCAATCATGCAACACTTCTTACAATTTCATAAGGAATGAGGGTTATTATTATGACATTGTGTATGATGAATATGAATGTTTCATACCACCAAAGTCTAATCCTATGAATTAATTAGAAATATTGAGAGCAACATGTAAAATGTTTCCTCAACAATATCAAGCATATCTTGCTTTGATGGGAAAGACAAAGAAGGCCATTATTTTCTAATACTTTTCGATTGGGTGTTCGGATATAGGACCAATAATGAATATGCGGAGTTAGTGAAGAAAGGTATATTCCACTTGAAAAATACCTTGGAGATAAAATCATATATGTTTGAGTGAAAAGGAGGAGTGAAATGAGGAGACCCATGAGCCACCTAGTTCTGAAGGTGGTGAAGCAGAAGAAGCATTACATGAAGAGGATCGAAAGTCACTCCCAAGTGACTCTGAAAAAGATGAAGAAACATCACATGAGCATGAATAATATTCCATTGAAAATAATGAAGATCATTCTAAGACACATTCTACTTTGGACATGAACCAAAGAGCATCTACTAATGGATGCTTGAATTGTGAAGGAGTACCCACTGATGGGTGCTCACACCTCTATGTTGGTGACACAAAAATCACTTTTGAAGGTGTTGCTGAAATCCAAAGTTCCATTTACCATGGATATGAAGACCTTGTAGTAGTTGAAGAAGAACCAATATCAACTTCCCCATCACCACTTGAGCTTCATGAAGTTGGTCCAAGCAAGAAGGAAGAAGAAAAGGAGGTTCATTTACAAGAGCCTCATTTTCTTGCAGGGTCCTTGAATATGGATGAAAATAATATTCAAGAGTCCTTGAAGACTCTTCGTGACACACATGCATTGGTTTTGAAATTTTGTTGGTTTGTGGAGGAGAAATCTTCCCTTGAAGACATGGAGAAAATCCAGAAGTCAATGTTGGACACCAAAGTTAATTTTTTTAATTTTGATTTCTGATAGAGATTATTTAATTGAGCTTCTTGGTTTGTATCATGGAATAATATTGAAGGATGCAGAATAGAATGAAAAGATCTCAAATGAGTTGGATTCCACCCAAAATGCACTCCAAAAATCTATGGTGCAGATTGCGCAACTCCAAGAGAGGTTGCAAAGGTCCTTTACATAATCCTTCATATCAGACAGTCATTTAATGGTTGAAATACTTTATGTTACATAGGAGGAACCTCATGTGATGGTGGAACATGAGTTACATGTTGACATGCAGGTGCTTGAAGAGGATACATTCAAACAAGAAGGAATCCAAGCACGTGTTCTTGTTCATACGGATTATCAGCGGCCTCATGGTGAGAGTTGCAGAGCCTTGGAGGAGGCACACGATATCACAACAGTTGGACCAGCCAATGATGGAGAATATGCATTCGAAATTTTGATGGGTAAGAGTTTCAAAGAGGTAATGTTGGTTCAAAATTCTTCACCCCCTACTTCTTTTTCATCCACATCAACTAGGAATGAAGTATGGGTGAAAGGGTTCTTTCTGATGGTGCCACATGAAGAGTATGAAACTCGTATCTCTCCTTTTGATGATGACATGACTAGAGCATCTTCTTCTTTACATTTTCAGTAGCATCCTTTGTTACCTTATGATGATACACATCTACATGGATGCACCTATTATGTTCACTTGAGTCACTTGAATACTCATGATTTTCCTTGCTCCTTGCTTAGTTCATTTGATGTTGGAGGAACTTCATCCAATACTTGGGTGAATATATATATGATTGGAGCACATACTTATTAGCAACAACATCCTTTGTTATTTCTTTATGATACACATACTCATGGATGCACATATGGTACTCCTTTGAGTCCCTTGAAGGCTCATTGTTTTCTTTGCTCCTTACTTGGTTCAAACTTTGGTGGAGGTTCTTCATTCACTTCTTGGATGAAAGAACACATGGATAATTATTTTGATGCATCTTACATTCATTTGGAGCAGCATTATAGGATATGGGATCCTCACCTATGTCATTGGTGCATATTTGATATAATAATTTATGCTTGTGTGTATGGAGCACATGATGATCTACTTACTTGGATGTACACACACTTTCATGATTCTTTGATGAGGCACCTCCTTGATGTACATGTGTATGATGTTGTTATGTACTTTTATGATCTATCTTTTGTACTTATGATGTTTGGAAGGATGCATACAAGGAAATGGGATCCAATAATTCTCTTCCCTAACAGTATGGGTTGGAGATCACTCCTAATTGTTGGAGTGCAATACAAGAAATGGGACCCTGGGATCATTTTTTTTGTCTCATTGGTTTCAATTTTGGGGGTAGCAAGCAGTATGGGAGATTGAGTCACCACTTGAGAAGGTGATTGTGTTGACTCAAACCCAGTTGATAGGGGTTCCCATCATTGTCGACACCAACCCACCGTGATCTCCCTGAGCACCGGCTCGGACAGGTTTTACCCTGCCCAGAAACACCTGCAGAGCAGATGAGGTCTCACCTGAGGTGATCAAGGGAGAGTGGACGGAACCATGTTTCTGCCGAATGAAGGAGGATGTTGCGGCATCAGCTAGTTAATCTTATTGCAACATTCAACGATAAATCTATGCATTCACTTCGACATTATTGTACTCATAGCATCATTTAATGGAAACATTCATCGTTACGGCAGATTATAACAGTAAAGTGACTATTGCATCAAAGAAACATTGCATTACCATCAAAAGACAGAAGACACATCAGGATTGCACAGGAACAGTTTCATCACAACATGTTATTACAACAAAAACCCAATAGAATGCCTCTACAGATTGTAAACTTAAACAAAATCTCTTGTTCTCAGAACATTCACACCAAAAACATACCAAAAGCTCTATGCTTGATATTTCTCTGCTCAATCTATATCTCTCTTACGACCTACAACTTCCTGTCTATATATAGGCTTCCGCCTTTACAATGTTTGTCCACTTACTAACAACTTCCTAACTGAATCCTGGACAAATGACCCAAAATCTAACTGACACGGTCCAAATGACCAAGAAAACCCACCTATTGTGGTATACTTAACTCGAAATTACATCTTGTATGGTCCAATGACCCAAAAACCCGCCTATTGCGGTACAAATGACTCAAAAAATACGTAAAATAATAGATCCTTCTTCCTTCCGCAACCTCATCTGACGTGTCACAACATTGGCGATGCTGCGATTCTTCCTTACCAAACCGCCTGCCAACAAGCCCCCAACACAATCTTATGGCTCACCCTCGAGCCACGTCAACTGGACATGGTGAACTTTGTGGTCTTCACTCAACTAGGGCTCAACTATAGTTCTGCAACTATTCTTGCTGTCTGGATCACGCGGTGTTGTCCTGCTCCTTCTGCTACACTGATTATCTGCTCGCTATCATGTACTTCTTGCCCAAAATTGGACTCTTCCCAGCTTACTGTCACAGACCTTGCAAACTCATCCTCCAGTCTCGAGAGACCGATTGCAAACGTAGAGGAATTTTGTAAGCAACGCCAGGGTGTAAAACAGGCCAAGGGTGTAAAACAGGCCAGTGGTTCTGGCACATCTGTTTCGCACCAGTAAGCATACGTTACAGGGACCCGGGGGCAATGACCCCCCCCTTTTGTGGGGTCGCAGGGACCATGAAACTTTGAACCATCACCAACTGCCTAGACATCTCGGACAAGACCTCATGCTTGTAACCCCTGCGTGTCCGAGGCGTAGCTTTCTCTAACCGCTCACGTACACTCATGGTTCGGGCCCTCGGCGCACCTGGTGTGCTCCCACAGGAAATAAAATGGATCATTTCCACAACCTCCTTGGAATTTCTAACTTAGCTAGATGCCCAAGCATCTTGTAACATAACCCCTCTTAACTGAAACAACCTTTGTGCTCCTACTATCCTTAGGTCCTATATTTATACATCGCATTCACCCATTCGTCTACCCTGGAAATCATGTGCACCACTTGCTCACACTCCCGGGTAGTCATAAGATTCCACTGCTCGGACATCGGAGGTGGGTGGAGCGATCATACCCCCACCTGTCATCCTGTGTGAAAAAGTGTGTGAAGCAGTCCTTTGGCCATGCTGCTGTGGTGGATGCCTCGTGCCAACCCTGCAAACCATCTCTTCAGGTGTCATCAGCCATACTGCCTCGATGTATTCCTTATTCCAAACGTGCGTTCTTCTGACACGACCTTATTCAACTAACGATCATATCTGTCCCAAATGGAAAAAGTGCTAGCTGCATAATGAGTTATGATGTGACCCAATCGCAACGTTGCCATTTGTCATAGACCACTCCTAACTTGCGGCAGAAACCTCCCTGCTTCCGCATTCCATCCCTGTTGGTGCACCATCCTGCCACCAAGCAATCTACACTTGTGTTTGTTTTTTTTTTCCCAATGCGACTCAGGCATCACGCTGTTCCAAGCCCAACCGATAGGGCTTCAACCTGCTACCATTAATCAACTTGGGGAGCATCGCCCCATCCAACTGCTGCAATTGGACCTCTCCTCCTGAAGTAATGCTACTAATGCGATACGGACCAAGCCAATGCATCTGCAATTTTCCTGGATGTTTCATAAACTTGCTGTCATACAATAATACCAAATCACCCAGTTGAAACTGTTTGTTCTTGATATGGTGATCATGCCAAGATTTCTGGCGATCCTTCTCCACACCCTGATGGAAACCGACAATGAAGCGATCTTCCTCCAGCTGTATTAACTGTGCAAGACATTTCTCTAATGTTGTCGCATCATCCATGCTAGTTCATGCCGCTATGCGGAGACTCGGAATAATATACTCCATAGGCATAACTGCCTCTTTCCCATACACTAGCTTGAATGGTGTCTTCACGGTCAGCCGTTTACATGTGGTGCGATAGGCCCACAATACTGCGGGGATTTTTAGATACCAGTCATTGCGGTTCACATTACACACCTTTGTCAGCGCATGCTCCAATATCTTATTGAAAGCTTCCACCATGCCATTCGCCTGCGGATGATAGGGTGTACTCTTCTTATGTTGTATCTGCAACTCCTCTGTCAATGCGTTGATGGTGCGATTGAGAAAGTGGTTTCCTTGATCGCTCAACAATATCTTGGGGCAGCCAAAGCGAGTGACGATGTGGTCAAAGAGAAACTGTGCTGCTATGGTGGCAGAACAATCAATGACCGGTGCAGCTTCTGCCCATAGTGTCAAGTAATCTGTCTCCTTGATGATATACCTAGCACCAGTTCGCTTACCCGGGGGATGGATAGGTCCCACAAAGTCTACTACCCATTTTTCGAATGGCTGCAACGTCAACTGAGGCATCAATGGCATCTCATCCCGTCTGGATGGCTTCTCGGTTCTCTGACAAATGTCGCAAACCGTGCATAATCTGTCGCATCACTGTACAGCGTAGGCCACTAGAGCCCCGCTCGAAGCACCTTCCTTGTCGTCGCACGACCACCATAGTGCCCTCTAGCTACTTTTGCATGTGCTTCGGAAAGGATCTGCTCTTGCTCATGTGGCAAGACACATCGTCGCAATATCTCATCAGCACCCATCTTGTATAGCGCTCCTGCGATTAGCTAGAAGTCCGCAACCTTGACTACCAATTGCTTCTTCTAACTAGTGGTGAGTTCTTTTGGTGCGGTACCTGTCGCCAGAAACTGAATGATTTCTTCAAAATAGCCATCAGCAATTCCAACTTTAAATAATTGCGCATCAGGCAACCCATCTTCAATGTTAGTTGGCTCCTCCCCTGTTTCAATCCAGGAGAGATGATCCGGGCTAGCATTTAACCGCCCTGGCTTCACAATTACTTCAAAATCGAACTCCTGAAACAGAAGTAGCCATCGACAGATATTTCCCCCCAACACAGGCTTATTGACCAGGTATTTTAAGGCAGAATGATTTGTGAACATCTTGAAATGGACTCCCAGTAAGTAATGGCGAAACATTTGCAACGCTTAAACCATTTCCAGACCTTCCCTCTCCATCGTAGTGTAGTTTCTTTCTACAGATGACAACTTCTGGCTAGAAAAAGCAATGGGGTGATCAAGATCCCCCTCTCCGAGATGGGCCAACACTACTCCTAGCATGATCGATGAGGTATCAACATGAACATGGAACTCCTTACTCCTGTCTAGAAATACTAATATCGGCGCCGAAGCCATCTTCGTCTTTAGCGTCTCAAAGCTATCCTGACATTCAAGGATCCACTGGAATACCGCATCCTTCTTCAACAACTTCTCCATAAGGGAAGTAATCGTAGCATAACCCCTGATGAACTTGCGATAATACCCCGTGTGTCCCAACGTCGCCCGTAACTGCTTAACAGTAGTCGATGGTGTCAAACTCAGAATAAGCGCAATCTTTGCTGGGTCGACCAACAATCCATGCTTACACACAATATGACCCAACAAGATGCCAAACGGTGCACAGAAGATACACTTCTTTAAGTTCAATGATATCTAGTTCTGCCGACAACGCTCCAACATCAACCGCAGATTCACCATATGATCGCGGACCAAACCATAGACCGTCCAATCGTCCATGTATACCTGTAAAAAATTCTGAATGAAATCTTTGAATGCAGCAATGACAACCCGTGAAAATATCGTTGGCTCATTCTTCAAGCTGAATGGCATCACGGTGTGCTGAAAGCAGCCCCATTCGGTAACAAAAGTTGTCTTATGGCGGTCTTCTTTTGCAATGCGGATCTGATGGTAGCCATAGAACCCGTCTGTGAAAGAGTACATCTCCTGGCCACACACACCTTCAAGCACTTCGTCAATAAATGGGGTTGGGAATGGATCGTGCATACATGCATCATTTAGCTTCCTGAGGTCGACACAAATGCGCACCTCCCCAGTCTTCTTATCCTGTTCCACCATAGGGATAATCCATTTCGACTCCTCAACTGGTTCAATGATACCAGCATCCAACATGCGATCCAATTCTACCTTGACCCTCTCCTTATGTTGCGGATTTAATCAATAGGGTCGCTGCTGGATCGGCTTAGCATCTGGTTTTAATGGAATCTTCATCTCCCCTAAGTCGCCTAGAATCCCCTTCATGTCAGAAAACTTTGTGGGAAATACATCCTAAAACTCATGGAGCAAATCAAGACCTTGCCAAGGATAATTTTAGGGGCGAAATTTAGCCCATGGGCTATTTTTCCATGTTTTTTTCCAAAAAAGGATTCGCCAATTTGCATTTTTTGAAGCCCCGTTTCGCCCAATTTTGATGGGTTGAATTGTTTCCCTCTAAAAATAGCCAAATTATTATATAAATTATATAAAATCCTTAGAATTGAAATAATTTTATAAAAATATCGCCAAATATTTTATAGTTGACATTTTAAGAATTGGTAAGATTCGCCAAGGTTTATACACTTTTAAATAAGTATGGGTCCTTAAAATTATCCCTGGACCTTGCTTATCAACTCATCGTCCCAGTAATCCCCGACATTTGCGAACTTCGGATTGTCCTTTGCCCCAATGTTAATCTTGCGGATCTTCAGCGGTTGACTGATCGAATCACTTGGTGCATCAGGTGGTACCACAACACAACTTCCTTCTGATTCCGGGATATTCACATTCTGTGGACCATCACCATCTTTTGGACCACCACTGATATTGAAACATTCCATGAGAGACTGCATCCGGCAGTGCGTATGTGGATCCACAGGATATGCCACCGGGACAACCTACATAATTACATCACGGATGAGCTGTAATGCATTATTGACCTCTAGATCGGTGTCCGCAAAACTGAATGTATGGGTAAAACACACTGTGAGCTCCATCCAAGTAGAAATTTCTCCCCGCAACTCAGCTGCAGTATACCATGATCGTGGCATCTCATCCAAGGTATGGATAAAAGCATGGACCCATTCGTCTCTTGGTCGCAATACCCATAACCGCTGACACTCCATCAAGTGACCACCAGGATCGTTCTGACCATCGTACTTCCCAATGTGGTAAACCTCGGTATCACTGAAGCGTACCATCATCAATCTTCTGCATTTCGACCATCCCTCGATTGATGCCTTGTGTGTCGCCCACCAACGTGCTAGAGTAGCCTTCAGTGCTTCGTTCAATTCCAGCAACCGCTATGGTTTGGAAACTCGTTCCTCGAACTCTGTCAGAAAGTCAGATAAGCCAGGAATTCCTTTGTATATTGGTATCGTAACCGTTTCAGTTGCGACACGGCATAATGACTGTGTGATCAACCCACACTTACGGAGCGACACCTCATGCAAGCGATTCTGCCAATATTCTAGCGCATCATCAGAGTCAGAAGACGCAGAGCTGTCACTGCGCTATCCCAGCTCACCATTGGCAGTTGGATGGATATAATCTTTGAATATATTGAATGCATGGTCCCATCCGATGGGATCGTCGTCCTTCACTATCTCTATGTAGCGGCGTCCTTCAGTCGGATCCAATGGGACGATAACTCTAAGATTGCAATTTTCAAAAGTCATCATCTGTCACTTGAAGTTGATTACGGCTCCACTATCATTAGCCCATCCAATCCCCAGTAGTGCTGGATATGAGCTTCCTCCCTCGACTACTTCTATTACATCAAAGTCGGCATATGTTTTCATTCCCTCAATGTCCACCACCATTCGTGGAACTCTCCCAATTGGTGTCACCTTAGCGTGATTATCTAACCGGAGCTGTACAGGAGACCAGCTCAATGGGGGACTCCCCATCTTCTGCCAAGCCTACTTGGTCAAGATGTTGACATCCGAACCAAGGTCCAGAATAACCGAATCAACATCGTAGTCGCCAATTTGAATATTCATTCGCATCTACTTACCCATCTTCCGTCGTTGTAAGGAATTAACCGCGAGCTCTTGCTGATCTTGGGTCGGTCGTCGTAACAAAGCTTCAATCGCAGCAAGAGCGTCGGGATCTCTAGCCAAGGATAAACAATGTTCCAAAAATGCTCGAAGTGTGTTGGACCGCTGCGACGGGACAGCCTCTGAAGTTGTATCAAAAGTAGAGGGCATGTCGTACACAACAGCTTTACCTCGGTCGTTTTCTAGTGCATGACGCGCTTGAATAAATGCTTCCCGCTCTGCATTAATTTCAAATGATACCTTCTTTTGTCCAGCTAACTGGATCAGTGAGCTGCCTTCTCCAATTGTTTTTCCTCCCCGAGTGACCATAACAACGGAAGCATCTTGCGGTCTAGGCTCTATAGAAATTGTCACGATATTCACACCCTGGGTCTGGTTTAGCGGCAAATTCCTGGCTAGGTTCACGTTCTGATTCTGATTAGGCTGCATATTCTGGTTATGCACTAGTTACTGCACTTGATTCTGGGCAGGCTGTTGTGCCTGGGGCTGGTTCTGCAATTGGGTATTATTTCCTGCTTATCATCACGCAATCAATTGTGGACAATTCTCAACCGTGTGATCATTAACAAAATAGAACATACACTGGTTCTGCAGTAGTGGACAGTCTCGCTGGTAGTGTCCCCATACCGCACAGTGATAGCATTGAACAGGTCCGCGACCACCTCGTCCTCCTCCACAACCAAATCCTTCACCACGTCCTCCCTGGTATACTCCCTGGAATCCTCCCTGCTGTTGGTACTGTGGTTGGTTGAACTGTTGCTGCATTGGTGCCGGTTGCATTCCTTGCCCTTGTTGTGCATACTGCGGTTGCTTTACATAATGTGGTTGCTATGGAGCCATCTGCATCGGAGCATATTGCGGCATGAACTACGGTGGTTGCTACTATTGTGGTACAAACAGCATCTGCGGTTGAGGTAGTGGTTGGGCTACCTGCAGCTGCGGTTGAGGTAGCAGTTGGGATACCTGCGGCTGCGGTTGTGACTGTTGTACTGCACGTTGGTCATCCTTTACATAGAACGCATCATACATTCTCTCTTGTAGCAACCCATATGCACGGCAATCCTTATCATCGTGACCCACCGATTTGAAAAATGTACAATAAAGATTCCTCGGGGTTGTGACCATTTTCTGCATATATGGGAAACTGTCATGGCTATGCCCATATACATGGAAGACACGACACCACGGTATGCTACCACCATTCAATGGATTTGGTGCTCCTAAAACCAAATAATTGTGGAAATCCTGGCAATTGTCCTTTGTATGCCCTTCTCCTCGACATTGCGTGCACCATACTTCTTCGCGCTGCTCCTTCCCCTTCTTCAAATCTTGCAACTGTATAGTCAAGTTAGCAAGCTGTGTTTGTATCTGCGACATCCCAGCTGCATTTTCTCCAATCGGCGACGCCTCCAGTCGCATTGCAATTTCCAGAGCTTCACTGGGCGTTGAGATGTTTTGTTGCATCAATGGTAGCCGAATATGTGGTAGCAGTGCCGCAATGAACCACTCTTTATGTTGTACGGCGCTAATATCGAAACTAACCCTTTCCATTAGTGTCTTGAATCGCTGGTCAAAATCCCACACCGTCTCATTGGGATACTGATAAATTTCTTTCAATTCCGTAATATATTGAGCCTCAGACTTGGGCTTTCTGAATTCTGCAATCAGCCCATCCCAAATCTCATCTAGTGACTTTTATGGGGCTCCTGTAGGAACTAGAACAAAATTCATAAACCAATCCAATGCACGACCTTGCAAGGTTGTCGATAACTGTCCTTTCTTAGCAGCATGATTAGTGATCTGTTTTATGGTCCAGATTGCTTCACACAAAAACCAATACTATTCTGGGTTGTCCATCCCACTCCCATGGAACAATGGTAACTTAGCATCATCGCCCGCCATTCTGGGATTCCTTCCTCCTTTCGTTGTACTACTACTGATTAACTTCTGCGGTATTGATGAACTTGGCAGTGTCGAAGTGGTATTTCTTTCTATCTGAGAGATAGTGAGTGGAGGTGTGGGTACGTTGGTGCTAGGGTTTGGTCCTACCCCTATCCTGGGCGTAGCCTGGTTTTCCTTTTCAAGACTGTGAGGTCGCTTTGTCCCATGTGGTCTTCCTTCACGGCCTTGTGGTTCGACCGCAGCAAGACCTTCTCCTGTCCTCTTCCTCTTTTCCTATCGGAACCTCGCTCCTCCCCTCGTAAGACCACTTTCTTCCTCAGCTTCACTCACAGTCTCATCATGACCTGCACCCATCTACCCATTATCATTCCATGTACCGCCCCCCAATTACTGCGGTACCCACAGCCTCCACCCACCACGCTGTCTATTGATCAAGATGCATCTTCAATATACCCTTTTCACAAACAAGCATCTTAATCGACAAGTGAAGCAACAGCAAAAACCTGCCTCAAGGTTCGCGAAAAAAATATCTTTCAGCTTCGCTATAGGATTTCTGAGTATCAACCACGAACTCTGTGATATAGCCCTCTAGGATGCTATCAAACCACACTTCAACAGCCCGCGACGCTTTATTATCAACTTCCTGCAGCTCCTGAATCAACTCAGGGGTCCAGGTCGTCAGTTTGCCACCTTGGAAATTCCTCTTCTGAAAGGTCAACTTCACCAACCATTCGAACAACAGGACCGAGAACTCACAGAAGAACCATTCATGCGGTCCGTCATGAATATATCTATCTACCCACTGACCTACTATTAGTGGAGTGCTCCGGCTTTCTTCTTCAGCGAATTCCTGCAACTTTTGATCAAACCATTCTTGGATCTCTGGTTTTGTCGGGTGCCACAACATATCCTCCTTTCACTTCGCACACGGTCTCAGCAACGGAACCATTTGTTGACTCAAACCCAGTCTACAGGGGTTCCCATCACTGTCGACACCAACCCACCGCGATCTCCCTGAGCACTGGCCCAAACAGGTTTTACCCTTCCCAGCAACACCTGTAGAGCAGATGAGGTCTCACCCGAGGCGATCAAGGGAGAGTGGACGGAACCATGTTTCCGTCAAATGAAGGAGGATGTTGCGGCATCAGCTAGTTAATCTTATTGCAACATTCAACAATAAATCTATGCATTCACTTCGACATTATTGTACTCATAGCATCATTTAATGGAAACATTCATCGTTACGGCAGATTATAATAGTAAAGCGACTATTGCATCAAAGAAACATTTCATTACCATCAAAAGACAGAAGACACATCAGGATTGCATAGGAATAGTTTCATCACATCATGTTATTACTGCAAAAACCCAATAGAATGCCTCTGCAGATTGCAGACTTCAGCAAAATCTCTTGTTCTCAGAACATTCGCACCAAAAACATACCAAAAGCTCTATGCTTGATCTTTCTCTGCTCAATCTATATCTCTTTTACGACCTACAACTTCCTATCTATATATAGGATTCTGCCTTTACAATGTTTGTCCACATACTAACAACTTCCTAACTGACTCCTGGATAAATGACCCAAAATCTAACTGACACGGTCCAAATGACCAAGAAAACCCGCCTATTGTGGTATACTTAACTCGAAATTACATCTTGTATGGTCCAATGACCCAAAAACCCACCTATTGTAGTACAAACGACTCAAAAAATACGTAAAATAATAGAGCCTTCTTCCTTCCATGACCTTATCTGACGTGTCGCAACATTGGCAATGCTGCGATTCTTCCTTACCAAACCGCCTGCCAACAGATTGTAATCAGAGTAGTGCAGCAACAAGCATGGTGGTTCCTCTCTGAAATTTTATTGGAATCTTGAAGACTCAAAGTTTGGAAACTCAGTGGCAACTTCAAACAATTATACAGTAGGAAAAAGGGTTGAAAGTTCAAAAAGGGTTTCCAAAATATGAAAGAGGTAAAGATTAATTGTACAAATTTTGTTTTGATGGGTTTAATTAATCTTTTGGTGTTTAGTGGTGATGTCATAGGATATATCAATATGAAAAATAAAATCCACATCTCTTTACTTTTTGGAAACACACAATTGCAGTACGTGAGTGCCACTACTCAAATTTTTGGAAGGAAAGTTTTAGAAGCAAATTTTTGGAAGGAAAGCAGGTTCTTCAACATCCATGTTTGAAATTGCTTGAGGACAAGCAATATTGGAAGAGGAGTATTTTTCATGTCCCCAAATTTTGCATTGGATCACAATGGCCTAAGCCACTTGGCCATGTTCATGATAGTTTGTCAAATTGGTGCTAAGGGTCAAATAATTACCAAGCATGGTGCCCAAGTTAGTAATAATGTAAAATTATATCCAAATGGACAAGGTGGGTCACATGAAGAGAAAATACACAATTCAAAGTTTGAAATGTCCCCATCCAAATAAACTATCATGGAGGAAAATTTCCACTAGCTTACTAGTTCCTTAGGTTGGGGGTGGAAGCAGCAAAATTTGGAATAAGGGAGCCACAAGACCCTAAATTACCTTATACTTACAGATTCACATTAAATGGGTCAAATAAATAATATTAATAAAAAATAAGGTGGAATTGGATCATGAGGGCACATAAGAGGTTGTGGGACCCACATGTGGAAAGATTCCCCACTACACTTGGCATCACTCTCTCACCAATTCGAGTCCAAGGTGGAGGGTAATGTACTTGGGGGATTTGAAGAGGCATTATTCATGGCATGAATCTAGGAAGGTCGAATTGGAGTGGAAGAGTAAATCCCATGGAAGAGGAAGATGCATCATAGAGAAGTTGTGACACTTGTATCTAGATTCTCGGGCATCTATGACAACAATGATGGAGAATCTATGACAAATATGAGAAATTCAGACCTGATTGCAGACCTATGACACATATGACATATTAGGGCTAAACATATCCACCAAAGGGCACATAGGGTTCATCCAAGATTCCCCATTCGAATTGGAGGAAGAGGAATGCAAGAAAGAAGTGGGCAAGTGTCTTCTATGAGAATCTCTCCCTAACTAGAGTTGAGTGAAGACTATTGGAGGGAATTCGAGCTCTGGAGTCCATTGGAGGTTAATAAAAGAGGAGTATCACAAAGAAGAGTAGTTTTTGGTCATTTCTCATTTGCACTTTTGGAGAGCTTAGCTTGTCCTTGCATGGTGGATGTTCATCCTCCCTGTCTTAGAACCAATTTCGTGGGTGAAAGATTCCTATACAAGTTGGTTTAAGGATAGGCCATTCATACCTATAAACAGAGATTCATGGATTTTTTTTTTGCAGGTTCGATCCCCTTTGAGTTCGAGTTCATGCTGTATCTTCTTTCTCTACTATCTTTCTCCCAAAACTCTCTCGATGTCCATGTATAAGTGTGATGGCGCACTCATAACTGAAAAAATATCGTGATGACTGATATTTAGAATCCATTGGCATGTTTTTGGATGTATATAATTGTAATGGATTTCATATGAGATCCACAACTCAAATTACCATACTTTCCATGTAATATTTCCAAGAAAAACCAAGATTCGAGCTAGTTTCCTCACTAGTTTTACATGGTGTTTTTTAGGTGACTTTGTATATGTTTGATATCAGATATTTTCTGAGTTTTAGCTTATATTTAGAGCTGTATATTAAGTAACATGAATGAACCAAATGTTGTGATCATACCCTTGGATTTTTACTCATTTTTTTTGCATTAAACCTTATGTCCTTGTTGACCATTTTCTCACTATTTTGTAGTCATACAACCTGTTGTTTTTTGGGAGTTGTAGCAGACCCTAAAACCTTATATAATGCTACAATTGGGTTTCCATTGAGGTCCTATGTTAGTTCCAAGTCTCATATCAGAAAATAGGTAAGTTTGTACAATGTTTGGAAGGCCAAAAATTCACTAGTCTAGTGGGGTTTTCAACTATCTAATTCAACTAGTTTTATTCCCCTTCCTTCCTCCTTGAGAATTGTGAACCATGAAAGTTTGTAATGAGTGTATAAATTTCTAAAGGTTCATTATGGTGTATTAATTCCTCCCAATCCCATCCATACATAATTCAAAATTATTTGGGATCATTTGGGACAATTTGGGGTTTCACTAGTTCAAGGTTCGAAAATTGGCCAAAATGGAGTAATTTTCTAAATTGGGGATATTTCAAAACTCGTCAACCCTGCTTAGGATATTCCTACTTCCACCATCACCATAAAATATTGATCCTATTTCATTTTTATATTTATACCTTATTTTTTGTTTTAGTACATGCTAGAGTTATGGTAGTTAGATAGGGAACGGGAGCTCATGCCATGGCACAAGTAGCTCTGGGATTCAATCGAGACTCGAAAAAGTGAGTTGCTCGGGCAAGTGAATGAACACAATTATCAAGGCCCTTGTTGAATCAATTTCCTTGATCACTTTCCAATCAAAATTTATTTTGTCATTGAGAAGTGAGACATGGAGATTCATGATGTTAAGCGAGGTGGTGGGTCACTTCCTCTTTGATTAGGTTTTTGAATGGTTAATATGGAGACTCGAGTAGAAGAGCTCATTCATATTTATTGAATTGATCCACTGGTATTTACACAAAGATTAATGTACTGCTAAAAGGCCCCCAAAAATCATAGAAGAAAAGATTTCCTTCTGATTGGATATCACTATCGGTGTTTGCAAGAATCGTGATTGACTAAGCTTGTCATTTGGCCTTCTAATTAGGATTCGATTGGAAGATGTACCTTAAATCATTCCTATCGAAATCATAATTTTGAACCAAAGTAACTCTTGACCCTTGCTCAAGTTGCTTCCACTATCAATTTTGACCCTTGCTCAGGTTGTTTCCACCATCACAATCGACCCCTGCTCAAGCTATGTCCACCCTTTCTTTCCTATTCATTCATAGGCTATATCATACCCTCTTGAGACTCCAAGGACTCTACCTAAGCAAATCAAGGACACATCCACCCCAACACCACCTTTCCACCACCCACCTGCATAAATGCACATCACCACTAGATACAAAAAAAGACACCTCCCCTAATGATTATTTCCTCTAGGGGAGTATGTCTCTCCTCTCGTTCACAGAGTTAAGCGGTTGTAAACATATATAAAGGGATCATTTCCCTTAGTGGAGCTCAATACGAGTTGGGTTGTTCCTGCAGTTGAATGATTGTTCAGGTATGTGCAACATGAGAATAGTTTGTGTTGTGTTATTTTATAAGTATGTATCTGCTTCTTCTTAGAAGGGAGTGAATTTTGTTATTGAAGTGATTTAAGGTAATAGTTTTTGTATTCATGAACATATTTTTTAGATTCACTCCCTCTTTTATTTTATTGATCTCTATGTCTATTGGACATTGTATAGATTGTATTTTATTTTCATCCAAACTTGATTTTTCTTTTAGAAGTTTTATTACTTTCGACTTCAACCTCCATTGGTTATAAATGTTTTTCAACTGATTTCTTTATGTTGTTAGGTTTTTTATGAAAGATGCAAATTGTATCACTATATTAAGGAATTTGATTACATTGATTTTAATATACAATGAAATTTTGATGTATTATTATAGTTTCAAATTAAATAAATGGTATATTTTAATACTCCAGCATTGAATGATTCAATAAACCATATCCCTTCAAAGTGAAATAGGACCCTAACCTTCAAATTTGATCCCTATCCATAACTTATCACCATATAAGCATCGTTCATCATCGTATTGCAGTCATAATTTGTACATATCAGCCAAATCAATAACATACAACCACCATTTAATTGCTTGTATTCATGTATTGTTTTTCATACAAATGCATTTTTTTCATGTGTGCTTGTCAAGTTGTGTTCACTTCATTATTTGTGCTTGTAAAATTAATGCACTTTACTTATTCATACGGTTAAAAAAGAGCACACAAGAAATATGTATGTCTTTTACTCTATAGTCGCACCGTCGATTGTTCTTATTTCTTTTTATCTAGGCATTGTATTCCAAAGCCTTCTTTGGTTATTAAGTGGCTTAGATCATAAATTCAAGTTATTAAAAGAAAAGTTTAAAAACTTCATTTTTTCTCTAAAAAGAAAAAAAAAATTACATTGAAAAAAAATAAAGTGGGTATTGCCAAGAAAAAAATACTAAGATGGTTAGCAATGAAGAATTACGCGCCAAGATTATCCAATATAGGGATGAAGTTAATAGTGTAAGATACAGTATCAGAGATGTTGATAAATAATAGAAAGAGTTTGGATATGGACAAAGAAAATTAAGGGAAAAATCAACAAACCAATAGAAAAAGACATATAAAGCATTCGGAGAGAATTTTAGCAAGGAAAACCTAGTATTAAGACTAAGAAACCATGATAGGGATCAAACAACGAAGATACTTAATGATCATAGTGAAAGGATTAACCAACTAACCGAAAGTGAAGATGCATTATTTTCACAACCCTTAGTCCACCAAAAACCATCATCAATCCCATAACTACCAAACACAAATTACCAAATATATCCAGATAACATGGGCTATCTAAATAAAATCAAAATCAAGATACCTAAATATGATGGATTGGATGATCAAAGGGATACCATGTGAATTAATAACATCGAGGGAATTATTTCTGTGAACCCACCTATTTGAATTAGAGAATATATTGATGGCATCAATTTATATTTAAAAGGTGATGTGTATGATTGGTTCACATGGTGGTCCAAAAAAACCAATGGTCTCTCAATTAATTGGAAAATGTTCATAGAAGATCTCCTTAAGAGGTTTCATGATGATAAAGAATACGACACCTATACCATTTTTTCCCATTTACAACAAATGGAAACAATGAACGAATATACCCATGAATGGGAAGTTCTTGTGACCAAATTTATCGATCTTATAAATAAAAACTACTGAAAATATATGTATCCAAGTTATAACCTTTTATTTGCAGTGAACTAAAGATATCGACACCTAATAACTTGGTTGAAGTTAGAAGTATGGAAAAAAATCATCCAAAGGAAGTTGACTAGTCGAAAAGAGGTAGTTTTTCATTCCCCAACAAAGGCAACTAGTTACAACGATAATAAATATCACCATTCATTCAGAGAAAAAAAAAAAAAAAAAAAAAAAAAAAAAAAAAAAAAAAAAAAAAAAAAAAAAGAAAACAAATTGTCATCGATGAGGGAAGAATTAGATTCCAGGGCATAGATGCGAAGGCATGTATTTATGCTACTATAGCATAGTGGATGGAAAGCAAGTAGAAGTATAGAAACCAAAAAGATAAATAACTATAGCATACAACCCAAATTCGGACCATGACGAAACACCACTTGAAAAGTATCACTTGCATCAAACTCATGCACACTACCAAATAGGAATAAGAATTATGTGTATCAAAAAGCATTTATTTCTTGAAAGGAAAAAACACAAAAAAACACCTAGAAAGTATATTCCGCCTCATATTAAGAAGGTTGATAAAATCCAAATTTCAATAAAAGGGGAAAACAAGCCTATTTATTATGCTTTGAGGACAAAGAATTCCTTGAAAGGGTGTAAATGTGACAAACATAAATATAAATATAATTATAATAAAACAATAAAAATATTAAATATTAAATACATAAATGAAAAGTCAAAGGGTACATACCCCTTCACCTCGTGACCAATGAATGTGTATAAGGATATCGTCACGAGGCTCATTGTAAGCATCATTTTATCAATTATTCATTATTCAATATACTATTATATATTTTGCAAAATACTTATGTGAATTTAATAGTGAACAAGGATTGTCTACCTTAATTACTGAGCTCCATTATATCTAAGCATGAACACAATCTTTTGGGCAAATTGGACGACACTTTTAGAATTGATGGATACCAAGCTGAGGTACTCTGTCGATTTTCACGAATTTTCCAATTGGGCATTGGTACAATTGCTAATAGGTTATAGCAAGAATCATATGGAAACAAGGGATGAACATAGTGTTTAAATCCAATGCTTTTATAACAATTCACTCCATTCTTCTACAAATAAATCTCCCTTTGAAACTTGCTTCAACTATTTATCTCCGTTGCCTTTTGACAATATGTATATACAACAAAAGGAAGAAGTGCTAGAGGTGCAAGGAGAAGAGAGGAAGACACGCAATTCCATGGAAAAAATCGACAAATACACCTAAAGGTGCAAGAATAGATTGAGAAAAGCTAACTTCAATATAAGGCAAGACATGATCAACACAAAGAACACAACTTTTGTGTTGGGAACAAGGTGTAGCTTTATCTTCAAAAGGAATGCTTGCAAGGGGTAGCCAAGAAACTCAAGCCCTTAAGATACAAATATTTCAATATCATTAAGCAAGTAAATGAGAATACTTTCAAATTGAAACTTCCTCCATATCCACAAATAAATGTAGTGGTCAATGTTGAGAACATGAGACTAGTTGTTTGAACCTTCCATGCTAGATGGAAAATATGACTTTCAAGTTATTCCCTCCATAGAACACTTTGCACTACACTTACTTGAAAAAATTGAAGAGGATAGAATTCTACAAAGAAAATATTAGGTGACTCAAAACTTATGGTAAGAGATGGAGAAAATTGGCCTCAAAAGACAAACACCAAAGAATACAAAATGGTATAAAACAAATCAAGTGGCAATCACGTTCCCTCGTCTTTCCTTCAAAAAATTTGGAGACCAAAATCCTCACAATGGAGAGGTACAATCCAAAATGGATTCGAAAATAAACATCAAATAATTATGCCTAAGGTCTATTGCACATATTGTAAAAATTGTAAATATTTGAACAATCATTAGAAAATGATCATATACATGTGGAACTAGAAAGACAAAACTCACCTCACTAATGTACAAATAAACCATTCTCGTTCAACTGAAATTCATCCTTGAAGTTATTCCTCGTGACCTAGAAGTGGTATCAAAGCCCTAGAATTTTTGTAATAACTCCATGATTTTTTTCCAGTCTATAGTCTCTTTATTCTGGCATATTCTCTACCATCTATTGTCTCTCAAATATGTGCACTGATCAAATTCCAACATTTCTCTTGGGCGCATGTGCATTACCTCTCCTCTACTACCGTGAATTCTGGTGACTATTCTTTGTGTATCCTTAATCCGTGACCTTTGTGTGAGTGCAAAGACTCCTCTCCTCTCATGCGACTATGTCTCACCTCTGTGTTTTCTTATGTGGATTACCTCTACAGAAACCTAATCTCGACCACACACGGGATCCAATACAGACCATCTCACTTGCACCATTTCTCTGCACCTCCACTCTTGTCCACCACTGTGTCCGCCCCTTTGATAGATATACATACAATAATGACAAAGGAGTCAATGATCTTGACCAATTTTCTGAGAAGGAGTCCAAAACAAAACCTGTTCTGGAGATCGACAACGAGCCTAAATCATAGGGATGATCAAAAGATGGTCGACGGTAGTAGTAGAAGGCTTGGGTAGCTTTCTCGTATTGATAATGGACCATGTATATACCTCTAATGAATTTAGAAACTATATTCGTCACATGTAATTATGAATCAAATATGTGTTCCATACAATCCTTAGCAGAGTGGTGTAGCATAAAGAATGAACAGGACACTCTTGAATATGGTACACTCCATGCTATTTTTTTATAATGTGAAATTGATTTTTTGGGGTGATGCAGTTTCATGTGCAATCTACTTGAGAAACATAACTCCATCTCATTCTCTTGGAAACAAGACTCCATATGAAATGTGGTATGTTTGCATTCCTTTTATGAGGCATCTCAGGGTCTTTGGTTCCATCTACTATGGCTTAATTCCAAACGAATAAAGAAACAAACTCAGTGCAAGGAGTTGAAAGTGAATCTTTTTGGGGTCCTCAAACACCATTAAGGCATGTCATCCTTATGATGAGGTAAACAAAAAGTGTATACTTTCCAAATATGTCATTTTCCTTTAAATGAATAAAAGTGGCAAGTATATTGAGAGGCGGCTTGAGCGTCTATAAATATTTACCCATGTAAATACATTTCATGAATTTGGAAATGAAATTCCACATCTTAAAGGGGAGATCCTACCTTGGATCAATCTTTGGAATCTCCTTTTGCGGCACCATCTCCCCCGCATGAAGAAGTTCTTGCCACTTCACCAAAAAGGGAGGTTCAATTAAATGATATAATTTAGAGAATTGGAAGATTGGATCTTGAAGAGAATGAAGCGCCATTGAACATCCTGGACTCTCACAGAAAGTTACAATGTAGGTCATGAAGACACTTGAAATTATTCATCGTGATGAGGTCGAAAAGGCAGGAACCAAAATTTCAACGAGACAATAAGATGGAGGAGATGCAGATAATTCAAATTTAGTTGATGTAGAATATATGGATGTTTCATTTGTGAATTGAATTTATCTACTAACTTTGAACCAACTTTCTATGAATAAGTTGTTACGCATGATGAGTGGAAAGAAGCCATGCAGAATGAATATGGTGCTCTCATCAAGAATGGGTCATGGAAGTTGGTGGACAGTCCATTTGGAACCAAACCAATTAGCTGCAAGTGGGTCTACTAGAACAAGTACAAGTCATATGGGTCACTTGAAAGGAATAAGGCGGGCCTTGTGGCAAAATGTTTCGCACAGAAAGAAGGCATTGACTATGAGAAGACTTTATCACCCACAACAAAATGGGATACCATATGCAATCTAATGTATTTGGCTACGTAGAATGGGTGAAATTTTCATCAAATCGATGTGAGAACTACTTTCTTGAATGGAGACTTGAAACAGAATGTCGTCATGTCTCAATCAGAATGAGTTGTTATGAAGGGACAAGAACATAAGGTATGCAAACTCATCAACCCATTGTATGGCCTGAAATAAGCACCTTGTGCATGGTATGAGAAGCTAACTAAGTATCTTTTAAAATTAAATTTCAAACAGTTTAATCTTGATGATGCAACATTGTTTGTAAAGAAAATTGGAAGATCCATTGTATATCTTGTAGTGTATGTAGATGATCTGTTGATGACAAGGAACAATGAAAGCTACATTGCATCCATAAAGAAAGAATTGAAGAAAGGATTTGAGATGACATATTTGGGACATCTTCATTATAGCTTGGGAATTGAAGTACCCAAAATCCAATTTACATATTCATCTCCCAGAAAAAGTACAATGGAGAATTATTGAACAAGTTTGGCATGACAGAGTGTGACCCTCTCTCTACACCAATGGAACAGAACCTGAAGCTTGCATCAAAAGGAGGGAATGAATTTGAGGATGCAACTAAGTACAAACAACTTGTGGGGATTCTTATCTACCTTACCACCACCAAACAAGATAATTCATTTGTTGTTGGGCTCCTTTCCAATTTCATGCAAAAAAGTTGTGAAGGACATTGGTCTAAAAGAGTTCTAAAATACTTGACTCGGGACTCAAGATTTTGGACTCAAATATTCTAAGGTGGATGACTTCAAATTGATTGGATATTTTGATTCACTTTGATGGCCACAAAGAGAATGGAGTGTCTATTCCAGGATACCTCATGAGTCTTGGATCAACAATTGTCTCCTAGAGATCATGTAATTATCCTATTCCAGTAGATTCAACAAGAAAGGCATAAGATGTGGTTGCAGAAAAAGAAACAAAGGATATTGTGTGGCTCAAGAAAATACTTGAATATTTACATGAGAAGCAGATGAATTATACTCCTCTACTAATTAATAATACTTCTGCAATCAAGATGACCAATCATCCTAGATTCCATGATCAAACCAAGCACATCAACACAAAGTACCATTTGATTAGATATTATATAGAGGCCAAGACAATTCATTTGAGACATTGTTCCACAAATAAACAAATTGTAGACATCTTCACCAAAGCACTTGGAAGAGAGCAACTTGAAAAGTTCATAAAGATGTTTGGAATCACGAAAACCTAAACAACCATTATAAAATGAACAGTTTGATACCTTTGGAGATAAAGGCCAAAGTTCACTTCACTGATGTACAAATAAACCATTCTCGTTCAATGGAAAATCATCTTTGGAGTTATTCCTCCATGCCTTATAAAGATCGCAACAAAATAATTGGCAAATTGAGAGTTTGGACAACTCTACCAAATGGTCTAAGAGCCTTGCAGAAGTAAAATTCATTGATATAGAAGAAATAAGAGGCAAGAGGCTGCATTGTTAGTGTGAAGGGCCCCATGCTCACTACTACAACAATTCGTTGTGTGCATAAGGTGTTGCATTACTAATATAACCACCAAAGTTAAAATAAGACAAAGAATGAGAGGAACCTTGAAATGGAACACTGCCAGCAAAAGACAATGGGATAGGTTAAATGCTACATAAGAGGCAATAAATGGGTGGGGATGCCTATCATTTCAACTACCATTTCAAAGCTCAACACTACCTATAAACTCATGCACGATGATTTAGAAGGGGTTCCTTGGTGGAGTAGCAAAGAAATGTTGATAAAAAAAATTGTTAAATTAATTGATAACAGCCCAAAAAGCCAAAACATTGTATTTGTAATTCTACAGTTGTTGAAAATAATACATTGAGCATAGACATTCAATGTTTGAGTTTTTCCTTAAAGTTTCTCTAGGAAAGATGGGGTAAAAGTCTTGTTATTGATTTGAATGTACATAAATGGATTATTTATTTTGACATAGCCTCACATGCACAATGTATTCCTCAATCCATTGACAATCCACTTAACCATTATACACAGTGTCTCCATCAATTCATTAATACATTGTTGAGCCTCACATGATAATTAGTTGCCTCCTCTTATCATTATTTAAACGACTCATTAATACTTAGTTGAGAGTGAATTCCTTCATTGGTTATGTTGACTTAGTGATAAAAACAAGCAAGATAAACCATGAATCCTAGTTTGGAAACATACTAAGTTTTTCAATATCAAAGTGTTCCAAAAGACATTATATAATTTAATTCCACAAAAAGAGAATTTGTATTCACAAGACAAATTGACCATAGTCCCATTGTTTACAAATCACCTTCTGTAGTAGTGGGACAGTAGGATCAAGAGGGATTCATATTAATACTGAGGGACAGAGAATCATAGAATACGCTTTGGGAAAAGGACCTTGATCTTCTTTAAGGTTTGGATCTAGCAAGGCAAAAAGAGATCACTGAAATGTTGGTATTTGGGTATTCATCAAGCATAATCAAAACACTTCGAACACGTTCGGAGCCCAAGGATCTCAATTTCTGTCAAATTATCAACAAAATCAACACCCTCCTCTCATCTCTTCCTGGATTCCAATTTTTTCACATCTTAAGGCACTTGAACCATTCGGTCGATGCATAAGCCAATTGCACGGTGAAGTTATCACAAGGAACCTTGCATCTCATTGACGAACCTCACCAATGCATTCCTATTCCTTAACGCTCTATGGGCCTAAATTCAATGGTAACACGCTGGCATACCCCCTTGCTTCCATGAGAAGGGAAGGATTCAAACATGTGTCAAATCCAAACCATCATGAAGAAACGTGGCAAATTAAATGGTAGTTAAATCGACCAATGTGGAAATGGGGTGAGTTCAAGCAAAGCTCGTATGTTCTCTGTTGAAATATTGTAACTTCAAAGAATATTATATTTGTACTTTATTATTCCGGAGATGTTTCATTCCTCCGTGGAGATCTTATTGCATATCCGGAGATGTTTATTCATCCATCGGAATGTGGTAACTTGGGTTATTAGACTTCCCTAGTGGGGGTTGGCCCTGTATGTGTTATGTGGGTCAAAGGGTTGTTAGACCACCCTAGAGGGGTCGGCCCAGTCAATTGTAGTGGGGTGTTTAACCCAATGGTAAAGTTGGGGCCGACCTAGTTAATATATTGTACAAGTCGGAGATGTGTATAAATAGAGGAGGTGAGCTCCTCATTTGACACACTTCCCTCACTCAGAATGTAGCGCACTTGTGGAGGAGAGGTCTGCTATGGTGGAGGAGGAGATCATGTCTTTGGTTTGCATATTTGTATATTTCTGGTCATCTATATTGAGGAAGTTTTGCTGGGTTTTCTACCCCATGAGGGTTTCCCAGGATAAATTTGTGTCTCTTGTGTTTATCTATGCTTGTTGTTTCTTCAGTGATCCTGTATATGCTATTATTGTGAAATGGAATGTAATGCTGCTATTTTTTGTCTTAGCATATTAAATCTTAACATTCTCAACCCTCTTGTCCTTCCTCTGCAAGTTAACATGACATCTCTCATTAATGTCCGTGATGGGAGAATGATGAGAGGACGTAGGCAGAGGATGTTATGTTGAAGAATGTAACTTCGAAAGATATTATTATTTGTATTGTTTGAGTCATATGTATTATTTGTATTGTACACCCTATGGGGATTATTATTGATGCAATTGATTACGTAAAATTCATTGAAAGAGTCAATGTAAACTCTAACTGTTAGGTCGTCCTGGAAAGATATAGAAAAGAATATTGTATTGTAAAGTGTACAGGTCGGCCCAGTTAGGTGAGTCAAGCCGACCTAATTTAGTAAAAAGGTCAAGTGTTTTTGTTTAGTATAAATAGGAGGCTTTCCCTCCTCATTTTCACACTTCACTCACTCATCTAATTTGCATGAGTAAAGAGAGAGATTCATTCAGAGTAGCTTCTTGTGGAATCTTCTTGTTTTAGGTCTTTGCATGAGGGATACTATTGTACATTCTGCGGAATCTATATAGAAGAAGTTTGCTGGGTTTTTCTGCCCCGACAGGGTTTTCCTGGGATAAATTTGTTGTGTACTATTGTTGATGGTGTGCTTGTTTATATTTCATAGATCATTATTTTTATTGCACCTAAAAATCTAACATGGTATTAGAGCTAAGCTGAAAGAAAACATTGTGCAGATGTTGCAACTATAGAACTAGGGTTTCCATTTCCTGAAACTATTCATCTTGGAATTTTCGCTATAAATCACTATGGCGAAGTTTCAGTATCTGAAACTCGAACAGGCCGAAGATGAAATGTCCATGTACCTTGTGTGCGAGTTTCAGCCTTATATTAGTTGTACTTTAGGATATATGTGCCTTGCAATTAGGGTTCCATCCTCTTCCAGAATTCAATTTTAAACAGGTGACCTAAGGAGAAATGCTATATCTCTGGCTAGGAAGATCCAAATTGAATTTCGTAAAATGTTCCAAAAATAGAACAGACTTTAGTTTCTCTGGTGTGATTTTCAGAACCCGAAGTTGAAAAAGTGACACGTGTCAGTCCGTACAAGTTCGTTATACTGAAATAGTCCATAAACATGTCACCTTGAGAAACTAATAACAAGTCCCACTTGGTAAATCCAATCATGATCTAACCTGTGGGATTGGATAGAGGACAGATACATCTATCTGAGAATGAAGTTTTAGACCTTGAGGAGAATAAATTTATGATACATATCATAATTAATACCGGAAAAATCTGCAGTAGAAATTGAAGAAACTAGGGCATCAAATATTTTGCAATTATGTCCACATATTTGGGAAACTGAGTACATTGCTTAGGTCACCTTGGGGAGGTGCATATTTTCCTCCAAATAGTTTTGAAATATATTGAAGTTGAAAAATTAGGGTTTCTCCAACAAATCCTAGGACCTCCTGCAGCCAGATCTCAGAAGTCAACCTTTGGTTAGAGCATCTCATTTGGTAAGTTAGACTATATATATTTCCATTTGAGGTTCTCATTTATCAAGTTTATCAAGATGTCAAACAATACCAAGCTTGAGGATAAGCTTGAAGGAGCTGACAACTTCCGAGCATGGAAGTATAGGGTGAGGCTCATCCTAGAAGAGCATGATTCAAACAAGTATGTTACAAAAGTAGTTGCGTAGCCGTAGGGAGATGAGGAGAAATAAAAGCACAAGAAGAATCTTATCAAAGCTAAGAGGATCATAACTGATTCCATCAAGGGTCACTTGATCCCACACATCTCTTGTCTAAAGACACTGGAAGAGATGTTTGATGCATTGAAGGGACTATTTGAAGAAACCAATATTAATAGGAAGATGACCTTGAAGACTCAAATCAATGTTAGAAAAACAGGATCGCAGAGCAATAACAATAAACAGAAATGCAAATATAATCACATACAAATTACAAGAGAGACAACAATATATCGTGGTTCACCCAAGATGGGCTACGTCCACACTTAAATTGCCAGTCCTTATTATTATACCATCCAGCAAAGTGAAGGGATACAACTTGCAGCACAACCGCTAAACTTCCTCTTCACACTCTCTCATAGTCTCTCTTTTCCGATCTTAGAAATCTTTACAATGCATAAAACCTAATACATTTCTTACCCTAGCCGTATTACAATGTCTTTCTTTTATAGGGGAAATACAATGGGAAAATACCACAGGATACCCAAAACCATGGGTCCGAAATCTGTTGGCGAAACAGCCCAAAAAAATTTCTCAGGGTACACGGTTGAGACAATATCATCTATGAGACTAGAAGATATGGCTCCATAACCAAAAATATCCCACTTGGAGACTGGTCACAACAACACCACCGCTGTTGTACTTGCTGGACCTTGGACTTGGCAAATTTCTCATCTTCACCTTCATGCTAGAAGGCCAACTGAAACTGAGCAGGAACTCAGTTTCTCTCTGGTCACTACCGTTGTGAACATGTCTGCAGGATTCTGGCTAGTATGTATCTTTTCCAGCTTCAACAGTTCATCTTCCAGAACAGAGCGTATGAAATGGTACTTGAGCTGTATATGTTTAGTTCTGGAATGGAATGTTGAGTTCTTTGCAAGATGAATGGCACTCTGGTTGTCACTATACAACCTACTATCCTTCTGCTTCTTACCCAATTCATTCATAAACCTCTGCAACCAAATCATCTCTTTGCTAGCCTCGTAACAGCAACATACTATGCTTCCATTGTTGAAAGTGCAACAACGTTTTGCAGTTTTGAAATCCAACTTACTGTTGTGCCACCTATAGTAAACACATATCCTGTGGTGCTCCTCCTGCTATCTTTATCACCTCCCATATCTGCATTAACATATCCCTGTAGAACAGTGTCTAAACCTCCAAAACATAATGCCTGAGTGGTAGTACCTCTCAAATACCTGAGAATCCACTATACTGCCTTCCAATGTTCTTTACCTGGATTGTTCATATATTTGCTCACAACTCCCACTGCATGTGCAATATCTGGTCTTGTACACACCATGGCATACATCAAGCTACCAACTGCTGATGAATAGGGAATCTTGGACATGTAATCTGTCTCTTCCTGTGTCTTGGGACACATTTCCTTACTTAGACTGAAATGGCTGGCCAAAGGTGTACTAACTGGTTTTGTATTCTGCATTTTGAACCTCTCCAACACCTTTTGTATGTACTTAGCCTGAGACAATGTCAATTTGCGATTTTTCTTGTCTCGTGTTATTCTCATACCAAGGATTTGCTTTGCAACACCCAAATCCTTCATCGCAAATGAATTAGCTAACTTCCTTTTGAGCACATTTATATCCTGCATGTTAGACCCTGCAACAACCATGTCATCCACATACAATAACAAGATAATATAACTTCCATTATCTAGCCTCTTGAAATAAACACAGTGGTCAGAATGAAATCTACTATAACCTTGTTCTGTCATAAACCTGTCAAATTTTAAATACCACTGTGTTGGAGCTTGCTTCAAACCATACAAGCTCTTTTTCAACCTGCACACCAAATTCTCCTTCCCTTTGATTTCATACCCTTGTGGCTGCTACATATATATCTCTTCCTCCAAATCCCCATGGAGAAAGGCCGTTCTTACATCTAACTGTTCAAGATGCAAATCTTTTACTGTGTACTCTGTGTTTTTCTTTCCTTGTTTCTTTCCCTGCAACTGATCTTTATGCATGACCTTTTCATTGAATATCACATCTCTACTCCTAATGATTTTGTTATTTTCATATTCCCATAAGCGATAACCAAAATCATCAACTCGATATCCAATAAAGGTACATTTCTTGGATTTAGCTTCAATCTTTGTTGTATTATCTGTATTAATATGAACAAATGCTTCACAACCAAACGTTCTCAGAAATGAGTAGTTTACCCTTTTACCTATCCATGCCTCCTCTGGAATACCACCATCCAAAGCACTTGAAGGCCCTCTGTTTATTAAATAAACAGCAGTATTTACAGCATTTGCCCAAAATTGTAAGGGCAACTCTGCATGCAATCTCATACACCTTGTACGCTCCATGATCGTTCTATTCATCCTTTCTGACACACCATTTTCTTGTGGTGTTCCTAGAACTATCTTCTCTCTATGAATCCCATGGTATGAACATAAACTATCAAACTCCTTGCCGCAGTGCTCACCTCCATTATCAGATCTAAGACACTTCAACCTTTTTCCTATCTCATTCTCAACCAAAGCTTTCCACTTCTTAAAAGTAGCAAACACGTCATATTTATGTCTAATGCAATAAACCCAAGTTTTTCCAATTGCATCATCAATAAATGTAACATAATAATGAGAGACACCAAGAGATTGTACCTGAGTCGGTCCCCATACATCTGTATGCACAAGCTCTAACTTTTCATTCTTCTTCTATTTCCCAACCCTGAGAAATATGACTCTCTTCTGTTTTTCATAAACACAGTTCTCACAGAATTTCAAACTTTACTGCTTCAAATCTAGAAGCAACTTCCTTGAGTGGAGAATCTGCATCCCCTTCTCACTCATGTGGCCAAGCCTATGATGCCACAACGTTATATCTATTCATGTGGAAGCTAAAGAGATAGAATGGTCAGTATTATGAGGACATAAATACAAAGTACCTACCTTGTCTCCTTTTGCTATCACCATTGATTCTTTGGTGATCTTCCACCATGTTTCTCCAAACATAGATAGACAACCGCCATCTCCCTACTGCCCTATTGAGATCAGATTTCTTTTCATAGCAAGAATATGCCTTACATCTTTCAGCAGCCAATCAATTCCATTCTTAAATTTTATCCATACCTTACCCATTCCAACAATTTTATGTGGCTCATCATCACCCAATAAAACATGTCCAAAATTGCCTAGAACATAATCATGAAAATATTTCCTATGGGGTGTAGCATGACATGAAGCCCCTGAATCTACTACCCAATAATCACTAGTATTATCTAATGCAAGAATCAAAGCCTCTTGTAACACATCACCTGCTACATTTGCTTCTTGGGTAGTTTCCTGCTATCCATCTCCTTTCTTCTTTAGAGATCTGCAATCTTTCTTCAGATGTCATTTCTTTTCATAGTTCCAGCACTCTATTTTTACCAGTCTGGACTTGGATCTTCTCGTTTTAGACTTGCCACGATTACCTTGGATCTTTCCTCTCTCCTTTTGTCTTCCCCTACTCTCCATGTTCAATGCATTACCGGATGTCTCACTTGTTCTTTTTCTTCGCATTTCCTCGCTAAGAATAACACTAACAACATCATTAAATATCAAGGTGTTTGAACCAGAGACAAAGTTACTTACAGCCATGACCAAGCCATTCCATCTTTCTGGCAATGAACACAAGATTAGAAGAGCCCTAACCTCATCATCAAAGTTCACACTTACAGATCTTAGTTGATTTGTAACCATATTAAATTCATTTAAATAATCAGCAACAGATCCACCTTCAGGCATATTCATATTAAATAAATGCTTCATTAGAAATACCTTGTTGGAGGCCGAGGGTTTTTCATACAGCTTACCCAGTGCGCTCATCAAACCCTCCGTTGTCTTTTCTTTTGAGATATTGAAAGCCACCAACAAAGCCAGGGACAGCCGTATTGTTCCCAGTGCCTTTCTGTCAAGAACCTCCCATTCTTCATCCTTCATAGTCGCCGGCTGCTTTGCTCTTCCTCCCAACGGTAGGAATAAATCCTTTTGGTACAAATAGTCCTCCATTTGCATTTTCCATAACTGGTAGTTTTGGTCATTAGACTTCTCGACCTTAAACTTTCATTCTTCTGCCATTGCTTTCACTCGAACCAGAAACCCTAGTTTCCCGCGGGTTTACTACCAAATAGACCTTTGGCTCTAATACCAATTGTTAAAAAAATAGGATCGCAGAGCAATAACAATAAATAGAAATGCAAATATAATCACACATACACATTACAAGAGAGACAACAATATATCGTGGTTCACCCAAGATGGGCTACGTCCACTTGGAAATTACCAATCCTTATTATTATACCATTGAACAAAGTGAAGGGATACAACCTGCAGCACAACCGCTGCACTTCCTCTTCACACTCTCACAGTCTCTCTTTTCGATCTTAGAGATATTTACAATGCATAAATCCTAATACATTTCTTACCCTAGCCGTATTACAATGTCTTTCTTTTATAGGGGAAATACAATGGGAAAATACCATGGGATACCCAAAACCATGGGCCCAAAATCTGTTGGCGAAACAGCTCAAAAAAATTTATCGGGGTACACGACTGAGACAATATCATCTATGAGACTGGAAGATCTGGCTCCACAACCAACACTCAAGGCTGTGAAGATGCAAAACAATAAAAGCATCCAGTCTTACTTCACAAGGGTCTCCAACATTAGAGATCAGTTAAGTGCCATTGGAGACAAGGTTGAAAATGCAGAATTAGTGATGACTACCCTAAATGGTCTTCCAAGATCATGGGAGTCATATATTCAAGGGATGTGTTCCAGGAAGAAGCTTATATTGTTTAGTGCACTTTTGGAATCTTACACTCAAGAAGAAGCAAGGATTGCAGCCAAAGAAGAGAAGCTAGGTGATGAAGACAATCAAGCTCTGGAAGCTCATGCCAAGAGAGGAAAGAAAGAAGACTATCATCACAGGAGATTCCACAAGGGTAAAAGACATTCGAAAGACTATTCAAGTTTCAGATGCTTCCATTGTGATGAGATGGGACACATCTCTAGGAGTTGTCCCAAGAGGAAAGGAAACAAGAAAAGACATCATGCTCATGCTGTAGAGGATGATGAACCAGCTAGGAAGAAGACTAAAGAAGATTCATCCAGTGATGAGGAATATGTATTTTGATTCAGAAGCGATGCAGTTGGGATTGGTGATTCAACACCAATACACAGTTCTATGTGATCTATGGTGTAGAAGACTTGATCGGCATTGTAGATCATAAGCAAGAAAGGCACAAGTTCTTAGAATCAGATGATGGAGTAGAGCTCACTATCAGATACTCCAGTAATTCCTAGAATAACTAGAGATCCTACCAAACAAACAAAGATAAGTATTTGAATTGTCATTTCCTGTATTGTTCAATTGTGTACATATTTATATTCCTAGATTTAGGAAGTGTATTATGCATGTTAGATTGTTTTCTTTAATGAACAGTATACTACTAATATGCATGTGATGGGTAAGTGGCATATGGTGTTGCACAACATTCCATTGCTACTTATCTAGAATGAAACCTCTTTGCTAACATATTGGGAGTAGTGCACGCTCTTAATGATGTCCTGGCAGAGATGGAAGGCATCTAGAAAGTTACCGTATGAATGCAGGATATGGATGAATGTTGTTTGAAGCATTGGCTAAGATAGTTGCATGGCTATGTGACGTATGTTTGTATGCATAAGAATTTGTCATTATTAATATGTTTTGGAAACTATGAAATGTTTCTAACCATGCAACTGAATTTGACTAGTAGGAAATATCATGTACAATCACCTACAAATGAAGAATGATGAGACTTGTTCCTTAGAACAAGTGACGATGGTTCAGCTATAGCATTTAAGAAGACTTATGAAATCAATCATACCACATATGTACAAAGAAAGGGTTCTCTCAAAAAGAGGGATTCAACTATGACGAGATGTTTCCCTAGTGGCCAGACACACTTCCTTAGTGGTGGATATTACACTAGATAGATGGTGTAATCGAAGTAGAAGTGTATATCGAGCAACCTTCAGAATTTGGGACTCTCTACAAAGAACCACATGTGCACAGATTGAAGAAGGATTTGTACGAGCTCAGAAGGCACCCATGGGATAGCATGATGAGATCGAGGATCACCTAGAGTGATGAGACATCAACCTTTGCTACAAGGTTGAAGATAAGAAGCTCATAGATGGGTGCAAGAGAGAACTTGCAACAAAGTTCGAGATCAGGTTAACCTACAGGGTTATGTTGATGCGGATTGGGTCAGGAGTGTCACGGATAGAAAGAGCACATCAGGATGTTGCTTCAGTTTGGGATCAGGTATGATATCATGGTTCAGTAGGAAGCAGATGTGTGGCACTCAGTACAGCCAAGGCCGAGTATATGGCAGCTTGTTCGAAAAATCTGCGAAGCAATGTGGCTTCGGAAGTTGCTATCAGGACTGTTTGATCTTGAGTTGGAGGAGACTTGTAACTTCTGTGACAACCAGAGTTGTGTAAAGTTGTCAAAGAACTCTGTGTTCCATGACAAGTCAAAGCACATCAAGATTAGGTATCACTATATCTAGGATATGGTGCAGAAGGGAGCAGTGAGGCTCTAGTATATAGCAACAAAGGAGAAGATAACTGATGTACTGATCAACCTATATCAAGAGTGAAGTTCGAGTACTTCAAGGACAAGCTTGGAGTGGTCCAGATCAAGAGGGAGTGATGAGCTCTGACAAGGTAGCAGGTAGTCACAGGTCATGTGACGTAAATGAGTCTCCTAGGCTACGAGAGGATCTGGAGGAGCGGTGAGGTAACATAGGTGGTTGCGCTGTGCAATGTAATGGACACTCCTCGGATGGACCCACCAGATGGCTTGCTCGGTTCGTGGATGAGGACAGTTTCATCTGGTATGAAAGAGGACCAGCTCTGCGGAAAATCCTAGACTTGATATAGATCACATCCAATATGAAAAAGGACTGGCACTGTGGTGGAAAATCCTAGATTTGATCTAGGTCACATCCAGTATGAAAAAGGACTGGCAATGTGGTGGAAAATACTAGATTTGATCTATGTCACATCCAGTATGAAAAAGGACTAGCACTATGGTGGAAAATCCTATACTCGGTCTAGGTCACATCCAGAATGAAAGAGGGATGGCTCTGTGGTGAAAAGTCCTGGAATGATGTTTCTGGTCTTCCTAGCTGCAGAAGATCATTCGCAAGTCCTGTAATGATGCTCCTGGTCTGCTTAGTTGCGGGAGATCATTTACAGTGGGAAATTCCTAGACTCGGTCTAGGTCACATCCAGCATGAAAGAGGGTTGACTATGTGTGTGAAAACCCTAGACACGGTCTAGGTCGCATCCAACATGAAAAAGGGTTGGCTCTATGGAACTTCTTATAATATATAGATTCAAGAGATGCAGATGACAATAGTCCTTGTACAAGAAGTGCAGCAGCTGGAAGACGATGGTGATGATGACTGAAGAATACATTCCTTGTTAAGAGGGAGTGTTGAAGAATGTAACTTCGAACGATATTCTTATTTGTATTATTCGAGTCATTTGTATTATTTGTATTGTACACCCTATGGGGATTATTATTGATGTAATTGATTATGTCAAATTCATTGAAAGAGTCAATGTAAACCCTAATTGTTAGGTCGGCCCAGTTAGGTGAGTCAAGCCAACCTAATTAGTAAAAAGGTCAAGTGTTTTGTTTAGTATAAATAGGAGGCTTTCCCTCCTCATTTGCACACTTCACTCACTCATCTAATTCGCATGAGTAGAGAGAGAGAGTCGTTCAAAGTAGCGTCTTGTGGAGTCTTCTTATTTTAGGTCTTTGCACGAGGGATACTATTGTACATTCTGCAGAATCTATATAGAAGAAGTTTGATGGGTTTTTCTGCCCCGAGAGGGTTTTCCCAAGATAAATTTGTTGTGTACTATTGTCCATGTTGTGCTTGTTTATCTTTCAGAGATCCTTATTGTTATTGCACTTAAAAATCTAACATGTTAAATTATGGAAATTACAACATTTTGCTCATGATTCAAGGGAACAGAGTTGGAAGTAAATATTGGCAACCTTGAATTACTCTTTGGATTGAAGAGCGTCTTAGAGAAGCAGACTGGGAGAAGCACGTTGATAAAATCGTTATGGCGAACAGTGATAGCAATTCAGATTGCTACCCATCACGTGGATTGAAGTAGGTTTTGTCTGAGATGAGGATCCTGACCACCCTAAAGCATTGTTTGAGAATTATTGTGAAGGACCTTGAGGAACAGATCCATCATCTTGAGAAGGAGGCAATTCAAGAGAAGGAACATCGCACGCAAGAGCAAGAATTGGCTCGGACAATTGAGGCCCAAAACAAGGGAATTCAAGAATTGGAAAGGCAAATGGGACTCATCGAGCTTTAGACGAACAGTGCAGCAACCAATACTCAGATGCTCAAGCAAGAACCGAGCATTCCAAGCATGCAATTTGGAGAAGGCTCCTCCACCTGCCCATTATCAGTTTTATGTATTTCAAATGTGCTTTTCTATTAGGAATTTTTATCAAAGTCTTTTGTAGTTTCCTTTGCTCCAAGACTTTAATATCCACTTAGAAAGAAGCCAATTTTGTAATCAGCAGTAGTAGGCTATTTAGTTTTGTAGTTACAGAAATCTCTGCTTCAAATGCAACACTCTCAGTTGTAAACTCTCTTTGGTGGCTAAGCCATATTTTTAAGATAGATATATATATATATATAACTCTACTCATTTTGGTGAAAGAAAAAAAAACAAATCACCTTCTCTAGTAAACTCATAGCATATTCATCAACCTCAAAATTAGAGAGGTTCACCACCAACTTCTTGCATTATTGGATAGCCCATTGAGATGCTCAATTGTTTTTACTATGTTGGGTGGTATAACTTGAACTTCCTTGGTCTAACACTGTTGTTCAAGTCCTTACTTTCTAATCCTCTATGTTAGAGATAAACCTCTCCTTCATACCAACAGACAAAGCTCGAGTCCTCAAGGCTTCATTCAAAATTGTGTGAGTAATCAAGTTCTCAATCACACAAGGGTTGTAAGGATGATCCTTGTTCTCACTATCCACCAATATCTTAATGAATTAATTGTTATTTTCATAGTTCTATATGTATACCATTTTTTTGATGGATTTTTTTAGATAAGTAACTACTTGTAATTGTGTAGACATTCAACAATATTCTTTAGTGAAGTTGATAGTTATATACTGTTTGATGCCATGCCATGCCAGAGAATGACAAGTAGAATGTACATGAAACTTACAACTTAGGTGGATATGTCAATGAATTAATTGTTATTTTCATAATTATGTGTATACTATTTTTTTGGATGGATTTTTGAGATAAGTAACTACTTTGATGCCATGCCAGAGAATGACAAGTAGAATGTACATGAAACTTACAACTTAGGTGGATATGTCAATGAATTAATTGTTATTTTCATAATTATGTGTATACTATTTTTTTGGATGGATTTTTGAGATAAGTAACTACTTGTAATTGTGTAGAGATTCAACAACATTCTTTAATAAAGTTGATAGTTATATATTGTTTGGTGCCATGGGTGGGATGTCCATGAAACTTAAAACTCAATGTAGTCATAATAAGTGCCCAGTACTATCCATTCAACCATAACTATAAAAAATTGTTCATACGTATCATTGTAATCTTTAACTCTCCATTCAACCATAAGCCAATAGATTTTGCCTACATTTTTTTACTCTTACAACATGCTTCCAAATATAATTCGTATAATCATTATGATTGTGATTCATATGTATCGTTGTGACTATGAACTCCAAAAATGGTTCAAATGTGTGTCATTATGACTAATTCTTTTGCATTGCAAGTCGAACCAAGTTGTTGCATCAAAATCCTTTTGTTCTCCGTGGCTAGCATACTTCTGGGTTGATGAATGTATACTTAGTCCGCACTATCATCGTTTCCCAATCCCCCGTCATGATGTGTTCTCGCAAAGAATGCTAGCCATAAACCACTTCTTTTAAAATTATTCTATCGTATTGTACCTTTTCATGTTACAATAGTTAAAGGTCTCAATAAAAAAAATTATCTGAAGTTGTAGGTAAGCGATATCTAAAGTAAAAAAAAAACATCCAAGATGGGTAACAAAGTCATCCAAGATGAGTAACAAGCATTGAATGTCAAAAGAGTTGTAAAAGCACAAAGCATGTCCTCTTTTCAAGGTGCATAGAAGTGGATTAATAAGATTTTGTCATTCCATCCTCCTTTTGCTATCAGCTGAATTATGAGTTGGTAAACTGAAATGATCAGAAATTCTTAAAACGACTAACGCAAACCTCCCCAGCCATGGTTTGCACTGAGAACATGGTTGCTTGAGAATTTTCCATTGTTTAACTGCAACAATCCAAAATTCTTAAGCAACAAATGCAAAGCTCCCAAACAATGATGAGAACATGGTACCTAATAAATACACTTTTGAGCCCTCGGCTTAACAAACTCAAAATTGAAATTACTATTAAATGTAGAGCTCCAATAGCAAAACCATGGTTGTCTATTTTCACTGAAACATGAAACATGTAGCTAAAAATTGTATAAAATATCCCTCTAAGCACTAATCGAGAGACTTCTGTACTCTTTGATACATTTAAGAGAATTCCTGAATACTTATTTATCCATTGTGGTTTTCATTTATGGTAATGACCATTTTCTAGCAGACTACGAAAATGATTTTAAGATGGTCAGTTATATATAATTTCCTAAGCAACTCGGTACTTACCTATCCATATGTTGTTTTCATTATGGTAATGGCAATTTTCTAGCAGACTGAAAATAATTTTATGATGGTCAATTCTACAAAATGTCCTAAGCAATACAGGAGATCTATCTTTTCATTCAATAGAAATTCATTTCAATAACCTTTTGTTATAATCAAATACAGTAAACCCAGTGGGTCACTTACCAAACTACTCTAATTCAAAGTAGTGTCGAACTCACATCCAGTCAGTCATTTTTACTGAAAAAATGATTTGATATCTTGATTTGTATGTCTGCAATCTCCAGCTTTAGCTGATTTCAGAGTGGGCACCCAATAATATGCTCAGCACACAAGATTATATACAAAATGAACAATCCCCCATACCTATGGGATTGTGTTTAAATGTACAAAATGCCACCAGCAATTTATTCCTCAAGAGCATATCAAGATTCAATCTAAAAAGAGTATTTTAATCATTGAACTTTCAAGAAAAGGATTATATATTGAAAGTGGGATAGGAATTTCTTCCTGAATATTACAACCAAGAGAAACCTAGTTATCTTCAAATATGCCACACCAAGAACTACCACATAATGATTTTACAAATATCCCAATCACCATCAAAAAATCACTTGACTAAGTTGACTTGTATACTTGGTCGCCTGCATCCCCGCTTTTCCAAAGCTGACCTACACATCATGAAAGATGCTAAAAAAATATTTTCGCTCCCATGGGAAACAATTAGTTCAAGGAGCTACACTGGAGAATGTTTGACCAAATCATGATGATTGGACTCCGGACTGTCAAATTTGGAGTCATTCCATCAAAAAGATTTATGGAGTACCAAGGACTTCTTGTAATGTGTCATTCGGTAAATTGGATACTGAAACATGGCCAAAAGTTTCTTAATAGAGACCAAAACATGAGTCCCCTCGCTTAGGATGAAAGAAACGTGTCCAACTTCAAAATATTTTCCACAAAAAGCTTCAAAGCATAAAAGTACATGCAGATGCACATGAATCTACTCTGGATCAGCAGTTGTTTGGATTGGGCCAGCAGCATTGTTATTGTAGACTATGCCAGCACCTCTGTCAGCTTTCCCTCTTCTGCTATAGTAGTTTCTGGGGGATGGGCTACCCTGGTCATGAAACTGTTCATGACCATCAGAATAGCTACCACCTCTGCCCCTGCGACTTCCTCTCCCATTCATATGACTCCTACCTCGACCACCTCCTCCATAACCCATACTTCGTCCACCTCTCTGAGTTTGACTGCTTCTCAGCATTCCCCCATTTCGCACATATTGCTGCTGCTGCCAGGAGAGCTGCATATGCTGTGGATGCTGCTGATCATGCTTCTGCTGCCAAGAGAGCTGCATATTTTGTGGCTCGTGCTGATCATGCTGCTGCATTTCTTGTGTTGATTTTGAAATAGAAGGCAACTGCTGATGTTGAGACTCATTTTGTTCCAGTTCATCATTAAGAATTGGAGGAGTTGGTTTGGCCTCAGTCTGTAAAATGCAAAAACCAGTGGCTTGTAAAAAGGAAGGAAACCAATAAAACAGGAAAAGAATAACTCCATCCCTTTTCTTTAAGTATGCCAAGCTACTTGAAAGCAAACACATCGTAAACACAGCCAACCATGCAATACTTTTTTATTTATATAGATTCAACCAATGGTGGATAATGGTGATCTTTGGGTGTTAAATTCACCTGCACATTTTCTGATGGAGTACTGCTCTCTGGAAAAGAGTTTCCATCCACAACAGACTTTGATAATTCATCAGTTTCAACTGGACTAGAACATTCTTCCACTTGATAAAAATGTTGCTGTGTGTCCTTCTGATCCTGCAAAATTATTGCCAAAAGCAATTTAGTGATTTGGTGGAACTGATGTGAATGTCCCTTAGGCCAAACAATATAATTGCATGATGAATTTTACTTTGATCCAGGGATTACTGTAAGTGTCGTGTCCATGTTTCCAGGGTAACTCTGGATAAGTAAATTATTTATAAAGACTCTTCAAGATAATACCCAATTAAAATCACTGGGGTGGCTGGTGCGGGTGGGATCCTCCTGGATCCTGAAGGAAACATGGTTCTAACCTATCAATGGGGCTTGGGAAGAGCCACTAATAACCAATTGTGCTATCATTCACCAAAGAACATTAAATAGATCATAAGCATGTATCATAGCAATCTGTGACCAAACAGTTCAAGAGATCATTCATTAATAGCTTAACCATCCACCAATCAAATATATCTGTTATGTATTATAGTTAAACTACGACCATTCACCAATGTTTGTCGAGTAGATATGTATTCATACACAAGTCTAAATACTACTAAACAAGACCGAAAGTCAATTGCAATGTAATCCAGTCGAGGTAAGGTCTCATCATTCCAAATCTCTTTTGCATTTAATAAATAACAACCAGCATTATTAAGAGACCAACTGTAACTTGAATCAACTTCCAGAACTGTATATAAAAAAGGTTTTGGTATAGTTAAAACACCTCAGAAAATATAAAAAATAACAGACCTCCTTCATTGACTAATTTCAGACCTTTGTACATCAAAAGAGAGCAACACTAGTACTTGCCAATTACCACTTTACTAACATTGAGAATTAACCTACTTTTTATGTTTTATGTGTGACTGTAGGTGCTATGGCAGCGAGGAGAAAGGGCACACAGGGTCTGCAATATTGCAGACCCGTGTTAAGCAGGGAGAGGAGTTCGGATGAGGAGAGGGAGGAGAGAAGAAGGGAGAAGAGAGGGTTGCGGTAGAATGGAAGATAGGGCAGCAGCAAGGCAGGAGCAGCCGGGGGCAAGGATGAAGAGAGCGAAGGTATAAGGAGGGCAGCGAAGGTTAGGGGAAGCAAGAAACGGCCAGCGAAGGGAGTAAAGGCAGATCCGAGGGTGGAGGAAAGGGAAAGGGAGGAGGCCGAGGAGCTTGAAAAGGAAGGCGAAGGTAAGAGGTGAAGGGGGAAGAAGGGGTAGGGTAGTTTAGGTCTGCAGACTAGGTTTTAGCAGAAAATTTACGGTTTTTTTAACGACTTAAAAATTGACAAAATAACATAAAAACAAACCTAAACATAAAAATCAAAGAACTAAGCCTAAAGTAATATTTACACAATATACAAATTCAGAAATTAGGTTAAAAAAGTAGAAGAACAACCTAGGGTTTGAAGAGAAAATCACCCTAACCCTAGGCATCAAGGAGGATAGCCTCCCCTTGAGATGGCACTTGCCAAGTTTGGAAAACTAGGACTTCCTCAACAACAACAAGAGTTGATGATGATGCCTTAGCTAAAACAAACTTTGGAGACCTAAAGCTCAAGTTGACAATGCTAGGGTAACTAAGGCTGAAAATGACTTATGCTAGAGCAAAATGCAACATCAATGGCTACCATTCAACCTTAGACAAAGTACACATCCAACATTTAACAAAGAAAATATCAAGAGAAGAGACTTGGATACCTCCTTGTGCATGTGTTAATCAAACAACTCCTAGCATCACCTTAACAAAGTGCAAGAGCAAAGATACCTCAAAGAAATGTCCCCAAACTAGCAAGCATATCCATCATCAAGAGGTGCACATCACTCCATGAGCCCAAGAAGGGTAAAAATCAGAAAATTTAGTTTTATCCCATAAGTTGATGTTAAAATGAAGTGAGGAGAAGGTGTATTTATACCTTTCTCACACTCACTTTACAAAAATAAAATATATCCAGGCCGTCATGCCTTTTTAAAATGTCAATTTGAAATTATAAATGTCAACTTAAAATTAAAACAATAATAAGATAAAATAATAAAAAAATGTGGGTAAATTGGGGTATTTTTCCCAGATTTTATCCATACATGAGCAAAATGGCTAAAAATAAGCATATCATCCTGTTCTGAAGGCCAGACTGCGGAGGGGGGGTCGTCATGCCCCAACTAACCCCAACAAAAGTGAAAAACCCTCAACACCCCCCCCAATCAAGCATCACAGCTTGGCTCCAAGGATGACGTCATCATCAGAAGGAGGCCCCAGAGAGAGTGCGTTGGTGAATTGGAGGGCCAAGAGGGTGCTGGAGGTGACCTGGAGGAGAAAGAGATGCCTCAATGTTGAAAGAACCATCACCAGAATGCTAAATCTGGGTTGGTGTCATGTGACCCAGTGATCCACCCCTGGAAGCCCCAGACACCAACCTCAGGGCTTCAAGCCCTTTCATGAGACAGTCAGCAATGCCACTAAGCCATAGTACTTTCAAGGGAGAAACCAAAGGGTCTGGCCATAACTCCTACCCAGAAAAAGCTGGGTAAACACTCCTCCTGGTGAGAAAAATGACCCTCACTCCCTGGGGCACCTCTGCAGGTGCGCTGGTACTGGTACCATCGTAATAGTGGGGCAGCACTCCATATGACAAGAACAAGAGCTATGTTCCTGGAGTTGTCAAATATAGACAAAGTTATACTTGCGGAAGATGGGTTTGACGTCGCACATGCGGTGGAAAGAGTTGGAAGTGTTTGATTCCAACTCGAGTCGGGGGTTGGCAGAGTGTTTGTTTCGGAACTGAGAAAGAATTTACTCTCGGCGTCTGCTCTGGAAGATGACGGATATGTGGTTCTTCATTTCTTGGGACAAGTGATTATTTATCCGTTGGGTGAGAGTGTAGATGCAGCACGAGTGCTTGGCACTCGAGAAGGCAATTCATACACGTTGAGGGGACGACCTGTGGATGGTGAGTCTAGTGGGAGGTCAGACTCCAGCAGTGTTAGTAGCCAGTGGAGAGGATTCTTCCAACTTTGTGAGGAGACCAAGCTGGTATGAGATGACTCTTGAGGAGAAGTGGGAGAGTGAGCAGAACTCTCAATTCAAAGTGGTCTGGCGCAGATCTCTAACATATTATCCAGGGCAGGTGGCTAAGGAACCTTCAGTTTCAGAGGGAGCGGCTTCAATGATTGGAGAGAGGAGGTTGGAGACAAATCCAGGTGGAGGAGATGCCAGCAATACCTCCCTTGCTAAGAGGGAGTGTTAGTTTTGGTAGCTCGTGTTATATTTTCTACTTTTAATCAATATTTATCTGGGATCTTAACTGAAAGAATAGCATGCACAACATAACACAATAGACACATAGAATTTCCTCGGGGAAACCATAAAGGAGAAAACCCCGCAACTTCCTCAGACATAGAATTGTCACCAATACAATATCACAAAAGTAAAACCCCAAAACAAAGATGGTCTTCTGCAGCTCCTCTTCTTTTCCTCCTATGTGAACTTGTCCTCTCTCTCACTAATGCGAACTTGTGAGTGAGTGTGTTGTCCAAATGAGAGAGCTCCACTCTCTATTTATACTTTATCTTTCACTTGACCTTTTCACTTACTAGGTCAGCCCCAGTTGTACCTGACTGAGCCGACTTCTCTAGGGGACTCAATAACCCTAATCTAACTGACTCTTGGGGGATCTATTGCCTCGACTTACAAAGGAGGATTTACCTCAATGACTTTACATGACCAAATTTAATAATGACATCCCTGACGGGAGGAAAAAACATCTCCGTCGAAGGTACAAATAAAATACAATAATAATAACAATATAAAATACAAGTGAATATCTTCTGAAGTGACAATTACATTAACACTCGCTCTTAACTAGGAAGGTATTCTCTTGACACAATCATCAACACATCTGGACACAAGTCTTCATCGCTGGATCATCAATGCTGGAACATCATCATCAACACTGGATCATCGTCGACGCTGCTGCAATCCTCATCATGTTGATCATCGATTGGTGACATCGCTTGAATCTACTCGTCATAGGAAGTTCTACAGAGTCTGCCCTTTTTCTTGTTGGATGTAGGCCCAGCCCTCATGTAGGTCTTCATCATCTTTGCGAGCAGGCCATCAAGTAGGTATAGCCCAGGACCAGTCATTACATTGCCTCCACAAACACCTACGTCTCCTATTGTCGCCTCATCGTCTTCAGATCATCTCATCGTCCACGAAGCACAAGCCCATATGCACATCACATGTCCCACAACAGTCAGCCCGCGTCTACTAGCATGGGAGGACAAACCTGCCACCATGCGAGATCCTGCTTAAGCGCACACACAGTGTCTTAAGACCGGTGGACATCTCCAGTATGGGAGGTATGACCCTACCACCATACGAGACCCTGTCTACCAACATGCGAGGACTTTCCTACCAGCATGTGAGACACAGCACTTACATCAACCGACATGGGAGGACTTTCCTACCACCATTCGGGAAAGGCTCAGCACTTACATCTACCGACATGGGGGGACTTTCCTACCACCATTTGGGAAAGGCTCGGCCCTTACATCTCTACCAACATAGGAGGACTTTCCTACCATTATGCGAGAATGGCTTGGCCCTTACATCTACCAACATAGGAGGACTTTCCTACCACTATGCGAGAATGGCCCATGTGCATCTGCATCTTCCGGACTCATCACTTCCTCTTGGAAGGAACCTCGATCTGGAGAACACCAAGCTTCTCTCTGAAGTAATCGAACTTCACTCTGGCTAGCGGCTTGGTCAAAACCAGAGCTGCTGGGAATCGACCCCCCCCCCTCTAATCCATCCCGAATCGCGATCCGGAAGGAATCGATGAGGAATCGATTCCAAAATCGCGATTCCTCCAGGAATCAATTTGGTAATTCGCGCTCCCTTCAAAAAAAAATCGATCCCTGTTTTTTTCGGAATCGATGAGGAATCGATCCGGAAGCTACGATTCCTCATCGATTCTGGATTGATTTCGAGGTAAAAAATCGAACCCGAAATCGATTCCTAAATCGCTCCCACGAGTTCGACGGACTCAACCAAAAAAATTTCGATTTTTGCATATTTTTTTGGTTTTTTTTTGGATGGGCTAGGGTTAGTTTGGGCCTATAAAGGGATTTGGAGTCCATTTGGACTCATTTCATTGATTGGGAAGTGCTTGGAGCTTTGAGTGAGATTGGACTGAGTTTGCTAGTTGTTTGAACTTTGAGAGCTTTGAGCATTGAGTGGGAGATTGAAGGGGAGAGCTTGCGAGGGAGATTGAAGCTTCCATAGAGACATTCAACCACCATTGAAGAGCTAAAAGGTAGGCTCTAAAAACTCATCTTTCTTTGTTTTTGCAATTTTTTTTCACTATGTTAAAAAATGGAAAACTTGCAATGTTCTCTTCTCCTACTCTTTCCAATTGCTTCTTCTCCATCATTCTATTGCAGGGAACAAGTGACTATCATCTTGAATCAAGAAACATGATGGGTATGTGGTTTTGGTTTTTCATTCCACTTCGTCTCATTATGATGGTGTTGGGAAGTAGATGTGGTGGTGGTAGTGATGAGGGGGAAGAGGTAGAGAGTGATGCATACCAAGGAGAAGAGGAGGAAGGGGAAGAGGGTGATGATGATGAGGATGAGGGTGATTTGGGGCAAAAACAAAAAGACACAACACCTTTGTGGAAGTATGTGACAAGGCAAGGGGGAGGGAGAGGGGGTGGAACCACAAAGTTTGGATGCCCCCATTGTGGGAAAACATACACAGGTTCATATACCCGGGTGAGAAAGCATTTGTGTGGGGTTATGCCATGCGATGTAGGTAAGTCTCATGGAGTCAAAACTTGTGACAAAGTGGGAGCTAAAGAGAGAAGCAAATACAAGATGGAAGAAGAGGTCGCTCAAAACAACTCCAAGAGATCAAGGGTTGATTCTGAATCCCCACAGAGAATGTTTGGTAGTGGAGCTGCTACTGGATCATCATCGGCTCGATCAAGAGCCTCATCTCCCTATGGAGTCTCGCCTATACGAAGAACATTATCCGATTTCCTTGACCAAGGTTGTAGAGATGATGTGGATTCAAAAGTTTATAGGTTTCTCTATGCATGTGGTGTGCCATTCAATGTTCTTCGCTCACCCTATTGGCATGAAATGGTACAAGCCATCAATGGTGGCCCTCAAGGATACAGAAGCCCTGGGTATGACAAAGCTAGAACCGTGGGACTTGATAGGGAAAGAGCCAAAATCAATAGTGCTCTTGGAAAGTTCACAAATGATTGATCCAACTATGGGGTATCCATTGTATCTGATGGGTGGACAAATGTTAAAGGCAAGCCGTTGATAAATATTCTTGGCGTTTCTGCTAGCGGTGCGGTCTTCCCTTCAACCCGTGACTACTCAGATCACTACAAGACCGCTATTAATATTGCACAACCTTTACTTAAAACCATTCAGGAGATTGGGCCATACAATGTCATTCAAGTCATCACTGATAATGCTTCTAATTGTAAGGCAGCAGGAGCAATCATTATGGATAAGTATCCCAACATATTTTGGTCAAGGTGTTTGGTTCACACATTGAACCTTTTGATGCGTGATATTGTTAAGATGAAGGACAATAATTACCGATGGATTGGTGCCTTGTACAAGAGAGGTAAGAAAATGATCAAATTTATTACCAATCATAGCATGGCCCACCACATTTTTCGCGATCACTCTAAGTTGGAGCTATTGAAGAGTGCAAAGACTAGATTTGCTAGCTACTACCTCACCTTCAGGAGGCTTTTGAAGGTAAGAGAGGCATTGGCTAGTATGGTCTCAAGTGATCCATGGCAGGAATTGAAAGACAAAGTTGCAAGTGCATCAGATAGAAGTGACTTTCAGGAGATGGAGGACACCGTTCTTGAAGGTCATTTTTGGTCACAGGTTAGGTATGTTCTGCAGTTCACCAAGCCAGTTTATAACATGATTCGTTTTGCAGATACATATCAGCCGGTGATTGGGGAGGTATATGAGCAGATGGATAGCATGCTTGGTCAAATCAAAGACATTGTTGAGCAAAGAGATCCAATCTTGTATGACCATATTCATAAACTTGTGGTCAAAAGGTGGGATAATCTAAATGTTCCACTCCATGCCCTTGCATATGTCCTCACCCCAAAATACTATTCTCCAATTTGGTTGGCCCAACCTACACCTGGGGGTGGAGTCAGGGAAAAACCCCACACAGATCCAGAGGTTGTTGCTGGGTATATGCTTGCATTAGAGAAGTTGGTCCCTAATGAGGAAGAGTGTGCTCAAGTACGGAGTGAATTGAGCATATACATAAGTGAGCATGGACGCTTTGGTTCCCTGTTTGCAACCAAGATCGAGACAGATTGGATCCTATCCATTGGTGGAACATGCATGGCCCTGGAGCCACATATTTGCATAAATTGGCGCTGAGGGTGCTATCATAGGTTGTTAATAGCTCTTCTGCAAAGAGGTGTTGGAGCACCGACAACTTCATCCACAGTGTAAAGAGAAACAGTCTGAATGTAGATCGCGCAAAAAGGTTGGTTTATGTGCACTACAACTTGAGGTTGTTGTCCCATTATTGTGAGGCGGCCAACAATGATAGAACATTTTTTACTTGGGACAACAATCCAAAGGAGGCTAATGTGGAGGATGGAGCCATAGCATTAGAGCACTTGGAGGCTGAACTATTGGGTGATCATGATGATCCAATTCAAACTACCCATACAGAGATGCCACCCCCAAGCAGAAGCAGCTTTCCAGATGTAGGAGTTTTGCCTTTAGCTTCACAACATCCAATTTCAGCCCGCGGGGGCCATTCATCTTCTTCTCATGTTCCACGATCACTTCCACCAGCACCTATTCCACCTAGAACACGAGAAAAGAAATTGGAAGTTACTCGTGGCAAGCGGAAAGCTTAGTAGATTCATAGTACTTTGTAGTTTGTATTTCATTTTCATGTTTATTTTGGCGGTTGGCCTATTTTGTAAACATTATGGCCTAGTTTGATGGCAAATATTATATGTTGAAATTTGAAGGTTGATGTTGTTGATGGTTGATGATTGATGATTGATGATTTGGATTTGATGATGATCATTTAATGACAATGTTATAAGTTATAGCTCCTAGATTCGACCTAGAATCTAGAAGACGAGATGATTAATGTTATATCAATGTGTACTAAATGGTTATATGAATATCTAGATTCTATGTTTTGATGTTTTCTATAGCTAATTTGGCATAATACATGTTTTTTTTAATTTATATGCATCAAAATATATTAAAATATATATTATATAAAAAACGCTCCCGAAACGGAAGCTTTTGAAAATTTCGCTTTTCGCTCCCGCTCCCGCTCCCAACAGCATTGGGACTCAAAACATCGACTATTTGTTAGTCCGTCGCAATATACTAGAGCTTCACTGCTCCTCTCTGCACCATATCCCTTTATAGTGGTACTTGATCTCAATATGCTTCGGCTTGTCATGGAACACCGGGTTCTCAGACAACTTCACACAACTCTGGATGTCACAGAATATACAAGTCGCCTCTAACTGGAGATCAAAAAATCAGACAGTAGCTTCCTAAGCCATACTGCCTCACAACTAGCTGAACAAGCTGCAACATACTCTGCTTCGACTGTACTCAGTGCCACGCATGACTACTTCCTACTAAACCAAGAGATCATACTAGATCCCATACTGAAGCAGCATCCCGAGGTGCTTTGCCTATCTACGGCATTGCCTGCCAAATCTGAATCAACATAACCCTGCAGGATAATCTTCTGATTCGCATCATACTTGAGCCCATAATCAACTGTAACCTTCAGGTACCTCAATATATGCTTTGCAGCAATCAGGTGAACATGTCTCGGATTCGTTAGGAACTGGCTCAAAGTGTTCACAGCAAACCATATGTCTGGTCTCATATTCTTCAGGTACATCAATGACCCTGTTGCCCGCCATTGTGCACACTAGCAGCATAAATATTTTGAAAGTTGTTTCCCAAGGGGAAAAGTGTGACCTTGGGGACAAGCAAAGAGTCAAGTGTTGTCACCTGATCCCGACTCCTCCGTTTAGGCAAACTCCTAATGAAGCCAAGGGGGGTAGACCCTACAAAGAGTTTCTAAGGCTCTTGATTTTATAAGTGTTTTAATGTGTGATGAGGATGTGTGTTGTTTTTAGGAGTTTTTATGATGATTTACAATAATATATTAGATCCAGGCATGTATTTGCAAAAAGAGATGATACACAACCAATCTTTATGAATGACAATTTATAAGCAAAGCATCCACAGCATGATATAAATAGAGCAATACTTCAGATAGATAAAAAGCAAATGAACTACTGAATAGTAGTGTTGTTTGTGTAAATGACCAGTGCCAAATGGAGTCACTGTCTTGAAACGCTTGGGATGCTTAAAACATGTCTCAGGTGTGCTTAAAAATGTTTTGCAAATGCTCTTGGTAATTTTTATTGTAAATTTTGGGGTGAAGTTTATTATTAGGGGGATGGGGATCTCCAAGATACACCTTGTGGTACAGGAGATATGTCCGGATAATAGTATAAGTGGCTCCGTACAAGGACATGTGGGTTGGCCGAAGTCTCCAGAGCGGTGTTCAACACTACACCAACAAGTATGTAGCCTAACTGGTGCCCTTAAGGTCTCGGTCCAGTGGTTCCCATGTCCCCAGGCAGAATTTGCCCACTTTCAACTATTAGCAAGGAATGTCGGATTTTCGTTGGTTTCCTTGGGAAATATTTTATTATGGTTGAAGTGGAGTTAAATGTGAGGAATTAATCAATCTAGATTGTTTCTAAGTATCCCACAAGTGGGTAGAGCATACGCAATGTAGTAAATATTTGTTCCGATTTTATTATGGGTTTTAAACAAGAACCATAGACTCTCCGATAGAGAGCACTCTTGATCCGCCTTATGGCGAGATTCAAAAGACTTATGAAAAGATAAAAATGCTAAAGAAAAAAAATGAGATTAAACAACTGAAAGCATAAAACTCTCCGATAGAGAGCACTCTTGATCCACCTTTCGGTGAGATTCAAGAGATTTTGGTTCTTTTTAGTAGTTTTATATCAAAGCAGGAAATCTAATCTAAGAAAAACAATACAACCTCTCCAACAGAGAGTGCTCTTGATCCACTTTTCAGTGAGATTCAAGAGACTTTGATTCTTTTTAAACAAGTTATATAAAATTGAAACTAAGTTAAAACTTGATAAAAACAATACAAGCTAAGCTACCAACTTCTAAGATCTAGCAATTTATCAGAAATGAAACTATTCTAACAATAAAATCTAAACTACTTGCAGGTATAAAGCAAATACAAATGCAAAAAGGACAAGGGACGATACAAGCTTCCCCCAAATGGAGGAAGTAGGGTGTGGGAGCCTTTATCCCACTTGCTCTTTTATTATCTTGTGTACAATGTATTTGTGTTAATCTCCTTGAAGGCACAAGGATAGAAATGGGAATGAAGAAGAGGGGAAGAATAGAGTTTTTTGTGCCTTTTGCTTTGCCTTAGCTCTTATTTCTTTGTCTTTTTAGCCTTTGGGTTATTGCTTTGCCTTGATTTCCTATAGATAAGAGCTTTAAACAAAGGCTAGTTAATGGATTAGGATTGTTAGTGTATAAACAAATAAACAATATTTTAATGTACTTTGATAAATGATTTGAGCAAGAGACTTTGAAGTACAAAAAAGAAGAAAAACTAGATCCAAAATAAAAAAAGATGAAAGCTTTAGAAACTCATATCTAGATACAAAGTGGATCAACAAAAGAATATAAACTTTTGAAACTTTGAACTACTAGCAAGGAAGAGGGAATAGAAAGAAAGATAGAACTTTTAAGCCTATGATCTATTGCACTTTAGTAACAACATAAAGGGAAAAAGAGTTGATTTTGAGTTTAAAGAGGTGAAAAGGGGAACCAATCCCAAGTTTGAAGAAGCTGAAGGTTTGTAGAGATCTGAAAAACAGTTGTTATCACCAACCTTGTAGTTGCCCCTATAGGTGGATCAAATGTGGACGGTAGAAGGGATAGGCAACTAAAGTGGTGAACCAAGAGGGGCTAGGTTCCCAAATGGATGGTTGTCATGCCAACCAAGGCACTCTTCGCTTTAGCTATCAAAGCCAAGATAGCAAGGGGGAGACCTAGATCTACTCCCGACGAGAGATCAACCCAATCACCAGATCAAATCAATCTAATGAGATACATAAGGTGACAGGTATGGAACCCTAGAAATAAGGAATTAAGATCACTGTGGAGGCTTGGAAAAGGTATAGAATGACAATGATATATAACACACAGTGATTCAATGATTGTTATGATTCCAGGATTCAAAACTAGTTTCAAATCATCAAAATCAACTGCCTTGGGAAACGTGACCCTTAGAACAGGGAAAGTGTCCCAAATCAGAGATCTGATAGTTAGGGCTTTCTAGCTATGCTTGATAGAAAGGATATGACAGTTTCAAGGTGTTTCAAGCAACAAGACAAAGATCAAGCCACGAGACAACTCAACAATCTAGGAAAGTCGAATTGACTTGAGGAAGAGTAGTGCCTTGGGAATTGGGCCAAATGGAGTCGGATGTCCACCAAATTGTAGATCTAGAATGTTGAGATGTTGAGGTAGGTGGATCTAAAAGATTAGGATCATCCAATGGCTAGATCTCAGTAGATCTAAGATTGAAATGTGCCACAAAGTGTCCCAAGTGGGGCTCAACCCTCAAAATGAGGAATGGGGCCCACAAGGTGAAAATCACTAAAGTGACATACTAGGGGTAGGTTATCAATTATGGAGATGATGGATCAAATGGGATCTCACCTACCCAGGTGCTAAATCCTTGCAAACTAGCCCCTCCTAGGAAGTGCAACCTCCCTTGGAGGGACTATTTTGCCTTGGGAAAGGGGCCGGATGAAGGCCAAATCACACCAAACTACAGATCCGAATTGCCGTGGATACTGTAGAGGTGGGTTTTAAATTTTATACGCAAACACCTAGTGGATCTTACTAGATCTGAGAAAATGTAAAATGAGGGTTTGTAAATTGAGGGTTTTATCAATGAAGTAGTTATGTCAATGGATTGGAGCCAAAACAAGAAGAACAAACTTGTGGATCTTACCTGGATAACCTTGTAGATGCCTTGATGATGATGATCTATGCAAATCCGATCAATTTGGAGCGATTTGAGGTAGTTTTCTATGAAATCGAATTGCCCAAGGAAGCCAATGCGCCCTCTCTCCTGCACAATAAACGTCAACAATATCAAATTTACTGCGAACAAGAGATAAGACTAATGCCACAAGAGAAATAACAAAAAGATAGCACAGATCACAATGATACTAATGATAACCCCCTGATACAAGCGAATGCCAAGTGGAGCGAGTTGAAGAAGCCTTGCAAAAATGCCCAAGTGAAGTCGCCCTCCTGTAGACAAGACAAAAGTTTCCAAAAAAAGATAGATCTTACCACGAATACCCAAATGCTAGGATGCAATAGACTTTCCAATCACCATCTAAGAACACCAGATGCAAAGGAGACCACAAGAATTTCCACAAGAAAGTTTTTCTACATCAAGATTCCAAGAGCCAAAGACCCCTTTACAATGAGAGGCTCTCTCCTTTAAATAGGAAGGAGAGGCACCAAAATCCTAACCACTTTTTGAATGAGTGGCTAAGATTAAAAGATCAAAAGATCTAATCAATGGTTGAGATGAGCTCAACAATACAATACATGGATCACTAATAAAATATAACAATAAGTGGACAAATCGCCCTAGGAGAGGGGATCCCACCAAATCATGATGACAAAACATAAAATATAGCTCATGGTGGGTCCAATGGGTAATTTCTAACACCCTTGGTCAATTCCCATGGCACAATATCCAAGAATAAATGATCTAGACACCAAATCATGCCTCTGTGGGAAAGTCGTGAGCCTTAGGAGGCTCCAGAAATCATCAAAAGGTGCCATAAGTGATGGATGTGGGTCCCGATGAAGCTGAACTTGTTGGAGAAGGTGTGGAAGACATCCCACTCATCATCACTGATCATCCCATGCCATAACCTTGCCTCAGTAGCCCAAATCAAATTCCTTTGTAGCCATATTTGCCATTTCTGGACTGCCTCGGGAAGTGTGAAACTGCCCAAACTGCCTCCTGGAGTGCCTGGCTCCAAAAATAAAAATCACCAGACTGTCTGGGAGGGAGGTAATATGGTAATAACAAGTGGTTGGACCACCCCTCCAAAAATAGTGCTCTAGGTGAACCAATCATATCTCTGCTCTGCTCTGACAAGGCCTCCGACAAGCCAAAACTGCACTAGGATAGCCAACTGAGGCTAAAAATCACCGTAACTACCCAAAACTGAAAACAGACTATCTCATTGGACTCAAAAGGTCCAAATCCATCTAAGGTGTGTACTCATACACCATATAGTCCTTTGCATGGTCCAAAATAAATACTCATCATATCCGACAGACCAAATAATAATAATCTGTAAAAGTGCTAAAAGCACAAATCATCATCATAAGCCTGAAACCAGTGCATAAGCCCACCAAGGTGACCTGTACCAGACCATATATCATCTATCTGTAATATCTGAGGTCTGCCACCTCATGTCCTGTGGTTGACTTTTGGTCAAACTGGGTTTGACCAAGTCAACATGACCAAAATATGACTCAAACTGTCATCAAACCGCTGCAAGGTGTCAAAGGTTAAAACATGCTTTACAATCCATTCACATAGCAATTATAACAAATAGCAATCATTACTGGCGATCTAAATCCAAATATAATGTCATTAATTATTATTTATTACTCAGACAAGACTTTTAAGGTCATACTCACTTCATAGTTGTGATCAATTTTCTAGTGAAGGGTGAAGGCTAAGAAATAAGTGGCTAGGTCAAAGGATGACTTACTGACTTAACACTGTGACACTTTGGAAATGGAAAAGGGAATACACAGCATAGCATATAATGGACAAGCAACAACAAAGGGAATGGCGGTGTCTCACAAATGGATAAGTTGTTCAAAAAGTATTTATTCACCTTACACAGATGCACACAATTCATAATACAAATGAGGCCAGCAATCTTTTTCATATAGAGTTTAAGTTCCATTGCTTTTTGGGCCTAGAGTTTCCATAGCCTTTGATCTATGTGTGTTTATGAACACATTGCATAGATTTACATTTAATTTAGGCTTCTTGCTGCAGGAGTGTTTTTAAGGCACTTGTTTACCTGAGCACTTCTAGGTGTGTCATAGACAGCTTGTTTACCTAGGTATTTACATTTCACAAAAGATATAGCATTTGATATTTCATAGCCATTTTCATTTGGCTTGCCTTTCATTCATGTGTGTTGAGAAACACATTGCATGAATGGGCTTCATACAAGATACGGCATTTTATTTCCATACTTTGTATTCATGGCAGCACTAAAAGTTTCAGGTTTAGCCAACAACATCTTTAATGACTAGGGGGAATTCACAAGGAAAACCAACTCACCATAGGCAAGTTTTGTCACCAACTCAGAGCCGAGACACAATAAACAGGGAAGCTTATCCAATATAGAGGTTACAGTGGGAGAAGGTCCTCCATGCCACTAGTCAAGTAGTAAGTCAAGGTAATGAACAAACTGGGTAAGTCATGGATGGATGAAGACAGTGAATAATGAAACCAACACTAGCAAGCCAAAGTACGGCGAGAATGATCACCTCTATTCTCCCTAGGGAGGGTAAAACCAATGAGTATAGGCCAAGAACTTCTAAGTCTGAGTAAGGACACATAAGATATATATATAAGTACAACCAAGTCCACATATCTATATGATCGCCAGATCATGATACTAAATGCCAAGACATGCTAAGAAAATGGAAATAAAAGCAATATAACCACAACACCATAATATACCTGCTGAGTCATATACCTGAAAAATCATCATCTGAACCATCAAACTGTCCTCTGAAATTGCTGCTGTAACTCTGGGCACTACTGACTGCTCTGTACAAATGGCTAAATAGCTACATCAGTCATCTCTCTGAGTGTCCTGAGACTCAGTCATAGCATGGGGAATAAAATTGTTGTCCAAAATATGATAGTGATCCATAATAGATGCTCATCTCATCATCTCAATGCAAGGGAACTAGCTGAATAGTGTACTGGAATCTGAAAAAAAATGTATGGTAGCCCGGCTACTATATATGTGATAACAACAGTATTAGAGCATGATCATTTGTTGGAGAGGAGAGAAGCCAACTTAGGTTCGCTTCCAAATCAACCTGAGAGATCCTGCATCAAACATTCATACACTTGCAAGACAAAGTGGATTAAATCTAGAAGATATCAATTGCTAAGAAAATGTGAAGAGCATTTTGTATATCTGACTACGCATACTACTCCCTATTCTCTTAATAACATATCAAAAGCATTCAACTCAAAGCATATGAATGAATACCTCTACGGGCTCAAAGACCTTCCTAGCTAAACCATCCACAATATTCAAAATAGAAAATGCATAAACATGAGATACAAGATTACCTCAGATATGAACACACACCATAACACAGATCTTGCACATCTCATTGACCTCCAAAGTCTTCAACAAATTCTCATTAAAAAATATAGAACACAGGAGCAGAGGTTCGAAGCTAATCCACCAAGAATAGGGGAGTTTTACCTTGCTTAAATAGAGTTTACAGAGGAGAGGGCGGATGCATGAGAGGGCATGCGAATGGCACAAATCGTGGAGTGGATGGTGCATTAGAGCGTGAAGATGGAGTGATTCACGTGATAGCCAAAGCTTGGAGCGTGATTGGTAGGTGGAGTGTGGTGAGGTGGCTGCCACCTCATGAGAGGAGCGCCCCTCTCCATAGGAACCTTCGCCCAAGTCTTAAGAAACAACGCCCACTACTCTCGTGAACTGAATCCGCCCAAGGGAGGCCCACACTTCAACATGCTCATGTCATCCTTCTTTAAAACCATTCGTATATCCTATCTGCATATTTGGGCATGTGCTTTATCACTTAATGTGATCGTACTCCTTAAAACATTATGCCTCCTTTTCCAATGTTTAATTAATCAATTTTTTTACTTTTTAATTCTTTGTCCATGGTTCAATTTCTCTTTTTTTAACAATTAAATGCCAAATTGATGCATCTTTTGCGAAAACTGCTCCAAGAGGCGACGTAATCGCCCAGAACCTGAAGAAAGAGGGAGCTAGGGTAAAAAGGACGCTCTGAGTGTCAAAACGATCCTCCCCACGCTAAATTCCGCCTCCAAATGACACTTTTATTACATTTTGAATTTTTCCACTTAAACCATTAAAAAATGGTCTAATTTACGGAGAAAAAAAAAAAAAAAAACAAATAAAAACAAATAAAAATAAATAATAATAAAAAATAAAAATAAATAAAATAAAATAAAAAATAAAAAATAAAATAAAAAAATATATATATATATATATTTTCTTCGGAATCAACTCAAACTCCTAGGGGACCTAGTGCATGTCCATACAACTTATTCAAGATGGCTAGCATGTAAAAAATCCTAGACACGAAGACTTTAATAACCTCCCTAGGTTCGACCACCATGAGAATACTCCAGCTTTGGAGGTGTGAGTGAAAAACTAAGGAATTATACGCCACTGAAGAGTAGCGCATAATTCCTAAGGAAAAAACACTCTAGAGTATCCACCTGATAGCCAAACCTAAGGTAAGCCAAGTCTTTTATAAAAGGACCATGCTTAGGCCAACTTTTTACAATTCCCCCAAGGGGTATGAACATGCAGTTTATTACAAATGGGGCAAAATTGCCCTGAAAACTTTTGAACTTCTGAACTCTGAAAATGAACATTGAACATGTTCATGAAACTGGCGGCTCACAAAAAGTTCAACTATTGTACAAAATAGTTGGTAACAGACCCAATCATCTGACGATACATTGTGGCATCAACTAACTCTGTTGAAGCATCACATAGTAGCTTCAAGTTCGAAGCCATAGGTGTGGCCATAGCCTTGCAGTCCATCATTTCGAACCTCTTCAAAATATCCACTGCATACTTCCCTTGTCCAAGGAAGATCCCATCGGCATTTTGCCACACCTCCATGCCTAGGAAATAGTGCATCTTACCCAGGTCCTTCATCTCGAACTTTGCGGCAAGTTTCCTCTTTGTATCTGCAATTAGCCCATCCTCCCCTATTACAAACAGGTCATCTACATAGAGTAGAAGTATCACTAGATTTCCCACCTTGACCTTGTAGTAAAGGTTGGAATCTACTTTACTCTTGGTAAAGCCCAAGCTCATCAAGAAACTATCCATCATGTCGTACCATGTCATGGGTACTTGTTTCATTCCGTACAAGGCCTTTTTCAATTTGCACACATGAGTCTGCCTGTCATGTGTCTCAAATCCGAGTGGATGCTCCACGTACACTTCCTCCTCTACTACACCATTCAAGAACGTTGTTTTGACATCCATCTGGTGTACCTTCCATTTCATCACTGCAGCCAATGCAAGTACTGATCTGATGGAAGTGTATCTGGCTACAGGTGCAAATGTCTCCTCATAATCTATGCCTTCCTTCTGGGAGAAGCCACGTGCCACAAACCTTACCTTGTGTTTCTCTATGCTGCCATCTGCAGCATGCTTGATCTTGTAGATCCATTTAGAAGTCACAATAGACTTCCCTTCTGGTCTCGAAACTACCTCCCAGACATCATTCTTCATGATCGACCGATACTCCTCGATCATGGCATCCTTCCATTCTTTCTTCTCAGCAGCTTCCTCATAGTTGGAAGGTTCTTTGTCAATGATGTTGCACAACAGGGCTACATAGCTGGAGTATGGCCTAGATCTCTTGCTTTCTCTGTGCATCACCTCTGGAGCGCCATACTTCTCTGCATCTTGTATTGTCTCTCGTACCCATGCTGGTTTCCTCTTGTGGGAGTTCTTCTCACAAGGTGGATCTACAGGTTCTTGTGGTTCTTCCATCTCGCAGACTTCGTGATCTTCTGGAATCGCTTCTTCCATTATTGCATCTCTGATCCTGGGAACTTCAGGTTCTTCAGTGTTTTGAATAGGTAGTTCTCTTGATCTTCGTCGCTTGCTCTTCGAAACAAGTCTCTCTTGTAGGTGATGGTACACGATCTTTCCTACAAGTCAAGTTCAATTGCATGATTAGAAACATCTCATAGTTTTCGGAACAAATTCTTACGCATAAAGACATAGGTCATACAGTCATGCAATTATCTTAGCCAATGCTTCAATACAACATTCATCCATATCCCGTAACTTTCTAGATGCCTTCCATCTCTACCAGAACATTGTTAAGAGTGTGCACTACTCCCAACATGTCAGCAAAAAGGTTTCATTCTAGATAAGTAGCAATGGAATGTTGTACAGTACCGTAGGCCACTTACCCATCACATGCATATTAGTAGTATATTGTTCATTAATGCAAATATCCTAATATGCGTAATACACAACCTAAATCTAGGAACATAAGTATGAATACCACTAAACAATATTATTTAAATAAATAGATATATAAGAAATCACAATTCAAATACTTATCTTTGTTTGTTTGTTGGGTGAACTCCCTCTTGATCTTTGCTTCCTTGCAAGAACTACTGGAGTCTCTGAAAGAGTGTTCTTCTTCATCGTCTGATTCTGAGGTCCTATGCCTTTCTTGCTTATGATCGGAAATGTTGAGCAAGTGTTCTACACTTGTTCTTTGTGTTGGAGTAGACTTTGTGTATCCTTTCTTCTGCATCCTAACCAATGCTGAAATGGATGAGAGGCTTCCATAGAGCATTGATCCTTATTTGTTTCTAGGGTCCAACTTTGTAGGAGCTTTTCCTACTTCTTTCATGTAATACTGAAAGTCATCTCTAGCTTCACCTTATGAGGTGGAACCTTCTGAATGAATCCTTGTAATTGGTTACCTTCATTACAATACATATTCTTCATCACTTGAAGAATCTTCTCTTTCTTCTTCTCTGGTTCTTTTCCTTGCAGGTTCATCATCTTCAGCGATGTGAGCATGATGTCACTTCTTGTTGGTCTTCTTATTGTGGGCGACACTTTTGTTTCTAGGACAATCTCCAGAGTAGTGCCCCTTCTCATCACATGTATAACATCTAATGTTGGATAGATCTCTTTTGGCTCTTCTATAGTTCTCCTTCTGCTTTTGATGGTGTTTCTCCCTTTTACTGTGATGATGGTGCTCCCTCTTGTTATTATTCCTTCTGGTGTGTGCTGTGAGAGCTTGATCGTCATTTGCTCCCATCTTCTCTTCTCGAGCCACAAGTCGAGCTTCTTCCTGTGAGCATTCTTCCCACAGCCTACTGAATGTGATTAACTTCTTTCTAGCACAAATCCCTTGAATGAAAGAGTCCCATGATCTAGGGAGACCATTCAAGGTGGTCATCACAATTTCTCCATCTTCTACATTTTCTCCCACAGCTTCAAGGTGTTTCTTGATCTGAGAGACCCTTGTAAAATAAGACTGCATGGTCTCTGCATTTTTTATCTTCACATTCTTCAACTGGTTCCTCAAGGTCATCTTCTGGTTTATATTCTTCCCTTCAAATAGCTTGGTCAAGGAATCAAACATCTATTTAGGTATCTTCAAGGATGACACATGTGGAATGAAATTATCCTTAATAGAATCTGCAATGATCCTCTTGGCCTTAACCAAGTTCTTCTTATGTAAGGCTTTAGCCTCATCTCCCTCTGGTGTTGGAACCTCTTCATTCACATATGTGTCCAATTCATTCTCTTCAAGGACAAGTGCAATCCTATACTTCCATGCTCGAAAGTTATCAGCCCCTTCAAGCTTATCCTCAAGCTTGGTGTGGTGAGACATATTTAATGAGAACTTCAAATGGAAATAGCAAAGCTTTTAGGTCTTACCACTTTTAGATGCCCAAACTGGTTATGGAGCTGGCTGGCCCTAGGGTTTGTCAAAGAAAACCTAATTTACCAAACTTGGAATTTGGAACTTCTGATTGGACAGACAGATGCGCTTGACTGAGGCGAGTATGTTGGTATACTTGGTTTCTGAAGATTCCAAAATTTCACCCTTGAAAAATTGACTTGCGAAATTCTGATCTCCAATTTCTGGCTTTTTCTGGTTTTCTATAGTATCTGGTCCAAAGTCAACAAACTAGGAATTGACTTTCCGAAAGTTTCACCCACTCAAAAATTTCGATCTTGGAGAGGCGCACCTTCCTATGCCAATTGCACTCCAAAATTCCAAATTTGTGAGAAGCCCTAATTTTTCATTTCCAAATGCAGTGACAGCCCAAAAAATGAAAATTCTTGGAATCAAGTTGTGCTTCGACAGAAAGATGCGCCCTCCTTAGGCGATTTAGCCTAGCCTCTTTTCGTTGATGATCTATGGAGAGAAGTCCAAAAATTAAGAAGCCCTAGCTTCAGCAGCTGCAAAGTGTCTTCTTTTCAGGTTAGCTCTGATACCATGTTAGATTTTCTACTTTTAATCAATATCTATCTAGGATCTTAACTAAAAGAATAACATGCACAGCATAACACAATAGACACAAAGAATTTCCTCGGGGAAACCATAAAGGTAAAACCCCAAAACGGAGATGGTCTTCTACAGTTCCTCTTCTTTTCCTCCTATGCGAATTTGTCCTCTCTCTCACTAATGCGAACTTGTGAGTGACTATGTTGTCCAAATGAGAGAGCTCCACTCTCTATTTATACTCTATCTTTCACTTGACCTTTTCACTTACTAGGTTGGCCCCAGTTGTACCTGACTGGGCCAACTTCTCTAGGGGACTCAATAACCCTAATCTAACTGACTCTTGGGGGATCTATTGCCCCGACTTACAAAGGAGGATTTACCTCAATGAATTTACATGACCAAATGTAATAATGACATCCCCGACCGGAGGAAAAAACATCTTCGTCAAAGGTACAAATAAAATACAATAATAATAACAATATAAAATACAAGTGAATATCTTCCGAAGTTACAATTACATTAACAGCTCGGAGGTATTCCGACATCAAGTGCCTACGTGCAAGGGTTCGAGAACAAGGAGGTCTCATTAATGACATAAAGTGACTTAATAAAAAGTGTTTGTAAAGTACTTTATGATGTGACTTTATATTTTTAAAGTGAGATGTACTTTATTAAAGTGAGTTGTACTTTATAAAGTGACTTTATGATATGAAGTGCACTTTTTATTAATTTAGGGTGAAAGTGACTTTCCGAATGTAATTTGATTTTATATAGTTTCACTTAAGAGATTTAAGTGAACTTGAGATTAAATCTCATTCATTGATCTTGTGGGCCAAGATCTAATCTTAGCCGTAGAAGATGAAAAGACAAGCAGTTACCCTAATGAGAATAATGAAAGGATTTCATGACTTCATTTGCACACATTCCAAAGTGAGAAAGTGGAGAGGCACGAGCTTCAAGAGAGAGAAAGGATTGTAGCTTGAAGGGTTGAGGAGAAAAAGGTAGCAGAGAAAGGTGGGCATGCATCCCAAGGAGCATTTCCAGCAGTAAAGAGGTCTGTATAGCAGAGTACAAGAGTGGTTCGTACAATCATTAACACTGGTCCATAGAGCAGAATGTTAGCACAGAAATTGAGGTCCTTCTTGGCACAAATTTCAAGGAAGCGTTTGATTCGGATTTCAATGTATGAGAGTGAGATAAATCCGTACTATTTTTTACTATAGCTGGACGTTTTTTGTGTGGTTGTTTTGGCATTTAATGTAGAGCAGACCATACTAGAGGGGTCGTACTGTACCTTGATGTTTGCTGCTCTGAAATTGAGGTGTAAGTGGCACTGATTTCTAGAAGTTTCAGGACTGTGTAATTGTGAAAAATACAGTGTGTAATGGGATGGAATTCTGCTATGAATTTCTGAGAATATCTCCTTCATTAGCACTTAATAAAATATTTCTCTTGACTGGTTTTCCCCTTAAGGCATATTTCCAGGGTCTGTTGACCAAATTTCCTGTGTCTGACTTTTATGACAGCCTGCTGTTAATTCCATTTTTCCGCTGCAAAAGTGTTCTTAGTACTGTGTACTAGCTTACTGTGTTCTTAGTACTGTGTACCAGAGTAATGTGGTTGATTTTATGCCTGTAGAAGACCATTACTAAAGTGTACTAAGTGTTTGATGAAATCTGTTATTGTTTTCAGTACTCAGATTTCGAGATTCTCAACACCACTTGCTTGGAGAGAGCCTTACAAGGGATGAGTAGCGTAGTGCAAATTGGACAAGGTCATCATGCCCTAGTTAGCATGTGGCAGCTTAGGTTCCTATTTAAAGGATTGGAGATGGCTCAAGGATGCCTAGGGCTTCAACAATATTCTTGCAGGGGCAGTTGACCTAGTGGAGTACATTGCTTAAAAGTTGGGAGGATCAATGGAGCCCGTGGAGGCTTGTAATGGACAGATGTGGAGTTGCCTTTCATAGCTACATCACCTTGGAGACATTATTGTGCAAGATGTCACCTTGGAGCATGACACATGTACTTTAGTATGTAGCATCTCACTTGTGTTGGCCTACAAGTGCTCAATGTAGGTTGCTTGTAAGGGATAAGTCCCACGTTGTATTGTTAGCATCCCTTACCTCTCATATAAATATAGGAAGGAAAGGGTCTTTCCATTCACCATCTTAATGATCAGCATTACACTCTTCTCTTTGTACTTAGCTTCTGGGAAGAAGTCACTAGGGATTCCTCATGAGCCCTAGGAGGAGTTATAAGGTCTACAAGAGACGTCTTTCTTGGAGCTTGATTTCTTGTGTCTAGGGTTTGTTCTTGTGAAGAAGAAGACATTGGAGATGATATACATTTTCATTCACTCACTTGTATTTACTCTTGTGATGAGATGTGACCTAGAGAAGAGTGTGCACTAGCCTCACTCTCTCTTTAGACTCTTCACATGTGCTCTCTCTCTCTCTCTCTTTTTATCTTTCATCAATAGGGTTTCTCGGTCTTCTTGGAGTATCTTGGAGGTCTATGGTTAGGGTTTATTCCTTGGAGATTGGAGATTAGGGTTTTGTGATAAAACCTAGGGTGGAATTGTGAAGAAGAGGAGGAGAAGACATCTTGCCTTGGAGGATGTGTTGGTGTTGTTCTTGCATATTTCATCTTGGTTGTTAGGGTTTTGTTGACTTGCCCTTGCTAGGATTTGGAGAGCAGGGAAGATTTACACTAGCCTAGAGAGAAGGCTATGGTATGTACATGCACTTCATCTTATAATATTAGTGAAGTTTCCAGCAAAGCACAGATATCTCCTTGGAGCAACATGAACAAGTGGTCTCTTCCCTAGAATAAAATTCTCAAATTTTAAGGATGCAACATCTAGACAATTAAAGGTTTATAAAATGAAAACTTAACTTTGAGAGCAGAGTTAGAAGGACAGGAGGGAGAAACTAAAGATAAAGTTGAGAAAATTGTAATTTTAGAGAGTTCAATAGCTACAGCTATGGAATTTGCACAAGAAATGATGCCCTACAGAGCTCCAGCTAGGATTTATGCCTTGTATTTGAGAGAAAAGTGGTATAAGCTCCAACTTGCATAGAATTGTTGGCTACTTGCCATTCGTATTAGACAGTCTAAGGGAAATTCCTAAACTCTCTCACAAGTGCCATATTAAAGAAAAGAATCTGTCATGTGAGTTCTATTTACATAATTATGCTCTTCCTCACACATTGAAATGTTCTCCAATCCTTATGTGGAAGATATACAGTTGAGAGCATTCTTCCCTTCGATACAAAATGAGAAAAATAGAGCCATAAGAGCCGAAAGATACAAGGAAGAGGAACCTACCATGAGTTTGTGGGTGACGGCTGAAAATATTAAGTCTAAAGATGTATTAAGAAGCCATGCACAAATGGTTCCAAAAGTGGACTTAATCCCAGTTTTAAAGGAAAGGTATTTTAAAGGAAAGGTAGTAGGAGGCCAAAGTTCAATATCAAAGGACCATGAGGGATTCAGGGGATAAAGTGTTACAAATGTCCCAAGCCAAGTGGGAAGAACTCACCCTTGCATTAAAGAAAGCAAAACCGCATTCCCTACCAAGCCTTAAAGTCGCCCTATCCAAATCAAAGTTGTATGTTGATACTCTAAAAAGAATGAATTTGAATTGGTTAGGTCTAAGGTTCAGATTTCCATTCCTCATGCACACAACTCCATCTTGAATATTCCAAGGGAGATTGAGATGGGGAGAAGTAGAAAAGCAAGTAAAACATCGCAACAAGGATTCTCTCACATGCTACATGGCATATGATCTGAAGGAAGTGTGCAAAGAGCAACAGCGAGAGAAAGAGTAGTTTCCACAGCGTAGCACCAATTTTGAGTTCATTTTTGTATGTTGAAGAGGCATGCAACCCTTCAGCTAGGGGGGTTGTGATCAGCACTAAAATTATCATATGTTACTTATCCTTTTTGACATGTATTATTGCTATAATCGTCACCTAATAGCTTCAGAGACCTAAGACTTTCTCAAATACTCTTATTTAATGGGAAAACCGGACATTGTTGGCATATGCTTATTTAAAAGAATTTGTTTGGCTTATTAGGAGAATATGATGAATGCACGGTGTCTTAGTAACTTCAGTCATGTTGCCGCCGAATCGCGCACCTGGTTAACACAGCATAAATATTTGCTACTGCTTAGTGCGCCCTTGGGGGAAAGTCTCGAGTCAAAGTTGTCACCTAATCTTGACTCCTCAGTTTAGGCCAACTCCTAACCGAAGCCAAGGGGGGCAGTGCCTATGGAATGTCTCTAAGGTTAATAGAAAGTTAATTAAAGATTGTTTTTAGGAGTTTTTTTTAAGGGGTATGATTACAAATCCAAGTTCATTGCAAAAGATTTAAGAAAATGCTTTCAATAGCAGAAAATAAACAACCACCACTAGCATAAAGAATGGATTAAGCAACAATTTACTGATATGATACTAAGCAAATGTAAAATACGTTGTTGCTGGAGACCAGTGCCAATGGAGTCAACGTATATAATAGCTACTACTGAAAGGGAAAGTTTTGCAAGTGTATCTTGATTGGTTTTAAATTATTAAAGATTGAAATTTGTTACGGGAACAGGGAAAACTCCAGAGATACCGTGAGCTACAAGGAGCACTGTTCGGAAATTGAGTGAAGGTGGCTCCTCACGAAGACGTGTGGGCTGAAATGGAATCTCTAAGGCGTTGTTCAACACTACACCAACAAGGGTGTAGCAAACTGTGCCCTAAGGTCGCCTCCCAGTTGTTCCCACTTCTTCTAAAGAATTTGCCCACACAAAACTCAATGATCTAAGTGCCGGATTTTCACTATGTATGGGGTTGTTACTTTTATTAAGGTGATTTTTTTAATTAAATGTGAGAATTAATCAATTGCTACAACTCTTTATGATTTCCCCAAGACCAGGCAAATGCCCACAAGGGGAAAGAGCATACTTTGAGCAATAGCAAAATGTATGTTCAAATTAAAATTGAAAAAATAATAAAACAAATACTGAAAAGAAGAAAAGCGAAAAGATAGATCACCAGATCTATGTGTCACTTTATGATCAACCACCACTAATCGGCAATGCCTTTATGTGGTGGTGAGAGCATACTTCGTGGCAACGAGATCGGTGTTATTTCTAATTTACTTTTGCAAAATAAAATGGAAAAAGTATGAAATATTATAAGTATACAGTCCTGCAGTAGAATGTGGTTTGCGTGTTTGTGTTTTGTCAGAAAAATTCACACCACAAAATTTGACACTGTGAATCCCCCCAGGGGGGATGGGGTGTGGGCGTTGTGTAGCCCACTTGCTCTTGTTTAATAGATGTTGCAATATTTTCTCAAAGAAATTGCCTTAGTCCATTTAAACTAGATCTAAGGGCTTACAAATTTATAGAATGAAAGCTAGGTGAAAGAGGGTCCATGGAATGTCTTTTTGGCACTTTCTAACGAAAAACGGCCAGAACTTCCTTCTCTTTTTCCTTGGACTTGCTAAAAACCAGCAAGCTAATATGTTTAGAATATGATGGGAAAGATGAAACAAATAAAAATAATAATAAAAAATTGAAAAATTTGTACTTAGAAAATATTTGAAAATTTGTTAAGTGTAAGTACAATATTTTAGCTTAGATTTAGTGAGAAGTAAAGCTTCTTAAAAGTACTAAGATATAACTATTTTAAGCATGCTAAAGATAGATAGATTTAAGTAATATGCATGAATGATATAGATCTACTTCTCAAGCAGTTGACAAAACAGAAATTGAAAGAAAGAGGGAGAAGTTTTGTTTGAGAAGATGGATGAAGCTCTCAAGCCAAAGCCAGATCCTTGTAATCGTTCTTGGAAGCCTCTACAAGCAAAGTGTTAGCAAAAAAGAGGTTCCCAAAGAGAAGAAGACACAACTGAGTTCCAATCCTCTTTGTATCATTGTGATTTGCAGCTTATGAAACAAAACTTGCAACAAAAAATATAAGATCTAGTGTGTTAGAATGAAAAGAAAACAAAAGAGCCTAAATATAACCGAATATTGTTGGCTACTTCTAGATCTCTTTAAATCTAAGCACAAATAAACAAGTTGGAAACTGCAAATGTTTATTCTATATCACATAAACTAGATCATGCATATAGTTGAAAGCAAGAGAGGAAAAATAAGACACAATATCACCTCATGAGCTCAATATCCAATACCAATGCACAAGATGGACCTCCAAAGCATTTCAACATGTATTCAAAATGGTATCAATTACAAACTAGCAGAGGTTCTGTTATCACCTATTTTGTACAAATAATTGAAACCTTATTGAGCCGCCAGTGTTGGAACACATCAGTGTTCACTTCCAGAGTATCTGGGTTTCAGAATGCAGCAGTTAGCCAGTTTTATTTTTGAGTCGACATGACCATGGCCCCATGGGGATTTGTAATAAAGTGTGCTAGTAGGATCTGAGTGTCTCGGTTCCCCATGACTTGATTAAGCAACTAAGGTATTCCAGGGAGTTTTTTCCCTTGTCAATTATACTTTGCCTACAGCCGAGCTATAATCGATGAGGTTTTTTCCCGCTCCTCCAAAGCTGGAATGCCCAATTTTGAAAATTTTAGCCATGGGGGGTTATTAGAATCCAACTAATGTATATAAGCCTACTAGACACTATTAGAATAGGTTTTGGTCATGTCCCCAGTCTCTAGGACCCTCAGAAAAAAATTCGAAAAAATTTTACCGGGTCCGTCGAGTTTGGGTTTTTTTTAATTATTTTTTAAATTTAATAAATTTCTCTATAGTTTAAATAGAGAAATAATAATTTGTAATATGTCAGTCGTCCGAGGTCCAAATTTAGTGGTTGATGGCTCGTTTCATAAGCCAAAAATCACACATGACCTATGGACTAGCTAAACCCAAGTTTCGGATGTCATTTAGGCCTCATAATTAATATTTTCTCTAAAAACCCAATTACAGAGAAAATATTAATTAAATTAATAAATTTTATTATTTTGGAGAAAATCCAAAACTCTCCAAAATAATCCAAATGGAATAAAGTAAAAGGCTAAATGACATGGCAACAGACACTCATGATGATTCCAATCAACTCCAAGTTCATCCAGTTGAAGATACAGTCAGCACAAGCTTATCCACTAAAGAGAATTCGCCCTCCTTCAATTAAAAGTCGATTTTGGTGATGTGGAGTATGCATTTATTGAGTTTTGGTTGGTGTGATTTGCTTTTAATGAAAAGTGGGGGCGCCTTGCCTAGGTGGAGGCCACCTCCCACTCTCAACTACCATGATTAGTAGTCAAGCTCCAAGCTCCTACCAATCCAAATCACGCCTCTCCAAGCTTGCTCACGTCATTATCTCATGAAGTGCGACTTCCACCATGTGGCATTCACTTATTTGGTGATTGATTATTCCAAGGAGGAGGATGGGGGGCGCCTTGCCTAGGTGGAGGCCACCTCCCCATCCACATAAGCTAGAACTCGACTTGTGTTAGGTGTAACTTATCAAACTTGTAATTCGATTGGTTGAGAGAAGATTTGATTGGAATTCGATTTGGGTTAGGTGGCCATTGGCTTCCATCATGCCAATTCGACCTAGGGTTTTAGTATGTAGCCTTTGTTATTTAAGAGAGGCCATTTGGGCTTTTCTCTTCATGGAGATTTTGAGCATGAACACTCTGCCAAAATATTGTTGTAATATCTGTTTAATATTGAATAAAGTTTAGACTTTGGAGGTCCATGCTGGAGCAAGTTGGGATGTTCTTCACACTATTGGTGATATCTCTTTCATTTGTTTATTGTTCATGCAATTTCATTATTAGATGTATGTTTTAACTTTGATTAGAAATACATCTTTCAGTTTTTGTATGCTTCATAACAAGTTTTTTGCAGAGATTTCCCAAAGTGGAGAAAGGCTTATTAAAGACTAAGTCACTCTTCACTTAACAGTGGTTGTTGGCATCTAATCAGTTTGTCTTGCAGGTCTTCAAGCTCTTCTCTTCTTTTCAAAGGAAGAAACTTTCAAGTAGGAGTTTTTGGCCTCTTCCTCCATCAACACACTTTCAAAACAAACCTTGGTTACCTAGCTTACCTCTTCAAGCCCATCCCCATTAGACTAGCTTCACTCACCCATTCGTTTTGCCCTTTCTCTCATTCATCCATTCGTTTTTCCCTAGATCCATCTTTTTTCTCATTCATTTTGTTTTTTTGCCCATCTTCCCAAGCTCATCTTCCATTTTACCTTTGTCTTCAAGGCTCCTTTCGTCCATCATAAAGAGCCCTAAAACACATAAAAGACCAAAAACGATTGTTTGAGTTAGTGAATAGCTTCCTTTTGTTAGAGTTGGTTGCATTTTCTTTCTTAGTTTTGCTTAAAGTTTAGAGTGTGTTAGATCTCAATTTTTGCATCTTATTTACAATCACATGCATTGAAAAAAGTTAGTTTTAAAAGCATTCTAGATCTCATTTTACATTAGCATAAACTTGCATTTGTTTAAACATTTGTTCCCATTTCCAAGATAGCAAAGTTTGCATATAGGATGGCTTAAAATCTTGTGGTTTCAATCTCATTCCCATCATTTTTTGGAGCATATTTGTTCGCTGGTCTGTTTCATCATAGTTAAGGTTTTATGTCAAAATATCATACATTTCACATTTTAGAGTTAAATTTTTAAATCTAGACTTAACTAGTTTCAAGTTTGTTTCATTTTCCTAATGATTAATGGGTGCATTGTTGAGTTGTTTTGAGACTTGTGTAGGTGTTTTGAAAGAGAAGAGAACTTGAAAAGCTTTCAAGAAGCAATATCCAAGAAGGAGCCAAGAGAAGCTCGAGTGAATTTTGAACCAAGGAGAAGTGCAAACCATGAATGTCATTTGAAATAAACCACTATCCTTTGTACAAACTCATAAGAGTTTTCACCTTTTTTCATTCAAGTTTTATTTCTTCAAAGTCCTTCAAGGTTTCAAAACCCAAGGCATTTGTAATCTCATAATAAATTTTCAAGTGGAGGAGTCCTCCACTTTTTTGGTTTCTTCCCCATTTGGGGAAGAGTGTGGTGTTTGGTTAAGTTAGATCTTTTAGTTTTTGCTTTAAAGTAGTTTATTTTCATCTTGTCGCTTCTCTTTCAAGTTTTGACTAGAGTAAGCTAACTTTGGGATTGTGTCCCAAAGGCCACATAGTTTTGTGGTAGCTTCTCGTTCCCCCATCAGCATCTTGTGGACATCCAGCTAGCTGGAAGGTTTCCAGGACTGACAGTTCTAGTGATTAGCCTTGTTCGGAGGTTGATCCCACTTTAGAATAAATCTGCTTGGTAGAACACTAGATTTTGTTTTCTGTTATCTTCAAAGCATCTTTCTTTGTGGTTATCTTTATATTTTCAGTCATTTTCAGTTTCATTTACTTCTTTAAGTTTCACAATCGCTTCACTTTTGCAATAAAACGAACAAAGCCTCTTGAACTTGGCCAAATCCAAGTCAGGAGCACTCTCTGTCGGAGAGCATATAGATTTGCACTTTCCCCTTGCATTAGGCATTTTAAAGTAGGAAATCTCTTGAACTGTGGTCTTAAGACTAAGTCAAGAGCGCTCTCTGTCGGAGAGTTGAACAAGTGCTCCTAATAATAAAAACACTTCAATCCACATTTCCCCCTTTAATTAATTTATCTTGGTCGTTTGTCAAACACCCGTATGCTTTGCCAACCGGAAACGGTTGGGCTAGTACTCAGAAAGGTGGAAGACTTGTTAAGCTCATAAGTGATAACTAATAAAACTTTCACCCCCATAACCAACCAATCCGGAGTTGAGCGATAAGATAAGTTCAGTGGGTAATCTCCTAGTTGGGGGCGCCAGGTTGCCATGTTCAGCCTCTAGTTTGCTGGTTAGCATTGCATGACCTGACTAGAGCACTGGGTGGTCCGACATGTCCTTGAACGGAGGCACTTGATACTGTCTTTCCGAACACTCTCTTGATGTCCTTGGTTTTATCCTAATAATCAAGACCATTAAAATCTTCAATTTACAAAGATAATCTGCATAACGATCTCACGAACGGCACTTCTTCAAGACCCACACTTTCAACATCACAATCCTTACTTTTCGTTGACTCCATAAGGCACTGGTTATCTAAAAGTTTATATATTGATCAGGACCATTTGTCCTTGTGTTTATTTCATCTTGTGAATGCTTTAGTGATTTGTCAAATCTTGAATCATACTGCCATCTTGTTATCTTATCTGGCAACATGGATTGCTTATTATCTATTGTTCATCTTTATATATTTTTGGTCTCATCACAAGAAAACTCCTAAACAACACCCATCCGCATCATTTCACCAAAAACACTAAAAGCACAAGAGCCTTAGACAACTCTTTGTAGGGACTACCCCCCTTGGCTTCGTTAGGAGTTAGCCTAAACGGAGGTGTTGGGATTCAGGTGACAGTACCTGACTCATTGCTTGCCCCCAAGGCCACACCTCTCCCCACTTTGTAGTGAAGAGACAGCTTTCGAAAGATTTCCGTTGTTGGTGTGCAGTTTGGCGGACAACAGGTTCAATGCATCCATATCAAATGAGGAGCTAGACCTTGCTTTATATAGGAAATGAGAGAGGGAGGTCAAGTTAATGAGGAGGGAGATGTCAAATCCCAATCCAATCCTTGATTGGATTCTTGATTGATGTGGATGAGGGTGACTGGGATGCCACCTAAGGGAGGTGCCCTCCTCCTTGCTTGAGATCTCCACCCAACTCATAAGATGGTGCCACATATGAGGTTGACGCCCAAGAGAGGAAGGCGCACTTCCCAAGAGAGGACAACTCGCCCTCCTTGATATCTTCTCCAAATTCTCTGAGATTTGATTAGAATATGCCTTAAAATCCAATGCCAACTCAACTGGGCCTTCACTGGACCAAATTCCATTGTTTTAGGAATTTGATTTTCTCTCATATCTTTATTTTTTTAATTAAATAATTCCCCAAAATTAATTTTGAGAGAATATTTATTTAAGTGAATAATATTCACTTAGAACTTAGGAAAAGTGGGTTTAGGGGTTTTATGGGTGCTCTGGGTTAGAAAACGAGCACCCCTATGGCAAATTTCACTTCCTAACCATACTTTTCTCACATTTTTGGTTTTTTTAATTAAATTATTAAAAAAAACCGTTAAACGAAAAAAATTAATTTTGTCCGAATTAACTGAAAATCCTAAGGGACCTAGTGCATGTCCATATGACTCAATATTGATAGCTAGCATGTGAAAAATACATAGACACATAGGCTTTAATAACCTCCCTAGGTTCGACCACCATGGAAAATACTCCAGCTTTGGAGGTGTGAGTGAAAAACTCAGGAATTATACGCCATCGAAGCGCAACGCATAATTCCTAAGGAAAAAACACTCTAGAGTATCCTCTTTATAGCTAAACCTAAGGTAGGCCAATCCTTTTACAAAAGTATCATGCTTAGACCACCTTATTACAATTCCCCCATGGGAGTCTGGAGTCCCTGGACATGCAAATTTTACAAAGGGCCAAAAATTTGGCCTAATGAACTTCTTAACTCTGGCAATGAACAATGTAAGTTGTTCAAATCTTCCAAGGTTCACAAGGAGTCCACCTAAGTGCAACTTAGTGGACAACAAGTTGATTATGTTGATTAGAATTATGTGCACTAATGTTGATTGGTAACACAAGGATTATTGTAGAGGTTGGTCTACATCTTGGAGTAATCCTATGGTCTTACACCAAAGAGAGGTGCAATCCTTGCTTAAATGATCCTCCTTCAAAATTTCAAGAACACTTCAATCTGGGAACAAAAATAGTAAATCAAGGGATCATGTCACCTCCATTCATGAGGGTGACTAAACCGCACTGCCACACTTAATCCATAAGCAATTTGAATTCCCAAATCTCAGTTATATTTTGAATTACAATTAGATAGAGGCAAGACTAAATCTCTAGGCTCAACTATGCTGAGTAGGAGTGTAGACTAGGTAGACAGCCTTCTAATAATCAGGGATCTGATTGATAGAGTTAGTTAGTGCTCCTTCACATGAATAATCAGTATTTATATGGTTTTGAATGGAGGAGTTAGGATCCCCAATCTTGTTATTACTCATGCTATGAACTAGTTCGAACTTCGAATTGCTCTCAGCTAGTAACATAGTTGATAGTTCTAACACTTATCTAATTTCTGAATAATGTTGAATAAAGCACTAAGTTCAATTTTGCTTTAGAAAGAATTTTGTATTTCACAGAGTTCTAGAACTCCCTTGGGTAGGCCCACTCAAGGGGAGATCATAAGAACCTTCCTTCCATTTTCATTAGATAAGTTGCATGCATTCCTGTGTCTAATTATTTATATACGTGGCAGATCAGTGTTTTTGCTGTTACCCCCCTACTTGCATGGGTGGTCACTTGGAGGTTTTCTGGGCTGTTCTGAGGATTTATGGGCATGCTTAGGACAGTTTCCAGCACCCTAAGCACTTTAGGACAAATCTGACCAATCTCTACAGCAATTTGGGCATTCTGGGCAATGAACAGGCCTCAATAGCAGATTCTGTGCATGTTCCAGCCTCATAACAGCAATGATCTTCCTATTTGATTGCAATTCTGGGGCTGTTTTGTCTTCGAACAGCATTAAGAAATCTTTTCTGGAGCAAACCTGTGCCTTTTATAACCCTTTTTAGCAGTAAACAGTCATGAAAATTACCTTAAAATAAATTCTGGGCACGAATTTGGACAAAGGCAGCTAACTCTGGGCATTATCTCACCAAATCTCAGCAGTAAGGAGTTTTTTTTTTCCAATTCTGGGTGCAAGTTTGGAGTAATCTTTCAGGCCACAGCCCTTAATCAGTCACCTGTGCCGTAACTTATGCGGAGTTTGTAAAAGGAACATGCTATCTAAAACTTCACATGCTGATTCATGTCACTTTCTGGTACATTTCTGTGGGGCTGATGTATATTTCTAGCGATTATTCCATGGCTTCACCAGTCAAAGCTTTTTTCAGGGTCAGATCTGTATTATTTTGTGGAGGCCACAGCCAGGAAGGTGGGTTTTTGTCACCCTTTTCAGCCTTGTCTTCACCACTTTCTCAGCTAGCAGAAGGAGGCAGGCTCTACAAATAATAAAGCATTCGAGTAATGCAAGTTCTCAAACAGAAGCCATAAACTCTGCTATAGTCGAGAAGTATTCAACAAAACCTGTTTGTAATGGACTGGAAGTAACAGTATACAATGCAATGGAAAATCCATCTGCAAATGGAGAAGGTTGTGGGTTATGTGCTGATGTCTCTCGTGACAAAATATCAGCAGTCAAATAGGTGCTGGGCATCAGGATTTAATGGAAGATGCGGTTACAACTAATAGTGAAATGACCAAAGACAAGATTGAATCAGATATCATCGCTAATGGTGGCTGAACCCATGAATCATGCACAGCAATTCATTTGGAGGATACTTGGTTAATTTTGTGGAACGACTTTGGCCCACATTAGAGAAATCATCAGTTCTCTGCAACACAGGTGGTGCTGTAGTTCAAAACTATTCTCACCGGTTTCACAGCTGGGTGCTCGTTTTCTGCTGTTCCGCTTAAAGGTCATGGCAAGAAGAATGCTGAAAAAGTTCTATCCCACAAATCCAGAATGAACAGCACAATGGTTAGCACCGGAAGTTATACGAGTGATAGGAGATGTTTTGGTGTGATTCTATGGGAGTTGGATACATTGCATGGATTCTGGAATGAATCCCATGCAGAAGCTGCTTGCGAAAAACATGGCATTGCCCTTTGACCACAATGTAAGCCGCCAATCTTGCTGTACCCAGCTTCAGCGAGTTTTCTGTTATTTACTTACAGAGAGCTATGGGATTGCTTTGCTTAGAAAGTTATGCCTGGCACACTTGACATCCGTCTTTGGAGGATCGCGATCGTGAGCTTGGAGGGGTCAATGACCCTCTCACTTCATTTTTTTTATTTGGTGGATGGTTGTCACACAGGCCGGATTCAACTGGGTGTGCCTTTCTTCACAGAAGTTACATTTGCAGTGGAACATCAAATGAGAATTATTAAATACAGATTCTCTTGTATTAAAGTTCTTTGCAATTGCTCTTGATTGGCTCCTAGGTGACGGAAGATATGATCGCCAGGGTAACTGGTGTAAGTCATTTAATTCAAACGGAGCCCAAACATCTGGCATGCGATATATGGGTGTTATGCTAGAATCACCTGCAACTTCTGGTGTGAAGGATTCTAGTCAATACTCACATCCTGGGTGGTCAATCTCGACTCAAGGAAGAGATATTAGCACAGAATGTGTAGCCGATTCATGGTGGAATGTGTTTTATTTCTCGACAGTGATATGAGTGTTGCACAGCCTTCTTTTCGTTGCATAGATCTGTGTCATCAACCCACCTCATGGTTGATGGGTCATAGCTTGGATGGGCCACCTTGTTATAAATGGCATGTATGACCATTTCTTCACGTGATTGACTATTGGGAGAGAGAGTAGTTGGGCATGGAATCTTGGGCCATTTTGTTAATGTTGTTTTATGGGAAAATTCATGGCATTATTTTAACATGGGTCAATCCTTTTGTGTGGGGGGGAGACCTTTTGAACGTATTCATCTCGAGGGGCCTTTTGGACGTATTCATCTCCTGGGAATGGCGTCCACTCCATAAATATCTTTGACCCATACCTTGTATGTGGGAGCACTTTGCCATGGAGGTCCCCTTTTAAATAGTTTGTTGCATTTTATGGAGGGTGTTGGCTACTATGTGGACAACATTCTCTTATGGAGGGCATAGATTACCATATGGACACATTCTTGTGAAGCATCCCCTTGTTTAAGACCCTTTGGAGGTTAAAAGTTGGACATTTTTCTTGGTATTTCTTCCTCATTTGGCGGGGGTGCGCTCCTTTTTGAGCCCTTGTTAACCTAATGCTTTGTACTTGTGGCTTTGACCACTTTATTTTATTAGTTAGAAGTTTGTTAGTTGAAGTGGGGATTTTGTATTATTTTACCCCACCCTAGTTTAGATCTAGGGAGTTATGAATATTTTATTGTAAGAATGAGATGAGGCTACAACCTATATAAGGGTTTGCCTTCTCATTCATTTGACAAGGTTGGATTTGAGAGCTCTCACCTCATATTTCCGTGCCCTTCCATCAAATCAGAGCAACAAATGACAATCCAAGTTCCAAAGTACTTCAAATCTTAGAGGGGTGAGACCTTGGGTCTCCCCTCAACCTCTCCCCTTCGAAGATCAACCGATATGTTTGAGAGCCATCATGAAATTGTATGAGTCAATTTTGGGTTGTCTCAGGTTGGCTCACGGCCTCTCCGATTTTATTCAGAGTACTATCAGGGTAAAGCAGGGATGCCCCCTCTCGTCGACGCTTTTCAGAATCTATATTGATGAGCTAGAGTCTTTCTTCGACGATCACATCCAGGATGGAGATGGTTGCAATCACATCCAGGATGGAGATGGTTGTCTTCTTCATCAAGTGTTGATCTCTCTACTCCTTTACGCAGATGATTTGAACCTGTTAGCCTCTACTCCTAACTTCTAAGGGCCTACAGAGGCAGATTAATGCCCTGGCTAGTTTTTGTGACCTCCAACTGTTAATGATCAACTTGGGTAAAACCAAGGACATGATCTTCAATGCATCAAAGCACCTTCTCACAGACTTACACTTTTACTTTAAAGGGGAAGAGATTGAGATCAACACAGCTTACACCTGCCTGGGGGTTCAGTTCACGGGGCCTCGTTTTGTATGTAGCAGGCCCTCCAGCCGCAGCTCAACAAAGGGTATGGGTCCCTACCCCTCATTATCGAGACAGTGCTTCCAAGGCCAGTTCCAGGACATCTCATCCAAACTCTACCTCATGGAGGCAATTATCAAACTCACATTACTCTATCGCTCGGAGATCTGGAGACCGAGCTTGATACAGACAGATTGGACTTGGTTGGAGAGAGTTCAGACTTTGCTTCTCAGATGCATCATCAAATGCAAACGTATAATTCCACATCCCATTATTCAGGTAGAGTTCGGCGTCCAACCATTTCACCTCAAGGTTATCTTTCACTTGATCTCCTTTACCCATAGAGTCAGATCCTTCAAGGACTTTGCTACTAGGAGAGAGCAGTACCCCTATCTTGCACTTTGCTCCTCAGAGTCCCTCGGCTCGGATCACTCCACAGGCTGCGCACAAGGTTGGTTTTCAAAGGTGTCTTGGCTTCTCCAGTCGATGACCATCTCCCCAGAGCGCCTTCCCCCCTTCAAGTATTTTCCTTAGATTCGTTGGTTCATCTCCTACCACCTAGACAAATTGTGAACCGAGACATCCAAGAGGACATATACAGATTATATATTCAAGTCACTTGGACCTCACCCCCGACGAGCCTGGGCTCAAAGATGTCATTCTACTTAGAGCACTTTTTGGAGATGCAGGATGGTATCATTGTCTGCCCCCCATACACGTACAAAGTACAGCCATTGGATGCATTCACTCAAGATCCCTCTAGGACAGCTCCGGGTTGGTTCTCACCAACTCTGAGTGGAGATCAATCACCATCTCCCACATTCGGATAGGGTCTGCCAAATATGTCACCTATAGGGGCCAGAGACAAAGATGCACCTCATTTTCCAGTGCCCTATGTACTATGAGATCAGAGGACATTACTACTGCCTCTAGAGGGACTTAGGGGGCTCCCTCTCTACTTTCTTACGATATCAAGATCAGAGGTGCTTAGCTCTTTTTATCAAGAAGATTCTCAGTCACAAATGCCAGCTCTTGCACGCCCCCTCCCCACCCAAGCAGACTAGGAGGATCACCTCATATTTCCATGCCCTTCTATCGTATCGGAGCAACAAACGACAATCTAAGTTCCAGAGTACTTTAGATCATAGAGTGGTGAGACGTTGGGTCTCCCCTCAACCTCCCCCCTTAGATCAACCGATATGTTTGAGACCAGTCCGGAGGTGTAAGACCATCCATCCAACCACACATCCTCGTAGTGAACATCAAATGGATTTAGAACAAGGCACCTCTCACTTGTCGGATTTCCTCCCAGCCCCAGCAAAGCAGTCACAAAACTCTTCAGAGCTTCTTTCCTTCGGCCACGGATGATAGGAGAATGGAGCTTCCTCGATCCTACATCCCCCCCCCCCCCAAGTTCATACATCCAAATTCCCCTCTGGTACAAGGACTCCAACAGTGACCCAGTGAGACCCCTGTCATCCCCCTTGCCATCGATCATCATATCCAAGAGACATTGACCTCATTGGATTCATCCTTAGATATTTCTCTCGGATAGTATTGAGTTATCCAACTCCTACCATGGACACTCTCACTTTGTATCACAGCACTTATGATATTGTTATATACACTTTAGTTTTGGTTTTAGCCATACCTAGGGCATAGCCTAGTCAGATATTTACCTAGACTATACTTTTAGTTTTCTTCTTTGTCGTGTATGGGAGCTGCTTTTGAAATCCCACATTGTACTCACCCCAGATGTAACCTTTAGTCCCATTGACCTACTTTTGTGGTCATTTGTTGGACATTAATAAATTATCTTATCTTATCTCTCTTTTGGAGCTTGTCATATCTTTTATGGAGCATTTTGAAGTATAAAGGATTTCTTCTCTTGGATTCTTTTGGTGACTTAATCTCTGTAGTAACTTGTTCATTTTAGCATTGTAAGATTTGTTTATCTAGTCCGTAAGAAGTGTAATGTTACTCCATTGGTTTATCATACTTTAGCTTTGTAGGTTGACTGAAGTATTTGGCATCCATAAGAGGGGTACTCATTACGCTAAATGCTACCCTTCCTTGGTGAAATTTGCAAGTAGCTTCAAATTATTTGGGGTAGGAATTTGGCATGCATTTGGCAGGGGTTTTAATCGAACACATACAAACAAGACAAATGGAGCATCATCTTGAGGCTGCATATGCCCTGGGATTGGCACTAGTCATCATAACCCTCCCATCACCTATACTACAAAGAAGACCTCAAGTTTTGCTAAGGCTAACTCTTCAAATCACCTTTTACCCTTATTTCCATAGCCTAGCAATCCTATCTAGGGAATCCCCCTCGAGTTGAAGAAGAGCCAACCAGAAATGCAAATAGGTGGTTATTGAGGTGACAATGGGTAACACCTCTAGGTTATAGTAGGGTAGCCTTGTTCATGTTGTAACAATTGGTATTTCTTTTTAAGGTTGTACTTACAATTTCATGCATTTCATGTTATTTCCATTACTTTTGATTACAGTGATAAGTGTTGTGGGCTGTGAGCTTTTTAAGTCTTCATGAGTATGATAGCTGCTGCTTTGTTTTGGATATATAAATAGCATCTATTTAATCTTTTCCCGTTTCCCTCATTCACTAGCAATGGTATCAATCCATGTGGGCTGTGAGCTTTTTAAGTCTTCGTGAGTATGATAGCTGCTACTTTGTTTTGGATATATAAATAGCATCTATTTAATCTTTTCCTATTTCCCTCATTCACTAGCAATGTTATCAATCCCATCTTCTTTCCAACAAACTATAGGAAGAGATGGTAATCAGAACATAGGCTATGTGGAATAGAGTTAAAGTAGTTTCCATTGGCAGCACATGGTTGATTATTTATGACTACAACAGGACATTAGGACTTCTGTGTACTTCATTTTTAGTAGATTAGTCCTATGTAGTTTTGCACATATAGTCCCAGCACCTCATAAGTTGCACAATCCCTAGATGATAATTAAAGAGAACCATGGCATTCAGAATCAGTATCCTATTGCTGTAATTTTGTTTTCCAACATATAGGGTTTCATGTGATCAATGGACCCAACCAAGAGTTTAAATGTGAATCATGCAGACAATCTTATGGTGGTTTCTCATGGACATAGAATGGAATGTTCAATTGGCATTCTAGCTTATTACATTTGTAAATATCAACCTTGATTTGACTCTAACCTCAAAGTGTGACCCTCTGAGACTTGTCACTGGTGACTGTATAAGTGCAAGTTGCAGTTTGTTTCATTACAGTTTTTTTTATATTTTTGTTTACATATATAGATATGTATATATAGATTATTTCTATCCTCAACCTATCATCCCTAGAAAAATCTGGGGATGTGCTCTAGTCGATCCAGACACTCTTCCCCCTGTCACCCTATTTCTCTGTTCCCGGAACTCATGCAACATAGTTAACAATTTAAGCAAGTTATTTGCAAAACTAATACGAAGAGGAAACATGTTCAGATAATTTGGGAAATGATGGACAAGGTGAGAGAAAGCTTGGAATACACCCCAACCAATGGAGATAGTGCTCTTGTTAAACCATCAACAATTGGATCATAATTTAGTCATGCCTTAATCAAATCTATATGTTATTATGTTTACATGTTTCCCAGCAACAAGAAAGCTCTATATTGATCAACAAACATTCAAACTTCCAACAGTTTGGATTCACAATGACAACATCAAATGCAAAATGCAAGAATATATGTTGCTGCTCTTTGTATCGATTAAAATGAATCAGCATTGTTAGAAAATGAATACACAAATATACATGACAAATGTGGTATATATGATTTAACATGAATATAGTATATACTATATAAATATCTACCCACCCTGCCTCCCTTAATTCAACAATTCAGTCCTTTTTAAATGCTTCGTATATTATCTCACATAAGATTGAATTCACCTTGACAAGTGGAGTAATCCAACTCATGTGTGCTGCTAAAGATTTAACTGGACAGATGACTTAAAAGAGAGTCTCTCTTTGTTGTTTCAAAATAATCATCTTCATGCTCATCTGATTCCTTCTTTGTTTCACAAACTAAAAGGGTAAACACTCCAACTTGCACATATTTCCCTTCAAACTGTTTTTTAGAAAAGCATGTTGTCCTTTCCACTTCTAATATGTGCAATATTCAATAATTTTAAATATTTCTTCTGGGCCGAGGTGTGACATTTATGTTCATGTGCTGAAAAAAATTATGATGAGATTTAATGCCTGTGCCCAAAATATAGTTTTCTGCGGTTGACAATTTGATTTTGAATTTAGAATTTAGAATTTATGGCAAAATTTAAAATATTAAAGTACATCTCACATCTCTTTGCTAGGGAAAAGTCAATAGGAAAAACTTCAAAAACTGTGTTCTTCATTTCTACTACTATGTTGCACGCCACACACTTATCATTGCAGAATGAGAAAATGGCCTTCTGTTAAAAAAATGTCTGCTAGGGCACAATTTTTTCATGTAAATCAGAGGTCTGTGTCACATGCATTATATTGTTGCATACACAGGCATATGGCATATGCATGTTTTACTTCTCAAGTCCTTGTGGGAACTTCAAAATGGGTTCATCTGTTTGATTCAATTTGCATTAGGGATGTCACTGCTCTGCCTTCAAAATCTTCTCTCTGTGTTAGCGTTGCACTGGATCTAGGTCTTTCTTTGCAGTGGTTAGGGCTCTCGTGGCTCTGCTCTCTTTCATCTGTTGCAATTTTTGTAATCATGCACATGACACATCTAGGTATGGCAGCCTGTCTTCTCTTATTTCTCCACATGTTCTCTTGTGAATTAGTCAAGCATATGTGCTTTATTTTGTAATTTTTGAAAGACAATACACACATAGAATGGTAAAACTCTAACACTTTATTCATTCAAAGAGTACCAATATATAGTACTCTCAAATATGCCACCTCAGTGAGAGATATTCTCTAGATCCTAACACCTATCATGGTGACTAGGCTAGGAAATCTTCTCCAAATCATTTAGAGACTTATCTAGGATAAATGACTATTATCCTAAATAATAATTACAATAATGGTGACATTTAAACTATGTGATTGCTAATGTAAGCCATAAAGCTAACATTCCCACTCTCAATCACAAGTTTATGTATCTGTATCAACTAAGCAATAAACACTAATGCCAAAGTTGATATGATGGATTTTTCAGAAGCCTTCCTTTGTGTTTCAATGAAAAATCTGCCTGTAAAACCGTCAATCTGAATGGTTCATCTGAAATGAACTGAAATCCTGGAGTGAACAGCTGCCATGTCTGAACAATCCCTGTCTGCTTGACAATTTCATCATTTGCCAAGTGATTTAGCTAGAAGAGGCTGGTGTCTTCTGCTAATTGGTGAAGATCACCATGCTACAATCAATGAAGTGCTTTCTGAAATGAGTCATCAACATTGTTATGCATCGATTAACATCTAAATGCATCATGTATTTGAGTCTACCATCCATAGACTGTTGTTTTCATTAGCCTTCCATCTACAGACTATTTTGAGTTTGCCATCTGCAAACTATAGTTCTTTATCTGCAATTTTGGAGTTTGCCACCTGCAAACTATTCTTTCCTTTTGGAGTTTGCCACCTGCAAATTGTTTCCTTTTGACATTTGGAGTCTGCCATCTACAAACTATTGTTGTTTCCCATTTTGATATTTGGAGTCTGCAATCTACATACTTTTGTTTTGTTGTTCAAACTTGAAGTCTGACAACCATCATCAATATTCCCCCCTTTGTCAGCTGAAAGGTGAGAAGCTATGGGTTTTCATGTGGTTTACCCTTAACCATTTCATCATTGTACCATATCTACTCCCCCTTTAAAAAGAAAGAGTATTCTGTAAATGTACCCCCCCTTTAAGATGAAAGTGAGTACCATATAGATTTCAACTCAAAGTGGGCATGTGGAAACATCCACATGTTATCTCATCCCATGAGGGCCATGCTCAAAAAGCTATGCCATAAGGGGACCACTGGAGTTATATTCTATCAAGTACAAAAAAGACTATGTGCTACAAGATGAGTCTTTACTCGAGATTGTACTCTTTGGTGAGACTGATATAATTTCTTGGTTGTTGATGTCCATTGCCAAGGATTGATCCATCCATAGTGGGTGTTTGTGGGTGTTTGCCTACTGTCCACATCTATATGGCCACCCTGAGTTTGGCTAGATAAGGTTTGCGTGGATCAGTCTACGATGGTCAATAGCTTGCTTTCTTTGTGTCTGTGGGAATATGCATGGGTTGGTGCTCCAAGACAATTCTGTTCTTCCCTTCCATATATTCTTTTTTATTTTTTATTTTGTTTCTTTTCTTGTATTTGTTCCTTATATCTCTTCTATTATTTTTCTTTCAATTTCATGAAAAATATATCAACTATTTTTCTTAAAGTCTAGAAGATTTTAAAATTTTACAACTTACATATGCCTCCTCTTTCATCTACTTTTTCCTTGGCGGACCACTTTGATAAAGGCACGTTCTCCAGGAATAATTTGACTTTAGTCATAGGTACAAAAGATTCTACTCTCATACCATGTTAGAAAATAAATACACAAGATGTGTGGGAGATGTGGAATATATAATTTTACTATAAATGGAGTTGTTTGATATAAGGAGGGGATAAAAGAAGGGAGATCAGTTTATATTTCATTTAAATAGTTGTGCTACCCACTTTACCTAACTACTTTATACTAATCACACCTTGTTGATCTATAACAGTCAATCTTTTTGTGATCTTTTACATCAAAGTCACTTTATTAAACTTGAACTTCTAATATTGAAGTGTTAATGCTCCAGCCAGGATCATTGGTCAAGATCGTCAAATATAGCCCAAACTAGTTTCCCAACACCTTCCACTCACAATTTAATAATTTATGAGATAGTTCAGTTTACATACTTTTCCTATACTGACTCAATTAGCAACTAGAAGAACTTAGAATTATTTTAGTTTTGATTCTTAGCCTTATTTTAGTTCATTGTCTTTATAGGCTTATAGTGATATACTCAACAATATTATAAAGATTGTTAGTTCCTTCATGTTTCAACCCATCATGCACACGGTACATATCTTGAAGACAAAATCCTTTGCTAAAGCATCAATACCTATAGAAGCTTTGGTTCGATCAGGCAAGAATATAACCAAAATCCCTAACTAGATTTCTTAGTTATACTTCACAATGTTGCTTACTGGCTAAACTATTTTCCTCAACTGGTTCAATTAGCAATATTGTAATTAGGGTAGGCAATGTCACAAGGTTCATCAAATTTTAGGCTGAAATATCAATTCAAGAGAAACAATATACACAATGCTTGACTTTTGATTTGTTTAGACAACCCACTGGTCCATGGGTCCAGGCACCAAAAACATAATAAAAATTAAACCAAGCTTGAGTTATTTAATGTTAACCAGAATCCCGATACTATTACTATAACTTCTAAGAGATCGAGAGAAAGGGACAGGAGATGAATAAAGAAGAGATAAAATATGTAGGGTGTACAAAGAAGTGACACCTGAAAAATATTTTGCCTGAAAGAAGTGGGGCATGAAAGAAAGAGAGACATGGTGGATTAGAGATATGTCCTTGTCTTTAAGTGGTACAAAAACATATAAAGAAAATAATTATTTCCATTTCCTGAGGACGTCTTCCATGAATTTTATGACAAATATTCTAAATGTTTTATGCCTTTTTCTTTGGAGGGCAGGTTGCAAAATATAAACTGCTAATTATACTAACCAGCAAGGCAAGTGGTCTGAGCTTTGAATCAAGATCCTATTGTAAAAAGCTTTCTTTTTATGTCAATAAGATGCATGGTTTTTCCTTTACACAAGTCTTTGCAAAACCTAATTAATTTGAAAATGTCAATTCAAAGGTAAAATCACCCCCAGCGAAGGAAAACAAATTGTTCATAACTTCTGTTAAATCCAAAATTGCAAATTCTGTGAAGAGCATGGACGAAGTCCTCAAATCTTATGCAATAGGCATCATTGATAAGATCAAATTATCAATGAGCACTGAAACCTGATGGGGGAGCACGTCACTCAGAGTACATGGCAAGAGATAAGAGGCTAAAGTGTTAACCCACATTAAGCAAGATATACGGGATATCATGCATGCTGATAATGATGAAACAAGGACAACTAATGGTGGCAAATCAAGCCATCATATCCCACAAACCTTTGATGCATAGCTATTAACAAAATGCAGCCATCAAGAATGGCAATAGAAGAAAAGAGATAAGAAAAGTTTCTTCATGCAGAGCAATCATCACTGCAAGTGGAGGGCATTTGGTGGTCGATATGGCAGTCAAAACAGGTGAAGGATAGAGAAATGTTATCCTCAATCAGTATGGCCTGGTTGCTTTCAGTGGTTTCTAGTTCTCAACTCATACTCTACAGAGCTTTGGTTTGCCATTTCCTGTCTCCTCCCAATCTGTCTATTCTGCTTTGAGTCTGAGTGTTTGGTCTAACACCTGAGGGTGCTGCCATGGATAACTCTTATGTTCCTGAGATTAGAGTGGATAAGTTTGGTCTGGAATTCAAGAGGCATTCGAAGGGGAGGGCAGAAGTAGAGAAAGAGACTCTTGCTCCTCCTCTAAATCTTTTGGGCAAAAGAGAAACTCTTAAGGGTGGTGGTCTTGAGGCTGTTGGCAAGCATCCTAGTGGGAGGATCTCAAATTGTTCACAACTTAAATATGAAGATCTAATGAGCAGACATTGTAATGTCCTCTTCTGCTTAAGCACTGAGGACCATCCCGCTAACCTATCTGATTCCCATAGGTTCGAGCGGGCACTGACATTTGAGGAATTGACTGAGGATTGATGCCATTTACACCATAAGAAGATCTTAATCATGGTTATTAGATAATCAGTAAATAAATAAGGGCCACCGGAACTAGGGGCCACCTGCATGCATGGCATACAAGCCATATTTCTTGTTGCATGCACTGAAGCACCTCTATTAAGCTTCCATGCACACAGGAAGCATTGCATGCAAGTCAACTAGAAATAAGAAGAGAAAGCGACCTAGGCATGCAAAAGTTAGGTCAGGCCATGTGAAAGTTATAAAAGAAAGGTAAAGTGAGTGAGTAAGGCCTGCTTATTTGATTATTGATTTGAGAAGTCGATTTGGAGAGCTCAGTGAGCCATTTAGGGTTGAGGGCACACCACTCAACCATTCAGTGGTGTGCATGCCATCAGCAAAATCTATCTTCCCTAGTCACTATCAGGGTTGGATCATCTAGATTCAGCTTTACTACTATCATCAGGTATCATTCTTCAGCATTCTGCAGGGTTCAAGCTTTATACAGGATCAAGAGAACTCGCCATCCTTGCATGGGCGAATTGCACAAGTGAGATATCTCCATATCTCATCACACTGGGATCTTTCTGTCTGCATGCCGGCTTCATCCTTCCGAGAGCACCACTATTACCCTAATCCTTGAAGACGAGCTTCCTATTCATATCCAGGATCAAGTTATCATCCACTTCACCTTTCAGAGGGCGCCTTCTACTGCATGGGCGACTTTTCCTAGAGGAGGCAACTCACATTAGGGCTCAGGCTTCATGCATGATCCGCATGCTTACTCCATCTCAGTCAGAAGGGCGGCATAACCCTAGTCCCAGCTTCTTGCAGCATTCTAGCATCATTGGAGCCATTATTTACCACTTCTCAGTCTGAAGAGGGCGCATTGTTGGAGAGAGACTCTCTCATATCTCGTCCGATCCTGGGCACAATTCTTGCATGCTGGTCTCATATTGCCATACATCCACTACTTCATCTGATGGTATGTACATGCATCTTTTCTATCCCTATTTTATAGCATTTCTGATTATTTGGGTTATTTAGGGGTTGGCAAACCCATGCCTCTGCATGCATGCTCATGCAAGCATAGTTCAGTACATGCATTCATATTTACTTCGATTATTAAGCCCTGAAGACTACTAGCAAGCAACAGAAACTCCATAAACAGACAAAAATATCAGTTGGAATATTACAGACATGAACAGGTGTTTAGAATTTGCCATTGAACACCTCAGATTGACACTTCGCAGCATACTGGTATAGTTATGCAGGAACAAACAGACTATAGAAGAGATGAGGAACCCTCCCGGTTCTCACCAGATGACCCAAAAAAACTCAGATGTCAGGACTCAGAATGTCTTCAAGGTGTTTATAGATTCCCAGTGGATTGCCGGATTCTTGGTGCAGTAGATAGGAACTTAAAGACTCTACATCAGGATTTTCAATCAATGAAGACTCCATGCCTTAAAGGATACCTGCTCATTTCCACAACACATGTGAGCTTCATGAAGAAAAAATTGATAGCACTTGAAGCATGCTCTAGAGACATATAACTACCTGAACTATCTGCTCCAGGAGGTAATGAACAACCGAGGTGGAAGATGGAATGAGGGCCCTGCAAAATGTTCAAAGCAACAAATCAAGGTGACCCATTCCCTATGTTTTGGACTGAAAATGTCACCAACTCAGGTAAGCATTCTAATATTTTTTGTTGGCTGTTTGATCTGGGATATCCTTAAACTTTGCTTTCGAAAGCACATATATAGGATTCAGTTTGATGATCAGTTTGTTGGTTTAAAGAATTATAGCAGGCTATATGGTTGCTTAGATAGTTTGGGAGTTTGTGAATCTCGGGAACTATAGCTTTATGAGGCTCATGAGACAACTTGATGGAGCATTGTGGATGTAGCTCAACATGGATGGTTGTCTAATAATTCAGGAGAATGGGGAGGTAGAATCCGAGAACTTAGAAATGCAACTTGGGAGCTATACCTTTATGAGGGTTAAGAGGCAGTTTGATGAAACTCTACCTAGTCTATGCATTGTTTTTCAAAGAAGAAGCTTCTAAAGACTGTTAAGTTCTGATTATCTCTGATATTTTGTTTCAATCAATGTATGTATACTTTCAATGAGTGTAAGTTTCAATACTGTAAGCCTTTAGAGGGGGTATTAGGATACAAGGCTTACATGTAATAAAGTCACTTTATGACTTAGTTATGGTTTTTGTACTTTTTGTGTAAAGCAAATCTATCCCACATTCATAAGTGGAAATGATTCACTCCATGAGTAACCATATATAAGGAAGTGAACTCCTATGTAATAGTTGCACCAGTTACTCATAATCATATTGTGGTATCGGGTGTATATCTCTCATGTGTTTATCTAGCTTTTGTAACATGCATTTATGGATTTTCTGCTAGTATATTTCTTTTGTTTCAGAACTGTCACACCTTTTTTGTGGGTTGTCTTGGGGTATTAGACAAGGGTTCTATGAGAGGCATTCATCCCTCTAGACCCTTGATGTAACCAGAATTGCTAATGAAGATAAAGTTAGATTGACTCCGTAATTGGGGGGTGCATCCCAACACTTTGCATTTTCCCATCTGCTATCCAAAGTTTCTCGAGATAGATAGGAATTTGCCTGATTCTTTTCTAACCAAGCATCCCGGTATTTCTTTGAATATTGAGGCTGGCTGAGTCCCTGATAGCTCTCTCGACCTAATTGTCTTATGAGGGAGAAAAGTAAACCGGATAAGTAGAGTGAGGCCTAAAAAGCTCCTTGACTAACCTCTTGAACTGCTAACGGTGCCCGATAAAATACCCCTCACGCTTGGGCAATCCTGCTGCTGTTCACTCATATTTTATATGACTGTTTGCTGATCTCTTTACTTTGATGGAATATATCATATGCTAGTTTATTTGAGTTGGATCTGAAATGGCCTTGTTATAATATTTTCACTAGTTATATGCATCAATGTGGTTGATTGGAACGCTAATGTTTATAACTTACTGATTTTTCCCTTGCATTCCAAGCTTCTTCATCAAGTATGGTTTTGACTCCATTTGCCCAAAGGACAAGGCACTTGGTCTTGCTTGTCTTCTCACCTTTTCACTTAAAGAAATCATAAAAAATTTATTTGTCAAATCTGGAAATTCCGAAATTGTTATTGGTTTCAACGACAGATTTGACAAATCTTATTAGGGAATCCTTGAGCCAGAGTAGAGTTGGCCTAAAGTTGAGGGAGGTTCTATTGAGGTGACAGTGGTTAGAACTTCCAGGAGTTCCTATAGGATTTGTACCTACAATATTCAACCTATCTTATGTGCAGATACAGGAGGTAACACTCCATAATCAGTAAATACTATATGCTAAAACTAAATCTATGATATGGTCATGGTATGGCAGATTCTAGCTAGCATGGAAAAGGATAGAGGTTAGTTTTTTCAAGCATAGTTTCTTTTTCGCTTTATCATCAGCCCCTAAAACTTTAATTTTGACGTAGTGAAGCAAAATAATAACAAAGTATACTACTGCATATTAATAAAAAAAGTTGTTAATTTACCAAAAGACAACAAGAAACAAGATATTGAGGAATTTTTGTGTTCTGTTACCGCTCAAATTAGCACCCTTGATCGATGTCACAGAGCCCAAGGCAATGAGAGGTAAGCACGAGAGAAGCTACCGCCCAATGTCACCATAGCCTAGCTTCTCAACACTTTAGGTCAACTCCTAAGACCAATGGGGAGTCCCTAATTCTAGTAAAGGATATCTACAATCACTCCAACAACACAAATACCTTTCACAAGCAACCTCTCAACTAAGACCAATGCCATATGGAGTCAAAACAATGAAGCATAAAATGACACTAGGTGAGAGGGAGGAGTTACAACACTTTATTATTGTTTTCAAGATTAATAACTTCGATATCTTACTGATGTTATGAAATTACAGCAGTCAGTAACACTTCAAAAAATGGATGAAAACCAACCAAAACAATGCCAACTTACCACATAAGATGTACCTTGAGGGTTAGGGCAAGTAGCATGCCTCATGAAGGTGAAAGGAAGCCCTAAATCAGATCTGAAAGTGCTTAACCATATCTGATTTAAGCCCTAACCAGCCCTCAAATAGATGGTGGACCCGCTTAAAACTTTTCCAACAGATGTCCAACCCCCCAGAGGTCAACCTAGGCCTTTTTCTTGCTTTTTTAGGCCTTCAAAGCTTGCTGATATGATTGATGTACCTATTGTACCTGTTATAACAGATCTAAAAAATGCCCTAGATAACACAAAACACAATATAATTCTCAATCCAACCACAGGAAGGGGACGCCCTTGAGGATCCAAGAGGAAACCTACTAGGGCACACTTTTCCAACGGAGCACAATTCCAAAAATCACAATATTTTTTGAGATATGAATTTTCTATATTTTTAGGGTTTTTCCAAATATTATATATTTTTGTATTATTTTAAATATATACAACAAAAATTTGATCAAATTGAAGAAGAGAATGGGGTTATACCTTAGTATTTTAACCCTAGGGCAACAAGATATCAAGGTTAATGTCCCTCCTAAATTTGGCACTTCAAGATTTACGAATTAAGGGCAAAGACTAGTAACCCTAGATAGTTCAAAGTAGCCTTAGCCTAATTAGGGAAAAATGAATTCCAAGGCCCAACTATGGAGAGCTCCTTAAAGAGGAAAGTCTCCTAAAACAAGATTGACAAGATGTGAGCAAAACCCTTACTTGCCTTGCTTAAGGTGCACAATAGCAACATCAAACAAGAAAATTAAAAGATCTTACCAACATCCACCAAGAAAAGAGCAAGAGAGAAGTCGTAGGTCCTTCCTTAGCCTTAAGTTATAACAACCATTCAATGGATCAACCTTGAGAGATAGCAAACTCTAGAAATTGCATCATCCAACCTTCATCACAAGAAAAATGTGCCAAAGAGAGAGGTGCACATGCCTTAGAAGCTCCAATAGACTAAGAGAAAAAGTAACAAGACGTCTTGTTTTACAAATGAGAAGTTGACTTATTTATATGTGAAAAGGCTAACTTAAACCTCCTTTAAAGCCTACCTTACTAAAAGATAATCATAAAACAACTTAAAATTAGGATTTGTCACCCACAAGTCGAGGACTAAACCACAAAAGACTAAAAATAATGATAAAATAATGCAAATGGCTTCAACCAAGTGGAGTGTTGAGCCCAAAGGAGGACGTCATGCCCCAATTAACCCCAACGATATAGAACTTCCCTCGATGTCCTCCTTTTTAGCAAGGTAAGGCTTCCTCCAAAGGATGACATCATCATCATTCTTGCATGTGGAAACCAAGTGTAAGGGTAATACATGAAAAGAGAAGGTCCATGTGGGCATAGACGAGGTGTGTTAAACCGGGTATGACAACCCTTACACGCGCAATCACCTCTACAAAGCATAAACAGAAGTGTGGCTAGGAGCTCCTGAGCCATGTGTCCTAATGGATCCATCCCAAGAAGCATCGGAGCACCCACTCAAGGCACAAATTCCCAACACTATGGGGGACTTCCGCCCATCAAGGGGTAGTCAACAAAGCCACAAGGCCAATACTCCTTGAAATGAGAACCAAGAGAACCTACCATGACCAGACCAAGGGTCTTGAGCCCCGCTAGACCAACACTTTTACATAAGAAAACCCAGACTTGGCCTTTTCCAATGGCAAAAAGACCCCTTCACTCTGGTACATCTTGAAGGGCATGCTGCAGACAATCTGGGGCGTAACACGTTCTAATACAGAAATTTCACCTCTTAACTAAAGGTTTCCAAATCTTAACCATGTGAACTTTCAGCCTTGGGGCTGTTATGAAATATAATTATAACAGCAGCAACAACAAACAATATTTCAACTCTTAACAACCCCAATCCACTGGGCAATTCACGAGAAAAGATATCAAACTGTGCTAATGAGTTTCAACCCTCTAGGCCAATCTTATCATGCATAAAACAGATCAGAAAAATAACGTATGAAAACCATAAATACATCAGCAAATCTACCCTATCTTCTTCAATATAAATGTTAAATCGCTTAACAATTGCAGCCTTAATTATGTCAAATCAACAAGACATATAAGTGCTAGAAATTACAAAATAATGAAGAAAAAGATGTCTGAAAATAAAATCTGCAATTACACAAGTATTGGACAACTAGAAACTTCATTAAGACACATAAAGATAAAGCTCATGTGTATACCATAGCCTTACCCCAAGGCTGGTACAATCCTCTAACTCTCCAAAACCCTAGCTAGGGATAACAATGAAAACCCTAGCTTGCACCAAAGAGCTCCAACAAGCTAGCATCACAAAAGCAAATCCTCAAGGCAAGATGTCTCCTCTTTTTCTTCACTTCAACAAGTACAACATAGGGTTTCATCTCCAAGTCTTTAAGTCTCCAAGGGATGAAACCTTAACCCTAGTATTCAAGATGCTCCAAGAGGCTCAAGAAACCCTAGCAACTCCAAGACAAGAGATAAAGTACAAAAGATAATCTGATAGAGACAAGAAGAGAAGTTTGCTCCTCCTAGTCACATCTCTAACCCAAGATGAACAAGGATGATTGATTATTAAAGGACTCTCTCCTTCCTCTATATATATAAGGTGAGGAATACCAACAATACATATATGCACCTATTCCTTTACAAACAACCCACAAAGACATATATAGGCTCACACATGTCAAGCTTCAAGGTGATGTCATCCACAAGCAAGGCTCTAAATGCAAGGGAGCTCCATGAGGTGTGTCCAATGCTCCTCCTACAAGCCTCCAATGACTCCAAAAAACCTCATATGCCATGTACTCAACTGGATCCAATCCCCCTACATGAATACTATCGCAACCCAGGAATCCCCAAGTCAACTCCAGACTTCCATGCAAGCATCCAAGCTACCCCATGTTGTCTAGGGCTCAACACCCTCCTCCTAAGTGCCAAACACTCCTCCAATGCAAGGCATTCTCCAAGCAAGCAACCTCCTCTATGTGGCCAACATGTAGAATGTCACCAAGTTTTCTAAAGTTCTCCAACACCCTAAAGAAGACACTCATGCAAGCATCTAACTGAGGTCAAGCAACCACTGAGTAAGCCATCTCCAATGCGCAAATCAGTCACAAACCATCAAGGGGCTGATCCTACAGCGTGTACCCCAAATCTTATGAAGCACCCTTAAACATGGTGTAGAAAATTATGGAGTAAACCCAAAGCTAACACTCCCTCTTTGCGAGGAAAGTGTTTTCACCAATACCTTTCGACTCCCTTTGCAACTCCAACAAACCTACCACCTGCAAATTTGTACTTACAACAATCTCAAAATCTACTGCTGCCTCCTAAAAAGGAACTGTCACCCATGCTATCACAACATCTCAATCCTTCAACAAATACTAACCACTTGTGAATATGAAGGAACATAATCCTAGATCATAAGCAACCTTCCAAACCCCAACATCCCTCAACAACATCACAAGCCAAAATATTTGGACACCACATCATGAGTTATCCAAAATGTCCTACAAAGATAATCACATCTCCGTACAAGAGCAAGACCAGTGGATCACATCTATCAAAGTCACATCAAAGTCACAAAGATAGGAAGTTGCCCAAGTCAACTCATCAATCTTGAAATACCAAGCTCATGGTATAGGTGGGCTATCAACAACCTATGAACATAAGAATCTCTCTCATGTACCTCAAAACCTCTAGCAATTGAAACAACCTGAACTAGGTCAACTACCTCTTTCTAAATGAATCCTAAAGCAAGAGTAACATCTCAAGCCTCTTGAAAACTAGATGGTTCATTTGGTCTCTCACTAGAATGTCCAAGTGCTACTAGATCAGCAAGTAACCTGTCAACTTTAAAGGCCACCCTCTCTCACCCCTCTAGCCAAAGTCCTTTGACAACCTAGACTACAATCATGGATGGCACACTATTGTCCCTCAAAAGCAACTCTTCACTATACATTTGTCATATAAGAAACTAAAAGAAGATTCTTCTTCAAACCAAGAAGAAATAGAACATCACAAACTAAAAAATATCACCTAAAGGCATATAAAAGGAAATGGAGCCAACTCCTCTCACAAGATAAGTAACATCATCGCCAAGATCCACACTAATGCCTTCCTCTTGCTCTTGAAACATGCATATGTCATAAATCTGGAAGCTCCACTATCCACATACCATCCAACACCTACACATACTGTTAGGGGACAAGCAAGAGACCAAAGCCATATCCATCCTAGAAAATTTGCAATTTGAAGAAAGATCCCCCACCTAGCACGGGTGAAAACACATCAACTCTACTAGAACAATCACACCTATTGTAGGTCCTCTTGGGCATCTAACCCATTAAAAATTAAAACCATACCAAGCAATAATCATGTAGAGCTACCACCTATTAGATGTGAAAACATATTGGCAACCCTTGAAACAAATTAACCACTTACACGGGTGAAAACATACTAGCAACACTTCAAACAAATTAACCACCTATCACAGGTCCTAAGCATCACATTCACTGAAAATGCATCCATAATAGCAATCAATGTAGTAGATTTGTCATCTCTCATTACAAGAGAATTCAACGTTGCAACCCATCAAAACCTCTTACAAGTGCAAGTTCTCATCTCAGCACACTAGGATATCACCCCCTAAAACCTCAAACAAGGTCAATACCCTTCCCAAGTATTCTTCAACTAAAATACAAACACCCTTTTACACCTATAGTCTCAACCACAAAGCTCTAATACCATGTTGAATTTTCTATGACTTTTAATGGAAAACATCAATTTTATCTCTTAATTAGAGGTTTCCAAGATCTTAACCCTGGGAATTTTCAACCTTAGGGCTGTTATGAAATCGAATTATAACAGCATCAACAATGGACAACATATCAACTCTTCTTAACTCCAATCCACTAAGCAAACCAAGAGTAAAGATAACAAAGTGTGCGAATGAGTTTTGACCCTCAAGCAAATCTTATCATGTATAAAACAAATCTCAAAATCACTTATGGCAGTTGTAAACACAACAGTAAATGTACCCTATTTTCTTCAATAGAATGTTAAATCACTTAATGATTGCCACCTTAACTTATGTCAAATCAACAAGACATATAAGTCTTGGAAATTACAAAACCATGAAAAAATAGATGGTTGAAAATCAATTATAGAAGTCTTGGACAGCAGGAAACTAAATTAAGATGCATAAAGATGAATTTCATGTAAATACCATCGACTTATCCCAAGGCTAGTACAATCCTTTAGCTCTCCAAAACTCTATCTAGGGAAAACAATGAAAACCCTAGCTCACACCAAGGAGATCCAACAAGCTAGCATCACACAAGCATGTCCTCTCAAGGCATATCATCTTCTTCTTCAATTCAACAAGTAAAACCTAGGGTTTCATCTCAAAACCCTATTCTCCAAAAGGATGAAACCCTAACCCTAGTTTTCAAGAAGCTCCAAGAAACCCTAGCAACTATAAGACAAGAGAGATAAAGTACAAAAGAAGATTCAAGAGAGAGAGGAAGACAAGCCCACTCCTCCAAGTCACATCTCTAACACAAGATGAACAAAAATGAATCAATGTGAATGGACCCTCTCCTTCCTCTATATATGAGGTAAAGTAGGCCAAGAATACATATGTGAGCCTATGCCCTTACAAACAACTTACAAACATTGGTGTAGGCTCACACATGTAGAGCACTACACTCCAAGAGTACACATGTCCAACTCCATGTGAAGTTGTCCACAACCAAGACTCCAAATGCAAGGGCATTCAACAAGGTGTCCAACACTCCTACAAGCCTCCAATGAGTCCAATGAACCTCCTAAGTCATGTACTCCACTAGGCCCACTCCTCCTACATGAGCACTGTCACAACCCAAGCATCCCCAAGTCAACTCCAGACCTCCACACAAGCATCCAAGCTACCCCGTGTCATCTAGGGTTCAATGCCCTCCTCCTAAGTCCCAAACACTCCTACTGTAATGCAAGGTGTTTTCCAAGCAAGCAACCTCATCCATGTGGCATTGTGGCCAGCATCTAGAATGTCACCAAGTTGTTGACGATCTCCAAATCCCTAAGGAAGACTGTCATGCAAGCACCCAACAAAGGTCAAGCAACCACTAAGTTATCTCCAATGTGCAAATCCATCTCCAACATGCAAATCTATCACAGACCATCAAGGAGTTGATCTTACACCATGTAATGTACCCCAAATCTCATGAAGCACCCCCAAATATGGTGTAAATAATTTCAAAGTAACCCCAAAAGCTGATAAATATCAAGAAATCCTCCAAGCTCCAACCTAATAGGAATGCCCCTAACACAATGCCCTCTTCCTAAGTCCCAAACACTCCTACTACAAGGCAAGGTGTTTTCCCAGCAAGCAACCTCATCCATGTGGCATTGTGGCCAGCATCTAGAACGTCATCAAGTTGTCTAAAGATCTCCAAATCCCTAAGGAAGACTGTCATGCAAGCAACCAACTAAGGTCAAGCAACCACTGAGTAAGTTATCTCCAATGTGCAAATCCATCTCCAACATGCAAATCCATCACAGACCATCAAGGAGTTCATCTTACACCATGTAATGTACCCCAAATCTCATGAAGCACCCCCTAAATATGGTGTAAATATTTTCAAAGTAACCCCAAAAGCTGATAAATATCAAGAAATCCTCCAAGCTCCAACCTAATAGGAATGCCCCTAACACAATAATCAAGTTTTTCACAGGCCTTAATATTCCCCTACTGCATTGGAAGGTCATGCTAAAATCCAAACACCTTAAAATTACAGAAAAAAACACTCATAAGCTTCAAAATTTTAAGGTTACCAAAACCTGTGTCAAATCCCCCCATGGGCTAACTAAAAGCTAGCTGAATCGTACAGACACATTCACAACATAATATCTAAGATCAAGGGAATAAATCTCCGACGAGCAAGGAATATTGAACTCATTAAAAAATCCAAATGCCAACTAAAAGAATGATCTTCCAGTGCATATGCATGTATGTAGAGAGGCTAGTTAACCCCACGGGTTAGCTCGATTGGTAGATGCTTTGTGCTAAGTCCTCAAAGGTCTCGGGATCAAATTTCTCAAGGTCCTTTGGGGTTACCGACCTTCCAGCCAGAAATTCTGGGGAAGGAATGGGACAGCTCCGCAAGGGCTGGCCTGGTACTAGCACCCCCATTCTTCAATTAAATCTGAAGGTGGGGTGAGATTGTTTCCTCAAAACAAATGTAGAGACTAGCAACAGGAAACCATAGAGGATTTATTTTTCCTAATCAATTAGTAATATAGATAAACAAAATGTTTAAAAATAAGTAAAGTATTTATGTATAAATATTTCATGCCCATGTAGCTCATAGCAATACTCTTCTATAAGCTGTAACATTGAGTCTCCATGAAATGTAGGATTACACCATTATAGATAGAAAAACATTCTTAAATAGAAAATCAAAAAAAAAAGTTTATGCACTCATTCCTTTTGAATAAAAAAGATTAGTAATATAAATAAACAAAATGTTTAAAAGTAAGTAAAGTATTTATGTACAAATATCCAGGGTCACATAACTCATTGTTCTCATAACAATAATCTTTTATAAGCTGTAACATTGAGTCTCCATGAAATGTGGGATTATACCATTATAGACAAGTGATAAAAAAAATCTTAAATAGAATATTAAAAAGAAAATTCTGTGCACTCATTTCTTTTGAAGAATAGAAAATTAAAAAGAAAAGTCTGTGCACTCATTCCTTTAAAAGAAAAAGGCCAGTGCTAGTCATCTAGATCATAAAATATTAGCAAAGAAATCTATTTTAGGTGAAAAATGCAAAATAAGACATTGAACACAATAAGATAGCAAAAAGCATATTTGCAAAAGCCTAAAGAACAAGGACGTACTTGCTGTTGAATGTAATTTGATACATGTTCCAGTTGAAGAAGCTCATCTTCTGCGGAAGAGTGGTGCATAAAAATTTCAGGAACATATTGTCCAGCAGCTGTGGCTGCTGCAGCTGCAGTTTCACGACTGATTGTCTTTAATTCAGGAGTTGTGATGAAATAATCTGATGAAAGAATCCTGTTCAGTCTCTCCCTCAAATTCGAATCTGGAAACTATGTTAAAGATAACCAACTTGTTACAGCAACGGTGTTGAAAATAACCAACCAAAAAAAAGCAGCATTGCAATCTGATGAGAAAAGATTAAATTTGTTCAAAATCCTTGTCAAATTTGTATTAAGTTGTTCTGTAGGTCGCCAATATGTCCATATTCTCTTCACAAACAAAAATAAACATTCTGATACAGCTCGGTGATAATCCAATAAACATTCTGATACAGCTCGGTGATAATCCAATAAACATTCTGATACAGCTCGGTGATAATCCTTGTTACTAAATGTATTTTTCTGCTGTCTAAGTAATTAAAATGTACCATGAACAGAAAAATAAGAGATCGATTGTGTATAGGTTGTTCAAATTTGATAGAATGTGCAACAAAAACGGGAATGCAAAAGGTTCACTGTTAATCTATACAGCTCTTAAAAGGATACAGGAAAGACTAGAGAATGGATGAATAGACTGGTCCGAGTTATATATTCATCCGAGTTACCAACTTGTTACAGCAACAGTGTTGAAAATAGCCAACCAGAAAAAAGCAGCATTGCAATCTGATGAGAAAAGATTAAAGTTGTTCAAAATCCTTGTCAGCTACGTATTTGAGTTATTGTGTAGGTCACCCATATGTTCAGATTCTCTTCACAAACAAAAAGTAACATTCCGATACAGCTTGGTGATAATACTTGTTAAAAAAACGTTTTCTCTGCTGTCCAATCAATAAAATGTGCCATGAACAGAAAGATAAGAGATCGATCGCGTATAGGTGCAACTAAAACCGGAATACAAAAGGTTCATTGTCAATCTAAAAAAATGTTAAAAAGGATACAAGAAATAGTAGAGTTTGGATGAATAGGCTGGTCCGAATTGCACAACCACTGCCTTGCATGGTACACACAAATCTGAAGGGCATCCTTGTGTGAAATAGTTGCATGAGGCGGCCTTGACGTCATAAATGATCCAACCATCGATAATGCATCAAGGTCTTCTTCTCTGAGATGATCTGTAGCATCCTCCGTGACATAATCATAGGAAAGGCAAGAAATCCTCTCGTGTGTTTTTGTCCACATAATTGAAGCAAGTCTATTAAGAGAATAGACATTAAATAATTTTGCAAAATACAGAATCTTCAAGAGGTCTGCAACGGCAATTAGATCAGGAGCTTCTGTGTCCATGGCAGAGCTCTCCCCACAGTCCTTTCTAGTCTCTTCGAAGCATCCATTTGCCATAATTCCTTTCCCGTCAGAATTCTCATTATCTAATCCTTCATCATTTGCAGAGCTGTGTTCTTTATCGTTTGCAGAACTGTATTCTTTATCATTTGCAGAGCCGCCGTCTTCATCTGGTCTCTTGGGAACAGAATCCATGAATTCCCTCTCCCTTTCTGCAATCTCTTCCTTGAGTGCATTACTTAAAGGTTGTTTCAACTTCTCTAACTCATCAATGAGAACTGCTATACCAGTTTTAGAGCAGAGAACTTCCTCCTGTTCCTTGTTGATAACCTTTCCTTGTGATTTATTCTCTTCAATTTGCAGAATCCTATTATACTTTTTACGGAGGGCTCTTATACGCTTGTTTAACAAGCAGAGAACGGGACCTTCTTTGTGAAGGGATGAGGAATTCACGGAGCCATCAGGCGTTCCAGGGATTACTTCTGAACTCGCCATAAAATTATACCTTTCCAGAAAAAAAAATGACAAAATAATTTTAAAAGCGCAATGTCACAGGTTACTTCTAAACTGGGAAATTCAATTTGCAACTACATATAGGTCTGTCTGAACTCAGAAATTATCACTTAATTTAAAATTTAAAAGAGGAAGTAATAACGATAATTAAAAAAAACTTTTAAAAATGATTTCTCACCTCCAAGAATCTCCAAAGTCAAAACGATGCAATTAACCTAGTTCGCAGACGAAGGCAGAAGTATTTAATTGCAGTTATCCTAGTTCACTCTGGCGATCTTAAACTTTCAACTTCATTCGAATTCGAACTTCTACATGTCTCATCGTATGCAGATTTGATCCACTGCCTTTTTGCAAAGGCGGTTCACATTTCTGCAATATGAAAAACCGGAGGAACTTATATCCTCTTCTTCGCGGTGAAGAGGCCGAAATACACGACTCAGTCCTTTTACGGCAGACCTTTTTTCTTTCCGCTCTAAGTATTGTCAAATTTAGATACGTTTCGTATTCTTTCCTCCAAAATTCGCCGTATCTATGCACAGCGCCTCTTCTTATCTGTTGAAATTTGCAGATTCTTGAAAAAACTGCTGCTGTGATCTCCTTTTCTGGAATTCTGCAAAATTCTTCGAAAATTCTTCGAAACAGGTCTTACATCACGCAAATTAGCTCAAATCTCTGCTAATCGCTTGCACTGACCTCAAATTTAACAAATTCGTACACATTTCGTCGGGCTTTTGCAAATTAAATTAAAAAATTTACAGACCTTGCAGCGAATGGAGGTTTCTTCGCTCTCAGAAATAGAGCGAAAATGTTGGACAAATTTGCAGAGATAGGCGGGTAGCGAAATTCTTAAACGAAGCAGACGAATAGGAATTGAAATGGGCGCGGGGAGTGAGGGTTTTGCGGGTGACGCGTAACATCTTCTTTGGCATTTTCAATGCATAAGGCAATGCCACTCCATATTCGATTTTAAATGGGCTCACCACACCAATTTTATAGTTCGGAGGAGGCCAAAAGCGTGGAGATCATTGTATTTTATCGTGTTTAATTTTTGTGTAATTATTCCAATATGTGGAATATTTTTTCTGTTATTACTATTATTAGTTCATGTGTAGATTCCAACTTATTAGTTCATGTCACGGAAGAGACTATGTGTTCCATCAGTTGTAGTTAATTTGATTATAAGTCATCATCAAACATAATGTTATGAAAATAATATTATTTTCTGAAATTTTTTATTATATTTTATTTAATTTTTTATTATATTTTATCTAAAAGTTTACGAGGTAATGATTTTAGACTTGACACCCATGAGGGTAGATTAGATGGTGAATGGGTGTACATTAAAGTAGTCCTTATGATAAGTCACTTTAAAATTTTTAGTCAATTTGTGCTAGCTTATTTGGTTAAGGTGTGGGTCGCATCAACAGGGTGACCCAGGTTCAATTCCCCTTAGGTAGCCCTTATGATAACTCACCAATTCAAAACTTGGCTAGTTCATTTGGTTAAGGTGTGGATCTCATCAATAGAGTGACCCAAGTTCAATTCCCCTTAGAGGTGAGCCAGGCTCATGGTTTCTCAAGTGAAGGAGTTTCTAGCAAAAAAAATATCAAATTTTAATCAAATTTCTAAAAAATAAAATAAAATTCATATACATTAAACCTTATACAAATATTTATTTAACATTTACATCAATCGGTCTCACAAAGTCCATTTATGTAATCTTGACAAAGTCCATTTCTCTAAACTTCTCTGGCATTGATTGTAGGCATATGAAAGAAGTATCTAGAGATAATGGGATGTGCAAGCGGATTTTGAACCCTCAACGGCCGAGTAGCTAAGACTACAATTATTTTCTTATGCAATCATTGTAAGCCTCGTTTGCCCCGGTTTGATCAACGGGAAGGTGAGTTGTTGTATATATATATATATATATATATATATATATATATATATATATATATATATATATATTCATTTGAAGTAGATTTCATTACAAGATACCAGTTGTAATGAATTGTATTTTCATACATCTTAACTAGAGGACAAGATGTTTACACGCCTAAAGATATTCAACTTATACAGGTTAAAGAGGGTAAATAATGTAAAGGATAGTGTTAATTATGCACTCGAAGCTGCTAAATAACATACTTAAGAAAGCATACCCTCCCTTACTCGACTTGTTGTTAGCAGCATCATTCTTCCTCATTATTGTCATTAGGGACAAACATCTGAACATTTTGTATAGTGTTAGTCACTTGTAGGTCTAAATGCATCATTTACAGTAGCAACAATCGAATTTCTCCATAATGCATTGCAGTGGAAAATCTTCTAAGGTATGTCCATCAATATCTCAACAAGCTCTTCTTCGTTATTACTATCCTTAAACTTGGTATACGTAAGATTAAAGGATAATAATAAGTGTTGTTGTTGAAGGATATGTATTTGGTTTCATTACTTGAAACTTTAGGTTCCTGGTCTTAACAACCTTTTATTCTAGTTAATGTCTTCTTATTTATATGGGGTAATTTCATACTTCGATATTATTTGGTGCATAATGGTTCCCACCTATGGCAACTAGCATTGGAAACATAAAGAGTGTCATTGTCCACTTGAGCCAGGAGAAGTTGCGGTTATCTTGAAGGCCATGGGATATCCTAAGGAAACACGGATTTATGTTGCATTTATGGTGGTTATAATTGCATGGCCCCCCTAAGAAATATGTTCCCGAATTTAGTATGTCTCGAAATTAACCTCAATGTACTTCCTTTTACAATTTGCACTGGGCCAGTTTTTGTTTGTCCCGTTTCCATCTAAATCAGTGTGGCATACATTTTGTGTTGAACTCTCATCAACTTTGATTGAAATGGTATCTAGACACACTTGATTCTGCATTCATGGTATTGTTTTTGTTCTTTTAGGTTACCAAGGAAGAGGTAAGAACAAAGGAGGAACTTAATTCCTTTGGGAAACTTGTTACAAGCCTTGTTGCCCTCGATTTCCTTGTCTGCTTAAAGCCTGATGTTTTTGTAATGGTGCATGGTGGGAACTTTGTTAAATTAATAACTAGAGCTTGTAGTTATGTGGGACACCATTTGAAATCTATATTGAAACCCAAAAAGGTGTATGTCAATACATTTATGGGATTCTTTCTTAAGTTGACCAGCATTTGTGAATGATGTTATTGTTACACACGAAACACTAACTGGGTTGCCAGAGTCAACATTTCCTAGTTATGATATTTGGGAAAATTCTCTAAGTTATTGCATGTGCAGAGCATGAAACCTTTGAATTTTCCTAAGAATGTCATATTTCATTTTGTAAATGGTTCCTCTTATTAGGCATTTATGAGGTTTTTGTTAGATTTCTTTCTGTTGGGACGGTGGTGGTAGAGTTCATTACATTTTGGTAACAAGTTCCAACTAGTTACTTTACCTAAATGAATCCAAATTGATTGTGCCCCTTGTTAAATCGAAATAACTTATTTGTAAGTGATTATGGTCTCAAATTATCTTGTGTTGTCGCTTTACCCGAATCATCCAAATGGATTGTGCCTCTTATTCAATTGGAATAACTTAACTACAAGCAGTTAGCTCTCAAATTATCATGTGCACATTAGGAGTAAGTACCTTGCTTTGGAAGTGATTGAAGTTAATACTCTTTGAAGGAATGCTTTGTTTCATGGTTACTATGGTGGTACTATTCCTCGCCTAAATAGGGAAAAGGAAACCATAATAAACTGACCATTCTCAATGATATGAACCCGCACGATTTATTGTCGTAGTTGGTAACGATATATTATTGTGAACATGAGAACCTCATGAGGTTTGATCTTCGGCATGGAGGCTTAGAGAGACTTGAATCAATTTTACAAAGTTTCTATGTCATTCCTTGTGCAAGCAGTATCTGATGTATACTAAATTATGTTTGTTTTTTAATTCTCAATTATCAAATCCTTGGTTACCATGTAAAATTTCAATGATAATTCTATGAGATGGTGAATTCCTTGGCAATGCATTTGGTCATTTTATTATTTTATGGTAGTCATCATCAAGCGAATATAAATTTTTTACATTTCTCCATGTTGGTGGCCATGGAGCATGGCGTGCAATAAATTTGAACTTTTCTTTGAAAGCTGCAAGATTTAATTTGGCACATGTGTTTTTTAATATGGTTTTCTTAAGAAGTATCACAAAATGCAAGAACATAGTTATAAGTCAGCCATTCTTATAGGGTTCGTCTCGAAGCACGTCATGCATCTATCTTCGCTTGTCTCCTATAGTTGATGTGGTGAAAATGCGCCGCCCCCCCCGAAAAAAGGGGGCATTTGTATTATAACAAGAAAAATAGCTACAATGCAGCTAGTCCCTGCTCCTGCTCCTGTGACATTGATTTGTTTGTTTGAACATGATAAAGTGAAGAAAAAAGTCAAATATTAAATAACATTGTTATGAAATAGTATACCTGTGAAGTAGTAGAATAGTTATTAAGTTTAGTTATATTGCTAAAAATAAAATATATTTTGTTTTTTTTGTTTCTTTGTTTTGTTTTTTAAGGTTCACATCTAATGGGTTTGGTGATCTTAAAGACGAGTGCCTTTACAGTACATCCATTAACCATCTTAAAATATAAATTAAAAATAAAATTGATCTATTTTGGCTTTTTATTATTATTTTATTCATATACAAATAAAAACAAAACCTCATCTACATAGACACTAAGATGTAGTAAATGTTATATTGGAAATATTATTGACTACAAATATGTTGGAAATATTATTGACAACAAATATGATGATTCAAATATGCAAGGATTACAAGTGGGACCTAGATGGCGATGTCCCTGCCGATATTGTTGAATTTGTTAAAAGATTAAATTGTTATATTGTGGCAGATTGAATTTTTTATATTGTTTTTGTACAATTTGATAAGGGTACTATACGACATTGCAATAGAACTGTGACTGTCCAACCAAAACGAGACTTCTTGTTGCCTTAGAAGAGGAGACACTCGCAATCTTGGTTTTGTTCCTTTGCGGAAAAAAATTGTTTCATTAGGTATTGCCATTGCTAAAAAGTTTCAATGACGTAGGACATAGATTCGTTTTGTTTGATGTGATGCCATTGATTTTGTATGCACGACCATTGACGTTGATCACATGAGTACTAGATGTACAAGCCTCAACTGGTCTGTAAAAAAATGAATACTTCTTTCAGGTCATTGCATCAATTGTGATGTTGGGTTAAGAGAAAAATGAGCATGAGATTGTTGGACAAATTGCATCTAAATTTTAGATATGGCTGCATTGCTATTCATTGAGGCTGAGATTGCGATATCATAGATTCTATCTATTTGAATCTATGTTGGCTTACTAGTTTGTGTTGAACTCTATAATATTGATGTCATTTGACCTATGGCTTGGGTTGAAGTTTCACGTGTTTTCCCAATATAACCCACTTGCATTGGTTGAGGAGGCATAGCTTGTGGATGCTACAACATACAAAGCATTATATGTGCCTGGAATATAATTCTTATGGATTCTCAATGAAAAATGCCACGATGTCATTGTTCATTTTATTCAATGGGAACGTTCAACTAAGACATAAGGTCATAGAACTACTGAGAGGGTTTTACATTCAAATAATGTGAGAGGAGAAATAAGGAGTACGACCAGTGATCATTTATTTGTCGTGCATTTCGATTTTGATCGACCGTAGAGATAAATGGGCTTCCAAAATCTAGTTCATTTTATTTCCATTTAAAATATTTAAATTTAAAATTATATTTTTTATTTTATTATTTATTTAAAACATTTAAATTTAAAAATATATTTAAAAAAACACATGTTATGAATAAATTGTCTTTTATTATATGCTCTGTGAACGTTTGAGAAAATCATATGCGAGTTTAGAAATCGATATGTTGAGAAAATCGTGTGCCAGATTGAGCAATTTGAATGGTGGATTTAGGTATAAAATTCAAATGTTACTTGAAATGACTAAATGACCTAAAACAATAAGGTTATAGAGAAAATTATAAGATCGTGGAAGAAGTCTTTTATTGCTTTTTTAACATTTGAAAAATCTAAATAATCTCCAAGTATAAGAAGCCATAGCTTCTCATCAAAATGTAGAATCCCGACACGTGTAGCTTCTCATCAAAATGTACAGAATTTGAAATTGTTTTTCCAAATGACAATGGCTCCAGCGATGAAGAAATACTCGCAATTGGGAACAAAATAAAAACTTATAAAATGCGTGGCATCACATGACCCACACGTGGCTTGCCTACATAGCATGACTACCATGCACAGCATGCCTATTACGCAACAAAGTTACCCGTTGTTAGATCGCGCATGTCTACTATAAATGGTGTCATTTAGACTACCGTTATTTCAAATAATCTTCACAGTTAATCAATTGAACTAACCTTGATAACTAATCAATCTCACACTTTATCATCCTCTTCATCAACTTTGCTCTGCATATAAATATGTTTGTTGTGTTAGGATGAGATTTCATTACAAGTCCTTGAAAGGTGTTTCTTGATCTGTTGGAATTTATCACGCAGGTCTTCCACCCTTGAGCTGGTGCTGCTATCTTCAATCGTCAGATCCTCTTGGAGGTATTAACTTTCATAGAAATTCATTTTGTCCCAACAATAGATTTTTCTCCTTTCAATTATAGAACTCGTAATATCTATGTCAACTTTCTCGCTTTTGTGTTGGGAGGCCGCCGAAGGCTTAAAAATTGGGGAAACTTTCATTTTTATGTTGGGAGGCCCGCCGAAGGCTTAACGATAGGAGAAAAACAAATTGCAATTTTGAATGCATATTCTGTATGGGGTTTGGATGAAGATAAATTACTCAGTACAATCAAAATTAAGGCGATTTTGACCAAAACATAGGCGATTTCAACAGAATTAGACTCCCCAATTTTGGAAATTGGGGAAACTTTCGCTTTTCTGTTGGGAAGCCGCCGAAGGCTCAACCATTGGGGGGAAATGTATGGGGTTTTGGATGAAGATGAATTACTCAGTAAATTTGCCGATTTTGACCAAAATATAGGCAATTTCAACAAAATTAGACTCCCCGATTTTGGATGGCAATAATATAAAATCGGCCAACAATGATATAAATAATTATCCAAAGAAAGAAAATTCGTCCAAACAACCAAAATAGACGCTGCATATGATTTTTTGATATAAGTAAAAACAAAACCTTGAGGTAAATAAAAAATGGGATAATTTACTATTTTTGGGACACGTTGATATTACCCGTAGTATGCTAGTTAACCAAGAAAAATCTCCCCGGCAACATAATTCTGCCTTGCCAAGTTGCAATCCTTCAATTTCATGCAAGCACGTGGAAAGACCAAATGTTCGTGCATTGTCTATTGTGCATGGTTTGCCAAATGCCTATTTTGTTAAGCTCGTAGTTTCTCCTGGACTCGACACTTAGAGAAAACCCCTCAGGACTCATTCTTTGCATATATGTGGCCCGTAACGTCCCTTCTTTGTGTATGCGCAGGTCTGCAAACATGGCGTTGTATTTTCTAGGCGTTAGGGAAACTCTAACCCTAGCTTCTTCCAGTGCGAAAAGATTCAGCGGAAGATACAAATCTGCCCCCCAGTAAGAAAAAAATAATTCCAGAACCAAGGCGTCTGGGCCGTCTAGCTACACAGGCATTCCCTGCAAGTACGCAAAGACTAAGACGAAGATGATGATGATGCCCCAATTAACTCTTTCTTGGAAAAGTTTGTAGCAGTCATGCGCATCAATCTCTCAGAAGCTTATGCAGATGCATGCATAGATGTCATAACCGGTATGCTTGAAATCATTGTGGATAAACTCATTATAGATAGAGAAAGGAACATTCAAATGTTCGCAGCATTTTTTAGGATTTTTTGTTCTATGGAAACAAAAGACTTCGGTCGAGATCTTTGGAAAATTGTCAAGGAGGTCTCCAAAGGCATTATCAAAGATATGCATAAGGCTTATCTGGATGCATCCAGGATAATTACATTCAGTATAATTCATCCTGCAGTCAGTTAGGCTTTTCATAGCAACAACCCGAATCAATTTTTATGCTTGTTATTGACATCCTGTAACATTTTATTGGCATCCAAGCGTTGTGTTGGACATAGTAAGGAAGATACAAATACAAATAAAAATCACTTCCAGTGACAACAGTGCACAAAGCATATATAATGAAGCTCGATGATGGACTTTCGTTGGAATCTTGCCAGGAGGTTGCCAATAAATACCCTGTAATTAATCATAATGAGATCTAGACTACTGTTGTGGTCATGGGCACAATCGTAGCAAGCCGCAGGAGAGAATTCATTGTGTAATACTAGGCAGCAAAAGCCATTGAGGTAATATGCAAACACGTTTTCAAGATAAGTTATTGATTTCCACATGCAATTTAGATTACACCACTGCACAAAAATATTAATCAAGTGATACATAAGTGTCTTTCCTTTCATTTCATATATCTACAAAAACATATAGAATTTCATTTCATATAGCACAGAAGCATATAGAATGGCAGGACGCTTCGGTTTATTGTGCCTTTACAACTGTTTGGTTCTTGTGTCTCTCAGAGTCCACTTTTTGCCATACATGAAAAATTGTATTTCAGTGGTGAAAGTGGTACATGCAAAACAAAAACTGCAGTGCAAGGAGATGACACTAGAGTAGAGGTGATTTGCTACAAACCCTGACCAGATTCTGTTGCTAAATGGCCCAATGCAAAAACATATGTACCTGAAACCAAAGTGAATCTTCTTCCTCCTCCAAGGCTTTCTCTTCCTCTTCTACCTCAACTTGCTATTCTCGTTGAAGAATTCGGTCCATAAAAACTCCATAGTCCATAAAAACTCCACAGGTTTCCAGGGAGGTTAAAAGCGTCAAAGTGAATAGATAGGAAACAATATAAGCATTGCATTGAAGAAGTAGGTGCATAGGAAACAATATAAACATTGCATTGAAGAAGTAGGTGCATAGGAAATAATATAAGCATTGCATTGAAGAAGTAGGTGCATTCGGTGCAGGTATGCATTGCATTGAATAGGCAATGATCATTACTCTGCAAAGCGTAAACAGGTTGAACGCTCGTATCTTATCTATGGACGCGTTACTCTGCATCTATCTCCTACATTCTCACCGTAGGGTGCCTCCAACTAATGGTTCAAGACTTCCGATTAATGATATCCAACTATGAGATACAAATAAAGATAATATTAATAACAAGAATGAACAATTAAATCTCAGCTTACTTCTCCACAAGGATTTCGTTTTGTATGGTGAGCATAGTGAGGGTGCATGAGAGAAAAGATTGGTCATCGAGTGAAAACAGATCTTGATTGATTTAGAGTGAGATATACTTAAATTGAGACTGAGCTACATGAACCATGTCTCGTCTACTTATTGTCCAATGAAAATTGCTCTAACGAGAAGCTAGAAGCGAATGTTTCCCAAGCAAAGTGGTCCCTCTGAACCAAACAAACAATAACTCTTCAATATCATTAACCTTACCATTTGAAGCTAAACCTAGTCTACACCAAGAAAAAGTTGTCCAAGCTAGAGCCTCAACAGAAGGAAGCATAAGTTCCTTCCAGATTGACAATCAAGTTCCTTCCAGATTGACAATTTTAGCTGCTCGATGCGCTCTCACTGACTGGCAATTTTGGCTATGCATGTGGCATGGATGCATGGAATATGTGGATTCAGGGAATAAACAAATGTCTCATCGCATCTCACCATCCCCTATGCACCGCCACCGTCATCATCCCCTATGCACCGCCAACATAGTGATTGGTCGTCAAATTTTCTAGTGTGTAATAAATAATCAATTCAATAAATAGAAATCATTAATTCAATAAATAGAACTCAATTTGTCTTTAAAGTGGTGTGGTGCTTTTCGATATGTTGCCATATGTTAACAGAAATCATAGTTGTTAAAGTTCTTTTTAAATAGTACAATATTAGCCTATTCTTTAAATTATAATGCATATTGATCAAGATAATCATTGTCGAGAACTTAAAAATTCTACCTTATTGTACTTAGAAGTTAGACCTGATTTAGAGAAGACATAAAAAGATGTTTGTCTTCTCCACACGAAGATATTTGTCAAGATCAATATGATGATAATGATCCATATGCCAGAATATTTAATTCAAATAACATGATCTTTGCAGTGAAGTAGATTAGCACTTGCTTTAGGACGGAGGAGCATGGAGTTGCGTGCCAGATTAGCACTTGCTTTAGGAGTTGGTAGGACGGAGGAGCATGGAGCTGCGTGTCAGGATGCCAGAATGTAGGAATGTAGATGGGTGTCCCTTAATTATTAACAAATTTATTGTAACCACCTTTTTCTCCTTTTCTCTCTTTCAAAATGGCGGCATTTTCTTCATATCTCAAAACAATGAGAGTGGCTGCTAGCATGGCAGCTAGCATTTATTTGCATCAATAAATGAATGAGGCCTTTTAAGTATAGATGGCAAGTTTATATTTTTTTCTTTTCTTTTTTATTTTTAAATATTTTTAAAATTCAATAATTCATTTGCACACCAGGAGAAAATTGTCAAATCAATAGATTCTACCAATCAGAAAATTAATTAATCTAATTTTAAAAATTTATAATTTCTTTTCTATTTTCAAAAAATTAAAGTTAATATGAAAAATTTCACAAACTTTAGCTAACATTATAAAAGAAATTGGAACTATTCGAAGTCAACCAACATTGGGCGACCAATCGATCGCTAGACTCCCTGCGGAGCAAGGACTAAAAAAAACACTTTATATTATAGAAAGTTGTGTAAAAAAAAACATCCAAAACTGTCTACATCAAAGTGATCTTCTTCTCTTAATTTCAAAACTATCTACATCAAAGTGACACCTAAAAACAAGCTCTCCAACCATAATACATTCCAATGCTTATAAGTTCAAAATATTAAAAAAAACAAAACGATTAGCCTAACTGCATCTCAACTGTCATTCACAATCTGCTAATAAAATATGGATCTAAAACTAGTAAAAGGACAGGCTATCAGAGCTAATAAGGACACCATCCCTGAATTCTTCATACAAAATTCTACCATCCATCTTGCCCATTGCTCTCTTTGATAGCAAATCAACACAAATATTGGACTCCATGTATATGTGGATGAAAAAGACCTGATCAAAATCAAATATCAAATCTCTTACTTTGGTCATCCAATATCCCAAAGCTAAAGAGTGCAAAGTAACGCTACCCTTTGCCCAGTCTAATGCACTTTGAATCCCCAAACACTTGTAAAACATGCATCATTGAATCCACATTTTTAATGCACTTTGAAAATGCCCCTTATATAATTGAGAAAAAGTGCATTTCCAATAGGAAATCTACTTGATTTTTGCACTTCATCGAAATGGTGACTCATTTTCTCTCCTAATAGTAGCAATAGGTTCTTTCTTTTTGTGTCATGTGAATTATTTGATTTTTAACCAGCATAGATCCATCTTAAACCCGTATCTGTCAAGCACCGAGACCGATCCAATTTCTTGAGGTGTATTTCTTTTTTTAAATTTAAACTCAAGAAATTTAATCTCTTGGTGCTTGATAGATCCGGGTTGAAGTTTTAAGTTTTTATTTATAAACGAACATCTATTTTTAATTACTTTTCATAATATTTTATTTTATGGGCCGTCATGGATTTTTTTTAAATACCTTCCATATTTTTTTATTTTATGAGCCGACATGAACTTTTTTAATTACGTTTTAATTAAAAAAAACATAATTTCTGAAATACGCAATCGAAAATACACTTCTTTTAATTAATGGCCAACAAAATCTTATTACATTTTACTTTTTTTACATTTTACTTTTTTTGTTACATGTAACGTTACAACATCTCCCTCATAGTATTACTTTTTACTTTTTAGCCGATAATAAAGACAAACGTTGTAACGTTACAACATCTCCCCCATACTGGGCTATAGAGCACCTCGTTTCACTCAGTGCAATGAATTCAAAATGTGTGCTTGAGAGATAAACGCTAGATTGCTTTCCTTTATGTGTCAATTGGTTGTCGCATGAAAACTTTTCCAACCATTTCGGTTTAGTTTGCACCTTTCTTTTCATGTGAATGCATGACTAAAAATGGAGATGTTACTCAAAAAATTATGTAAGTCCACGAGTCATTTCTTCTTTTTGTTATATTTATTATTATTATTAAATGTTGTTTTTTTAATATTTATTTATTATGATTGTTATTAATTTTTAGTTGATAATAATAATATTATTAAGTATCTTATTTTATTATTAATTTTATTGTTTTCTTTTAGTTATTTTTAATTGTTATTGTTTTTTTTGTTTACTAGAGTCTCCCTGATTTGTAGGAGTTGCCTTTGGTCTAAGAAAGCATGACCCAAGGTCATCTAAGCCGTCAAAATCGCCTGGGGATCGCACCCGGCCTTGGCCACACCAACCCTCGACTGGTTGGATTTTGGGTGTTTCCTCCCAACTAACTCACCCCTCAGAGGAATTGAATCCGGGTCGCCCTTCTGACGAGACCCACACCTTAACCAAATGAGCTAGCAAAAATTGACATTATTATTGTTATTATTAATTTTATTGCTTTTTAGCTTTTTAAAATTATTAATACTTTATTTTTAATTATTATTATTAGCTTTTATTACTCCCACATTTGCTATTATTTTGTGAACTATATACAAATCAAAATTTATTTATTTAAGTTTGGTATTGTCGCACAAAAAGTCATATTTATTTTAAATTATTTATTTATTTTGAATTTAATTTGTGATTCGTTGAATTGTATTGAAATATTAATTTATAGAATTCCTACATACCAATCAATATTTATTTATTAGTCCCTGCCGCAGGCAGAGACTATATGTTGCGGCAGGGACTATACGTTTCGTCTTTAGCTATTAATTGAGGTCAATAATCCAATTTTTATAAAGTTATGTTAAAGTTATATTTAAATTTGTATTTATCAATATTTTTTGGGAAAATGTTGTTTACATTGTATTGGCCCATAGACCTTGACTTGACCATTTTTATCATTCGACAGATTAAAACAAAAAACAAAAAATAAATTTACCTTAGCTTTAACATTACTTGATTGCAAATTGCTCTTACAGGTGTCCAATGTTCTCTCCTCCTGCCATACATTTGTTGATTGCAAATTGCTATTACTGTTCGTTGTTCTGTCCTCCTACCATGCATTTTCTATTGTTGGATGTGCAAGTATAATTAGCCCTATTTTCTATTGCTAGCTGCAATCTTGCTCTTGTGAGAAATCGAAACTTGCTCTGCAATTCTACACAGTCGATAAGTCGATAAAGCACGCATCTTCTTGTCCTGAGTACAGGTGATTTCAGGCTCGAAAAATTCTTTTTTCCAGAGCTTATGAATAAGCTATCTAACTCTTCTCCCATGTTATCTAAATCGAGAGGTAATCCATTGGATATTTGTGCAAAGGGAATACCAAAACCCACAGTACTAGGTTCCAGCTGACAAGTATCCACTTCAGATTTTTTGTTGCAATGAGCATTGATGATCTGAGAGTGGGCGTGATGCGTTGTTACAAATGTGATTGTAAGCCCCCTGGAAGCAAGCTTCTTTGCAAATTACATCATGGGATTTATATGGCCCTAAGTTGGGTAAGGAATCAGCAAAGCAAGCAAGGGTAAAGGTGATGGGGTGCATCTGGTGACCATGGCTAAAAACGATGCTCTAGTCCAATAATATTCAGGCAAGAATGGCGTGTGAATATATATGTGTGTGTGTGTGTGTGTGTGTGATCTGAGAGTGGTGCAGTGAAGTGAAGTGGGGTTTATAAAAACATTATGAATTGAAGGTCTGGTGTGAAGTTCAGCTTGAAATTATTTCTTCATGCAATGCGAAATACTTGGACTCACGTGAAGCGAGCTACTGGTGGTATAAAGCGGGCTCTTTCTTTTCACATGCTTCTGTCAGGTCCGAGGCCTCTCCCTTAGTCTCTCTCGAAAGAACCGTGATATGTCACTCTCAGCAGGCCAGGCGCCGACCCTGCCCCATCAAGCTCCTTTAGTTGCAACTTGCACCTCCTTCCTCCCGAGAAGTATCACATCAAACATTCTGTGGGCATCCAACTGACTTTCATTTTGACTGCCTCCATATCTTTCGACTACCGAGACCGAGGAAAAAACCTTTCGACTACCGAGGGAGGAGAGGAAGGAATATAGGTGAAATATAGTAGGTAAATGGAGGCCCCAACTTGTTTAAGCTTCTAATTTTTCAACACTAATATGTTATTGGGCCGCATCTCAGCCTTTTTTTAGTCCCTGCCACAGGTAGAGACTATATTTTATGTCTTTACCTATTAATTAAGGTCAATAATACAATTTTTATAAAGTTATGTGATGCAGGGGCTTTGGGGCCTAGGCAGAACCATCGAAGTTGATTTAAAAAAGGTCGATCACGGGGAGTGCCGATGACCACTAGTGCGGAAGCTAAGAATGGCTGTCGAAAGCCAAGTAGTCAAGCAGGAAGCTGTCGAGGTGCGTCGACAGAAGGAGAAGGTTGAGAGTCAACATGTCCAAGGTCGACAAACGATAGGATCGGAGCGGAAGATCGACAAGTTGTCGAATAGCGACACCGACAGGTTTGCGAAAGCCAAGCGTGGAGGAAGGGGCAGACTGGCGAAGCCGCAGAAGAGAAGTAAAAGCCGACATGTAAGGTCAAAGGATGATGAAGGTAGTATGGTTCAGGTCAGTGATGGGACCGACTACTGTATCAGAGTCAGAGAAGCTCAGAAGTCAATGCGGAGTACTTGGTAGTCGTTCGAGGTTGCTAAGGAAGTTATGAGCAGTTAAGAAGGTGGTTGGGATCAGGACAGATGTCACCACGGGCAGAGAGCGCTGACAACGACAGGTCTACAAGATATGGTGGATTCGGCAGACAGAGGAAGAGTGTCTCGGGGAACTGAGTGGACCTCGGGATGAGCAACAGAGCAGCAGGGTAGAAGACGAATGTGCAGGAATAGAGGAGGGGATCGCTCCTCACTCATGGCTCATTCGTTCTAGCATTCAACAAAAGATTGAGAGGAGGAGAGGATCTCACAATGAGAGAGAACACACCACTTACTTTTGTATATTGTATCAGGCTAAGGCCGACTAGTTAGCTGTTTACATTTCTTTGCATTTCGCATTGTAACCGTAATTCAATTGAAGTAATAGAAGCCAACTTTTAGTATCCTGTTTACACCAAGTTCGTGTGAGCGTCGTGTTTGTCTTATGTATTTTTAAGCAAGAAGTCCTTGGGGGGACCGACCTTGCGCCAAGTGGTATCAGAGCCAGAAAGAGTCAGTAATATCATAGCCCAGAAGCAGAATCTGGTTGAGCTGGAAGAGAACCCAGTGTTGAGTGCGTGGAACAGCTCCAGCTGCGGTTGGGTAGAGTTGTGCACGACTTGTGAAATTCCGGTTGCGATTGGGTGAGTGGGAGTTTCAACCGTGGTTGAAAATGGCTCACATAGGCGTTAATGTCTAAGGAGTTGGACGAAGAGCGTGTGGCGCAGTAGTCACAGTTGATCGTGATATGTTCGACGAATGCATGAGAACAATGCGAAGTTTGACTAGTGAAGTCGTAGCGATCAAAGAAAGCCAAAGGCATGGATGCGTTCTTGATGCATTAGACTACATCGACGAGGAAGTTGAAGAGGTGGAAGCACGGGAAGCAGCAGGAGAAGAACCGAAAGATAAACTCATCAAGCTTCTGACAGAGATGAGAGGTCGGATAAAGATGGATGTGCGTACCTACTCAGGAAGTATGGATCCAGAAGACTTGATAGACTGGTTCAAAGAGATGGAGAAATACGTCGACATAGAGCAGATCGAGGACCCTAGACGGGTTAAGACTACATGTCTGAGGTTGAAGGGTCATGCCTCATTGTGGTGGGACAATGTGCAAGATGACAGAGTCAAGAAAGGCAAGGAGAAAATCAAGTCTTGGGATAGGATGGTTGCTAAGCTGAAAGGGAAGTTCTTTCCAGGTGACTATGTGATTTCCTTGTTCCAGAAGTTGCGGAACTTTCGACAAAAAGAGATGACCGTGAAAGAGTACACGGAAGAGTTCTACAGATTTTTGATAAGGTCGGGTCAAACCGACGAAGGCGAAGAAGCTGTCGCAAGATACGTAAATGGCTTGAAGTATGCCATACAGGATGAGTTGAGCCTGTCAAGGTTCAGAGCGGTCGGCGAAGCCTACCAGTTAGCTTTGAAGGCAGAAGAGAAACTGTCAAGGAAAGCCGCATCAACCAAAGGTAGGATGATTGGTCGGGGTGCGAAGACTGTTTCCACGAAAGGCCAAAGTAGCGGAACCAAAAGGGAAGTCGTCGAAGACAATCGACGTGTGGAAGGGATAGTGACTAGAGAGAGAGTGTAGGAAAACTGACGAGATGGTCGAGAGACCTGTGGTCGAGGTGCGTATGGTTGAACTGGTCAAACAGAGAAGAAACCTGCCTGACAGACCAACTCTGTTTTGTTACAAGTGTCGAGGAGTCGGACATACGGCATATGAATGCCCAGAGAACCTACATGTTGTAGAGGAGTGAAAACTCAGACGTCAAAGAGATGAGTGTCACGTCCCCTCCCATCATACCAGTGCAATGGAGAGGATCGTGATGCTAAAACCGGGCATCTAGCCCCATGAACTTTTAAATAAGCATTCACATAATATAATAAGACATATGGAATGTATAATTATAAGTAAAACACAGCGGAAATAATATCAATTACACATCCATCATACATTCAAGATATTCATCAAATAAATAATTGCAAAGTTAACACAAGAGAATACTTATCTTATAACAAAGTAGTCCCAAGCAACTGGCTGTGCAACTGCAACGTTCCACCCAACCATAGGCCAGTTGTTCTTATCAACCTCTTGATACAACTGCCACCCCCGAGCTGGGCATGATTTCTACAAGGAACCAGGGAACAACAGACTCACACATGGCCAAGCATACACCAAGATGAGCCAAGCCAATCTACAATTGGGTTTATTAGGCTGCTAGGAAATGGAGAGGAAGAATTGCTAAACTAGTGAGCTCAAGCACAGAGCCAAGGATACCTCTGCAAGATCTATCTAGCTTGGCACCCACAATGCCTACACACCCCACTCAAGGAAGTATTCCCTCCACCAATGCACAGTCCCTCAGGCCATACCTTCCAATCTAGAGTGTCTAAGGTGTGCATAGAAGAGTAGCCAGCCCTCTTGATCTTCTTGAGAGGTTATTTCCCCCCTCCACTAGGTTTATCAAGCCAATTTTGTCCACTACCACTCCAAATCTCTTGCTCACAGATTCAAACCAAAACAAGGATGCACATAACAGCAAAAGTATAAGTGTTGGGCATGAAGAAACGTTTTTTACAGTGAGATGCCCAAAGATGGAGTTTTCATTAGCTTCAAAAAAACGTGGGAAACCCAAAAACGAAACTGGAAGATGGGGAACAACCCTGGGAAGCCAAATCCGTTTTCAGAAAAAACGTCCATGGACATTCTGGGGCAAAAACGACCTCCATAATAGTCCCAAATCGTGGTCCTCCTCTCCCAGCCACTGTGTAACACAAAAACGAGCTCCCAGCCATGGAAAAATGCAGGAAAATGATGAAAAACATGATGGGGAAAGACCTAGTAGTTCAGACTGCGTGAGAGAGGAAATACTGTGGGTTTCCAATGGCTTTGGGCACCATTTCGTGGGTGTTTTCTTGCCCAAGGAGACAAAATACGATTTCCCAGGTTGATGGCTTGCCCATACACGAAATTGGCTGCCATACCTCTTCATTCCCAAGGCATTAACTACCTCAACCAATTTCTGAGAGAATTAAATGATTGGGTCCATAACCCAAAATGGGTAGTTGGTGGTTTATGGGTTTTCTCATTGACACATGGATTAACACCATTGGCTCAAGGGTTTGAATAATTTCCCTCCCTATTCCTTGTAGAATCATGCCCCCATCTCTTTGTTGCATAGCATAGCCAGTTGTGGGTTTTTCATTAAAATTCGTATTTACATGATGTCTTAATTTACGTTGTGCTTATCTAGCACAAGAACCACATGCATCTATTTTTAATTGCCGATACATAAAACGCTAAATCAATGGTGGGGCCTTGGCCTTGAGCTCCTCACCATGATTAAATAACAATATTTACATCATTTACGATTTAATGCAAAGGGGGTCAAAATGGGGACATTACAATGAGCAAGTCGACGAGAGGGAAGAGTCGACATATGACAGTAGTGAGGATGGGAAAAGAAAAAGTTGAACCATGACGGCCAGGAGGATGTTGGTTCATGACGACCGACGCGACGAGAAAGAGCTGGCACAGTGAAAGGCGATCTTTCAAACCAAAGTGCGAATTGACGAGTGGTATTGCAAGGCCATGGTTGATGGTGGAAGTACAGAGAATCTTGTATCGATAGAGGTCATCGACAAGGTGGGTTTGAGATGTCGGGAACACCCAAATCCATAAAAGATATCTTGGTTGCAGAAAGGACATCATGTCAAGGTGACCATACAGTGCCTAATTAACTTCAAGGTGGGGAAGCTTGAAGACAGTGTACTGCGCGACGTAATCTCGATGGACGCATGTCATATGTTGTTAGGGAGACCATGGCAGTATGATCGAAAAATTATTTATGATGGTCGAGCCAACATAGTCACAGTGTGGAAGAATGGCACACGGAGGAATCTGAAGCCAAAGCAGGAGGATCAAACTGACTGCAAGCAGGGTGAGAGAAACTATTGGGAGAAGCGAGTGCTGATGTGTACAACCAAGGAATTCCTCACGGAGGAGGAGAAGCAATCAGGATGTTTCGCCATCATTCTGAAAGGGCCATGTGTCGAAAGGTCGACAATGGAGAGAATTCCGGTCGAAGTTGAAAAGATGCTCACGAATTTAGGAGCATAGTGGTGGATGGGAAGCTGACGAGATTGCCACCTACAAGAAGCACATCCCATCATATCGACTTGATTCCAGGATCGAGTTTGCCAAACAAGGCACCGCATAGAATGACTCCGGAAGAGGGTCAGGAACTCAATCGACAGGTCCAGGAGTTGTTGGGCAGAGGATTGATCAAAGAAAGTATGAGCCCTTGCGCGGTACCAGCAGTATTGGCTCCGAAGAAGGGTGGAGAATGGAGTATGTGTACAGACTCTAAAGCCATCAACAAGATCATGATCAAGTACCGGTTTCCATTGCTGAGAATGGACAACTTGATGGATTATTTGAGTGGAGCGAAGTACTTCACGAAGATCGACTTGAAGAGTGGTTATCACCAGATTCGGGTTAGAGAAGGAGATGAATGGAAGACAACATTCAAGATGAAGGAAGGGTTGTATGAGTGGTTAGTCATGCCATTCGGATTGACTAATGCACCCAGTACATTCATGCGGTTGATGAATGAGGTACTGAATCCATTCTTGGGAAAGTTTGTCGTAGTGTACCTAAACGACATCCTGACATTTAGTCGAACCAAGACAGAACAGTTGGGGCACATTCAACAAGTATTGTAGAAGTTGCAGGAAGAGAATATGATGGTGAACCTGCAAAAGTGCTTCTTCATGAAGGAAGAACTGGTGTACTTGGGGTTCGTAATATTGGGTTGGCCGGAATCGAAAAGCGCGACTGAAGTAAGAAGTTTCCATGGACTTGCTAGTTTCTACAGGAAGTTCATCAGGGGATTCAGTCGGATATGTGCACCTTTGACAGAGTGGATGCGAAAAGGGGAGTTCAAGTGGACGGAAGTTGCCCAGAGATATTTTGACAAGTTGAAGGAAAAGGTCACTGAGAACCCGATTTTAGCGCTCCCAGATTTTGACAAAATTTTCCAAGTTGATTGCGATGTGAGTGGAATGGCAATTGGAGTAGTGTTGAGCCAGGAGGGCCAACCAATTGCATTCTTCGGTGAGAAGTTGGATGATGCAAAGCATAAATATTCATTCTATGACCAGGAGTTATATGCTATTGTCCAAGCATTGAAGAAGTGGAGGCAATATTTGTTGTCCAAGGAATTTGTGTTATACGTAGATCACCAAGCACTGAGATACTTGAACACTCAGTCGAAGCTGAATCAGCGGCACATGAAGTGGGTTGAATTCCTGCAGGGATATACCTTCATGTTGCGACATAAGTTGGGCAAGTCGAACAAGGTTTCCGACGCACTGAGTCGAAGAGTTGCATTGTTGAACACGATGACCGTTCAGGCAACAAAAATAGAGTCGGTGAAGACAGAGTATGCGATCGACAAGGATTTTGCGAAAGCATGGCAGGCGAGTAGCAAATCATGGAGTGTCGATGGGACTCCATACTTGGATTATTTCAACCAAGAGGGATACCTATTCAAGGGACAACAGTTGTGTATTCCCAGAGGATCCGTGAGAGAGAACCTAATCCGAGAGTTTCATAGTGACAGGTTAGCAGGTCATTTTGGCATCGACAGGACCAAGGCATTGGTCGAAGAAAAGTATTATTGGTCGGGAATGACGACAAATGTCGAGAAGTGGGTATGACAGTGTTGAGTTTTCCAGTTGGAAAAAGGAAGAAGTCATAATACGGGGTTGTATACGCCATTACCAATGCCGAATACCCCATGGGAGCACCTAAGCATGGATTTGGTGCTAGGATTGCCAAAGACGCAGCAAGGTAACGACTCAATCTATGTTGTAGTCGACAGATTTTCGAAGATGGCACAGTTTATTCCATGTCTGAGGAGAAGTGACGCCAGAAGTATTGTTGTACTATTCTTCAAGGATATAGTCAGATTGCATGGGTTACCGAAGAGTATCACGTCGGACAGAGATACCAAGTTTATGGGGCATTTCTGGAAAACCCTACGGAAGAAACTGAACACGAGGTTATAGTTTAGCTCGGCATATCATCCGTAGAGAGATGGATAGACGAGTTGCTTTGACCAAAGAAAAGGATGAGGGTGGTTATCGAACTTAACAGTGGGGGTGGGGGCCCCTTGCGGAGGACCTCCATAACAAAATTACACATAATTTTCATTTAATAATAACTCATATTTACTAAAATACATAGATAAAAATATTATTGATCGAAGAATTTAGAAAATAATATATTAAGTAAAGCACGATTTATTCACTTATGTACCCGTCGTATGTTTTAGGTTGAGGACAATCAATAAAGGAACGAAGTCGATGTAACTTTAGTAAAAAAAACTCATTTTAAGCATACTTATTACCTACAAGTGGGGTTAGTTACGAAGTCCCTTATAATTAGTTGCTCCAGAACTGCCCCCCTAATCCAGCATTCTCTTTTTTGTTCCTACAATAGCCCAACTAGCCCTCTCTTTCGGGTATACCAAGACTGTTTATGTTCATGCAACCAGTAATCCTTCAATCAATAAATAATGTACCCTAGCCAACTAATTAGGGTGGTGAATAGAAGTTTGGGAAACCTTCTGAGGTGGTTGACGGCCTACAGACCCAAGCAGTGGGAGAACGTGTTGGCGCAAGCAAAGTTCGCGTACAACAATTCTGTGAATCGGTCAACAGGCATGAGCCCATTCCAGATTGTGCAAGGACTAATCCCACATGGAATGGTAGATTTGGTCAAGATGCTGACACAAATCAAGAAAAGCGCGGATGCAGAATCATTCGTAGAGCACATGAAATAAGTGCATAAAGATGCGCAAAAAGCGCATAGAAAAGAGCAACACGACATACAAGTTGAGAGCCGACAGGAAGAAGAGGCTACTGTCGTTCAGCGAGGGAGACTTAGTCTATACACATCTGTGGAAGGAGAGATTTCCGACAGGAACCTATAACAAGATAAAGTTGAAGAAGATTATACCATGTAAGATCTTGAAGAAAATTTCAGACAATGTTTATGTGTTGGAGCTGCCGAAAAACTTGTGCATTTCACCAACATTCAATTTTTCAAATATTTACAAGTTTGAAGAAGGTTCAACCAACAGCAGTGTGGAAGTGTCGAACATTGACTGGACAATGCAGATTCCAGGTCGACAAGACAGAGAGGAAATTTCTGAAATATTAGAGGAACACGAAGTCGGGCGTACACGCAGTTCGCGAAAGAAAGAATACTTAGTGTGATGGCAAGATGATGAGTTTTAGGAGGCGACATGGATTTTCGAAGAAGAATTCAGGAGACTAATAGAGTAGTCGAGTTCTTTTTCACCTGGGGAGTCTGATGCAGGGGCATCGGGACCTAGGAAGAACCGTCGAAGTTGATCAACAGAAGGCCGACTAGGGGGGGTGCCGACGACCATTGGTGTGGAAGATAAGACTGGCTGTCGAAATCCAAGTAGTCGAGTAGGAAGCTGTCGAGGTGCATCTACAGAAGGAGAAGGTCGAGAGTCGACATGTACAAGATAGACAAACGATAGGATCGGAGCGGAAGGTCGAAGGTCGGCAGGTTATTGAATCGCGATACCGACAGGTTTGCGGAATCCAAGTGTGGAGGATGGGGCGGATTGGCGAAGCCGTGGAAGAGAAGTAAAATCCGACAGGTAAGGTCGAAGGATGGCAAAGGCAGTATGGTCGAGGTTAGTGATGGGACCGACTACTGTAGCAGATTCAAAGAAGCTCAAAAGTCAAGGAGGAGTACTTGGTAGCCGTTTGGGGCTGCAAAGGAAGTTATGAGCAGTTAAGAAGGTGGTTTGGATCAGGACAGATGTCACCACGGGTAGAGGTTGTGCAGCATGGCCAAAGGGCGCTAACAACGACAGGTCTGTAGGATCTGGTGGATTCGACAGACAGAGGAAGAGTGTCTCGGGGAACGAAGTGGACCTCGGGATGAGCAGAAGAGCAACAGGGTAGAAGACCAGTGCGCAGGAACAGAGGAGGGGATCGCTCATCACTCACGGCTCATTCGTTCTAGCATTCAACAAAATACAGAGAGGAGGAGAGGATCGCACATAGAGAGAGAACACACCATTTACTTCTGTATATTGTATTAGGCTAAGGCCGGCTAGTTAACTGTTTACATTTCTTTGCATTTCGCATTGTAACCGTAATTCAATTGAAGTAATAGAAGCTAGCTTCTGACATCCTATTTACACCAAGTCCGTGTGAGGGTCATGTGTGTCGTGTGTATTGTTAAGCAAGAAGTCCTTGTGGGGACTGACCTTGTGCCATTATGTTAAAGTTATATTTAAATTTGTATTTATCAATATTTTTTTGCAAAATGGTCTTGACATTGTATTGGCCCATAGACCTTGATTTGACCATTTTTATCATTGGACGGATTGCAAAAAATTAATTTTTTTTTTTTTACCTTAGCTTTAACATTACTTGATTGCGAATTGCTCTTACAGGTGTCCAATGTTCTCTCCTCCCACTATGCATTTGTTGATTGCAAATTGCTATTACGCGTGTCCGTTGTTCTGTTCTCCTGCCATGCATTTTCTATTGCTCGATGTTTTCTATTGCTAGCTGCAATCTTGCTCTCGTGAGAAATCGAAACTTGCTCTGCAATTGTACACAACCGATAAGTCGATAAAGCACGCATCTTCTTGTCGTGAGTACAGGTGATTTAATTGCTTCTCCTTTGTACTTCATTTTAGAGAATTAAAATATTGCTTTCAATTGATCTATGAATCCATTAATTGTTTGTTGTTTCAAGCAGGAACTACTGTAAATATTGCTTTCAATTGAATTATTTCCTCCTTGAAAAAACATACTAGTTGGCCTTCCTTCACGCAATTGATTGGATTTCTTGGGGACAAGCTTCCCGATTAGATGGAGAGAGACGAGCTACGAGGCTAAAAGAGAGTAGATGAGCATGCGATAACGACAATCCAATTTTGAACCTCCACGATTGGCCTTCAAGCAAGACAAAATCATTGGCCTTCCTGCCAAAGAGAGGGTTGAAGAGCATGCATAGCGTTGGATAGAGAGAGAGTCACCTTCAAGCAACATATTTAGTACATGAATAACCTAAAAAATTAGTCTACATTCCAATTATAACTTGATCTAGAGATTCTATTATTGGTAAGTCTTCTCACTTATTTGTGAGGTAAGCCTTCTAACTAGTCCTTAATTGGTAAATAACTCTCTTACTTGTTTTTCAAGATTTGACTGATTGGTTGACAAGTAAGTTGCAAACCAAGAACCTATCTCCTTTATCGTTCCTGCAATGGTAGAGTACGAATTCCAGTATTAATAAAGTTGAAATCTATACTTTATGGATCATGGATCTAGAGTTCAAGTGTATGTATGCTTATGAATATATGAAATAAAGTTGAAATAGATTTATGTTAAGGATGCTCTTTAATCGCTTGATAACAAATGAGATACCATCTTAACGATTTAAGTATGGCAATAAAGCCAAAAGAACTATAAGAATAGAGCAAGAGAACTAAGATTAATAGTTGAGAATAGAGCAAGAGAACTGAGATTAATATTACATCAACTAGTAGGGCTTATATATGAAAATCTTTACTAATATACATACATTCATTGAAAGGAGCGTCTCATAGTTCCTTGAATTCAACACTATTGGCATTCAGGTTCGTGAAGGAGGATATGGAAGTGGCATGTCTCCAAACTATGCAACCTACACTAGGGATGATACTCTAATGGAAAAGTCTGCCATAAAATTGATTTTATACTCTTTCTAATTCCTTCCTTTATCATATAAACGGAAATAAAAGCAGTAGTCCATGTGAATGGATTATAAATAATATGTGTGGTATTATGTTCTCGTTGCCTCGATACCATCTGGGCTCTAGGTCTACTAATGAAGCCACCTTGCAACCTTTTTTTGTCGTTGCCACTTAAGGAAGTCTTTCCTCTTTTGTTTGTTACTTTCATACTTGAATCGGCCAGCGAAGTGCACTCTTAATGGGGTCGTCCACCTTTGGAGGAATATTCACGCCATAGCTTTGAATCGTGGGCCAACTTGTTGGACGCGTCGTCAATCATGCTTCCTTTATAAAGGAAAATTTGGTTTTGTGGACAACTGGTCCATATACAAAGAACTTCTTTGTATATTACATGGGAATCTTCTTTGCATATGGGAAGAACAAAGTTTTCTCTATTTATAAAAGGAAACTCTCATGAGTTGAGGTTGAATTCCTATTTGTTTTTCCTCAGAAATATTTAATAAGCAATCCATATATGAATTTGAAAAAAGGCATGAGGAAAAACAGTTTGTTCATGCAATGCTGGTTTATCCATTTAAGAGAAAAATCATGTAATATTAACATCATCTTAAAAAAACAATAGAAATGAGAATAATAATGTTAATTACAACAAAACCAAAAAAAGATTTGGTGATCAAACTAAAGACTTATGTAATGATTGACTTCTAGAGAGAAGATTTTTATCTTTCCATCTAGAATATGTAGTATATAAGATTATGACTTATAATTGAAATATTTTTTAGATCGGATTTAGTAGAAGTGGCGGTCATGTTAGGTGAGACCGGGACCCATTCAAGCAAGAGTAGGATGACTCACTAGGGCAAAGGAGATTACGACTAGGAGTTAGGTGCTACCACTTGGCAGGGTTTTTCTCCTTGTGGAAAGATCCTCTTCGACATTTGGCGGGCATTACTCGGCATTGGAGAGAGGGTAGTTGTAGAACGCGTTGTTTTAAAGAAAGGCGAGCCACAGTAAAGGGGCAGGGGTTCTCGAAATGCACTGCTCGACGAAAATTGTTGATCGCCGTGTGACTGCAGTTGTTTCTCATGGCGCGTTATATCATGGTGGAGAGGCATCACTGGGGAAGGGGGACTGCGCGCCATGTGACTTCAACTATTGCTCGTGGTATTACACCGAGGTCGAAATGCGCTAAGTAAGTTTTGGTAAGAAAAGTATATCTTGCAGATACACTACGGTCAGTTCGACATGGCGTCTCTATGGAAGAACTAAACCTATCTTTTAATCAAAGGAAACTTAGAGGTTGAGCTCCTCTGCGAGTTGACCTGAAATGGGAAAATGAAATCAACTATACCCTACAGGGATCGACGGAGCATGAGGCAGATTGCTATCATAATATGCAGTTGTAGGGTTCCCATTTAGTCTCAAAAGAGATCCAAGAAGTCGCAAAAAGTATTTCTTAATATCGTAAGTAATTGAACTAGTATGAAAAATGGATTAAGACCCTTGCATAAAGTAATCAAGGGATTATAGGAACCTCAATTGTAGGATTGAGGATTTAACACATGTTAACTACTAATCATTTTCTAAACAATGCTATGATGATGGACTTTGTTCTTTATCATGAATACTTTTATTGTGAATATTGTAATGGGAGAAAATGTTTGCGTCGTGTGACTAATATTAACTTGTCAGATTTGGGGTATGTTACACAATAAATGTGAACACAAGCCATTCACTTAATCTTCATACCGTTAGTATTACAACATTTCGATATGCATTCTCTAAACCTGAAAATAAAAAAGAATAAAAACAATTCAATGCAGCACATGTTCGAGGCACAAAAAAAACTCTCACAATCTAGTTGGCTTGCATACTCTACTCATTTTTATTTATTTAATGACTATCCAACATTTTGAAACATTGTTCATATTATGTCATGAGTTCTCATTTAAGGATTTAAAGTATGAATGGAGTCAAAGATCATTGAAAACTTGGTCAGCTCAGTGAAATCAGGGTCAAAATCGTCTAAGTTGAGAAGATCGAAGATGGGATTGGTGTATGCATGACTCTATAAAGGAATTCGAAGATTTAAAAGACTAAAATGTGGTCTTATAGTGTGGTGGGAAAAAATTGCAATTAAGAATAAATAAAAACATCTTAACACAAATTTATTATTTTTTTACAAATCAAGCTATTTACTAAACATGATATAAATAAATAAGTAAAATGAATGCTCATGTGCATTGATGACTTTAAACAAAATGTTAAATGTTATCAATCATACATGTCCATGATGGCCAATAAGTGCAATATATTGCTATGATGTTGCCAAGACATGTGATATCGTCTTGGTTATAACATAGAATACAATATTTTTAATTCTAGATTTTGTCCTTAAAATTGTGTGCTTGTATCTTTAAACTTAATTTAATGATTTAAGAGACAAACCCGAGAACGACTTAGAACATACTCTTTGATCTTTGAGAGATTCTCCATTTAAAGATAATCCAATGATTTAAGCGACAAACACGACTAGATAGAACTGTAATTATTGGTTTGTAGAGACTGCTCAAAACTACCAATAAAAGCTCTATAGGCTTCATGACATTTGCATTTTGGAAACCCTCCTAGCTGCCATCATGAGACTAGATGACTCAGTGCTTGGTATTATTTATATAGCACACACCCACTCAAACTTTATTCTTAACGCAGTTACATTTAATAACTTCATACCTTTTTTGCTGATCTCCCCTCAAAACACCATTTTTTTAACTAGTGCGACGAGTGCGACCACAAATGCTGTAATTATTGGTTTGTAGAGACTGCTCAAAACTATGATGGCAGAGGTGGAAATTTGAAAATATGGAAGCTTTGTAATTTCATTTCCATGACTGGTGGAAGAGAAATTCTATAATTGAGCAGTCAAATTCACAAGAAAATAAATACAACAACTTAATATATGCGATATTGTGCAACTCTCGGAACTAGGATCAAGGTTAGTCAATATTCAATGGGGGATGATACGTGTAGCAGGTATAAAATGAAATATAATAAAGACCCATATATATACAAAATCGAGGTGGGAGCACAAAGAAACCGATATTTTAATAATGTCAGGTGTCTTCAAATGTTTACATCTCCGCTTAGAACATAAAAGGAGAAAAACCACAAGTATGCATCTTGCATTTCCAAGATAAACCCAAAATACATGCTTTACAGCGAAAGCCTACATAAAATGAAGTATCCAAATAATGTTAACTTGTATACATTGTCTCAATAAATTAGTTAATCTATAGTTAACCCTACAGAAGCCTCATAAAAAGAGACAAAACACCTAAATAATACATTTCAATGTTCAAGATAAACATATTGAAGTCCACAATTTAAACACACATGTTTTTTCATCTCTCTTCATTTAAGGTATCTTCATTGGAGGATACACGCTCATTATATGTTTAAAGACCAACTTCAAGAGTGACAGACAAAAAGATACACCAAAATATATGTTCTACAGTAAAGGCTTTCAAAGAATCTGTAATAATTCTAACAGAAATACAAGAATATTTAAAAATTCACGCTTAAGAAATATTTTACTTTACTTGTTTTCTAATCTCATGTAGCCATTGCGTACAAGATTCATAGATAATGCAATGCCCCACTCTTAGCCTCTTCTGATGTCGCAATTGTACGAGGAAACTAGTCTTTCAAGTAAGATTGCACAGTGTCACAAAAAAAATCAAATATGTCAGGCTTACTGTGAAAAAACTCCAAGCATAAATATCAATTTGTAAATGCATATTTTATATTAAGAGGTCTGGAACAAGTCATTTGCATAGCTGGGTAAATATTTACTCCAGGCCGATGTCGCTGACGAAACATGCACAACATCAATAACCGAGCACACATTACAGGCAGGCGATTTTGTAGGGAAACAACATGCAAATTCTACTGTTGAAGTTGTTGTAATGGCTACTATTGTAATTTAGATCTTTATAGTGGAAACGTGTGTAATTGCATATGTTGTTGCAGAATATGATGGTGATGTTGCTGCAGAATACGCTGGTGGTTGCAAGTTGTTGTAATGGCTGGCTGTTGCAAAATACGTTGGCGATGCTGCTGCAGAATACGCTGGTGGTTGCAAGTTATTGTAATGGATGCTGCAGAATACACTGGTGATGTTGCTGTAGAATATGTTGGTGGTTGCAAGTTGTTGTAATGGTTGCTTAAGAGCCAGAATTATTTGCAGAGATCACATTTTTTGTTTAGGTTAATGATCTTGTTTTAGAGCCAGAATCCAACTGTGAGGATTTTACAAAAACCTAATATCAGAGCTAGAACTATTTGCAGAGATAACATATCTTGTTTAGGTTAAAAATCTTGTTTAAGAGCCAGAATCAAACTTTGAGGACATTACAAAAACTTAAATGATCTTATTTAGGTTAAAAATACCTTTTAAGAGCCATAATTATTTGCAGAGGATACATATCTTGTTTAGGTTAAAAATGTTGTTTAAGGAAAATAATCAGCTCACGATAGATTTTTAACAATAATAGATAACCTAGAACATAGATTAAACATTTAATTGGATCAATTAAAACGTAATATCTCCAATTGCAAACATGTAAACATACATTGATTATATATAACACCAAAACGAGAGATAATGTTGCTAGAATCGTTATATATATACATATTAGAGCTTCAACTATAATTCACAAGATGGCAAATGTAAACACCAAGCCATCCAAAGCAGTGGCATTCCATTATTATCAGGATGATGCATTCAAAATTGTGGAGCCAAATGATACATATATACAAAATGATATATACACCAGATATATAGGCATAACCAAAATATTATATATACATTAGATATATAGACATAAACATATTCAAATTCAAACTTTCATGTTTGCTGCTGAGGATTTTTGGCAACCTTAGAGAGTTCACACTTGGTCTTATATTTGGACTGGTCTATCTCGATGCCTTTTTCCTTGGCAGCCTCCTAACCAGAAACCCCATCCTAGAAATCCCACCTTTCGTACCCATCTCTTGATATCCTTCCTTCCCTATCTGAGCAGACCTTGCGCTCCCTCTATCAACCGCTCTTGCTCAATAAATAGATTGAAATTGATTTCTTGAGATATAGATTGAAGAACACAATACATGGAATAAATATTGAAGGACTGTGAGCATTAAGAAAATACAGAGATAAATGCTTAGGTAGTTTACCTGGATTCCTTGGACATGGGCCCTTTTTCCTTAACTTCTTCCTTTGTTGGCTCACAGGTACCTTCCTTGCTGCTCAACCCTCCTTTCATGGCTCCCCGTTTGAGCCTCATTTGGGCATCTTCTGACATGGGACTCTGATCGGAACTCATATCTTATGTCGAATACTACCGATTACTCTCAGAACACCCTTCTCGTTGATCGATTTCTCTATTGAATTGAATAAGCTTAATTCTAAACAATTTGCAATATGAATTGGTCCATTGACTCGGTGCCTTAGAATCCAATGCCACGACTATCCCCACCACCAGTGCACGGTACAAGTGTATAGAGTGCATGATACAGGTGTATAGAGAATTGTTGAAATAACCCATACTTGCCAGCGATGCATCGATTGCAGGTTCCATGGATTGTCGTGAATGAGAGATGTAGATTGTAAGGGGAGTAATGAAGACAGTTGTTCACCTCGATTGCAGCTACTAAAAGCGAGTACCTTGAATAAATGACTGCCTTGGAGTGCACCAACGCAGTAACAAACACGAAAATCTAAAAAAAACTTTGTATAAAGCTGTAAAGTCTGAACAACATTAAAAACATGCTATCCTTCTGTGTCATCTACATGCATAACGTTAGCCAGCCGCTCCCTCCTGGGCACCAAAAAAAGAGGATTACGATAGGTCATGCAACCAATCAAATTTTTTAAAAATTATTTTTAAAATTCAAATTTATAAAAAAATATTTCAACTTTTATTGAAACTATAAGTATTGGCAAAAAATTTATAGACTTTCACCATATTAATAGGTATTCACCGATCCATATATGATCCCCTCTGGGGACATAAAAAATTATAATTGGCCAAAATCCCAAATCACTATATGTTTAAACCACCCCATAAAATTTCAATGGGAGAATTATTAACAATTAATTCTTATAAGTTTATTTCTTCTCTTCTTTTTAAAACACCCCCAACATTTTTAAGACGGGATATTATGGTTATCCAAGATAGGCGATTATTTGAAGTCATTGTGGGATGCTATTGCAAGATAATTGTAATGCTTAATCTTGATATGAAGGAAAAAATAAGGTTCTGCCAAAGAAACTGGAGGGGAGCAAATCTCAAAGAGATAAAGCTCACTAATTGGCAAGCTGAGAATGAACCTGAATTTGGTCTTTGTAGAAAACTGGGGCAGAGTAGAGAAGATTTTGAATTCATAGAAACTATTTCAAGACGATAATGGAGTAATTGAATGCTTGTTATCATGTTCATTATTCCAGTGTATATACTCACACATGCACCCATACAACATGTCTCCACAACTGCAATATCTTAGTAATACAGTAACAACTGCATTATCTGAGTAATACAGTAACAAAAATAATGTCAAAGGTATCTTTTTCATATAAAAGATGGTAATCTTAAAATATATACAGAAAATATTTAAGTACAAATAATTGGAAACAAAAAAAACCTTTGAGTTTACCATGGGAGAAATGCACGCCTCTCATTTACGACAAAGCCAAGGGAGCATAATGTAGATGATTCACAACAGTGACCAAGACATGGTTAGGCAAGAGTACCAGGCATGCAAACATGACCATGGTTTGGTAGCCTGATACCTCTGCCATTGTCCATGGTCTCCGATGCAAGTTCGCAGAGAACTCTCTCTCGAAGCAAATGAAGGAATGAGTCCAAACAAAAGTGTTTATGGTGAAATGACATCGACAAATCATGGATTTATGAGTTTGTACCCTAGGTGGCAATGGAATTTATGGGAAGCTCAACGATCACACTTATTAACCATAAGACAAGCATAACATGTTGACCTTGAAAATATTGGCAATGGATCGAGATCTCTGCTATCTCAAGTACTTTTCCAGTTGCAGTTGGACACGCCCTATCACATAAAAATCAAAAGAAAAAAAAGTAGTCTTTACCTTCTTTGTTGCTATAACAATGCAATTCAATAACTAAACCTGTAAATGCATCTGAAGTTCCAGCGTCTTAAACATAATGCAATTTTATATATATCCCAAAGAACAAGTCTTAAGCTACTTTGTTGCAAATTCCTCCCCGTAATCAGAGAAAAAAAGGGCAATCATTTCCAAAATATTCTATTAGCACAAATATTCACATACCAAATCCCCCTTTCCCTCCTCGATACACTGCAACTTCCACTATTTAAATCTTAAAAACCTAGAATAAAGAATCCATATCAATTCCTACAACCTTCAAAATTAATCTACAATTAACTACATATAAAAACTTATTTTTTTCACCCCCTTCCCCACATCGAAGGACAAATATATTCAAGATTCCAAGCTCAGAAGCCCCATAAAAGTTTTAAACCTAGTACATTTCTACATAATTAGGTACCAAAACAAAAACCCTTCAGTTTTCACATCCAAATCCTATTGTTCACGATGTTTGTAGAGAAAACCCAAGCAAGGGTTGATTCCTTTCCCACTGAAAAACCTACATTTAACAATAATTAAAGAGCCTCCATTCAATGCTTTGTAACGCTGAAAGATGAAGATATTCAAACTGCTGTGGGATGGGATAAATCACGTTCATATCTTCAACAAACGAAGGAAAGCCTCCAATGGACATAAAGGTAATGAAACCAAAAATGAAAGAAGCACAAGCTCCTCTTGCATGTCATAATTTAAATGTATGTTTCATGAGCAATGAGCAAAACCATAGTAACCAAAATAGTATTTCCTGATCCAACAATTTGATGACTAACATGAATATACATCTCTCCCTTACCAGTATTGAATCGTAGCTTGTACCAACTATGAAGTAGATAGTTCAAATGCAAAATGTGAGCAAAATATAGATTACAAGCCTCAACCAGTAATAACTGATGTCCCTTGACATGTCGGTGAAGGATCTCTTGGTTAAAGTGAACACTTGCATCAAGAAACTAGCTTGACTACCCTCTGAATCCAAAGTTGTAATTCTCTGCAAACAAGCTTGAAATTATCAGACTTCTATAGCAAGCGCTAGACACAGAGAGAAATCAATATGGAAAATTGCTGACAATTCAAAATCTAAATCGCATTAATCTGCATGCCAAACTCCTGACATAGTTTGTGGCCTTAATCTGAGTTTACAAATTGGGTTATTGAAAAATACTATGTGCTCCAAAACCCCTAGATATATCAATCTTGAGCCTCAATAAGCCATAATAACAGGTCATTTTTTACAAAAGGAGTTCAGATTCCTATAGGAACTTACAAATTGAGATGTTTCCTGCACTCTTGCTTGCGCTTCCTGGTAATACTCAGATGACCGATAATAGTCCAGAAGAATTTGAGTGGCTTTACTTGTAGTGATTTTCTCCAATGGATCGTTTGATTTAACCACCTATTCACAAGCACATAAAATTTAACTTCACGACGGATATAACTGAGATTCACATTGCTATATAAAATGCAACAGTAGTGGTTCTATTCAGGGCGTTGTAATTACCCACAATTTCATGGATCCCTTCAAAGTCAGTTTTACTTTGTCAAAATCTGAGTTGATGCACCAGAGGAAGTGATCAGAAGGATTTCGAAAGGGCGGACAAGGGAAGCCCGCTTGCTGGAAAAACTGGAAAACAAACACCGAGTAAATACCAGATTAGTAGGTTGTGCACATAGTTCCAATTAGGACTCTTAACTATCAAATTGTAAATTAGAGATGTTCTAACAAGTGAAAATTGAATCTGAGACCCTAGAACCATACTGAAATGGGTTTTGGGTATTCCCAACAGCCTCTAAATTGAAATAGCCATCTGTCACTCCTATAATAACGTCAATTTAGCTGACACATGCATACTAAAATATAGATAATCCCCATGATTTATACAAACTACTAATGGATTACATCAATTTCATATTTAGTTAACATTGGCATCACAACAACGCTTCTGGTTTTTTCTTTCATGTAATTTAGTGCTCAAAATATAAAATCTACCTTCCAGGCCTCGAATGCCTTTCCAAAGTAAACAATTCCTTACTCAAATTCAATCAAACGAATCCCTTTACGGGCATTTGGAATCCAAACCCCAAATACAAGTTCCATTGCCATAAACATTATCCAACTTCAGAAAACACAAAAAAATTGAAAATTGCAACTTTTATAGCATCCCTGAACTTAATAAGTGGACAGAACTGAAGCTATTACAAGAAGGAAATATCCACAGAGGAATACAAGGGTTTATTACCTTTATCTAGGCAAAATATCCACACCAAAACGATTCTGGCTCAAAAAGCATCGAATTTGAGCCTAAACCCCCGCCCTTCAGTTATTGAAAGTGGATTACGCCATTCAAGTCAGAACTCTATTGAGCTTGCAAAGCCTCCAAACCCTAAGCTTCCATGGAGGCTTTCGTCCAGCACATGAAGAGACGTTGCTCATGCAGAGTTTTTAGTCACCAGTGCTTAGTCTCTGCCTAATAGTGCAACTTAGTCCGTAACCATCATACATACATTTATACAGCTCAAATGAAGAAGCCAAAGCCAAACCTGTCGAGGGTTTGAAATCCACCTCCATATCCCCTGACTTCTCAATATGCCTATGATCATTTACAATGGCTGTGTCTATAAATAAACAAATTAATTTTGTCCATTATCTAAGAGATTGAAGCAACCAAGAGTACCAAGAGTACTGCAGTGAGGCTTAAATTTCTTGAACTGAGAGTGTTGGATTTTGAGAAAAGATATTATGTACTGTGAATGTGGTGGAATATTGTAGAATCATGAGGGCATACCAATGCAAAGAATGGATGTCAAGTTTAACTCACTAGCCACCCTCGTATCCCTTGTCAGTATTGTTAGTCTGTACACCTTGTACACCTGTCAATCCACTAAAAAAAAAATATTTCCATATCTAAAGTATATCTAAAGTAGGATTGTATTTTTTATTTTTGTTAATTCCGATCAATGATAATATTAGTCTAATCAACTCGTTTGGTCTAATAAAATCTCAACATGTATTTATATATTTTATTAAATAATTGTTAAATAAAATATTTTCATTCAACATTATAGATTTCAAATTTATTCAATGTATCTGCACAAATTAATTGAAAAGAGTGGAACATATAGTGTCTTCCTACGGTAAGGACTAAGGCAGAGACTATATGTTCCGTCTTTACCTATTAATTGAGGTCAACAATCCAATTTTTATAACGTTATGTTAAAGTTATATTTAAATTTGTATTTATCAATATTATTTTGGAAAATGGTGTTGACATTGTATTGGCCCATAGACCTTGATTTGACCATTTTTATCATTGGACGGATTAAAAAAAATAAAAAATAAACAAAAAATAAATTTACCTTAGCTTTAACATTACTTGATTGCGAATTGCTCTTACAGGTGTCCAATGTTCTCTCCTCTTGCCATGCATTTGTTGATTGCAAATTGCTATTACGCGTGTCCGTTGTTATGTCCTCCTGCCATGCATTTTCTATTGCTCGATGTGCAAGTATAATTAGCCCTGTTTTCTATTGCTGGTTGCAATCTTGCTCTCGTGATAAATCGAAACTTGCTCTACAATTATACATAGCCGATAAGCCGATAAAGCATGCATCTTCTTGCCCTGAGTACAGGATATTTTCGGCTCAGAAATTTCTTTTTTTCCAGAGCTTATGAATAAGCTATCTAACTCTTCTCCCATGTTATCCATAGAGCGCATACCGAGTGGACCGATCAAAATCGAGAGGTAATCCATCGAAGATTTGTGTTGAGCAAGTACCAAAACCCACAGTACTGGGTTCCAGCTGACAAGTATCCACTTCAGAGTTTTTGTTGCAATGAGCGTTGATGATCTGAGAGTGGGCGTGATGCGTTGTTACAAATGTGATTGTAAGCCCCCTGGAAGCAAGCTTCTTTGCAAATTGCATCATGGGAGTTATATGGCCCTGAGCTGGGTAAGGAATCAACAGAGCATGCAAGGGTAAAGGTGATGGGGTGCATCGGGCGACCATGGGTAAAACCAATACTCTAGTCCAATAATATTCAGGCAAGAATGGCATGTGAGTTTTTGTGATGGTGAAATTCTATATATATATATATGATCTGAGATTGGTGTAGTGAAATGAAGTGGGGTTTATAAAAACATTATGAATTGAAGGTCTGGTGTGAAGTTCAGCTTGAAATTATTTCTTCATGCAATGCAAAATACATGGACTCATGTGAAGCGAGCTACTAGTGGTATAAAGCGGGCTCTTTCTTTTCACATGCTTCTGTCAGGTCCGAGGCCTCTCCCTTAGTCTCTCTCGAAAGAACCGTGATCCATCACTCTCAACAGGTTGGGCACCGGCCCGACCCCATCAAGCTCCTTTAGTTGCAACTTGCACCTCCTTCCTCCCGAGAAGTCTCACATCAAACATTCCATGGGCATCCAACTGACTTTCATTTTGACTGCCTCCATATCTTTCGACTACCGAGACCGAGGAAAAAACCTTTCGACTACCGAGGGAGGAGAGGAAGGAGTATAGTTGAAATATAGTAGGTAAATGGATCCCCCAACTTGTTTCAACTTCTAATTTTTCAACACTAATATGTTGTTGGGCCACATCTCAGCTTGTTTTAGTCCCTTCCTGTAGCAGAGAATAGATGTTCCATCTTTACCTTTTAATTGAGGTCAATAATCCAATTGCTATAAAGTTATGTCAAAGTTATATTTAAATTTGTATTTATCAATATTTTTTTGGAAAATGGCGTTGACATTGTATTTGCACATAGACCTTGATTTGACCATTTTCATCATTGGACAGATTAAAAAAAATTAAAAAAAAACAAAAAATAAATTTACCTTAGCTTTAACATTACTTGATCGCGAATTGCTCTTACAGGTGTCCAATTTTCTCTCCTCCCTCCATGCATTTGTTGATTGCAAATTGCTATTACGTGTGTCCATTGTTCTGTCCTCTTGTCATGCATTTTCTATTGCTCGATGTTTTCTATTGCTGGCTGCAATCTTGCTCTTGTGAGAAATCGAAACTCGCTCTGCAATTCTACACAGCCGAAAAGCCGATAAAGCACGCATCTTCTTGTCCTGAGTACAGGTGATTTAAGAGCTTCTCCTTTGTACTTCATTTTATAGACCTAAAATATTGCTTTCAATTGAACTATGAAGCCATTAATTGTTTGTTGTTTCAAGCAGGAACTACTGTAAATATTGCTTTCACTTGAACTATTTCCTCCTTGAAAAAACCTACTAGTTGGCCTTCCTTCACGCAATTGATTCGATTCCTTTGGGATAAGCTTCCTGATTAGATGGAGAGATACGAGATACGAGGCTAAAAGAGAGTAGACGAGCATGCGATAGCGACAATCCAATTTTGAACCTCCACGATTGGCCTTCAAGCAAGACAAAATCATTGCCCTTCCTGACAAAGAGAGGGTTGAAGAGCATGCATAGAGTTGGATAGAGAGAGAGTCACCTTCAAGCACAAGATTAAGTACATGAATAACTTGAAAAATTAGTATACATTCCCATTATAACTTGATCTAGAGATTCTATTATTGGTAAGTCTTCTCACTTATTTGTGAGGTAAGCCTTCTAACTAGTTCTTGAATGGTAAATCACTCTCTTACTTGTTTTTCAAGCTTTGACTGATTGGTTGGAAAGTAACTTGCAAACCAAGTGTAACATCCCGATATTTTCATAAAAAAAAAATAATTTAAATTGCCATTAAAATCTAATATTTGTAAAATGCGGAAATAATAATAATTAATAAAGCAGTAATTAATAAATGCGACATTTGGTAGGAAACGATTTAATGGCTGTGTCTTTTTGTCTTCTGATGGTGTATCGTGTCGGCGACACGTCATGAATCCAATTAATGATTATATTCTTTATTTATATGCTCGAATGATTGAAAATTGTGATGCATTTGGAAAACAGAATTCTTCTTGACAAGTGTTGACAGTTTAAATTTTTTGGATGATGATGAAAGGGGTCCCACAAGGTGCCCCGAGGCTTACTTAGCTACTCGGCTAAAGCATTGTACTCGTCCTTCATGCGCAGATACGCAGGTAAGAGATAGCGATAAAATTCAGAGTGTTTAATAACCGTGATATAAATAAAAACTACCTATGATTTCGACGCTACAGGTATGGTTTCCTTCCAATATTTAAGATGAACTTGGCTATCTCAAAGACTGCAGATATCGTCAATCTCAGGGTGTGCTTGTTATAAATGTTTTCGTTAGGTGTCTATGACTTTACGTGTGGTCATTCCATGAATGACTTGCGGCTGTTAAAATAATTCTTTTATAAATTTTGATAGTGACAATTTTAGGACAAGGGCACATGGTCCTAAGCGTACTATAGAAAGAGTGATAAGGTGGTTCTAGTCTCTATTACCTGGGCAATTAAAATGGTGATGCATTAAACATTAATACCCTACCATGCAATGTATGCAATGGGTCCTTGGGTGGCAACCATACCCTAAGGGTGTATTCATATAACTTATGATGTGAACAAAGCTTTAAGAGCTTTATAATGATCCTTATGATGAACTTTATAGTAAACTTTATATGTTGGGGTGGAGTCAATCCATGCCCTATGATTGATCGCGACCTAGGTGGATATTCATATGCTATGAATGTGCTCGAAATTGGTTAAATGGAACATATAAGACCTTTATTATATGCTACAGAGAACGTTATACCTTGATATTATTTATATGTCGATGCTATTAACGATGATCCGTATGGTTGGCAGGTAGAGTGATGGCACTGCAAAAAGCCTGCGTACGAAGTCGAGGGTGTAGTAAATGATTGGGTTTGCAATTAATTTTCCTAGCCACTGTGTTAAGGACAATGTTAAGTGCACGTCATGGTTGATGTTCGGCGTGTGATAAGGTTTGGCAATGCTGAGTTGTAACGGGCCTCCTGCCCTGGTGTCAACAGAATTGGAAACTTCGTGGCTCGGGAGGTAGATGAGTAATTTAATACTACTTTTGCCACCCTCCAACGTGGCTTAATGAAATTAGATCTCCATCGTTGATGGTTGTGCATTGGGATTGAGATGAACCCTAACGTAACTTATGGATTCTTGTAACGTTTTCTTGGTCATTGTTTCGGTGGTAGGGTTTGGGAGGTGAGGCCAACCGGCTGAGAGGCACTTAGGGTTTTGATGTTTTTCTAGCCTTCCTCGGGCTCGATCCTGAGACCGACATCAGTCCTAAAACTGTAGGTGAAAGCCATCGATGGAGGCCGAGCTTGGATTTAAATGGTGTGGCAATCCACAGGTTGGATGAGTGCGTCAGTTTGGTGTTGTAGTAGCTTGCAAGTCTGGGGTTTCAATTGGGTTGTAAGTTTTCGGGAGGTATCACACAGTGTGGCCTTCGAGCTGAGTGTTTCTCCTTCGCAGTGGATGGATGCTGGCTTCGTCAAGCCTCTGTCACGACTCATGTACAGTAAAGTTCCAACGATTTTAAGGTTTCCTTTGTTGCATGCACCGTATTTCAAGATTGATATTTAACTCAGTGTATGGTTGTTGGCAGGTAGCTCTTGGCGAACAGCAGGGTGCCGGAATAGTTGATGGGGAGAAGAACTATAGTGAATCCACCGGTAAGCTTCGGTGGTATCCCTCCCTAGTGGTTCTCCTGGAATCGGACTTGATGAGCAGGTTGTTGGTAGCATGCCTTCACGGTAGTGGCTTTGTCTCGCCTGCAGCATTTGGGGAAACATTACTATTTTAAGTTTTGTCGATAGTGTAGATGATGTAAATGTTTAAAATCTATGCCTGGCCATTCCTTGGCTCGGCAAGCATGGTAGGGTTGAACCCTCATGTTTGCAAAGAGTCTTACAGCTTTAACGTTTGATGTCTGTCGTTTTGGTACTTCTGTGTTGATGGAAGATCAAGTGTGAAGCTAAAGGGAAGAGTAACGTTGACTGTAATTTTGTTTCGGCATTAGATGTGTGTGTAAAAAGCATTGGGTTTTGAATGGAACCTTTAGTAAAAGAATGGGGCAATCTGTAGGATGCAACCATCATTAATTTAAATGGAAATGATAATTGTTTAGGGTTTAATGGCTATGTATGGTGTTTTCAAACTCTCGTTTTCGAATCTGTAAATGAAAGCCTGTTTTAAGTTGTTTATTTAAATAGTGGCTATAAGCCGAAAGTGATCTACTTGGCTTACATTGCATCTGTGCATACATGGGTTAAGCCGAGAATAGGAAGGTGTTGGTTTTGTTTGAATACAAATGTGATAATTGCCAAACCCTAGCTGTCGATGTTAAAGAAGTCTGCTGGTCTGTAATGATGTTTAAGGAAGCAAGAATAATAGATCTTGATTCTACAATTAGATCATCTATGGTAATGAAACATTTGATTTGGAAGCTGTTTAAATGTTTGTAAATAATAATGTGATGAGAACAGGTCAACCCTGGTTTGGGTGTAGAGATACTGTAACATGCTCTGTCAATTCAATAATGCTATGTTTTTTTCTTGCTTTTAATAACATGATATTCTGCGATGTAAATTCTGTCATGTACAGTTGATAATATAGAAAACAAGAAAACGACAGTGCATCCGTCAGTTAATTTAATTGCTTATGAAGATAATAGTTTTTCTATTTTAATTCTGTCTCCCTGTATTAGTCCAATTTGGACTCTCTGGAGAAAATGAAAGAACAATGCAATACTCCTTTTTTTTGCACAAAATAATAATACAGTGATGACAAGAATTTCTATAACGATTAGTCAAATTCAAATAACAATAAAAGAATGAGTATGTGGTTAAACATAATGCTTGATATTGTTTTCTTTGAAGAAATAAGTAAAGACCAGTAAACACTAGTGGTTAACACAATGTTAGCCTTCAGAAATCAGAAGATAACCTACTGCTATGACTAGTTTCTGGTAGGTTGTTCAGCATACAGATTTGAATAGTAAAAACAATGCATGCAACGATCTAATCTACAACTGCTAAAATATAAGATGCATGAGGAACATAAGTCTGTGCATGGGTGGTCTCTTTGGTTTAGATATTTAGATGCATGCTAGGTTTCACTTTTAACTGAACAGATTTAATGCTACCTCTTTGTACTGGAGTACGATGCAGCTCCACGCATGGGGAGAAATACAGAGGAGTTATTTTATCAGTTCAGCAAATCTGAATTAGTTAGGATCTAAAATTTTACTGCTATTGATCATTAATAATATTACTAAGCCATTTTCTGAGAGCATTCGTACGATTGACAAAGAAACACAAAATAATAGAACCTGAGTGTGATGGGAGGAACAAGTCACTCAAGAAGCCTGTTCCAACCAACCTGCTCCCAAGCAGCCAAGATGTCTACCTTAGGACCCTCGAGCTTGTCCACTGATCCACTAGGAGGAAGAAGGTTCTGCAGCTTAGGACCTCTACTTGCACCAGCAAGGAATTTATCCAGCCTTACAGGCTTAGGAAGTAATTGGACCAGCACCAGCACCTCTGGTCTGTCCTTCTCATAATATTTGCAGACTTATACTTGCACTCTCCACATCCTCCCTATTTGAATCTCTCAGCCATCACCTGATGAGCATGAGGAATGTTTCTGCAGAAAAACATTGTAAAAGCTCCCTGCTCAATTCGAATTGCCCTTTATAGGCTGCCTAGATCTTTTTTGTAGTTAATTGGTCATTAGTGAGCTACCTGCTCACCTCCCTCCACCTGGAGGTGGAAATGCCACAAAATTAGGGGGAGTTGTCCCATACCAATAGCTAATGGTAGAGTGCAAATGCTGCCATCTGTCCCAATCCTTCCAGCAGCTTCCATTCCTCCTAGTGGGCCACTGGACACTCTTGTAACAGCTTTCTTGAGTGTTTGTCTCCCATTTTTATTTATTAAATAATAATAATGAGTCATTACATTCATCTTTGACCTAATTGGTCATAATTACAAAACTTGTAATTATAATTTAATACAAAGTATTTTTGCAAAAAGGATAATAGTAGAAAATAATTATTCTCAAAAATTGGGTAGGTGACATACATCCCCCCCTTAAGCCTCAACATCGTCCTCGATGTTGCTTTATTCACTCCTTGAGTGTTCCTGGAACAGAGTTGGGTATGCAGCCCGCATACTACTCTCCAACTCCCAGGTAGCCTCTGCTGGACTATAGTGCTTCCATTTCACTTTTACTTGGCCAACCGTGCGGTTCCGGAGTAGAGTTTCTTTCTTTGCGAGAATACAGTACAGTTCCACCGGAAAATCGCCGCCTTGTTCCACGTGAACATTATTCCAATTTACAACATGAGTAGGATCATGTACATATTTATTTAAAAATGAAATGTGAAAAACATTATGGAGTTTGAGGTTTGAAAGTAATGCTAATTGATATGCCACAGGTCCAACTTTGGACAAGATTTCGAAAGGACCACAATATCTGGGTGCCAGTTTGGCACAACTTCCCAATTTTATGGAACTCTTTTTCGGCCTTACCTTAAGAAAAACATGTTCACCAACCTGGAACTCTTTATGAGTTCTTTTAAGGTCTGCTTGACTTTTCTGTCTATCCTGGGCAGTTTTAAGATTCCCCTGTACTTGCTTCACGATTAGTTCTAATTCCTGCAACAATTCGGGCCCTAAGGTGACCCTGCTAACCGGGTCACTCCATGACACTAGTGTGTTACACTTTCTTCCGTAAAGGATCTCAAATGGGCTAAGTTTGGCTGAAGCATGGTAGTGATTATTATACGCAAACTTTGCTAAATGCAAGTAGTCTTCCCACTTACCAGGTTGATCCTTAACATACATTCTGAGCATATCTTCCAATATCTGGTTCACCCTTTCAGTCTGTTCGTCTGATGGAACGCAGTGCTGAAATTTAAGGTGGTGTTTAACCCCTTGAACAAAGACCTCCAAAATTTACCTGTGAACTTCGAATCTCAGTTTGAAACTATTACCTTGGGTATGCCATGCAGTCGAAAAACTTGTTTCATAAAAATGTCTGCGATATCAGGAGCTTTATGGATAGTTTTGACAGGGATAAAATGGGCTGCCTTGCTAAGTTTGTCTACTACCACCATGATGGAGTCGTGCTGTTTTTGATTCTTTGGTAACCCAGTGATGAAATCTATAGTTATGACTTCCCATTTCCAGCTGGGTATAGGCAAGGGCTGCAACAATCCAGCAAGATGCTGATGTTCCACCTTCACTTTTTGATAGTCAAAACACTTAGCTATATACTGCGCTACTTCATCCTTCATCCTGGACCAGTAGTACTCCTTCCTTAGCATTGTGATGGTTTTCTGGTAACCTGGATGGCAAGAATAGTGGCTTTTGTGCATCTCATCCAAAATCAAAATTTTTACTGCTGGTACGTTTGGTATGTACAATCTGTTTTTGTGTAGCAGTACGCCATTTTCCTTCAAACTTAAATTTGTTACAGAATTTTTAGAGTTGTTTTCTGCTGTCCTTTCCTATAATTTTTTGTATTCCTCATCCTCCTTAATTCCTTCAAAAATATGTTCCTCCAAATATGTTGCATATGTGCTGATGGCTGAAACAAAATGTATCCTTGCATTACGACTTAATGTGTCGGCAACTTTATTCTCCTTCCCCTTAATGTGCTGAATTTCAAAATCATACTCACTCAGAAAAGTTAGCCATCTGGCTTGCCTGGCATTCAAATTTGTTTGATCTAACAAATATTTTAGCCCCATATTATCCGTCATCAAGGTAAATTTTCTGCTGATAAGGTGGTGACGCCACATTTTGAAGGCATGAATCAGTGCTAACAATTCTAGGTCGTAGGTGGAATAGTTCTTCTCATGTATTTTCAGTTTTCTTGATTCGTATGTTATAGCATGTCCCTCCTGCGTTAGGACTCCTCCCAGTCCATCATTGTGCGCATCTGTGCATACTACAAAATCTTTATTAGGATCTGCAATCCTCAAAATAGGCACTGAAGTCAGCAATTCTTTTAACTTTACAAAGCTGTCCGCACACTTTTGATCCCAGACAAACTTCTTTCCCTTTTTCTGCAGCGATGTTATGGGGTTTGCAATCTTGGAAAACCCCTCAATGAATTTTCTATAATAACCAGTGATGCCCATAAATGATCGCACATCCGTCACATCCTTAGGAACCGACCATTCATTAATGGCCTTTATCTTGGCGGGGTCAACCGAAATCCCTTCCTTAGAGATTATGTGTCCTAAGTACTGAATCTTGTCCTTGTAAAAATCACATTTGCTGAACTTAGCATACAGCTGGTGCTCCCTCAGAACTTGCATAATGATACGTAGATGTTCATCATGCTCTTCCTTGTTCTTAGAATATACCAAAATGTCATCGATGAACACAACTGCAAACTTATCTAAGTATTTGTGCAGAATTTTGTTTATTAAGCACATAAATACAACAGGTCCATTAGTTAATCCAAACGGCATGACAACGAACTCATAGTGTCCATAATGAGTTCTAAAGGCTGTTTTGAAAATGTCTTCATCCTTCACATGGACCTGATGATATCCTGATCGTAAATCAATCTTTGAGAACATTGTTGCTTTGCGTAGCTGGTCAAAAAGATCGTCAATGCGGGGCAGCGGGTACCTATTCTTGATCGTTATTTTATTCAGTTGACGATAATCTATGCAAAGTATTAGGGTACCATCCTTCTTCTTAACAAAAATGACCGGTGCTCCCCAAGGGGACACACTGGGTCTTATATATTTTTTATTGATCAGCTCCTTCAGCTGAGATTTTAACTCATTCAGCTCTAGTATATTCATCCGGTATGGAGCTTTAGAACTTGGTACAACACCAGATATTAATTCAATAGTAAAATCCAGGTCCCTTTTGGGAGGTAATTCTAGGATCTCTTCAGGAAAAATATCTTGGAAATCCCATAAGATAGGTATGTCCTCCAATTTCAGTTTGTCCTCCTTAGTACTTATCTCATCATGCACCGTATTTACAACAAACATCTGACACCCTTTTTTGATTGCCCTTTTCACTTGCATGGCTGAAATCTTTCGAACGGATGTTTTTCTAGGGACGCCTTTTACCTTTGCTGTCTTTCCTTCATCATCCAGGCAAATAATTTTTTTTTCATAACAATTCAGAATGACACAATGGGTTTCTAACCAGTCCATACCGATTAGGATGTCATATGACCCTAATGGCAGAATATTTAGCTTAACCTGCGTTGTTAGTTGATTCACAGATAAAGCACAATTTTCCACAAAATCAGAAACCTTTCTTTTTGTTCCTGTCGCTAATCTAACTAACCAAAATTTATCAAATTTCTTTGTTTTCAAATCAAGCCTTTCTACAACAACTGGTGATATATAACTTAGACTAGCATCGGGGTCAATTAAAATAGAAACTGGGTGGTTTTGCAGCATACCTTCGACCTCCACCATTGAGACTTGATGTTTTGCTTGCCGATTGTCTAATGCTGCACTAATTTTGGGTACTTCTCTTGCCATATCTCCTACAGTAGCTTCAGACTGTATGGAGTGAATATGGTTGGCCACCCGTTTCTTGAGGGGACAGTCTGAGGCATAATGGGTCCGTTGGCACTCAAAGCATTTTATAGGTGGCTTCTGTTCATTGGTCCTGGCAACATTGGGGACATTTCTGGGTGCTGTAAATTTCTGTTCTGCTGAAATTTTTGATTCTGAAAATTTCTCTTCTGGAAACTGGAATTGCCACCATATCTAAAATTCTTCTTTTTCTGTTCAAAGTTACTGGGTTTTGGGTTTTTCCAGCTAGGTACCCCTTCTCTTTTCTTATTCTGGTCAAAGCAAAAAGTGGCTTTCCTCATGGTTTCCTTTAGTGTCTTAGGGTTATCGTACTCTATCCTGTCCTTGATGTGGAAAGGTAGACAACTTAGGTACCTCTGGACCTTCAGTTTTTCTTCCACCATATACGACACATATCTTAGCAAACTTAAAAACTTGCTATTCAGTTCTTTCATGTTCATCGTTCCCAGTTTCAGATCATAAAATTCTTTGGATTTTTCTTCATAATACTGCTGAGATAAGAATTTCTTCTTGAAGTGTCTTTTAAAAGTACTCCAACTCACATCTCGATCTTTTATACCTTTTACCCTTTTAAGGTCTTGCCACCAAATATTTGTCTTCCCGGTCAGATTATAAATTGCCATCTTTGCCTTTAAGGATTCCGAATAGTCGTAGATCTGAAAATACTTTTTCATGCCGGATAGCCATGTTTCCGCTGTCTCTCCTTTTTCTGTCTCGCCATTGAAAGTTGGGGGTCTGATTTTCTTGAATTCACCAGATATCTGTTCGTACTGTTTATTCCTTTTTCTTTTTGGCTTAAAGTCTCCTTCGCTGCTGTCACTAGAGTAGTTATGCTTCTTTTTACGTGGATGTTTGGCAGCTCTTGATGACGTTGAGTTGCTGTTTTCTTCAGCTGTTTCTATTTGTTTATTCTTGCCTTCATGGGATAGCTCTTTAGTTTCAGAAGTATGTTCCAGGTTCTGTTCATATTTTGGATATTGGTCGAACAGTGCTTGTTTCAGCTCTTCCTGTGTCCTCAGGATTCTTTCATTGTCCTGTTTTACTGACTGGATCTCTGCTTTTAATTCATAAAAAGCACGCAATAATTATGACGAATCGTTACCCTGATCGCCCTGGAATTGTTGTTCCATACTTGGGTTGTTTGGCGGAAATCTGCCCCTTATGTGTTTAGTTGATCCTTCCATATCTGTAAATCAAAGAAAATTTTCTGTATAGGACAAAATAATTTAAACTTGAGTTAGCGAAAATTTTCACAGTCATAAATTTTCTGTTTGCGTGTTTCTTGGACCGTCTTTAGGCCTAGAGTTCGAACATGAGCTCTAATACCACATGTAACATCCCAATATTTTCATAAAAATATATTTTTTTTAAATCGCCATTAAAAGCTAATATTTGTAATTGTGGAAATAATAATAATTAATAAAGCAGTAATTAATAAATGCGACATTTGGTAGGAAACGATTTAATGGCTGTGTCTTTTTGTCTTCTGATGGTGTATTGTGTCGGCGACACGTCATGAATCCAATTAATGATTACGTTCTTTATTTATATGCTGTAATGATTGAAAATTGTGATGCATTTGGAAAATAGAATTCTTCTTGACAAGTGCTGACAGTTTAAATTTTTTGGATGATGATGAAAGGGGTCCCACGAGGTGCCCCGAGGCTTACTTAGCTACTCAGCTAAAGCATTGTACTCGTCCTTCATGTGCAGATACGTAGGTAAGAGATAGTGATAAAATTCAGAGTGTTTAATAACCGTGATATAAATAAAAACTGCTTATGATTTCGATGCTACACGTATGGTTTCCTTCCAATTTGTAAGATGAATTTGGCTATCTCAAAGACTGCAGATATCGTCAATCTCAGGGTGTGCTTGTTATGAATGTTTTCGTTAGGTGTCTATGAATTTATGTGTGGTCATTCCATGAATGACTTGCGGCTGTTAAAATAATTCTTTTATAAATTTTGACGGTGACAATTTTAGGACAAGGGCACATGGTCCTAAGCATACTATAGAAAGAGTGATAAGGTGGTTCTAGTCTCTATTACTTGGGCAATTAAAATGGTGATGCATTAAACATTAATACCCTACCATGCAATGTATGCGATGGGTCCTTGCGTGGCAACCATACCCTAAGGGTGTATTCATATAACTTATGATGTGAACAAAGCTTTAAGAGCTTTATAATGATCCTTATGATGAACTTTATAGTAAACTTTATATGTTGGGGCAGAGTCAATCCATGCCCTATGATTGATCGCGACCTAGGTGGATATTCATATGCTATGAATGTGCTCAAAATTGGTTAAATGGAACATATAAGACCTTTATTATATGCTACCGGGAACGTTATACCTTGATATTATTTATATGTCGATGCTATTAACGTTGATCCGTATGGTTGGCAGGTAGAGTGATGGCACTGCAAAAAGCCTGTGTATGAAGTCGAGGGTGTAGTAAATGATTGGGTTTGCAATTAATTTGCATGGCCACCGTGTTAAGGATAATGTTACGTGCACGTCGTGGTGGATGTTTGGCGTGTGATAAGGTTTGGAAATGCTGAGTTGTAACGGGCCTCCTGCCCTGGTGTCAACAGAATTGGCAACTTCGTGGCTCGGGAGGTAGATGAGTAATTTAATACTACTTCTGCCACCCTCCAACGTGGCTTAATGAAATTAGATCTCCGTCGTTGATGGTTTTGCGTTGGGATTGAGATGAACCCTAACGTAACTTATGGATTCTTGTAACGTTTTCTTGGTCATTGTTTCAGTGGTAGGGTTTGGGAGGTGAGGCCAACCGGCCGAGAGGCACTTAGGGTTTTGATGTTTTTCTAGCCTTCCTCGGGCTCGATCCTGAGACCAGCATCAGTCCTCAAACTCTAGGTGAAAGCCATCAATGGAGGCCGAGGTTGGATTTAAATGGTGTGGCAATCCACAAGTTGGATGAGTTCGTCAGTTTGGCGTTGTAGTAGCTTGCAAGTCTGGGGTTTCAATCGGGTTGTAATTTTTCGGAAGGTATCACACAGTGTGGCCTTCGAGCTGAGTGTTTCTCCTTCGCAGTGGATGGATGCTGGCTTCGTCAAGCCTCTATCACGACTCAAGTACAGTAAAGTCCCAACGATTTTAAGGTTTCCTTTGTTGCATGCACTGTATTTCAAGATTGGTATTTAACTCAGTGTATGGTTGTTGGCAGGTAGCTCTCTGCGAACAATAGGGTGCTAGAATAGTTGATGGGGAGAAGAACTATAGCGAATCCACGGGTAAGCTTCGGTGGTATCCCTCCCTAGTGGTTCTCCTGGAATCGAAATTGATGAGCAGGGTGTTGGTAGCACGCCTTCACGACAGTGGCTTTGTCTCGCCTGCAACATTTGGGGAAACGTTATTGTTTTAAGTTTTGTTGATAGTGTAGATGATGTAAATGTTTAAAATGTATGGTTGGACATTCCTTGGCTCGGCGAGCTTGGTAGGGTTGAACCCTCGTGTTTGTAAAGAGTCTTACAGCTTTAACGTTTGATGTCTGTCGTTTTGGTGCTTCTGTGTTGATGGAAGATCAAGTGTGAAGCTAAAGGGAAGAGAAACGTTGAATGTAATTTTGTTTCGACATTAGCTGTGTGTGTAAAAAGCATTGGGTTTTGAATGGAACCTTTAGTAAAAGAATGCGGCAATTTGTAGGATGAAACCATCGTTAATTTAAATGGAAATTAAAATTGTTTAGGGTTTAATGGCTATGTATGGTGTTTTCAAACTCTCGTTTTCGAATCTGTAAATGAAAGCCTGTTTTAAGTTGTTTATTTAAATAGTGGATATAAGCCGAAAGTGATCTACTTGGCTTACATTGCATCTGTGCATACATGGGTTAAGCCGAGAATAGGAAGGTGTTGGTTTTGTTTGAATACAAATGTGATAATTGCTAAACCCTAGCTGTCGATGTTAATGAAGTCTGCTGGTCTGTAATGATGTTTAAGGAAGCAAGAATAATAGATCTTGATTCTACAGTTAGATCATCTATGGTAATGAAACATTTGATTTGGCAGCTATTTAAATGTTTGTAATAATAATGTGATGAGAACAGGTCAACCTTGGTTTGGGTGTAGAGATACTGTAACATGCTCTGTCAATTCAATAATGCTATGTTTTTTTCTTGCTTTTAATAACATGATATTCTGCGATGTAAATTCTGTCACGTACAGTTGATAATACAGAAAACAAGAAAATGACAGTGCATCCGTCAGTTAATTTAATTGCTTATGAATATAATAGTTTTTCTATTTTAATTCTGTCTCCCTGTATTAGTCCAATTTGGACTCTCTGGAGAAAATGAAAGAACAATGCAGTACTCCTTTTTTTTTCACAAAATAATAATAGAGTGATGACAAGAATTTCTATAATGATTAGTCAAATTCAAATAACAATAAAATAATGAGTATGTGGTTAAACAGAATGCTTGATATTGTTTTCTTTGAAGAAATAACTGAAGACCAGTAAACCCTAGATGTTAACACAATGTTCACCTTCAGAAATCAGAAGAGAACCTACTGCTATGACTAGTTTCTGGTAGGTTGTTCATCATACAGATTTGAACAGTAAAAACAATGCATGCAAGGATCTAATCTAGAGCTGCTAAAATATAAGATGCATGAGGAACATAAGTTTGTGCATGGGTGGTCTCTTTGGTTTAGATATTTAGATGCATGCTAGGTTTCACTTTTAACTGAACAGATTTAATGCTACCTCTTTGTATTGGAGTATGATGCAGCTCCACGCATGGGGAAAAATGCAGAGGAGTCATTTTTACAGTTCAACAAATCAAAATTAGTTAGGATCTAACATTTTACTGCTATTGATCATTAATAATATTACTAAGCCATTTTTTGAGAGCATTCATACGATTGACAAAGAAACACAAAAGAATAGAACCTGATTGTGATGGGAGGAACAAATCACTCAAGAAGCCTGTTCCAACCAACCTGCTCCCAAGCAGCCAAGATGTCTGCCTTAGGATCCTCGAGCCTGTCCACTGATCCACCAGGAGGAAGAAGGTTCTGCAGCTTAGGACCTCTACTTGCAGCAGCAAGGAATTTATCCAGCCTTACAGGCTTAGTAAGTAATTGGAACAACACCAGCACCTCTGGTCTGCCCTTCTCATAATATTTGCAGACTTATACTTGCACTCTCCACAGCCTCCCTATTCGAATCTCTCAGCCATCACCTGATGAGCATGAGGAATGTTTCTGCAGAAAAACATTGTAAGAGCTCCCTGCTCAATTCGAATTGCCCTTTATAGCCTACCTAGGTCTTTTTTGTAATTAATTGGTCATTAGTGAGCTACCTTCTCACCTCCCTCCAGCTAGAGGGGGAAATGCCACAAAATTTGGGGGAGTTGTCCCATACCAATAGCTAATGGTAGAGTGCAAATGCTGCCATCTGTCCCAATCCTTCCAGCAACTTCCATTCCTCTCAGTGGGCCATTGGACACTCTTGTAACAACTTTCTTGAGTGTTTGTCTCCCATTTTTATTTATTAAATAATAATAATGAGTCATTACATTCATTTTTGACCTAATTGGTCATAATTAAAATACTTGTAATTATAATTTAACACAAAGTATTTTTGCAAAAAGGATAATAGTAGAAAATAATTATTCTCAAAACATGGGTAGGTGACACCAAGAACCTATCTCCTTTATCGTTCCTGCAATGGTAGAGTACGAATTCCAATATTATTAAAGTTGAAATCTATACTTTATGGATCATGCATCTAGATTTCAAGTGGATGTATGCTTATGAATAGATGAAATAAAGTTGAAATAGATTTATGTTAATGATGCTCCTTAATCGCTTAATAACAAATGAGAGACCATCTTAACAATTTAAGTATGACAATAGATCCAAAAGAACTATAAGAATAGAGCAAGAGAACTAAGATTAATATTTGAGAATAGAGCAAGAGAACTGAGATTAACATTACATCAATTAGTAGGGCTTACATATGAAAATCTTTACTACTAGACATACATTCATTGAAAGGAGTGTCTCATAGTTCCTTGAATTCAACACTGTTGGCATTCACGTTCGTGAAGGAGGATGTGGAAGTGGCATGTCTCTAAACTATACAACCTACACTAGGGATGATACTCTAATGGAAAAGTCTGCCATAAAATTGATTTTATACTCTTTCTAATTCCTTCCCGGGGCGGCAGGTGTGGGTGGGATACTCTTTGATCCTGGAGGAAATAAAGTCGCAGCATTCTCTTGGGGCCTAGGCAACAAGACAAATAATGAGGCAGAATGGCTAGCCCTTATTCTCTCATTAGATTTGGCCTCCTCCTTCAGAATTGACAATCTCAGAATTTATGGAGACTCCAGGAATGTTATTCAAATCATGAGAAAGGGATCTGCCCCTCAAGGTTCAAAAGCTTACAGATATATGCAATGAATAAAATCCAATGCTCTCCTCCCAAAAATCTATTTTTTCCACATCCTTTGAGAGAATAACCGGCTTGCTGACTTAGAGGCTAACAAAGGAACCTTATTAGAACTTGGGCACATGCAGGATCATAATGGTGCCATGGGATTTCACTTCATCCCCTAAGATTATGTCAAGGGCAAAAATTTTTATTACATGCTTAAAGCATGGGTCCTTTGGACCCCCGAGGGTTCCCCCCATCCCTCGTTCAAAGTGCGGTTACCTTCACACCCCCTGACCCCCGTTGCTTCCGCCACATGCCATTCAGGCCCTCCACGCACTTGTCGCATGGCCTCCTACCATGTTGTCAGCTCCCACGAGCCGATATTAACTCCTCCCTCCGCTCCATTCTCTTCTTCCCCTACGATGGCCGCGTCCCCCTCATTTCTCCTGCTCTGCTCTAAGTTGGCTCTCCCTATGCGAATTGGACTCCCCTCCATCCCCTTGACCCCCACTGTTGCCTCCGTATAACCTTGGAACGATGCAAAGTGTAATGGTGGCCATAGCTGCCCTGAGCCGCACTGTGGTGGATATAAAACTCTCGGTTCGCAGTACTTATGATGCTGTTTGCACCAGTGTGAAGCAAAACAAGGAGATGGCCATGGACCTGAATCACACAGTCTCTCAGCTTTCATGCCAGGATTCGAGGATTGATGATTTGGAGAAAAATTTGTTCGAGCTAATGGGAAAGGTTGATATGTTGCAGGAAGATATGGCAGTGTTGACAGGGAAAACGCAGGGAAGTTATGTGCAGGAAACCCCCACGGTCAATCAAGAGATAAACTAGGAAATGGTGGATGCCGCTTCTGCCCAGTTCAAGAATTATGGCTAATTTCTTTTCTAGCTCAAGTTTCAAATTTTGTATATATTTTTCCAATGTATTTCTGCATACTCCTAAACAGTCAGTTTATCAGGGTTTATCCCAGTACCATTTTGAACAGCTTTAGAAAGTTAAGGCTCAGAGCATTTAAAGATACGTTGATAGAAACTACAGTTACAGTCTTTCTAGAAATTTCCTCTTCTGCAAAAAACTCTATCATATGCATGTAATGAATAGCTGTGCACAGCTTTTATAAATACACTCTTTCCCCTGTTTCTGTTAAAAAAAAAAAATTTCCTTCCTTTATCATATAAACAAAAATAAAAGCAGTAGTCCATGTGGATGGCTTATAAATAATATGTGTGGTATTTTGTTCTCGTTGCCTCGATACCATCTTGGCTCTGGGTCTACTAATGAAGCCACCTTGCAACCTTTGTTTTGTCGTTGCCACTTAAGGAAGTCTTTCCTCTTTTGTTTGTTACTTTCATACTCGAATCGGCCAGCACGAAGTGCACTCTTAATGGGGTTGTCCACGTTTGGAGGAATATTCACGCCATAGCTTTGAATTCGTGGGCCAACTTGCTGGATGCGTCGTCAATCATGCTTCCTTTATAAAGGCGAATTTGGTTATGTGGACAACTGGTCCATGTACAAAGAACTTCTTTGTATATTACATGGGAATCTTCTTTGCATCTGGGAAGAACAAAGTTTTCTCTATTTATAAAAGGAAACTCTCCTCAGTTGAGGTTGAATTCCTGTTTGTTTTTATCAAACATCAAATTATATCTCCACTAAGGGGGTAAGGGGTGATGCATATAAGAAAAATTCAATTTTTTTTTAAAGTAAATTAAAAAAAAATTAATTGGTGAATGAAAATATTGGAGAACCAAGGATTGTAGAGAAGCTACAATTTCACTTAATTTTAATATAAAAAGACAAAAGCTTCCCTGCAAAAAGTGAAGAAAATTAAGAAAAGCCTTCGAGACCTAAGTTTGTGGAGGATGTTGCTATTTGAATCATCATTCATATTGATGATTTTTTCTTTTTGTTGGTGTGTCATCGACATAAAGATTCCCAAAAGAAAGCTCAAGTTCCCCATCCCTACCTTTCACAAACCTAATTTCCTTCCAAATTTTTCCTAGGTCCTTCTTAGTGAAGGTCATGTTTTTCTTTAATGCAACTTCTTTGTCTTGAGCTAACATACTTGGTTAGATCTGTATGAATGTTAGCATTTAGAGGGTATTATGCTCTCTTTTAGTGAATTTCAGGCACCAAAAAAAGAATGAAAAATTGAAGCCCTTCTTGTGATATTGGAATTTTGCGAGCTTTAATATGGCATTTTGAACCATCTACAAATTTTAAATAGTTCTTATGTCTTCTCATACTAAATAATTGAATCATTTTGTCCAATTTAGAAAAAAGGACATTTGTTGTGCACAAAAAAAACAAGCAATTAAACATGAACAAAAGTTACATATATAATAGTTATGTAAAAGATTATTCTTTTACTATTATATATGAACTTTCAGGTATTGACATGCATAGCTTGCAAATAGCCACAACTACAATGTGTTTTCTTTTCTTTGATTAGTTATCTAGTTTTCAATAATTTTTTTTGTAATTTAAGTAAAATATTTATCATTTTATTTGATATATATATATGAAAAAAATCCAGATAAAATGTGTAGCAAATGACTTAAATGAAAGACTATCAAAGTAGATGGAAATAGTTGGATTCACATTAATAAAAGTAACACCTAGTATCTACTTATTTGATTATAAATACTTTTATAAAAGAAAATTATTTCTTATATTATATGTACTTTTTATATATGTGACTAAGTATTTATATAAAAGAAAATTATAAGTTTAAAAAAGATGGAAATATTGGCTTAGAGACAAGAGGATCTTACTTTGAACATCAAACACATTGTTACATAAACAAAAGAGAGCCACAATTTAAAGTAAGCTACTTTAGTTGTCCATTAAGAATTACTTAATTATAAAAGTAGGTCCCCTAGCCTTCTTTCTTTGTTACTTTCACAAGTGCTAATCACCTTTGGTAGCCACTTGTTGATGCATTGCAACATCTACATTCTAAACTTGTGTCCAAGCCTAGTCGAAACCTTAATATTGAAGAAACAATTGACTCTATCATTAGAAAGCATCCACAACCTTAAATCACCTTTATTACAAACTTTGATTCAATTGAATTACATGTGTCGTGAATTATTTTATGGAATGGGGATTGTTATAAATCTCATAATCATTCTTGCTAGTTTTCTCATAAATAATTTCTCGTTCACAAGAGTTATGCTTAATTTGATGTATGAATGGTAGGAATAAATTCATTGTTGGTAAATCTCATTCAACAATCAAAGATTAAATTTGCATGTGTTCCCCAATTGTTAAGAGAATCGTTAATTGGTATGCTACGTTCAAGTAGAAATATGTGACAGTGGTAAGATGCTAATAATACACAGATCCATAGATACACAAACTATTTCATAATAATGATTGTGGACTTCTTGTTCTATATAAAGACACATGCAACCAAAGAATGATACAATAGTCGTGTTACATCTAGAATTTAGGACATCAAAACACACACAAATTTGTAAAAATTGTATTTATGCAACATTTACAATCTCGTTTTGACAATAGTGGACTAGTGGCTTGGAGATTTTGGATTAGGTTCCATTTCTATGGCTTTGGGCACATTCTCATAGGTGGTTGTTAAGGCTCTCTGCAACTATTTCAATCAATGTTAGAATTTTCTTTGCATCCATACATATTCAAATATTCCTCATAGATAATGCTTTGTTTAAAAATGCCTTTAAATAAAATTTATTTGTCAAAGAATTTTCCCTTCAACAATAAATTGTTCTTCTTATTTTCTTTATCTTTTAACCTATAAGGCAGGGACTAAGCTGCACGCAACTCTTGTTAATTTTATTTTTTAAAATTAAAAGGAAGGGACAAAGCTGATGCAACTCTTGTTTTATTATTTTATAAGGTGGCTTAAAGAAAGTAAATATACAATTAAAGTTTATGGAAAATGTGATTTTTTTATTATAAATTATTATATTTCTAGACATTATGTGACGGGTTTAGACTTATTAGTTCCTCTATACAAGCGATTGATTTTTCCAAGTCTTAATGTTTTTTTTTACAGAAACGACTAATAGCATTGATTATATATAAAAAGGAGAATTACATCAAAATAGACTGATCAGATTGCTCCCCTGTTAGAGAGACAACCATCAATCCTAATTCATCAAGTTCCAGCTGATAATTAGCACGATACCTTTCTGTTCTGTGGGTACTATAGCATCTAACAAACTATCCTAGAAGTAGTGTGCAGAAGAAAAACATTTCTAATGGTCTGCCTTTTACAAAAACTGGGCATTAAGCCCAACCAAGATGCCAGCAAACTACTAAATCCTAAATTGTAAATAACAGAGTTCCTATACAAAGTTCTAGAAAGCATAGATAACATAAATAAACTAGATATCCAACCCACAGCCAAGGTAGGCAAGCTGCTAGTGAGGACCAACGTCCATGGCCGCGCCCATAGAATCCGCAGCCATATTCTTATCGGTTCTAAGGTCCACGAAGTTACTAGCTGATGCCATGAACTTATGAAGCTTCTCCATCTTTCTGTTAATGTCCTCAAGCTCGCTGCCAGTTACTTTGAGCTTCCGGGCCTTGCGGGGATAGGCCAAACCCAAGGTTTCCTCCAAATGCTCTATTTTTTTAGCCACACAAATATTCTGAGCTTTGACCTCAAAGTGAGAAGCAGTAGCAAAGTTATAAAGGCGAGATATTACTTTCCTGAACTCAATGTTTTCACCACGAACAAGTCTCACCTGCAGCTCCAAACGATCCAAGAAATCCACCTTAAATTTAGAAATGCTGCGTTTCTTGTCCTGCCCTATGACGTTTCCTACCCTAGCATGCCTTCGGTAGGGACCAAGGCCAAGGTGGCCCTCATGTTCTGCAGAATCGCCCCACCTTTCTTCCGGTTGAGCTCCCCTGCCACGCACAACATTGGAGCCGTGCCCCTTCTTGCAACATCTTCCACAATTGGGGTTCTCCTCCCCCTGATAACGCCCAACTCCACGACAGTGGTGCTCCCCACCACACCCAATTTCATGATGCGCCATTTCTTTACCAACACCGGGTCCTTTCCAAACAACAAACAACAAACTCAAACCCAGACCAAGCAGAGCGATAAGAGAATAGAAGGCAGAGTGAATTCTGTTATGCGCCCAGAGTCGAGGTTTTATTGATTCAAGGAGTCTGCATGCCATCCAACTGGCAGTACTCTGAGGATCATTAACTTCAGCATGCAAGGGCAGCAATCGAGAGGGGAAGGAGCCGTCACTTCTCCAAGGGAGAGTTCCCATAAAAACTCAATTATGATGCTAATTAAATGAATATATTCCATAAATGGGGTAGTGGATAAGGTATAGGATCATAGGAATTAGCCCAAGTTCCAACTCTTGGTTTATGGGATCCAAGTAGTTTCCAATAGATCATTATCGAGCCTTAGGGTGCCATAATCAAGCTTGACTCCTATATTCTCCATCTCATCCGCTTTCTCGTTCAACCCTCGCAGAATATGAAGGAAATTGACCTCATGGACTTCAGTACTGATGCATTGTAGGAGGAGATGCATTTTGGAGGTGGGGTATTTCCTTTTGGCTATAATATGCCTAGTTTCTCTGATTATGATTAGAGAGTCTCCGAGGATTGTGAGTTTCTTAATTCCCAGGCTGGCTGCAGTCTCTAATCCTTTGATGAGTCCTAGCCATTCAGCTGAATTGTTAGTCTTCCTCCCAATGCCCTAAGCAAAGTCTTTCTGCTTGTTCCCCGTGGAGTCTAGAATTACTCCCCCCGCACCTGCCAACCCTGGATTGCCCTTCGATGCACCATCAAAAAATAAAATGCTACTGTCCTGTTAAGTCATCCATTGCTGGAGCTCATCTTTGTTTATTCTAAGTTTCCATGTCAAATGTCTCTCATTCTTGAGTGGTGTCGACCGGATAGAGGAGGGATACTGCTGAAGAAATTTCGCCATCCAGTTTCTTTCAAGAACAGACAAGGGCTCCTGCTGAATACTAGGCATCCCTTGCGAAGAAAGGACTTCAACCCAGAGGGTCTTAGTAGCAATATAAACCTTTCTAGGATTGGCGACCAGGCCTTCAAAGATCTCTTTGTTTCTAGCTGTCCAGAATTTCCAGTTGATAAACCTTGGAAGAGCTTCCCAAGCTCTAGAGAAATCTGGCTTTCTGAAGAATGAACGATGGTAGAAGTCCTTCCAACAGTTAAATACATTGCTCCAATTTGTAGGAATCACCAAATTAACATCCAAACTACTAATAACCAGGTTCCAAACCTCAAGCATGAATCTACAGTTAAGGAAGAGATGTTCTATTGACTCTTCAACGTCTTTACATAAAACACATCGAAGAGGCCCCTCGATTCCTCTTTTCCTCAAATTATCTGCAGTTAACGTTTTTCTATGAGTGAGAGTCCAATAAAAAACATTCACCTTGGGGAGACTGTCTTTACACCAAACCTTAGCCCAGTTTATATCTCCAACATATCCTTCCTTTCTTGATTGAACATATTGATAGCCTTCCTTCACCATATATGCTCTTGATCTTCCCCAACCACGTCTATCTTTGAGCTTGCAGCTGATAGGACATTGTTCTTGTAAAAGGAGGAGAAGGGCGTTATAATCTTATAGCAGATGGGGGGGAAGATCTAAGTCCTTCCAGCCAATCCAATGACCAGTGTTGGACCAATTGGAGATATCAAACAAAGAGTGAAGATTACTCCTTTCCATCCAGTTTTTGAGATGGCTTAGCTCCTGTTGAAAGTTGGTTGGGGAGCTTCTTCCCATTTTATCATACCAAATCTTGATATTTTCGCCACTGCTAGCAATCCAGTAAATTTGATCTTTTATAATGAATGCAGCCTTCCTACACAAATCCTAGATAGGGGTGCCTTTCTTATCCATATCAATATTATCAATGCAACGTTTTCTAGGTCCTCTCATATATTTTTTCTGCAAAACTTTTTTCCACCAAGTATCTTTGTCCGTTACAAGCCTCCACAGAATCTTAGCCCCAAGAGCCAAATTCATGAAGCTTGGGTCTTTAACTCTAGCTCCGCCTCTATTTTTTGGATTGCAGACTGTGTCCCAGTTTATGAGATGGAACTTCTTTGTGTTGCTCACTTTTCCCCCCTGCCAAAGAAAATTTCTGAGTTCTTTATTGATTTCTTGTATAATATAACTTGGAGCAAGAGAGATCGAGCAGACATAGATCAGATAAGCGGACAAAATGGACTTGATCAAGGTAAACTTCCCTGTTGGATTTAGCCATTGAAATCCCCACCTTGATATTTTCTTTTTTATTTTATTGATCAAGCCTTGCCAATCCTCCTTCCTTTTTTTTCCTTTGAAGATTGGGACTCCTAGATAGTTGAAAGAATTCCAGTTTGTAATTCCTTCAAAGCCAAAGATTCTAGAGATGCCAGCTAAGGTTACCGATGGGAAGTTCCAACCATACACTTTAGATTTTAACTCACTGATTTTTCCATCCAAGGCATTTAGAAAAGATGTGAGAGCTCTTTTGAAGCGTTCAGCTATGAAAGTGGATGCCCCACCTAGTAAGATAGTATCATCAGCAAACTGTGCATTGTTAGCAGCACTGACTCCCCTAGCAATCTTGAGACCCTTGAGCTCACCCGAAATTTGAAGACTAAGGAGTCTTTGACTCAAGGAATCATCCACCAGCATGTAGAGAAACGGGGAGAGAGGGAAGCCCTGTTTGAGTCCACGGGAAGCTTGGAAGAAATCAGTTGGGTGACCATTGACCAAAGGGGCTATCCAAGGTCTGCTAATACAAGCCTTAATCCATCTGACAAAACTCTGAGAGAACCCAAACTTAGTCATTATTTCAAAAAGGAAGAAGTGGTTGACCCTGTCAAATGCATTTGCCATGTCAAGCTTGATAGCCATACCTTGCTGCTTGTGATTCATGCTAGAATGGATGGCCACCTGAACAATAATGATGTTGTCTAGAATTTGTCTTCCAGCAATGAACCCGCCTTGAGTCTCCGAGATAAGGCGACCCATGATCTTCTTCATTCTGGTAGCCAGGATTTTTGCCAAGATTTTGTAAGAAGTGTTACATAGAGAAATTGGTCGAAAGCGATCTATAGAGAGGGAGTTCTTGTCTTTAGGGATTAAGACCAAGAAGGATGAGTTGGTGGCTCCTCCTATATTATCCTTTTTCCTATTCCAGTTCAACATCTTTTTTAGAACATCTTTGATTATGTCCCAAGCTGCTCTGTAAAAGTTTATAGTGAACCCATTTGGCCCTAGAGATTTATCAATTTGAAGGGACCATATTGCATCTTTGATTTCATACTCCAAGATAGGTTTGTAAAGCTCCCAGTTTTCCCCATCAATGATGAGAGAGGGGATTTTAGAGAGAAGGTCAGCCTGCGCTAGGGGGTCTGTCTCATTCTTGTCCAAATCTAACTCGCGGAAGTGTTGCAGAACATGAGCTTTTATCAAATATTGAACAAGGATTCTCACTCCATTTTTATCTCTGAGCTCTTTTATCATATTACGGCTTAACCTCACTTTTGTTTGCTTATGGAAGTAGCTGGTGTTAATGTCCCCTCCCTTAAGCCAAAGTTGTCTGGATTTGAGCCTCCAGACCTCTTCTTGCTTGTTGGCCGTAGAGAGAATTTTGCTATTGAGTTCTTGTTCCTGGCAGAGAAGCGCTGGGGTAATTTCTGCCTTTTCCATATCGGCCTGAAGAGTTGCAATATCAGATTGGATTAGTTTTTTGACAAACCCCGGGCTTTTGTATTCCAATTTGCAACTTTTTAGCACATAGCGGACATTTCTGAGCTTGCTCTCCCAAACGTAGCTTGGAGAGCCAAAGCAGGGATAGTTCCATGCCGTAGAGATTAAGGTCCAAGCTTTTTCTTCTTTCATCCAGGAGGGATTGAACTAGAAGGGAATAGGACCGAGGTTATCCGGGAGAGAAAGGGAAAGAGAGATAGGCTTGTGATCCGAGATGGCGGAGTGATTGCAAAGGAGGACGGGATTAAATGTTTTGGAGGAAGGATGAGCTAACAAGAAAGCGATCAAGTCTAGCAGCTATGTGCCCCACACCTAGATGGCGGTTGCTCCATGTGAAGTTTCCATTTTTTAGGGGGGGGGTTGATCAAATCGAGTTCAAAAAGCAAATCTTCCAGTTTTTCTCCGAAGGGGTCCCTTACCCTCGTCCCACCACGCTTCTCAGACTGGGAGATTGTAGTGTTGAAGTCCCCAGCGAAAATGATTTCCTTATCCCTTGTGAGTTCCTTGAGACTAAAAAGACTGTCCCAAAAAGGCTGTTTATCCTTGTAATGTGTGGGTCCATGGACATTGCAGACAAATAGGGAGAGGTTGTCTTCCTTGTTACAAAGCTCAAATAAAACCCAGTGATGACATTCTTGCAGGACTTTAACATAATACTTACTTGAGAAGAAGGATGCTATACCTCCAAATGCACCTTTGGCTCTTATTGCATGACCCTGGCCGTTTTTCCAAAAGAGATGTGAGATAGCCAGGATCTCCACATCGCTCATTTTCATCTCTTGGATCAATATGATGTCTGGTTTTTCTGAGATGACTATATCTTCCATTGCTTTAACTTTTATAGATCCACCAAGACCCCTGCAGTTCCAAGAGACGAGCTTCATTATTTTTTCCCGGATTGCTGGCTTGCTCGAGCCCTATTGTCTGGTTTTCCCTTGCTATTCTGGAGCAACTTCATTTCCTCAATGCTTCTCTGTCTTCCTAATTCGATCTCCCTCTCTGCTTCTTGTTCCCTATGATAGTGTTAAATTTTCAGAATTTACTTCAATTTGATCTAGGATCTTAACTGAGAGAACAACATGTACAACAAATCTACAGCATATCAACCATGGACACAATAATGCAAGCACACAAGAGACACAGAGTTTACTTGGGGAAAACCATAAAGGTGAAAAACCCCAATAACTTCCTCAGAGATAGATAGAGCAATGATACAACCAGAATACAAGAGATAGTCTTCTCCTAGCAACAGAGCCTCCTCCTCCACAAGTGTGCCACTCTCGCAAGTGTGAGTGAGAGAATAGAATGCATAAAATGAGAGAGACACACTCTCTATTTATACACTAACTTGACTTGACCTTTACTCAACTAGGTCAGCCTCAACTTAACCACTTAACATAAAGCTGACTGGCCCGACCCCCACTAGGGTGGTCTAATAACCCTTTGACCCACATGGCCGACCCCCAATAGGGTGGTCTAATAACCCTTTCACCCACATGGCTTATATAGGGCCGACCCCAACAAGGTGGTCTAATAACCCATCAAGTATAAGTTACGACACTTACAATATAAATGACGACACTTCAGTATAGAGGAATAATAACATCTCTATATGAATACAATATACATATATGTGAAATACATTTCCAATTTACATATACATCAACACTCCCTCTTAACTAGGAAGGTATTTCTCGACATAAGTCTTCTAGCACAAGTCTTCTTCTCTGGATCATCGTCACTGGATAATCGTCATCGAGTCATCGTCATCGTCACTGCTGCTACTATCTCAATCAATCTCTGAATCTACTCGTCATAGGAAGTTCTATAGTGCCAGTCCTTTTTCATACTGGATGTAGGCCCACCACCTGCAGGTCTTCATCATCATTGGCCATACTGTGGAATCCTCAGGACTTATTACGTGCGTCACAAAACCTCGAAAGAGCATCCCAGGATGTTACGAGCACACGGCTCTACCTATAGGATCTCCCAGGGCCATATTATATGTGACCTCACCACAAAACCTCGCAAGAGCATCCCAGGCTATTACGAGCACACAGCTCTACCTATAGGATCTCCCAGGGACAGATTATATGTGGTCACCACAAAACCTCGCAAGAGCATCCCAGGCTGTTACGATCACACAGCTCTACCTATAGGATCTCCCAGGGACAGATTATATGTGGTCATGGCAAAACCTCGCAAGAGCATCCCAGGACTTATTACGGGCACACAACCCAACCTATCGGATCTCCCAGGGACAAATTATATGCCATAGGACAAAACCTCAAAAGAGCATCTGCTAGATATCCCATGGCCAAATTATATGCCATAGGCAAAACCTCGAAAGACTATCTGTAGATCTCCCAGGGCCAAATTATATGTCCTCCCAGAGCAAAACCTCGAAAGACTATCTGTAGATCTCCCAGGGCCAAATTATATGCCATAGGAAAAACCTCGAAAGACTATCTACAAATCTCCCAAGGCCAAATTATATGCTCATCTGCACAACCTGAACCACGGCCATAGAGTATCAACCTGATACTCACCATACATCATCCTAATGTACACATGATCATCCTGATCATCATCACTGCAACATCCTGCTGCATGTCATCTGGAGCAACATCCTGAAGCTCGTCATCCATGATCATCCTGATCATACAATGCATCTACTTGATGCATACCAAGTATCTACCTGATACATATCATCATACATGATCCACCTGATCATACAGTGTATCCACCTGATACAAATACAAATACATGATACATATCACCATACATGATCCACCTGATCATACAATGTATCCACCTGATACATATACAGATACATGGTCCAAGCATCCAACATGATGCATATACAAAATACATACGAATATAAATGATCCAACTGATCATACAAAGCAGAAACCAAAACATCATCCTGATGCTCATCATCCAGCGCTTACATCCACAGCCATGTGAAGGATCCTCCTTCCAACATGCTTGGAATGGCTTCAGTAAATGTGTCCATCACTTCTTCCTCGAAGTGTCATCAATCTGAAGAACACAAAGCCTCTCTCTGAAGTACTCGAACTTCACTTTGGCTAGTGGTTTTGTCAGCACATCTGCAATCTGCTCGTCCGTCGCAACATACAGGAGCTTCACAACTCCTCTTTGCACCATATCCTTGATATAGTGATATTTGATCTCTACGTGTTTTGACCTGTCATGAAACATTGGGTTCTCGGATAGCTTCACACAACTTTGGTTATCAAAGAAGATACCAATAGCATCCAACGGGAGATCAAATAACTCAGACAGTAGCTTCTGTAGCCATACTGCCTCACAACTAGCTGAACAGGTTGCAACATACTCTGCCTCAGCTGTACTCAGTGCTACGCAGGACTGCTTCCTGCTAAACCAAGAGATCACACCTGATCCCATACTGAAGCAGCATCCAGATGTGCTCTTCCTATCTGCAGCACTGCCAGCCCAATCTTAATCAACATAACCCTGTAGGTTAAACTTTTTATTCGCTTCATACTTGAGCCCATAATCCACTGTACCCTTCAGGTACCTCAGAACACGCTTTACAGCAACTAGGTGAACACTCCTCGGATCCATCAGGAATTGGCTCAATGTGTTCACCGCAAAGCAAATATCTGGTCTCGTGTTCGTCAGGTACATAGAGGACCCAATCATCTGACGATACATCGTGACATTGACCGGATCAGATGAAGCATCACACAGAAGCTTCAGTTTTGACGCCATAGGTGTGGCCATAGCCTTGCAGTCCATCATCCCGAACCTCTTCAAAATATCTACTGCATACTTCCCTTTGTCCAAGGAAGATTCCATCTGTACTCTGCCACACCTCCATACCAAGAAAATAGTGCATCATCCCCAAGTCCTTCATCTCGAACTCAGCTGCAAGCTTCCGTTGCGTGTCGACAATCAATCTATCATCTCTTGTTACAAACAGGTCATCCACATACAATAAGAGTATCCCTGGATTTCCTACCTCAACCTTGTAGTAAAGGTTGGAACCTGCTTAACTCTTGGTAAAGACCAAACTGGATAGAAATCTGCCTATCCTACCATACCAAGTTTTGCACATATATGATTTCCTGTCATGTGTCTCAGAACCAAGTGGCTGCTCCACATACACTTCTTCTTCAACTACACCATTCAAGAAAGTTGTCTTGAAATCCATCTGGTGTATCTTCTATTTCATCACTTTTATATTTCTCTATGCTGCCATCTGTAGCATGCTTGATCTTGATAGATCCATATGGAAGTCATAACAAACTTCCCTTCAGGTCTTGGGACTACATCCCAAACATCATTCTTCATGATCGACGGATCATGGCATTCTTCCCATATCCTGGGAACTTCAATATCTTCAATAGATAATTTTGTTGCTGAACAAATGTTGTAGTTCTTCTTTTGTAGGTGATGGCATACGATCTTTCCTACACAACAAGTTAAATTGCATGATTAGAAAACATCTCATAGTTTTCAAAAAAAATTCTTACACATAAAGAAATATGTCATACAGTCATGCAATTATCTTAGCCAATGCTTCAATACAACATTTATCCATATCCCGTAACTTTCTAGATGCCTTCCAACCTCTACTAGAACATTGTTAAGAGTGTGCACAACTCCCAACATGTCAGCAAAGAGGTTTCATTCTAGATAAGTAGCAATGGAATGTTGTACAGTGCCATAGGCCACTTACCCATGCATATTAGCAGTATACTGTTCATCAATGCCACTATTCTAATATGCATAATACACAACCTAATTCTAGGAACATCAGTATATACATTATTGAACAGTATTATTTAAACAATAAAATATGCAAGTAATGACAATTCAAATACTTATCTTTGTTTGTTTGTTGGGTTGAATCCCTCTCAGTCTTTGCTTCTTTTCTGCAAATCCATTCTTATGTGGATTGTGAGAAGTGGTCAACTCCCTCTGAATATCTGCATCCTTGCAGAAACTACCGAAGTGTGCTCCTTTGCTTTCTTGTAGGAACAACTGGAGTGTGCTCCCTCTTGATCTTTGCTTCCTGGATTACCTGTCCTTGAACTTACATCCATCCTTAATCACTATGCATGCTTATTAGTATCATGATTGTGTTATCCTTGAGGTCTCATACATAATCACACATTTATTAGTATAATCTTAATACTATCAAAACACAATAATCTTAAACATGTATATTCATGATCATTCACAGATAATAAACATTAGTATTCAAGGTTTCAGGGAAGTCTTCTTTTACTCATGCATATTCTTATTTGATCATAGGACTCTTCTGGTTAGTTGAATCATCAATCAAGATAAGAGATATAATATGCATAAAACCCGTGATTATTCAAACCTATACCTTCATGATTCTTCTGGTTAGTCATATCATCAATTATGGTAAGAAACATAATATGCATACAACCATGATTATTCAAACCTATGACTTCATGAATAATCATTATCAACAACACAACAGTATAAGATCCTAACACAAGGTAAGATTCTAGCTTGATATAGGAAAAACATACATGGATTAGCATGCTAGCTAGTTATGTTTAACATATCCGCATAATGTCTTCTGGTTCTCTTCAGTGACTTGTGCTAGTAACCTGCATGTCTCATAAGTTAACCATTGTAGAACCAAGTTATACATACCTCAAAAGTAGATCTTCTATGTGATCCATGACAATGGATGAATCTTTGTCTTCATGTCACCATGAGCATATGTTCTTGAAGTAGAACATGATTTGACTTTCTTGGTGTACCTTTTGTGTTAGCAAACAACATAAACCTCATACAACATCACAATGCATTAGTACAATCATAAGTGTCAAAACCTTAATCAATGAATATCTTCTATTAAGGTAATACGACAAGTCTAGTAATTAATCAAGATTGTACTATAATGATATGAAGACAAACATATCATAAACTTAACCATGAACATAATTCGAAACATACCTGCAAGCCATACCTGTCAAGATTGCTTGTAATCTTCTTATGGAAGGCCTTAGCCTCATCTCCCTCTGAAACAGGAACTTCTTCACTTATGCAGGTGACCAATCCATCCTCTTCTAGGATTAACCCAATCCACTTGATTTGTAGGAACTGGATATGGAGCTGTAATAGGGTTTGTTAGAGAAACCCAAAAAATTCAAACTTTGAATTTCAAACTTCCGAAAGGATAGAAATATGCACCTTGATGAGCTGATCAAGCTGGTATATTCAGAATTTGAAAACTGCAAAGTTTCACTCCTCAATTTTGCCTTTGGAACTTTCGGATTCATTGGACGTGACCTCGAACTAGGGTTTGATGAAGACCACTCTTCTGCCCAATCAAAAGGTTTTATCCAAAGCTCTAAGCTTCTATTTTATGAGGAGCTTCTAGCCGTGGTCACATATTTCAAAAATTCCCATTTTTGCAGAAGCCCTAATTTTCCACTTTTCTAATCAAAGTCCCGAACTAGGGTCTAATCAAGCCCGGCCTTCTGCCCAACCAAAAATTCTGATCTTGGTCTCTAAATTTTGATTTTGATAAGTAGCATTCAGCCGTGGTCTCCGATTACAAAAATTCCAACTTTCTTCGAAGCCCTAAATTCCGGAAGCCATGAATGAAGGTGCTCAAGAATAATTCTGATTTGACAGAAATATGTACCTGATTGTTTCTGGTGTAACTCCGAACGTTTCGATCCACAAGGTCTGAAATTTTTTCCTGAGATAGCCTGACTTGTTATCTTTCCATCCCAATAGGTCTGACCTCAATTGGATTCTCTGAGGGAGAGTTATGCCAAGTGTCGCAACGTGATCTGTTTATGGTATAATATAGGAGAGCGAACTTGTATGGCGTGCCACGTGTCACTGGTTCAACTTCGGCCTCTGAAAATTTTTCTTGAGATAGTAAAATCTGTATACTACCTGTCACTTTTTATGAAATTTAATTTGGAGATTCCTAGCCCAAGTTATGACATTTTTCCCAAGGTCACCGGATTTTGACTCAGATCTGGAAGAGGCAGAAACCCTATATTGTACAGATCATAAATCACAAAGTACAACGAATTAGAGGTTGTACTTTGGACACAAGGTACATGTGGATCTGATCTTTGACCTGTAAACATTTCAGATCCAAAAACTTCTCCAAAATGGATTTATAGAGAAAGTGCTACGATGACTGTTTTTTTCTATATCAAGCCCTAGCATCGTAAGTGCAACAAGTGTCATACATGCCATATCATGCCTTCTCTCGGGCTAGCTCTGATACCATGTTAAATTTTCAGAATTTACTTCAATCTGATCTGGGATCTTAACTGAGAGAACAACATGTATAGCAAATCTACAGCATATCAACCATGGACACAATAATGCAAGCACACAAGAGACACAGAGTTTACTTGGGGAAAACCATAAAGGTGAAAAACCCCAATAACTTCCTCAGAGATAGATAGAGCAATGATACAACCAGAATACAAGAGATAGTCTTCTCCTAGCAGCAGATCCTCCTCCTCCACAAGTGCGCCACTCTCCCAAGTGTGAGTGAGAGAATAGAATGTGTAAAATGAGAGAGACACACTCTCTATTTATACACTAACTTGACTTGACCTTTACTCAACTAGGTCGGCCTCAACTTAACCACTTAACATAAAGCTGACTGGACTGACCCCCACTAGGGTGGTCTAATAACCCTTTGACCCACATGGCTTATACAGGGCTGACCCCAACAAGGTGGTCTAATAACCCATCAAGTATAAGTTACGACACTTACAATATAAATGACGACACTTCCGTATAGAGGAATAATAACATCTCTATAGCAATACAATATACATATATGTGAAATACATTCTGAAGTTACATATACATCAATAGATAGTGCATATATTTTCTTCTTCAAGTATTTAGGGGTGGCCCAGGTTCAAAAAATTCCTGAGAGCCTTTGGAAGAAGACTCTGGGGTGACTGAGAAGGGGGCTACCTTACTCTGTCGGACCGCGTCCGCCCAAGAGCTTCCGGGAGGAGGAGAGCCTTCCCGACCTGAGTTTGCACTATCATTACCAAGAGGTGGGGTAATGATATCGGTAGCCAGGACTTCATTAATCACAGGAACAATTTCAGGGGCCTCGTGCTCAACTATTTCACCTTCTTCTACAGTGAGGGCATCGAACTGTTACTTGTTGGAATTTCTGGTTCTGGCTGGGTTTTTTCTTTATCTTTGGCTGGGGGCTGCCTTTTTGGGTCGGACATTGGAGCAGGGGCATTCTTCCCTTTCTTCACCTGATGCCATTCAGCTGCTTGTGTTTGTTCCGGGGTTTCTTTAGCCATTTTTGGGCAGTTCTTGACGAAGTGTCCATATTCATGGCACTTCTTACATTTGGAAGGTAACTGTTGATAATCCACTTTCTGTGCATATTCCCATCCGTCCATGCACAGTCTAACCATCTCCAGGAGGCCTTTCTCCAGGTCCACCTCCACACAGATTCTTGCACTGGAGAATAGAGGGCCTTTCGGTTCCGCTTTATCAATGTATTTCCCAAAGGAGTTCCCTATTGCCTGTAGGGATTCATTGTTCCAGCAGTGAAGGGGAAGGAGGGGCAAGTGAACCCAGATGGGGACGACCGAGGGTATATCCTTTTCAGGATCAAAGGAGAGACTCCATCTGTTGAGATAGAGCCCCCGAGGTCCCATAAAATATGACCCGCTGCAGAATATGAGGTCTCTGTCTTCCTTTGCTTCAAACAAAAATGTGAAAACTCCCTTGCCGCAGAAGCAGTGCTGGATTCCTCCAGAGATCAAGGGCATCCAGTTTGGAGATGGCCAGATCCCGGTGAACTGGCCTATCAAACCTCTTTCATTGAGAGAAAGAGCCTTCAGTCTTGAAGCAACCAACATGATCTGAATCTTGGGAGCTTCAGAGAACCAGACAAAGCCATCACCAAACACCAGAACAATAGAAGGGGTGGGGGAGGCGGCCACCAAAGCCCTGAAGGCCTCATCTAGAAGGCGCCGGCGATCATCTGGGATTGGATCTTAAGGAAACCTTAGCAGTGGCGCAGGAGTACGCACGCAGTCGCATCTTTCCAAGTCTTAATGTTTACCATAGTTTTGAATTTCAATTATTAAATTAAGAAGTTGTCTAAAGATTCGACGATTTCCACCGGACAGTCGGTTTTCCCTGGAAACCGGTGAAATTGTGTTTCCCAAATTCGAATCAAGCAATGTTTTAATCAGCGTTTTAATGGCAGAAATGAATTTAGCATAGTCAAAAACATCTGGGAAGGGACAAAGCTGATGCAACTCTTGTTTTATTATTTTATAAGGTGGCTTAAAGAAAGTAAATATACAATTAAAGTTTATGGAAAATGTGATTTTTTTATATAAATTATTATGTTTCTAGACATTATGTGATGGGTTCGGACTTATTAGTTCCTCTATACAAGCAATTTATTTTTCCAAGTATTAATGTTTACCTTAGTTTTGAATTTCAATTATTAAATTAAGAAGTTGTCTAAAGATTCGACGATTTCCACCGGACGACCGATTTTCCCTGGAAACCGATGGAATTGTGTTTCCCAAATCCGAATCAAACAATGTTTTAATCAACGTTTTAAAGGTAGAAATGAATTTAGCATAGTCAAAACATCCAGGGCACCTAAAATTTGTGAATTTAATAGGTATAACAATGATTTTGCAAAATTTCTACCGTTTTTTCTAAAAATCCTGTCGGAAAAATCATCTAATTCCAGTGGAAATCGTAGCAGTTTTAGACTACGACTTAAATTGAATTTAATAAAAAATGTTTTATTTTGTTTTTCATTGACTATGTGGTCTTGACATCCACCTCGAACTCTAGAGTGAGGGTTTGGGGGCGAGGGGACATCAACAAAACTGTATGCTAGTTATTAATATCTCCTCACATATGCTATTGGCTTTGCCTTACTGATGTTATCCTCAAGTTTTGGAGTGGGGAAGGGGTGAAAAGCTATTGTCAACACACCGTGTTTGTTTCCCCAAAATATTTTATGTACTATGGTCTCCTTTTGTGTGCAACTGGAAAGATTAATGAAAACTGGGTTGTATAATAATGTCGCTTTCAAAAGCTCTACCTATTGCGAATGCTCGATTGCCAATGCTCCAAGTCGCCATAACTCTCAAGTCCATAGCCACTAGACTCGTTGTTTCCCTGTTGGTCGCCAGAAATATCGTAGGTTTCCATGACTCTTATAGGTTAGGTTGGATGGCATATACATCGAACTCCTATTTTGCTTGGGATATTTCTTCTTAAACTAGCTACCTATGCTCGACTCTTAAAACTAGAGGCCCCAACGTCCACATACACGTATTTCCCTCGATTCCCTATATCATCCATGGAAGGCAAATATTTGATGTTTTTTAATTTTCTTTTTAGAGTAATTCATGGTTTCAAGTTTCCTCTTCAATGAGAAATGAATTACAACAACGGCTTTAGTGTCTTTTTTATATCTGATACAAAATTTACAAAATGGTGATGTGAACCCATTCTCGGTGATATGAACCTGCATGATTTATTGTCATAGTTGATAACGATATATTATTGTGAACGCGAGGACCTCATGAGATTTGATCTTAGGAGTGGAGGCTTAGAGAGAAGTTTCTATGTCATTCCTTGTGCAAGCAATATCTAATGTATACTAAAATAGGATTGCTTTTTAATTCTCAATGATCACATCTTCGTTACCATGTAAAATTTCAATGATAATTATGTGAGATGGTGAATTCCTTGGAAATGCATTTGGTCATATTATTATTTTATGGTTGTCATCATCAAGCGAACATATAATTTTTACATTTTCCATGTTGCTATGGATCATGTCGTGCAATAAATTTGAACTTTTCTTTCAAAGTTGCTAGATTTAATTTGGCACATGGTTTTTTAGTATAGTTTTCTTGAGGAATATCACAAAAGGCAAGAATATAGTTATAAGCCAGCCATTTTCGTAGGGTTCGTCTGAAATCATGTCGTGCATCTATGTTTGCTTGTCTCTTATAGTTGATGTAGTGAAAATGTCACTTTTATAATTGAGAAACAAATGTGTTTCCAATAGAAAATCTACTTTACAAAAGGGTGATATGAACCCATTCTTGGTGATATATATGAACCCACATGATTTATTGTTGCAGTTGGAAACAGTATATTGTTGTGAATGCGACGACCTCATTGTTAAAGATACAACATCATGAGTAATTCTCCAGGTCAATCTTACATGTCAAGATTGAGCCTCATGTGTCGAGGTAGTGCCTTATAAGAGCCTGAGTTGGACTCAAGAAACTTGGAGAAGAATCTTGAGTTGGACTCAAGAATGGATAAGTTTCATGTGTTGAGGCAAGTGCTTTGTATGTCAAAGTGATGATGTTGTACAGTCTTTCTAGTCAAGGCTAAGGTATTTTCTGTCAAGACAGATCCTCATGCGTTGAGGTGATGCTTTGCATGTTGAAGCATGTAAGGTGTGTGATGTACTACTAAACATGGTTGACCTATTAAGTCTCCTCTAGAGTCTGGCCACCTTTAGAGTGAATTACTTTAGCATATAACCACTTGGAACGATAGTAGAACAATGTGATCACATCATTGGGAAAATATCCTTAGTATATTTGATACGATAAATTAAGCTGGCACATGTGGACCATGCATATAAGACAAGAGATAAAGATAAGATGTGATAAGATATGAGAGAATTCAAATTGCACATAAAGAGTTAATTAAGAGAGAATTTAAATTGTTAAACCTTAGTGAAGACTTCAGTAAATCAAAGGAGAACTCGAATTGATCACTACAGTGATGTTAAAAAAGAAAGAATCAATTAAGAAAGTTAACTAAGTGATAACAAAGAAGATTTAGTTAACTAAGTGTTATTGCATGACAACACTTATGTTAAACTAAAATACGACACTTATGTTAAACTAAAAGATGACACTTGATTTGCTACACTTGCCTGACGACACTTATGTTAGCCACCTAACTAAGTGGGAAAGCCTTTAGTTAAGGGTTGAGTTCATTCTAAGAGTCAGTTCAGTGAGTTAATGCACTGCATGAGAAGTGGGGCGCACTTCTTCATGCAAGATCGATGCATCCAAATGGAGGGCTAGTTCATCCTGAAATCAGAAGATAAAAATAGAAGCCGATGCATGTGGAGAATATATAAATATGTTATACATTATTGATGAATTCAATGTGAAACGAATTCTCTTCTCTCTTGAAGGCAATGTGCTTTTCTTTGTGCAGGATATTATTCTGAGTCTCTCTTCTTTATATTTCTCTTGCTCTATAAGTGCACCAAGGGTGCTTGATGCAAAAGACATTCTCTATTATCTATCAATATACTAAGGAAGGTTTTGCTGGGGTTTTCTCCCTCAAGTCATAGAGGGTTTCCCTAGGGTAAATTCATGTGTCAAATGTGATTGCTTATGTGTATGATTGTTATTTGATTTAAAGTATTATTGTAGCTCTGAATTAAAGATAAAAAATTAACATGGCATCAGAGCTTAGGGCGTGAGCGTGAAAGAGCTAAGTTCGGAAATCAAGCTTGAGCCTATGTACATTGTATATTCTGAGTGTGCACAATACTTGAAGAACAATGGCCTCAATCTTAGTGAGAATACCGTCTTGAAGGAACTTTGAACTTCAATACTTGGAAGCCTAGGATCCTGAATATCCTAGAAGAGCATGATTTAGATGGATATGTATCTAGTGTTATTGAAGAGCCTAATTCTAATGCAGGGCACATTGCCTTCAAGAAGAATCAAGCCAAAGCAAAGAGAACCATTTATGATTCAGTGAAAGACAATGTGATGTCTGTGATCACTCCATTGAAGACTGCAAAGGAATGCTTCAAAACTTTAACAAATATTTATAAGAAGAAGGTGCCCAGTCAAAATAGAGAATTGAAGAACACACTTCAAAATCTAAATATAGAAAAGGACGAAGTTGTGGCTTCCTTCTTCACAAAGATCTCTCAAGTAAGAGATCAACTCATGAGCATTGGTGTGATGGTCAATGATGATGATCTCATACAGATCGATGTCGATGGTATTCCATCTTCATGGGAGACATTCTTGGCTGTAGTAAATGGTCGAGAAGTGCAACCTAACTTCGAGAGACTGTGGCATGACTTCCTACAAGAAGAAGGGTGAATCCAAAGCAAGTATACTACCTCCAAAGAAGAGAAACTTGCTCTTGCGCACAAATGAAAAGAGGTAAGAAATCTCACAAGAAATTATCTCATCAAAAGGAGAATGATTTCAAGAACTTTGATAAGTCTAAAGTTAAATGTTTCAATTGCAATAAGAAGGGTCATTATGCAAGAGAATTCTATGTAAAACAAAGAGGAAAGTTCAAGGGTAGGTTTCATGCTTCCACTACTACAGAAGATGAACCTACAAGAAAGAATTCATCTGATGATCAAGAGACGAGGAAGGAGTACTATCTTGTCTCATACCTTTCTGGATCCATTACCACTAGTGCTGAGATATGGCTGGTAGACAGTGGCACATCCAAGCACATGGCTAGATATAGGAGCGCTATCACAGATATGAAGGAAATGAAGTTTTCATGTAAGGTGTAGCTTGGAGATAATACCACCTATTCGATACAAGGTATTGGATCCACTTCCTTTCAGTTGGATTCAAGAAATGTACTGCATGTGGATGAAGAAACTTCTGTTTGTTCTGGTTCCAGAAGATAAAGGATTTAGAGTTATCTTTATGGACAACAAAGCACTCCTGTGGCCTAAGCATGAAGACTTGTACTCTTCATCTGTGATTGGCGTTAGAGAAGGAGGTCTCTACAAAGTTCTTGGGAAACTCATTCAAGCCATGATCCATGACACATTCAGTCCTTCTGAGTTGTTGCATAGAACGCTTGGTCATCTCCATTTCAAAGCGCTACTTGGATTACCAAAGATGGTGAAAGATATGCCCATGTTTAAATCTAATTTTGATAGTGTTTGTAGAGGTTGCTTTCTTGGCAAGAACATTAAGAAGAGTTTTCCAAGTAGTAACAAAAGATCCAAAGGATCCTTGAATTTATTCATTATGATCTATGTGGTCTTATATATGCACCCTCCTTGAGTGGTTATTTGTACTATGTGCTTTTCATAAATGACTTCTCTCGCAAGTCATGGGTTTATTTTCTTAAGGAAAAGAATGAAACTTTCAACAAGTTTCAAGAGTTTAAGCACTACTTGAGAATTAGATTGGAAATCACATTCATGCTTTGATATCTAATAATGGAGGAGAGTTTTAGTCCCATGAATTTAATGAATCTTGTTGAGATGCAGGAATAAAAAGACAACTGACTGTACCCTACAATCCCCAACAAAATGGGGTTGCTGAAAGAAAGAACATAACAATATGCGAGGTTGCAAAAGCCATGATGTGTGATCAGGATCTACCCACATCCTCATGGGAAAAAGCCTCCATCACTGTTGTTTATATTCAAAACAGAATCCCTCATGCTATCTTGGGAGAAAATACTTATGAAGAGGTTTTCTTTGGTGAAAAACTAGATGATGGAGACTTGAATATTTTTGGTTGTCCTGTCTACATTCATGTACCCAAAGAGAAGAGGACAAAGATGGAGCCATCTAGAAAGAAAGGAACATTTGTTGGATACAGTGAATCCTCCAAAGCTTACAGAATCTATGTTCCAGGACAAAGAAACATTGAAGTCAGCAGAGATGTAACATTTCATAAAGAGGTTTCCTTCAAGCGCTCCAAAGAATTTCAGTGTGATTCAGATATGGAGGAGCATGATACTCCTATGATGGAGAATCCAGTTTCCGGTTCTCCCCTTTCAAATGTTGAGAGGGAGAAGCCAGAAGAGTCCATAGATCTGCTTGATCCTGAAGAACCAGAAGATATGGTAGAAATATCACTTGATGAACCTCCTGCTAAGAGGATATCTGCATGGTGTCGAGACATTATACATGAGGCAGAAAAGCATGGAGAACCTACAGGATCATCCAGAGAGTGAAAGAGAACTGGAATAGTTTCAGGATATGTAAGCACATATGAGTCAAATCAGTGATTCAGAACCCTCTACCTATGAAGAAGCTGCTAAGCAACAAGAATGGAAATATGCCATGGTGGAAGAATACAAATCCATCATGCATAATGATGTGTGGGAAGTAGTTCCTAAACAGAAAGGGAAGTATGTAGTAACTTCCAAGTGGCTTTAAAAAATCAAGCATGCAGCTGATGGGAGTATTGAAAAGTATATAGAAAGATTTGTGGCTCGAGTTTTCTCACAGAAAGAAGAGATAGACTATGATGAGACATTTGCTCATGTGGCCAGGTACACTACTATCCAAACCATAATTTTCCTTGCTTCGGTTTTGGGTTGGAAACTTCACCAAATGGATGTGAAGATTGCCTTCCTCAATGGGGAGGTTAAGGAAGAGGTTTACATAGAACAACTTGAGGGGTTTGTAGTTCATGGTAAGGAGTCCCATCTATGAAAAATTAAAAAAGTCTTGTATGGGCTTAAGCAGGCCCCGGGGGCTTGGTATTTGAGGATTGACAACTATCTTCTGAGCTTGGGATTCTCCAAAATCAAAGCTGACCCCAACCTGTACTTCAAGGTTGTGAAGAACCAACCATTGATCTTAGTTCTCTATGTTGACGACTTGTTCCTTACTGAAGAGGAGAAATAGATATCTTGGTGCAAGAGGGAGCTCACTTCTGAGTTCGAAATGAAAGATTTATGTCTTATGCGCTATTTTCCTGGTCTAGAAGTTTGTCAAAGGAAATATGAGATCTTTCTTTCTCAAGGAAAGTACACAATTGATGTGTTACAGATATTTGGTATGATGGACTGCAAGTCCATGTCTACTTCCATGGTGTCTAATCTAAAGAAGCTACATGAGTCAGATTTCGTATCGGATCTAGTGGATCCTACCATGCACAAACAACTTATTAGTTCCTTGATGTATTTGATACACATTATACCAGACCAGTGAGTATCTTGAGTCAGTTCATGTATGAGCAAAGACATAAACATTGGGTTGTTTCCAAGCATGTGCTTAGATACCTTCGAGGTACTATTCCTTGTGGACTCATAAATTCTTCCAATGGTGGAGTGATGCTACTTGGTTATGTCGACTTTGATTGGGATGGTAGTATTGTGGACCAAAAGAGTACATCTAGATTTTGTTTTAGCTTGGGATCAACAATGATCTCTTGGTCCAACAGGAAGCGGGACTCCGTAGCCCAGAGTACTATAGAAGCAGATTATATTGCAGCTAGTACTACCTACCGAGAAGCTATGTGGCTCAGGAATCTACTTGTTGGGTTATTTGGTGAGAAGCTTGAGACTACTGTCATTCAATCTAATAATCAGAGCTGCATTAAGCTCTCAGAAAACCCCGTGTTTCATGACAAATCGAAACAGATTGAGATGAAGTATCATTACCTTTGAGACATGGTCCAAATAGGTGCCATAAGACTTCAGTACATTTCTATTGGTGAGCAGATTGTAGATATGTTGACTAAGCCTCTGTCCGTCACGAAGTATAGGTACTTCCGAGACAAGCGCGGCATGGCAGAAAATGCCTCCCTTGCTAGGAGGGAGTGTTAAAGTTACAACATCATGAGTCATTCTCCAGGTCAATATTGTGTGTCAATATTGAGCCTCGTGTGTTGAGGCAGTGCCTTATAGGATCCTAAGTTGGACTCAAGAAACTTGGAGAAGAATCTTGAGTTGGACTCAAGAATGGATAACCTTCATGTGTTGAGGCAAGTGCTTTGTATGTCAAAGTGATGATGTTGTATAGTCTTGCTAGTCAAGGCTAAGGTCTTGTGTGTCAATACAAATCCTCATGTGTTGAGGTGGTGCCTCATGTATTGAGGTGATGCTTTGCATGTGGAAGCATGTATGGTGTGTGATGTACTACTAACCATGGTTGAGCTATTAAGTCTCCTTTAGAGACTAACCACCTCTAGAATGAATTACTTTAGCATATAACCACTTGGAATGATAGTAGAACAATATGATCACATCATTGGGAAAATATCCTTAGTATATTTGATATGATAAATTAAGCTGACACATGTGGACCATGCAAATAAGACAAGAGATGAAGACAAGATGTGAAAATATATGAGAGAATTCAAATTGCACATAAAGAGTTAATTAGGAGAGAATTCAAATTGTTAAAATTCAGTGAAGACTTTAAGTAAATCAAAGGAGAACTCGAATTGATCACTACAGTGATGTTAAACCAGAAAGAATCAATTAAGAGAGTTAACTAAGTGATAACAAAGAAGATCTAGTTAACCAAGTGTTATTGCATGACAACACTTATGTTAAACAAAAAGACGACACTTATGTTAAACAAAAAGACGACACTTATGTTAAACTAAAAGACGACACTTGAGTTGCGACATTTGCATGATGACACTTATGTTAGCCACCTAACTAAATGGGAAAGCATTCAGTTAAGGGGCGAGTTCATCCTAAGAGTCAGTTCAGCGAGCTAATGCACTGCATGAGAAGTGGGGCACACTTCTTCATGCAAGATCGATGCATCCAGATGGAGGGCGAGTTCATCCTGAAGTCAGAAGATAAAATAGAAGCCGATGCAAATGAAGAATATATAAATATGTTATACAGGTTTGATGAATTCAATGTGAAGCGATTTCTCTTCTTTCTTGAAGGCAACGCGCTTTCTTTGTGCAGGATATTATTCTAAGTCTCTCTTCTTTATCTTTCTCTTGCTCTGTAATTGCACCATGGGTGCTTGATGTAGAAGACATTATTTTCTATCTATCAATATACTAAGGAAGGTTTTGCTAGGGTTTTCTCCCTCAATTCATAGAGGGTTTCCCAAGGGTAAATTCACGTGTCGAATGTCATTGCTTATGTGTATTATTGCTATTTGATATATATGAACCCGCAAGATTTATTGTTGCAGTTGGTAAATGTATATTGTTGTGAATGAGACGACCTCATGAGGTTTGATCTTAGGCGTGGAGGATTAGAGAGACTTGAATAGATTTTACAAAGTTCCTATGACATTCCTTGTGCAACCATTATCTGATGTGTGCTAAAATAAGATTGCTTTTTAATTCTTAATGATCAAATCCTTGATTACCATGTAAAATTTCAATGATAATTATATAAGATGGTAAATTCCTTGGCAATGCATTTGGTCATATTATTATTTTATGGTAGGCATAATCAGGGAAATATATAATTTTTACATTTCTCCATTTTGGTGGCCATGGAGCATGTCGTGCAATAAATTTAAACTTTTCTTTGAAAGCTGCAAGATTTAATTTGGCATGTGGGTTTTTTAATATAGTTTTCTTGAGGAGTATCACAAAATGCAAGAACATAGTTATAAGCCCGTAATTCTCGTAGGGTTCATCTGGAAGCATGTTGTTCATCTATTTCCACTTGTCTCATGTAGTTAATGTAGTGGAAATTGAGCACCCGAGTGGGCCTAATGGTTAAGAGCATGTGTTATCTTCAAGGAGGTCATAGGCTCAAAACCGACGGGGGGTAGGGTTGCTCATTGGACCGTTGTGACAAGGATCGAAGGGTAGGCGGCCCCTGGGATAGAGGCTCTCCCCTATGATAAAGGGTCTTGGGACGTCTTGGCTCCTGCTGAGTCACAAGTTTCTGGTATATCTGGCTTGCGGGCTGTTGGATATACCCTTTGGAGGTTGCTGTTCCCATGGTTGAAAAAAAGTTAATGTACTGAAAATGCCCCTTTTATAATGTAGGAAATCTGCTTGATTTCTATACTTCATTGAAATGGTGACCCATTTTATCTCCTAATAGTAGTAATAGGTTCTTCCTTTTTGTGTCTTGTGAGTGATTCAACTTTTAATAAATTGAAAAATGTGTGTTGGAGAGATGAAATCTGGATTGCTTTCCTTTATGTGTCAACTGGTTGTTGCATGAAAACTTTTTCGATTGTTTATGTTTCATTCGCACGTTTCTTTTCATGTGAATGCATGACAAAAAATTGAGATGTTACTCAAAACATTATGTAAGTCCACGAGTCATTTCTTCATTTTTCTATATTTTTTTATTAGTATTAAATGTTATTTTTTTTAAAAATATTTTATTATTATGATTGCTATCATTTTTTTTATTTTTTCATTGATAATAATATTATTATTAATTATCTTATTTTATTATTAATTTTACTTTTTTCTTTTAGTTATCTTTAATTATTATTGTTATTATTTATTTTTGTTTGCTAGAATCTCCCCAACTTGCCGAAGTGGACTTTGGTCTAAGAAACCATGACCTAGGGGCATCTATGCCATCAAAATCACCCAAGGATTGCACCTTGTCCGAGCCACTCCAACCCTCAACTAGTTGGATTTTGGGTGTCTCCTCCCAACTAACTCACCCCTAAGGGGAATTGAACTCGGGTCTCCCTTCTGACAAGACCCACACCTTAACCGAATGAGCTAACATAAATTGACATTATTATTGTTATTTTTTTATTATTTTTTAAGTTTTTTATATTATTAATATTATTTTATTTATCAATACTTTATTTTTAATTATTATTGTTAACTTTTATTACTCCCACATTAGCTATTATTTTGTCAACTACATACAAATCAAATTTTATTTATTTAAGTTTGGTATTGTTGCACAAAATGTTATATTTATTTTAAATTATTTATTTAATCATGTATTTTAATTTAATTTGTGATTTGCTAAATTGTATTGAACGACTAATTTCTAGAATTCTTACATACAAATCAATATTTATTTATTTATTTTATTTTATTTTTTAATTAAATATTTTATTTTATTTTTTAATTAAAGGGCAAGGATTAAGCTACCTACTACTCTTGTTTCATTATTTTATAAGGCGGCCTAAAGAAAGTAAAGATACAATTAAAGTTGATGGAAAATCTGATTTTTTTGTGATAAATTATTAGTTCCTAGACATAATGTGATGGGTTCGGAGTCATTAGTTCCTCTGTACAACCAATTAATTTTTCTAAGTCTTAATGTTTACCATAATTTTGAATTTCAATTATTAAATTAAATTTAATAAAAAATGTATTTTTTTCATTGTCTATGTGGTGTTGACGTCCACTTCGGAGTCTGCAATGGGGGTTTGGGGGCGAGGGGACGTCAACAAAACTGTATGCGAGTTATTATACCTGCTGGGAGGTAGTGCATATATTGTAATCGATAATTGGTCAACCCACTATTAGTTTGTGCTTTGACCAAAAAAAATATGCGATTGTCCTGCGTTTCACATTGTGTAATTTTTTATTATTATTTTAAAGAAATATTAAATAACATTTAATTGCAACTTGATTGGATAAGAAGATGAAAGTGTTATTGCCCAAGCGACGACGTAAATGTTGGAGTTAGAAAAAGTATTTAATGCACCGATTGACCTTCTCATGCCCTCCTGCCACCACGCCACCACCCTATCCGCATCATTGCAGCTGCACCGCCTCTGTCACCGCCTCTCCATTGTTTTGTTACCGCGACACATTAACATTTAAACCAACATTTATGACAATGTCTTCGGGGACTTCGACAACAACTTGATAGTCCAATATTAATTTGTGGTATATTAATTATGAGAGAATCTGACAGTTATCTTGTATTAAGATATAGGATAATATTATGTTTGAAAAAAAAATGAAAAAAAAGATACAAGATAATAATATATGAATTATATAGAAAACATAATATTACAGTATAGTGGGATTGTGGATAGCCTTCACCACCGCCAACAAATCCACTGATTTAACCGCACACATCTTTCACTAAAAACACCACCCATTGCCTTCAGAGACAATGGAAAACTTTACCACCTTCAGTGCCAACTGGAAATGGATTTCACTGCCATCTGCCTTCACAATCCTGCCATCTGCTTTCACAATCTTGTGATAGTCATCAGCTTAGCAAATGCATTTTGCAAACTTCAGCTTAGCAAATGCATTTTGCAAAGTTTGCTGCTTTCTTGGATGGAAGTCCCAATAACTTTTTCTTATGGTTGTTGTCTGGAGAGCCTGCTTTCAACTACAATATGTAAGTGTAATAATAGTCAAAAATTTATTTGTTGGACGATAATATATTTTTTTTCCATTTCCAAAAGTGTTTATTTTTATTTAAATTTACAGTGCACTGATTATTGATTTTTATTTAAATTTACAGTGCATTGCATTGATTATTTGGTGGTCCATGGAGAACAAGGGTTAATGAAAAATGAAAGTAACGATGCAGACAAAGCATTCATAGGAAGGAAAATATGAAGTAGCCGAGACAAACGTTGTGGCTGAGGCAGGCATAATTGGTCAAATAATTTCCAGAGTTTTAAAGGTAATCCCCAAAAGACCAAATCCAAATTTTGCAATTACAGTGGCAGAAATAATCGTTATGATGATTGTTTTCTTAAGAAAAGACATGAAGATGAACAGACTAGAGGTAGAGGTCGAAGGTTGAAGTAAAGTCATCAAATTCATTTTGCAGATCTAAGTACAATTTTCCCACGAACTAAACCTAAACTTGAAGTAGATTCAACATTAACACTCAAACCACAATGAGGCCGGGGAAAAGTACCAAGCAAACTCTAATGGTGGGAGGGCGACACTAGTCACTCATTTGCATACCACGGTTGGAAGAACCAAGATGAAGGCTCAGTACATGTGCACGAATGGAATTCATTTCACCACTAAGTGGGAAGCCATGGAAATCGTGGACCTTACCTCATGGAACTCAAGCCTCACTCTAAATGAAATGATCGTTGATTCTTCCATATTTTCTTCACTTGTCGACCTCTATGCGTCTGGGTTGCTATGTTTCAGAAACATTAACAAAGTCAAGCTGCTATGTATTGGAAACATTGATAGTGCTCTAAAATTTGAAAGGATCAAGCCACTCTAAAATGGAAGCATTACCAGTTTTGGATGGCCCTACATGGCGACGTGAATGATGAGTGGTAAGAAAGGAAAAGAGCCAGCAACTCCCTACGATCTCAAAGACGTTCTCCAGAGACATATACCAAACAAAAGTACCAAATAAACTCTAGTGCTATTTTCCCTAACTAATAGCAATCAAAATTTTATCTTTTAGACTTCTGGTCGCCATATTTTGACTGAGACAAAAACTCAAAATAGGAAGAAGAAAAGGTTTGATAGAGTGTCATAAATAGTGAGAAATGAAAGGCATAAGATGCAATTGGAATGTGTTTTTGGTTACAATTCTACTTATCAGACAATTTCTATGGTGTTTGTTGTTATGGTAAAGTATGTTGAATTGTGTATGCCAAAGAATGACTAGAAAACATTTGTATAAAGTGTTATGCTGTGCTATATCATTAACAGATTGCTGAAACCGCCGTAAACTTTCCATAAAGTTTTGAAATCTATTTTTTAGTAGAGATTTTATCTTAAACCAATTTGTGCCAGAACATGTACCAATTGTAATTATTTCTGTACTATTTGACGGGTCTCTACAGTTTACAAGTGTTTATCTATAAAGTAAGGCTTCATTTCTGTGAAGATTTGGTTGAGTGAAATTCCTACATAGCTAATGCAATGTTCGAACCAGCACTGTTGCATAGTATTTAGCAAAAAATTTTAACTGGCAAATGAGCTTTTTGAAGCTGTAAAAACAAGGAGATAAATAGTCTCTCCAGAAATCACCTTATCAGAGTGAAATGGGCATGGCAGTCTCAAAAAATGTTAAACAAAAATAAAGCAACACCAACAAGCCTCGCTGGATCTACACTTGCGTTGTCTATCAACTTATCTGCAACACCAAAACTTTATCAGACACAAAACCAAGAAATGAACATAAAAATCACATCGGAACTTGAGAACCCATCAAAGTAAACATAGCACAAACTGTAGGCCATGGCAGAGCCGACACCGTCAAACACGAACAATAGACTGGAAATAAACTCGCCAGGAAAGACTTGAACCAATCCAGGCCAAAAGCCTCATCAAACCTACAGAATGCGAGTCCTATCAATTTTTAGCTGAAATTACAAACTTACAAAGCCGAGATGAGCTTTATTTCTGTTAGAGAAGCCTAAGCATATTGCTTTGTTCTTCTATGAACTGTTATTGGTGGTGCGATATATAGCAAAGCTGACCATGGATACGCTACAATCCTCAAGACTCTCCTCATTGCATTGGTTCAGACAATTGTTCAAAACGATGCTCAGCTATTGCACGCAGCCAATGCTGGTATGTTTTTCCAAAGGTTTGAGCAAGCTAACCCTCTGAACAATGTTCTTCTTAGCATTTTATTCAGACAATGAATTGTAAAGGTGAACCTCGAATTCCATGTGGCATAGATGCATGGAGTATGTGGTGCCAACTCTTTGCCTTGTTCCTCGGATTACAGTTGCCCGACTCGGCAGGCCTGCGAAGGATTTTGTGTCCATTTCCCATGTGCATATTTTTTATCATGTAATGTTAACACTACGTGCAACGCATGCATGATATTTACACTAAAGTCGCAACCATGATACAAATAAATATTTATTTAAAATTATTTATTTGTCTTTATTCAATTGAAAAAAAACTTACTCCTTTTTTAATTAGTTGCAACAAATGTTCCTTTAACTAATGACCGTTTATTTAACCATTATAGCTGCAAAATTATTTTCTAACAAGTAGGGTTACAAATAAATGTTTCATTCTCACAACTTATTTAATTGTGTTGGTAAATATGCAAATATTAGCATTGTTTAATTTTTTTTTATGAAATCTTGAGATTTTTACAATAAATGTTGCAATTTTGCAAATTCATATTATATTATATATATTAGAGATGGATTTATAAATATATTATGAGTGAAACATCTCCATATTATAATTTTAACGATTAAAATTTATACTTTTAATTTAGATAAACCGCTTGGTAGATATGTTTTGCTGACATAGATGATGGAGGTCTAATTATCGGTCCACCCATTGCCTTCAGAGACAACAGAATACTTCACGGCCTTCAATGCCAACTGGAAATGGCTTTCACTGCCATCTTCCTTCACAATCCTGCCATCTGTGTTCACAATCATGTGATAGTCATCAGCTTAGCAAATGCATTTTGCAAAGTTTGTTGCTTTCTCGGATGGACAACTTTTTCTTCTAGTTGTTGTCTGGAGAGCCCACTCTCAGGTGACATGTACAAATGTTGATTCAACGTAATACTGAAGTGTGGTGGCACTGCTAGGTGTGCTTCAATCAAGATATTTTGAGACTATAGGAGTGGTTTTTATCTTTTGTGCATTCTCCCTATGCTTAGCGGGAAACCAACCTTCAATTAGCACTAACAACTTCAAAACCAACTGCATCTTTTTTAAAATATCATGTGACAGGACAATGGCAAAGAGATCATACAAGGAGATGTCCACGTGGTCGTTTACTTGTATGCTAAACTGAGCTACGTACTTTATTAAGCCCCACAATTAATATGAGCATGTTAACTAAATAGGAGAGGAAATAAAGCATTGTTCAATTGCCAATTTTAATATGAGCATGTTAACTAAATAGGAGAGGAAATAAAGCATTGTTCAATTGCCAATGTTATGAGTAACCAAAGTTGTAAGTGCTTCCACGTTGTGAGAAATGAGCATGCATATTGATTCGACTCAATAAGCATGTTGTGTTGACAAATCAACACTTATCTCCTCCATGAAACAGTCAATGTGTCCTGATTTGTTTCAATGCAGGGAAATGAATAAGTTCATGTGTTTTCAAAGTGCTTCATTGATTTCAGTCAGCATTTTGTAGAACAATTATCAATGCCTTTCGATGCTTCTGTATAGCGAGAGTTGTGTAGCAAATATAATTACAAAAATCCAAAATCTAAACTTCAACCTACCATTCTAACTCGGCAGGTATTTGCTGCATGGCAGCCTTGTTGGATATTAAAGCTCCTCGAGTCTTCTATTGGATTTTCCTTGCAGATGTTATTCTCGGGTTTTGGAGTGGGGAAGGGGTGATAGGTTGTTGTCAACACTCTTTGTTTGTTAGTCCGGAAAATCTTTTATATACTGTGGTCTCCTTTAGTGTGCAGCTAGAAAAATTAATGAAAACTAGGTTGTATAATTAATGCCACATTGAAAAGTTCTACCTAATGTGATTGCTCGGTCACCAATGCTCCAAGTCACCATAACTCTCATATTCAGTCACCACCAGACTCGTTTTTCCCTTGCAGATCACCATAAATATCGTAGGTTTCCATGACTCTTGTAGGTCATCTTTGATAGCATATACATCGAACTCCTATTTTGCTTGGGATATTTCTTCTTGAGCTAGTTTCCTATGCTCGACTCGTACAACCAGAGGCTCCAACTTCCACATATACGTATTTCCATTGATTCCCAATATCAACCATGGAAGGAAAATATTTGGTGTTTTTTAAATTCCTTTTAAGAGTAATTCATGGTTTCAAGGTTCCTCTTTAATGGGAAACGAATTACAACAATGGTTTCAACGTCTTTTATATCCTTGATACAAAATTTACAGAAGAGTGATATGAACCCGAATGATTTATTGTTGCAGTTGATAATGGTATATTGCTGTGAATGTGAGGACCTCACGAGGTTTGATCTCAAGCATGGAGGCTTAGAGAGATTTGAATCAATTTTACAAATTTTCTATGTCATTCCTTGTGCAAGTAGTATCTGATGTATACTATAATAGGATTGCTTTTTAATTCTCAATGATCAAATCCTTAGTTACCATGTAAAATTTAAATGATAATTCTGTGAGATGGTGAACTCCTTGGCAATGCATTTGGTCATATTATTATTAGTCCTTGCCGAAGAAGCAAGGACTCTTGAAATCGGTTTTGGGCTATCTTATTAATCTAACACAATTCCCAAAACTTTTTAACCAATTTTTTTGCTTGCTTTTCTTCTTCTGGCCAATAGCCTATTTGGAATCCATATTTGGCCTCTTTTCGAGGCACTCTAGGCTTAAGGTATAGTGGTACGATACGGTACAATACACAGTGGTTGGGATTTATTATCATGATATGTTTATGAGCTTCGCGGCATAGTTTCCCTAATCTGCTGGCACACCTGACAACGTCTACAACGTGGCCAACTGCATGATTGCTTTGGGAAGTTGCAACAACTTCGAAGCCTAGACCTTAGCAATAACCAACTAAGTGGAGAGATTAGTGCTTAAATCGGTTCATGGGAGCAGCTTGGGGAGATTAGTCTTTCAAAAAATCAAATCTCTAGTTCGATACCTGCAAATCTAGGTACTTTGCCGGTGCTTAGTTATTTAGACCTCTCAAACAATCTTCTCACTAGGTTAATTCCTTCCAAGCTCAGGAATATGACATCGAATACCTTCAATGTCTTGGACAACCATTTTTCTGGCGCAGTTCCTTCGACATTTGCGAGTCCGGTGTATGAAAAGAGTTTTTGGGGAAATCCTAAGTTGTGTAACCGAGAGGCCTTTAATGACACGAAGTCCTGTTCTCAAGAACACAGTGAAAAATCAAAGCGACGAGAATGGTGGTGGCTGCTTCATTGCTTATTTGCATTGTCTTTCATTATTTTCATCCTTGGACTCATGTGGTTTTACAGAAGGTACTTTGTTCATGTGTGATCTGTCATCTCTTTCGGACGCAAAGCATCGGGAGGCTAATTCAACAGCTACACTCACCATTTCCTTCACAAGATGGTTCATTTCAATGTCAACTGCGGACCCACTAGTTCATGCAAAGCCCCTTCTTGGATCTCAGCTATTGCCATGTTAGCAACGATGATTTCCCATGTAGCAGAGAATATCTCCAGCAAAACGACCCCGAAGCTATAGACATAGGAATTCTCCATGGTTTACAGGCATATAAACGCTTTGAAGAAAATCCAAGGCCTCGACAATTTGTATAGCAATGTCGAAGCAAGTGTAACATGCCACGCTATTTCAATGTGCAACAAAACTTCCACGTTACAACAACCTGCATATATTGGAGGGAGCACTGCCTTCTTTATGTTAAATATACAACATTAGGAGACATTCTCCAAACTAATCTTGTACAACCAAGATTGATCCTCTCGTATAGAGGTGAGCACTTTGATCGCCTTCCGTGTAAAGGTTATTCTTCTCGTATAGAGGTACTTGATCAAGGTAATGATGTAAATTCTTGTTGGACAAGAATCCAGACTTGTGTATCAAGTCATGATTATCATGTGAGCCTTCCGTATAAAGGTATCCATTAGATGGACCGCCCGTATAGCGGTGGACCTTCCGTATAAAGGTCATTCTTTGCTTGTTAAAAAAATTTAATGTTGTGTGATGTATTATTAATCATGATCACCAGATTGCTATTAAGTCTCCTTTAGAGAATGATCACCTCTAAAGTGAATTACTTTAGCATATGATCATTTGGTCCAGAATAATATAATATGATCACAACATCCGATAATTCTTCCTAGTATAATGTAATGTGATGGATAATTAAAGTTAGCACATATTGACCATGCAGTAAAAGATAAAGAAATAAAGATAAAGCATAGAGATCAAGAGAATTAGAAATTTCCCATGCAAACACTTCAGCTAATTAAAGAGGGATCGAATTGTTAAAGCTTCAGTTATAAAGCTCAAGTTAAGTATCAATGCTTCAGTTAAAACATCAATTAAAGATATGCTTCAGTTAACTAAAGAACTCACAGTGGTCACTTCAAGTAAATCAATCAACATGATTTCAGTTAACTAAGTGTTAAATAAGGACTAGTTATCACTTTAGTTAAACTAAAAGACGACACTTCAGTTAAAGAGAGTTAACTAAGTGACAACAAAGAAGATCTAGCTAACTAAGTGTTATTGCATGATGACACTTATGTTAAACTAAAAGATGACATGTGAGTTGTGACACTTGCATGTCGACACTTAAGTTAGCCACTTAACTAAGTGGGCAAGATTTCAGTTAAGAGGCGGGTTCATCCTAAGTGACAGCTCAATGAGATAAAGCACTGTATGAGAAGTTGGGCGCACCTCTGCATGCAAGATTAATACATCCAATTTGAGGGCGAGTTCATATTGAAGTTAGAAGATAAAAATAGAAGACAAGAATGTATAAATATGTTATGCGGGATTGATGAATCCAATGTGAATCGAATTCTCTTCTCCATTGAAGGCAAGACGCTTCTCTTTGTGTAGGGTATTGTTCGTGCTTGTTATTGTTGTGTTGGGCACACATCCGATTGATCTCTCTTCTCTATTGCTTCTATATCTTCATCAAGAGTGTTTGGTGATCTCTTATCTTCCAAAAGCAATCTACTATGTTGTAAAAGAAAGCATTGCTATCCATTATATTATACTGAGAATAATTGCTGGGGTTTTTGTTTTCATAATTTTGAGGATTTCCCCCATGGTATATCTTGTGTTATGGTTGTATGAATTTCATGGATTGAATTGTCTCATTGCCATATTCTTGTCACCTAGGATACCATAAAACAGTTGCTACAGCGAGAAAACAATATTTTTGGTCGGGAATGAAAAAGGACATTGCTGAGTATATTTCTAAGTGTATGAAATGTCAACAAGTAAAGGTTGAACATCAACACCCAACAAGTTTGTTGCAGCCTTTGCTAATTCCAGAATGGAAATGGGATGTGATATCCATGGATTTTATTACAGGTTTTCCAATGACTGTTAGGAAGCACGATTCCACCATGGTTGTGATGGATAAATTATCTAAGACAACACACTTTATACCAGTTAAATCCACGTATAAAACGAATGCTATTGCAAAAAAATTTAGGAAGGAAATTTTCAGGTTGCATGGTTTTCCTAAAGCAATAATTTCAAACAGGGATACGAAGTTCACTTTAAATTTCTGGAAAACTGTTTTTGTTGATTTGGGTATGTAGATGAACTTTAGTACCACCTACCATCCATAAACAAACGGGAAAACAGAAAGGGTAAATTAGGTGCTTGAAGACATGCTACGCATGTATGTGATGGACAAACCATCCAAGTGGGATGATTATCTACACTTGGTAGAGTTTGCATATAACAATGGGCGACAAGCATCGTTGGGAATGAGTCCATTTCAAGCTTTGTATGGCAGGAGGTGTAGAACACTAGTTACTTGGGATAATCCAATGAACAAAATTATACTTGGGCCATAATTGCTCAAGGAAATGGAACAAGAGGTTGTAAAGATTAGGAAAAATTTAAAGGCAACCCAAGATAGACATAAAAGTTATGCATATAAGAACCGAGGGCATAGAGAGTTTCGTGTTGGGGATCATCTTCACCTAAGAGTGAGGCCAAGGAAGAGTTCCTTGAAGCTTGGAAGTTGTGCCAAGCTATCACCAAGATATTGTGGGCCCTTTGAAGTGCTTGAGAGAATATGACCAGTTGCATATAGAATTGCATTTCCTGCTAACACTAGAGCTCATAATGTTTTTCATGTTTCTTTGCTTAAGAAATATGTACATGATCCTAACCATGTGATTGATTGGGATGTGATCCAGGTGGAACCCGAGGGAGAGTTCCAAACAGAGCCACTATGCATCCTAGACAGGAAAGTGACATTGCTCCAGAATGGAGCCATCGGACAGGTAAAGGTGCAATGGAAGCACTTCGGCCCCGATGAGGCTACGTGGGAGTTGGAGAATGCCATGAGAGAGGCATATCCATTTTTGTTCTAAATTTTGAGCAAACACCGAGGACGGTGTTATTCCAAGGGGGAGGGGATTGTAAATTGTAATACCCCTAGTTTTGACTTGGAATGTATTTATCCAAAATTATGTAAATGATGTAAATATGCTAGTGTGAATTCCTAGTGCGGAGCTCAAGGCCAAGGCCAGACTAGTGAATGTCTAGGCATGTATGATGTTTATATTTTATTTGGACTATTTGGTTGGATTTTATGCTGATTTGGAATATTATGTAAATATTATGTGCATAAATAATAAAATGGTCCAAGACTGGTTGTGTAAAGAGCACCAAAGGGGCTATGATTCCACCAGAGGGGAAGAGGAAAGGGGGGCCATGGGTGACTAAATCCTTGCTTCCAAGTGTCAACCTTAGAACTCACCCAAAATTCTATCATGTGCCTTGAATAAGCCAATTATCTCCTTTTTTGACCATTTTTCCAATCATTAATGCATGTCTGTGGTTGGTGGGAAAAGTCACCTTATGTAGTTATTGAAGCTTGGGGATGAATGCACTTTTGTGACAGTTCTGTCATGATAGAAGTCAGTCTGCACCTTCCAGGATTCCTTTCTTCTACTGTTAGGAGTTATGTCAATTGTATTTTCACCATTTTCTCATATCCCTTGGAGTCAACCCTCATTTTCTCTCATTATTTCATGTAGATTTAGGCTATGCAGAGCTCTCCATTACTATCCGTGAACTTACCATGCTGTTTTGAAACCAGAAATTTGAATTTGGAGACCATGCTGCAGATTTAGAAGTGAAAATTGTTGGTTGTAGGTGAGCAGAGAGGTTGGGAAAGCTAGGAACCCTTACCCATGGAGTTCTGATGCTCATAGGTGCTTGAGAATCCACGAATTGAGGCTACAGGTGGTTCTATAGCAACCAATATCAAGTTGGACTTCTTCTATGCACACACTGGAAGCACCCAACAAGATGGATAGCCTAAGAGAACCGTGGATCGGTGAAGGGGATGCTTGAGCTAGAAGGGTGTTGTGTGGGGTAGGTATTGTGGAAGCCAAGACTGTGAGGGATGAGTGAGACCCCTGTAGAGCTATGTATGAGCATTTGGCTAAGCATAGAGAGCAGAATGGGTTGTGGGATTAGAGAGAGAAGCCTGTAGGTGTTTCCTTCGCCCTGGTGGTCTCATAGCCCAGCTTGGGGGTGTCCTCTCAGCAGAAAGAGTATATGCTGGACATAGTGCATATGGTTGGGTGGAAAATCGTTCTTACATAGCCAGTTGCTTGGATATGCGTTGGATAAAGATAAGTATTCTTATGCATTTGATTCTGAAATGCTTTTATTTCATGCCTGTAATGTTTATGCTTGTGTATTTGCATGGTAGATGTGTGTGGATATATTTTAATTCCGTTGTGCATGTTTATTTAAGTTTTTGCACACATTTTATTTGTTGAAAATTGTATTATGCATTTGGGGCAAAATTTGAGAGCCCAGATTTGGCCAGTGTCCCTTCCCGATGGTCAGATTGGGTGAGGGGGACATTACATATCACACTTGAGGATCTTCGGGGCTCAATATACACTAATGTACCGAAAGAAAAGAGAACAAAGATGGAGCCTTCTGGAAAGAAAGGCACCTTTGTGGGTTATAGCGAGTCATCCAAAGCATACTGAATATATGTACATGGTGAGAGACACATTGAAGTCAACTGAGATGTTACCTTCCATGGGGAAGCTGCTTTCAAAATATTGAAAGAGATTCAATGTGATTCAGAGATGGAGGATCCTGAGTTTGATTCTCCTCCTTTAGAATTTGAGAGGGAGAAACCAGAAGATGCCTCAGATTCGCTAGCTCCTAAAGAACTGGTTGAGAGGTCACCTGATAAACCTCCCGCTAAAAGAAGATCTGCTTGGTGCCGAGACATCTTAAAAAATGCAGAGACACATGGAGCACCAATAGGCTCATCCATAGAGTGCAAGCAACTTGACATGTATTCAGGGTATGTTGCACTGATGAGTCACATCAGTGATTCCAAACCACCCTCATATGAAGAAGCTGCAAAGAAGTAAATTTGGAAAGATGGAATGATAGAAGAGTACAACTCTATAATAAAGAATGATGTTTGGGAGGTTATTCCCAAACCTGATGGGAAGTCCACTGTGACTTCCAGATGGATTTACAAGATAAATCATGTTGCAGATGGTAGCATTGAGAAGTTGTTAACACCCAAAAAGTGCTCACCATCTCATCTCCCTCATTACATGACTCATTTGTCTATATTTCCTACCATATTTGCCTCCAAAACCTCAAAAAAACCATTAAAAAGCCACCAAAAGGCCAAAAAACCCCCTTTTTCCCCCAAAAATAATTTAAATTTCCTCAAAAGATAGCAAAAACCCTCTAAAAGGGCCCTAAATTCCCAAAAATCAAATAAAAGGGAATAAAAAATATAAAAAAGAGGAAAAAGAGGGAAAAGGGAAGCAAAAACCCTAAACAATTGACCTAACCATATGGTGCCAAAAACCATGGGTCAATACTCCACCACTAAAAACCTATAAATAGGTAATGGAGGATCCCCATTTCATATCCACAATCTATCCTATCCTCACTCTACCAAAATCATTCTTGAAACCCTAGCTTCCCATTTGAGCTAGTTTCCCATTTGAGTGCCCCTTTTGGCCCATTATCCAAACACCTTGGAGAAGGAGAAGGAACCCATTGGAGCACGGAAGCAGCCCTCCTGGACTACTGCAAGAGCTCCACCAACATCAACATCTGAGGTAAATGTAATTTTGGTCATACCATAATACAAAAGAAAAATTTCTGTTATATTGTCATTGTCTTTTTATTTCTGTTGATGCACATGTTAGCTTAGATTTTAATTTGTTTTACTGTTTATTGAACTGCTACTAAGGAGGCCCTTCTCCTTAGTAGGTGCTCATTCGCACAAGCTAGGGTGAAAACCCTAGCTACAGTTTTGGTGACTCTGCTATTGGCCTTTGAATTTCTGGTTAAAAATTTAAAAGTTTTTATTTTCTGCAAGTATTTTTTTCTTTTCCCTGTTCGGCTGTGGCTTCGGCCAGTTGGGTTTTCTACCGCAGATCGCAGTTTCTGTTCCTCGTAGCTGCGACCCAGATCGCAACTTTCGACCTTTTTTCCGCAATCCAGATCGCACCTTTCTACCCTTTTCCTGTGGCCCAGACCGTGACTTCCTGGCGTTTTTACCGCGCCCAGACCGCATCCTTCTGCATCTGTCCCACGATGCAGACCGCATCTTTCTACCCCTTTGCCGCGCTCCAGACCGCGCATTTTGGCCACAGACCCGCAACTCGACTGTAGCTTTCGTTGTCTTTCCCGCGGCCCTGATCGCAGCTTTTTGCCCTTTTGTCGCGCCCCAGACCACCCCTTTTGGCCACAGACCCGCGATCCGACCGCAGGTTTTTCCCTTACAGCCGCGCTCTAGACCGCGCATTTCAACCACAGACTCGCGATCTGATCGCAAGGTTCACCCCTATAGCCGCGCTCTAGGCCGCGCATTTCAGTCACAGACTCGCGATTTGATTTTTGCATTTTTTACCCTTTTTGAACCCAAAATTTTGCTGCAATATTTTCTGCACCTGCACAGCCACCTGTTCTATTTGCAGCCACAGTTACCTACAGCCTTTTTCTGCAGTTTGCTTTCTGTTCCATTTAAAGAATTTTTAAGTTTAAGCATTTACATTGGAAAAAGAAAATTTTGCATTGCAAGTTAAATTTCTGCATTATTAGTGGTTGAAAAAGCTGCCCACGCGTGACACTTTTGATTGGGTTCATACGCACACACTCTATCACCTAATTCAAGTAAGCCTTAAAACACTACTTAACACAACCAACATTCTAACCCCACTTGGGGAACACATAAGAATATTGTAGTTAGGTAGGACAGGGGGGATAGGCATCCAAATAACATCCCTCGGTCGCTAACACTTGAGACATAGTTCTTGTCCTTTAGGGTACCAAAATCCCCTAGTATTTTTTGACATGGTCACAACCAGCTTATCAGAGGGCCTCTCTCTTAGGAGGGTTGAAGTAGCCAGACTGGTTCCGGAGGCCTGAGTGGAATACCGCAATCCATTCAGTAACCGAAGGCTACCTACTCGTTGGTCCACGTGTGGTGATTCCTTTTAGGTCCACACGATGATAGGGTCGGAGTTGTAGATTCACCTTTTCTAGAGGTGTCATGAACGGGGTATCTTAGTTGCCTTTCTTCTAGGATTGTCTTACCCGGTGTCCCTCCCGGTAGGGGGATACCCTTAGCCACTTGGTTCTACTATCCATATTGTCTGACTTGGATTTCATCACCTTGCAGAGGATATGTCTAGTTGAGTCAGAATACTATTTAGCTAGGTGTTTGCATGCTCCCTTACCTCCCTTTGGTCTAGCGAGTCCACTATTTTTATTTTTTAGGAAACCTGCTGCTTGTTGGTATTCTGACCATTGTTGTTGACGCTCCGCTTATTGTAGCACAGCTGTTACCGTAAGCGTTTTGAGCCGGTTTTTGGCCTGAGTGCCGTATTTTTTGCGCTCTCCTTCTGCAAACTTGGATGCATTAGGGTTTTTGAGCCTTTTTTCACTCGACACAACCCCCAGATACCTGACACCATCTGTCACCATTGAGTCTTTGAGACACTCTCGGCGCCTCTGGGGCGAGCCCCCATAGCACGATTCACTTGAAATCACCCGTCACAGACATAGAGATTCATCACTTGATACCACTCGTCATAGACCTAGAGCTTTGTCACTCGACTCTATTCATCGACGCCACAGAGCTCTGTCCCCCGGCTTTAACGCCCCTTACTTCACATCTGATTCTGAGGCAGAGTCCGAAAACCCCACTTACACTTCACCAACCAGCCCCATGGCTGGCATGACGTACAAACCTTTCTTTGTAGGGACCATTGGTGGAGCGTCCACAACCACCCCACCCACCACACCTGCTTTGGGTATGCCCTCGATGGGGCCCACAACCACCATTCCGGTCACTGTGCCAATTCTAGCGGCTAGCATGCCCAACCCAACCCCACTGGTGACTCACACTACGCTTAGTGGCGCAGGACCCTCCCATACCACCTCCAACCCCCGTTTGGGGGTCACATCCCTATCACAAAACCAGCCCCTACACTTGGGGGCATCGGCCCCAATGTGGCTGCCACCCCTAGCATGTCACATCCTTCTACTATTTTTCCATTCATGGCTAGTCTCAACCTTCCTGACCTGGCCAGAATGACCAACGATCCCATCAGACATGATGATACGTGGCCTCACATGCCCACCAAGCTCCCATCAGACATCCCTAAGTTTGAGGGAAAGGCAGGTGAAGACCCCCAAAATCACATTATGTCCTTCCATCTATGGTGTTCCCCCAACTCCATAGTAGATGACTCTGTCCGACTCCGTCTGTTACAATGAACTCTCACTGGCTCTGTAGCCAAGTGGTACATCGAGCAGCCCCATGGGACCCATGCCACCTTTATTTCCCTTGCCTCGACCTTCCTGCAGTTCTTTCAGTTACCTGTCCGCTATGACATGGGAGTTTAGATCCTACTGTCTTGCAGACCGAATACGGACACCCACATCACTGACCACATTCATGAGTGGCATCGACGTCGAAGCCTGTGCAAAATCAAGTTAGATGACCGTATCTTCCTAGATTGGTTTCTCAAATTTCTCCTTCCCATCATTGCCAAGGATGTGGCATCCGAGCGAACCCAGTCCGAAGAAGAATCCATCTTAAAAGCCCAACAGTTTGACCTTATCTACACCTAGTATGGGTACTTATATACCATTATACCCGATGCCCCCCGCGACGATTCCTCCTGAAACAATGTGCCGGGGGCATCCCATACCGCCGATGGCATCATTGGCCAAGTTGCATCGCATAACCAGCCCTTTTCCATGACACATACTAGTAATGGCCCCGAACTTTTGCGGGCTATATCCCACTCTGGAGCAACCCATTCGTATGCTCCCATGGTGCATACCCGCCATTCCCATGGACCCTCATGTCCACCTCAGTGCTTCGGCCACGCATCCCCCGCTTACGTTCCCCCGATTGCACCTCAACCATATTACCACCCGCAGGTCACACACACTCCTGTATCCTCTCAAGCCCCCCCCGCTTATTATCCGTCACAGGTAGCACCTGCGACAAATCAACCACCCGTCCCAAAGATGTATCAACAACCCCCACAAGGTCCAGCACCTGCACTGCCTCCACCCCCACCCACATATTATCCGCCGCATCATGCTCCCACACTTGCACAACCCCAGAACCCACCTACCGCCCAAGGGCAAGTGTATGCGCAACAAAATCTGCAGCATAACCAAAATAACCAACGCCAACAAGGCTAGCAAAACCGCGGGAACAACCCCCCTCCAGACCAAGGTAGCCAGCCACCTAATCCCCCAAACAATAATAACGCGACACCTGCCAACCAAAACCCCGACAGGCCGCCAAAGCAAGCTAAAAACCCTAACTTACAAACTAACCACTCTTGTTCTATTTGCAGGGTCTATGGCCATTACACACATGCTTGCCCACATTTGGAGTGGGCATGACAACTCTGGACCGATGATGCCCACCGCCAAGGGCACGCGGCACCTTAGGTGCCACCTAACCCCCCACCACCTCAAACTCAACCCTTGGTGTTATAGAACCCTTTACCAACCCAAGGAGTGGTGAACACTCAACTGTTATCTCCCCCTCAAGGAAACGCGCCACCACAACATCAAGTCACATACGCTGCGCCTACCCACCCCACTTTAGACTCAGGCACCCATCACTTGTTAATGATGTCATCCACCGATGTCAACCTTCAAACCCGCCGGAACCAATATGGCTCCACCCCTGAAGCCCCTCCCACCGACAAAACCACCAACGATCTTCCCACCGATCAGCCATTACGCATACCTCCGGCCCCATTAGACGGAGACCCAAAAGACCCTCGCTTCCCACTTTGCCGCATCAACAATAACCCCAATGCTCACGCTGCGTCTAATTACAACATTGTGGATGACTTAGCTCAGTCCCCCGCAACCATGTCTGCGTTAGAGGTCTTAAAAAACTCTCCTACACAGCGCAAGACTCTGTTATCAGCCATTGGTGCTATCAACCCGACTGATTCATGAATGATGGCCTTTGATTTGGACCAATCTAAACCACGCCTACCTTCCACATTAGCATTCCAATTTTTTGTATCCATTCAGAATCTTGTCATCCATCGATGCATCATCGATGAGGGTGCCTCTACATGCGTTATGTCCACATTCATTTGGCAGAAGTTGGGATCCCCTACTCTCCAGCCGTTCACCACTTCGTTGCGAGCCTACGACGGCCATTCAGCTCAACCCCAAGGTCTCTTAGCTAATGTCCCTGTCCAGTTGGCTGGTAAAACAGTGCTTATTGACATAGAGGTCATCAACGCTCAACTTGATTATAACCTCTTACTTGGCCGCAGTTACATGTACGCCATGTGGGCGGTTGCCTAATCCGTTTTTCATACCATGATGTTCCCCCATGAAGGACGAGTGGTCAAGATTGATCAGCTCACCTATTACGATCCCAATGCCCTGCTGCACCCAAAAACGTTCTTCCCATGATTGAACAACCTGTTCGCGGTGCATCTACCTCGTTGGTTTCCTCAGTTGGACCCGGAGTTTAGTCAGATACGTTGATGACTTCCACATTCCAATACATTCCACCCCTATCACCAGCGACCGAAATATCTGACTTATGTACCCTCTCCCACAATACATGTAACGTCCCCTTCCATCATCAAATGCAGGGAAGGAAACGTTAACAACACACAGGGATTTTGTAAAGACTTAGCCTCAATAATTTTTACTCATAATTTCATATCAATTAAAAAACTTCGGCGTGTAGATTCAATTCAATATCAACACAACAGAAATTAAACATTACATATGCACACAATTTCTTCATGCGTTCAGCATACCCATATCAACCATACATGTAACAGTCATTAATTATCATATTGCATAAAACATGATGCCTTTCATTCCATTAACATGAATCATTAATCCTTCAGATTGAATGCATTGCAGAACACAGAATGCAAATAATTTAAATCACAAGAATACTTATCTTGAATTGTAACGGTCCAAACGACTGGCTATGGGAGAGCAACGTTCCTCCCAACCATAGATCTCTATCCAGCCTATATTCCTTTAGCTGAGAGATCACCCCCGATCTGGACTGTGTATCCACTAAGGAGGAACTAGCTGGTTTCACTCACAGCCATGGTTTCGGTCAAGCATCCAAGGAGATAGAGGAGGGTAACGCTAAGCCAGTGAGCTCAACCACAGAGCTACAGGCATCTCAAGTGAGCTCAACAGTCAGACACCCACATTACCTACCACATCCAACACAAGGAAGATCCCCTTCTCTGTTACATAGTCCCTCAGGCAACTCTTCCCTCCAGTGCTCTTCAGGATGGGCATAGAAAGGTCCAGCTGCTAATCCTTGAGATCCTAGCCTTCACTGGGTTTATCAAGCACACCCAACCTCTGTATAGTCATTCCCAACTTGATTTCTCACCATTCTGCTCACCAAATACTCAAATCCGTCACTGGTTTTTTGAGCTGCAAAAACTAGGTTTTCCTATTGATTTTGGGGTATCTAATGCTTCCAAATTCGCCCCAAGGTTCATGCTAATGGATCCCCCATTGGATTTCTCTGTCCCATGCCAAATCTGGGCGTTTTTGGTCTTTCAAAATCTGGGTTCTCTCAAGGTCGCGATTTTCTGGTTCTCTCACTGCTGGCCCTCGTTTTTGGATGCAGCATGATGCTAGGTACCTCCACAATGGAATGGGGTGAGAAATGAAGCAACCTCCCATGAGGTTGAGTGACTTCTTGCCCAAGCAAACAGAGCCTATGACTACCCATATGAATTTCAGGGCTGCCCATGCTCCATTGAAGCCATGGGTTGAAATCTCAACCACTTCCTTACAACAGTCATAAATGTCACCTAGGGAAGTCAATGGGTTCTCATAATGACAAATGGCAGCCTAGGGTTTAGTCCCATAGCCCCCTCCCCACTTCCTAGTGGATACACGTGGCCCCTTCTCATTCGTTGCCTCCATAGCCAGTTTTGGTATTTTATTTCAATATTAAATATTTACATCGATTTACAATATCCCATGGCTTAATAGCACGTGGGTAACAAAATATCAGCGTGTCTTATTTAAAATAAAGTCCGAGCATAAACTAGCGGGGCCTTGGCCTTGAGCTCCACGCTAGGGAAACATACAACGTGTGTATACAATATTTACATTAGAACCAATATTTCCTAAGGGTCCAAATTGGGGTATTAGATTCCCCTCCCCCTTAGAACAACACCGTCCTCGGTGTTCTCAAAACTGAACAAAAATGGGAATGCCTCCCTCATGGCATCCTCTAGCTCCCATGTAGCCTCGTGGGGACTAAGGTGCTCCCATTGGACCTTTACCTGCCCGATGGCTCTGTTCCGGAGCAATGTGAATTTCTTGTCGAGGATGAGCATAGGTTCTACTTGGAACTCTCCCTCGGGTTCCACCTGTATCACATTCCAATCAATCATATGATTAAGATCATGTACATACTTCTTAAGCAAAGATACATGGAAAACATTATGAGCTCTTATGCTAGCAGGCAATGCAATTCTATATGCAACTGGTCCTATCTTATCAAGGACTTCAAATGGCCCACAATATCTTGGTGACAACTTGGCACAACTCCCCAACTTGAGGGAACTCTTCCTTGGTTTCACTCTCAAATAAACATGATCCCCAATCTGAAATTCCTTATGTACTCTTTTCAAATCTGCATAACTCTGTTGCCTGTCCTGAGCTGCCTTTAAATTCTGCCTGATCTTAACAATTTCCTGTTGCATTTCCTTGATCATCTCGGGTCCAAGCACTACCTTGTTCACTGGGCCGTCCCAATTCACTGGTGTCCTGCATCCCTTGCCATACAATGCTTCAAATGGACTCATTCCCAAGGATGCATGGTGTCCATTATTGTATGCAAATTCAACCAAGTGTAAATAATCTTCCCACTTGGATGGTTTGTCCATCACATACATTCTCAGCATGTCTTCAAGAACCTGATTCACCCTCTCGGTTTGGCCGTCCGTTTGCGGATGGTAAGCTGTACTGAAATTCAATTTAGTTCCCAATTCCTGAAATAATCCCTTCCATAAATTGGAGGTGAACTTTGTATCACGATCAGAAATGATTGCCTTAGGTAATCCATGCAATCTGAATATCTCTCTCATGAAGATGTTCGCAATGTCACTAGCCTTGTGAGTGGAATTCACTGGAATAAAGTGAGCTACCTTTGATAGCTTATCCACCACAACCATGATTGAATCATGCTTCTTCACTATCATGGGCAGACCCGTTATAAAATCCATGGAGATCACTTCCCACTTCCATTCCGGAATGGGTAAGGGCTGCAATAACCCTGCTGGATGTTGGTGTTCTGCCTTGACTTGTTGGCACTTCTGACACCTAGCAATGTACTCAGCTATGTCCTTCTTCATGCCATTCCAAAAGTATTGCTTTCTTGCCGTTGTTATAGTCTTCTGATATCCTGGGTGTCCAGAGTATGGCATTTGGTGTATTTCATCCATCACTAGTTTCTTCAAATCTGCATTATTTGGAATGTACAACCTATCTTTGTAGATGAGGATACTGTCTTCACCCAGCTGATATCCTACACACTTTTCATCCACATTACCATGCTGCAACTTCTCTTTAATTTGAAGGCAAGTTTCGTCACCGTTTTGGGCTTCAAGAACTCTTGTCTTCAAATCTGATTTGCACATACTTACTGCTGAAACATGAAATTTTCTGCTAAGAGCATCTGCAACCTTATTCTCCTTCCCTTTTACATGTTTAATTTCAAAATCAAATTCACAAAGAAATTCCATCCATCTAGCTTTCCTAGCATTCAAGTTTGGCTGCTCAAACAAATACTTCAGGCTCATGTGGTCTGTCCTAAGCTCGAATCTTCTTCCCATCAAGTAATGCCTCCACATTTTAAGAGCATGCACTATGGCTGCTAATTCTAAATCATGTGTGGCATAATTCTTTTCATGCTCTTTTAATTTCCTGGATTCATAGCAAATCACAATTCCTTCTTGCATGAGAACCCCACCCAGTCCTTCAATGCAAGCATCTGTGCATACTACAAAATCCTTCCTTGGATCGGCTATCTTCAAAACAGGAGCGCTGGTAAGTAACTCCTTTAATTTCTGAAAACTTTTCTCACATTTTTCAGACCATACAAATTTGATGTTCTTCCTTTGCAATGAAGTGATCGGATGAGCTATCCTAGAGAATCCTTCAATAAACCTTCTGTAGTAACCAGCAAGGCCCATAAAAGATCTAACATCTGAAACATTTCTTGGAGTTGGCCAATCCATGATGGAATTAATCTTCTCCGGATCCACTGCAATTCCTTCTTCTGAAATGACGTGACCCAAATATTGAATCCTCTTTTGATAGAATTCACACTTGCTTAACTTGGCATACAGCTGATGTTCTCTAAGAACTTGCAACACCATTCTTAGATGCTCCTCATGTTCTTCTTCATTTCTTGAATAGACAAGAATGTCATCTAAAAACACAATCACAAACTTGTCCAAATATTTACTGAATACACTATTCATGAGACACATGAATGTGGCAGGTGCGTTGGTAAGGCCGAATGGAACCACAGTGAACTCATAATGACCATATCTAGTTCTGAAAGCCGTCTTGTGAATGTCTTCTTCTTTAATCCTCACTTGATGGTAGCCAGACCTCAAGTCAATCTTTGAAAATAATTTGGCTTCCTTCATTTGATCAAACAAGTCATCAATTTTTGGTAATGGATACTTGCTCTTAACTGTCACTTTATTGAGCTGCCTGTAATCAATACACAGCCTTAAAGTCCCATCTTTCTTCTTGACAAATAACACCGGTGCTCCCCAAGGAGACACACTAGGCCTGATATACCCTTTATCTATTAATTCTTGCAGTTGCATTTTCAATTCCACCAACTCCGGTGTACTCATTCTATAAGGAGCTTTGGAATTCGGCGCTGCCCCCGGAACAAGATCGATGGTAAAATCAATATCTCTCGTCGGTGGCAACCCTGGTACCTCATCCAGAAACACATCTTGGAACTCTTGCAATATCCTGAAGTCTTCTAGCCTTGGCCCTTTGTCCTCTAATGAATCTGGCATATGGACTGCATATAATTGACAACCCTTCTTATAAAACTTTTTCAACCGCAGGGCTGAAATCTGCCTTATTGAAACTTGCTTGGGAATCCCTTTTACCAATGTTGGCCTCCCCTTTTCATCAATGCACTCAAGTGCTTTCTCATAACAGTCCAATTTGACTCTATGTTTTTCTAACAAATCCATGCCAATTAATGCATCATAGGATCCTAATGGTAACACATTCAATTCAGCATATGTGTGGAGTCCATTCAATTCTATGGGACACTCCATCACTACCTCACTTACTTTTCTCTTGGTTCCCGTGGCTAGTTGCACTAGCCAAGACTTATTAGGCTTTATTTTTCTAAGAGAACAACCTTCAACCACTTTTGGAGAAACATAACTATGAGTAGATCCTGGATCAATCAAAATAGAAATAGATTGCGTAGCAATCTTACCTTCGACTTCCACCACTGATGATTGATGGTCTGCTTGGTGATTATCCAACGCCGCATAAATCCGAGGTGCTGCCCTTGCCATGTCCTCCACCGTAGCTACTCCCTTAAGGTTGTTCAACTTTCGAGAATTGTTTTTCCGATGTGGACAATCCTTCAACATGTGGTTTTCTCCACATCCCCACCACTGAAGTGGTCCCTTTGATGCTTTGTCTACTGCCACTGCTGGTTTGAATCCACTCCTTGCTTGTTGCCCCCGTGGGAAGGTTCTAGGCTGACCTCTGAATGGTGGCTTGAAGCCATCCTTCTTTTGATCAAACTTCCCTCTTGGCTTTCCTTTCCATGCTGGGTTAGCCTCTGTTTTTCCTTTATTTTGCTCATAGCAGTGCATTGCCATCCTAATGGCTTCATCCAAACTTGGTGGATTAACAAACTCAATACGATCTCTGAAACTCTGAGGTAGACCCCCAAGAAAGCATTGGATTTTTACTCTCTCATCTTTGATATAGTCAACATAACTCGGTAATTCCAAGAATTTGTGGACATGCTCTTCCATAGATTTCAGTCCCAACATGAGTTCATTAAACTCTTTTCTCTTACCGTCATAATACCTAGCAGAAAGGTATTTCTCCTTGAAGTACCCCTTAAATATTTCCCAACTGATCCTTCTTTCGTTAATTCTTTTCACTTGCAAGAGATTGTACCACCAAATGGAAGCTCTGCCATTTAAGTTGTAAATGGCAATTCTGGCTTTCTCATTTCCTGAGTAGTCTTGAATTCTGAAGTATTTCTTCATTCCAAGAAGCCATGCTTCTGCCTCTTGGCCAGTCTTGCCTTCCCCATCAAATGTGGGAGGTCTTGCCTTCCTGAATTCTCCCTGTGGGATGCCCTTGAACTTCTTTCTTCCATCCAATCTCTTAGGTGCATGTCTTGGAATTCTCCTAGAACATTTGGAGTCACACGACCTGCTGGAAGAGGACCTTGATGAAGATGTTTTATGTTTTCTACTCACCGAACTCTTCCTTGGGCTTGGAGTCCTCCTCTTCGAACGACCTCTAGAATGACTCCCTGCATCTCTTCCTTCTTCACCCATATTGCTTGGGTTGGACCCAAGGTTTATCTTATGCTGCATATCAGTGAGGCTTTGCAAAATAGCAGCATTGAGTTGGTGTTGTTCTTCTTGAGCCTTCATCAATCTTTCATTGAAGCTCACGATGGTTTCAACCAAATTTTGAGGAGTCACCTGCTCCCTTCTCCCATTGGATTCAGTCTCCGCATTCCCTTCATGTACATTTTCTCCTAGAACGTCTTCTTCGTGTTCATAAGGATCTTGAGCATCATTTATGGTCACCATCTTTCCTGTATGCTACCTCTGCTACAATTATAAATTTTATGAGTTGTAAACACTGTGCATTATGAAATATTTGTCAGACATCATAAGAATGCATATAGAAATATACACAATCAATATTTAACATAATAGAACTCATGGAATAATTCACATAACTGTTACTTATTCAATTGTTTTGCCCATTCATGCAATTCTGAAAATTGCCCATATTGTCATTAATTTGACAAAACAGTCACTGGCACTTTTCTGCCCTGATTCTCTATGATGTTTGATAACCCAATTCAAATTCCGGTCATACTCCATTATTCCTTGCTAGACAGGCTTTCCAATGCCTGTCCCCGTGCTCCATTCCGACATCGGGTGTGGAAACAACGTTGTTTCAAAAATGATAACTCTTACCAATAATTATGCACATTCTACACAGTTGTATTTTGGTCCCGAATGCCAACTTCAGCCATCTGTGGAAGAAAATTTATGAGGAACCCCAAAAACTTATCTATCGGGAGAAGTTAGTCCATATAATAAGGAACACTTAGAAATTCACGGATTTCAATTCCGATGCACCATTCATCTTCTATGAATTTCTGGGTTTTACTACTTCTCACTTTTCACATTTTTTCAAAATTCCAAATTTTGGGCCAAAAATGGCTATCTCCCAAACGGTGCATTTCTGGGAAATATTCATCTAACGGAAACTGTCCGTCTTAATGAGAATATGAAATGTCTAGTTCAGTAATTTTTTTGATTCTCACATCTAGGGTCACTTTTACTGTCCACCAGCTTTTCAAAATCCCGAAAAAGTGGCCCGGAATAGTGCTTTTTGGCCTTCTTGCTCTCCTCGACTCCACATCCTTTGGAGTTTGGCTCCAAGATTCTGAAGTTAACACTGTGTCTGCTTCATGGCCGCGCCTGATCAATTTCAGCTCAAACCGGCCTTCTGTCAAGCCTCGGGACTCTGTCCTTCAAAAGTCACTATTCTCCATTTTCTGTCAAATCGGGGCGTAAAGGGCTCGGGGTCTTCACTGGTTCTTTCATGGCCTCCGAGCCCCACAGGAACCATCCCATTCTGAGCCCCGGTGCTCCCCCTATCCAAAAACTTTTTTTTTTTTTTTCTTATGTGCACCGCCGTTGCGGGCTAGTTCGCCGATTGCTCCCGCAATTGCGGAGCAATTCGACGAACGCTTCCGCAATTGCGGAGCAGTTCGTCGAACGCTTCCGCAATGGCGGGGCGATTTGCCAAAGGCTCCCGCAATTGCGGAGCAGTTCGTCGAACGCTTCCGCAATTGCGGAGCAGTTCGGCGAACGCTCCCACAATTGCGGAGCCATTCGACGAAGGTTCCCGCAGTTGCGGAGCCATTCGGCGGAGGCTCTCGCAGTTGCGGAGCCATTCGGCGAATGCTCCCACAATTGCGGAGCCATTCGGCGAATGCTCCTGTTGCGGAGCGATTCGCCGAACGCTCCCACAATTGCGGAGCAATTCACCGAATGCTTCCGCAGTTTCGGGAAGATTCGCGGAATGCTTCCGAAAAATTCCTTTTCACGCCGACACTTAGAAAATTTTCTGCTCTTTCGGAGCATTTCGCCGAATTTTTCCGCGTTGCGGGACAACTCGCGGAATCCTTCCGCAAATTTCGGAAGAGAATTCCTTCCGCAAATTTCGGAAGGGAATTCCTTCCGCAATTTTTGGGGCGATTTCCCGAACTCCTCCGCGTTGCGGAAAAACTCGCGGAATGCTTCCGCAGTTTCGGAGCAATTCGCAGAATGCTTCCGCAGTTTCGGAAGACATTCGGGAATTCTTTCCGAAACAGATTTAAAAGGATTTTTACAAGACACTTAGGAAAAATCTAAAAACTTTCTTTCCTTATGACTGCAATTGGGTTTGGCCCATAGAGGCCCAATGCTGCAACCAACAGCTCTGATACCAAACTGTAACGTCCCCTTCCATCATCAAATGCAGGGAAGGAAACGTTAACAACACACAGGGCTTCTGTAAAGACTTAGCCTCAATAATTTTTACTCATAATTTCATATCAATTAAAAAACTTCGGCGTGTAGATTCAATTCAATATCAACACAGCAGAAATTAAACATTACATATGCACACAATTTCTTCATGCGTTCAACATACCCATATCAACCATACATGTAACAGTCATTAATTATCATATTGCATAAAACATGATGCCTTTCATTCCATTAACATGAATCATTAATCCTTCAGATTGAATGCATTGCAGAACACAGAATGCAAATAATTTAAATCACAAGAATACTTATCTTGAATTGTAACGGTCCAAATGACTGGCTATGGGAGAGCAACGTTCCTCCCAACCATAGATCTCTATCCAGCCTATATTCCTTCAGCTGAGAGATCACCCCCGAGCTGGGCTGTGTATCCACCAAGGAGGAACTAGCTGGTTTCACTCACAATCATGGTTTCGATCAAGCATCCAAGGAGATAGAGGAGGGTAACGCTAAGCCAGTGAGCTCAACCACAGAGCTACAGGCATCTCAAGTGAGCTCAACAGTCAGGCACCCACATTACCTACCACATCCAACACAAGGAAGATCCCCTTCTCTGTTACATAGTCCCTCAGGCAACTCTTCCCTCCAGTGCTCTTCAGGATGGGCATAGAAAGGTCCAGCTGCTGATCCTTGAGATCCTAGCCTTCACTGGGTTTATCAAGCACACCCAACCTTTGTATAGTCATTCCCAACTTGATTTCTCACCATTCTCCTCACCAAATACTCAAATCCGTCACTGGTTTTCTGAGCTGCAAAAACTGGGTTGTCCTATTGTTTTTGGGGTATCTAATGTTTCCAAATTCGCCCCAAGGTTCATGCTAATGGATCCCCCATTGGATTTCTCTGTCCCATGCCAAATCTGGGCGTTTTTGGCCTTTCAAAATCTGGGTTCTCTCAAGGTCGCGATTTTCTGGTTCTCTCACTGCTGGCCCTCGTTTTTGGATGCAGCATGATGCTAGGTACCTCCACAAAGGAATGGGGTGAGAAATGAAGCAACCTCCCATGAGGTTGAGTGACTACTTGCCCAAGCAAACAGAGCCCATGACTACCCATACGAATTTCAGGGCTGCCCATGCTCCATTGAAGCCATGGGTTGAAATCTCAACCACTTCCTTACAACAGTCATAAATGTCACCTAGGGAAGTCAATGGGTTCTCATAATGACAAATGGCAGCCTAGGGTTTAGTCCCATAGCCCCCTCACCACTCCCTAGTGGATACACGTGGCCCCTTCTCATTCGTTGCCTCCATAGCCAGTTTTGGTATTTTATTTCAATATTAAATATTTACATCGATTTACAATATCCCATGGCTTAAGAGCACGTGGGTAACAAAATATCAGCGTGTCTAATTTAAAATAAAGTTCGAGCATAAACTAGCGGGGCCTTGGCCTTGAGCTCCACGCTAGGGAAACATACAACGTGTGTATACAATATTTACATTAGAACCAATATTTTCTAAGGGTCCAAATTGGGGTATTACAATACACAAACACCAAACCATCAACCACCCTTGCTACCCTAGCCACCGACGGTACCTAGTCATGTTGGTGCTACACCCATTCATACTATCCCCTTCCTATTTCCCCCTTCAGGAGTCATAAGCGCTCCGGTGATGGCCACACTAAACCTCCCGGGGTTAACTTTAGGACTACATCACACCTCCCGTTTCCCCTCCGACGCCCAATGTCATCTTATAGCCAGCGCAACGTATCACCACTGCTAGTCGGCCACCTCCTGGTGTCACCACTCCTTCCTCATCTACCAACCCACTGCCTCTTGCCAAACACACTGGGGGCAGAGGCCCACTACCTTATACCGCTCTGCCCGCACCAGTTAAAAATCCCCCCGTGTTTTGAGCTCCCCCCAAATGCTCTTTGTGTGATGAGTTAGGCCATGCTACCCATCAATGTCCACAATTACGACGACCCCAACATCCCGGTTGTCCAACTCGACCCTACCCCTAAGCTTCGTGATAAATCACTGCATACCAATCACTCTTGTGCAATATGCGGTATTTACGGCCATTAATCACATCACTGCCCTGATCTCCCAGATTACTGAGCCTCTCTCTACGAGATGAATAATTTGGACCTCGAGACGTCTTCCCCCACCATTGAAGAGATCCACCCCCCAGAATCTCCGCCAACAGGAGAGATCAATACCATTTATATGATCTCTACTGCTAGCATCCCCCCGTCAACCGATTTTACTACAAAACAGTTCCGCAATGATGAGGAAATTCTCGAGGCTCTTACCGCACCTGATTACCCCTGGGAGGATATGCACCATCGTTCCTATTTCCTCCCGGAGGAGTCCTCCCCCACCACAGCCACCCAATTTTTGATTGAGTCCAAAGATTTCCTCCCCACCAAGGTCGACTGGTTTAAAGAGCCCAGTCCCGCTCTCGATGCCTTCGAGGAAGGTAACATGGCCAACATCTCACCCACAATCGACATTGATATCTCTGCCCCTGAAATCATTACTTTGGGAGCCTCCTGCACCGAGTACGAGATCAGAGAGTACAAATTTTTTTTTCAGGAGTTCCACGATGTCTTTGCCTGGCCCTACATCGAAATGCCTGGTCTTGACCACGCTATCATAGAGCACCACATTGACACGTGGCCAGATGTGCCCCCCATTCACCAAAAACAACGCCCCATCCACCCATCAAAGCTCCCCGCCGTTAAAGCAGAGATTGAAAAACTTCGTACAACAGTTTTCATTTACCCCATTGCATACACCACTTGGGTTTCTAACCCCGTCCCCGTTAACAAAAAACAAGGCACCATCAGGGTATGTACTGACTTCCGCGATTTAAACCAAGCATGTCCCAAAGACAACTTTCCCATGCCATTTATTAACCAACTCATCGATGCATGCGTGGGGCATGAAGTCCTATCATTCATGGATGGTTTCTCTAGATACAACCAGATTTAGATCCGCAAGGAAGATCAGTACAAGACTGCCTTCACCACCCCTTGGGGCACCTTTGCCTATCGTGTCATGCCTTTTGGCCTTAAAAACGCTGGTGCCACCTTCCAACGGGCCATGACCTATTGTTTTCATGACTTGGTTCATGTCCTATTGGTCTATCTTGATGACCTCACAGCACGTTCCAAGAAACGATCCGACCACCTTAACGACCTCCGGCAAGTTTTTCTGCGTTGTCGCAAGTATTAGATCCGCTTGAACCCACTCAAGTGTGTCTTTTGTGTTCCGGCAGGCCGATTGTTAGGTTTCATTGTTTCCCACAAAGGAATCGCTGTCGACCCCCTCAAATTTCAAGCCATATTAGACCTTCCCGCACCACGCACACTCCGACAGCTACAGAGCTTAATGGGGAAATCTAATTTCCTTCGCCGCTTCGTTCCTGATTATGCCACCACAGTTCATGGTTTCTTACGTCTGCTTCGTACTCACATACCCTTTGTTTGGCACAACCAGGCACAAGCTGCATTCGAAGCCCTTAAAAAATATCTCACGCAAGCCCCTTTGATCTCCCCTCCGAATTTCTCTAGGGACTTCATCCTTTACGTCTCGGCATCTGACCACGCCGTGTCAGGGGTCCTTGTTCAAGAAGACGTTGCTCGCTAGGAGCATGTCATTTATTACGTCAGCCAAACCTTTTCTGGACCACCCCTACGTTACCCATATGAGGAAAGACTGGCCCTTTCCGTCGTCTTTTCTGTACAAAAATTGTGCCATTACATTTTACTCAGTCATACTACAGTTGTCGCAAACTCCAACCCCATAGTCTAACTCTTGGACCAACGACTTCTACAAGGTCGTGTCGCTAAATGAGTAATTATCCTCCAAGAATATGACCTAACTTTCACAACCCCTAAGAGTACTAAATCCCTCGCGCTTGCCCAGCTCATAACCGGCCTACCATCTCTTTCGCCGTCACCACCGATCACCACTGAATTACCTGATGACCACTTGTTTATCATCTCGTCAGACGACCCATGGTACAGTGATATTTTGCTATACCTTCGCACACAAAAGTTTTGACCAGACATAGATCGCGATGGACGCCGCCGTATCTGTCACCATGCCTCTCGGTATCTCCTCTTGGGTGATGTCCTTTACCGACAAGGGGTTGATACTATCCTCCATCGTTGTCTCACACGAGAAGAAGCCGAACAAGTCCTTAATGACTGTCATAGCAGCACCTGCGGTGGACATTTCTCAGAGATGGCCACCGCCTAGAAGGTCATCCATGCTGAATACTTCTGGCCCACACTGTTTACCGACTGCATCACAACAGTCAAGCATTGCCATAATTGCCAACTCTTTGCCCCTAAGGCCCGGACACCACCCGCCCCACTCCACCCAGTCGTCACCGTTGGCCCTTTTTGCAAATGGGCCATCGACTTCATGGAATGTAAACCCTCATCCGCAAACGGCCATAAGTACATCATTATCACCGTCGACTACTTCACCAAATGGGCTGAAGCCATGCCTACCTTCAATTGTAAAGCCGACACCGCTGCTCGTTTCTTCTTTAACCATGTTATTACATGATTCGGGGTCCCAAAACAGCTTGTCTCGGACCATGGTTAACATTTTGAAGATGCCTTTTGGCACAAGTTGTCAACTCTCCTTAAGTTCAAACATCAATATGCCTCTGCTTACTACCCCCAAGGGAACGGCCAAGTTGAGGCCATTAACAAAATTTTGAAAACAATCCTCCAACGCACTGTTGATCGACATAAGTCCAACTGGCATCACATGCTTTTCCCCGCATTATGGGCTTATCGCACATCAACTAAGACCGCCACCGGTTTCAACCCTTTTCACTTAGTTCACAGTGTCGAATCTGTCCTCCCCATCGAGTGTCAGATACCTGCCTTACACATCACCATTGAGCTTCTCCCAGACACCTCGCCACTCGAACAACGTCTGCTATTGTTAGAACAAGACGATGAAGATCGTCGCGCAACACTCCAAACCATTGAGGCTGCCAAGAGCCACTCCAAAGCTGGTTATGATAAACATGTCCACCCACGAGATTTCTGTGAAGGAGATCTAGTCCTCGTTTATGACCAAGCCCACGACAAGACAGGTAAAGGGAAGTTCGAATCCATGTGGCAAGGCCCTTACATAGTGCATACCTGCCTTGGACATGGGGCATATATTCTAACTGACTCAGAAGGCCACGCCTTGCGCAACCCCCGTAATGGGTTGTATCTTAAACGCTTTTATCCCTAAACAATCTCGCGGACCCGTTGGTCTTTATTGTACAGTTTGATTTCTTTTTGTTTTTCACTTTTTTAATCGCAACCTTACATTCATCATTTTTGCATGATCACAGATGGACCATATTCCACCTTATTACATTGGCTTTGCCGATGGAGCAAGCCGCTGGTCTCCAAACCTGGCCTCTGTAGCTTGGGTCTTATATTCCCCTTCACATGAGTTGATTCACCTTGACGGAATGTGCATAGGCACTGCTACCAATAATCGGGGGGGAGTCCCCTGCACTCCCTAATGAGAGTGATATCCCCCATCCAAACCATCCTCACCCTCCGTCGCAGCCTCCTCTGCTGCGGACTCATCCTCTCCTCGCTCCTCCTCCGGATCCTCCTCTGGATCCTCATCATCCCCCTGTCGATCCTAACCCCTCCTTTCCTCGGCCAATATTTCCACCCGAATCAAAATCGACCGCCAATCCCGTGGAGGCTCGTGACAGGCCTCGACCACCTCTCGATCAAGCTCACGCCACCCCTCGTCGGAGACCCCAACCAGTAGCCGGTCGAAGGTAACTCGCAAGGACTCCAAAGTCCCCTCCGCATCCCCTATCTGGCAAGGCTGGCAATGCTATCTGCCCCCTACGCTCCCTATGCCTCGGCGGTGGCTGCGGTCCCACATCTGCATCAAACCAAATTACAAATAGTTAGAATCATCATACATCTCTAGCAACAAATATAACATAAAAACGTCAATAAAAAAGCTGGATACATACCATTTGGACCCCAAGCCTGCCCAGGAGGTCGTGGCGCCTCCGGATCTCTCTGGTAGTCCATATCACGGTACAGGTAGTCATCAAAAGCCAGCGGCATCTGTAACCACTGCAAATAGAGCTCCTGCATAAAATAACGCCCCACCTCTCCCCCACCCCACCAACGCATCAACTCACCCACCGCACCATCTGCGGCTCCCTCGAACCCCCAGCCCAGATCGACACTCGTGGTCACAGAGTCGGAACCCGCTCCATGAAGAAAGAGCACAAAAACAACCCATAACAGAACCCCTTGCCAGATACCTTAACCGAGCTCAGCTGTCGCTGAACATAGGTGAGGAATATCTGGCCCCAAGCAAAGTAGGTGCCCTGTAGTACCCGCTCTACCAACTGCATCTGTCCCCCAGACACCCGGTTGGGCCCCTGTGACCCCAACACTCGGACCACACATGCTGCGATTGCCCGAACTGATGGCTCTTCTAAGTCACAAATCAAAAGTGCATTCTTATGCACTTCTACCATAGGGAGGCAGTACCGATCTAGCATCTCCTCCATGTCCACATCCGCGTACCTCCATGGCTGAGTATCCGCCACCCTACCCAAACAACGCGGTCCGGTCAAAAAAATACACATCTGCTAGGGTGAGCTCCAGTCTTTCCCCCTGCACCATGAAACACTGACTATCAGGCTCCCAGAAGCCCACCAACCGGTTCAGCAGTAGTGCTGCTGAACGCATCATCGACACATGCACGAACTTCAATAGCCCGCACAGCCCCAAGGTACCTCGGACATGTTGATCATCCCATATGTACTCCATGAGCTCATCAGGTATCTTGCGCTCTCGCCATAGTACTCTCGGCATCCTGTCAATCCCATAATGAAAACTCATCAGCACATCATCAAATAAACCATCATCCCCCTCGGTATGACTCCAAAATCCCGATCCAGATTGCGGCTGTGGGGCCCAATGTCGCGATCCTAAATCAGGGCTATCGGGACTACAGCCGCGATCGCAGATCGCGCCTGTGAGGGCCACAGTCGCGATCGCAGATCGCGGCTGTCCAGGCCACAGTCGCGATCGCAGATCGTGGCTATCCAAGCCACAGTCGCGATCGCAGATCGCGGCTGTCCAGGCCATAGCCGTGGTCGCGGATCGCGACTATCCAGGTCATAGTCAGTTTTTAGCATTCCTTATACCATCAGATTCAGTTTTTCGAGCCCTTGATGATGCGTGAGATCATTTCTCGCTCTCACCACCGGATTTTTTGGGCATTTTTCACCAGCCCCTAGTCATCTCGGTTTGCTTGCCACCTCGGCCGTTATCCGCTTTTGACACTTTTTATATCACCGGATTCAGTTTTTCGCGCTCGTGATGATGCTTGAGATCCTTTCTCGCGCTCACCAGAAACAGTTTCAACATCGTGTCCCGACACCTTGCTGCCTCGGTTTTCGTGCCACATCAGCCGCCATCGAATTGTTACACATTTATACATGAGCCATTCACTCCATTCATACTTCAATTATTTCGATATTTTTCCATCATTCATCATCCCGCAAGGAGACCCACCAGTGTTCCCCCCCAACCCTCGTTCTTGGTTCTCATCGATGTCCCTTGATTGAACACTCTCTCCTTGCTTGGCCATTCCTTTTGTTCGGTATAATTTTATCCCTTTTTCGGGCCGGACAAGTCCTTTACGAAAAAGGCACTTAGGGAGTTTCTGTTAAGCTCTTTTCTGACTCCTAAAAGAATGAAATTATCGTCGAGAAATCTTTCTTCCTTTCATGCTCGTTAAAGTACCTAAAAGGGCATCTACCTGGTATAAGTTTAACCCTTTTTCGGACCAGGCAGACTAATTACGAAAAAGGAATACTCTAGTCACACCGTCTAGAAGAGTTCTTCATTGCATCCTTTTATGCTTTTTCAGGCCTTGGAGACTAACACACGAAAAAACCCCCCCCTGGAGTCTTCTTATTGCTTTCAGACTCTCTAAAATTGAAAGAAACCATGAGCATGCACCGTCCTAGGTTCGTACAAATCCACACGACGGTACCATTCCATTATTTCAGAGTCTTCTTATCGCTTTTAGACTCCTTAAAATTGAAAGAAATCATGAGCATGAACTGTCCTGGGCTCGTATAAATCCACATGATAGTACCATTTTGAGCACACTTCTTCCAGCTCCTTAAACCATGAAGAAGTCCCCACCGGTGCCCCTCGGCACTATGATCAATCATCTCGGCAGCATCCCCAATAAGGTCGCCTTTGTTCATAGTATTCTGCGATATACCACCCTCAGAGTCTCTTGCCATCCTACATCAATTGAGCATCCCTCCTAAAAGTCACAATCCATGGTCCCTTAATGGCTATGACCCCCTTCCCCTAAGTCAGTGTTATATGCTTCCCGGTCACCCCTGCCATCATACTCTGAACAAAGGAAGTTTGAGTCCACCCACTCTATTTTCCCAGTTATTCCCCACCTCCACAGTATGTCAGTCCTACCATCAGTACTCTCACACTTCGGTTGTATACCTCATGCTCCTATCAAGGAAACCTCATTGCCTTGCTAGTTGCAGGTCTCCCTCTGTCGACGACAGCCCATCTATTCCAGAGGATAGGCTCAGAGGTCCCTGCGCTTTGGACTCATCACAATCTGTGGTGAGTGCCTACGGACCATTTTGAGCGGAGTCATCAGTGCCTCTCTGAATGGTTGTTTCTCACATGCTCGACTTCAACACCTTGATCGCATCGTTGAGATTCGTGCAGGGTATATATCCCTTCAATTATTGGTCGAAGACCCCAGATTTCCCCTGACTCTAGCACATTGGTGAGTCACTTCGGAACACCTAGTTATATGTTCCCGTGGATATCCAGGTTGCGTTGGTGATAGTATTCGGAGGCCACCCACTCAGATGCTTCCTTGAGTACCCAGTATAGCTACAGTCCAGTGTACCATTGAGGGTATGACTCCCCGTCATTATGATCCAACAACTCATCAGTTCCTCTGGTACCACACTCAGCAACACTATTATCATTCCAGGGTATCAGTTCTTCAGCTTAGACATGGTCAGACCGACAGTATGTCCCAGATTTGTGTCCCCTATGGACCCTTATGATGTACACAGTAGTTCTCCATGTATCTTTCAGGTCCCCTTTTTGGGCCTCATTGTTATTCTACATATGTTGATACGAGCATGGGTATGCCCGCCTCGTCCACATATTGAGAGTATTCCTCATTCATTATTGAGGTCATGTATTTTCAGTTTTTGTAGTTTGTTCGGGACCGTTGTTGCGGGCTCTAGTTCGTTTCTTCTCTTCTCCACACCCCAGGAAAACCATAAAAGACCTATGATGTCTATCGGCCATACGATGAGCTCATGCCCTCACACATCAGGGAGCAATTTGTTAACACCCAAAAAGTGCTCACCATCTCATCTCCCTCAGTACATGATTCATTTGTCTATATTCCTACCATATTTGCCTCCAAAACCTCAAAAAACCATTAAAAAGCCACCGAAAGGCCAAAAAACCCCCTTTCCCCCCAAAAATAATTTAAATTTCCTCAAAAGATAGCAAAAACCCTCTAAAAGGGCCCTAAATTCCCAAAAATAAAATAAAAGGGAATAAAAAATATAAATAAGAGGAAAAACAGGGAAAAAGGTGCCAAAAACCATATGGTGCCAAAAACCATGGGTCAATATTCCACCACTAAAAACCTATAAATAGGTAATGGAGGCTCTCTATTTCATATCCACAATCTATCCTATCCTCACTCTGCCAAAATCACTCTTGAAACCCTAGCTTACCATTTGCGCTAGTTTCCCATTTGAGTGCCCCTTTTGGCCCATTATCCAAACACCTTGGAGAAGGAGAAGGAACCCATTGGAGCACGGAAGCAGCCCTCCCGGACTACTACAAGAGCTCCACCAATCTCAACATCTGAAGTAAATGTGATTTTGGTCATACCATAATACAAAAGAAAAATTTCTATTATATTGTCATTGTCTTTTTATTTATGTTGATGCACATGTTAGCTTAGATTTTACTTTGTTTTACTGTTTATTGAACTGCTACTAAGGAGGCCCTTCTCCTTAGTAGGTGCTCATTCGCACAAGCTAGGGTGAAAACCCTAGCTACAGAAGTATAAAGATAGATTCATTGCTAGAGGTTTATCTAAAAAAGAAGGCATCGATTATGATGAGACCTTTGCCCTTGTGTCAAGGTACACCACAATCCGAGCAATGACTGCACTTGCATCTATTCTAGGTTGGAAAATTCACCAGATGGATGTGAAGAGAACCTTCCTCAAGGTCAGGTTCGGGGAGAGGTTTATATTCAACAACCTGAAGGATTTGTGGTGCATGGGAAGGAGTCCCATGTTTTCAAGCTAAAGAAATCTCTATATGGGCTTAAGCAAGCCCCTAGGGCTTGGTACTCCAGAATTGATAGCTACCTTAAAAAACTAGGTTTCTCTAAGAGTGAAGCTAATCCAAATTTGCACTTCAAAGTAGTGAAGAACCAATCGTTGATATTGGTTCTGTATGTTGATGATTTGTTTCTCAATGGAGAGGAATATCTAATTGCTTAGTGCAAGAGGGAGCTCACCTCAGAGTTTGAGATGAAAGACTTAGGTTTAATGCACTACTTTCTTGGCCTTGAGATATGGCAAAGAAAAGATGAAATTTTTCTATCTCAAGGAAGTACATTATGGATATATTGCGCAGGTTTGGCATGATAGATTGCAAATCTATGACTACACCGATGGTTTCCAATTTGAGGGAACTTCATGAATTAGGCTCTGGATTAGATCCAGTAGATCCCACTTTGTATAGACAACTTATAGGCTCGCTAATGTATTTGATACATTCAAGGCCTAATATATGCTATGCTATGAGCATTCTGAGTCAACTTATGTTTGATCAGAGACACAAACACTGAACAACTGCTAAGCATGTGCTTAGGTACCTTCAAGGTACAATTTCATATGGACTTAGATATGCCTCCAGTGGTGTAGTCATTTTACTTGGTTATACAGACTTAGACTAGGGAGGAAGGATTGTGGACCGTAAGAGTACATCCAAATACTGTTATAGCCTATGATCAACAATGATATCTTGGTTCAACAGGAAGCAAGGCTCTGTAGCCTAGATCACTACCGAAGCAGAATACATGGTTGCTAGTGTTTCCTGTCGAGAAGCAGTGTGTCTCAGAAAGATACTTACAGGGTTGTTCGGTGAAAAGATTGAGCCTATAGTTATTAGGTGTCACAATCAGAGTTGCATCAAGATTTTTGAAAACCCATTGTTTCATGACAATTCAAAGCACATTGAAATGAAGTATCACTTCATCCGAGACATGGTCCAGAAAGGTGCTGTGAAAGTTCAATACATTGCTATTGATGAGTAGATTGTAGATGTGTTAACAAAGCCTCTGTCAGTGACGAAGTTCAGGTACTTTCGAGACAAGCTTGGTATGGCGGAGAATACCTCCCCTACTAAGAGGCAGTGTTAAATATACAATATCAGGAGACATTCTCCAAACCAATCTTGTATAGCCAAGATTGATCCTCTCGTATAGAGGTGAGCACTTTGATTTCCTTCCATGTAAAGGTTATTCCTCCCGTATAGAGGTACTTGATCGAAGTAATGATGTTGTAAAGTCTTGTTGGACAAGACTCTAGACTTGTGTGTCAAGTCATGATTATCATTTGAGCCTTCCGTATAAAGGTATCCATGAGATGGACCTCCCATATAGAGGTGGACCTTCTGTATAAAGGTCATGCTTTACTTGTTAAAAGAATTTAATGTTGTGTGATGTATTATTAACCATGATCACCAGATTGCTATTAAGTTTCCTTTAAAGAATGATCACCTCTAAAGGGAATTACTTTAGCATATGATCATTTGGTCCGGAATAATATACTATGATCACAACATCCGATAATTCTTCCTAGTATAATGTAATGTGATGGATAATTAAAGTTAACACATATTGACCATGCAGTGAAAGATAAAGAAATAAAAGATAAATCATAGAGATCAAGAGAATTCGAAATTGCCCATGCAAACACTTCATTTAATTAAAGAGAACTCAAATTGTTAAAGCTTTAGTTATAAAGCTTCAATTAAGTATCAATGCTTCAGTTAAAGCATCAGTTAAAGATATGCCTCAGTTAACTAAAGAAATAACAGTGGTCACTTCAAGTAAATCAATCAACATAATTTTATTTAACTAAGTGTTAAATAAGAAGGACTAGTTAACTAAAGCGTTTTCACTTTAGTTGAACTAAAAGACGACACTTCAACTAAAGAGAGTTAACTAAGTGACAACAAAGAAGATCTAGTTAACTAAGTGTTATTGCATGACAACACTTATGTTAAACTAAAATGTGACATATGAGTTGTGACACTTGCATGTTGACACTTAAGTTAGCCACCTAACTAAGTGGGAAAGCTTTCAGTTAAGAGGTGAGTTCATCTTAAGTGACAACTCAATGAGATAAAGCACTGCATGAGAAGTGGGGCACACCTCTGCATACAAGATTAATACATCCAGTTTGAGGGAGAGTTTATACTGAAGTTAGAAGATACAAATAGAAGAGAAGAATGTATAAATATGTTATACGGGATTGATGAATCCAATGTGAAGTGAATTCTCTTCCATTCAAGGCAAGGCACTTCCCTTTGTGCAGGGTATTGTTCGTGCTTGTTATTTTTGTGTTGGGCACACATCCGATTGATCTCTCTTCTCTATTGATTCTGTATCTTCATCAATAGTGTTTGGTATATCTTATCTTCCGAAAGCAATCTGCTATGTTGTAAAAGAAAGCATTCTCTGCTATCCATTATATTATACTGAGAAGAATTGTTGGGGTTTTTGTTCTCATAATTTTGAGGATTTTCCCGAGGGTATATCTTGTGTTATGGTTGTATGAATTTCATGGATTGAATTGTCTCATTGCTTCAAGTCTCTGCATCTAAAAGAATTAAATATCAAAGCTCAACTAAATTTCAACAGTTTAAACTCATTATAAAATAGACCCATCCATTGAACTTCGAAGAGAATTTTGTATCTCGGAGCAAAATGGCATCTGCGACGTCACTGAACACATGAATTAACAATCATGTGTTTGGCACAGTTACAATAAAATATATGTAAATACACTAATAAATTTGACATTTTTTAAAATCACATCCTATGCAAAATTTAGGTTTAAATGAACATTTCAGTAATGCTTTGGAGTATAACTCGTCAAGTTTCCCACTGTCCCGAGTACTCTGCTAGATGCCGAAGTTGTGGTTGAATTAATTTGTTGGGTTTTGAATAGGATTAGTCTAATTTTATGCTTAACTTCAGATTTATATTTGATAAGTTCCATATAATTTAGACTCGATGCAATGTCACACAATATCGATTTTCCCGTAGCACAAACCTTTTGCCATTTTTTTTTATCTTTAATCTTTTTTGCATATTGCTGGCGGCAGGGACTTGCTGCCTCGAGCTTTTCTTGTTTCATCGTAGTCATCATCAAGAAAATATATAATTTTTACATTTTTCCATGTTGGTGGCCATGGAGCATGTCGTGCAATAAATTTGAATTTTTATTTGAAAGCTGCTAGATTTAATTTGTCACATGGGTTTTTTTAATATAGTTTTCTTGAGGAGTATCACAAAATGCAAGAGCATAGTTATAAGCCATCCATTCTCGAAGGGTTCATTTGGAAGCATGTCGTGCATCTATCTTCGCTTGTCTCCTATAGTTTTTTTTTCACAAGATAAAATACTATACATTAATATTAAGTATATGATGAAATTACAACCAAATGTAGTCCGCCAAGACTAATACAAGCACCAACCAAAGCCAAATAGTGAAACACCACCACGACAGAAAGTGAAAAATGAACCAGCAGGGAAAAGGCTACAACCAGTAGACTACATCTCCCAACAAGCCAACAACCACCACAAAGTCAAATGCACCAGCAGATAGCAGTCAAAGCATGCAAAAAAACCAGAAGTTACAGCCGCAACAATAAGACATCATACAAAAAAAGGCTGTCGGACTCCCGAAGGACGTCATCCACCCAAAATTAAAAAAAATGCGACCATCCACCTCCGAAAGAGAACGCTTCGACAGGGCATCAGCATGCATGTTCGCCTCCCTGAGTATATGGATGAATTGAATATCATTTAAAATCTCATGGAGAGTTCGAATCTTCTCCAACCAGGGCCTAAGTGAGATGACATTAATCGAGCCTGTACCATTTAACCAGTTCACCACCACGAGAGCATCCCCAGCAATCCGGGACAGCTGCAACTGCCGAACATATGCAAAATGTAAAAGACACCATAGAGCACATACCTCACTAGGAATATTTTTTCCAAAGCCCACATTCAGCCAAATATTAAAATAAGCCTGATCATTAAGTTTAATAAATGCACCAGCACCACATGAAGAGGCTGAATGTTGAGAAACACCATCAAATGTCCCATATGTTCCCGATAATGTAATAGTAGGAACCTGATAGATCTTAGAAAAATTAGTATCCATATAAGTATCCCAAAGCTCCAAATGAGCCCCCAACGCCCTCCCAACCACCCAAGAAGAAGAAAGTTGTTTGTCCTAAAAAAATGGCCAAGTTCCTGGCCTTCCACAACTCCCACATGACAACCATCGCAATAGCCAACAACCTTTGATTATTCCTATGACAAACCAACAGTCCATCCACCACCGAAAGAGCTGTCCACACAAGAATGTCTGGAAATGAGCCACGAATAATAGACCACACTTGGCAGCTAAATCCACAGTTGAAAAATACATGGCAGTCAAAATACTCCTGAGAATGGCAGAAAGGGCATAGATTGGGCCCCAAGGGACCACGTTGCTGTATGTTATCCCAGAATAAGAGTGTACCTGCCAGCGCTAGCCAGATGAAAACTTTCACCTTCATAGCTAAATTCCAATCCCAAATAGCCTTGTGCCACCAGGTATCCGAGCTGATTGATGGAAAAAATGTCTCATAGGAAATACGAGCAGTGAGAGTGCCCAACGTAGGGTTACGAGACCAGACCAATGTGTCATCTTTAGCTTCCAGTGTAATGTTTCCTCGGTGCAGTTCCAACATATAATTAGACCATTCAATAGCCATCAAGCCCGTCAAACCCAATTGAACAACGTTAATCCACATCTGCAAAGGAGAGTCAGGAAAAATCGCTAAGGAAGCGTGCCGTAGAGTGAAATATCCATGGGATCTTAAGAAAGTGGTCAATTCCCATGATAAATGGAAGTCGATCGGTCCACCAATGAAAGGATTTGCTCCCAATTCAATCCGACGGCCATTACCAACCTTCCATGCTAGCCAATTAACTAGAATCGGTAAGGCAGTGAGAAGACTGGCCCATATATTGGAAACTCCCTTCATTTTAGTACCACCCATTCTAATCCATTCATGCACTGTAAACCCCTGTAGATACTTGTCCTACACAGCCAAACCCCATGGACCCTCCACCATAAGACCACTCCAAAGACTCTTGGCCAACAGAGCAACAGAGAAATAGTTAATATTCTTGATTGCCCAACTGCCCCCTCTGACAAGAGCAGCCAATCTGTTCCAACTCACCAAATGCCATTTATTCACATTCTGCCCAGACCAAAGAAACCTGGAAATTTTCCTTCTAATGTGAGCTAGGATTGACTTGGGAACCTTGCATAAATAGAACTAATACACACCAATATTTTGAAGAACCGATTTGATTAGTGTTAAACGGATCCAATTGATAACCAACGTCAACACCATTTGTGAATGCGTTTATCAAATCTTTGAAGCAACCAGTTCCAATCATGGACCCTGTATGCGTTCGACTTGATAAAATATCCCAGATAAACAGTTCCTTCCACCAATGGCTTGAAATTATAGTGAAATAATTCCATCAAGTCCCTTTTAATATGATCATCCAGCATATGTTCTAGAAAGAAAGATTTTTTGTCATTAATGATCATACCCATGGATGAGCTAAAAAGATCCATTATCTCTTTGAATTTCCTCCATTCCTTAATACAAGACATTCCAAATAGTAATACATCATCCACAAATAGTTGGTGTGTAACCGAAACATTTTTGGAGATTTTAACACCTTCCAACTGTTTATCCACCTTAGCTTTTGTAATAATCCTGCTCAAGCCTTCTATTACAATTAGAAAGAGTAATGGGGATAATGGGCACCCCTGACGCAACCCTCTAGTGGCAGGGAAGAAACTCGTCGAGCTGCCATTTACCAAAACCGAATAATGAACTGATGAAACACAAGCCATAAGTCATTTCATAACAGGCCAAGGTAGACCAATTTGTATAAGGGCCACTCGAAGAAAACCCCGGTCAACTTTGTCATAAGCTCTCGTCAGATCCAATTGAAGAATAAGTGCTTTCTTTCTTTTAGTCTTGATACTATGAAATGACTCCTGCACCAACCCAATAGCATCCAGTATCTGCCTGTTCGCTAAGAACCCAAATTTTTCTGAAGAAATAGCCCTAGAGAGAACTTACTTGATACGATTGGCACACGGGGACTTCACTAGAAGGCAATATAATACCAAGTTCATTCATATTGCGGTATTAAATATTCATGAAAACCTAAAAATTATATTGCTTATATATTAAGGGGCAAAGGGTTTTTTTTATTTAATGTAACAATACAAAAATACTTTGGGGTCCTTTTTATATGGGCGGGCTGACAAATATCCGCCAAATGGAGATGGCGGGATCACAGCCAGATGAGAAATCGGGTTGAGGCAAGGCTCGGGCTTACCAGTACGCAGGGAAATCGCGTCTTGAGGCATGATTGAGGCCAGGGGGTTTCGTGGTGAAGTGGGTTTCCAGTTGATCATAGTCGAGAGACAGTGGTCATTGCCAACCAATTCTTACCAATAACACTTAGCCAGTTGTTACCAATAGCCCTGGGAGGCTCTAAGCCTCCAGGGCCTGTCATAGGCCCTCGATAGGCCTTGGGGGCTTGAATACCCAACCACTCGTGCCTATTACAGGCCTTGGGAGGTTTAGTCATCCTCTTAGAGCTTGTTACAGGCCCCGGGGGCTTGGATACCTAGCCCACAACAGGCTTAGTCAGCGATTGGGGAACTGCAACATGCAATCTAAATGTTGTACTATGTGCATTGGCTCTAGTGACATACAAGAAGTGATCTCCTATCTCTTCATTATACCATTAGATGTTGCAAATCAAAATGATATGTGGCTGAGTAATTGCATTATGGGTGAAGTAATGTGCATCCACAATATACATCGAAAGAAGCAAGGTGCATTATAGAATGCATGTGGGGTCATAAGAGGGGTATCATATCAATATACTAGGTATAAATATAAAGGGATATAAAAAATGTTAATGAAAAAATTGATACATACAATATTTAGTGAAAATAGGGTTTTTTTAAATTGGGAAGGCATATTGGGAGGGGGTTAAAAAAAATGATTTTGGAAGGTATTTTCCAATATTGAGTGAAATTAGGGGTATTGTTTCATATGCCACGAACGAACGTGCTATGATAGCAGTTTATTGAGTGAATCCCCCATGGATTGGCAATGATCTTTGCCACCAATTTGTAAATCATATTACCCAATGATATAGGTCGAAAATCATCAAACGTTTCTTGTACAGTCGACTTAGGGATCAATGCAATAAATGTAGAGTTAAGTGCCACCGGGATACTACCCTTGATCCTAGTCTCCTCCACCATTGCCAATAAATCTGGACCCATTAAATCAAAGAACTCAGTGAATATCTCAACTGTCCAGTCAACTGGATCGGGACTCTTAGGCTGCACAAATTTCTTGATCACCTTATGCACTTCAAGGAGATTAACCTGATTGTAGATATCCTTACCTTCCTGGTCCGAGAAGAAATGGGGGATCTCCCTAATAACCTTAATTGTTCCCTCACTATACAAGTTCCCGGATCCTCAAAATATTTTTAAAAATATGCTACAGCCCCCTCACTGAGTTCAAATTGACTGCTTAATTGCTTACCATCGCATGAGTAGAGAGACCAAATAGAATTCTGCACCCTCCAACAGTCTGCATATTTTTGGAATAATTTATTGTTGTTGTCACCCAATGAGACCCATAACGCCCTGCTCTTAAGGCTCCTTGACTCCTCCAATAGTTGAGATTGTCTCCTATAGTTGAAGTAGTGGAATGCCCCTTTTATAATTGAGAAAAAGTGTGTTTCCAATAGGAAATCCGCTTTATTTATGTACTTTGTCGAAATGGTGACCCATTTTCTCTTCTAATACTAGTAATAGGTTCTTTGTTTTTTGTGTCTTGTCAATGATTCGATTTTTAATGAATTGAAAATGTGTGTTGGAGAGATGAAAGCTGGATTGCTTTCCTTTATGTGTCAACTGGTTGCCAAATGAAAACTTTTATGACCGTTTTTGTTTTGTTTGAACCTTTCTTTTCATGCGAATGCATGACTAAAGAGTGAGATGTTACTCAAAAAGTTATGTAAGTCCATGCATCATTTCTTATTTGTGTTATATTTTTTTACTATTAAGTGTTGATATTTTAATTATTTTTTATTATGATTGTTATTATTTTTAATTGATAATAATAATATTATTAATTTCTTTATTTTATTATTAATTTTTATGTTTTCTTTTAGTTATTTTAAATGATTATTGTTATTATTTATTTTTGTTTGCTAAAATTTCTCTGACTTGCTGGAGTGGCCTTCGGTTTAAGAAACAATGACCCAGGAGCATATAAGCCATCAAAATCAACTAGGGATCGCACTCGACCTGGGCCAAACCAACCCTCAACTGGTTGGATTTTGGGTGTCTCCTCCCAACTAACTCACCCCTAAGGGGAATTGAACATGAATCACCCTTATGAGGAGACCCACACCTTAACCAAATGAGATAGTGGGAATTGACATTACTATTGTTATTATTAATTTTATTGTTTTTTTAAGTTTTTCAAATTATTAATATTATTTTAGATATTAATAATTTTTTTTATAATTACGAGTATTAACTTTATTACTCCCACATTTGCTATTTTTCAACATAAAAAAAAACCATGTAACTTGCTATTTAAATTAACTCAAAGTTACATATCTCCAAAGACGATCTTATACTTGGACACGTTTGAGACTAACCAGTTCAATAAAAACTACAAAAAACCATCAAAATGCTTCCAGATCTATCAAAAGACATATTCATCAGACCAACCTACAAATGTCATGTGGCCATGGAGCATGCCGTGCAATAAAATTGAATTTTTCTCTGAAAGTTGCTAGATTTAATTTGGCACATGGGTTTTTTTAATATAGTTTTCTTAAGGAGTATAAAAAAATGCAAGAGCATAGTTATAAGCCAACCATTCTCGTAGGGTTCATTTGGAAGCACGCCATGCATCTATCTTCGCTTCTCTCCTATAGTTAATGTAGTGAAAATGCCCCTGTTATAAATGAGAAAAAGTGTGTTTCCAATAGGAAATATGCTTGATTTATGTACTTCATCGAAATGGTGACCCATTTTCTCTCCTAATTATGCCGAAGGCGTTCATTCTATGATATCTTCTTGCATGAAACTGTTTTGGATTCCTCGTCTATGCCGCTTACAGAATCTATGTTCGAGGACAAAGAAACATTGAAGTTGTCACCTACCAAAATTCTGAAAATATTATTTTATTGGAAAAATACTTTATGTTAAATTTTAATTACAAAGTTTTGTAATTATGACCAAGTTTGGTCAAGGATGAATGTAATTACTGATTATTATTATTTAATAAATTAAAGTAGGAGACAAACACCCAAGGGAACTATTAAATGAGTGTTCACTGACCCACTAGGAGGAATGGAAGCTGTTAGAAGGCATGGGATAGATGGCAGCAATTGCACTTCACCACTAGCTGTTCGTTATGGGACAACTACCCCTAAAAATGTGGCATTATCCCCCAGGTGGTGGGAGTGAGCAGGAAGCTCATTAAATGACCAGTTAACCACTAAAAGGCCTAAGCAGCCTACATAAGGCAAATTCAAATTGAGCAGGTAGCTCTTACAAAATATTTTCTGCAGAAATATTCCTCAAGTGCATCAGGTGATCACTGAGAGATTCGAATAGGGAGGCTATGTGAGAGTGCAACTGTAAGTTTGCAAATTATTCTGAGAAGGAGAACCAGAGGTGCTGGTGCAGGTCCCTTTGACTGCTAAGTCTTTAAGACTGGATAACTATTGCTACTACAAGTGGAGGTCCTAAGCTTCTAAGTTTCTTCCTCCTGGTGGTTCAGTGAACAGGATCGGGGGTCCTAAGGCAAGTATCTTGCCTATCTTCAGGACCTGGTTGGGTGGAACAGGTTCCTTGGGCTGTTTGTTTCCCTCTAGTTAACCAGGTTTTGCTGTTCCTATTTTGTTTACAGTTCAATGTTTCTGTTTAATAGAATTATCAGACTCTATCTTGTAAAAGAATTTATTTTATTTTCTGATCTATGTTTAATTCTGAATGACAAATCTTTGTGAAAAATCTAATTAGATAACCATCTCTATATTTTTCCCCATGCTGTTCTCTGCATAGTACTCTAGTATAGAGAAGCAAATTAATGATAGATGAGAGATATGCACATTTCCATTTGATTGGATAAATGATTTCAGTAAGTGTTATGTTTAAAATTCTGTCTTATGTTTAAATACAGTAAAACATTACAGCATAGCATCAATTGCAATTTAGAATTCTTTATTAATACACGAAAGAAAAACATAGTTTATTTTCTGTATAGTTATATATATTTCTCCTAACTCTATTCATTGCACCTAGAAATCAAATGCATCAATATTAAACATTTTTGATTTTCCAAGTAATTGTATTTTCAAGAATTATAGCAGCTGCAAAAACAAATCACTGTCTAGATTTCTTGACATTATACATACTTTATTTCTTCACTAAATTTCCTGCTTTGATTTCAATTATCGATTATCTATTACAGTAGTATCAAACCCTAAGATTTTCCAAACCCTAACTAGCATTCGAGACTACTACATTACAGTAAGCTTCACTTAGCAGAATGCACTTTCTGTATCATTACTTAACGACAGGTTACAACTCTAGTAAGAAAACATGGACAGTTTTTGGAAACATTCACATTTTACAAGTGAGGAACCAGTTCATGGTTTCGAATACTTCTGTTTACACAAAGTATTTAAACATCAATATTTTCACATAGCCGAAAGTAAAAGTTGGACAAACCCTAGCATGGAAACATATACAATAACGAAGGCAACATATAGGATTTCATTCATAAATCAAAATAGAAGATCATGATTTTAAAACAACTCTTTTCATTTCAACGAGCCATCGTTTGTTTTTAAGAAAAAGAACCCTTGGCTCTCATTTCACAATCAGAGTTCACATTACGGACTTGTCAAGGTTCCAAACACTACACATAAGCTTAACCCTTTTCAAAAAAACGTTTAAATGAGGACTTTATCCACAAACTACACATGGTTATACCCTTGACCTCTAGCAATACAAAAATGAGTGCGAATCTCTTATCAACAATGTAGCTAGGCATCAAAAGGCCAAGTAGCAACATAAACATTCGAGGGTTACCCTCTGTACATTTTTGTGTCAACATAAGATCTAAAAACTCAACAGTCGTCCATCACCGAAAAACAAGGTCGAACAGTTTCGACCCTCGGCAATAGTAATCATCATCAAAACCAAGTCCAAAGGCACCTACAAGGGTTTGAGGACCACCGGAGCTTACCAGGAATTGGATGCATGCATTCCATTCCAAAACCTTGCTAACAACCTCATACAAAACCGGTGCCTGCCAAAAACACAGTCGAGAAGTTTAAAGACAAGAAAATGTAAGTATGAAAGTTTAAACACAGTAACATATTCTTTGGGTGAGTGCTTACCTTTAGAATCAATGCTCTAAGTTTTGTACATCACCTAGCAAAAACGACGAAGCTTGTTGGCTTGACCGAAACCACGATTTGTTTATAGAATATTTTCTTTCATCAACTGGAGGAGACAAACTACAAATTCATCAATCGACAGAAGTAAAACCAGACACAACATTCACTAACTGTATCGTAGCACCATAGCACCGAAGGTGAACCTGCAACTTTTAAAATCATCACCTACAGGTCATAGGATCGAAACCTCCGGGTTACATTGTCTAACCCTACATCTTAGCAGCCTGTCGGCCTCACCACTCCAACCCAACGTAACAAGGAAGACCGGGAAACTCTCCTTCACCACATATAGCGAGATTTTAGGGTTACACTTTCAACGATCGAGATCTATTGAGATCAATGAGCAAGAAGGTGCCAGCGAGCTACATTGGAGGTCGGGCAACCATAACATTTATATTTCATTAATTACAAACAACCACGACGGTGACAACTTTGCATACCAAGGAACAATACTACATCCAGCTCGAAGTAGAGTCAACTTAATAACCCTACACAGTTAGATTCATAGTTATTTTATCCACCACGTTCACGTGGATGGTATTCCATGGAGTGCCAATAGCACTTTCCACTATGTAGTTTGGTCTGAATCATTAATGCATGGATGGGACACCATCAACGCCAGGTTGAAAAGCATGCCAAGTACCGAGATTTAGAACTCCTGTCAAATCGAATTCAATACAATGTTAATTTCAATATATATCTTTTGTATAGTATCAAAGTTAGCATTCATGGATCGTATACATTGTTAATTTCAATCTGTATATTTTGTATAGTTTCAAAGTTAATATTCATGCATCGTAATATTAGAGTTTATGCTATGTCAAGTTACAATGTTTACATAGCATTTCTTGGCTTGTGTATAAGTCACATAGGTAAGGCTTATACATTTGTATATTAGCCAACCTTTGTCAATCTTTGATAATTATAGATTATAGGTAGATAGGAATTTTGTTTATGCAAATTATAATGTTAGAATATAACACAAGAATATATTCTTTATAGATTTCATACATTGTTTTAAATTGCAAACTTTTGAAAAGAATAGGATTATGTGTTAATTCTCAAGCAAAACTATAATGCTAATTACTAGCATAAACAATATGATCATTTTATATACGTCACACAATAGTTTTATAATGCAAAGTATTTAATAAATTAGTAGTACAAATACTATATCCACAACGTTCAAATAGGATTACCTTAGGACGTTGGTAAAGCCGTTCAATATTAATGACGATAGTCATGTATATAAACATAGCATCTTTAGAATTAAATACACGACGCTTTTTCATAAACTTTGAAGAGTATGCGAGTCAGCGTCTGAGCTAGTTTTTTAACCAAGTATTCATACCTTCAGTAACTTGTTTCGCAAGGAAGTACATAGCATTTTATTACATCGACGTTGAATTTGAAAGACACACGTACTCTTAACACATGTGGTTGTAGAACTTCTTACCTGCTGTCTGCACATAGAAACATTTCAAATGCCTTAGCTTTTGCAGCTAAGTAAACTCCAGGTTACCTCGTAGGACACCCTTTGACATTAAGAAACAAACCGTCAGTATCTTGTCAAAAAGAAACATGTTTGCATCATATTTCCAACTTTTCTATTAACTTGGGCAATTATTGTCGTAAGCATGTTTTTTCAGAAGTGTGATGTGTCGCTATCATTTAAAATGTTTTTGGCTCAGTCATTAAGTTGTGTTCAGTATTAATGATTTCATTAATCCATGTCATCTTATTAAGCATTTATTATTTCCGCCATTGTAGTTATTAACATTTAATGTTATTTTTAGTTTTTTTTAATTTTTATGAAATTTTGGGACGTTACATGTGGTATCAGAGCTCATGTTCGAACTCTAGGCCCAAAAAGGGTCCAAGAACACGCAACAGAAAAAATTATTTACAGCAAAAATTTTACTAATTCAAAAAAAAAAATTAAACTATTGTGTTATACATAAATTATTTTGAGTTACAGGTATGGAAGGATCAGCTGAACATTTAGAAGACAGATTTCAACCCAACAGTCATAGCACATGATGGCATTTCGAAGGAGAAGAATTCCATGGCGAAGTAAATGACAATTTGTCAGAATTATTACGAGCATTTCAAGAATTAAAGGCAGAAATCAGATCTGTAAAACAAGACAATGGGAAAATTTTGAAGGCACAAGAAGAATTAAATCAATTACTTGTTGAACAATGCCCAACTGATGAACAAAAGAGAGAAATTGAGAATACTTCCAAGATTGAAGATTTACGTCATTCAGGCAGAAGTAAAAAGATGAAAACTGATGATGCAAACAAGATTTCGACATCATCAGAAGCTGCCCATGAAAAATGGAAAAAGAAAATAAATTATTCAAGTGACAACAGCGAAGGGGACTACAAACCCAAAAAGAAAAGTCACAAACAGTATGAGCAAATTTCTGGGGAGTTCAATAAAATCAAACCCCCAACCTTCAATGGTGAAACTGAAAAAGGAGAGACAGTAGAAGCTTGGCTGTCTGCCATGAAAAAGTATTTTCAAATATATGATTATTTTGAATCTTTGAAGGCAAAGATGGAAAACTACAACTTGACCGGCAAGGCGGATATTTGGTGGCAGGACATCAAAAGAGTGAAGGGCATCAAGGACAAGGATGTAAACTAGAGTACCTTCAAACGATATTTCAAAAATAAATTCTTATCAGAACAATACTATGAAGAAAAATCGAAGGAGGTCTATGACTTAAAGCTGGGAAGTATGAACATGAAGGAAAGTTAAATTTTCAGAATTTACTTCAATCTGATCTAGGATCTTAACTGAGAGAACAACATGTACAACAAATCTACAGCATATCAATCATGGACACAATAATGCAAGCACACAAGAGACACAGAGTTTACTTGGGGAAAACCATAAAGGTGAAAAACCCCAATAACTTCCCCAGAGATAGATAGAGCAATGATACAACCAGAATACAAGAGATAGTCTTCTCCTAGCAGCAGAGCCTCCTCCTCCACAAGTGCGCGACTCTCCAAAGTGTGAGTGAGAGAATAGAATGTGTAAAATGAGAGAGACACACTCTCTATTTATACACTAACTTGACTTGACCTTTACTCAACTAGGTCGGCCTCAACTTAACCACTTAACATAACGCTGACTGGGACGACCCCCACTAGGGTGGTCTAATAACCCTTTGACCCACATGGCCGACCCCCAATAGGGTGGTCTAATAACCCATCAAGTATAAGTTACGACACTTACAATATAAATGACGACACTTCCGTATAGAGGAATAATAACATCTCTATAGGAATACAATATACATATATGTGAAATACATTCCGAAGTTACATATACATCAACACTCCCTCTTAACTAGGAAGGTATTTCTTGACACAGGTCTTCTAGCACAAGCCATCTTCTCTGGATCATCGTCACTGGATAATCGTCATCGAGTCATCATGATCGTCACTGCTGCTGCTATCTCAATCAATCTCTAAATCTACTCGTCATAGGAAGTTCTACAGAGCCAGTCCTTTTTCATACTGGATGTAGGCCCACCACCTGCAGGTCTTCATCATCACTGGACATACTGTGGAATCCTCAGGACTTATTACGTGCGTCACAAAACCTGGCTGCAGCATCCCAGGATATTACGAGCACACAACTCTACCTGTCGGATCTCCCAGGAGCACATTACATGTGACCCATCACAAAACCTGGTTGAAGCATCCCAGGCTGTTACGAGCACACAGCTCTACCTGTTGGATCTCCCAGGAGCACATTACATGTGATCTCACCACAAAACCTGGCTGAAGCATCCCAGGCTGTTACGAGCACACAGCTCTACTTGTCGGATCTCCTAGGAGCACATTACATGTGGTCCACCACAAAACCTGGCTGAAGCATCTGAGGCCTTTTTCATCCTGTCCAGATCTCCCAGGAGCAAATTACATGTGGTCATGGCAAAACCTGGCTGAAGCATCTGAGGCCTTTTTCATCCTGTCCAGATATCCCAGGAGAAAATTACATGCCATAGGAAAAAACCTCGCAAGAGCATCTCAGGATGTTACGGGTACACAACTCTGACCTGAAATCTCCCAGGGCACAAATTACATGTCCTCCCAGAGCAATGTGTCGAAAGAGCATCCCAGGCTGTTACGGGTACACAACTCCGACCTATAGGATCAACCAGACATGCTCATCTGCACAACCTGATCCACATCCACAAAGTATCATCCTGATACTCATCATACATCATCCTGATGTACACATGATCATCCTGATCATCATCACTGCAACATCCTGCTGCATGTCATATGGAGCAACATCCTAAAGCTCGTCATCTATGATCATCCTTATCATACACTGCATCCACCTGATGCATACCAAGTATCTACCTGATACATATAATCATACATGATCTACCTGATCATACAATGTATCCACCTGATACATATCAACATACATGATCTCAACATCCACCTGATACATATACATATACATGGTCCAAGCATCCAACATGATGTATATACAAAATACATACAAATGATCCAACTGATCATATCCAGCATCCAACATGATGCATACATACATAAATGATCCAACTGATCATAACAAGCATCCAACATGATGCAATGATCCAACTGATCATAACAAGCATCCAACATGATGCATATACATATACAGAGTAGTAACTGGAGCATCGTCCTGATGCTCATCATCCATGATCCTCCTAATCATCATAGCATCGTCCTCTTCAGATCATCTCATCGTCCATGAAGCACAACCCAGATGCACATCATCCATCACTTACACCACCGACATCGGAGAACACATCTACCACCATTTGGGGAAGGCTCCAACCCTTACTTTTTCACCATGGGAGAACACATCTACCACCATGTAAAAAATGGCTCAGCAATTACATCATGACCAAGGGAAAACACATCAACCATGTCAGAAAAGCTCATGTGCATCTGCATCTTCCGGACTCATCACTTCCCTTTGGAAGGAACCTTGATCTGAAGTGCACCAAGCCTCTCTCTGAAGTACTCAAACTACACTATGGCCAATGGCTTGGTCAATACATCTGCAACCTGCTCATCCGTCGCAACATACTCTGCTTCGGCTGTACTTAGTGTTACGCAGGACTGCTTCCTGCTAAACCAAGAGATCACACCTGATCCCTATCTGCAGCACTACCTGCCCAATCTGAATCAACATAACCCTGTAGGTTAAACTTTTGATTTGCATCATACTTGAGCCCATAATCAACTGTACCCCTCAGAATATGCTTTACAACAACCAGGTGAACACTCCTTGGATCCGTCAGGAACTGGCTCAATGTGTTCACCGCAAAGCAAATATTTGGTCTCGTGTTCGTCAGGTACATCAAGGACCCAATCATTTGACAATACATAGTGATATCAACCAGCTCAGATGAAGCATCACACAGAAGCTTCAGGTTCGATGCCATAGGTGTGGCCATAGCTTTGCAGTCCATCATCCCGAACCTCTTCAGGATCTCTACTGCATACTTCCCTTGTCCAAGGAATATTCCATCTGCACTCTGCCACACCTCCATGCCAAAAACAAATAGTGCATCATCCCCAAGTTCTTCAACTCGAACTCGGGAGCAAGCTTCTGCTGCATGTCGCCAATCAATCTATCCTCACCTGTTACAAACAGGTCATCCACATAGTAGTATCACTGGATTGCCTTCCTCAACCTTGTAGTAAAGGTTGGAATCTGCTTTATTCTTGGTAAAGCCCAAACTAGATAGAAAGCTGTCTATCCTACCATACCAAGTTTTGCACATATATGACTCCCTGTCATGTGTCTCAGAACCAAGTGGATTCTCCACATATACTTCTTCTTCAACTACACCATTGAAGAAGGCTGTCTTGAAATCCATCTGGTGTATCTTCCACTTCATCACTGCAGCCAGAGCAAGTACGGATCTAATGGAAGTGTATCTGGCTACAGGAGCAAAAGTCTCTATGCTACCACCTGCAACATGCTTGATCTTGTAGATCCTCTTGGAAGTCACTACAGACTACCCTTTGGGACTGCATCCCAAACATCTTCATGATCAACTGGTACTCCTCGATCATGGCATTCTTCCCAGATCCTGGGAACTTCAATATCTTATATATTTTCAATAGATAACTTTGTTGCTGAACAAATGTTGTAGTCCTTCAGTAAATCTTGGTTAGTTATACTAGCAACAGGAACAAAGAGGAAAGTATCATATTTTATCGAAAGTTGTGCCTTATACATGAATCAGTTAAAAACCCAAATCAAGTTGAATGTTTTTCCTTTAGGATCCTATGATATTATAGTCGGAATGGACTGGTTAGAAGCCCATCATGTCATTTTGAATTGTTATGAGAAAAGTTTTACGTGTTTAAATGATGAAGGAGAAACTGTAGAAGTAAAAGGTATTCCAAGAAAGGTAACCCTTAGACATATTTCAGCCATGCAAGTAAAGAGGGCAGTTAGGAAAGGATGTCAGTTGTTTGCAGTAAATGTAGTAAATGATGAGTTTATTTGTAAAGAAGACAAACTGAAACTAGAAGAAATACCTGTCTTAAAGGATTTCAAAGATGTTTTTCCTGAGGAGATTCCAGGATTACCTCCTAAAAGAGATTTAGATTTTACCATCGAGTTAATACCAGGAGTAGTACCAAATTCTAAAGCTCCATATAGGATGAATATACTGGAATTAAATGAGTTGAAGTCACAGTTAAAGGAGTTGATTGATAAAAACTATATAAGATCCAGCGTGTCTCCCTGGAGAGCACCTGTGATATTTGTGAAGAAGAAAGATGGAACCCTAAGACTGTGCATAGATTATCGCCAGTTTAATAAGATGACAATCAAGAATCGATATCCGTTTCCCCGCATAGACGATCTATTTGATCAGCTGTGAGGAGCAACGATATTTTCAAAGATTGATATAAGGTTAGGATATCATCAAGTGCGGGTTAAGGATGAGGATATTTTCAAAACCGATTTCAGATCTTGATATGGACATTACGAGTTCGTAGTCATGCCATTTGGCTTGACTAATGCCCCGGCTGTATTTATGTGTTTAATGAACAATATTCTGCACAAATACTTAGATAAGTTTGCTGTGGTATTAATAGATGACATTTTAGTGTATTCTAAAAACAAAGAAGAGCATGACGAACATCTACGGATTATCTTACAAGTTTTGAGAGATTATCAACTATACGCTAAGTTTAGTAAGTGTGATTTTCACAAGGACAAAATTTAGTATTTAGGACACATAATTTCTAAAGAAGGAATCTCGGTTGACCTCGACAAGATAACAGCCATTAATGATTGGCCGGTTCCTAAGGATGTGTTAGACATAGGATCATTTATGGGTATTACTGGATATTACAGATAATTTATAGAGGGTTTCTCAAAAATTGCAAACCCCACAACCTCCTTACAGAAGAAAGGGAAGAAATTTTTGTGGGATCAGAAATGTACAGATAGTTTTAAAAAGTTAAAGGAATTATTGACTACAGCACCTATTATGAGGATAGCAGATCCTAATAAGGATTTTATAGTTTGCATGGATGCTTGTAATGACGGACTTGGTGGAGTCCTAACACAAGAAGGGCATGCTGTGGCATACGAATCTAGAAAGCTGAAAATAGATGAGAAGAACTACTCTACTTATGATTTAGAGTTATTAGCAGTAATTTATGCTTTAAAAATGTGGCGTCACCACCTTATTGGCAAAAAATTTACCTTACTGACAGAAAACATGGGTCTGAAATATTTATTAGATCAGACAAATCTCAACGCTAGACAAGCTAGATGGTTAACTTTCCTAAATGAGTATGATTTCGAAATTCAGCATATTAAAGGGAAAGAGAACAAGGTTACTGATGCATTAAGTCGCAAAGCAAAACTGAATTTTATTTCAGCCATCAGTACTTATTCAATAGATTTAAAAAATTAAATCCTTGAAAGGAGTGAAACGGATGAAGAATACAAAAAATTACAAGAAAATACAACAAATATCAGTTCTGAAAATTCAATGGCAGATTACAGTTTGAGGGAAAATGGACTATTGTTATACAAAAATAGATTGTATGTACCTAACATACCAGAAGTAAAAATTCTGATTTTAAATGAGATGCACAAAAGCCATTACTCTGGCCATCCAGGTTATCAGAAGACCATTACTATGCTAAGGAAAGAATACTATTGGCCCAGAATGAAAGATGAAGTAGCAGAGTACATAGCTAAGTGTTTGGATTGTCAAAAAGTGAAAGTTGAACATCAACATCCAGTTGGACTGTTGCAGCCATTACCTATACCTAGCTGGAAATGGGAAGTGATAAGCATAGACTTTATTACTGGACTACCCAAAAATCAGAAACAAAATGACTCTATCATGGTGGTAGTAGACAAACTTAGCAAAGCAACACACTTTATACCTGTGAAGACTAATCATAAGGCTCCAGACATTGCAGAAATCTTCATGAAGCAGATTTTTCGACTACATGGTATACCGAAAGTGATAATTTCAGATCGTGACTCTAAGTTTACTGGAAAATTTTGGAGGTCTTTATTTAAAGGGTTGAATACAACCTTAAATTTCAGCACAACATTTCATCCACAAACGAATGGACAGACAGAAAGGGTGAATCAAGTTTTGGAAGACTTACTGAGAATGTATGTTAAGGATCAACCTGGTAAGTGGGAAGACTACTTGCATTTAGCAGAATTTGCATATAATAAGCATTATCACGCATCAGCCAGACTTAGCCCATTTGAAATTCTTTATGGTAGGAAATGTGATACACCTGTTTCTTGGAATGACCCAGTAAATAGAGTTGTTTTAGGACCTGATTTGTTGCAGGAGTTAGAAGTAATTGTGAAACAGGTACAAGGAAATCTAAAAGCTGCCCAAGATAGGAAAAAGAGTCAAGCAGATCTACAAAGGACTCATAAAGATTTCCAGGTTGGTGAACATGTGTTCCTTAAGGTAAGACCGAAAAAGATTTCATTGAAATTGGGGAGCTCTGCCAAGTTGGCACCCAAATATTGTGGTCCTTTCGAAATATTGTCCAAGGTTGGACCAGTAGCATACCAACTGGTTTTGCCACCAAATTTAAAGATACATAATGTTTTTCATATATCATTTTTAAAGAAGTATGTACACGATGCTACTCATGTTGTAAACGGGAATGATGTACAGGTGGGACAAGACGACGATTTTCAGGTGGAACCAGACTGTATCCTCGAAAGGAGGGAAACTCTGCTTCGGAATCGCACCATTGGGCAAGTGAAGGTGAAATGGAAGCACCTTAGCCTAGAAGAGGCAACCTGGGAGTTGGAGAGTAGTATGCAGGCATCATACCCAAGCATACCCAACTCTATTTCAGGAACACTCAGAGAGTGATTAACCAACATCAAGGACGATGTTGAAACTTAAGGGGGGGTGTATGTCACCTACCCAAATTCTGAAAATATTATTTTATTGGTAAAATACTTTATGTTAAATTTTAATTACAATGTTTTGTAATTATGACCAAGTTTGGTCAAGGATGAATGTAATTACTGATTATTATCATTTAATAAATTAAAGTAGGAGACAAACACCCAAGGGAACTATTAAATGAGTGTTCACCGACCCACTAGGAGGAATGGAATCTGTTAGAAGGCATGGGACAGATGGCAGCAATTGCACTTCACCACTAGCTATTAGCTATGGGACAACTACCCCTAAAAATGTGGCATTATCCCCCAGGTGGTGGGAGTGAGTAGGTAGCTCATTAAATGACTAGTTAACCACTAAAAGGCCTAGGCAACCTACATAAGGCAAATTTGAATTGAGCAGGCAGCTCTTACAAAGTATTTTCTGCAGAAATATTCCTCAAGTGCATCAGGTGATCACTGAGAGATTCGAATAGGGAGGCTATGTGAGAGTGCAACTGTAAGTCTGCAAATTATTCTGAGAAGGAGAACCAGAGGTGCTGATGCAGGTCCCCTTGACTGTTAAGTCTTTAAGACTGGATAACTATTGCTACTGCAAGTGGAGGTCCTAAGCTTCTAAGTTTCTTCCTCCTGGTGGTTCAGTGAACAGGCTCGGGGGTCCTAAGGCAAGTAACTTGGCTGTCTTCAGGAATTGGTTGGGTGGAACAGGTTCCTTGGGCTGTTTGTTTCCCTACAGTTAACCAGGTTTTGTTGTTCCTATTTTGTTTATAGTTCAATGTTTCTGTTTAGTAGAATTATCAAACTCTATTTTGTAAAAGAATTTATTTTATTTTCTGATCTATGTTTAATTCTGAATGATAAAGTTTTGTGAAAAATCTGATTAGATAACCATCTGTATATTTTTCCCCATGCTGTTCTCTGCATAGTAATCTAGTATAGATAAGCAATAATGATAGATGAGAGATAGGCAGATTGCCATTTGATTGGATAAATGATTTCAGTAAGTGTTATGTTAAAAATTCTGTCCTATGTTTAAATATAGTAAAACATTACAGCATAGCATCAATTGCAGTTTAGAATTCTTTATTAAGACACGAAAGAAAAACATAGTCTATTTTCTGTATAGTTATATATATTTCTCCTAACTCTATTCATTGCACCTAGAAATCAAATGCATCAATATTAAACATTTTTGATTTTCCAAGTAATTGTATTTTCAAGAATTATAGCAGCCGCAAAAACAAATCACTGTATAAATTTCTTGACATTATACATACTTTATTTCTTCACTAAATTTCCTGCTTTGATTTCAATTATCGATTATCTATTACAATAGTATCAAACCCTAAGATTTTCCAAACCCTAACTAGCATTCGAGACTACTACATTACAGTAAGCTTCACTTAGCAGAATGCACTTTCTGTATCATTACTTAACGACAGGTTACAACTCTAGTAAGAAAACATGGACAGTTTTTGAAAACATTCACATTTTACAAGTGAGGAACCAGTTCATGGTTTCGAATACTTCTGTTTACACAAAGTATTTAAACATCAATATTTTCACGTAGCCGAAAGTAAAAGTTGGACAAACCCTAGCATGGAAACATATACCATAACGAAGGCAACATATAGGATTTCATTCGTAAATCAAAATAGAACATCATGATTTTAAAACAAGTCTTTTCATTTCAATGAGCCATCGTTTGTTTTTAAGAAAAAGAACCCTCGGCTCTCATTTCACAATCAGAGTTCACATTACGGACCTGTCAAGGTTCCAAACACTACACAGAAGCTTAACCCTTTTCAACAAAACGTTTCAACGAGGACTTTATCCACAAACTACACAAGGTTATACCCTTGACCTTTAGCAATACAAAAACGAGTGCGAAGCTCTTATCAACGATGCAACTAGGCATCAAAAGGCCAAGTAGCAACTTAAACATTTGAGGGTTACCCTCTGTACTTTTTTGTGTCAACATAAGATCTTAAAACTCAATAGTCGGCCACCACAGAAAAACAAGGTCGAACAGTTTCAACTCTCGGCAACATTAATCATCATCAAAACCAAGTCCAAAGGCACCTACGAGGGTTTGAGGACCACCGGAGCTTACCAGGAATTGGATGCATGCATTCCATTCCAAAACCTTGCTAACAACCTCATACGAAACCGGTGCCTGCCAAAAACACAGTCGAGAAATTTAAAGACAAGAAAATGTAAGTATGAAAGTTTAAACGCAGTAACATATTCTTTGGGTGAGTGCTTACCTTTAGAATCAACGCTCTGATTTTTGTACATCACCCAACAAAAACGACGAAGCTTGTTGGCTTGACCGAAACCATGATTTGTTTACAGAAGATTTTCTTTCATCAACTGGAGGAGATGAACTACAAATTCATCAATCGGCAAAAGTAAAACCAGACACAACATTCACTAACTATATCGTAGCACCATAGCACCGAAGGTGAACCTGCAACTTTTAAAATCATCACCTACAGGTCACAGGATCGAAACCTCCGGGTTACATTGTTTAACCCTAATTCTTAGCATCCTGTCGGCCTCACCACTCCAACCCAACATAACAATGAATACCGGGAAACCCTCCTTCACCACATACAGCGAGATTTTAGGGTTACACTTTCAACGATCGAGATCTATTGAGATCAACGAGCAAGAAGGTGCCAGCGAGCTACATTGGAGGTCAGGCAACCATAACATTTATATTTCATTAATTACAAACAACCACTACGGTGACAACTTTTCATACCAAGGAACAATACTGCATCCAACTCGAAGTAGAGTCGACTTAATAACCCTGCACAGTTAGATTCATAGTTATTTTATCCACCACGTTCACGTGGATGGTATTACATGGAGTGCCAACAGCACTTTCCGCTACGTAGTTTGGTCTGAATCATTAATGCATGGACGGGACACCATCAACGCCACGTTGAAGAGCATGCCAAGTACCGAGCTTTAGAACTCCTGTCAAATCGAATTCAATACAACGTTAGTTTCAATATATATCTTTTGTATAGTATCAAAGTTAGCATTCATGCATCGTATACATTGTTAATTTCTATATGTATATTTTGTATAGTTTCAAAGTAAATATTCACGCATCGTAATATTAGAGTTTATGCTATGTCAAGTTACAATGTTTACATCGCATTTCTTGGCTTGTGTATAAGTCACATAGGTAAGGCTTATACATTTATATATTAGCCAACCTTTGTCAATCTTTGATAATTATAGATTATAGGTAGATAGGAATTTTGTTTATGCAAATTATAATGTTAGAATATAACACAAGAATATATTCTTTATAGATTTCATACATTGTTTTAAATTGCAAACTTTTGAAAAGAATAGGATTATGTGTTAATTCTCAAGCAAAACTATAATGCTAAGTAATAGCATAAACAATATGATCATTTTATATACGTCACACAATAGTTTTATAGTGCAAAGTATTTAATAAATTAGTAGTACAAATACTATATCCACAACGTTCAAATAGGATTACCTTAGGACATTGGTAAAGCCATTCAATATTAATGATGATAGTCATGTTAATAATCATAGCATCTTTAGAATTAAATAGATGATGCTTTTTCATAAACTTTGAAGAGTATGCGAGTCAGCGTCTGAGCTAGTTTTTGAACTAAGTATTCATACCTTCAGTAACTTGTTTCACAAGGAAGTACATAGCATTTTATTACATCGACGTTGAATTTGAAAGGAACACGTACTCTTAACACATGTGGTCGTAGAACTTCTTACCTGCTGTCTGCACATAGAAACATTTCAAATGCCTTAGCTTTTGCAGCTAAGTAAACTCCAGGGTACCTTGTAGGACACCCTTTGACATTAAGAAACAAACCGTTAGTATCTTGTCGAAAAGAAACCTGTTTGCATCATATTTCCAACTTTTCAGTTAACTTGGGAAATTATTGTTGTATGGATGTTTTTTAGAAGGGTGTTGTGTCACTGTCATTTAAAATGTTTTTGGCTCAGTCATTAAGTTGTGTTCAGTATTAATGACTTCATTAATCCATGTCGTCTTATTAAGCATTTATTATTTCCGCAATTGTAGTTATTAACATTTAATGTTATTTTTAAAAAGTTTTTAATTTTTATGAAATTTTGGGATGTTACATGTGGTATCAGAGCTCATGTTCGAACTCTAGGCCTAAAAAGGGTCCAAGAACACGTAGCAGAAAAATTTATTTACAACAAAACTTTTACTAATTCAAAAGAAAAAAATTAAACTATTGTGTTATACAGAAATTATTTTGAGTTACAGGTATGGAAGGATCAACTGAACATTTAGAAGACAGATTTCAACCCAACAATCATAGCACAGGAAGGCATTTCGAAGGAGAAGAATTCCATGGCGAAGTAAACGACAATTCGTCAGAATTATTACGAGCATTCCAAGAATTAAAGGCAGAAATCAGATCTGTAAAACAAGACAATGAGAAAATTTTGAAGGCACAAGAAGAATTAAATCAACTACTTTTTGAACAATGCCCAACTGATGAACAAAAGAGAGAAATTGAGAATACTTCCAAGATTGAAGATTTACCTCATTCAGGAAGAAGTAAAAAGATGAAAACTGATGATGCAAACAACATTTTGACATCATCAGAAGATGCCCATGAAAAACGGAAAAAGAAAAGAAATTATTCAAGTGACAGCAGGGAAGGGGACTACAAACTCGTAAAGAAAAGTCACAAACAGTATGAGCAAATTTCTGGGGAGTTAAAGAAAATCAAACCCCCAACCTTCAATGGTGAAACTGAAAAAGCAGAGACAGCAGAAGCTTGGTTGTCCGGCATGAAAAAGTATTTTCAAATATATGATTATTTTGAATCTTTGAAGGCAAAGATGGCAATCTACAACTTGACCGGCAAGGTGGATATTTGGTGGCAGGACATCAAAAGAGTGAAGGGAATCAAGGACAAGGATGTAAACTAGAGTACCTTCAAACGATATTTCAAATAGAAATTCTTATCAGAACAATACTATGAAGAAAAATCGAAGGAGTTCTATGACTTAAATATGGGAAGTATGAACATGAAGGAAATGAACAGTAAATTTCTGAATTTACTGAGATATGTACCATATCTCGTAGAAGAAAAACCGAAGATCCAAAGATACTTGAGCTGTCTACCTTTCAATATCAAGGATATAATCGAGTATGATAGTCCAAAAAGCTTAGAGGAGGCCATGAGGAAAGCAACTTTCTTTTATGACACTAATCGGAAAAGAGAAGGAATGTCAAACTGGAAAAGTCATAAACCCAACAATTTTGAGCTAAAAAAGAAAATTTTTAGATTTAGTGGGAATTCTGGTTTCCAAAAGAATTTTTTTTCAGAATCGGAATTTTCAAGGAAACAATTCCAGAAACAGTCAGCAGCAGAATTTTATGGCTCCTAGAAACACTCCCAACGCTACCAGAAACAATGATCAAAAGGCACCTATCAAATGTTTCGAGTGTCAAGGTCCTCACTATGCATCAGAATGTCCCAAGAGGAAGCAGACAGCTAACAACATTCATTCTATTCAGACTTAACCTACTGTTGGGGACTTGGCAAGAGAGATGCCTAGAATCAATGCAGCACTCCACAACACGCAAGCAGATCATCAAATATCTATGGTAGAGATTGAAGGTATGCTACAAAATCATCCTGTTACTATTTTGATTGATCCAGGTGCTAGCTTAAGTTATATATCACCATATATTGTGGAAAGTTTTAAATTGAAAACATAAAAGTTCAGTAAATCTTGGTTAGTTAGACTAGCAACAGGAACAAAGAGGAAAGTATCAGATTTTATCAAAAGTTGTGCCTTATACATGAATCAGTTAAAAACCCAAATCAAGTTGAATGTTCTACCTTTAGGATCCTATGATATTATAATTGGAATGGACTGGTTCGAATCCCATCATGTCATTCTTAACTGTTATGAGAAAAGTTTTACGTGTTTAAATGATGAAGGAGAAACTGTAGAAGTAAAAGGTATTCCAAGAAAGGTAACCCTTAGACAAATTTCAGCCATGAAAGTAAAGAGGGCAGTTAGGAAAGGATGTCAGTTGTTTGCAGTAAATGTAGTAAATGATGAGTTTATTTGTAAAGAAGACAAACTGAAACTAGAAGACATACCTGTCCTAAAGGATTTCAAAGATGTTTGTCTTGAGGAGATTCTAGGATTACCTCCTAAAAGAGATTTTGATTTTACCATCAAGTTAATACCAGGAGCAATACCAAATTCTAAAGCTCCATATAGGATGAATATACTAGAATTAAATGAGTTGAAGTCACAATTAAAGGAGTTGATTGATAAAAACTATATAAGACCTAGCGTGTCTCCCTGGGGAGCACCTGTGATATTTGTTAAGAAGAAAGATGGAACCCTAAGACTGTGCATAGATTATCGCCAGCCTAATAAGATGACAATCAAGAATCGATATCCGTTGCCTCGCATAGACGATCAATTTGATCAGCTGCGAGGAGAAACGATATTTTCAAATATTGATCTAAGGTCAGGATATCATCAAGTGCGGGTTAAGGATGACGATATTTTCAGAGCCGCTTTCAGAACTCGATATGGACATTACGAGTTCGTAGTCATGCCATTTGGCTTGACTAATGCCTCGGTTGTATTTATGTGTTTAATGAACAATATTCTGCACAAATACTTAGATAAGTTTGCTGTGGTATTTATAGATGACATTTTAGTGTATTCTAAAACAAAGAAGATCATGACGAACATCTACATATTATCTTACAAGTTCCGAGAGATCATCAACTATACGCTAAGTTTAGTAAGTGTGATTTTCACAAGGACAAAATTCAGTATTTAGGACACATAATTTCTAAAGAAGGAATCTCGGTTGACCCCGACAAGATAAAATCCATTAATGATTGGCCGGTTCCTAAGGACGTGTCAGACATAAGATCATTTATGGGTATTACTGGATATTACAGAAAATTTATAGAGGGTTTCTAAAAAATTGCAAACCCCATAACCTCCTTGTAGAAGAAAGGGAAGAAATTTTTGTGGGATCATAAATGTACAGATAGTTTTAAGAAGTTAAAGGAATTATTGACTATAGCACCTATTGCGAGTCAGCGTTTGAGCTAGTTTTTGAACCAAGTATTCATACCTTCAGTAACTTGTTTCACAAGGAAGTACATAGCATTTTATTACATCGACGTTGAATTTGAAAGACACACGTACTCTTAACACATGTGGTCGTAGAACTTCTTACTTGCTGTCCGCACATAGAAACATTTCAAATGCCTTAGATTTTGCATCTAAGTAAACTCCAGGGTACCTTGTAGGACACCCTTTGACATTAAGAAACAAACCGTCAGTATCTTGTCGAAAAGAAACCTGTTTGCATCATATTTCCAACTTTTCAGTTAACTTGGGCAATTATTGTCGCAAGCATGTTTTTTAGAAGTGTGATGTGTCGCTGTCATTTAAAATGTTTTTGACTCAGTCATTAAGTTGTGTTCAGTATTAATGACTTCATTAATCCATGTCGTCTTATTAAGCATTTATTATTTCCGCAATTGTAGTTATTAACATTTAATGTTATTTTTAAAAAGTTTTTAATTTTTATGAAATTTTGGGATGTTACATGTGGTTTCAGAGCTCATGTTCGAACTCTAGGCCTGAAAAGGGTCCAAGAACATGCAGCAGAAAAATTTATTTACAGCAAAACTTTTACTAATTCAAAAAAAAATTAAACTATTGTGTTATACATAAATTATTTTGAGTTACAGGTATGGAAGGATCAGCTGAACATTTAGAAGATAGATTTCAACCCAACAGTCATAGCACAGGAAGGCATTTCGAAGGAGAAGAATTCCATGGCGAAGTAAACGACAATTCATCAGAATTATTATGAGCATTTCAAGAATTAAAGGCAGAAATCAGATCTGTAAAACAAGACAATGAGAAAATTTTTAGAGGGAGAAACCAGAAGAGTCCGTAGATCCGCTTGATCCTAAAGAACTAGAAGATCTGGTAGAAAGATCACTTGATGAACCTCTTGCTAAGAGGATATTTGCATGGTGTTGAGACATTCTACAAGAGGCAGAAAAGCATGGAACACCTCCAGGCTCATCCAGAGAGTGAAAGAGACCTGAAATATTTTCAGGATATGTATCATAGATGAGTCAAATTAGTGATTCAGAACCCTCTAGCTATGAAGAAGAGGCTAAGCAACAAGTATGGACAGATGCCATGGTGGAAGAATACAAATCCATCATGCATAATGATGTGTGGGAAGTGGTTCCTAAACCGAAAGGGAATTCCGTAGTAACTTCCAAGTGGCTTTATAAAATCAGGCATGCAACTGATAGAAGTATTGAAAATTATAAAGCAATATTTTTGGCTCGAGGTTTCTCACAGAAATAAGGGATAGACTATGATGAGACATTCACTCATGTGGCTAGGTACACTACTATCCAAACCATAATTTCCCTTGCTTCAGTTTTGGGTTGGAAAATTCACTAGATGGATGTGAATATTTACTTCCTCAATGGGAAGGTTAAGGAAGATGTTTACATACAACAACCTGAGGGGTTTGTAGTTCATGGGAAGGAGTCCCATCTACGAAAACTTAAGAAAGTCTTGTATGGGATTAAATTGTTGGGATATTCCTATACTCCATCCTAGTCCTAACAACATTTTCCATTTTTTCATTTTCAGTCATGCATGCATTCATGATTTTGCATGCATCCCAGTCATCAGTCCCAGCACCTAGCCCTCAGTTTGCTAGCCCCGAGAGCTTATTTCTGATCAGTTTTAGCCCTCCTAGTGCTTAGTGCACCCTACATGCAATTGCATGCATCCTAGGTGCCCTCTCTCACCTACCACTCAATTGCACTTCAGTTAGTGGAGTTATATTTAGATCTTTCCTTGATTTAAGGCTAGAATAACTCTCAACTGATTGTATCACTCCGATAGACCTACAGTGAGACTAGACTTCCTATTCTGACTCCATTTAGCTCCTCATGCACCCTCCACTGATCCTCCTTCATTCAGTTAGTGCCTCCATGTGCCAGTTACACCTACCAAACTCAGTTAGACTCAGTTTGACATCTGGTTGACAGTTACTTGTGCATTGATGACTCCATTGATGATGATCGGGACTTCTAGTTGTGCTTTGATAACTCTCTATTGATCTGATGATCACTCCATGAAGGATAATTCAAATTTCCACCTTGGCATTCGAATCCTCTTCACCATTGTACTATTTATTGTTCACATTGTGATTAATAAAGTAGTGTGTAAGAAGTTATTTTGCTTATATCCGAGTTCTACTGTATTATTATTCTGTTGCTCATTTACACTGCATTGACCACTCTTCTTCTATCTTCCTGCTTAATCATAATCTTTCTTGTGAGGTATACATCAACTCTTAGATCTACTGTGAGGGTTTTCACATAAAAAAGCCTCGAGGGCTTGGTATTTGAGGATTGACATCTATATTTTGAGCTTAGGCTTCTCCAAAAGCGAAGTTGACCCCAACCTGTACTTCAAGGTTGTGAAGAACCAACCATTGATCTTGGTTCTCTATGTTGACGACTTGTTCCTTACTGAAGAGGAGAAATAGATGGCTTGGTGCAAGAGGGAGCTCACTTATGAGTTTGAAATGAAAGACTTATGTCTCATGCACTATTTTCTTGGTCTAGAAGTTTGTCAAAGGAAATATGAGATCTTTCTTTCTCAAGGAAAGTACACAGTTGATGTGTGACAAAGATTTGTTATGATGAACTGCAAGTCCATGTCTACTCCAATGGTGTCTAATCTAAAGAAGCTACATGAGTCAGATTCCGGATCGGATCTAGTGGATCCTACCATGTACAAACAACTTATTGGTTCCTTGATTTATTTGATGCATATTATACCAGACATATGTTATGCAGTGAGTATCTTGAGTCAGTTCATGTCTGAGCCAGGACATAGACATTGGGTTGTTTCCAAGCATGTGCTTAGATACCTTCAAGGTACTATTCCTTATGGACTCATATATGCTTCCAATGGTGGAGTGATGCTACTTGGATATGCTGACTTCGATCGGGATGGTAGTATTGTGGACCGAAAGAGTACATCCAGATTTGGTTTTAGCTTGGGATCAACAATAATCTCTTGGTCCAACAGGAAGCAAGACTCCGTAGCCCAGAGTACTATAGAAGCAGAGTATATTGCAGCTACCACTTGTCGACAAGCTATGTGGCTTAGTAAGATACTTGCTGGGTTATTTGGTGAGAAGCTTGAGACTACTATCATTCACTCTAATAATCAGAGCTACATTAAGCTGTCAGAAAACCCTGTGTTTCATGACAAATCGAAACAGATTGAGATCAAGTATAACTACCTCAGAGACATGGTCCAGATAGGTTCCATAAGACTTCGGTACATTGCTATTGGTGAGCAGATTGTAGATATGTTGACTAAGCCTCTTTCTGTCACGAAGTATAGGTACTTCCGAGACAAGCGCGACATGGTAGAAAATGCCTCCCTCGCTGGGAGGGAGTGTTAAAGTTATAACATCATGAGTCATTATCCAGGTCAATCTTGTGTGTCAATATTGAGCCTCGGGTGTCGAGGTAGTGCCTTATAGGATCCTGAGTTAAACTCAAGAAACTTGGAGAACAATCTTGAGTTGGACGTAAGAAACTTGGATGAGAATCTTAAGTTGGACTCAAGAATGAATAAGCTTCATGTGTCGGGGAAAGTGCTTTGTATGTCAAAGTGATGATGTTGTACAGTCTTGCTAGTCAAGGCTAAGGTCTTGTGTGTCAAGAAAAATCCTCGTGTGTTGAGGTGGTGCCTCATGTGTTGAGGTGATACTTTGCATGTGGAAGCATGTATGGTGTGTGATGTACTACTAACCATGGTTGATCTATTAAGTATCCTATAGAGACTGACCACCTCTAGAGTGAATTACTTTAGCATAGAACCACTTGGAATGATAGTAGAACAATATAATAGTAGGGGATTTTTAATGAGAACTTGACAAAGGATATTATGTATGATATTAGTCTTTCCATCACAACTATGCAAAGGATATATTTCCTTGATTATTTTGAAAAAAGTGCTTTTAGATTAGTTTTTAAGACATCTCACTTAAGATGGCACTCTTTTATTTTCTTGTTAATTTATTGTGTTGTATGGATCATACATATCGGGGCTTTTATTTTGGTGAGGTTAACTAAGAAATCAATCTAATTATAATATCTCCTTGGTCTCGTCTTCCTTTTTCTCTATGCCAAGGTTTTTTCATCTATGTGCTAGAGGACTGGTGCTGGGTGTTTCTATTTACTTTAAGTTGTTGTTGGCTTATTTCTTTGTATGCAAATTTTGTTATTAATTGAAATCTATTGTTAGCACTTGTTTAGGGACATTGCCACCTAGTGGATCTTGTTTTAATATGTTTTGAATTTGATTATATTATAAGTTATAATTAGATTAGAGAAAGAAAAAAACTTTCAATAGATTTAAAAGCAATACTTTTTCATCTACATTTTTCGAAACAAGTGATAATATGAAATTACTTGCATCCAAAGTATTCAGTATTCAATATTCAATGTTATATCCTACGATTTACTTGGGGTTTAGTTTCTCCATTATTCCAATGGGAAAGTGATTTGACCTTCCATAGACTATTCTGACCCCATGTTTAGCTACGCTTAGTTGCAAGATTTAGCAATGATTGTTCCTTTGCTATTGTGGCTAGGTATTTAGTATATATTGGTGACTTATATTGGAGAGTGTAGAAAACTCTTGGTTGCATGCAACTTCAATGGCATATATTGTTATTGAATTATGTCATCATCGGTTTCATGCATCTTCAATTGATAATGAAGGAGTCGCGAGGGGACGGGAAAAGCCCCTTATTCATTTATAAATTTTCCCATATGATATTCAATACACTGCACAACACTCTGTATTTTTGATGACCCCTCTTAAATTAGTAGAATTTGGGTTTTGTTTTGGAGAATGGAAGAAGTGGGAGGGGTCTCCTTCCTAAAAATCAGTGCTAGCTCTATTGGAAAGTTATGGTCACTAGTGACCTGCACTGCATTTAATGGGTGTAATTCCAATATGGAAATTATGAGGAAGATGGTCATGAATTAGGTTGTACATGGATTTCTAGTGTTTTCCAATTCTTCTAGTTTATGTATTGCTTCTTACATATGCGTTACATGGATATCGCCAAACTTGTGGAAAATAGGGTTTTGATCAAGTTAGTTTGCCCTGCTATCTGAATTTTAGGTTTAAGTTGGGGTTTTGAATTCTTTTCATGAGATTTGTAGTTAGGGTTCTTAAGTCCTCGAATTTTATCTTGTCATAACATGCTGTAAAAAGGTTTGGCGTCTATTGATAGTACACCCATTCATTGATTCTATTGTTAGTAACAGGGGTTACATATCTTTATGCTATGTTTTGTTTATTTTAAATATCTTTGTTATATATACATTAAATATACATTTCTTCTATGTCTTTTGTGGTTTTGAAACCCTATAGAAAATTCATCTTTCAAACCTTTATATATCTAAACTAGAACTATAAGGCTTAGATAGAAATTGGCCTTTTACATTTTGGGCATGGGATGATTAAGTCCAAGATGTTTAAATTTATTTCATATTTAAAATTTTTCTTGTATTAATTATTGTTGTTTTCTTAGCTGAAAGGTTTTTATGTAGAGAATTTTACTAGATTTGATCTCATATTGGTTCATAGAGTATTAGGTTCTGTATGATTGATTGAAGTGAAGAGGGTTTATAGTGTAATGGCAAGGTTGATTGTGCCATGCCATAGTCCGGGGTTGGGACTAGCATTGGCCATTTAACAAATATTGAAAGAGTTTTTGTTATCATGGGCCACTATGGTCAATGGTTCAAAACCTGACAGCTAGCAAAAGGTAAACGATGAAAACAATTGTACGTAGTGAGCTTTTTGTTGTCTTTCTAAATTTTGCATGTGTCCGAAGCACACATTATTGCACTATACATCACTTTTCTCTTGAATTGATCACTATTTTACGAGGGATGACCCAAAACCCTTTCCACAACTTGATAATCTCATGTCGCAATATATAAACATTGGTTCTAAATGGGACATTCCCACTTTGGTTTTCATTCCCATTTTCCTAAAGATTATTGTTCTATTCATCTATTGGTTGCATGTCCATTTCCTCATTCCCTTATTGTGCTGATTGTCTACCTATGTTTTCCATACTAAGATTTGTATGGGTTTAAATATGATCTTCCTTCAAATTGAGTGTGTGCAAGCATCCTTTGGCATAGGGGGTATTTACCGAAAATCACGTCCACTTTAACCACTTGGCATTTCATGTCACCATCAATTTCATCCCTCTGCTTTACATTACACATTTTGGGTGAAATATGAAGCTATGGGACTGGGAACATAAAGATCCCATAGATGGATCAAGTAAACCAAAACCTTCATCAACAACTTTAACCCTTGTATTTCTTTGCACAACCCTCATTACATTATCGTAATTGAAGACTTGAACACCAGTTTGCAAAAGCCCATGTAAAACAACTAGTCACTAGTGTTTACAACACACCAACTAGAACAATAAGCGTGAATGTTTATGCTTCGTTGTAAATTAGAAAAACAATATCACAATAGTGGAACTATTTTTGCATTGAAAATAACATAGTAGATAATTCATTGTTAGAAAACCCATCATTTAATAGCCATGGATCAAATTCAAACATAACTTTGATTTAAGAAAAGATTATTTAAGGAAGTTTAAACATGTTGCAACAAAAATTCCATTTTTAAAACAATGACTACAAATATCAGATATCTACACTCTCCTTTAAGAGGGAGCTCTCCTTTAAGAGAGAGGGGCTCAAACTAATTAATGTTTATGTCTGGAGTATAATCTTGGTAACAAAGTGTATTGAAACACTAGTATGGAGATGCCTTTTATTAGACACTCAATATAAGCAAGTTGGTAACCATTTTTTGCATGTTGGAACTTGTTGGTATTAGAGGATATTTTGGTATGGTGTTGTGATTGGAGGAACTACCTTGTTCCAATTGTCAGGTTGTTTGGTGTTAACAAATTTCGGTAAGCTTAGAAGACAATTTCATTTTAACTTGATTGGGAGTTTCAGGGCCCAAGAAGAGGTCAGGATCTTGAATCTCAATATGTTTGGACTCTTGACCTTTTCCAACCCCATAAAGACAAGTTGGGATTCACCCAATTTATGAATGAAAAAGACATGTTGGAAAAGGTTACTAAGATTACTAGCAATAGAGTAATTTATGAGATTACTAAGGAAACCCAATGCCTCCCCATGTTTGTAAACATTTTAGTTTTCAAGGTATGGGTAGTGTTGTTAAGGATTATACCCTATAGCAGGGGAAAGGATGCTATCAACGTACATGGGGTGACAGATAGATACATTATATATTGCTTTAATTACTGTAAACACAATGAGATTATTGTTTGGAAATTAGTACCTTGTTTATGGCGGCTGGTCCTAGCTTTCGCCCAATCTCCACAACAATGTACCTAAAAAATACACAGACCTTCCTCACCGTATTCTGACTATAAATATATAAAGATATTGAAAACAATATAACGATAATTATGATCAGAAATTCAATAGAAACAACATTCCATTGGGATGAGAAGGGTATCTCGATCTTTATTGTCAAAGAAATTCAACCAAATATAGTTTAAACCTGATCTGTTCCAAGCACTTCTGCAACCAAGTTCTTGGCTCCTGCTCCTCTGAATGACTTAGAAATTCCTTCAGCATAACAATAGATTCTTCTTCATTGGCCTCTTCCTCATGGCTTCCCCTTGTATTTATGGCTAAGGCAGGAAGTTAGATTCGTGAGGCAGTTGAATTGGGAGGTTGGGGGAGTTACAATACCAAACTCAACTAATCCCAATTCGTAATATTAATATATTTTTCATTTCATCTTAATATGTGCGCAGGTATGATACTAGAAAACATGCGCATAGTATGCAACTAGTGCTCTTAATAACTAGCGGACACCACTTTTGAGATAAGTGCACGGGTTGTCTTTAGTAGAACCTGCGCCTGGTGCGCTAGATGCCAATTACAAGAGTAGTGCACTTCTAATGAAATATGCAGAAAATATAGTTTTCAGTTGAAGATGTGTAATCTCAGCAGTAAATCATCTAAGGTCAATCCAACTCTTCCATCCATAGTGTCCTTTTGTGTGATCGATAGGGAAATGTGATCACGGATGGAGAAGTGCAGATTTGACCTATAACAGATTCCCCCTAATGTGTGAGGTCAGAGGGAAATGATGGCCGAAATACATTATAATTCCAAGTCAGAGAAGGAGCAAGAAACCACAAGACGAAGTCACAAAAGTACCTGAAAACAATGATCAAGGTCAGCGAGCAATTACAATCTTGACATCATATAGATGTTTGGTACGATACAATATGATCTTCAATACATAACTGGGAGATGTATATATAGCATGGCCACTGAAATATAAGTGTGGATCCATGTCAAAGATAAGAGATCATAGCCATAACAACAAGCTGGATCTATGTCTCATGAAGAGCCAAAAATAAGTATGGCGCAGTCTTGCGCAGCTTGGGAAATAACATGAATGATAACGCTATCAGAGTCCCAAGGTCTTCATCCAAAACATCCCAAGGTATGAACCCTATCCATGTGAATAAATGAGTTGGAGTCGAACATGGGGGGTACCGTTTGATTATTGGTCATTAATGCATACCGTTAACAAACGTGAGGGATTCCATCGATAATGTTAATGGGGCCCAAGGTACCTAGTACATTCTAACAAGTGTGAATAAATGGTTCTGAAGTCGAACACTTGAAGAATCTATCAAATAGGAGACATTGATGCATTCCCACTATTCAATAGCGAGGGAAACTACCACTGATGACTGCAATCCCCAAGGTACTAACTGAAACTCTAAACTTCATTCCCAGAGCATAATGATTTGAAGTCGATGGGAAGAAGTCCGCTGGAAGGGAGGCCTTAATGCATCCTCCATGATCCAACACGAGGAACACTCAAAGGTTTGAGTTGATTTGGAGTAGGACTGACACAAGATGAAACATACTAACACCAAGGATGGCCAACAAATGAGGTCAAGGTTACTGCAGAATGGTCGACACAGGCTGTATCCTTGAACAGTGAGCATAGCACAAAAGTGACTTAGGCAGCTTTTAACATGATAAAAACGTGATATAAACCTGCAATGTTGGAGACATTAGAAGATTCTCCATATGATTGGAAAAATAACCAATTGGAGGAGTAAAAACTCTGAGATCAGGTTCGCCTTAAGGTAAAAAGTTGAAACCCAATTGAATGATGGACTCAAATAGGTGCTGTGTTCAAGGACATGACTGTCTAGTTGCCTTTGAAACTGAAAAAGATGTATGATACACTTCTCTTCCCTTTTTATTTTTATCAAAGAATATCCTTCTTGTTGTTTTAATGAGTCCAAGAAAGCAAACTCAATAGTCCTTCTTCATTTTTTACAGAGTTTGAAGAAAAGATAGACAAATACTCTATAACATTGATCCATGGATTTTAATATCGAGCATGGATCGGTTTATGCTCGCTGATGTTTTCTTTTTGAGGAGTTTGAAAAACTTAAACAATAACTCCATATACCTACTCGTGGATTTTAGTATCGAGCCCGAGTTTTCTTGTTTAAAGAGTTTGAAAAACTTAAACAATCCTCTGTATACCTTCTCATGGATTTCACATTGAGCCCGAGTAGGTGAATGCTCGTTGGTGTTTTCATGTTTCGAGAGTCTAAAAACCCTAAAGAAGACTCCAAAAGGTCCTTTTTCGTACAGTTAGTATCCTCACCCGAAAAAGTGTAAAACAATGAGAGAAGAACTCTTCTAGCCACGTATGACTAGAGTATTCCTTTTTCGTAAATAATCCACAAAAGTCCGGAAAAGAGGTAAACTTATACTTAAGCAGATGTCGCTTCAAATCCTTTAACGAGTCTGAAAAGACAACTATACTAGGCGATCTTGTTTGTTTTTGGAAAGTTAAACAAGGGCTTAAAAAACTTTATCAGCTTCAGGGACACAAATATCATGACCTGCCAGATGATAGATTTCTAGACAACCAAGTTAGTGAACCATAATCAAGACAAATTTTCTCGATGACATAAGATACTGACCAATATGGTACCTAATTTTACATGTCAATGAAAAAAAAAGACCTTGACAGATTGATTTTAAAATATAGTGAAATTCTGCAATGTATACTTTACCTAATCCGTCAAAACTCAAAAGACAAATTAGTGAATTAAATAAAACATTTTAAAAACAAATTGAAACTATACCACATTCATGAAAGTGGGTAAAAATTTAAAAGAACATTTCTATAAATAGTTTCAAATTAAAATCAAAATTCACCATTTCAAAAATTTTGAGGCAAATTTTGGAGAGTCAACCTCAACTTCCTTTGCTTGTTGCGATCAAACCAGGCTATCAAACCATCTTCCAATTCTTCCAAGTAAGTAATATCATCCTCCTTTTACATTTGCATGCAAATTTATAGGTTTTTAGTGATCAATTTAATTTTTTATTGAAGTTTTAATTTTGATTCTATGGGTGCGTGGGTCTCTTTGAAAAAGACTAGCTCACTCGACAAAAGTGCGCTGGTCTATTTTCAAAGCAGCCATGTTCAGGGCACTACTGTCTATCTATGACAGTCGCGCTCACCGTAAGAAGTATGGGAAAAATAAAAAATGAGCAACACAATGCTTGATTACTTGCAGGATGGTTCTTGTGTGGCATGAAAGAGAGCATGAGAAAATGGATCGGAAAGCTATGGGAGATCCATTAACTCTTCATGCATTAAGAAGATGTGTATTATTGAAATTCTATCAAACCGTCAATATGCGAACGCAAACCCAATTGCTCGAAAGGATGGTACACTATTGGGATGCTAATGCGGGAGTGTTCAATCTCCAAGGGGAGATTCTCGAACTTACTATTGATGACATCTACTTTATCACTGGTCTCTCTCGAAGAGAAGAGGTGGTGAATTTCAAAGGTACCTCTCAAAATGTGGGTGCCCTCTCCATGCAAGATTATGTCAATACCTACTGCCTGTCAGGTACTGAAAAGACCAGTAGTCAAGTTTCCATAGCAAGTGTTGCGAGCTTTCCACTGAAAGTTATATTGAGTACTCTGAACCAGATGGGAGGAAGCGCAACAAAACACCTTGCTTCACGAAACTATATGCATGTGGGAACAGAATGCTTGTGTGGGGTTGTTTATGACTGGTGTTCTAGCTTGCTGGTAAACATGAAACTTCAGCTTACCAGGTGTAAAACCGGTAGGATGAAGAACTTTGGTTATGGAAGTATCCTCTGTACCTTCTTCTTTGAGAGGGTACCTGCCTTGAGTCCGGGGATAGCCTTTCCCCGGCTCAATCCTCGTGAACCCCTTATGACTCGTTGGGGAGATATATTCAAGCGCCAACATGGCGGCAAGAGCAATCTCTCTTACAGTGATGAGGATTACTGGGCATGGTGGGATTGACAAGTGTCGTCTTTAGAGCAGTTCCCTTATGCGGGAGTGGACTTCCGTCATGACCCTGAGCTGGCTCTTCCTCCAGGATCAACCTAGGGAGAGATGGGTAAGAACAATTGTTTTTGAAAAATTATTTAATTATTTAATTTTATATATATGATTTTATGATGAGTTTGAAATACTGAATAAATTGTCTTCTGCAGATGTTGGGCCTATGTGTCTTGATGGACACCCTCATACCTTTGTGCGACCAGTCATTATAGGGGTATCCGATGCCATGTTAGTGAGCATAGAGGGAAATATGAGTCGATTGACTCATGACATCCCTATGTACAAGATCGAGCGGATGCCACTTGCCATGCTGGAGGATGTTGTGGGTGTGACCCCAACATGGATTCAAATACTTAGGAAAGTAGCGAGACTAGTCATCTGTTACAGAGAGGCTGTGGCAGAGATGGCAGAGGCCCCTCCTTCTCCATAGAGGAGGACATATATATGTATATTTTTCGAGGCCGTTGAGCCCTTTTTGTATATTGATATGACACTGTGATAGACTTATGACTCAAACTCATATATTTTTTGATACGGCTTATTTACAGTATCGACTTTATTTACATGTGTGTTCTTATCTTTATGTGTGAATTGTTTATTATGGATGTGTATGACGTAGATGCTAGTCTAAAACATAATTTGCATATGAATCAGCTAAAGAATTTAAGTTCCTTGGAATATGTTGATAAGTAATATAATCAAAATGTCTCTCAAGCAACCTAACTCGTAAGAACTGACGTAACAAAATAGGATCTCTAACTTGATATTCCCCCGTTAACTGAAACACAACCAGCTGCGAGTCAAGTCTTACCTCCAGATGTGAAATGCCATGATAAAGAGCATCTTAGAGTAACTCTATGAACGTGCTGTATTCAACCACATTATTCGTTGTGGGACCCAAACAAGCCCCTCCTGAAGATACACGTTGGACAAACAATAAGTATATAACCTAAGCTGCTCCAGCCAACTGACGGGTGTGGCGACTAGCGCCATCAGCAAATCCTATAAAGTATTTAGTCGACATCTGAAAACACAAACCAATAGACACATAATATGCGACGATAAGCACAAACAAAGCTAACTCTACAAAAATGTACAGCTATAATACATGAAAAAGCATAAAGGCCTAAGCGTAATACTTTTTCAAGTAGAGCCCATTTCTAGGCTTCAACAGCTTATTACCCTCATAATCCGTCAACTCATAAGTACCCTTCTTCAAAACTTTAGAAATTATGTAAGGATCGAGCCACATAGACTTGAACTTGCCTGCCCCCAAGGGCTCCTTGTCGTGATCGTAAAGCAGAACAAGGTCTCCTTCGAGAAAAACCCTAGGTTTAACAGATTTATCGTATTGAGTCTTAACTCGATTCTTGTGGACTTTGTTTGCTGTGAGCGCATCATGGAACTGCTCGTCAAGATGTTCTAAGTGTAGCAAATGATCTTCTAAAAATGAAGTATCGGGGAGTAATTGAATAGCCAACTTCAAAGAAGGAATTTCGCATTCAACTGGAATGACTGCTTCTACTCCGTGAACAAGATGAAAAGGAGAGAACCCGGTGGCAGTCTTAACATTAGCCCGGTATGCCCAAAGAGATGGATACAACATGATGTGCCAGTTGGATCGGCTAACATTAATGGTCCTTTGCAAAATGGTTTTCAAAGTTTTGTTGACTGCTTCGACCTGACCATTCGCTTGTGGATAAAACGAAGACAAATGTTCCTGCCAAAAACCTAACATGGTGTATAAGTCGGTCATCATGCTGTTCTGAAAGTGTCGACCGTGGTCTGTCACAATCTCTTTGGGTACACCAAACCTAGCAATGATCTGGTTAAAGACAAAATAAGCAGCCATTTCTCCATCTGCTTTAATAGTAGGCATTGCCTAGGCCCACTTTGTGAAGTAGTCAACAACAACAATAATATGATGATGACCTCTAGCAGAGGCTGGATTACAATTCATGAAATCAATCCCCCACTTGGTAAAAGGGCATGCTGTAATCACATGATGGAGAGGAGCTGGGTGTGCTCTCATCTTTTTGGTGAAAAACTGACATGGCTGACAAGGTTTCACAACTTCCACACAATCTTTGAAGATCGTGGGCCAAAAATAACTGGCACGCAATATCTTATGAGTTGTTTCCAACCCAGAAAGGTGACCCCCACAGGCTCCATTGTGAGAGTCATTCAATACTATTTTAGCTTCCTCTAAAGTCAAACAATGACGAATAATGGAATCTATCCCACGTCTGTATAAAGTAACAACAATGATGAGATAATTCTTTGCATGGTTCTTCAGTTTCCGTCGTTCGTCCGTAGAAAAAGTAGAAGGACACCTCAAAGTCTGAAGATATACCAAAATATCTCCGTACAATGGGTCAGAGGATGCAATCAGGAAGATGTGTTCATCGGGAATGATGACTCTTCTTCATGGTGTACTACGTCACTCGGAAATTCAGAAATAAGTTCGGCGAAAACCAGTGACTTCTTTGACTTAGCTGATTGAAAAACTAGGTCAAATTCTTGCAAGATTACAATCTATTTATTGAATTTCCCACCGATGATACGTCAAGTGAGAACATATTGAAACGGGTTGACCTCAACAATCACTATGGTAGTTCACAATAAGATGTAGTGGCGTAGCCTCTGAACAACATAGACGACAACTAATGCCAAGTTCTCCACATAATAATACTTAATCTTATGAGCTATTAATGGGCGCGATAAATAGTAAATGACATGCTCCTAGAGCTTGTCATCCTCTTGAACAAGTATTATGCCGATTGTGTATACAGATGATATAACAGGAAATACTTGGTATAGTCTGGCGGGCTCAACAAGGGGGATGATAGTAATACCTTTTGAAAGGCCTCAAATGAAGTTTGAGCAGCCTCATCCCAGATAAAATAGGTGTCTTGTTTGAGCAGTCTCATGAAACCTTTTGTAATTTTGGCATAGTTAATGATAAAACGTCGTAAGAAGTTGGACATACCCTGCAGACTTTGAAGTTGTCTTAGGGTTCGAGGAGGAGGCAGATTTACAATAGCCTCAACTTTGAGTGGATCGACCATGATGCCACGATTGGATACAATAAAACCCAATAAACGTCTGGACTCGACATAGAATACACACTTATTAGGATTCAGTCGAATCTTATAATATCTGCATCTTTCAAACACGAGTCTCAAATGATCCAGATGATCTCGTCTCTTCCAAGATCGCGCTGGGAGATCATCTAGGTAAGGTTCAACCACATGTTTGATATCGTGAAAAGCGAAGTTCATTGCGCGCTGGAACGTAGCTCCAACGTTCTTTAGGCCGAATGACATCTTCCGATAAGCGAAGGTTCCCCAAGGACAAATAAAAGCTGTCTTGTGTTGGTCTTCAGGTTTGATCTGAATTTGGTTATATCCTGAAAAACCATCCATGAAAGAAAACATTTCATGGCCCGCACATGCATTGATAATCTAATCTATGAATGGTGTGGGGTAATTGTCTTTAGGACAAGCTTTATTCAAATCCCAGAAATATGTGCAGACTCGAATGGTTCCTTGCTTCTTATCAACCAGAACAGGGTTGGAAACCCATACCGTCATGGCAATCGGATAGATGAATCCAGCTCTAAGCAGTTTCTCAACTTCCGCCTTGATGGAAACTGCTTTTCTAGGATTAACCGAACGGAGCTTTTGTCTCATAGGTTTAGCATTTGGATAAGTTGTGATGACATGCTCTACAATGGCAGGTTCAATGCCTGGAATCTCCTCGTAAGACCAGGCAGACACGTCATGGATTTCCTTAAACATATTGGTGTACAGAATGATCTCCTCAAGAGAACAATCTTCTCCAATGAAAAGGTTTTCTACAACGCCAGGTTTGATGGAGATGTTGATCGGAATGGTTCTCGATATGTTTGCCATATTCCCCTTAGCATAAATCTTCTGTATAGAAGGGGTAGTGGACAAATCAACATCACCACCAAGTCTCACTGAAAACTCTCCTCTCTCAATCTTGTCCAGATCCGAAAGAAAATAGGACCCGTGGTGCATATGTTCCCAAGGATGGTCTAGGCCTATCATATCTTCCAAGTTAGCCTCATCAGAAGGTAAGACAATGTCTAGACAATCGAAAGAGTGAGTTGAGTTAACTGACCATGCAGGTGCATAGTCCATATTTGACTCGGCGAAGAGGGACGAAGTCGAGATATATTCTGTTGCAGCATTATGTGATGCTTGATAAGCCACTTTTGCAACAGACAAGGGCATGATTGGTTCTGAATGAGTCGGGAAAACCCATGGATTAGTTGTTTGACTAACCGTGGAAATCTCCAAAGATGAGCAATTAGTGGCACTCGTAGAACCAATAAAATTAATGGGAGCAGGTAGATCGAATGTGCCCATCAATGATGAATACATGCCTACTCCCAAACTCTCACTGGGTGGGTGAGACTGACCAACCAACGGGATTGTAGAATTTGACGAAGTGCTGTTGTTTTTCCAGGTAAATGAAAGTTGGTCTATGACAATGACCTTGCTTTCATGCAGGAACATTAGTACCTGGAAAACAGACAACGGGACAACTTGCATTGCGTACATCCAACTTCTTCCTAACAACAAATTGTAATCAAGATTAGCATCCAACACTTCAATATCCACTGACACCAACTTGCTGGCGATTTCAACTTCGAAAGCAGGTAAGACTCTGTATGGATGAAAAGATCTCCCATCAAAATCCGTAAGTATGGTGTTAGAAGGGGCTAACTCGAGCGAGCCCAAGTCCTTCCAACAAGAAATCGACATTACGCATGTAGACGCACCCTCATCTACCACAGTTCGTCCAATGGTCTTAGACCCATGAACTACTTCTATCTGGAGGGCTACGTGATACGAAAAATAGGGTTTGATATTAGCCATATCAAAATGAGAAAGCATACTGGATGAGTCAAGGCTCCCTATTGATGCTAGAAGTGCATTTCGCTGCAATGGATAGCTCTGCAAGACTTCTAGTGTGGACATAGCATAGGGTGTTTGGGCTAGATCCTCTACAACGTTGTAGTTAGGAGAAGCCCGTGCATTAGGGTTGTGCACTGCCCGTTTGAAGACACCTTTCGGGATATTCAACAAGGTATCTACAGGTCTCTCAATGTGAAGAGGTGTAGATGTTTCAGGAACGTCTTTATCTTTCTGCCGTGATCTCGGGGAATAGTTCCTAGCTCGTGTTTGCAAAAGCATATCCGATTTAACCATATTTATGAACGATTGATCAGCTAACGAGGCACGAGTTGTGCCCCCAGCACTAGAGTTTCCAGAAGCGGAACCTTGTCCGTGAGGAAATGGATATTCCATAACAACTGGTTTCTTCTCACGGAGGAGCTTTTGGGCTTCTTCCATCAGAGGGCATTGGTGGGTAGGGTGATCTTCCTTACATAACTTGCAAGGAAACTTAACCTTCTTTTTATCTTTCTTGCCCTCATCGGCATTTTCAGTATTTTTGGGATTTGGATGGTTCCCCTCCCCTTTCTTGCCCTTCTTTTTGTTGTTGGGTTGCCGAGGACCCTTTTGGTTTGTCTGCACTTGTTGTATATATTCAGTAGTAGAAGGGGAGGCTGCAACAGTACTTGCATCTACAACAGACTGGTTCACCGATAAAGCATGAACTTGCTTGTTCAGGGCTTTGAATGCTGCTGTATCAACTGAACCGACAATGCCATCATCATGTGGTCCAGGCTTAGGTTTGCTTCAATCAACAGTAGATCGCGGTGCATCAGGTATGATCTCATATAGAATCCCAGATTGAGCATATACAAGATCAAGTTGCTGGGTTCTGAGTATTTCTTATTCCTTTGAAGACACTCCAGATGTTGCTACATCTTTAGAAACATAGGGTAGGAGTGATTTCAAATACCACTCCAACAAAAACTCTCGAGGTATTTTAGCCTTAATGAGCCTCTTCCACCTTCACCACTCCTTAATGTGGTCATATAAATGAGTGGCTTTATTATGCCTAAACGTAGACAGAAGGTCGGTGCCAGCGTCGTACTGGACCGAGAGTTGGAAGTGGTTCAGGAAGACTGTTTCCAAGTTCCAAAAGTTGTCAAAACTTGCGACAGGTAGTTCAATGTACCACTTTGCTGCGACACTAGTTAAGGTTCTTTGAAAGAGCCTCAGCCCGATGGAATCGTCATTTAGCGAGTTAGAAGAGCACCAGAGATGGAAAGTAGTGACATGGTCACCAGGATCTTCCCTAGTTTTTCCTTCAAACTTTGGTATGTCTGACGACAGCTTAGTTGGAACTGGTGGCCATGCCGCATTATGGTGCACAGGATCATTCGTTAGTTTAGAAAGGTCTGGCAAGTTCAAAGTTTCCAAAAAAGGTAAACGGGTCTAAACGATGGTGCTTGGTTAACGGGAACCTGGTAGGGGAACCTCCCGAGGCCTGGTTCCTGAACTGTTGGTTGGAGTTTCCCCCGGTCATCGATTGTGAAGTGTAAGAATTACCAAAGTTGCTCCAGCGGAAAGTTAACGGGTTGCTTCCTGGAATGTTCGTCCCTTGCGGTTGGGTATTACCCCCTCCGTAATGTGGGTTAAGAACGTTAACATCTCCTCCACCAAATAGTGAAAAAGGGTTACTCCCTATAGGCACATTAGATGTTTGCACAGTGGAAGACTGTGCATTAGACCCTGTGAAGGGGTAGAAACCATATGTAAAGATAACAGACGAAGTGGGCATTGAGCCCACGAAAGGTGTGGAAGGAGATATATGCCCTCCCAACCAAGGAAAACCCTGACTAAAAGGAGCAGATTGTGGGTTAACCTGGGGCTGTTGTGAAACAAGAGATGAAGTAAGCAGTACTGAAGGTATCCCTGTCAAAGGGATATTTGAAAATCCAGCAGTGGAACCAAAGGGAGTAGATGATGACGAAGCTTGTGAGCTAGGCATACCTACGGAATCAGTGTTGAAACTAAAAGAAGAGCTCGAGGCAGGATTGACCTGCCCAGAGCTTGGTACCGATGTGCTTGCAAAAGAGTGAGAGAGAGCTCTCGTAATCATAGTTGCAGTAGGAGTTTGGGAAACTCTTGTTTCATCTCCGAAACTAGCCATGAAATAACCAAGGGTAAACCGGTACGCACTAAACTTCGGTTGACCTAGAGAGTCTACAGTGACAAGTAATGGATCGTAGGGTCCAGTCAAAGGAGGGTTGTAAGGAGTGATAAACTCTTGGGAAGTTAAGTCCTCAACCTCAACAGTATCAAAGAACTGTTGATCTTGAATTCTGATCTGTGGTTTTCCAGGTGGTTTCGTTACGCCCGTAAGTTCATAAGAACCACGAGAATCAGTCCTCCGGCGTCGAGGTGGCGGTGGTGGATCCACAATTTGTGGTGGAAGGTTTTGAAACCTTCATGACCTACAGATGGGTTGGTCCTTCATAGTTATATAAAAAACAAACTAAGTATGAAAAGCCTAGTGGCCACTAATCAACGAGGGAGCAAACAACATACCACTAAAAAATGACCTAAAGTGATCAAAACCAGGCAAACAAAGCTAATATTCTCAGATATCAGTGTGGGATAATGAGGGCCCAGAACAAACCAATAGAATATCGAAGGTCATTTGCACGACATCCAATGCAGGTCCTCAGGGTGCAAGCATTTGAATCACCAAACCGCCTTCCCGGGATTACTGTAAAGGGTTACCTTCTGTGCCTGTCCTAGGTGCAGTGGAAATAGCCTTCCACTATACTTGTGAAGAGCCCTAAGGTTAAGATACTAAGGATACCACAAATATGAAAATACCTGGGGGGACAGTCTTTAGTCTAGCCAAGACGCATGGGCAGGGTAGCAAAGCCTGAAATCCGAAAGTACTTAAAGCACTAGTGGACCCCCATACACGAATCAGCTCTGGTTTATGCTCGAAAGGAAAGTGAGGGGGTATCCCCAATAGTTCCAATCTTACATGACCTCGTGCTTAAATCCGGTTTGAGTGGAGTGTTCCCAGGATACTTTGATATAAGTGGGTTTTCCTAAATATTGTCTCACTATGATTGTCGAGCAATAAAACGATTTCGGGCAGTTTAAAGTGATCTACCCCGAAATCCTAGCCTAAGCTAGTTGATGTAGTGTCAAACCTAAAAAAGAAAGTTACTAATTGATTTTATTAAATTTTCTTTTTAAAGGTTGTTTCTTACTCAAAATGGGAAGTGATGTGTGTGGTATGGTTATGACAAAAGCAAAATGCGTCTTATAATGCCTAAAACTTCATAAAAATTCTTTTTTCCATTTAGTCTTTCAAAACAAAAATAAGCATTCCAAAGCATAAAGCATTTTTCTTTTTCAATTTTTAGTTTTTCAAAGTTAATAGTAAAGCAAACTACCCTACTTCGAAACAAATGAAAAGTCTTATACGCAAGTTCTTGATTTTTCAAATTGACCTTTTATTTCTCTAACTACGAAAAGAGAAAAAGCATGAAAATGAACAAGCAAGAATTATCAAAGATGTGAGTAAATATAAAGAGCCTAAGGATTATAACAAATCAATCCGAAGACTAACAAAGGCTTTAAACCTACAGGGTTATTTCAATGAAATAACCCAAAGTTTGGAACAAGATGCAAAGAAAAAGAGGTAGACTGATGTGTAAAGTGGAAAGGCAGAGGATTAAGCTGCTCTGGAGCACCAGAAAACCAGAACCAAACACCTGCCAAACAGTGAGGGTAGGCAAACAAACCAAGGAAAATCTACAACCACACAAACTCAAGAATAAAAGTTATCACTAGACTCCAAACAAAACCAACTAACCTGAACAAACATCAGGAGGTATCTAGACAATCCAATCTTTCAAAAACACCAAAAGACCCTGACTGAGGTTAGACCCTAAAATAAAAGGTAAAATTAGGAAAAGTGCATGGGTACTGTATCAGACAACTAGCGCTTAATGCGCAGGCCTGTAGACATACAACTCATGTCTAGGGAAAAAGATGCGCTACTGTAACTTGTAGGGAGTCACGCACAGGTTTCAAAAGACCTAAAACAAAGCAAAGACACCAAACAATAGTTGAAATCAAGTGGAATACTCACAAAAGGGGTTTCAAAAGGGTATACCAAGACTCAAAAGAGAGGGGGATGTCTCATCAATCAGTCAGAAAAGAAAATCAAGCACCAAAAATAAACCCAACAACCTAAAGACCAAACCCTACTGTGAAAGGTTCAACCTACAGGAAAGTCCGTTGCTGTTTAACCTAACAGCCAACGCATGCAACTAAAAGTGTGTGGGTAGTACTTAGAGAAACTCGCGCCCAGAGCAAAAAGTGTGCCTCTGTATGCACAGAAGACACGCACACAGGGACTAAAAAGCAATAAAAGGATTTTCACACCCAGTCAAGAACTGAATCAAGGCAAAGGGAAACAACAAAAAAACTCTGCAAACCTCTCAGAAATCCAAAAGAGTGTAAAAACTGAAGAAAACCTAAATAAGGTCCCTAGAGCAGAAATGAACAGGTGCTCCCTAGTGGAGTCGCCAGTTCTGTTGTTAAGGATTATACCCTATAGCAGGGGAAAGGATGCTATCAACGTACATGGGGTGACAGATAGATACATTATATCTTGCATTAATTACTGTAAACAAAATGAGATTATTGTTTGGAAATCAGTACCTTGTTTATGGCGGTTGGTCCTAGATTTCGCCCAATCTCCACAGCAATGTACCTGCAAAATACACCGACCTTCCTCAGCGTATTCTGACTATAAATATATAAAGATATTGAAAACAATATAACGCTAATTATGATCAGAAATTCAATAGAAACAACATTCCATTGGGACGGGAAGGGTATCTCGATCTTTATTGTCAAAGAAATGCAACCAAATATAGTTTATACTTGATCTATACCAAGCACTTCTGCAACCAAGTTCTGGGCTCCTGCTCCTCTGAATGACTTAGAAATTCCTTCAGCATAACAATAGATTCTTCTTCATTGGCCTCTTCCTCATGGCTTCCCCTTGTATTTATGGCCAAAGCAGGAAGTTAGATTCGTGAGGCAGTTGAATTGGGAGGTTAGGGGAGTTACAATACCAAACTCAACTAATTCCAATTCGTAAACTTAATATATATTTCATTTCATCTTAATATGTGCGCAAGTATGATACTAGAAAACATGCACATAGAATGCAACTAGTGCTCTTAATAACTAGTGCACACCACTTTTGAGATAAGTGCGTGGGTTGTCTTCAGTAGAACCTGCGCTTGGTGCGCTAGATGCCAATTACAAGAGTAGCGCACTTCTAATGAAATATGCAGAAAAATATAGTTTTCAGCTGAAGAGGTGTAATCTCAGCAATAAATCATCTAAGGTCAATCCAACTCTTCCATCCATAGTGTCCTTTTGTGTGATCAAAAGGGCAATGTGATCACGAACGGAGAAGTGCAGAGTAATCCTAAATTCTAACCTTCTTTAAATATGTAGTTGAAGGCTACAAGGCCTATCTATAAAGACTCATGATGAATCCATGATAAGTATTAATAAGTTATAGTAGAAGACACGCCTAGTTTTATTTTTATTTTTTATAAATAGAAACATAAAATATTTTTGGGTTAATGATTATCAGAAGTTACAAGGGCCCAATTATACCCATTTGGCCAATGGGACCCATAGGAACTGACAATTTGATTCATATTTTCCATTTGTGAGACTTTACAAGTTACTATTTATATTCCTAAGGCATCATAATATTTATTGAACAAAAAAGGGCCCTTTCTTTTCAAAACTTATTAGTCCAATTATAAATAATATTTCAAAACCTTTACCACCCAATCATCTTCATGAGGGCCCCAATCATAATGGTAATTATGAGAAATTAAATGGTGGAATTTGGACCATGTCCAACTGATGTATTACCCAGGAACGCATAAGCCTGCTTCCTTTGAGTGGGACATGAATAAATGAAATGTTTATAAAAGAAAATAAACAACGTCCAATACAATAAATTAAAATGGTGTTGTAGAGGAATAAGACCAATCTATGTATCTACATGCCAAAATATGGTTCAAAACTATATCTTTGGACTTCCACACTGTCGAAATCCCTTGTTTTAATACAAATCAAGAAATTAATTCAAAGAGAACTTGATAATTTACTTTTTTTTTTAATCTTTACTCTGTAGTTACTTATATTGGAAACAACTTCATTTAGATCAATATCAACATCTTTAGTAAGCAAGGGAGAACTTATGTTGGTGGTCATACTGGAGTTGTCATAGCTGCTTTCATCCTGGAAGAATTTCTCTTCACAGTCTTCATTTTACTCCAACTTATTCGGTCACACATCCACCTCCTCTAAATTCAATTCCGTCTTGCTCAATCAATGATGGAAAAATCTTGGGCGGCAACTTGTTCTTCTAGGTTTGCATTCAAATTAATTTCCTCACCTAAGTACTACTGCAAAGATTCTTTTATCGACTCACTTATCTCTGTGATTTTCCTTTAATAAGATTTTGCTTGGGTGTCCAAGAAGGCCTTGAGGGATTCCAACTATATTCCCATATACCGAGTTTCCTCCCATGGAAAACACAATTTAGATAAATGTTTTTATGAAACCATGAGTAACCAACCAAAATCAATATTGATTGAGAAAAAAATTATGGAATAGAACTAACCTATAAAAGGGAACAAAGCAGCTAGAAGAGAAGGAAGTTGAGGTGAATCACATTTGTTAGAGAATTATGACCACCTAGGACCATAGTCACATCATATTTATGTTTTCCGAAGGTTGTTAGATACATTTCATTCATTCCACTCAGATTGGTGCCCGCACTCATCCACCTTGTGGATGAGGCTCCTCATTTATGGCCACTAACCCACTAGGGTGTGCCTCATCCCATAATTTATGGTTGTGGCTTTGACCATGGGGCACACATGCATTGTATGTGGACATTTTGCCTCCTTTTGGAAAGTTTATCCAATCCTAGGACACCTCCACTCCACCATTTTCTCCACCAATCGTGGTCCATCATTATTTTTGACCACTCATTCCATCCCAACATTCATCTTAGCCATTCGTGGCTATTTGGCATTATTTGGGATCCTATTGGTCAACCTAGGGGGGATTTTGGCTCAATGTAATCCTGCCACTTGGAGCTCATTCGAATGCCTCCAAAGGCTAACGATTTTCTCCTATTGTAATATAATCACGATCCCAACACATTTATATATTGTACAGTAATAGAAACTTCAGCTATTTGCACCATTCGTTTGTGTTATTGAGCTTCTTTTTCAATGTTTACATGCAATGCTTAGCCAAATTCTTGTCTTGTGAGGAAATTCTTAGCAAGTAGATCCCAATCTGTTTAGAATTTTACATGGTATCAAATCTCAAGGAGCTTCTACTCGAACTAAGAATGCTTCAAAGGTGAACCAGAAGCAGTTGAGCAACCACAAAGTCTTGGGGTCTATGCATTGGCGTCCTTAGGGGCCCTTCCTAGGTGTGACATACTCCCAAACATTCCTTCTGTCAATGCAGGGTTCAAATTGGCTATCTAGGATAAAATGGAGCAGTCTCATGTCACCTTGCTCACTCCATTCAACTAATTTGAGTGGAAGGTCGAGATGGTAATTCAACTGAGATCTAAGGGTCTCTTCAGAGTTACTATGGCGACAGAAAATGAGCCGAACTTTGCTGTTGAGAAGTCCAAGTTTTTCAACAGGATGGATGAAGCCTATGGCATGCTTTGTCTCAGTATCTCAAGAGACATCTTGTTTCATGTTGACAATCTTACCCCTCCAAATGAATTTTGGCTCAAGATCGAGTCACTGTTTGGAAAGACTGATGAGTTAAGGGGCCATCATCTTGAGAATGAGTTGATCTCTCTGATACCTAGTAGTTTTGAAACCATTCAAGACTTCTTCACCAAGTTTAAAGCTTTGGTTCTTTAGCTCAAGCAATGTGGCATTGAAAAGAAAGAGGAGCAACTGATTTTGTCCATACTTTCGAAGTTGGAGCCTTAGTATTCTGTCTTTGTTTCGACCTTCCATTCTACCAAGTTGACAGTTCAAAACTGGAGGATTCCATCTTTGGAAAACTTCATGGAGTCTCTTACTCAAGAGAAGGACAAGTTGGTCTAGATGGGTGCTATCAAGCCATCAAAATACCAAGTTCTTGCTACTGGTGATTTGAAACAAGCAAAGGGAAAGAAGAATGCCAAGGATTCGAGGCAACCAAAGAAGAATAAAGATAAGGAGAATCCCAAATCCTCTGAAGGGGTTTTGAATCATAGCAAGGAGAAAGGGAAGAAGAAGGAGAAGTCAAAATGCACCTACTGCCATAAGGTTTGGCACCCTAAGAGTGCATGCATGAAGAAACCATAGACATGATGGCACATATCCTAGAGAAGAACAATATCCCTCTTCCAGATGGTGCAAAGAAGACGGATGTTGGCTCGAATTCTGAAGACAAGGAGAGATGCCATGCATTGATGGATAGTACTTCTGAATCCTCTTATTTCATCGTTGATTTAGGTGCTTCAAGGAACATGGCTTATGTGAGAGAGTCATTCTCTACTCTCGAACCCTATAATGGTCCTTCTATTCTCATGGGTGATGACTCAGAGATCCCAGCAAAAGGCATTGGAAGGATCAATATTAACAATGGGTACTTCAACAATGTGTTGTATGTGCTTGATATTGAAACAAATATTCTCTCTGTTTACCAAATGAATCATACTGGTTCGTCCAAGAGATTTATATTCACTCAATAAGATGTGGAAATTTATGAAGTTTCCACTGGCAAAGTGGTTGCAGTTGGTGTTGCAGATCATGAGTCAAGGATGTACAAGTTTTCACACTTTCTTCCTTACTCTTCACCTAATGCGCTTATGTCACATGCTAATGATGTTAGTAGAATGTGGAATGAGAGTTTTGGACACCTCAACTACATATATCTTCAAGTATTGAGAAAATAAAAGATGGTTGAAGGACTTCCAAGCATCAGATTTTCCAAAGGAACCTCCAAGGGTTGCATTGTTGCGAAGCATGCAAAGCGCAAGTTTGAGAATGGGAAGGAAAGGAGAGCCGCTCAACCTATCGAGTTGTTACATTTAGATGTGATAGGACCTATTCCCACACATTCCTATGGAAACTCAAAGTATGTCCTAACATTCATTGATGATTTTTCAAGGTACTATTGGGTATTCTTTCTCAAGTTAAAATATGAAGTTTTCCAAAATTTCAAAGTTTTCAAAGCTTCTATTGAGAAATTTAGTGGGAGGAATATCAAGGTCCTAAGGACTGATAATGGAAGGGAATATGTCAACAAGGAGTTTCAGCAGCTATGTGAAGAGGAAGGCATTCACATGCAACATTCTGTGCCCTACACACCTCAACAAAATGGTGTGGCAGAGCACAAGAATAGATCATTGAAGGAGATGGCTACCTGCATGTTGGAGGCTACGTATTTATCTCTTAGGCTATGGGATGAGGCCATAAATAATGATGCATATGTTCATAACAAAATTCCACACAAATCCATGGAAGAAATGACACCATTCGAGGCTTGGATGGGACATAAACCTGATGTGTCTCACTTCAGGGTGTTTGGCTCAAGAGCATGAGCTAGAATACCTCCTAAGAAAAGAAAGGCCTTGCAACCTCAAAGAAAGGAGTCCATAATGGTTGGGTATGATGAATATGCCAAGGGATACAATATATTTGATCCATCATATCAAAATACCTTCATTGAAAGGAGTGTTCAATTTGAAGAAAGCCTTTGCAAGCAACTCACCAAGAAGAAGAGGAATGCTCAAATCCTCCACTCTTGCTGATGATGTAAGTGATGTTTCTCAATCTGATTTTTCTGATTCTGATATTGAAGATGAAGATGATGAAATGAATTCAGATCATGATCCTCCTACAAGTTCAAAATGGGCTGAGAAAACCATACACGATGCTGGTGAACTTGTAGGAGATCCACAAGACAATAGGAAGACTAGGTCTCAATTTCACAATGCATTCTATACTTGCGATCTAAATATTTTCGGGAGGTGTTTCTTGATGGTTGGATCTAATCCACAATCATAGGAATAAGCATCACATGAACCAAGATGGTAATATACCATGGAAGAAGAGTTCAAGTATCTTCAAGACAATGAGACTTGGGAGCTGGTTTCTCTTCCTCCTAGCAGGAAGTTGGTGCAATGCAAGTGGGTGCATAGGACCAAAATGGATGATAATGGTTCTGAAGTGAAGTATAAGGCCATATTGTTTTGTAATGGCTTCTCTCAAGTCCAAGGGGTGGAATACACAAAAACATTTTCACCCGTGGCAAATATGGACTCAATTAGGCTAGTTTTGGCCATTGCTGCATCCAAGCGATGGGAGGTGCACCACATGGATGTGAAGAGTGAATTTCTTCATGGTGACCTTCATGAGGAGATATATATGTAGCAACCTGAATGATTAATACAATATCCTTCACTTGTGTGTAGACCGAAGAAGTCTCTCTATGGCCTCAAGTAAGCTCCTAGAGCTTGGTATGCCAAGATGGACAACTTTCTTATGTCTCAAGGATTTGAAAGATGCAAATCAGATCCTAATGTCTATATGCATCATTTCGGTGACTCTAGTTTGATAATAGTCTTGTATGTTGATGATATTTTGATTACTGGAAGTTCTGTTGATGACATTGGGCAATCTGCTGCAGGTATCAAGGTCTCACAATCAAAATATGCTTCAGATTTTCTCCAAAAGTTCAAAATGGATGGTTGTAAAGCTGCTAAGTTTCCCTTCCTTTCAGTTGTGAAACTAGAAGATTGGGGTTCATCACCATTGGTGGACAGTTCATTGTATAGGCAGCTAGTTGGGAGCTTGTTGTACCTCACACACTCTCGACTTGATTTTTCTTATGTAGTGAGTGTTGTTTCTATATACATGCAAGATCCTCATGAGATTCATTGGAAGGCTTCCAAGAGGATCTTTCATTATGTGCAAGGAACCAAGCAATTTGGGATTCATTATGCAGCTATTTCTTCACTTGAACTTGTTGGATTTACTGATTCAGATTGGGCTGGAGATAGCACTGACCTAAAGTCCACTTCTGGTTATGTTTTTGTGCTTTCACATGGTCCTATTTTCTGGTCTATCAAGAAGCATCACACCATTTCCTTATCTTCAATTGAGGCCGCGTATAGAGGAGCAGTGAATGAATCTACACAATGTGTATGGCTGCAAGGTGTTCTTCGGGAGTTCGGTTTTGCCTTTGATTCACCTATAGTCATATGGTGTGATAATAAAATTGTCATAAATATCTCTACAGATCTAGTACATAGACAGAGGACCAAGTACATAGAGATACACATGCACTACATCAAGAGTTTGGTGCACGACCATATAATTTCATTACAGTACTGCCCATGTTCTGAGCAGACTGCTAACATATTCACCAAGAGTTTTACTGAGAAGACCTTCATCTACCTTAGATAACTCCTTGGGGTGGGTGATACATGGTGAAGACTGATATTTGTTTCATATTTTGCTTCATGTCCATTTTTGAGGGGAGGTTTTGTTCCCATGAGGTTTTCCTCCTTACCTCAGTTACATGGACTAATAAAATTGTAAGGGGTGACTTAGGCCCTTTTGCCAAGGCCTCATTTTTCAGATTTTTGGCTACATAATTCAGGCTTAAGGGGGGGGTTTATATCATTATGACCACCTAGGACCATAGTCAGATCATATTTTTTTAATCACTAGTGGTTCAAGCTTGGTTAATATGTTTGCCTAAGGTTGTTAGATACATTTGACCCATTCCACTCAGATTGGTGCCCACACTCAGTCACCTTGTGGATAAGGTGACTCATTTATGGCGATAACCCACTAGGGTGTGCCTCATCCCATAATTTATGGCTGTGGATTTTACCAGGGGGCGCACATGCATTGTATGTGGACATTTTTCCTCCTTTTGGAAAGTTTAGCCAATCCTAGGCCACCTCCACTCCACCATTTTATCCACCACTCATGGGCCACCATTATTTTTTTACCACTCATGCCATCCCAAAGTTCATCTTATCCATTCATGGCCGTTTGGTGTCATTTGGGAGCCTATTGGTCAACCTAAGGGGGATTTTAGCTCAATGTAAGCCTGCCACTTGTAGCTCATTTGAATGCCTCCAAAGGATAATAATTTTCTCCTATTGTAAAATAATCATGATCCCAACACATTTCTATGTTGGACAGTAATATAAACTTTAGCTATTTGTACCATTCGTTTGTGTTATTGAACTTCTTTTTCACTGTTTACATGCAATACTTAGCCAAATTCTTGTCTTGTGAGGAAATTATTAGCTAGTAGATCTTGCTATGTTTAGAATTTTACAACATTCAATGGTGGATAACCCCATTCAACCTTTTAAAATCCTTGGACTTAGATGTATGATAGACTATAATGAGTGATGTTTAATTAATCCATTGCAGGCCACTTTACACAATAAATTTTCTGTTTTATACAATCATGGAAATGAAACTTGCATAATGTGGGCATTTTTCTTCCCTCATTTCAAGTTTATTGTGAATCATTGCTTGTTAAATAGATTTGACCCTCGATCAAGGCACATTTATTTGCAAGGGAGTCTGTTTCCCAATTATAATATTAGACCACTTGTTGAAATTTTAAAATATATATACCGAAAATAATTTAATAAGGCATTGCATCAAAGGAATACTACGATGAATGACATAATAATGGATCTATGTTTATTGTTCATAATATTGATTATTAGTTGAGGATAACTAGTACAACTTAATTTTTTATACCCACATTGTAACCAATAGAAGACCCTCGTACATAACTAATCCTCTAGCTACATTGTTCATGGTTTTCTCCAAGCCCTAGGCAATGTTTACACATTGCTTACTCTGGGACAATAATGACCCCCTTGCCCCTGCTTTGCTTGGGATAGGCTTTGGCCACCCCGGTGAAGATTAGACCAAAATTTACAATATCAAAGAGACACCATAGAAGGTGGGGAATGCAAGGCACTAGGGATCAACAATGGGCAATTGTTCATTGATAGTTGATAATTGTTCTTTTGTAAGGAAACATGACATAAATTTAGAATACAAGTTTTCCATATTTGGAGCTTTCAATTGATCATTCATAGGCATAGGAACTGGGAAATGCAACATTTGATACAAGATACATCCCGATATACATTGTTAGGTTTGAAATCCTTCACATTAGATAAATTATACCACAATATATATTGCATTTAATATTTATTTTCTGATGCATAAATGCTCACCCTTTCAATCTATCTTAAGAATGGAAAATAAAAGATGTTGTCCAATAATCACCACTTACAACTATCAACATAACTACCATTCAACAATAAGCTTTCGACCAAAATGCAACACTAGCTCTTCTACCTAATCAATGCTATATCCTTTTCTAGAATATTTCAAAGGCATATCAAACTTTCTATTTGCATAAACAACTTATAACTATATTGAAAGAAATGTTTTGATTGCTATGACTATAATAAAACTATATTGATAGTTGTGTTCTTCTTTCCTCTTTGTTGTAGCAGAATTAGGGCCTAATAGGTTGAACTCTCTCCTCTATGAGAGGTCAAGAAAAAGAATAAAGAGATCCATGTACCACTATTTAGACATGATATAAGCTTACAAGGCAAGATAAAGTGCCTTTATGTTGAATTTCGATTGAGAGATCATAGATTGCCATCTGGATAGTATAAAAGGTATTGAATTCTAGGTAGTATGAAAGCCTCATATATGGAAAAAAGAGGCTCATGCTCATACTTTATAAAGGACATATTTAGACGATGAAATCCAAAAAAAATTCAAACTCTATAGAGAACACATGTAAAAGTAATAATGTGAGGAATCTGTACCCTACAATGAGTAGGTTTGAGTGGACCTAAAGGTTTAGAACATGCATTTCATTTGCAATGAGTATTATTGAATAGACATAATGGTTAAGGCCATGTCTCCTTATTGATTTAATACTAAATATTATATATATAGTAAACAACAAACAACAAATATTACTATCATTGAATTAAGAACAAAACAAAAAATGCTAGTTGATTTACCATTATCTCATTTTGATGAATATTGCATGTTCTTTTAGTTTCAAAAAATGTGTATATTCTTCTATTTCTTTTTTAATTCTAATTAAAACTTTCAATTTTTTCACATAAAAGTATTATTGTTTTCATACTTTGAAATGCATTATTTTTTTCTTCAACTTCTTTACCGAAATTTCCAGCTTTTAGTTTTTGATATCATTTTTTGTTATTTGAATTGGAATTACTATGTCATTCAATATTAGCTTGCACTATCATTTTGTAACTAGTATAAGCTTGATACCAATTTGATTAAATGGTTAATATGACTTACATATTTTATTTAATGTTTTCTATTTGTAAAAATATTTTAAGTAGCTTGTGAACCATGTCTTCCCATTTGAGAGATATGGATACTGTTTTTTTCAGCCACATTCAATTTCAACAAAGCTCATGTAATTTGCAATGCCCTTGACACAACCATTAGTGTCACAAACTTGGTTATGTTTACCATGTAGTTTGATTTCTAAGACTTGTTTAGCTTTTGTTGTGTCCACTATATGTCAGTTAATTAAAACTTAACATGCAGAGTGCTAAACATAAATTATCAACCCAAGGAAGTCTTTTATTTCAAAGCTATCGTGCAAAATATATGCAAGTACAATTTCTACCTGGCATTGTTATCTATTGGTATGCAATCGAAACTATTTGTAAACTAAGTCAAAACTGCTTGAAAAGAAATCAATACTCAAACCTATTCATAAATCAAACTGTAAATCGAATACACTTCAAATAAGATCTATTCCTATGAAACAAGATCTGATTACGTACATCTAAAGAATTGTTATCTAAAGAATTGTTATGTTGGCCAACGATTTACCAAATGAATTATCAACACAACAATTATGACAGATCTAATGAATGAAAGCATACAACTATCATAAGCTTAATGAATGAAAGCATAAACAAAATAATAAGCAGATCTAAACAATAACACACTTACAATTAATACTACCAGCATCTGCTCAGGGAAGAGGGCCCTTCCTCCACTGAGCAGATCTGTATCTCCACAATGAAAGTCTACAACTCCAGAATTAAGAAACTGCCAGCATGTATTATCATAATGGAAGAATTACAACAGATCTGGATCAAATCCTACATCATAACATTGTGTTCTCTCCTATCTTGCATCTCCTATCCTGCCTAATCTATCATGCTTAATCTCTATCAATCTATCCCCCTTTCTCAATGAGATTGATTACATATTTATACATAAAATTATCTAATGGAAATGAAGAACTGAACCCCCAGCTTGTGATCTGCAACAGCTGGAACACGGCCGTAACTGTTGGCAACTTTGGAACCGGCCGCAACACCAAATCTGGAAAATACTCTCTCGAAGAACCACCTGTATATCGCAAACCGTAGCTTTTTTTGACGATTTCCTTGCGAGTCAGGTAAATGAGGATGTTACGCACAAAACCCATATCTCGGATTTTTGAGATTCATTTCCATCTGTCCGCAAATCAAGATGCGAATCAAGGTGTTCTTATGTGGCATGCGTTTTTGGTTAAGGCTGTAACAACTGGCTATGAGCGTCCTGTACATGACAACTCACTCCACAAACCATCATTAGTAAAATTATGCATAATAGTCTTTTAATTCATCAAAGATAAAAGAAAATAATCACTATTAACCACTTAAAAGATCAATGGAAGTAGCATGCTGTTCAATACGCAGCTACAACAAATGGATGGAAAATGGAATGATAAATGAGAAATAATGGTAAGAAAATGGATGAAAGGTATGTCGGTAAGTGATGAAAAATGGACAATTCCAGGGCCCAACATCTCCCCCAAACTGAACTTGTTGCATGTCCTCATGCAACCCAATACCTGTGTAGCATCCAATTTGAAAAAAAATTCATTCACTTGTTCTTTTATTTTACCATTTGCACAGCTGCAGCTAGAAGAAATAGAGAGTTTAACACAAATTGGCAGAGTCACTTAGTGAAGGATTTAACAGAAAATTTGGCGGATTCGCAGCTCTTTAGTAGAAATTTGGCAAAGTCACAGCTTATTTTAGCAGAGAATTTGGCGAAGGTTTTAGCGAAGATTTTGGCGGAACAGCGCTAAATGTAGCGGCAAATTTGGCGGAGTCAGCTTATTTTAGCAGAGAATTTGGCAAAGGTTTTAGCGGTGAATTTGGCAGAACAGCGCTAAATGTAGCGGCAAATTTGGCGGAACAGCGCTAAATTTAGCGGCAAATTTGGCGGAGTCAGCTAATTTTAGCAGAGAAGTTAGCGAAGGTTTTAGCGGCAAATTTGGCGGAACAACGCTAAATTTAGCGACAACTTTGGTGGACTTGCAGCTGTCGGAAAAGATGTCGCAGCCGCCGGAAAAGATGTCGCAGCTGCCGGAAAACGGGCAGTTGCCGGAAAGCGGTCGCCGGAAAATATGTCGCAGCTGCCGGAAAAGATGTCACAGCTGCCGGAAAAGATGTCGCAGCTGCCGAAAAGCGGTCGCCGGAAAATATGTTGCAGCTGCCGGAAAAGATGTCGCAGTTGCCGAAAAACGGGCAGCTAATTTTAGCAGAGAAATTGGCGAAGGTTTTAGCGGCAAATTTGGCGGGATAGCGCTGAATTTAGCGGCAAATTTGGTGGACTTGCAACTGTTGGAAAACGGGAAACGGCAATATTTTACGGCGTTTTAGTCTTTTTGAACGGGAAACTTCTAAAGCCATTTTCTCCCAAACGACGAACTGGGTTGGGCTGAAATTTTGCAGGCAAGTAGCTACCACTCTAATGCATCTCCACGCCAAAAATTAGACAAACCCACATCACGGATTTTGAGAAAAATGCGAATTGGCTGTAGGTGATTATGGCCATTTTCTCGAAAACCGCGCACTGGATTGAGCTGAAACTTGCCATGGTTGTTCATCATGCTGTTATGCATTCCCTGTCCAAATTTCATGAGAATCTAACTTACCAATTGAAAGATATGCCCAAATCAAATTCTGCACTTTTGAACATGAATAAAAAATGTATTGCAGCTGAACTTCCAGAGCCAATATTTCAAAAACTACAAACTGGGTTGAGCTGAAAATTTTCAAGCAGGTAAATACCATTATAGTGCATCTCCTCACCAAAAATTAGATGAACCCACATCACAGATTTCGAGAAAAATGCGAATTGGCTGTAGGTGATAATGGTCATTTTCTCGAAAACCGTGCACTGGATTGAGCTGAAACTTACCACAATTGTTCATCATGTTGTTATGCATTCCCTGTCCAAATTTCATGAGGATCCAATTCGTTTCTTGTGAGATATCTTTAAATCAAATTCTTCATTTTTGCCAGCTGTGAATGAATAAAAATCAGTATGCACAAAATGTCAAAAACCACTCCCCCAAACTGAATATGTTGCATGTCCTCATGCAAAAGAGGAGTTTTTGTCTTAGTTGTGAACAACCATTTCCCCCAAACTGAGTATTTTACCTTCCATTCATGAAATCAAGTGAACTTTGGGACTTTTGTTTTCTTGTATCTGCACTATCACTGTCAACATCCAATTTTTATATGTGCTAGCTGGAAACACATCTCAGACTTACAAAAATGACTATATGCTCCCTGAAAAATGACTGTATGCTATTTGAAATTCACTGTGTGAGCTCAATTTTTGATTCCCCATGGTTGTGGTTAAGTGCTCATAATGTATTGCAAAAATAAAATGACAATGCACAGGAAATCTTCATACTAGCAAGGGATCAGATTTGCAAATTTCCTTTTGTGATGACCCAAGCTGCTCAAATATCATCTGACAATCACAGAATTTGTAGACCCTCCATAAGTGCCAAAAAAATACCAGTGATCTTCACAAGCCAAACTCACTACAGGAATTATCATTCATGGGAAATAAAAGGGTTTTTAGAACCATTTTCTCATCAAACTCATGGCAAATTCTATTGCAATAAACCATAGTAGATTTCATCCATTCTCATGGTTGAATGAAGGCTGCTAGAATTTTCGTTGGTTATGCCCTTATCATGGAGTGTTTTGTAACACTTCAAATAATGCCAAACATTCTTTTGCACATTCCACAACAATCAAACTTATTTCAGAAATTCTGTCGAACTTGACAAATGACCAATGCTGAGAGTAATCATTACCTTCATGCTGCTGAGATATACTTCACATCACACCTTGAAAAGGTTGCTACAGGATTTCCATTGTGCATGTATCATGCTCATGACGGCTAAAACCAATGTAGGCATTAGTGGATGGTAAAGATACCATATGTATAAGATGGTGGAAAATCCATATACCATATAAAATGTGGCTCTCAATAATTTTGAATTATGAGGATGTGAACCATTATGTGCACCACTGAACAAAGCAAACAAATCAAAGAAATCATGCCTTTGTTTTCTATTGTGCTTGTGTGATAGCATACTCTTGAGAAAGAATGGCTTCTACTTCAACTTTTCATGTTGTAGGTTCTTGTGTCTAGCCTATCCTTCGCTTTTCAAGATGTGTATCTGCTGCTTTATTTCTCCTCATTATTTTTATATGGCAACAGAGCACCGTTCTTTACTACTGATTCTTGTGTGGCAGCAGCAAGACTTCTTTTCTTACTGCTGGTTCTTGTGTGACAGCAGCAAGACTTCTTATTGTTGCTTCTTGTGTGACAACAATAAGGTATCCCTTTTTTTCATGCTTGGTCAGTTGGGTTGGTGAGATGTTGGATTGGAATTTGAAGTGGATGTGCATGAATGATGAAGTGTTAAAACTGAGTGGGAAATGATGGGAATGGATGGACCTAAAATGTTATTTAGAAAATGGAAATGGCTAATGCTTAGTGGTTCTTCATGACATTTCCCCAAATCTTTAATAAATCAAAAAACTCATGCTATTTTACCTCAAGTGTTACCTCCATGGAAGCCTTGGTTGACATGAATGGACTGGTGTATGCTGGAGCTATGCAGGCTGATTTGATGCTGAGACATATGTATATGAGAGCTGAAACTGGATGAGACTGAATTTGATCCATGATATTGTGCTGGTTGCCTGTAAGACTAACTGCTGAGACAATTGATGAGGAAAAATTCTACCATAGAAGCAGAAAGCCCTTTCTCTTATTCTGCAAATCAACTGCAAAACTACTGAACAAATGATGCTGCAAGTCATTGTTGAAACCATTAGATCACATAATCTTCAGCTGCTACAAACCCGAGGTACAATTCTTACCATGCGAATGAATGTGCTGAAGTCGAGCATGGAAAGAAATCATTGGATTACCGGCCATTAATGTATGCCGTTAACCAATGTGAAGAAACTCACCTTTGATGACAATGAGCTCTAAAGTACCTTAGTGCATCTTGACAGGTACGAATGGATGTGTTGGAGTCGAGTCACCTGCAAGATTTGTCAATCAAGAGGCATTGATGAATCCCCATGATTAACAACAAGGAAATCTGCCATTGATTCATGCAGATACCAGGGCACTATAAAAACTCTAATCTTGATCCCAGATGATGTGTCGGAGTCGATAGGACAAGACCATTGGAAGTTGGACGTTAATGCATTCCACATCATCCAATACGAGTACAAAATAAATGATTGTGAAGAATCATAGTGAAAAATAGGACCAACATGAAACTCAGAAGCGGAAAGTATATGTGAAGTCATGATGTAGTAGTGATGGGAAATAAAATGGTTATGGTGACTACATAAGCAGTGGAAAATGAGACTTCGACATGAATGGATTTTTAGGGTTTTGAAATGAGGAGGGTGAATGAATCTACCATAGGGAAATTGACTTCTTGAGGGGTTTCTTTCAGCAACAAGTGGGATGACAGGTGTCTAAAAATGATTTCTGTCATGTAGCAATGGGACTTGACTTCGGAAACATTGGACTCTGTATGGTTTGCACATCAATCTCTCCATTTTTTTTTATGTGCTCAATCCAATTGCAAATTGATAAAAAGTCTTCAAGAGTCACTCGTGCATGCATTGACCTTCTTCCAAGGACCTGCAAAACCTAGCATTTGCCTGCAATAAAACATGAGATGATGGAAGAAGAGAGATGATTGGTCTCTCTTCACCCAACACTTATGAAAAAACAACAAGCAATTACTCATAAAACAAATCCAAATAAAAATGAACAATGCAAAATCCATTTTATACCTACAGGAGAGCAATGTCCATCTAGACTCACCAACGGTATTCTGATCATAGCTTCTTCGTTCCTTGTCCAAATTGAGTGATTCCAAAGCCAAATGAAAGTAAATTCACAGGTCTATTTCCATTAGAAACAAGTTTTTAAAATTCTATGCAATGATCTTCCAAATCGTTCATTAACAGCCTGCATGACAAGGTGTCTTTTCGAATTCTGGACTAGACCAACAGTCACGATTTTAGGCTTAAATTTTTCGTTTGATAACGGATTGATGTGATTCCAATTGGAGATGAAAGTATATTCATGTAGGTATCTCCATTAGAAACAGGTTTTGAATCCAACAAGAATTGATGGGTCAAATAAGCCAATGAACAGTCTAGAAAATAGAGTTTTAGGAATGCAGATTTAGGACAGGCAGTCGGTATTTTGGTCATAAAATTTGCGTACGACATCGGAATGGAGTGATTCAAATTGCATTGTAAACTAGATTCATAGGGGAATATACCAATGAAACAGGTTTGCAAAATATGTCCAATAAGGCATCCAAAAATGGACTGTCCCAGCTCTGTTCCTAAGTTGCCAGCTTGACACCCTATTAGTATTTTGGCCATAAAATTTTCGTTTGACACCCAATCGTAAAAATTCAAATTGTTTTGGAAACTAGATTCAAATTGCTACTTGGGATATAAACAGGTTTTAAAAATAAGTTCATTTGGTGTCCCAAAAATGGACTGTCCCGTCTATGTTTCAGTAAAATTTTCAAGCCAAAATGTCACAAAAATCCAATAAATTAAATTTAACCCCCAAAAATTGATCGAAATAGGTGTGAATGATTTTAATGATGTAAATTTAAATATAATACACATCCATACCAAAAATTTCAAGCATTGAGCACCTAGATTGACTTACACAGTTTGTTGCAGCCACAGCTGCAACTCTTAAAAAATGACATAATGTTGAAATAAAGCATGTGAATTTTTATGGAAAATAAAAAACTAAAGACATATCATGATGTGCAACACCCACGTATCTCAAACTCATTAATTTTTACCTGTAGCACAGTCACAGCTGGGTGTTGCATCTCCTTGTCACAGCCAATGTTGCAGCTCACTGTTGTAGCTGCGAGTAATCACAGCTGAGAGTAATCACTCACAGTTGGGTTGTTGCAGCTAACAACTTTATGTCAAATTTCAAGCTTGAAGGGTTCCATAATCATGGGCTCATTTTCCTGTGGATCCTTCATTCACTTTCTCGAATTACTGTAATTTTGTTTTCATGATATTTTTATTTTTATTTGTAACAAATAGAAACAAATTGAAACTGGGAAATTGATGACAAAAAGGACTTGAGCATTTTTGTTCAAATAGTCAACAATTCCAAAGCATTCATGAAAACATCTCATACCCATTCCTCATACTTCTACTTTCTGATCTTCCAGATCGCAACAAGGCGCAGGAAGAGAGCATACTTATTCAAAAATAAAAACTTAAAAAAAACAAAAGCATGGTTTTATTATGTTATTCTACCCTACCCTATTCTACTTGGAAAAAGAAAAAAAATTGTTCAAGTGTATGCATATTTCCAATGGAGCCATTTTCGAAAAAGTGACTCAAGTATGCTCATACTCCTAATAGAAAAATATAACTTTATGAATTCTAGGATATGAGAGATCAACTTCCCTTCAAATGATGGTGCCAAGAATTGGTGAAGTATGAAATGATGCTGCAGACCGATTACAGATTGAAACCAAGCTTCAATATAGTCTTTGTTCCCTTGATTGCTCATGGATGTTACACCATGAAGATCCTTATTAAACTGATCTTCCTCAATGCATAAGATTTCCGGATCTAATGATGTGAATGATGCTTTTGGTTCCAATGGCTGTTCTCCATCAAATATTACGTGTGTATTGTTGATCTTGTCTGCTTGCTTATGAGGACTAGAAGAAACTCCATCTGCAAAACTTGGATCTAAAACATGTTTAGGCCTCGTATGGATTTGCTGCAACAACGCACAGCCTTTTTGCAGCGGTGTGGATGAGGTAGAATAAGAGGGAAGTGTAGGAACATTTTGCAGTTCAGCACTGTAAGCATACTGTACTGCTTTATTATGGTTAGGGTGGAGGGTGGATTGGACAGGAAATTGTGTTGGATACCAAGGAGTTTGATGAGAAGATAGATGTGGCTGATGTAGATGATTGAGTTGTGAGGTTGATATTGAAGGACCAACTTGTGTTGCAGCATGAGGGAGAGTGGCCATATGATCATAAAATAGGCCATTCCAACCTTGTGGGTAAGGTAGGTAAGAGTTAAATTGAGGCTGCAACAGCTGCCATGGTGGAAGAGTATTCAATGACTGAGTATGAAAGTAAGAAAATGGAGGGATAGAATTTCGCACCATAGATGTAGGCCATGGTTGACATGACTGTTGCAACAAGTTGGCTGCGACTCCCAGATCTCTATGATATGTTTCTTTCATCTTTGGTAAGGAGGGACAATGATCTGTGGAGTGATTCAAGTCACATATACCACAACTTTCAAGACTATTCAAAGGGAAATCCCTTGCTTCTCTTATTTCCTCCTGCTTTTCTTTATCCTGCAAAACACCCAATTGTAAATCAGCTTTAAAAATGTCAAATAAATTGTTGATTTCAGTTCGTAAAACTCTTGTTTTTGCAGCAGATTTCAAAAATAGAGATAAAAGTTCCTTAGAATTCTTACCAGTCTTGAAGTTTCCTCTTGAATACCTTCTACATAACTCACAAATATCATCATATGCTAACTGAAATACATTACCTGTTCCGATCATATTTAATATTTCTAAACATTCAGCTTGGATTCCCTTGAGTAGAAGTGTTTTTAAGATTTCCTTCCCCAGTTTCCTCTGTTTGGATCTTTGGAGGTTATATTGAAATCGTTCTATGTATTCCTCCAGACTTTCTTCTTCTCCTTGTGTCATTTCGAAGATGTCTTCATTGACCCTGCAATAATCTTGGTACCTTTTCAAGAACACATGTTTCATGTCTTCCCAAGTTTGTATACAATTCCCACCGAGGCTCATGAACCATCGGAGGGCTGTTCCTTTTAGAGTAAGGGGAAATACATTCAACTTTTGATCATTAGCACAATAACCATATCCTCTACAAAGTACTTCAAATTGAAATAAAAATACATCAGGGTCTTCGTTTTCCAAACCATGAAAATTTGGTAGAACATGTGGGGGAATTCTTTTTGTTGGTGCCACTTCGCTCGAATCTCTGATGGGAAATTCGAAGGTAACAACTTCTCCATCTTTTTCACCTGCCATCCCTTCATTAGATTCTTTGTGTGCTATCTTGAGGCTCCTCCTTCGAATGTTCCTGTCAACTTGTTAGTAGAATGGGTGGTGCTCACAACACCACTAGGGGAATGATAAGATTTATGAATCAAAGATTGAAAATGAAATAAAACTGAATGTAAAGACAGAAAATTAACACTCAAAATAAATTCAATAAACTGAAATGTAATCATGCAACCTACATGCCCTATTTTAACAATGCATCTGCAAAACAATGTCAGATATACTATTGAACAATTGATAACTTCCCCGGCAACGGCGCCAAAATGTTGTGTCCACTATATGTCAGTTAATTAAAACTTAACATGCAGAGTGCTAAACATAAATTATCAACCCAAGGAAGTCTTTTATTTCAAAGCTATCGTGCAAAATATATGCAAGTACAATTTCTACCTGGCATTGTTATCTATTGGTATGCAATCGAAACTATTTGTAAACTAAGTCAAAACTGCTTGAAAAGAAATCAATACTCAAACCTATTCATAAATCAAACTGTAAATCGAATACACTTCAAATAAGATCTATTCCTATGAAACAAGATCTGATTACGTACATCTAAAGAATTGTTATCTAAAGAATTGTTATGTTGGCCAACGATTTACCAAATGAATTATCAACACAACAATTATGACAGATCTAATGAATGAAAGCATACAACTATCATAAGCTTAATGAATGAAAGCATAAACAAAATAATAAGCAGATCTAAACAATAACACACTTACAATTAATACTACCAGCATCTGCTCAGGGAAGAGGGCCCTTCCTCCACTGAGCAGATCTGTATCTCCACAATGAAAGTCTACAACTCCAGAATTAAGAAACTGCCAGCATGTATTATCATAATGGAAGAATTACAACAGATCTGGATCAAATCCTACATCATAACATTGTGTTCTCTCCTATCTTGCATCTCCTATCCTGCCTAATCTATCATGCTTAATCTCTATCAATCTATCCCCCTTTCTCAATGAGATTGATTACATATTTATACATAAAATTATCTAATGAAAATGAAGAACTGAACCCCCAGCTTGTGATCTGCAACAGCTGGAACACGGCCGTAACTGTTGGCAACTTTGGAACCGGCCGCAACACCAAATCTGGAAAATACTCTCTCGAAGAACCACCTGTATATCGCAAACCGTAGCTTTTTTTGACGATTTCCTTGCGAGTCAGGTAAATGAGGATGTTACGCACAAAACCCATATCTCGGATTTTTGAGATTCATTTCCATCTGCCCGCAAATCAAGATGCGAATCAAGGTGTTCTTATGTGGCATGCGTTTTTGGTTAAGGCTGTAACAACTGGCTATGAGCGTCCTGTACATGACAACTCACTCCACAAACCATCATTAGTAAAATTATGCATAATAGTCTTTTAATTCATCAAAGATAAAAGAAAATAATCACTATTAACCACTTAAAAGATCAATGGAAGTAGCATGCTGTTCAATACGCAGCTACAACAAATGGATGGAAAATGGAATGATAAATGAGAAATAATGGTAAGAAAATGGATGAAAGGTATGTCGGTAAGTGATGAAAAATGGACAATTCCAGGGCCCAACAGCTTTCCCTCATGAAATAGACATATCCCTAACTTATGCTCCAATCTAGCTCAACTACTAATCTCCACATGCGGTTGCTAGTCTTATCTGTTGATGTATTTGTAACTTCGGACGATATTCACTTGTATATTGTATGTATTACATTTGTACTTTATTGTATCCCCAATGAAGATGTATTATTTCTCCGATTGGAGGTGTCGTCATTTGTATTTGCAAGTGTCGCAAGTTATATTGTAAGTGTCGTAACTTATATTTGATGGGTTATTAGACCACCTTAGAGGGTTCAACCCAGTATGGGTTAAAGGGTTATTAGACCACCATAGTGGGGTCGGCCCAGTGACAAGTGGTAATGGGTTATTAGACTCTCCTAAGGGAGGTCGTCCCAATTAGAGTAAAAGGCAAGTCAAAGTAAAGTATAAATAGAGAGTGTGACTCTCTCATTCTATTCACTCACTCACTCACTTCGCATTAGTGAGAGAGAGGAGGAGTGCACACAAGTGGAGGAGGAGCAGCTAATAGGAGACTATCTCTTGTTTTGGGGTTTCATCTTTGTGATCTTTGTATTGGTGCTCATTCTATCTCTGAGGAAGTTGTGGGGTTTTTCACCTTTTTGGTTTTCCCCGATGAAATGCTTTGTGTCTCTTGTCTCTTGTGTTTGATATGCTATACATGTTGTTCTCTTAGTTAAGATATTAGATCATATTGAATTAATGATGAAAAAATAACATGGTATCAGAGCTAGCCTGAAGGAAGGCATTGTATGGCATTTATTAAACTTGTTGCACTTGCGGCAAATTGGAAGCTAGGGCCTGATATAGTAAAAACTAGTCATCGTGGCACTTTCGCTATAAATCAGTTTTGGCGAAGGTTCAAGATCTGAAAATTTTATAGGCCGAATATGAAATGTTCATGTACCTTGTGTCTGAAGATCAACCTCAGATTCGTTGTACTTTGTGAGATATGATTCGTACAAGTTAGGGTTTCTGCCTCTTCCAAAATGCATCCCTAAACAGGTGATCGAGGAACAAAGGTCATATCTTGGGCTAGGAAGCTCCAAATGGAATTCCGTAAAAAGTGACAGTTAGGGAACAGACTTTAGTTTCATAGCTCCTAGTTTCAGAGGCCGAAGTTGAAATAGTGACACGTGGCACTCCATACAAGTTCACTATACAGTTTCATCCCATAAACAGGTCACATTGCGACACTTGGAATATATCTCTCTCAGTGGGGTTGGAAAGATGACAGGACAGTCTACCACAGGCCGAAGTTTCAGACCCTAAGGATCCGAAAGTTCATAGATACATCAGAAACAATATGGCATATATTTCTGTCCAAATAGAATTGGATTCTGAGCACTTTCATTTTTGGTTTGTCATTGCTGCGGGAAATTAGGGTTTCTACAAAAGTTGGAATTTTTGGAATCTAAGACCATGGTTGGATGATCTTCATCAAAATCAAAATTTAGAGACCAAGATCAAAGTTTTTGGTTGGGTAGAACCCCGGGCTCTATCAAACCCTAATTCGGGATTTTGACCAGAAAACCAAAAAAACCAAAAAAACTAGAATTTGACAGAAGCTGCAGATTCGAAACTCGCAGGTCAATTTTGAGGGGTTAATTTTTGGATTTTTCAAAATCTGAGCACACCAGCTTGCTCGCCTCATTCATCTGCATCTCCCTATCCAGACAGGAGTTTGAAATTCCAAGTTTGGATTTTTAGGGTTTCTCTGACAACCCCTAGCCAGCGCCAGATCCAGATTTAGCAATTCAAAGTGGATTGGGTTAATCCTAGAAGAAAATGATTTGGAAACCTACATAAGTGAAGAAGCTCCAGTTCTAGAGGGAGATGAGGCTAAGGCCTTACAAAAGAATACTACAAGCAATCTCGACAGGTATGACTTGTGGAGATACAGGTATGCTTTGAAATCTGTTCATGATTAAGTTTATGATATGTTTGTATTCATATTATTGAGGTTAGTACAATATTGATTAATTTTAGACTTGTCTTATCACCTTAGTAAAAGTATGAATGCATGTGAGTGATAGAAGACATTCATTGATTAGGTTTATGACACTTATGATTGTACTAATGCACTGTGGTGTTGTATGAGGATGATGTTGTCCGCTAACATGAAAGGTACATCAAGAAAGACAAATCAAGTTCTAGATCAAGAACATATGACCATGGTGACATGAAGACAAAGACTCATCCATAGCCATTGATCACATAGAAGCTCTACTTACAAGGTATGTATAATTTGGTTCTACAATGCTTAACTTATGAGATGTGCAGGTTACTAGCACAAAGTCTCTAAATCATTGAAGAGAACAAAGAAGACATTATTTGGGTATGTTAGACATAAATCGCAAACATGATAATCCAGGTATGTTTTTCTTATATTAAGTTAGAATCCTATCTTATGTTAGGGTCTCATATAAGTATACTTTAGTATGATTGATAATGCTTATTCATGAAGTTATAGGTTTGAATAATCATGGGTTTATGCATATTATGCTTCTTACTTTGATTAATGATATAGACAAACTAGAAGAGTCCTATGGTCATATAAGAACATGCATAAAAGTACTCCCTGAAACCTTGAATACTAATGCTTGTGACAAATTACCTATATATGAAATAATCATGACCATACATGTTTAAGATTATTTAGAATCATAATGTTTTGGTAGTATTGAGATTATACTAATGCATGTATGATTATGTATGAGATCTTGAGGATGACACAATGATGACACTAGTGCACACTTTGTTAAGATTTAATATGCTAAGACAGAAAATAGCAGCATTGCATTCCATTTCACAATAATAGCATATACAGGATCACTGAAGAAACAACAAGCACAACATAAACACAAGAGACACAGATTTATCCTGGGAAACCCTCATGGGGTAGAAAACCCAGCAAAGCTTCCTCAATATAGATGATCAGCAATATACAAAGATGTAACCCTGAGCATAAGCTCTTCCTTCTCCATAGCAGACCTCTCTCTCATAAGTGCGCTACTCTCAAGTGAGTGAGTGTGTGTAAAATGAGGAATACACCTCCTCTATTTATACACTACTTCGACTTGTCCTTTACACAAATCATGTAGGCTCGTATTTAACCAATGGGTTAAATACCCCACTACAACTGACTAGGCCGACCCCTCTAGAGTGGTCTAATAACCCTTTGACCCACATAACACATACAGGGCCGACCCCAACTAGGGAAGTCTAATAACCCAAGTTACCACATTCCGACGGAGGAATAAACATCTCCGGATATACAATAAGATCTTCACGGAGGAATGAATCATCTCCGGAATAATAAAGTACAAATATAATATTCTTTGAAGTTACAATATATCAACACTCCCCCTTAACGAGAAGGATATTATAACAGCATATGTACGAGCAAGGAGTCATCAACATCATACATGATACATCTATAAATCATTGGAAGCTTTCTCAACATCATCAGTAACTCAAGCAGTTACTGGAACATCTTCAATACTGGAACATCAACATCTTCAGTACTGAGTCTTTATCTTCTGCAGCACTCGAACAACTACAGCAACATCAACATCTGGATCCTCACGATCATCAGCATCGTCATCATACGATCATCAGCATTGGGATCATCTTGATCTACAGCATCTGGATCATCACGATCTACAACATCTGGAACATCTCGATCTACAGCATCTGGATCATCACGATCTACAGCATCTGGATCATCTCGATCTACAGCATCTGGATCATCTCGTTCTACAGCATTTGGATCATCACGATCTACAGCATCTGGATCATCACGATCTAAAACATCTAGATCATCTCGATCTACAGCATCTGGATCATCTCGATCTACAACATCTGGATCATCACGATCTACAGCATCTGGATCATCTGTATTAGTATCCACACCAATACATCTATCATCAAAACATGTATTCTTACTAATACATATATCATCAAAAACATGTATTCTCACTAATACATCTATCATCAAAAACATGTATTCTCACTAATACATATATCATCAAAAACATGTATTCTCACTAATATATCTATCATCAAAAGCATGTATTCTCACTAATACATCTATCATCAAAAGCATGTATTCTCACTAATACATATATCATCAAAAGCATGTATTCTCACTAATACATCTATCATCAATACATAGCAGCATACCCTGCAACACACATGATCATATTACAGGATGATCAATCCCGCTCTCTTTAGGACATAGGTCCATGGATGATACAATCCAGATCAAGTTCCAGGATGATCAATCCTTATCACTTTAAGACAAGTCTCATGTCTAGGGACGATGTAATCCCATCACGTACATTTTGAACCCAGTTCACGGACGATGCAGTCCTCTCACGTACATTTTGAACCTAGTTCATGGATGATGCAGTCCTCACGTACATTTTGAACCCAGTTCACGGACGATGCAGTCCTCTCACGTACATTTTGAACCCAGTTCATGGACGATGCAGTCCTCACGTACATTTTGAACCCAATTCATGGACAATGCAGTCCTCACGTACATTTTGAACCCAATTCATGGACGATGCAGTCCTCTCACGTACATTTTGAACCCATTTCATGGACGATGCAGTCCTCTCACATACATTTTGAACCCAGTTCATGGATGATGCAGTCCTCACGTACATTTTGAACCGAGGTCCAGGGGCGATGCAGTCCTATCTTCAATTCTCGGAGACATCAGTCTACGGATCAATTATGGGAGCTAAGTCTGGGGAAGATACAATCCCCTAACTGTTCATTCAGGACTTCATTATCGGAGACCCAGTCTACGGCTCAATTCTGGGACCGAAGTCTGGGGAAGATACAATCCCCCACCTGTTCATTCAGGACTTCATTCTTGGAGACATCTTGTCTACAACTCTCTTTAGGAATGAAGTCCAAGGATGATCCAATCCTCACATGTCCACCAAGGACTTCATTCTCGAAGACATCTGTCTACGGCTCTCTTTAGAACATGTGTTCAAGGATGATACAATCCCTCTTCTTTCTCGGAGACGTCTGTCTACGGCTCACTTTAGAACATGTGTTCAAGGATGATACAATCCCTCTTCTTTCTCGGAGACGTCTGTCTACGGCTCACTTTAGGACTGAAATCCAAGGATGATTCAATCCTCACATGTCCATGAAGGACTTCATTCTCGAAGACATACGTCTATGTCTCTCTTTAGGATTGAAGTCCAGGGATGATCCAATCCCCACATGTCCACCAAGGACTTCATTCTCGAAGACATACGTCTACGGATCTTTTTAGAACATGTGTTCAAGGATGATGCAATCCCTCTTCTTTCTCGGAGACACCTGTCTACGGCTCCTTTTAGAACATATGTTCAAGGATGATGCAATCCCTCTTCTTTCTCGGAGACACCTTAGACCCTGTCTAAGGACCATCCACCAACCTCTCTGTCGGAAACACCAATATAGGTATCCACATCATTGACCTCATTGTCGATGCAGGCAATCTCATCATAAGTGATCACATCGCTCCCCCTTTTGAGGAGGGTCCTTCTGAACTATTTTAAGTTTGTCTCAGAAAACTTTACTTGAGGTAGAGGTTTGGTTAGTACATCGGTAACTTGTTACAAATTCAAACTTTAATTCTTTTCTACCCCATATCTTGTATATAGAAATGTCAGATCTCTATGTGCTTTGACTTATCATGGAATACTGGATTCTCTGCCATTTTGGTACAACTCTATTTGTCACATAGGATCACAGTTGGGCCCATTCTAAATCCATACCGCTTCACAACTAGTAGAGAAAGCAGCCATATATTCCGCTTGTGCTGAGAGCCACACTAGATTGCTTCCTTCTAAACCATGAGATCATGGCTGATCCCAAACAGTAACATCCTCTCGATGTGCTCTTCCTGTCTGATACAATTTCTGCCCAATCAACATCTGTGTAGCCATCTGAAGTCATGATCTCTAAGATAACATAGATCAAAGTCTATCGTATCCTTTAGGTACCCCATCACATGCTTTGCAACTAACAGGTGAACACATCTGGTTTCCACTAGATACTGACACAAGGTGTTCACAGCAAAGCATATATCTGACCTAGTATTTGTTAGACACATCAATGACTCAATATTTTGTCTGTACAGAGTTCTATCCACTAACTCTGACGAGTCATCTGCTAACAGCTTCAAGTTGGAATCCATGAGAGTGGACATTCCAACACATCAATTCTTCTCAAGATTTCTCAGCATACTTTCCCTAGTTGAGAAAGATTCCTTACGAGCCTTGCCATACTTCTAGACCTAGGAAGTAATGCATCAATCTGAGATCTTTCATTTTCATTTCTGTTTCTCATTCCCTATCAGAAATATATCATCTACATACAATAATAGTATGATCCATAACCTTAAGGTAAAGGTTAGGAACAACTTTACTTTTGGTAAATCCCAAGCTTATCAAGAAACTGTCAGTTCTCCCTTTGTGACTGAACATCATTCACACTCTGCATTGAATGATCTTCTGCATATCTATCTGTGCCATCTCTCATTAGATGGGTCTGCTGATATGGGCCTCAATATCATTCGAACTATGTGGTGAGTTCCTTCTTGCATCCATGTCATCTGTGTCTAGAAACCATATTCAACCTTGCAGCAAAGGTTGAGATCCACATCACCCATGGTGATCATTAAGCTCATCAATTGATTATCGATCCTGGGTACCCATACAGAACCTGATTCACACTTCTTCTTTAATTACATCATTAAGAGAATGGTCTTATCTAGTCACTTGGAGCAAGCATCTCGTCATGATTCTCTTCCTTTTTCTAAGAGAATCTTCTAGCCACGAGCCTTCTATATTTTGTTTGATTTGTAAATCTTCTTGTTGAACATCCATCACTTGTTCGGTGTTCATCATTCTTCATGATATTTCCTACATATCAAAATTAAGTACATGATTAGTAATACTTCATAATCATGAAATCATGTTGTCATGATAACCTATTATGCATACAGATATCATTTACATAGTTATGCAACTATCTTGACCAATACTTTGGCACAACACTTTTCCATATCCTGTATGCATACAATGGCTATCTAGATGCCTTCCATCTCTACCAGAACATACTATCGAGAGTGTGCACAGCTCTCAGCATGTTAGTAAAGAGGTTTCATTCTAGACAAGCAACAATGGAATGTTTGTCCAACTTACCAATCATATGCATATTAGTAGTATATTGTTCAATTCTCTATGAATGTTTACACTCAGCATGATATATTCTAGGAATACAAATATGCATACAACCTATTACAGGCAATATCATTTACTATTTCAAATAACAACTCAAGTACTTATCTTTTATGTTTGTGTGGTTGCCTCTCGCTTGATCTTCTGTATGTCTTTTGAACTTCTATTCCTTCTGTACCACTGTGCATGCTCAAGTGTCATCCTCATGATCTCATACACAAACATACATTCATTAGTATATTCTCAATGTTATCAAAACATTATAGTTCTAAATAATCTTGAAAATGTATAGTCATGATTATAGATAATATTCAAGGTTTCAGGGAAGTCTTCTTTTACTCATGCATATTCTTGTTTGATCTGGTTAGTTAAATTATCAACCAAGATAAGAGACATAATATGCATAAACCCTTGATTACTAACTTTATGAATAAGCATAACCAATCATACCAAATATACTTATATAAGGGATCCTAACACAAGGTAAGATTCTAACATGACATAGGAAAACATACCTGGATTAGTATACCTGCTTAGTTATGTCTAACATACCTAATCAATATCTTCTTTGATCTCTTCAATGATTTAGAGATCCTATGCTGGAACCTGCATATCTCATAGGTTAAGCATAATAGAAAAAAGTCATACATACCTCGTAAGTAGAACTTCTATGTGATCAAAGATTATGGACGAGTCTTTGTCTTCATGTTATCATGGTCATGGAACTTGATTTGTCTTTCGTGATGTACCTGTATCTTGTTAGCAGACAACATCAACCTCATACAACACCACAGTGCATTAGTACAATCATATAGCCCTAATCAATGAATGTCTTCTATCATTCACATGCATTCATACTGTTACTAGGGTGATAAGACAATCAAGATTGCACTAATAAATAATATGAAGACAGACATATTATGAACTTTATCAGGAATCAGATTTCAAGACATACCTATATCTCCTTAAGACCTACATGTTGAGACTTCTTGTAGTATTCTTATGTAAGGCCTTAGCCTCAACTCCCCCTGAAACTTGATCTGGAGCTTGATTAGGGTTTGTTAGAGAAACCCTAAAAATTCAATCTTTTACTTTCACACTTCTGAATGGATGGAAGGATGTGTCTTCCTGAGCTGATCAAACTAGCATACTTCAATTTTGAAATCTCCAAAATTTGACCCCTCAAAATTTGCCTTCAAAACTTCTGGATCTTCTGGACAGGATCCCGAACTAGGGTTTGATGAAGCCCACCCTTCTTCCCAATAAAAAGGTTCGATCCAAGGCTCTAAACTCTTATTTTTCTGAGGAGCTTCCAGCCGTGGTTACAGACTTCAAAAATTCAAACTTTTGCTGAAGCCCTAATTTTCCATCTCTCCGATCAAAATCCCGAACTGGGGTTTGATCAAGCCCGGTCTTCTACCCAACCAAAAAATTCGATCTTGGTCTCTAAATTTTGATTTTCTTGAGTAGCATTCAGCCATGGATTCCGATTCCAAAAATTCTAACTTTCTCCGAAACCCTAAATTCCGGAAGCCATGAATGAAGGTGCTCCAAAAATAATTCTGTTTTGGCAGAAATATGTACCTGATTGTTTCTGCTGTAACTCCGAACTTTTCACTCCACAGGAGTCTAAAATTTTTTTTTGTGGTATCCTGACCTGTCATCTTTCCATCCCAACAGGTCTGACGTCAATTGGATTTTCTGAGAGAGAGTTATGCCAAGTGTCGCATTGTGACCTGTTTATGGGATAAAACAGTAGAGAGAACTTGTACGGCGTTCCACGTGTCACTGGTTCAACTTCGGCCTCTGAAAAAGTTTCCTGAGATAGTACAGTCTGTTTACTACCTGTTACTTTTTAAGAAATTTCATTTGGAGCTTCCTAGCCCAAGTTATGACCTTTTTTCCAAGGTCACCTGATTTTTACTGAGATCTGGAAGAAGCCAAAACCCTAACTTGTACTGATCATAACTCACAAAGTACAACGAATCTAAGGGTGTCCTTTGGAAACAAGGTACTTGGGGATGTTATCTACGACCTGTAGACTTTTTAGATCCTGAACCTTTGCAGAAATGGATTTATAGTGAAAGTTCCACGATGACTGGTTTTTGCTATGTAAAACCCTAACCTTCAAATTGTCACAAGTGAAGCAAGTGTCGTAAGTGCCATACATTGCCTTCCTTCAGGTTAGCTCTGATACCATGTTAAGATTTAATATGCTAAGACAGAAAATAGCAGCATTGCATTCCATTTCACAATAATAGCATATACAGGATCATTGAAGAAACAACAAGCACAACATAAACACAAGAGACACAGATTTATCCTGGGAAACCCTCATGGGGTAGAAAACCCAGCAAAGCTTCCTCAATATAGATGATCAGCAATATACAAAGATGTAACCCTGAGCATAAGCTCCTCCTTCTAGATAGCAGACCTCTCTCTCATAAGTGCGCTACTCTCAAGTGAGTGAGTGTGTGTAAAATGAGGAATACACCTCCTCTATTTATACACTACTTCGACTTGTCCTTTACACAAATCATGTAGGCTCGTATTTAACCAATGGGTTAAATACCCCACTACAACTGACTAGGCCGACCCCTCTAGAGTGGCCTAATAAACCTTTGACCCACATAACACATACAGGTCCGACCCCCACTAGGGAAGTCTAATAACCCAAGTTACCACATTCCGACGGAGGAATAAACATCTCCGGATATACAATAAGATCTTCACGGAGGAACGAATCATCTCCGGAATAATAAAGTACAAATATAATATTCTTTGAAGTTACAATATCTCAACACACTTAAGCATGCATAATGGTACAGGATGGATATAAGTTCAAAGACAGATAATCAAGGAAGCAAAGATCAAGAGGGAGCACACTCTAGTAGTTCCTGCAAGGAAGCAAAGATCAAGAGGGAGAACACTCCAGTAGTTCCTGCAAGGAAGAAAAGATCAAGAGGGAGAACGTCACTCCAGTAGTTCCTACAAGGAAACAAAGATCGAGAGGGAGTCCACCCAACAACCAAGCAAAGATAAGAAAGACCGTGTACCATCACCTACAAGAGAGACTTATTTCGAAGAACAAGCGACGAAGACTCAACGAATACTAGTCGATCATGAAGAATGATGTTTGGGATTTGGTACCAAGACCAGAAGGGAAGTCTATTGTGACTTCCAAGTGGATCTACAAGATCAAGCATGCTGCAGATGGTAGCATAGATAAATACAAGGCAAGGTTTGTGGCTCGTGGCTTCTCCCAGAAAGAAGGGATACATTATGAAGAAACTTTTTCACCTGTAGTCAGATACACTTCCATCAGAATAGTACTTGCTCTGGCTGCAATGATGAAGTGGAAGATACACTAGATGGATGTCAAGACATATTTCTTGATTGGTGTAGTCGAAGAGGAAGTGTATGTGGAGCAATCACTCAGTTTTGAGACACATGACAAGGAGTCATAAGTGTGCACATTGAAGAAAGCCTTGTATGGCTTAAAGCAAGCACCCGGGACATGGTACGACAGGATAGACAACTTCCTGTCCAGTTTGGGATTTACCAATAGTAAAGCGGATTCCAACCTTTACTACAAGGTTGAGGAAGGAAATCCAATGATACTCCTACTGTATGTGGATGACCTATTTGTGACAGGTGAGGATAGATTGATTGCCGACATGAAGAGGAAGCTTTCTACCGAGTTTGAGATGAAGGACTTGGGCATGATGCATTACTTTCTAGGTATGGAGGTGTGGCAGAGTGCAGATGGAATCTTCCTTGGAGAAGGGAAGTATGCAGTAAGAGATCCTGAATCAGTTCAAGATGATGGACTGCAAGGCCATGGCCACACCTGTGGCATCGAACCTTGTTACACCCAAAATCCACCCATCATGAGATTCAGTGTATACACCGCTGAAGATATCTTTACTGAGTAATTAACCTAGGAGAATTTGTACCTAGTTGTACTAGGTTTTGTGAGGTCGTCGTAGGTTGCACTCATGCAACATGCGACATCGTAGCTTGCTTCATTGCGGGGTGTGACGAAGTCAGTTAATGGGAAAAAATAGCTTCTTCAAGGTTCTTCTCGAAACTTGCTGACTTGGGGGCTTATACCTTGGGAGTATCCCCTATCTCTCTCCTACTATTTTTTAACCTATCCTATCCATACCCTATCCACTTAGTCCTTTATAAGAGAAGCTCTACTCCTCTCCAAAGGGAGGAAGTCTATCGTGTCTACATGTTGGTGAAATCACTCTTGAGAGATCTCTACTCATCCTTGAGAGACTCAAGCTTCCTTAGGAGGAATTGGAAAATGACTTTGTTGGAGAAGGGATACAACATTAAGCCTTGGTTGTAGTTCTATATCTCTGCTATGTACTTCCCTATTTTTACAATAATACAAATGCTTTCCGCCAATATTGTTCATGTGTGTAATGAATTGAGTAGTTTACTTACTTAACTGTTTACTTAGATCTCTTATTGTATAGATTCCCTTTTACTTGTTTCTCTTGTTTCTTGTCTTGACAGGTCTTGCAGCTTGGATTTGACGACTGTGAGACGTGGAGCAATGTTCAGGGGAAAGGATAGTGAAGTGAAAGGTAAGACATCTAGTACTCGATCCTTAAGTAGATCTAGGAAATGCATTCGTAGCCTATCTTATTTGTTCTAGACTCGGATTGAGGTAGGGAGATCTGGCTCGCGTCCGCTGGAGTGTATTGTTCGATAAACAAATCTGGCAACCATACTTGGGAAATACATGTTTGATTCTGTAATTGCCTGAGAGTCATTTTCAGTTGATTGCTTGACACAAGCCTTCTATTTGTCATTTGCTTTCGTGGAGTTGATTTCATTATCAGATCTTCATATTGAAGACTCTGATCTGCTTCCTATGAGTTTATACAACTCATTTTCAAATCATTCCATGGTTCATTGCTTGGAGATCTAATTCATTTTTGGACTTAGATCTCGCTCGTCGCACTTGGTTAGTGGAAACAAAGCATCACTATGTCATTTCTAGCCTCTGTTCTTTACCTGTTAGTCACTCGCCGCAACCCTTTCATAGGTAAACTGTGACGTCGTCGCACTTCCCGCATTGGTGAACTGCGACGTCGCACTGTGTACAAGCACAAAGTGCGCCGATTTGTCAAAATTTGGCATGTAGGCATAACCTCTCCATTTTCCAATTCTGAACTTTGGTTTGCTGTATGAACTCCCTCTGTGTTGCAAGATCCAGCCAGAGATCCCACCTTTGATTTGTGTGTCGAGTGTTTGGTTTGTTTTGATTTATTTTGGGTTCCGTCTTGGACAAGTTTGAAGACCGGTAGTGGTGGATACTCTTGTCTCCTCCACCTTCATCTGCTCACCCTTGCATTCCCTTCCTTCCATTCCTGATCTGATCATTACATTAGATCAGCTTCCAGACCTCGTTTACATTATTTTTTGAGCTTTTGCTTGCTTGATTTGCTTGCTACTGCTTGATTTTGAGTTAAGTGTGTCTTTCAGCTCGATTGAGTGCTTGTCTTTTCTTGAGTTTTCTTAGTGTACTAGTGCTACAAGTAGTGTTTTCTTTTCGTTCATTTAGATCTGAAAGCTCAATTGTTATCAAGTTTATTCTTTGATGCATCTATTGAAAAGCTAAAAAGTGCTTCTTTCCCATCATTTCTTGAGTGTTTTTGTGAAAGAAAAATGTTCTTGCATTGGAATGTTTCATTTATCAATCTTTTGGAAAATTGAATGAATGTATAATCATTTGTGTTTTTCTTGAAATATGAATCGCTCATCTTCTTGAAAGACTCAAGCTACACTTCCAATTTTGCAAAAGTATATCCGTACTAGGGAAAGATAAGTGCATTTTTTTATTTTTCATTGCTTTTAGGCCATTGAAAGTGAAATTGAAAAGCTTGCATACTCCATCTTAGATCTCTCTTTTCATTACCTAATGTCGTTTTGCTTTGAAAAGAAAAAGAAAAGGAAAAATGTTGTGATTTTTTGTGTTTCATTGAAAAAGGAAAAGAATACTTTCGTAGTCAATTTTTGTTTGAATTGGGATTGTGTTGCATTGTGTTGTTTTAGCAATCTCACCGGAAAGAAAAAGATTTCTCCTTCCCATAGCTAGAATTCATTGAAAGAAAATAATATTTTGTGCTTGTAGCTAGGACTTGCATTATGCTTCTGATTATGTACTCACCTCATGCATTCACCTAACTGTCCAAGATAAAATTAACGATAGAACTAGGTAAAATTTTTAGCAACTTGTGTGTAAGTTAGAGACGTGTTCTGGTGTCGTTAATCGTGGTAGCTGTCGTTATTTTCCAGCACTGTATCCCGGGGGTATTGTAGTCTTCCACAGACTTATCGATATATCGAGCTCCTTCACGTACCCACCAAATACCATAATCCGTACTTGGCATATATCGAAAGGTGTATCACGTACTCGGTAGTATATCGGAAGGTCTCTTGCCGAATGGTTGTGCATTAGACAACACCACTACATATTTGAGCTCCCATGTACCTTGTGTATACCGGGAGACACCACTAGGATTCCTGAAACCAACTGAGTTAACCATTTGGCCATCTTGGCAAAGCAATACACTGAGAACAGCACTCGGGGAGATTAGCATGGATGTACTATCTAGGTAATCAGGTATGCAAGCAAGGGTACGGTCCCAATCCTCCTTGTCGCGTCATATTGTTGGAACCTGCAATATATCGCAGTTTGTGATGCCTTGATAATGCCGTGAGGTGCCAGAATTTTGAATTCACTCTGTCACATAAGTCTGCTTGTTGCCTTAGTTTGAGTAGGTTTTTCTGGACTGCTTTTCTTTTTAGCTTGCCCTTAGGAGAAACGCTGTTTCAGCCACTCTAGATGACTTTCCTGATGCTCTGGAGGATTTTCCCTGGAGAAGATCCCATAGGATCTTAAAATTATCACCCGAATATCCCCTTAATACAGAGGTTATTTCGAGGGTAAGAATGGATCAGCGTAACATAGTCATAGTCACTGAAGTGGAAAACCCCACTCTGAACGTTGGAGGACTTTTGTTTCCACAAACTCCTCCGGATTCACCTGCCTCTCATCCCCTACAGGATGAAGGAGCACAAATCCCCACTTCGCAAGACCTTTCTCCCGTCATCCCGGGAGAACCTGGATCGTTGGAATGGATAAACCACCCCAGGACAACCCTACAACAACTGTTGGTCCTTCAACAGCTTACTGGACATCTTCTACTGATCACCCAGTGGCTCATTTTTCCATCGCATCACCACCCAATTGGACCACTCCAGAGTTCTCTAGACCCTCCTACATGCCCGACCCCGTCGAAATCGTTGCACATATTCAAGAACGCTTGGATCGGTTACGTATCAAGGGTAATGAACTTCGAAGACAAAGTCTCGAGCAAAGACCCAGGTATAGAGATACCTCAATTCATCCGATATCTTTTGGATCACCGGAACCATCCCCCCACCACCAGACCATTAATGAGACTGGTCAACCCTCGCAAGAATCCAGTCCTGCACCCCAAGTGAACCAACCGATGGAAGGACAATAGTCCAACACACCTATTACTACCACGGTTACTTTACCAGTTCCTCCCCCACCTCAAAACTCAAGGGGAGGATATTCCATTCCCCCAGATTATCTCATTGGTAACGTTATTACTACAGTAGCTAATCAACAACCTACGTTTGTTCAACCTTTGAATAGTGGTCAGCCTGTCGTGGTTGGGGGGAAATACCCATTTCCTAACCATAACATAGGCAGTGGGATCCCCAATGGACCTTCTGTTGGACCTCCCCAACTTGCCATACCATCCACCATGGGATTATCTCATGTTGGGGGGCCATCCAATGTAACCCTACCCTCATGGAGTCAAGCGTATCCAGGTTCTGTTAACCCTGTGCCGGGCAGATATAATCCCGGAAACGCACCATATGGGATACCTTATCCTGGGAATCCATACACTCTATGGGGGAAATAGCCTATGTTGCACCACGGACCCCAACCAACTATCCCTCAAGAACCACCACCTCCGATCGGTCCTCCCCCACCTCCTGCTGGAGGCGGTGGGCCCCCACCTAACTTTGGTGGAGGCCCACCTCATTCTACCAACAATATCCCTCACCCTTTCAGTGGTGGCGGGAATGGTCCACCACCCCCTCCAGGCGGAGGTGGCGGGGGACCACCCTATTATGGTATAGGAGGACATTTCCCTTCGGGTGGTGGAGGTGGTCCACCACCCCCTCCAGGCGGAGGTAGTGGAGGACCTAATTACCATGGTGGCAGTGGCGGTGGTGGAGACCCTCATCCTTCCAGCGGTGGAGGTGGTGGGGGCCCCCATCCTTCTGGTGGTGGAGGTGGTCCACCACCCCCTCCAGGCGGAGGCGGTGGTGGGCCGCCTTATTACGGTTATGGACCCCCACCTCCTCCCGGTGGTGGCATGGACCTCCACCTCCTCCCGGTGGTGGCATGGACCTCCACCTCCTCCCGGTGGTGGAGGTGGACCCCCACCTTATTGGAATGGACCACCTTATGGTGGTGGACCCCCTTACAGTCTGAGCAGCACACCCCCCTACGACCAGTTTCCTCCTGGTACAACTTACGGACATACTGGTCCTTACACGCCTTATCCGTATTATCAATACGCGCAGCCTAATCCACAACTGCCCTTTTTGGATACCTTGGACCTACCTGACCTATCTCGTTTAACCAACGACCCCATTCACCACAGAACTAATTGGCCACCTTTTCCGGTGAAACTTTCGTCTGATATCCGAAATTTGACGATAAGCCGGGTGAAGATCCTAAAAACCATGTGATGACTTACCATTTATGGTGTTCATCTAATTCCTTAATGGACAACTCGATTCGTCTTAGACTGTTTCAAAGGACTCTCACTAGTTCGGCTGCCAAGTGGTACATTAGTTGCCACCCCACTCTTTTCTTGATTTTGGCTCTCTTGCCATGAAATTTTTGACTCATTTCCAGCTGCCTGTACGGTATGAAACTGGTACCGAGCTTTTAACCTCACTCCGTCAGAATACCGCTACTCATATTTCCGATCATATACATGAGTGGTGAAGGAGACGTTGTCTCATTAAAGCTCCCATTCCAGATCAACTCCTAGCACACTGGTTTACAAAGTCACTCATCCCTGTCATAGCAAGAGATGTTTCCATGCGAGGTGTTGTCACCGAAGAACAAGCCATTGCGAGTGCCCATGTACTAGACCTAGTCTACACTCAATCTGGCACTTTGTTTGATAATCTTCCTAACGCACCCCGTGACGTTAACGATCCTACAAAACCACTGACGGGACCCCAAGCCAATGGCATCATCGGATCCCTTCACACCCAGCCTCCTCATCAAACTGTTGGTTCTTTGAACCCCCAGGGTTCGTCCCCATTACCAACACAGGCTGGTCTCAGCACCACCAAGTCATCCACTCCTACTACTACTGAAGAAGTGAATTTTGTCTCATCAGCTTCACCTCAGAAGTCTAGCAGTAAGAAGAAAAACAAGGGAAAACCTAATAAATCTTCTGCCCAGCAGGAACAAAAGAGCACTCCCGATGACGCCAAACAGAAACGGAAGCTAAAATATCCTTGTTTACTGTGTGAATATGATCACTTCTCTAAGGAGTGTCTTCATAGAGACGAAGTCCAAAAGTTTCTTAGGGGTAAACCCACTCCCGCAGTCCTCAATGATCTGTTTCCCGCTCAAAACCAGCAAATGATTGCTCAACCTCCCCCAGCCCAGGGGGAATCATCCAATACCGTGCATGTTCTCATGGTGCGAAATGAGATGATCAATTTGAACACTCACTCACGATCATACAACATGGTCCCTTCGAAGGAACCTGTTGGGAGTAATGTTGAAAAAGCTTCCAACTCCTTACCTGATGTCACCGTACCATCAAATTCTCTCACCATTGAGAAGCCATCTTTCGATTCGATATTGCGACCGCCCAAAGGCACGATTAGAAAAGCTGTTTTTAATCCTAATGCTCAGGTAGCACATAATTATAATATCGTAGAAGACTTGGCACAAGCCCCTTGCGCCATGTCGAAGCTGGAAGTTTTGTAGAATTGTCCCAATCAATCCAAAACTCTCCTCGCAGCGATCAGTGCAGTTGACCCTGATTCTTCGAATACCATCATGTTCTGACTTGACCATTTCAAGCCGAGGATTTCCCATCAGCTCACATTTCAAGTAGCTGCAAACCTTGCTGGGAAAATTGTCCATCATACCCTTCTGGGCGAAGGCACCTCTACGTCTGTCATGTCGATCACCTGTTGAGAGCCATCGACTCTCCCGAATTGAATCGCTCTCCCACCATGTTGAAAGCATTCGACAGGCGTGGCTTTCAACCTCATGGGCTCTTACAAGCTCTCGCAGTCAAGCTAGGCAGAAAGACCGTAACCATCAATGTGGAAGTGGTCTCCGCATCACTAGACTATAATCTCTTGCTTGGTCGAAATTGGTTTTACGCCATGTAGGCAGTGGCTTCTTCAGTCTTCCACACGGTGCAATTCCCCCACCAAGGACGAATTGTTACCATCGACCAATTAGATTTTTTCACGCCAGACACTACTGCTCATCCTGGTGACCATGTTCCTTCCATTGGACAAATGTCAAAACAGTATGAGAGTATAGGGGTTGGCCTTTTTAAAGATTCATCTCTCATGGGTGTCTTTCCCATTTCGGACCCCCCTAATCATGTTGCCTCGGTGAACATGATCTCCACGGAGATTTCATCTCGCTCTACTGATACTTGGCTTGTACCAGATGAATCCACAACACACTTGATTGGAGACGCAATGCCTTTTTCACCCGCTGAACATATTTACGAGGCTATCCAATCAGCACCGGAGGACCATCTAACCATGGAATCCATATCTTGTTCTCTACAACGGGCGTCATCCCTACCCGACCTCTTACTTCGTACTTTTCATTCAGATGAGTCCATCATGGAAGTTATGAATGTTGATGATGGTCCGTGGGATGACCTTCACCATAGGTCCTCTTTTCTTCCACCGTTGGAGTACATAGAGAACAACATTCACACTATCTTTTCACCGGATATCTACCCATTCCCCCAGTCCCCCATACTTACATGTCTTTTAGACACTGAGGGTAACTTGGCCAACATATAGCCTACCACCCCGGTAGACATCTCGGTAAAACCTGGTGTAGTGGAACACATTCGCATAGGCCAGAAGTGTTCCCCTGAAGAAATAGCTATGGGTACGACCTTATTCAAGCAATTTTGGGACGTATTCGCTTGGTCCTATGAGGAGATGCCTGGGATAGATCTCGCGATTGTTTCTCACGAAATAAAAACCTATCCTGACATCAAACCTGTACATCAAAAGTTGCGACCGGTACACCCCCGGAAGACTGCGGCGATCAAGGCAGAGATTGAAAAACTCTTAAAGGCCGGTTTCATTTATCCTATCCCATTGACGGATTGGGTCTCAAACTTTGTTCCTGTGAACAAGAAGCAGGGCACCATTCACGTCTGTGTCGATTATTGGGACCTTAACAAGGCTTGTCCGAAGGACAACTACCCGACCCCATTCATCGACCAGATTATCGACAATTGTGCCAGAAGCGTTATCTTTTCATTCATGGATGGCTTTTCTGGTTACAACCAGATTGAGATCAACCCAGCCGACCAACATAAGACGGATTTCATCTATCCTTGGGGGACGTTTGCATATCGCAAACTCCCATTTGGCCTTAAAAATGCTGGTGCCACGTTCCAACGAGCCATGTCATATGCCTTCCTTGATATTAAGGACTTTGTGGAACCTTACCTGGATGATCTCCCTGCTCATTCAAAGCAGCGTGAGTTCCACATGGATAATCTGATGGCCATTTTCCTCACGTGAAGACGGTACAACATCCGTTTGAATCCTCACAAGTGTATCTTTTGCGTTGAGTCTGGACGCCTCTTAGGATTTATAGTCTCGAATGATGGGATCTGCATTGATCCCTTAAAGGTGGAAGCCATTGTCAACCTCCCACCTCCCACCACTGTGACGAAACTTCAAAGTCTCCAAGGGAAGGTGACTTATTTAAGATGTTTTGTTTGTAATTTCGTGGAAAATACTAAAGGGTACATGAGGCTGCTTAAGAAGGACGTCCCGTTCATTTGGGATGATCAAGCTCAAAAATCCTTCAACAGCATCAAACATGCCATCATGCATGCCCCCATAATCCAACCGCTGAATTATTTCCGAGATTACATCTTATATCTCGCTGCTTCTGCTACCACTATCGCCATGGTTTTGGTACAGGAGGATCAAGACGCCCAGGAACATGTAATATACTATGCAAGTAAGGGTCTCACCAACACTGAAACTAGATATTCACATGTCGAAAAACTTGCTTTCGCGGTGGTCATCACCGTCCAAAAGTTCTGACACTACATCCTGCTCTGCACTACCACCATCATCGCAGACTCGAACCCCATGTACCACGTACTGACACGTCAGGTGCTCAAGGGCAAGTATTCATGCTGGATCGTGATACTGTAAGAATTCGATCTTCTTTTCGAGAAAGCCAAGTCCAAAATGTCCTTGGTTTTTGCAAAGCTGATTTGTGACTTTCCCCATGCTGATGTAGAAGTTGAGCACAATGACTCCTTTCCAGATGAGTCACTGTTTCTCATCAGTACGAATGATATGTGGTATGGATATATTTCTTTATATCTTCAAACCCAACGCTTCAACCCTCAACTCTCTCACGATGATTGTCGTCGAATTTGTCACCATGCAAAGTATTATCTGATCATCAATGATACTTTGTACCGCTGTGGCATCGATTCCATTCTTCGATGTTGTCTAACTCACGATGAGGCTGAACGTGTTCTGAATGACTATCACGCTGGGGCATGTGGCGGTCACCTCTCTGGGATGGCTACAGCCTAGAATATTTTGCGCACAGGATATTATTGGCCTACCATCTTCAAAGATTGTATTGAGGCCGTGAAAAGATGTCCTCCATGCCAACACTTCCATACGAAGAAGCGCACCCATCCTGCCCCGTTACACCCGGTTATTTCCGTGGGCCCCTTTGCAAAATGGGGCATCAATTTTATGCATTGTAAGCCTACCTCGGTCGGGGGGGCATAGTTACATCATCGTAGCCGTGGATTACTTCACAAAGTGGGCCGAGGCAATGCCTACATACCAAAACGACGGCAAAACCACCGCACTCTTCATGTTCAATCACGTAATAGAGGGGTTTGGAGTTCCTCAGGCTATAGTTACCGATCACGGTTCTCACTTTCAGAACCATATGATTGATGAACAGAGCGATAGATTGGGTTTTCGACATGAAAACTCAACACCTTACTACCCGCAGTCCAATGAACAGGTCGAGGCCATTAACAAGGTCTTGAAAACTATGGTCCAACGGATGGTAGGTACCCACAAGTCCAACTGGCATAATATGCTCTTTTCAGCATTATGGGCCTATAGAACCTCCATTAAAACTGCCACAGGGTTCACTCCTTTCCAACTAGTGTATGGATTGGAGGCTGTCCTGCCTATAGAGTGCTAAATTCCGTCTCTCCAACTCGCTGTCGAACTTCTTCCTAACACTACTGCCAAGGAAGAACGTTTCCTGTACTTAGAAAAACTCGACGAGTCTCGCCGAGATTCTGCTCTTGCTAATGAAGCACACAAGAAATGCATCAAATCCCATTACGACAAGTCAGTTGAACCCCGTATCTTCAACAAGGGTGACCTGGTCGTCACATACAACCAGAAGCATGACAAACTAGGTGCACGAAAGTTTGAGTCCATGTGGCACGGACCTTATATCGTCAAACGTGTTTTGGAAAAGGGAGCTTACGAGCTTGAAGATGATGATGGAATATCTTTGGGTGAACCTTGTAATGGGATTTACCTGAAGAGGTACTATGCTTGACCCTCTTGTGCATATATTTTCTTGTATATACTGTACATGGCGTGCTTGTGTGCTTTTGTGTGGTGTGACGCACTTGTTTATGAGTGTCTTTCGATCTTATTTTCGCTTCTCATACCATGTTCTGTCTGCGTGTGCAGATGGAAACGTGCTATGGATTCACGGACAGCACCAATTGGCATACCCATAACCTTGCTTCAGCAGCTTGGGTACTGTATTCCCCAACAGGTGATCTCATCAACTCAGGAGGAAGTTGCCTTGGATTCACAACCAATAATACCGCATAATATCTGTCGGTAGTTGGAGCCTTAATTGATGCAATTTCCTTGGGTATGAACCACATTGTCATCCACATGGATTCTCAACTGGTGGTTTCCCATCTTAACCGGGTTTACGCTATCCGTGACCCTACCCTACTCCGTCTCTTTAGACGGGTTCATCTCTTGGAAAGGTCGTTTGAAACCATTCAATACCTGCACATTCCACGAGAGTTAAAAACTGTTGCTGACTTGATGGCCAACTTTATACTAGACTGGTACATCGCACACACATGATACTCATAACATGAAAAAGCATTCACAACATGTAAGTAATGCACTGCATAGAAGCAGACATATAAACAAGATCACATCATTAATTTTTGAAACACATAATATATAAATCACTGGATTGTCTGTATATATATATAATCACAAAAAGGTAGTGCTGATACAAAAATCTGAAGCCCGATAGCTTTCAGTAAGTCTCTACAAAATCTGAAGCTTTGTAGCTTTCAATAGTACAAAACTTGAGGACTCTAAGCTCTCAGTACACACACAATGACAACATGTGGCCTATTGCTTGGCCTGTACTACCCTAGGTGGTCTAGCAGCCCTAGCCGGCTGAGCCTGGAAATAGTCCACTGCTCTCTCAACCTTGCGGAGCAGTGCGTTGAAGTGCACAGTCACTCCAACCGTGTGCACCTGCATGGGCCGCAACACCTCGTCTACCGTCGGCTCAGGAACAACTAGTGTTAACCCACTCAGGTTGGTGTAGACTCTGTCCATCTCCACGATGGCAGCATGCACAACTAGATCCACCATCGCTCCCTCTCCTCTCTCTCTCCTAACCAGAAGAGAGGTCCCCACTGGTCGTATAGGTCCCACATCTGCACACACATGTTGTTCACCTGTCAGCACTATATAAAAAAAAATCATAAATGCACAAAACTTAAAAAGTTCAAGGGTCATTTGTTCTTAACTAGGTCTCCCCATGCTGCTCCCTCAGGCAACGACAAGTCTGGGTCATCCGTGAAGTCAATGCCACTATACGGAAAGTCCTCCACCATCAGTAATTGGCCTTCCAGCCGAGTGAATAACTCAGGAGGGAATTTGACGATAGGACCACCGACATGTCGAGCCATCACATCGATCCACCTGGCCATGTGTGGATCTCTGAGGTCCCTATCCTTTAGTGGTACCTGAGGATGCAAAAGGGGAACCCGTTCCAGCAAGAACGAGATCACTATAGAATCATAGCCAAATTGTTTGAGCTCTCCTCGCTGACACTTTTTCAGCTGAGCTCGTATGTTTGCGAGGACCCCCTCGCACCAGTTGAAGATCTTTGGGGACAAATAGTCCTCCGCATAAATCATCTGTGCTCTGGTGGCTAGGTGAGGAGCTTGGATCCCCGCCATCCTCGTAATGGTAAATAGAATGGCCCGCAATGGGCACTCTTGTACATCTTTAATGCAAATATTCCTGCTAGATGCATGGGCGTTGGGACCACAATGCTGTTGGATCAAATCTTCCACGGTTCGATCACTCCCATGTGATCCAGTGAGTGTCACATTGTCCCCCCTTTGGGACAAACCAGTCAGAAAATAGATGTCTTCTACATCTATGTGAAGTTCATGCTCACCAACCATGAAGTACTGTTGGGCCGCATCCCAACATTGGAGCATGTGGATCAGTAGCGAAAGTTGAGATCTCATCCCCTGAATGCGAAAGAACTTGAGAAGCCATAGTTTCTCAAAGCTTCCACACAATGTGGATCGTTAGCAGCTTGCTCATCATCTAATTCATGTTCCCTTTCCCACCATTATAGAACCATTCTAGATGCTTGGAACATGTCAACAAGGAGTTTTTAATAATGTTAGGACTTGCTTCACCCACTGAAAGTCCCTCTTTTGAGTTTTGTTTGAGTTTGGGGATGGACGTCGCCGTCGTCGCACCCCGTTTTTGCAAATAGGGCGATGTCGTCGCAGTCCATGTATATTCCATTTGCGACGACACGGTCTCGTCCCAGTTCCCGAAAAGGCCAACTGCGACGAGCCGAGGGCGGAATGGCCTTTCCCAAATCAACTCAAAACCCAAAAAAATGACTGGAATCAAAATTGTAAACCACTATCATTTTGCTGGCTGAAGTTTAGGGTTACTTGTTCCTGACGGCAGGTGATACAGCTGATTGTAGCTCCCGGAATCGACAAGTGAAGATCTGGCAGCAAATGGCACTATTCCTCCCAAATTTGGCAAATAGAACAATGGTGACTATATTTGGTTTTTATTTCTATTTATAGAACAAATGGAATATTCCTTTTTCAAATATTTGATGCCGTTATACTATTTGCTATAGTTTAGATCAGTTTTATTATATTTGAACGTTCGGTTGACTATTTGACCTAGTTCCTGAGTGTGTAGGAGTTGTGAAGTGCCTTTCTACGCCATTTTCATATTGGAACAGTCATCTCAGGTATGAACATCCCTTGTGAGTTTTTGTCATTGACTTATTTTTTCATAGATTGCAATTAATGAGCTTACTCTTTGTTCTTTCTAGTTCTCTTGAAACTATGAGAATACATTACCAAGTTATGATTTGTCACTTTTCCAGGCTCGTTAAACTCCTACGGAAAAGGAACCCCACGAAGTCTACCATTAAGATCTTTTCAGGCTCTCAAAATATGAAAAGATTACCAAGCGAACTTGTCACGTTCACGCTTGTAAAAGAATTTGAATGGTCATCTTCCTGGTGATAGTTTACCCCTTTTTCGGACCAGGGGGTACTAGTTACGAAAAAGGTATACTCCAGCCAATCATGACTGGAAGAGTCCTCTCCCGCGTTGTTTTACCCTTTTTCGGGCGATGAGGCTAATTTTACGAAAAAGGACCGTTGGAGTCTTCTTTAGTTCTTTTCAGACTCTCTAAACATGAAATGACGACCGAGTTTACCTTCTATGGACTCGTAAAACTCTTACATTGAAGGGCCCACCATGGGACGAACCCCTCCTATCCTAGGTTCGAAAAATATTTGGGATTGGACTCATCTATGAGATGAGCTATACCGAGCATTTGGTTACCCTCATCAAGCTCGTAAAAAACACATGAGGTACTCATCGTTCATGATGGGGAAAAAGGAAAGTTTTTGTGTTACGTACCTTGTTAGTGGCAGTATGTAGTTGTTCTTGAACATGGCACTCATCTGCATTTGCATACAACACTTGGATCATCTGTTTGTCCTCGAGTTCCACTTATTTCTTGAGTCTTATTACTCCTTTGAGTCATTCAAAGAAAGCTTCCATCATCAGTTGCATTAGGGAAAGGTGTCATACTCGTCATGTCAATACTGCCAAGTCATGCCATGCCCATGTTCAAGAATATGTCCATCATTTATCATCTGCAGTCAGTATACCCGCCATTATATCAGTCTACTCTGAATCAATATTGCATGTTACTGTACCATCCGATCTACTCTACACAATTTTTTGTCGTGTTTCGTGTCGATTGATGGGGGATTTATCATGGCCCTCCTTTGACAGATTCATCCTTGTCGACATCATCTCATCATCCAAGGATTGAATCTAGAAACCAATCAAGTACCTTGGCCCTGCATGCCACAATGGCAGGTTACCTTGCTTTCAACATGAGTTTATATCATTGACTCTTGATTGAAAGATTTCATCTTGCGTTCGACTTCAACTCATTTATTCACGATCAATGATATGTACTGTGATACCTTGGGAATCATTGACATCAATGGTGATCTCCCTCGCAATTGTTAACGATATACATCAATGGCCGGTAATCAAGTGGTTTCTACCATGTTCAACGTCAAGACATTTGTAATCACATGGATAGATTCGTATCATTGCGGGTTCAGCTTGAAGACCCTAGGGAGTCATGTTTTACCCAGGTTGCGATGGAGTCTATATTGAGTTATATCACACAGATCCACATTTGTATTGGTCGTGGCTATGTTATCATCTCATCATGGATCTACACTTGTGTCTAGTAGCCATGATAGTATTCAGTCGGTCATTACTACCATGGATTTGCACTGTATTGGTCGGTAGCCATGTTGTACTTCATATGAGATTGTCAGTTCAGAGTCAGTTGTACTGTAGCAGTGTCCTTCATCCGACAAGTCTATTGCCATTTCTTCTATCAAAGCACTTCACATGTCTATCTTCAATAGCTTCATGCTTTGGGGGGCATTCTGTTACACCCAAAATCTACCCATCATGAGATTCAGTGTATACACCCTTGAAGATATCTTGAATGAGTAATTAACATGGGAGGATTTGTACCTAGTTGTACCAGGTTTTGTGAGGTTGTCGCAGGTTGCACTCATGCAACATGTGACGTCACAGCTTGCTTCACTGCAGGGTGCGACGAAGTCAGTTAATGGAAAAAAATAGCTTCTTTGAGGTTCTTCTCGAAACTTGCTGACTTGGGGGCTTATCCTTGACCTCTAGGGGAGTTGGTACTCGATTCCTAATACCTTGGGAGGATCCCCTATCTCTCTCATACTATCTCTTAACCTCTCCTATCCATACCATATCCACTTAGTCTTATATAAGAGAAGCTCTACTCCTCTCCAAAGGGAGGAAGTCTATCGTGTCTACATGCTGGTGAAATCACTCTTGAGAGATCTCTACTCATCCTTGAGAGACTCAAGATTCCTTAGGAGGAATTGGCAAATGGCTTTTTTGGAGAAGGGTTGCAACGTTAAGCCTTGGTTGTAGTTCTATATCTCTGCTATGTACTTCCCTATTTTTACAGTAATACAAATGCTTTCCACCAATATTGTTCATGTGTGTAATGATATTGAGTAGTTTACCTGCTTAACTATTTACTTAGATCTCTTATTGTATAGATGCCCTTTTACTTGTTTCTCTTGTTTCTTGTCTTGACAGGTCGTGCAGCTTGGATCTGACGATTGTGAGATGTGGAGAAATGTTCAGGAGAAAGGATAGCGAAGTGAAAGGTAAGACATCTAGTACTCGATCCTTAAGTAGATCTAGGAAATGCATTCGTAGCCTATCTTACTTGTTCTAGACTCGCATTGAGCTAGGGAGATCCGGCTCGCATCCGCTCGAGTGGATTGTCCGATAAACAAACCTGAAGCTATTAACTGATGCTTCACTAGAGTCAGTTGATGCCACGATGTATCATTAGATGATTGGGTCCTTGATGTACCTGACGAACATGAGACCAGATATTTTCTTTGCGGTGAACACTTTGAGCCGGTTCCTGACAGATCCCAGACATGTTCACTTGATTGCTGTAAAGAATATTTTGAGGTACCTAAAGGGTACGATTGCTTATGGGCTCAAGTATGATGTGAATCAAAATTTTAACATGGAGGGTTATGTTGATTCAAATTGGGTAGGCAGTGCTGCAGATAGGAAGAGAACTTCAGGGTGCTGCTTCAGTATAGGATCAGGAGTGATCTCTTGGTTTAGCAGGAAGAAATCCCACGTAGCACTGAGTACAGCCAAAGCAGAGTATGTTGCATCTTGTTCGGTTAGTTGTGAGGTAGTATGGATAAGGAAGCTACTGTCAGATTTATTTGATCTCTAGTTGGATGCTACTTGTATCTTCTGTGACAACCAAAGTTGTGTGAGAACCCGGTGTTCCATGACAGATCGAAGCACATCGAGATCAAGTATCACTATATCAGGGATATGGCGTAGAGAGGAGCAGTGAAGCTCCTGTATGTTGCGATGGATGAGTAGATTGTAGATGTGTTAACCAAACCACTATCCAGAGTGAAGTTCGAGTACTTCAGAGAGAGGCTTGGTGTTCTTCAGATAGAAGATACTTCGAGGAGGAAGTGATGGGACACATTTGCAGGAGCCATTCCAAGCATGGTGGTAGGAGGATCCTTCCCATGGCTATGGATGTAAGTGCTGTGTGATGAGCATTAGGACAATGCTCCAGATGATGATCAAGATGATCATGTGCGATGAGCATCGGGACAATGCTCCAGATGATGATCATGATGATCATGTGTGATGAGAATCAGGACGATGCTATAGATGACGATGATTAGGATGATCATGTGATGATGATGTGCATCAGGATGATGCACTATATGATGATGATAAGTATGATCATGAGCATCAGGATGATGCTTCGTGCGAGGATGATTAGGTTGATCATGAGTATCGGGATGATATACCGTGGCCATGGACAGGTTGTGCGATAAGCATATAATAGCGCCCTGGGAGATTTGCAGATACTCTTGGGAGGTTTTTCCTATGGCATATAATAACTCCCTGAGAGATCTGGGAAATGCTCTTTCGAGGTTTTGCTTGGAGGGACATATAATAGCGCCCTGGGATATTTGCAGATACTCTTGCGAGGTTTTTCCTATGGCATATAATAGCTCCCTAGGAGATATGGCAAATGCTCTTTTGAGGTTTTATCTGTGGCATGTAATAGTTCCCTGGGAGATCCGATAGGTTGAGCAATAAGCTCGTAATCAGTCCTGGGATGCTCTTTCGAGGTTTTTCCAGGCCACATGTAATCAGTCCCAGAGATCCAATAGGTTAGCAGTAAGCTCATAATCAGTCCTGGGATTCTCTTTAGAGATCTTTCTAATTGCAAGATACTCTTTTAAGGTTTTGTGGAGGTCACATGTAATAGTTCCCTGGGAGATCCAATAGGTTGAGCAGTAAGCTTGTAATCAGTCCTGGGATGCTCTTTCGAGGTTTTGTTGACGCACATAATCAACCCTGAGGATTCCATAGGATGGCCAACTCGCAGAGATGATGAAGACCTACAGGAGGCTAGGCCTACATCCAGCATGAAAAAGGTCTGGCTCTGTAGAATTTCCTATGACGAGAAGAATTGAGGGATAGCACCAGTGATCGAGATGACGAGTACAACAGTAGTGATGATGATGCTCCAATGCTCCAATGTTGATGATCCATCCCCAGTATTGAAGACTTGTGCCTATGTGAATTGATGACCTGTGTCAAGAGAATACCTTCCTAGTTAAGAGGGAGTGTTGATGTATTTGTAACTTCAGAAGATATTCACTTGTATATTGTATGTATTACATTTGTACTTTATTGTATCCCCAACAGAGATGTATTATTCCTCCGATTGGAAGTGTCGTCATTTGAATTTGCAAGTGTCACAAATTATATTGTAAGTGTCGTAACTTATATTTGATGGGTTATTATACAACCTTAGAGGGGTCGGCCCAGTATGGGCTAAAGGGTTATTAGACCACCCTAGTGGGGTCGGCTCAGTGACAAGTGGTAATGGTTTATTAGACTCTCCTAAGGGAGGTCGACCCAGTTAGAGTAAAAGGCAAGTCAAAGTAAAGTATAAATAGAGAGTGTGACTCTCTCATTCTATTCACTCACTCACTCACTTCGAATTAGTGAGAGAGAGGAGGAGTGTGCACAAGTGGAGGAGGAGCAGCTGCTAGGAGACTATCTCTTGTTTTGGGGTTTCATCTTTGTGATCTTTGTATTGGTGCTCATTCTATCTCAGAGGAAGTTGCGAGGTTTTTCACCTTCTTGGTTTTCCCCGGTGAAATGATTTGTGTCTCTTGTCTCTTGTGTTTGATATGATGTACATGTTGTTCTCTTAGTTAAGATCCTAGATCATATTGAATTAATGATGAAAAACTAACATTATCCTTGTGACATGGTATCATAACATAAGAACTAGCAAATAATGTACTTGTGAATTTGGAACTTGTTGGCTTTAGGTGCCAAGCTTCACACAAAAAATGTGTTGATTGCTACATGGTGTAGAAAGGAGTATATGGCAGCAAGAAAAATGAAAAACATTGTTTTAGGATTCTTTGCTCAACCCTCTTCAACATGCAATTTTTCCTAAAAAATGACAATTATTCTACTATTTTGTAAAATCCATGTAAGGCAATTACTTTTCTCAATGGTGCCTTCCAATAAACAACAACTATACTTCTGAAATGAGTCCTCAAGGCTGATCCCTAACATGCAATTCAAAGCTATGTTTTAATGGATTTGATTGTCTCTACCATCGTTTGCATGTCTAGTGCCTCCAAAATTTTCCTTGGGAAAAATAACAATAAAAGGTTTCTCGAAAGATATAGAATTCACAATTCTACCAATTTATGTAGCAAACATATATACAGTTCTGCTAATTGATCTTAGACCTAAGGTTAATTTAGTGTAAGGTGATTGTTGTGGTGATGTCATTATGCATCTTGCTTTTTAAAGCAGTTAACTCCTGCTAGTCTCTTATCCCTAAATAGGGAGCGGGTGCCTACATGGAACCCCCCCCCCAAAAAAAAGAAAAGAAAAGATGTTTCATGGATTTGGTTGAATCCCGTGTTGTCTATCTATACCTTCTTAAATAGGCAATGGTTTTTCCTACTCAACACACAGATCGAATTCATATAGAATCTTCTACACAAAAAAAGACAAACCTAGTTCCACTAACTTTATACAAGCTAATAGTCATTTGAATTATAGCCTTTTTGACCAAATATCCGATATTCTAAGATTTCTCTTGTCCTTTTGCAGGTGCATCCATCACTCTTGTTACACTATTAGGGTCATTTTTGTATATAAATCGGTCACTTGGATCATTTGAACACTCTTTATTTCACACCTATTCCCTTATGGTTGATAAATGTTTGTTCTAAATGAACAACCCATTATAGAAAACTAGAATACAAAAATGCACATCTTTAAGGAAATATTAGGCCAAAAGTTGTAGCACTTGCTCTTAATGACCTATGGAATATATCATTATACAAAAATGAACACATTGTATTTAATCACTACTAGGAAAAGGCCCTTTAGCAGAGGTTATAGCGGATGCTCCTATAAAAAGAGCCCAAATATCCATTTATAGCGGAGGTCATTAGCAAAGGTGAGCGGGCTGAGGTTTTTGCGGATGTTTTTTTTTCGGTGCATTTATACATCACAAATGCATCAGTGTGTATACAATTCAAACGCACCAGTGCTGGCAATAAATCATGTGCATCACGACCAAAAACACCTTAAAATGAGAAAAAAACTAAAGTTTTACAATCGGTGCGTTTATATTACCAAAGCGCACTGGGGCTCCATGAACTTGAAAGAAAATAAATAGGGTAAACATATAGTGGAGAACACCAGGTTACTATAAAATTATTATTATTTTTTATTTTTTCCATCACTGTTGCAGTATGTCTACTTTACAACACAGGGGCAGTAAAGACAACACTGCACCATGTTGGGGTTAAAAATTTCCAAATTAAGAAAGCACGACTGTATTTAGTTCAAATTTGTGTTCGTGGTGTGTTTGATATTATCCATTGCACCAATGCATCATGGAATGTGAGCACCTCATTAGAGATAAAAAATTACAAATTAAAAAACACGGATATATTTATTATTCCAAATTTCTATTTGCAGTGCGTTTGATATTATCAATCGCCCTGATACATCATGGAATCAGATGCACCACATTAGGGTTAAAACTTTCCAAATTAAAAAGCACGATTATTTTTAATTTCAAATTTCTATAAGCAGTGCGTTTGGTATTATTAAATGTACCGGGGCGTCAATGAAGGTGTTGAACTAATCAAGTGCATTGAGAGGAGGGATGAATCAGTGCATCACATATTTAATTCAATCATTCCATTATTTAGCATGTCATAGTTATTATGTATAATAAATGTTTATCTAAGTAAATAATGATCATCACAAGTAAAAGACACCAAGAGTAATTTTTGAATATTTATTAGATAATTAGTACATTAGTTTCATAAGAGACCAATATTCGAGGTTCTCAGCACCAACTTAGAGGTGAGGGATCCAACCCTTGTGCAAGACCCAACTTGCTAATAGGATCCAACCTATCATGAGGAATCCAATCCTCTATGCAAGACCCATATTGAAGACAAGACCCAGCTTGTCCAATGAAGATATCAACCTCCATTGAGTGACACCAGTTAGATTGATGCACAATTCATCTTTAGCAATCCGTCAGATATGTTTTAAATGAATCCCGCAATTGCTTCTTCTAACTGCGTGCTTCAACAATGTTGTTTACTTCTTCATTAATTCGTCAGATGATGCTCAATGTATACTATAGTTGGAAGCTATCTTGACATCTTCATTATCAATCATACTCCAGAACAATAAACTACTATGAATCCAAACTCAGATTACTTCATTGCCTCTTGCATATCTTCATACTTGGTTACATAATTTCCTTTAAAATAGGTTTTGTACTTCACCAAACTTTGCTTTTGTGTGCACCTTGAGAACTTATCCAACTGTGACGTGCGACTTGATTCTGTACTTGCGTAAAATTCTACTGGGGTCTTTCACTTCTTTCAGACTGTTAATTACTTCGACTTATCCAATTGTGACTCGCGACTTGATTCTAAACTTGCCTCGATCTTTCTTGCAGTATTTCACATTTTTTGGATTGCAACTTATCCAACTAAGATGTACGACATGATTTTAAACTTGCGCCAATCTCTCCCGCGGTCTTCCAACTGTGATGTGCGACTTGTTTCTATAAATGATTCACATTCTACTTCTTCTTCGAATCAACTAGCCATTGATTCCCTTTCAAAACCCCGGAAATTAAACTTCAGACTATCCACGCTCGCACACTCCTCTTACACACATCTATCACACAGTGCATTAGTCCTTGTCTACTTATAGCTTTTCCTATGTCCACATGAGGGCCAACATGTTTTCTTCATTACCTTAATTTAATCAATTGACCAAAAAAACTATCTTAAGAGTAAGGCTTTGTACCACAACGAGGGGCTTGTACCCCATCCTTCTTCTATACTTCATCGGCTTGTCAATTGTGCTACGCACTTCGACATGCATACTTTTATATGTACACTTTGACGCACTACTTGCTTGTTATTTGTATTTACTTCGACTTATTTATTATCTATATACTTCAACCTGAACACTTCAACACACAACTTGCTTCGACATATCAATGCTTGCACACTCCGACTATCTGTGTTAGAACATTTTTCCACCTATGTACATTAATCATTTATTAATGATGATTAATTATCCCAAGTGATTAATGATTACATCCCTAAGTTGATTAGATTGGTAAATGGTCAAACTGTCTTGAACTAGTTAGCAATGTGAACAAGTGCTGAGTCAAACCAGCTAAGTGGAGCGCTCCCCAGGGCAATTAATGCACTCAGCATGCCTAGAGCGCCCTCCTCAGGTCATTTAATGCACTCAGCATGCTTCTCTTCTACCTAGGGCGCATTTGCTCTCTTTGTGGACAATCTTGCCTTGTTTTGTCACATTTTTGACCAATTTTAGACTCCAAACCTCTATCCAACCAGTTTCTTCACATGTGTGAGGTCACATGGGCCTGTCCAGTCATTCCCAGCATTCACACTGCAGATTCGAACCAGTTTGGGATGGTTTGGGATATTTTGGTCAACCTAGGGGGGTTTGAGCTTTTTCTAAGCTAGATCAGTGTGAACACTCCAGATGGATTCGAATTCTTCCCGATTTGTATATATGGGTGTTCTTAACCTTTGTTAAGGTTGGACAGTTAATAATATTGAGATTATTCACCAATTCATGTGTATTGTTCTTCATTCATTTAAATTTTTTTATGCTAATTCTTGCAAATGTTGTGCAATCTTTCACCAGTGAGGAATCCACAGTAGCTAGATTCAACTGTGCTTGAGATTTTACATGGTATCAGAGCTCTTGGAGCTAGAATTCGAACCAGCAGACTGTTGTAGTGGATTGCCAGAAACAGTGGAGAAACCACATAATTCCTGAGGCCATTGCCTTGAGCTTACTGGAGAAATCTAGTGGCTCCTCTCAGGTGTGATGCTCTCCCGAATGCACCCACTATCCATACAGGGTTCGAATCTGTGAGTGTAGATCCCTCCAGAGTGATTTGAGAGTTGTTTGCAGGTATTGGAGTTCAGCATTGTCAGCAAGTGCGAATTGCAGCAGAGGAGAATGGAGCCATCTCACCCAAACGTGCTCACACCCTTCAACTATTTCGATTGGAAGGCAGAAATGGTGATTTTGCTGAGATCCAAGGGTCTCTACAGAATCACGATGGGCACTGAGGTTGAGCCAAACTCAGCTGTGGAGAAATCCAAGTTTTTTAACAGAATGGATGAGGCATTTGGCCTCCTTTGTCTCAGCATTTCGAGAGACCTCCTGTTTCATGTAGAAAGTCTAGCAACTCCAAATGAAGTGTGGCTCAAGCTTGAGACACTGTTTGGAAAGACTGATGAGATGAGAGGCCACCAGCTCAAAAATGAGCTTGTCTCACTGAGCCCAGGGAATTTCGATTCCATCCAGGACTTCTTCACCAAGTTCAAGAACTTGGTCTTGCAGATCAGACAATGTGGCATAGAGAAGAAAGAAGAACAGTTGGTGTTGTCCATTCTCTCCAAATTGGGTTCTGAATACTCAGTTTTTGTGTCTTCCTTCAACTCCACAAGGCTCACAGTTAGAGGATGGAAGATGCCATCTTTGGCTGACTTCATGGAGATGCTAACTCAAGAGCAAGACAAGCTGGTCTTGATGGGCTCCATCAAGCAAAAAGATCAAGTGCTTGCAGCTGGAGATTCGAAATGTGGAAGAGGCAAGCAAAAACCCAAGGGTTCGAAACCTCAAGAGAAGAAGAGAAAGGATGAGAGGCCCAAATCCTCTGAGGGGGTTTCGAATCCTGTCAAGAACAAGGGAAAGAAGGCTGAGAAGACGAAATGTAGCTACTGTCAAAGAGGTTTTCATCCAGAGAGCTCATGCATGAAGAAAACCATAGACACCATGACCCATCTCCTACAGAAAAATAACATTCCTCTTCCTGAAAGTTCCAAGAAGAAGGAGTGCGTTTCTGAAGACAAGGAGAGCTGCCATGCTTTGGTGGCTAGCTCATCTCATTCACCTTTGTTCATCATTGATTCAGGTGCCTCAAGGCACATGGCTTCCTCAAGAGACTCGTTTTCTGAACTTGCTCCCTACAGTGGTCTCTCAATTCGAATGGGAGATGACTCAGAAATCCCTGCTCATGGCATTGGGAAAATCTCTATGGAGAATGGCTTCTTCTCCAATGTGCTGTATGTGCCAAATCTTGCAGCAAACTTGCTCTCTGTATATCAAATGACTCATACTGGAGCAGCAAAGAAGGTGGTCTTCACTCAGGATGAAGTGGAGATATCAGAAGTTTCCACCGGGAAAATTGTTGCAAAGGGTGTTGCAGACCATGACATGAAGATGTACAAGTTCTCCCACTTCCTCGAATTCTCTTCACCAACTGTGCTGCTGTCACATGGGAATGAGACCAGCAAGCTATGGCATCAAAGGTATGGGCACCTAAACTACAGATATCTTCAAGTTTTAAGCAAAGAAAATATGGTAGAAGGGCTGCCCCAAATCAGATTTTCGAGTGGAACATGCAAGGGTTGCATGATTGGGAAACATCCTGAAAGGAAGTATGACAAAGGGAAGGCTAGGAGGGCTGATCAACCTCTTGGGATAGTACATTCTGATCTCATAGGGCCACTCCCCACACCCTCCTATGGCTGCAGCAAATATGTGCTCACCTTCATCGATGACTACTCAAGGTACTGCTGGTTATTTTTCCTTAAGCAAAAATCTGAAGTCTTTGATTGTTTCAAGATTTTTAAGAGCATGGTTGAGAACTTCAGTGGGAAGGCCATGAAGATTTTGAGGACTGATAATGGTAGAGAGTATGTCAACAACAATTTGCAGCAGCTCTGTCAAGAGCATGGCATTCAGATGAAACACTCAGTGCCCTACACACCTCAGCAAAATGGTGTTGCAGAGCGCAAAAATAGAGCACTGAAAGAGATGGCAACTTGCATGTTGCAAGCAAGGGATTTGTCTCCTAAATTATGGGCTGAAGCTATGAATTGTGCAGCATATGTTCAGAACAGGGCACCACACAAAGCATTGCAAGGAATCACTCCATTTGAAGCTTGGATGGGCCACAAGCCAAATGTCTCACATTTCAGAATTTTTGGCTCAAGGGCTTGGGCCAGAATTCCACCGGAGAAGAGAAAGGCATTGCAGCCCCAAAGAAAGGAGTCAATCATGGTTGGGTATGCAGAGGATTCCAAGGGCTACAAGCTCTTTGATCCATCCACTCACAAAACTTTCATTGAAAGAAGTGTCAAATTCGAAGAGGAAGAATTTTTGCAAGCTAGTGAACAAGGTGATGGGGAATGCTCATTCCCTCGTCTTGATGATGAAGTAAGTAGTGATTCTTTCTCTGATATTTCTGATTCTGAGATTGCTGAAGATGATGTTGATATGGATTCTGAACATATCCCCCCTTCAAGGCCCAAGTGGGCAGAGAAAACAATTCAAAGTGCCGGAGAGCTAGTGGGAGATCCCCAAGATGCTAGGAAAACTAGATCTCAATTTCACAATTCCTTTGCATATAATAATTCTGATCTGAGTGAGGCATGTTATTTGATGGTTGGATCTGATCCAATGTCATATTCAGAAGCATGTACAGACCCAAGATGGCAATCAGCTATGCAAGAGGAGATGAACTCACTCCATGAGAACAAAACTTGGGATTTGGTCCCTCTTCCTCCCAAGAGGAAACTAGTGCAATGCAAGTGGATTTATAGAACCAAAATTGGATCTGATTGCTCTGATCTGAAGTATAAGGCTAGGTTGGTAGCTAAGGGTTACTCTCATGTCCAAGGAGTGGACTATACAGAGACATTTGCACCGGTGGCAAAGATGGACTCCATAAGACTAGTTTTGGCAATTGGGGCTTCCAAGCGATGGGAGATTCATCACATGGATGTAAAAAGTGCCTTTCTTCATGGGGATCTGAATGAGGAGATTTATATGCAGCAGCCTGAAGGTTTTATTTCTGATCATACACTTGTTTGCAGGTTGAACAAGTCACTCTATGGGCTCAAGCAAGCTCCTAGAGCATGGTATGCAAAAATGGACAATTTTCTGCTATCTTTGGGGTTTGAGAGGTGTAAGTCTGATCCAAATGTGTATATGCAGCATGTTAGTGATCTGATATTGATTATTGTACTGTATGTTGATGATCTTTTGATCACTGGTAGCTGCACCAAAGAACTTGACTCAGTTAAGAGAGCATTGCACAGTGCATTCTCCATGACCGATCTAGGATTGCTAAAACAATTTCTGGGTTTGGAGATTGATCAATCTGTGAATGGAATTTCTGTATGTCAGTCAAGGTATGCTTCAGATTTGCTGCAGAAATTTAAGATGGCTGAATGTAATTCTGCAAAATTTCCATTTCTTTCAGGAGTTAAGCTTACAGAATGGGGTTCTTCACCACTAGTTGACAGTTCGTTGTATAGACAACTAGTTGGGAGCTTGTTGTATCTTACACACTCTCGACCAGATTTGTCTTATGCTGTTGGGGCTGTTGCAAGGCACATGCAAGAGCCTCATGAGATACATTGGAAGGCAGCCAAGAGGATCCTTCATTATGTTCAGGGTACTAAGTCCTTTGGTATCCATTATGCTGCTGGTTCATCCCTTGAACTAGTAGGATTTACAGATTCTGATTGGGCCGGTGATTGTATTGATCGGAAGTCAACTTCCGGTTATGTCTTTATGCTTGCACATGGACCTATATGCTGGTCAAGCAAGAAACAAAGCACTATTTCCTTATCTTCAGCTGAGGCCGAGTACAGGGGAGCAGTCAATGCAGCCACACAATGTGTTTGGTTGCAAGGTATTCTTGCAGAGTTCGGGATTGTCTTTGATTCACCCACTATTCTTTGGTGTGATAATCAAAGTACAATCAAGATTTCTACCGATCCAGTACAGAGGCAGAGGACCAAGCACATAGAGATACACATGCATTACATTCGGGGTTTGGTGCATGACCGGATCATAGCATTGCAGTATTGCCCATCCAGTGAGCAAACTGCTGATATCTTCACCAAGTGTTTTACCGAGAAGACCTTCACTCACCTTAGATCTTTGCTTGGGGTGAGTGATGCATGGTGATGATTGGTGTATTTTGATATATGCCACATGTCCATTTTAGAGGGGAGGTTTTATTTCCCATGTGGTTTTCCTCCTTACCTTGGTTACATGGACAAATAAATTTTATGATGTAAAAGGTGACTTGAGCCTAGTTGCCAAGGCCTTAATTTTTCATATTTCACTAAGTCTAGCTTAAGGGGGGGTGCTAGAACATTTTTCCACCTATGTACATTAATCATTTATTAATGATGATTAATTAGCCCAAGTGATTAATGATTACATCCCTAAGTTGATTAGATTGGTAAATGGTCAAACTGTCTTGAACTAGTTAGCAATGTGAACAAGTGCTGAGTCAAACCAGCTAAGTGGAGCGCTCCCCAGGGCAATTAATGCACTCAGCATGCCTAGAGCGCCCTCCTCAGGTCATTTAATGCACTCAGCATGCTTCTCTTCTACCTAGGGCGCATTTGCTCTCTTTGTGGACAATCTTGCCTTGTTTTGTCACATTTTTGACCAATTTTAGACTCCAAACCTCTATCCAACCAGTTTCTTCACATGTGTGAGGTCACATGGGCCTGTCCAGTCATTCCCAACATTCACACTGCAGATTCGAACCAGTTTGGGATGGTTTGGGATATTTTGGTCAACCTAGGGGGGTTTGAGCTTTTTCTAAGCTAGATCAGTGTGAACACTCCAGATGGATTCGAATTCTTCCAGATTTGTATATATGGGTGTTCTTAACCTTTGTTAAGGTTGGACAGTTAATAATATTGAGATTATTCACCAATTCATGTGTATTGTTCTTCATTCATTTAAATTTTTTATGCTAATTCTTGCAAATGTTGTGCAATCTTTCACCAGTGAGGAATCCACAGTAGCTAGATTCAACTGTGCTTGAGATTTTACAATCTGCATCTGCTTTGACATGTGTACCACTACGCACTTCCACTAGTAACTGTTGCTGGTGTCTTGTCACTGCTTTGACATTGTACAACCTTGTTATATATACTTCTTCAAACTGGATTCAATCATTTAGTCCAACAATCTCCCATTTTTCATCCATGACAACATTAAGTCCAATAGTCTCCCGTTTGACATCAATGATAACATTAAGTCTAATAATGTCCCCCTTTGTCATTGATGGAAAAACTTCGACTCTTCTGCTTTTATACTCTTCTATTTTTGTGCTCCCCCTTACTACAGGATTTTGGCTACTTATTGTTTTATCCCCCTACCTTCATTTCCCCCCTTTTGACATCAATGGAAAAGGTCCTCACATTTTGATTATGTGACTTTTTCATTTCTACTCCCCCTACGCGGGTGCTTGTTGCTGACACATCATGTTGTTTAATTGTACTATTTGTCCCTTAGACAGTTCTTAAAATGTCGCAAGTAACCTTCCAAGCTTGCATATCCAAATTGAGATTCTCTCTTCTGGATGACATCAACTTGATTCATCATTTTTAATATACCCATAAATGACAAGGAATTGACATGGATGATGGATTAACACAAGCGTGCAATCTTCAGCATTAAAGAAGATAGAGAGGAAGCCATCAAATCATTCATGAATTCAACCTTACTTTTGCGTCATTTCAATCTTTCTAGGAGCATGGAATCGTAAATCCTTTTGAATGCAAACAAAATTGGTTATGATTAGTAATTAAATACAAATCCTACCAGACTTAGTAATTTTATTTGAAATCCTTTGAGATTCTACAATTCTTCTAGGTGCATTGGATTTGTGTTTCATTCTCCCGGTGATCATCCATTTGGTAAACAATAATTTTGTTAATTCAATAATTGCTTCAATTCCATTGGTGGTTACGTTGCAATGTCTAATTCTTTTCAACAAGTTAATTTTGTGGCCAATATTTTTATGGCGGTTCACTCACAACAAACATAATTCACAAACCTTAAGAGCAACTTGGAGAAATGGGAATCTCAAGTAAAGGAAGCTGATATTAGAGAGTGGTATGCTCAGATGCAGATTAATCAGATAAATGCTGAGGAAATTGAGGTTATGAAGAAACTGATTGATTAGTTGGAAGAGCAACAGGAACAAATTTCGGTTCTCTTGAAACAACTTTGAATAATGCCTGACATTGCAAATTTCAAGGAGAAATCATCACCAGATACTGAATTGCGCCTCTCAATGCTGAATTCTGGACTCTGACTTGAGCTTCAATTGTTAGTAAATTCTCCGCTAGTGCTATTGTAATTTTAACTAGTTCTCCAAATGTTAAAGTTGTAAATGAGAAGAAACAAGCATGTTTGTAATGCCATTTGATAGTCTTGCCAAATGTAGCAGGTTTTGTACTTTTGTTAACTCTAACTTCTGCAAAAGCAGTTCTTAATAAAATTTGACTGTTATGAATGAATTCATTCTTGTTCATATATGTAATGCAACTTATTTTGTACTATTGATAGACTTGCCAATTGAAATGTATGTACTTCCTTAGACAACAACTCCTATATCAAAATTAGCTTGGTAGAAATGTGATTGGATCCATGATAGTATTCAAATGTCTCCTGACTTCGATTTTCCTTTCATATTCTAGGATCAATATACTTTTCCCTTGAATTCATGCATTGTATATAATCTTCTTTTCAACTCAAGGATCTTCGTATAATATTTCAGAGATTAGGATGAAATACAACAATCTTTTGTTTCCTTTGTAATACTGCCATATGCTTCACCAATACATACCATTGGAGTTTTTCTTATCCACTTTTGAGAGTATGCAAACTTATCCAAATGTATCTTTTGATGTTGCACAATATCACTTCTTCTTTTCATCCATAAATTATCAATTTTCTTTCCTGCAGTATGAGATATTGTATTGGCTGACTATCTTGCTGAGCTTCAACAATTTTTTGCTTTGTGTCCAAAACCATCGCATACATAACATATTATGGTATGAAAATATTTTGCAATGTGTCTATAATGACTACACCTTAGACACTTAACTGTATTGTTGAAAATTTTTCTACCATAATTCATACATTCCAATGCTCTATGTCCATATTCATAACAAGTGAAGCAATATCCTCTAAATAAATCCCCATACTTGGACTAAAACTGCTTTGATCACCTATTCCGTTCTAGGTTGTTTTGATAGGACATGTTTTCCTATTGTAGTTCCTTCTGACTTATTTCTTTAGAGCTTTCCTTGTTGACTGGATTCTTAGCATGTTCCAGTTCTCTGAATTCGACTGTTCCTTTTGTCCATCTCAACATGCTCTTGTCATCCCTATCCTTTTCAACTATCTTGTCATATCCAAGACCTGCTTTGTCATTTGTCTATCTTTAGCTATTTAATATTTCGTTAAGGATTGATGATCTATTCTTATGGTTTTCATTTACTTCCTCAATTCTTCTTTTGAATTCTTCTACTTTTAATTCGAGGCCGTGACATGTACCTTTTTCCTTTGTTAGCTGAATTCTCGGAACTTCCTGTCTTCCTTTGACTTCCTCAAGTTGGACTTCCAACCAACTATTTTTTTTTTAAATCTTCCAGAGCTTCTGAATTTTTGTCATTTGACTTCTACCTATTTTCCTCTATTTGACAAGCAATTTATGCATTCAAGTTTATGATTTCATCTTCTTTGGTCCTTAATACTTGTGCACCTTGACTCTTCAAGTCAATCATTGCTTTAGTAACTTCTTCACACTCTTCTTGTTCCTTTCTTTTAGAATACATATGCACTTGCTATAACAACTCATTTTTCTTCTGAGCTCTTTCCATTTCTTTTAAAATGCACATTATTTTACTTTCAAGAATGTCCAAGTCGTCCCCTGGCACCTCAACCTATGACTCATATTGTAATGTACCCAACCCCCTATTAGGCACACTAACTCAACATTTAAATAACTTGGACTCACCAGAGATGGATTTGACACAAGAATGACAACTTGGGCTCAGTGAGGATGTATTAGACACACTTTCAGGCTGCAAATAAGGTGGATTCAAGGTCAATGTTTTGACAGTTGCACATTTATGGGTGGTTCACGCCTGTGAATATTTATTTGGTAGAGCCAAAGCTATCAATGCACATTCCCCAGGGACTTCTATGGAAAACCAAGGATTCTAGTGTAATGTTGGAAGTAATAAGCCCTTAGGTAAGATAAACTGACTGTCCCCAACGTGATATAGACTCAAAGAGACTGTGCAATTAAGATATAACAGTAAAAATTAGAACTACTTGCAAAAGGCGAGACTTGGACTAGTGAGAGGGTTGAATTCCAGGTGAATTCAAATGGCCCCAAATTATTCCTAATTTTTGTTCTGGGTGTATGGGTAGAATCTAATACCTCTAATTTAACTATCTAAAGCTTCATATCATATTTTAGATACCCAGTAAACAATTCAATACCTTAAAACATAAAACTAGTCAAAATTACTCTACCATAGTGCAACAGTGAAAACAAAGATTTCCAAATAACATTCAATGGTCATGAACTCTACAATAATATTCATAAATGAGGCCAAAAACATGCCATTGATAAACATCGATCTTAATCAAACTTTAATAGATGCTAATAATAGTGCATTGGATCCCAAAATTACATAATGCCCATTATCTTGCACATAGGAGGAGGAAATTTCTATAAATAGATGCAAATAAAAGAAAGTGAATAATGATTCTTCTTATTACTGTAAATGGAAGTGAATTTGCATCAAAATGACTGCTCTTGCAGCAACATACTACAAGATAATACATGCTCAGGAAAGAAGAGAAGATGAAGTGTAAATTCTACTCCAATACAAGGAATCCTCTACATAACAATTCGACTCCCTTGGGGGAATCTCAGCTTCAGACCTACAAATGAACTTCAGAGGGATGTACACGACCTAATACAGGACCTTAGTGACCAAATAAATGCATAGGTACAACCACAACCTCATCCAAGTGTGCTACACTCAACCGCACCACCCACAATTGGAGATTAGCTACTGGAAAGTTCACATCAACTGAATGCTACAAAATCTAACTCCAAACACCAGCCAACTATACTGTAGCTCGAATCAGACCTACAAAAATACATTATTTGATGCACAGGAAGCTCAATAAAAAGGATTGGATATCCTTTTCCTCAAAATCCAACAGAAAGATCTCTCAATCTCTCAGCTAGATCAATGAATGCAAAGGGGCACATCACCCAATGCTGGCAAGGGGCACACCACCCAATCCTATGAGATGTACAAAGCTCTCACAACAAATTATTAAAGTGAAACATGATGTGAATGGGTGTGTGCATCACTCTTTTATTAACCTTGGTCATATTTTCTGCCTGCATTTTAGGACTTGCCATCAATGCAATTCAAACCATAGGTGCATGGACGCTTGCTTTGGAAATTTGCTTTTAATTTGGACCCACTTGCCTTTATGAATTCACCCTCCTTGGATAAAATTAGCCTCTGGATATTTCCTAAGGCTTTTAGCTTGCTTTCCTTCTTTTTGTTGAAATTTGGTTGAGCTTTGATCTTTAATTCTTTTAGATGTAGAGACTTGAAGCAATGAGACAATTCAATCCATGAAATTCATACAACCATAACACAAGATATACACTGGGGAAAATCCTCAAAATTATGAGAACAAAAACCCCAACAATTCTTCTCAGTATAATATAATGGATAGTAGAGAATGATTTCTTTTACAACATAGCATATTGCTTTCAGAAGATAAGAGATCACCAAACACTCTTGATGAAGCTACATAAGCAATAGAGAAGATAGATCAATCGGATGTGTTCCCAGCACAACAATAACAAGTACAAACAATACCCTGCACAAAAAGAAGTGCCTTGCCTTCAATGAAGAAGAGGATTCACTTCACATTGGATTCATCAATCCCGTATAACATATTTATACATTCTTCTCTTCTATTTTTAACTTCTAACTTAGCATGAACGCGCCCTCAAATTGGATGTATTAATCTTGCATGCATAGGTGCACCCCACTTCTCATGCAGTTCTTTATCTGTCTGAGCTGTCACTTAGGATGAACTCGCATCTTAAATAAAATATTGCCCACTTAGTTTGGTGGCTAACTTAAGTGTTGACATGCTAGTGTCACAACTCATGTTTCATCTTTTAGTTTAACATAAGTGTCATCATGCAATAACACTTAGTTAACTAGGTCGTCTTTGTTGTCACTTAGTTAACTCTCTTTAACTGAAGTGCCGTCTTTTTGTTTAACTAAAGTGAAAACACTTTAGTTAACTAGTCCTTCTTATTTAACACTTAGTTAACTGAAATCATGCTCATTGATTTACTTGAAGTGACCACTGTGAGTTCTTTAGTTAACTGAGGCATATCTTTAACTGATACTTTAATTGAAACATTGATACTTAACTAAAGCTTTATAACTGACGATTTATCAATTTGATTTCTCTTTACTTAGCTAAAGTGTTTGCATGGGAAATTTCAAATTTTCTTGATCTCTATGCTTTATCTTTTATTTCTTTATCTCTTACTGCATGGCCAATATGTGATAACTTTAATTATCCATCACATTACATTATACTAAGAAGAATTATCAGATGTTGTGATCATATTATATTATTCCGGACCAAATGATCATATGCTAAAGTAATTCACTTTAGAGGTGATCAATCTCTAAAGGAGACTTAATAGCAATCTTGTGATCATGGTTAATAATAGATCACACACCATTAAATGATTTTAACAAGTAAAGCATGAACTTTATTTGGAAGGTCCACCTCTATACGGGAGGTCCATCTCATGGATACCTTTATACAAAAGGTTCACATGATAATCACGACTTGACACACAAGTCTGGAGTTTTTTCCAACAAGACTTTACAACATCATTACTTTGATCAAGTACCTCTATAGGGGAGGAATAAACTTTACACATAAGGTAATCAAAGTTCTCCCCTCTATATGGGAGGATCAATATTGGATGTACAATATTGGTTTTGGAGAATGTCTCTTTTGAAGTTGATCAATCTGCATTCTTGATTCTTGAAGGGCCTTCTAAGTGCTCTTCAATGAATCAATAGTGGCCTCGAACTCACTAGTGAGACTTTCTAATTCTTCTTCTTCCTCCTTGAGTGCACTATGGTATATTTCAGCCACCATGAGGAGATGAACTCTATCTAAAAGTAAGTTCATGTAACTCTCTTTCATCTTGACAATTGCTTCTTTGAGTGCTATGAACTCTTCCAAAAATGATTCTCCTTCCAACTTTCCTCCTGAATTTTTCCAACAACATCTTGTCACCAAGGTATTGGTGTCGATAAAGTTCTTCATGGCTGTCATAATATTCTCTTGGTTCTCCTTCAATGATCGAATCAAAATGATGTGGCTCAAAAAGAATATCCTCCACCAAGGTCACTTCTTCTAATGGCTGACACCTATGCTCATATTTCTTGTGGCATAGATCCATAGTACATGTTTCATTCTTGACATGCAAGTCATCATTCTTGTCTTCAGGTGCTTCTGATTTTATGCTATCCTGTTGAAACATTGAGGCTTCTTCATCATGAGAGACACGAGGATTTGCATCATGAGTAGGCTCCACCATGATATTGGTTGCACTTTCTTCACAAAGATTTGAAGTAGAGCATTTTGATGGCAAAAGTTCGTTCTGTTGCAACATTTTCTCCACTTCCCTGCACACATTCCCAACATTATGTCCTACCCTTCTTTGACGTGTGTTGCAATAAGGATCCATGTTCGAAATAATATTTCCACCTTGAAAGTGCATAAGTCTTTGAAAGGTAGGACTTCCTGGATCTCTTTCTTGAATGTTTGGTATTCTCGGAAGTACTTAGAAGGATTAACATTCAATGGTTGTCCTCCAAAGAACACTCTACCATAAAAAAAAATTAACATGGGTGGTTCAACCCTTCTGTCTCCACTTTACATTTGGTTACTAAGGTAACCATCCTCATCTCTTGTCATTTGCAAACCTCCATCAACATAGATCACCTCTTCTTCTTTATACCAATCAAAATCTTCTTCACTGAACAAGGACATGGCTGCAAATTGAAGATGTGATATGAAATACCTATTCAATTGAGAGTTTATGGAGCTTGGTCTTATTTCTCACAGGTGCAGAGGACCATGCTTTGATACCACTGTAATGTACCCAATCCCCTATTAGGCACACTAACTAAAATTTTTATAAACTTGGACTCACCAGAGATGGATTTGACACAAGAATGACAACTTGGGATCAATAAGGATGGATTAGACACATTGACAAGATGCAAATAAGGTGGTATCAAGGTCAATACTTCAAAATTTTCACATTTATGGGTGCTTCACACTTGGGAAGATTTCTTTGGCAGATCCAAAGCTATCAATTCACATTCCCTACGGACTTCTTTGGAAACCAAGGATTCTGATGCAATGATGGAAGTAATCAGACCTTAGTTAGGATAAATTTACTGACCCCAACCTAATATAGACTCAAAGTGACTGTGCAATTAAGATCTAACAGTAAAAATTACAACTAGTTGCAAAAGGCGAGACTTGGACTAGTGAGAGGGGTGACTTCCAGGTGAATTCGAATGGCCTCAAATGCTTCCTAATTTATGTTCTGTGAGTATGGGTGGAATTTAATACCTTTTTTTTAATTATCTGAACATTCATATCAGATTTTAGATACCCACTAAACAATTCAGTACTTTAAAACAGAAAACTAGTCAACATTACTCTACCATAGTGCAACAGTGAAAACAAAGATTTCCAAATAACATTCAATGGTCATGAAATCTACAATAATATTCATAAATGAGACCAGCAACATGCCATTGATTAGAAACAAGCTTTATCAGACTTTAATAGATGCTAATAACAATGCATTGGAGCCCAAACTTAAAGAATGCCCATTATCTTGCACATTGGAGAAGAAAAATGCTGTAAATAGATGCAAATAGAAGAAAGTGAAGAATGCTTCTTGTTATTACTGTAAATGGAAGTGCAGTTGCATCAAAATGACTACTCTTTCAGCAACATAATATAGGATAATGGAGGCTCAGGAAATAAGATAAGAGGAATTGCAAATTCTACTCCAATACAAGGAATCCTCTACATAACAATTCGAATCCCTTGGGGGAATCTCAGATTCATACCTACAATTAAATTCAGAGGGATTTCCATGACTTGATACAGGACTTCATTGATCAAATAAATGCATAGGTACAACCACAACTTCATCCAAGTGTGCTACACTCAACCACACCACCTACAATTGGAGACTAGCTACTGGAAAGTTCACATCAACTGACTGCTACGAACTCCAAATCCAAACACCAACCAACTATAATGTAGCTCGAATTAGACCTAAGAAAGTAAATTATTTTTTGCACATGAAGCTCAATAAAAAGGAATGGATGTCCTCTTCCTCAAACTATAACATAAATATCTCTCAATATCTTAGTTGGATCAATGAATGCAAAGGGGCACATCACCCAATGCTGGCAAGGGGCACACCACCCAAGCCTCTGAAATGCAAAAAGATCTCAAGATAAATTATCAAAGTGAAAAAATATGTGAATGGGTGTGTGCATCACTCTTTTATTAACCTTGGTTAGCTTTTTTTCCTACCTTTTAGGACTTTCCATCAATGCAATTTGAACCATAGGTGCATGGATGCTTGCTTTGGAAATTTGGTTTTACTTTCAACCCACTTGCCTTCATGAATTCGCCCTCCTTGGATAAAATTAGCCTCTGGAGCTTTCCTAAGGCTTTTAGCTTGCTTTCCCTCTTTTACTAATCTTCCTCGAGCCTTATCTCTCAAAATCAGGAAACTCCTATCTTCACTTCTTTTTTGCTGCTTTTCATACTTTTGGATGCTTTCTGTCCATATTTTTCTGAGGAGACAACTCATATCCCTTATATTCATCTTATGCACCCTCTTAGGCCACCTAAGGCATGGAAAACTCATAAACAATTAATATAAATATTAAATATTACAAAATTGTGGTCCATTCTTCTACCATGATTTTATTTAATTTTACTAGGTAACTATATATTATAATTAATTCCTTGACTAATTAATTAATTTTCCACTAGGACCCATGGGGGTCTAATGGCCTAGTGGTTTCTCCTTGGTGCTATAAAAAATGGGGACATTACACATATTCTAACCCTTTGACCTCTTCTAGTGCTACTAAAACATCTATATTAAGCTTTACTATATCTTGTTATTCATTTGTAATAGATCAATTATCCCTACTACTTGAATTTATGCAATTTAAATGTCCAGGAGAATACATGCATTCATTAATATCGTGATTGAGTTTTGCTTCTACTGATTCTGAGTCTTGCATTTGGTCTTCACTCAAATTATCTTCTAGACAATTTACTTCATCATTACAAATATTCTAGTTCTTTAGCAGATGTACATTGTCCTATTTTTTCATCTTTAGAAATCTGTCAGATATGTTTTGAAAGAATCATGCAATTGTCTCTTCTTACTGCGCACTTCAACCATGCTGTTTACTTCTTCATTAATTCGTCAGATGATGCTCAATGTATACTATAGCTGGAAACTATCTTGACATTTTCATTATCAATCATACTCCATAACAATAAACTACTATGAATCCAAACTCATATTACTTCATTTCCACTTGCATATCTTCGTACATGCTTATATAAATTCCTTTAAAATAGGTTTTGTACTTCACCAAACTTTGCTTCTGTGTGTACATTGTGAACTTATCCAACTACGATGTGCAACTTGATTCTATACTTGCTTCAAATTCTACTGTCTTTCACTTCTTTTGGACTATTAATTACTTCGACTTATCCAACTGCAACGTGTGACTTGATTCTAAAATGGCCTCGATCTTTCCTGCAGTCTTTCATATTTTATGAATTGCAACTTTTCCAACTGCGATGTGCAACATGATTCTAAACTTGCCTCAATTTCTCTTTCGGTCTTCCAACTGCGATGTGCGATTTGTTTTTGTACATGCTTCACATTTTGCTTCTTCTCCAAATCAACTAGCCAATGATTCCATTTCAAAACCCCATAAATTAAACTTCAGACTATCCACACTCACACACTCTTCTTACACACATCTATCACAAAGTGCATTAGTCCTTGTCTACTTATAGATTTTCTTATGTCCACATGAGGGATGACATGTTTGCTTCATTACCTTAATTTAATCAACTAACCACAACGACTATATGAAGAATAAGTCTTTGTACCACAACAAGGGGCTTGTACCCCATCCTTCTTTAATACTTCGTTGGCTTTTCAATTGTGCTACACACTTCAAAAAGCATACTTTGATGTGCACACTTAGACGCACTACTTACTTGTTATATGTATTTACTCCGAATTATCTATTATATATGTACTTCGACCTGTACACTTCGACACACAACTTGCTTCGGCATATCAATGTTTGCACACTCCAATTATCTGCATCTGATTCGACATGTGTACCACTGCGCACTTCCGATGGTAACTATTGCGGGTGTCTTTTCACTACGTTGACATTGTATAGCCTTGTTATATATACTTCTTCAAACTGGCTTCAATAATTCAGTCCAACAATCTCCCATACATGACAACATTAAGTCCAACAATCTCCCATTTGACATCAATGACAACATTAAGTCCAACATAAGGAAGCACACCAGATTAGGGTTAAAATTTTCCAAATAAAAAATATGACTATATTTGATTTCAAATTACTGTTAATGGTGCATTTATAATATCAATTGCATTGGGGCATTACATATTCAGGCACATCGATACATGGTTTAATAAAAAAAATTACTGCACCGAAAAAATAATTTTTACCATTCTACAGTGCTCCTAAGCCCAAAAACACCAGTGCTGTACATCACATACTTAAATGCATTGACATTCATTCTCCATGTGGCGACATTGCTCCCTCTCATTCTCTCTGACTGGAGTTTGAATTTTTCCAAATGATGGGAAATTTTTAAAATTTTACATATATTGCCTTGATGCCTCCCTGACGTGCAAGCGAGCAGGTAAATTGATTGTTATGTCACTATTTATTTTTTACCGAATTAAAGTTGTAATTAATTTTTATTTTCCCCAAATTTAAGGAAAAATTAAAAAAACTATGTGCGGTGCGTTCGAACCGTTCGGATCGCACTACACGACGGTACACCCTGTGAATTTACAGGGTGCACCATTAGCAATGCTTTTAAAACATGGGTGCACCGCAGTCACGGTGCACTAGAATTTTAAGCACACCGATTAACATATTTAAAAAGAAATTTATGAATGTAGTCGCAGTGCGTAATGCAAATATTTACTCACCCCCTAACAATGCGGTGATGTGTTCTAAGCACACCACATAAATCAACATAATTCATTAGAAAATGATAACATTAGGTTGTACTGTAAATTAAATGGCTGCACCACTTCAACGTTGCTCTTGCCTGTAGCTAGTGCACTACTAAACTTGAAAAAATAAAATAAAAACTTTTCATGGTGCGCTTACTTACACGATACGCACTGAATTTTTGGTGTGATCTCGTGTAACTAACATACTGTAAAACCGTAAAGTACTCACAATTTTACGGTGCGTTATATGAATGGTTGTGCACCATTTTTCAGTGCACTAATGTGCATTAGGTGCACCGTCAACCCCATTTGAAAACTATATAATACATAAATAGACAACCCTAGAACGATGCGCTAAAGTCTTTATAACACACCAGTGCATCTCATTCATTACGCACTGTTTGTTATTTATATATTTAAAAAATAATAAAAAATTATGGGGCATTTTTTTTATTGTAAGGCATCATTGGCAGTGTGCTTATGGTTGAAAGGCACCGATGGCAGTGCGTTACAGTAATTTAGACGCACCACTTGTCCAAAAAAAAATTCAACAAAATTTCTTATACTTGATTTTAGTAAATAGAATCCTCATTTAATGTTTTTACATGTATATTTATTAGAGTGATTGATGTTACACATGTAATAGAGACGTCATCGCTGAGAGTCAACTCAACAACACCAGGCACATGTTGAGCAGTACAAATTCATGCAAGAGTGGGAGGTGAGGGAGCAGGAGAGGGATTTGTATCGTCTCCCTATCACTCATCAAAACTGAGACCTCTTGTTGGTTTGCGGCCTCCTGAAGTTCTATCTGGAGACTACATCCCTCAAGGGGAACTCAACATTGCTAATTCAATTGATCCGACAATGGTATCTTCAGAGGCAAGTGTTTCGTGTTTGTCTTGAGAAATGGTTCCAACCCACTAAGGAGGACATCTATTTCATCATTGGGATATCTATTGATGTATTTGTGACTTCGGAAGATATCCACTTGTATATTTCATTTGTACTTTATTGTATATCCCACAGAGATGTATTATTCCTCTGATTGGAAGTGTAATCATTTGTATTTTCAAGTGTCGCAAGTTACATTGTAAGTGTCGTCATTTGTATTGATGGGTTATTAGACCACCAGTGTGGGGTCGGCCCTGGTTAGGTCATGTGGTTGGGTTATTAGACTTGATTAGCAAGTCGGCCCCAGTGATTTATTGGCAGGTCAAGTCAATCTATAAATAGAGAGGTTGTGTCTCTCATTTGATTCATTCACTTACTTCTCAATCTCGCATAGCTAAGAGAGAAAGTGGTGCACATGTGGAGGAGGAGGAGCATCTGCTAGAGACATCTTATTGGGTTTGATCCTTGTGATCTTGTATTTGGGTTTATTTTATCTCTGAGGAAGTTGTGGGGTTTTTCACCTTCTTGGTTTTCCCCGGTGAAACTCTGTGTCTCTTGTGTGATTTATTTTGTGTCTATGATTGATATGTTGTACATGTTATTCTCTTAGTGATCCTGAATGATAATGGAAAGAAATTATCGAAAAATTAACATGGTATCAGAGCTGACCTAAGAAGAAGGCACTGTGCAGCTGCGGAAGCTAGGGATTCTTAATATTTGGGTTTCTTTCCATATATCATCAAAGGAAGGAGGCTAGATTGACTCTCCTAGCAAGGGTGCATCTTTCTGTTGAGACAAAATTCAATTCTGAGCATTTTTAGTTTTTGGCCCGTCACTGCTACGGGAAATTAGGGTTTCAGAGAAAGTTGGATTTTTTGGAATCTGAATCAATGGCTGGATGCTCCTCTGAAAAATCAAAATTTAGAGACCAAGATCGAACTTTTTGGTTGGGCAGAAGGCCGGGATTGATCAAACCCTAGATCGAGATTTTGATCAGAAAGATGGAAAATTAGGGTTTTTGCAAAAGTTGGAATTTCTGAAATCTGAGACCATGGCTGGATGCTCCTTTGAAAAATCAAAGTTTAGAGCTCTGGATCGAAATTTTTGGTAAGGTGAAGCTCCGGGAAAATCAAACCCTAGTTTGGGGTCCTGTCTAGTGGATCCGGAAGTTTCAAAGGCAATTTTGAGGGGTCAAATTTTGCAGTTTTCAAATTTGGAGTATACTAGCTTGACCATCTCAGTAAGGCACATCTTTCTATCCTTTCAAAAGTTTGAAATTCAAATTTTGAATTTTTAGGGTTTCTTTGACAAACCCTAATCCAGCTCCAGATCTGATTTTCAACAAATCAAGTGGTAAGACCTAATAAATTTTCTATTTCCATTTGAATTACTCTTTAATATGTCTCACCACATCAAGCTTGAGGATAAGCTTGAAGGAGTTGATAACTTCCGAGCCTGGAAGTATAGGATTGGGTTAATCCTAGAAGAGAATGAGTTGGACACTTACATAAGTGAAGAGGTTCCTGTCCCAGAGGGAGAAGAGGCTAAAGCCTTATACAAGAAGAACTTGGTCAAGGCTAAGAGAATCATTGCTAATTCTATCAAAGACCATCTCATACCTCATGTGTCTTCCCTAAAGACACCTAAGGAGATGTTTGACTCCTTGACCAAGTTGTTTGAAGGAAAGAACATAAATTGGAAGATGACTCTGCAGAACCAATTGAAAAGGGTAAAGCTTCAGAATGGAGAGATCATTCAATCCTACTTTTCTAACGTCTCTCAAATCAAGGAACAACTTGAAGCTATGGATGAATTAGTAGAGAATGGAGAAATTGTAATGACCACATTGAATGGCCTACCTAGGTCATGGGACTTCATCCAAGGAATCTGTGCAAGAAGGAAACTGATCTCTTTCAGTAGACTGTGGGAGGAATTTTCACAAGAAGAAGATAGGATCATGACCCTAGAAGAAAATATGGGGAATGAAGATCAAGCTCCCACAACACATACCAAGAAGAATTGTCCTAAGAACAAAAGGAACAACAACAACAACTACTACAAGCAATCTGACAGGTATGCCTTACAGGTATGTTTTGAAATCTGTTCATGATTAAGTTTATGACATGTTTGTCTTCATGCTATTAAGTATAGTAACAATCTTGATTAATTTTAGACTTGTCTTATCACCCTAGTAAAAGTATGAATGCATGATAGAAGACATTCATTGATTAGGGTTATGACACTTATTATTGTACTAATGCACTATGGTGTTGTATGAGGATAATGTTATTCGCTAACATGAAAGGTACAAATCAAGTTCTAGATCAAGACCATGGTGACATGAAGACAAAGAATCTTCCATAGATGGATCACATAGAAGATCTACTTACGAGGTATGTATAATTTGGTTCTACAATGCTTAACCTATGAGATATGTAGGTTACTAGCACAAGTCATTGAAGAGAACAAGAAGACATTATCCGGGTATGTTAGACATAACTAGCTAACATGATAACCAGGTATGTTTTTTTCTATATCAAGTTAGAATCCTACCTTGTAAGGATCTTATACTTTTGTATGAATGATTATTCTTGAAGTTAGAAGTTTAAGTAATCAACAGTTTATGCATATTATGTTGCTTACTTTGATTGATAATATGACTAACCAGAAGAGTCCTATGGTCAATAAGAATATGCATTAGTAATAGAAGTCCTCCCTGAAACCTTGAATACTAATGCTTGTGATAAATTACCTGTGTGTGAAATTATCATGAACATAGATGTTAAGAATATTTAGGATCATAATGTTTTGATAGTATTGAGATTATACTAATATATGTGTGGTTATGTATGAGATCTTGAGGATAACCAATGATGACACTAGTGAACACTTAAGCATGCATAGTGATCCAGGATGGATATAAGTTCAAGGATAGGTACTCCAGGAAGCAAAGATCAAAAGGGAGCACACTCCAAAATTTCCTGCAAGGAAGCAAAGATCAAGAGGGAGCACTCCAGGAAGCAAAGATCAAGAGGGAGTCCACCCTACAACCAAACAAAGATAAGTATTTGAATTATCATTTCTTTTTACTTAAATGATGTTGTTCATTCATGTACATACTTATGTTCCTAGATTTAGGTTGTGTATTATGCATATTAGAATAATTGCATTAATGAACAAGTATACTACTAATATGCATGTAATGGGTAAGTGGCCTATGGCACTGTACAACATTCCATTGCTACTTATCTAGAATGAAACCTCTTTGCTAACATGTTGGGAGTTGTGCACACTCTTAACAAATGTTCTGGTAGAGATGGAAGGCATCTAGAAAGTTACGGGATATGGATAAATGTTGTATTGAAGCATTGGCTAAGATAATTGCATGACTGTATGACATATGTCTTTATGCATAAGAAAGTGTTTTTGAAAACTATGAGAAGTTTCTAATCATGAAATTGAATTTGATTTGTAGGAAAGATGGTGTACAATCACCTACAAAAGAAGGACTACAACATTTGTTCCAGCAACAAAGTTCAAGAAAACTATCTATTGAATATATTGAGGAATCTGAAGTTCCCAGGATATGGGATGCAGTAATGGAATAATTCCATGATCGAGGAATACCAATCAATCATGAAGAATGATGTTTGGGATGTTGTCCCAAGACCTGAAGGGAAGTCTGTTGTGACTTACAAGTGGATCTATAAGATCAAGCATGCTGGAGATGGTATCATAGAGAAATACAAGGCGAGGTTTGGAACTCGTGGCTTCTCCCAGAAAGAGGGAATAGACTATGAAGAGACTTTTTCTCCTGTAGTTAGATACACTTCCATCCAAACAGTACTTTCTATGGATGCAGTGATGAAGTGGAAGATACACCAGATGGATGTCAAGACAGCTTTCTTGAATGGTGTAGTCAAAGAGGAAGTGTATGTGGAGCAGCCACTTGGTTTTGAGACACATGATAGGGAGTCATATGTGTGCAGGTTGAAGAAAGCCTTGTATGGCTTCAAGCAAGCTCCTAGGACTTGGTATGGTAGGATGGACAGTTTCCTATCCATTTTGGGCTTTACCAAGAGTAAAGCGGATTCCAACCTTTACTACAAGGTTGAGGAAGGCAATCCTGTGATACTACTACTGTATGTGGATGACCTGTTTGTTACAGGTGAGGATGGGTTGATTGCCGACACCAAGAGGAAGCTTGCTGCCGAGTTCGAGATGAAGGACTCGGGGATGATGCACTAATTTCTAGGTATGGAGGTGTGGCAGAGTGCAGATGGAATATTCCTTGGACAAGGGAAGTATGCAGTAGAGATCCTGAAGCGGTTTAGGATGATGGACTGCATGGCCATGCCCACACTTATGGCATCGAACCTGAAGCTTCTGTGTGATGATTCATCTGAGCTGGTTGATGTCACGATGTATCGTCAGATGATTGGGTCCTTTATGTACCTGGCGAATACAAGACCAGATATTTGCTTTGTGGTGAACACATTGAGCCAGTTCCTGACGGATCCCAGAAGTGTTCACCTGATTTTTGTAAAGCATATTCTGAGGTACCTGAAGGGTACGGTTGATTATGGGCTCAAGTATGATGCGAATCAAAAGTTTAATATGCAGGGTTATGTTGATTTAGATTGGGCAGGCAGTGCTACAGATAGGAATATCACTTCGGGGTGCTGCTTCAGTATGGGATCAGGTGTGATCTCTTGGTTTAGCAGGAAGTAGTCCTGCGTAGCACTGAGTACAGCCAAAGCAGATTTTGTTGCAGCTTGTTTGGCTAGTTGTGAGGCAATATGGCTTAGGAAGCTACTGTCTGAGTTATTTGATCTCCGGTTGGATGCTATTGGTATCTTTTATGACAACCAGAGTTGTGTGAAGTTGTCTGAGAACCCAGTGTTCCATGATTGGTCGAAGCACATTGAGATCAAATATCACTATATCAGGGATATGGTGCAGAGAGGAGCAGTGAAGCTCTTGTATGTTGCGACGAATGAGCAGGTTGCAAATGTGTTGACGAAACCACTAGCCAGAGTGAAGTTTGAGTACTTCAGAGAGAGGCTTGGTGTTCTTCATATAGAAGATACTTTGAGGAAGAAGTGATGGGACACATCTTGTAGGATCCATTCCAAGCATGGTGAGAGGAGGATCCTTCCCATGGCTGTGGATGTAAGTGCTATGTGACAAGCATTAGGACGATACTTAGGTTACTGCTTTGTATATGCATCAGTTGGATGCTTTGTATGATCAGTTGGATCATGTATGATGACATGCATCAGGATGATGCGGTGATGATGATCAGGATGATCATGTGTGATGAGTATCAGGACGATGATTTGGATGACATGCATCAAGACGATGCAGTGACGATGATTAGGATGATCATGTGTGATGAGTATCAGGATGATACTCTGGATGATATGCATCAGGGCGATGCAGTGACAATGATCAGGTTGATCATGTGATGATGTACATTAGGATGATGTATGGTGAGTTTCAGGTTGATACTCTGTGGCCGTGGACAGGTTGTAGAGATAAGCATATAATAGCGCCCTGGTAGATTTGCAGATACTCTTTCGAGGTTTTTCCTATGGCATATAATAGTGTCCTGGGATATCTGAAAAATGCTCTTTCAAGTTTTTTCTTGGGAGGACATATAATAGCGCCCTGGGAGGTTTTCATATACTCTTTCGAGATTTTTCCTATGGCATATAATAGCGCCTTGGGATATCTAGCAAATTCTCTTTCGAGGTTTTGTCCTATGGCATATAATAACACCCTGGGAGATCCTATAGGTTGATCAGTACGCTCGTAATTAGTCCTGGGATGCTCTTTCGAGGTTTTTCCATGACCACATATAATACATCCTGGAGATTTGGATAGGTTGTGCTAGTCACGTAAAAGGCCTCGGATGCTCTTTAGAGTTCTTACTAGTCAAGACACTCTTTTAAGGTTTTGTGGTGGGGGTCACATGTAATATGTCCTGGAGATCCAGATAGGTTGTGCTAGTCATGTAAAAGGCCTCGAATGCTCTTTAGAGTTCTTGCTAGTCAAGACACTCTTTTAAGGTTTTGTGATAGTCAACATGTAATAGCGCCCTGGGAGATCTTGGAGTCGTGCTTAGGCACATAGATAATCCTGGGATACTCTTTCGAGGTTTTGTTGACGCACGTAATAAGTCCTGAGGATTCCACAGTATGGCTAGTGATGATGAATACCTACAGGTGGTGGGCCTACATCCAACATGAAATAAGGATGGCTCTGTAGAACTTCCTATGACAAGAAGAATTCAGAGATAGCCTAGTGATCGAGATGTTGGGTACAGAAGCAGTGATGATGATGATGCTCTGTGATCTAGTGATGATGATCCAGCTCCAGAATTGAAGACTTGCGTAAATATGTATTGATGACCTGTGTCTAGAGAATACCTTCCTAGTTAAGAGGGAGTGTTGATGTATTAGGGAGTGTTGATGTATTTGTAACTTCGGAAGATATTCACTTGTATATTTCATTTGTACTTTATTGTATATCCCACAGAGATGTATTATTCCTCTGATTAGAAGTGTCATCATTTGTATTTGCAAGTGTCGCAAGTTACATTGTAAGTGTCGTCATTTGTATTGATGGGTTATTAGACCACCAGATTGGGGTCGGCCTTGGTTAAGTCATGTGGTTGGGTTATTAGACTTGATTAGCAAGTCGGCCTCAGTGATTTATTGGCAGGTCAAGTCAGTGTATAAATAGAGAGGTTGTGTCTCTCATTTGATTCATTTGCTCACTTCTCAAGCTCGCATAGCTAAGAGAGAAAGTGGCACACATGTGGAGGAGGAGGAGCATCTGCTAGAAACATCTTATTGGGTTTGATCCTTGTGATCTTGTATTTGGGTTTATTCTATCTCTGAGGAAGTTGCGGGGTTTTTCACCTTCTTGGTTTTCCCCGGTGAAACTCTGTGTCTCTTGTGTGATTGCTTTTGTGTCTATGATTGATCTGTTGTAGATATGTTGTACATGTTATTCTCTTAGTGATACTGAATGATAATGGAATGAAATTATCGAAAAATTAACAATATCTAGGAGAGGGGAGGATTTTCCTCAATTCCCTGAGGTCCCAACTGGTGTTGTAGCAGAGAATCAGCTAGCCTACTCTCAAAGATACATCGGTGACCACGTCATCGATCCTGTTTATTTTCAAGTGAGCGATGGAAAAATCTGCATTTCCTCTTTTGATGTAGAGCATGTGACGTGCCTCTCACTCTTAGTGATGACCATCACGCACCTTACCACTGATGGACAGTGCATTAGTTTCCCTTTATTATTTTATGTAGATTCTTTAGTGTAGAGACCTAGATGCATAAAGTGGTATGCCATTTTTTTATGGTAGTATTTTTATGCTTTGGATCGATATCAGGCATTGATTGACAAGAGGGTCAATTTCCCTTTCGGATTAGATATTTTTTTGCTTTTTTTTGAGAGGTTTCCGGCCACCAGGCCATCATTTGACTTTTTCCCTCCTAGGCCGATGACGAATTTGATTATGCACATGTGGGGGCAGATGATGTCCATGAGGGGGGATCCTGAGTTCCCAACCAGGATCACAACACATGTGCTCGATATGCTAGGCAATGAGGACGAGAATTCATTAGACCTGGTTCCATATCCATACATAGGATTGGATTGGATATTGTGCCACAACATCTTCTTCAACTAGGATGAGACACCGGATGAGAGAGATACTATTAGCATTATGTTTAAATTAATATTGTTTCATTTTATTCTCTTTATTCTTAATGCAAATGAAATATATTCTAAATTGTTATATTAAATTATTTAATGAAATTGTTTCATTATTTTTGTGTACTATATATTTGGTAGACATTGACACATTTGATGGGAAGGAGGCACCTCTTCCCACTTAGGATGATGAGGATATGCAGGAGCATGAGGTGCCATAATATTATAGACCTGTCCCCCAATGCAGGCTTGATGATAGGTATCAAAAGGATGTGGCAGATAGGTTATCAACATTGTTGGCGAAACATGGAGTTTAGCCTGCATGGGTGCACAATATTGTGCGAGAGCCCAAATTCGCAAAGATATGGAATGTGGTTCCTTGTGATATGAAGAACTTGATGCAACATATTGTCATTGCATCCATTCATTTAGATGCTAGGAGGGATGACCATTCCTCATCTGATGAGGCTGGAGATCCTCCTCCTACTCCATCAACTCCTTTTGATTGTTGAGAGGACATAGCCTTGACATCTCATCCATGTCCTCCTCCTCCACCACCTCATCCATCATCCTCTACATCTCATCCACCTCCTCCTCCATCAACTTTGATATCTCATCCACCTCCTCCTCCATCATCTATGACATCTCATCCACCTCATACACTTCCTCCACCTCCGCCTCCTCCTCCATTAGCTCCTTCATCTCGTCATCTACCCCCACTTGGACCAGCACATCCATCTCCTCAACTACTACTACTCGAATGAACAACCTATCCTCCTCATTAGCCTGACCATCCACCATTTCCTTCTCCAGTCACCTCTATTGTAGATACAATGCTCATAGGGGGTATGATTCAACTTGATGGACCTATCTATACTTCTCTCTGGGACGGTTTTTTCCCTAGAAGAGGTAATGATGCCTCTGATTCTACTGGTGGAGGTGTCGATGCCTCTGAATCTAGTGGGAGAGATACTGATGCCTCTAATTCTGGAGGTGGACCATATATGTTATAGCAGTTATTGGATTGGAGATATATATTTGGCATGTATCATTAGTTTGATGTTATTATTCATATATATAGACACACACACACAAATTTTTTCATGATGATGTTGATGTTGATGTTTATTTATATGTTGATGGTGATGTGTATGTTAGGTTAGGTTAGATGATGTTTGTTAGATGTGTGTGATGGTTATGTTATATAATGCAACTTGTGTTTTGTTAGATGTTATTATTAGATTTGTGTGTTAGATGATGTTTAAATCTATTAGATGTATATGTTATATGATGTAATTATGTAATGTTTATGATGGTACGTTCATGTTTATGTTTAATTTTATGTTTATGATGGTATATTGATCATGTTTATGTTTGTTAGATGGTGAAAATGATGATGATGGTATGTTTATGTTTATGTTTATGATGGTATGATGATGTTTATGTTTATGTTTATGTTTGTTAGGCGATGAAAATGATGAGGATGGTATGTTTATGTTTATGTGGTGAAAATGAGTATGGTGGTATGTTTATGGTTATGGTTATGGTTATGGTTATGATGGTATGATGATATTTAAATGTTTATGTTTATTATAGTATGATGATGTTTATGTTTGTTAGGTGGTGAAAATGATGATGATGGTAAGTTAGATTATGTTAACTGTTTTTAGATGTAACTACTATATGTTTATCTTAGATGATGTTAGGTGATATTAGGTGTGAATGTTGACATTTTATTATAGATGTGCCTGTTAGATGTGTACTATAAAAACAAATCCCTCCAACTCGATATTGTATAAAAACATCATGAATTTTAAATTGTGAAAAAACATCAAACATATTTATTTTGAAAAATTGTGAGAGGTGTTTATTAAAAAACATGAATAATATCTTCTTCCTTACAGTGCGGTTACTATCATACCGTTACAATAAATGTAAACAATTTTGTGAAATTATATTATAAAATATAACAGGTCAGAAAGATTTCACATGTAATTATATCTTAGTTATATTTAAAGTAATTACTTTAAAGAATTATTTTAATAATACAATGCATTTCATTCCCCTATAACAAATATTTGTTTATAATAATTTATCGTGAATGTATAATTTGCATCTAATGCATCTTAATGATACATGTAATTAAACAAAAATCATAGTTAATTATATGAATAATATATGAAATTGAAGTGATGCAACTATTAGACATTTGATCTTGTGAGAACTATTCCTAAATTAACACATTTTTTCATCATAATTTAACCATAAATGGATTGTACATACAGACATAAATTTCCAATTTAAGTATGACTTAAAACTTATACCATTTTTTTTTGTAAGCTAATACCCACGGGGATTTGAGCATGTGACTTTCCATTTATAACATCTCATCTCATTTACTCATTACCAATTTCTATACCCCCTATGGGCCCTTATACCATGGTTTTAATTTTTAAGGGTATTTCCACATTTTTATAGGGTGTAATTAACTTCAAATCTGGGGGCTAATACTTACAATATATGAATTCAGATTGCCTTTGTATTTTCTTATTTATTAACATGATTTAATTAACAAGCTTTAATATCCATATCATGATAGATCCACATATTAGCGTTATAGTTTAAAGTATTATTTTCAAGGATTTTTTGTCTTAACAATTTCAATTTCATGTTCATACTTAATTACTAAACATGTGACTATTATAAAGATTCACAAGTAAATGCTTTCTATTCAATGTTATTTTCATAAATAACAATATATATTTTGTGAACGTACCATTTAACCATTCTTTCTAATGGGTGTTTTCATTGCTTTATTGCTTTCACATAATACATAGTAAGTAATGAATGAACTAACAAAAAGCCATGGTGAATAAAATGTGTATTAGTTAAACCAAAGGAAAGAGAAACAATGGTAAAAAGAAACAATCTCAAGCTAACTTCCATGAAAAACTTCCAATAAAAAATCTCATTTAAAAAATAAGAAAATGAACTCTTTTGCTTCAAATACCACACTAATGCAAAGTATAAGTGTCTAAGTATAATATATTCATGGAATCCATTTTGTTATTAAAATGAGAGTAGTTGAAATTAAAACAAACAATAAATATGATTAACATCAATGATAATTTGCAATCTAGTTAGTTGATTTTGATCCACTTGTAATTATAATAAATAAATTAAATGATAAAAACCACACTAGAATGAATTAAATGGAAAGCAAGAAAGATCACCTCTAACGATAGAAAATCACATACAATCATTTCATACAGTCACAAATTTCTTGATAGACAAACACATTTCACATCAGATTGATTGTTACCAATTCAAATTCTTTAAAAACATCCGGTAATCAACTTTCCATTTCCATAGTCATAATGCTCAAAATTAACAATATAATTCAAGAATTAAAGATTACATTAATAAAATGATATAAAAATGTAAATCATGAAATAAAACATGTACATATCACTCTCTATTGCTATCACCCTCATTATTTTCCTCGCTTGGCATGATATCACAATTGTTCTAAAATATATGTTTCGATATAGGTTCGTGTATTAATACGAACCACCAATCCCTATCCAACACAACCGGGTAAAAAAAAACTTGGTTGTAGTGTTTTGAGAAAACATAAAGAATCTTAGTTTCATCCCACATCCTTCTAGAGTTGATACATATCATCCCACTGTCACGATATTCCTTTACATTATTCCTATCGAATGTGTCCCACCACTTGCACCTAAAAATAACACACTGGAAATATGAGAAGTCCACTTGAATGTCTCTTGTATCTTTCCGATATAACCCAACTTCCCCCCTTTTAGGTTTTGATGGCAATGGCTAGCATGGCTAGATTGGTCGAACTCGATGTAATACCCCCATTTTGACCCTTAGGATATATAGGCTTTTAATGTAAATATTGTATACATGCGATGTATGTTTTCCTAACGTGGAGCTCAAGGTCAAGGCCCTGCTAGTGGATGCTCGGATTTTATTTAAAAAGGCAAGTATTTGATATTACGTTAGCCATGTGCCATTAAGCCATGGAAATTGTAAAAATGATGTAAATAAATATCATGCAATAAAAATACCAAAAAAATGGCCATGGAAGCAACTAATAAGAGGGGGGAATGTGTATCCACTAAGGGAGTGGTGAGGGGGTTGTGGGGTAGAACCATATGCTGCCAAATGTCATCTTGAGAACCCATTTGAATTTCCTTGCTGACATTTAATTCTGTTGTAAGGAAGTGGTTGAAGAAATCAGTCCATGGATTCAATGGAGCATGGGCAACCCAGAAATTCGTATGGCAGAGTATGGGATATGTTTCCTTGACCCACAAGTCACTATACCTCATGGGAATTCGTTTTCCCTCATTCCCATTCCATTGTTGAACATCTGAGCATGAGTTTTTCATCCATTACACATTCCCAACAGTGAGAAAAACCATAAATCACAACTCTGAAGGAAGCCACGTTTTGAAGTGCCAAAAATAGCCATAAAATTGCGTGGATAGTGAAATCCAATGGGGGATCCATAGACCTGAACCTTGGGGTGAATTTGAGAGTGTTAGATGCCCATAAATCCATAGGAAAACCCATATTTGATAGCCTGAAAATCCAATTACGGGACAGAGTCATCTGGCCATAGAATTGAGAAAATCAAAGTGTGAATGACAGAGAAGAAGATAGAACAGAGGTTGGAATTGCTTGACAAACCCAGTGAAGGCTAGAATCTCAAGGAATCAGCAGCTTGGACCTTTCTATGCCCACCCTGAAGAGCACTGGAGGGAAGGGTCTCCTAAGAGATTGTGTAGTAGAGAAGGGGACCTTCCTTGTGTTGGGTGTGGTAGGTATTGTGGGTGAGAAGGCTGTTTGGATTTAATTTGAGATGTCTATAGCTCTGTGGTTGAGATCACTGGCTTAGCATCCTCCTCCTTTGTCTCTTTGCATGCTTGATAAACCCAACCATTTTTTGGCTTAGCATGATGGTGTATACCCATGACTGTGATTGATCCTGTGTAGTTCCTCCTTAGTGGATACATAACCTAGCTTGGGGGTGGTCTCTCAGCTGAAATAATATAGGCTAGACAGGGACCTATGGTTGGGTGGAACGTTGCTCTCACATAACCAGTTTCTTGGATAGCTTCATCTTAAAGATGAGTGTTCTCTGTGGTTTGAATTATGTCCATTATGTGTTTTGAATGTTTAATTATTCATATTAATTGAATGAAATGATTATCTTAAGTTAGTCAGCATAAAGCCTGTGCATAGCATGAGAAGGGGATTAATTCTCTGTTGTTGTTTCATCATTCTTCCTAGGATAAATATGTTGATGCATTCCATTCTCTGTGTGTGATTATTATGTTTTAATTCCACTGTGTATATTTTCATTATGCATTGCACACACATTTAGATGGTTTGTATTTCGTCATATGGGATTGGGGGAAGAATTAGACACCCCCATCCCCTGTTGTTGTGCTCATGTTCCCTCTGTGGGTCGGGATGGCGGGAGGGGACGTGACACTCGACTTCCACTCCATAGTCTTGTGTAAGACGCCCATCACCAACATCCTTGGTGCGAAAATGATGCCCATATGCCCACATAGATGGGAACAAATGCACCTGTAAAAAAGTGAATAAATGACGGTGTCATATGTCTAATAACCCGACCATTAATAATTAAAATATAGATGATATAATTCAAAGATTCATTATAAGTTAGAAATGTATAAAAGAAAGAGATTATTACTGAGTTGCTGCCCCCGATCCCTATGTTTAGCGCATCCTCCTTAGCATGCGGGTAATGACCAGATGCATTATATTTCTTTCCGACTTGGTCAACAACCCAACTGTTGGGACATATCATTGGCATATTTTCTTTTTAATCATCTGGATAAGGCATGCTTCTACTGTTCAACCGTCTGAATTATTTCATGTCAATTCCCATTTCCTCCTCCTCTCTTCATAAAATGCGACCCAAGGTTGTGTTTCCTCCGCATTGTAAAGATCGAATTTATTGATGGAATCAATTTTTGAATTCGATGTTGTATTCACGAAATCAAATCGACATATAGTATGTATGATATCAAATATAGATTATGAAGTTCACTGTGAATATAAGTGATGAAAGATAACTTACTTACTCTTTATCATTAACCTTTTTCCGTTCATTTGGATTAGATCCCTGTCCCTTTTGTCCTCATCGCGTTCATCATCCCAAATTACTAAACCTAGTGTGTGGTCGATTTGCTTGATGTAATCAATGACATAATAGAATGACTCATATACTATGTACCCCTTTACCATAGACCCCTCATGTTTTTCCCTTTGTTGAACAAATCCCTTCAATTTTTCATGTACCTCTCCAAGAAGAACATACAACGACATGAGACCACCCCAACTAATTCAACCTCATCAACTAGGTTAATTAGAAGATGAACCTGCAAGTCCATGAAACTTGTCAGCAATTCCTTCTCAAACATACAAACAATCTTAGGTATCCCTTGATGCCACCATGGAATGCTAGCGATGTGAATCTCCTTTGATGTGATCCACCGTACAAATGTAGATAGTTTAGATATGGCACGTCGTAGGTCATCGGGAAAGTAATGGTTCACACGCCCACACACAAACAATGGATAATGACACTACAAAGTGAACACAAAAATTTAATTACATTTTAACTAGTGTGGTAAAAGAAATAAATAAAAAATAAAAACAATTTTTTAACATTATATGTAGCCTTAGAAGGTTGAGACAGTCATGTGATTTCAAACCCGATAAATGTTCGTCTACAGTGAAGCAACACCGTAGAGTAGACCCATATAAAGAAGGCGCCTTCACACCCAATATAACTTCCTTTGGAAAAGAAAGATCATCTTTCTTCAAAACCCATGGGACATCGCCTTCTTTAAATGACCAAGAGGGGCCAACCTCTCCTTTATTTTCTTGTCTTGTCCAATGCTTCTTTTTAGTATTTGAATAAATAAGATCTCTCATGACAACCAACATGTCACTTGTTTTCGATGATATGTGCCACCACAAAGAAGATGAAACATTATTAAATAAATGCACAAGATCTAGTAAGTGGACAATCTTAAGATGCTCCCAATATGGGAGTTCATAAAATATCAATTTCCTTTTCATCCCGATCGGTATTTTTTCAACATAGGTGTCGAAGAATTCGGGACCATTGAACATAGTTTCCCCATTTGAATTGAACATCTCTGCAATTTCCTTCTCCTTCTCTATGTCATATGCCCTAAGCTAGTTAGTTGGTGTCATTATTTCAGGCCTTTGGGTTCTCTCTAGTTTACCATGGAAAGTAGATGTTGCTCTTCTATAAGGGTGGTTTTATGGGAGGAATACCCTCGAGTAGTCATACACTGGCTTTCATAGGTCACTGGACCACCTAACCTTCATAGAAGGTCCACAACATTTACATCCATGATAACATTTTGTTACAACACCTGCATTGTTATGGTATATAGAGCACATTAGTGTTTAAGATCAATACATTTGCATTAAATTAAATATGTCAAGAAATATTTCTTTTAATATAAACAAATCAAACAACATATTTACCAGATCAAACTCCTAACCCCGGATAATCATGTGTGGTGTACACACATATTCCATACAATGTAAAAATTCTCATTGTTGGGATGGGTATCAATACATCATATACTTGTATCCCTTCCCATAATTCCTTTAATTCATCAATCAATGGTTGTAGGTAAACATCCATTTTCTTCACTTGTCTTCATTGTTCACAGACAACCATGGGGGGTATTGTTATTCATCACTACTACAAACCAAAGAGAATAGTTGGTGTTTTGGAGGGGATATGGGTTGATGCCATCCATGGATATGCTCAATCGAAGGCTCCGTAATTCATCCTTGAATTTATTGAGCCATGTATCCTCTATATGCTTCATGGATATTGAATCTATTGGGATTCATATAACTCCTTCCTCACTTCGGTGTAAGGCATGCCATCCCTTTAGCATAGCTAATTCTTTGCAACGGAAGAGCCTTTGAATCCTTGGAATTATAGGCATGTTCCTCAATATATTATGAGGAGGGCCATGTGCTTTAGCCTTGTTTCTCGATTTTTGTTACATGTCATGCCAACATTTTGGACATATCTCTTTGTATGTATATTCGCCTCTACATAGAATATAATCATTAGGACACGCATGATATGATATGTACTCAACATGTCCCAACATTTTCAACATTTGCTTTGCCTCTTTGCAGCTGCCGCTCTAGACATTATCACTCGGAAGTACCTTATCTTTGAATAACCTGCAATTAGTGGGAAATATAAATGTACAATATCACTTAACGTTCATAAAATTGACCATTTTCAATGTTTATTGTGTGACAAGATACCTCAAAGTATAAGGGAGATGATGGTCAATTACCTCAAAAGTGCCGAGAAGCACACGTCTAACATGCCATACATTGCTTTCAAGTTGTATAGTAACATTGTTTTCCCCAACTGTGTAGACTTTGACCGGTTAGGTCCAAAGAGAGGGGTGGTGGAAGCCGATTTAAGGCTTTCAAAGAAGGTATAATTGATATGAGCGTCATCCCCTATCTCATTGTCCTTGAATGTATGTAACAACATTGCATCCATGGCACTCATATGTCGTAATAACTCATCCATACCAACCTCTATTTCATTTCCTTCATTGCCAACATGTGAAGAAATACTATTACTATAGGAATTCCTAATTGGCGAGTCTGGACCCAGTGGAAATTGAATAGGTGGTTGATTCAACCATGCTTGGTATGCTTCCTCTCCGAGTTATGCTCTTTTTGCAGCGTTCTCTCGATTTGACATTGTAGTGGGGTGCAATGGAAGATGGTAGATAGGTCTCATCATCAGAATCTTGATTTCAAAAATATTGAACATTGCATCGATCATATTAGTAGGCACAATGCAATTTGTTTGTTCCAACATTATACCAAACAATTATTATAGAACCACGAGAATTTATTCCAATAGTAAATGTTCAACCACAACAATTTATAAAACAAAAGTTCAAATTGAGAAATACATTAACATCAATCACATTGAAAATTAAAATATACAATTAATCAATGTTTTTTGTCTTACACCCCAAGGGGATGTCTAAAGGTAGTCCCAATGCAAGGAGTCTCTGACGAGCGATTGGTGGTCTACACAAGTTATAGTTTATTAACAACTCTTCACCAGGGGACAAACTATGTATTGCATGCACAACAAAAAATATGGATGCTTTCCTTTTCATAAAGAACTCCTAGTCATTGAAGTGTTCCTCAAATGAACAATTTTCAGAGAATAAGGAGCACATAAAACTATTTATGAACCCTGCAATGTTCCCATGAGTGCATGGACGACCATTGATATATAACAATTTATTCCTGCTAAAGTTTCCAGAAACATAACCATTCATGCACACACTATACATGGAAATGCTATGTTTTTATTTAACAATATTCAAGTAATCTGACCGACAATAGATAAGACCACAAAATGGCATAAGTTCTACTAACGATTTGGGAGGAACAAGTACACGTGAAAGGATAAACAACCCAAGATTTGCATCATCTATATTAGAATTGGAAATCATAAAACTATTACCACAAAAGGAGAATTCGATTCCAACATCATGCATAGGTAAAGAATGCGGCCAAGTTCCATACAAAGCATGGTTGTAACAAGTTTGATATCTATTTTGCAAATTCATGGGAAGATAGAAGTCACCGCTACCCTCCCACAATTGGACTGAACTGGGTGTGTACTTTGACATTCTTTCTCTCAAATCATGCAACTTTTTGGATCTCCATGGTAGCGATGTTTTCGATGGCGTTGATATCATACTTTGGATCACTAGAACTTTCAGTTGATTGGAAAAAAGTAGATGGGTTAGTCAATTTGGGACGAAACATAGTTGTTTTGGCTTCCAAATTTTTAAAAAATGAGCACAGGGAAGCATTCCTACGTGTCTTTTCTATATCACCTATTGGATTTTTTACCGCAGTGGGAGGTATTAGACCATCAACATTGGGCATCCGATCATTAGTATAATGGGTGAGTGTGACACATCGAGGGTTCTCCTTCAATCCTTGACATTTTTAATAACCACATACTAATGGGGTTTCATAAAAGAGATCTAGCTCATGATGAAATACCATCGATGACCCAGGATTGTGGCTGGAAGATGGCATGTTACAATTGGTAGGGTAAAGTAGCTACCCATTTTCATCTACCAATTGCTTGCAATATCTTGCTCATGATAACAACTTAGGACGTTTTGGAATTGGTGTAATATCTTGTGCATCCAAACTTGATCTTGAATCAGGATCCTGCAAAATAGAATACATTGTTATTTAGATTCGCATGGATAAGTATAATAAATTCAATTAGATAATCAAAATATAGATAAAATTTGAACTTATTGGAGATAGAAAGAGAGAACTCGTTGAACTTTGAAAAATTTGCAATGAGATGGAATTTAAATAATTGGCCACTTGATGTTATAACCCTTTCTCCCTGCATTTAAGTCAAATCAACAATCAATACATATCTACAGTCCAAAAAATAAATTTTGAGAACCATATTACAATCTTACTTCCAATATAGTTTCAAAACCATTTTGTAAGAATATGGTGAGTTTAAGAAACATATCGGTATACTATGAAATACTATAATTGCCGTGGTTGAATCCTAAAAGAACATTTGAGATGAATATATCATTATACTTTGAAACAAAAATTCATAGGACTTTTTAATTTATTTCGTACGACATAATAATATAACTGCATTGGTGCATGCACCGGTGCTGCAAATCCACGTACTCACCATTTGGGAACATCCGCAAAATTATCCGAAAATGAAATTATCTGCTATATTGGATATCGGTTAGTTATCGATGATTTTTTCAATATTATTGATCGTGGTGTGCTTTGTATACCAAGGCATCTATATTCTTAATACACACTGCAAAATGATATATTTTTTCTAATTTTTTTTGTTGTATGCCACCACGATGCATCTAGAAAATAGAAGTGCATCGGTGCATGCATATCTTTATGGTGCACCGGTATGCTGAGAATTTTTTTTAAAATATGGATATAGTGCATTTCGTGCTAGGACGCATTGGGGCGCTAGTGTAATGCACACACTAAACTCCCGAGAATAAAAAATAAAAAATCACATGAATTATTTTTGCATAAACTGAAAAAGGAGCGGGAAATTCATTTTCAAAACCTAATTCTATATAGTGTTTATAAAAAAAATTCCTAGTCACTATTTCATTATTTTTTCGAAATTTCGAAGGGAGAGTTTTGGAAGAGAGACTTACCATGGAGGAGTTTGGAGCAACCATAATATTTCGAATATCAAAATTTGTAAGGTATGATGAATCAAACAAAACCATGCATAGTAGAAATTTGAAGTATGTAAATTTTTACTATTGATCACAATGCATTGTTTACTTATTTTCCTATTTAATTTTTAAATGAATTTAGAAAAAAAATTCATAGCTACCTTCAAAGTTGGAACCTTGGTTTTCTTGTTGCTTCTTTTTGTTTTATGTGGCTACAAAATTTTACATTAGGATTTAAAGCCCTATATTGTTTCAGAATTATGAGATTTCTTTCTTGGGATTTTGGATTTAAAAGGGTTTTTGCTTTTATATATAAAGCATTGTGTGCCTTGGGACCACTTCTTGGGTCCAATCCGAAACCCTGTCGGCCTGTAAGTTTTTTTTTTTATTTTGTATTTCAAAATGCTTACAGAATTTTTGGTGCATTCTATTTGTTCTAATGCACCAATGCATTTTTAACTATAGTGCACTGATAATTTCGGCTATATTATTATTATTATTATTATTTTCCATATTTTAACTTTATAAAATAACACTTATGCATTCTCCGGTGCATTAGTGTTTTAATAACTCACAAATGCATTAAAAGTACCAACACACCATTTAATTACCAGTACTTATAAACAATATATATCGCACTGATAACCGTGTATGTGATTTTTTTTTTTTAATTTTGTTCTTGTAAACATTGTGTTCAAGTATGGTGCATTGGTGCGTGCAGGTATTTGACGCACTGTTGCGTTTGGTGTACTGAAACACACCACACAGACAAACTGTTTTTCTTGGTTTGAATATATGTAATTTATTTGTATAATATATTTAGTATCTTCTCTATTTAATGGTCCATGTTGTTTATTGATAGAAAATGCGTGATAAGAGTTCAATGAGCAATAATTCTAATCAGGATGATGGGCGCACATCAAAAAATGTGAAGAAGGAAAGTTCTTTGTAATTTCTATATTAAATCAATATATTTGAATTATATGTAAGTTTAACTAATATGTATTGGTTAATGTGTGTCATGCAGAGCCAAAAAATGAGGAAGCTCGATAATATTCTTTGCAATCTAAGTGCAGAAAAGCATAAAAATTGATGGAAACATTGCAAAGGGATGAATTAGGTGAATAAAAAGAAATCAATATGAATTTTTTCTTGAATTTGTAGTAATATTGTACTTAAGAATATTAGCTAATATGTTTTAAACAATCTAATTCACATATGTTGAATGTCATGCAGGGACTAACAACAACAAAAGGGAATGTCATCATAAGAAAAAACAAATTATGGATGATTTAAATGATGATGAATTGGTCCTTAGCTCATCTGGAGTGGTGCTGAAAGATAATGAAAAGGGATTTTTTTTTTTTATATAAAATTATGAGGGATATAGTGGAAGCGTATAGGCGTACTTTCCACTTATAATACATAAATTAATCCAACGAGTCCAAGAATTAGGCTATATCTAAGCTACATGCGGCGTTTCTAGAGAAATGATCAATGAGACCTATCATAATTGCAATAGCAAAAACATACAACAAAAAAAAGAATCATTCAAAAAGTAATATTCCTAAACATTTTTTTATAGAGTATATACCTACTACTACAAATAATTCCTTTATTAATATTAATTCTGCTATATTTATTTTTCATATCAACATAAAAATGCTTTAATGTCATTTTACATTTTCAAGAATATTATGAAAATATCAAAGGATGAACAAGGTGATATCCAAAATATACTAGTAGGGATGTCCAAAATAGTGTACAAGGAGATGGTCACATAAATGAACATAATTGCATCGTAGGAGGAGTCATCTCAACAATAATGTGCTTCAAATGTATGAAATCATTGAATTTTTCAATTATGTACATGCAATCATTGCATTTTTCTATTATGTACACGTAATGAATTAATTTAGCATTAAATATTAGTTTTCAATTGTTTTGTTGCTGAAAATAAAACAAAATGGAACCCATTCAGGACATAAAACATGGCGAGAAGGAAAAAAAGGGGTTGATAACAAAGTTTGTTAGTAGTTGTGATTTCCTTATAACAACTTATGATTTCATATTGGTTGTGACTTTTATATTTTAATTTTTTTTACACCGGCCATCATTGGATGTCTTCAAATAGGTGTTAGCATACAAAGAAGAGCCATGGAAAGAATTAAATGATATTGGGTTAAGTATGGGTTGTGAGTATATGTTGGCATATCAAAACTTAATCGTGGAATTTGTAAGTATCTAAGTTGTTCTACTTCTCTCATTTTATAAGTGATGGAACAACAAAAATTCTTTATATTAAATCTATGATTTCATATAGGGTATATAACTTGAATGAAACAAATTATGGAGTGGAGCCAACACAAGATTTGTCGGGAGAAGGCATGAGACATGGTTTTTAAAGAATGTGGATCATTCAGGACTCAATTATTTCTATGTTACATCACTTTTAAATTTACATTCATGTATACTATCTATTTTAATTTTCATTATTTCCAACAATGTGGATACACTCATTACACTTTATGTTTATGTTTGTAGATGGAAGATGAAGAAGAGGAAAACAATAGAGGCAATCAACAAAACATTCAGACAAATAATCCAAGTCATCACCACAATAAATCACCGTTTTAGGGGCGGTTTTGGCTTGTGGCGGTCTTGCTAAAACCGCCTCCAAAAGTTTTTTTAGGCCTTTGGGGATAGTTTTTGAACCCCCCCGCAAAAGTCATGAGAATTGGACTTTTGGGGGGAATTTTGAAAAAACCGACCCCAAAAGTCCAATTCTCAGAATTTTTGGGGGGGTTTTAGAAAGACCTCCCCCAAGGTGTTTTTGAAGGCGGTTTTTAGACCCCCCCGAAAAAAAAATTCATGAGAATTAGACTTTTGGGGTAGTTGTTTTAAAAAATCCCCCCAAAGTTCAATTATCATGACTTTTGGAGGGGATTTTTTAACCCCCCCTAAAGATATTTTTCAATGCGTTTTTTTTTTTTTTAAACCCCTCAAAAAGTCTCGAGAATTAGACTTTTGCGGCGGTTGTCAAAACCCACATCCAATTGTTAAATTTTCATGACGTTTAGGGGGCAGGTTAGAAATACAGCCCCTAAATATATGTTTCGAGGTGGTTTTCTGACCCCCCCCTAAAAGTCAAGATAATTTTACTTTTGGAGGTGGTGTTTTAAAGACCCTGCCAAAATTTCAATTTTCATGATTTTTTTTTTTGGGGGGGGGGTTTAGAAGGACCGCCCCTCATTATATTTTTCAAGTATTTTTTCAATATGCTGTCCTTTCAAAGACTACTAAAATTGACCACTAATTACCCTAAAATTGACCCCTAATTACCCCCAATTAACCACTAATAACACCTAAATGACCCCTACTTGACCACTAATTACCCCTAAATAATCCATCCTTACCACTAATTAACCCTTGATAACCTATAAAGGACCCCTACTTTTCTTCCAAGGAAAGCCTCATGGAGAAACCCAGGGGATGCTTCCAAACATTCATAGATGGAATATTCCCTAGTAAACCCATCGATGTAGACTAGTGTGCCTCGCACACAGGGATTTGAAATGGGCACATGTCTCCATGAACCTAATAAAATTCCCAACATCATGGGAAACCAATGGTTTAGCTAATCCCTTGGGCTTAAATGGCCCCTACTTACCCATAATTGACCCATAATTACCATTATTTACCCCTATTTAACCCATAATTTGTTAGAATATTAAAAATTTGTGATAAGAGTTCAATGAGCAATAATTCTAATCAGGATGATGGGCGCACATCCAAAAATGTGAAGAAGGAAAGTTCTTTGTAATTTCTATATTAAATCAATATATTTGAATTATGTGTAAGTTTAACTAATATATATTGGTTAATGTGTGTCATGTAGAGCCAAAAAATGAGGAAGCTCGATAATATTCTTTACAATCTAAGTGCAGAAAAGCGTAAAAATTGATGAAAACATTGCAGAGGGATGAATTAGGTGAATAAAAAGAAATCAATATGAATTTTTTTCTTGAATTGTAGTAATATTGTAGTTTAGAATATTAGCTAATATGTTTTAAACAATCTAATTCACATATGTTGAATGTCATGCAGGGACTAACAACAACAAAAGGGAATGCCATCATAAGAAAAAACAAATTATGGATGATTTAAATGATGATGAATTGGTCCTTAGCTCATCTGGAGTGGTGCTGAAAGAGAATGAAAAGGGAATTTTTTTTATATAAAATTATGAGGGATATAGTGGAAGTGTATAGGCGTACTTTCCACTTATAATACATAAACCAATCCAACGAGTCCAAGAATTAGGCTATATCTAAGCTACATGCGGCGTTTCTAGAGCAATGATCAATGAGACCTATCATAATTGCAATAGCAAAAACATACAACAAAAAAAAGAATCATTCAAAAAGTAATATTCCTGAACATTTTTTTATAGAGTATATACCTACTACTACAAATAATTCCTTTATTAATATTAATTCTGCTATATTTATTTTTCATATCAACATAAAAATGCTTTAATGTCATTTTACATTTTCAAGAATATTATGAAAATATCAAAGGATGAACAAGGTGATATCCAAAATATGCTAGTAGGGATGTCCAAAATAGTGTACAAGGAGATGGTCACATAAATGGACATAATTGCATCGTAGAAGGAGCCATCTCAACAATAATGTGCTTCAAATGTATGAAATCATTGAATTTTTCAATTATGTACATGCAATCATTGCATTTTTCTATTATGTACATGTAATGAATTAATTTAGCATTAAATATTAGTTTTCAATTGTTTTGTTGCTGAAAATAAAACAAAATGGAACCCATTCAGGACATAAAACATGGCGAGAAGGAAAAAAAGGGGTTGATAGCAATGTTTGTCAGTAGTTGTAATTTCCTTATAACAACTTATGATTTCATATTGGTTGTGACCTTTATATTTTAATTTTTTTTACAGCGCCCATCATTGGATGTCTTCAAATAGGTGTTAGAATACAAAGAAGATCCATCGAAAGAATTAATTGATATTGGGTCAAGTATGGGTTGTGAGTATATGTAAACCCATCGATGTAGACTAGTGTGCCTCACACACAGGGATTTGAAATGGGCACATGTCTCCACGAACCTAATAAAATTCCCAACATCATGGGAAACCAATGGTTTAGCTAATCCCTTGGGCTTAAATGGCCCCTACTTACCCATAATTACCATTAGTTACCCCTATTTAACCCACAATTTGTTAGAATATTAAAAATGTGTGATAAGAGTTTAATGAGCAATAATTCTAATCAGGATGATGGGCGCACATCCAAAAATGTGAAGAAGGAAAGTTCTTTGTAATTTCTATATTAAATCAATATATTTGAATTATATGTAAGTTTAACTAATATGTATTGGTTAATGTGTGTCATGCAGAGCCAAAAAATGAGGAAGCTCGATAATATTCTTTGCAATCTAAGTGCAGAAAAGCATAAAAATTGATGGAAACGTTGCAGAGGGATGAATTAGGTGAATAAAAAGAAATCAATATGAATTTTTTCTTGAATTGTAGTAATATTGTACTTAAGAATATTAGCTAATATGTTTTAAACAATCTAATTCACATATGTTGAATGTCATGCAGGGACTAATAACAACAAAAGGGAATGTCATCATAAGAAAAAACAAATTATGGATGATTTAAATGATGATGAATTGGTCCTTAGCTCATCTGGAGTGGTGCTGAAAGATAATGAAAAGGAAATTTTTTATATATAAAATTATGAGGGATATAGTGGAAGCGTATAGGCGTACTTTCCACTTATAATACATAAATCAATCCAACGAGTCCAAGAATTAGGCTATATCTAAACTACATGTAGAGTTTCTAGAACAATGATCAATGAGACCTATCATAATTGCAATAGCAAAAGCATACAACAAAAAAAAGAATCATTCAAAAAGTAATATTCCTAAACATTTTTTTATAGAGTATATACCTACTACTACAAATAATTCCTTTATTAATATTAATTCTGCTATATTTATTTTTCATATCAACATAAAAATGCTTTAATGTCATTTTACATTTTCAAGAATATTATGAAAATATCAAAGGATGAACAAGGTGATATCCAAAGTATGCTAGTAGGGATGTCCAAAATAGTGTACAAGGAGATGGTCACATAAATGGACATAATTGCATCGTAGGAGGAGCCATCTCAACAATAATGTGCTTCAAATGTATGAAATCATTGAATTTTTCAATTATGTACATGTAATCATTGCATTTTTCTATTATGTACACGTAATGAATTAATTTAGCATTAAATATTAGTTTTCAATTGTTTTGTTGCTGAAAATAAAACAAAATGGAACCCATTCAGGACATAAAACATGGCGAGAAGGAAAAAAAGGGGTTGATAGCAAAGTTTGTCAATAGTTGTGATTTCCTTGTAACAACTTATGATTTCATATTGGTTGTGACCTTTATACTTTAATTTTTTTTACACCGGTCATCATTGGATGTCTTCAAATAGGTGTTAGCATACAAAGAAGAGCCATCGAAAGAATTAATTGATATTGGGTCAAGTATGGGTTGTGAGTATATGTTGGCATATCAAAACTTAATCGTGGAATTTGTAAGTATCTAAGTTGTTCTATTTCTCTCATTTTATAAGTGATAGAACAACAAAAATCCTTTATATTAAATCTATGATTTCATACAGGGTATACAACTTGCAGGAAACAAAGTATGGAGTGGAGCCAACACAAGATTTGTCGGGAGAAGGCATGAGACATGGTTTTTAAAGAATGTGGATCATTTAGGACTCAACTATTTCTATGTTACATCACTTTTAAATTTACGTTCATGTATACTATCTATTTTAATTTTCATTATTCCCACCAATGTAGATACACTCATTACAGTTTATGTTTATGTTTGTAGAAGGAAGATGAAGAAGAGGAAAACAATAGAGGCAAACAACAAAACATTTAGACAAATAATCCAAGTCATCACCACAATAAATCGCCATTTTAGGGGTTGTTTTGGCTTGTGGCGGTCTTGCTAAAACCGCCTCCAAAAGTTTTTTTAGGCCTTTGGGGATAGTTTTTGAACCCCCCCGCAAAAGTCATGAGAATTGGACTTTTGGGGGGGATTTTGAAAAAACCGACCCCAAAAGTCCAATTCTTAGAATTTTTGGTGGGGTTTTAGAAAGACCCCCCCAAAGGTGTTTTTGAAGGCGGTTTTTAGACCCCCCCCAAAAAAAATTCATGAGAATTAGATTTTTGGGGTAGTTGTTTTAAAACATCCCCCAAAAGTTCAATTATCATGACTTTTGGAGGGGATTTTTAAACCCCCCTAAAGATCTTTTTCAATGCGTTTTTTTTTTTAAAACCCCTCAAAAAGTCTCGAGAATTAGACTTTTGGTGGCGGTTGTCAAAACCTTCATCCAATTGTTAAATTTTTCATGACATTTAGGGGGCGGGTTAGAAATACTGCCCCTAACTATATGTTTCAAGGTGGTTTTTTGACCCCCCCCTAAAAGTCAAGATAATTCTACTTTTGGAGGTGGTGTTTTAAAGACCCTGCCAAAATTTCAATTCTCATGATTTTTTTTTTTTGGGGGGGGGGTTAGAAGGACCGCCGCTCATTATATTTTTCAGGTAATTTTTCAATATGAGTCCTTTCAAAGACTACTAAAATTGACCACTAATTACCCTAAAATTGACCTCTAATTAACCTCATAATTGACCCCTAATTACCCCCAATTAACCACTAATTACACCTACATGACCCCTACTTGACCACTAATTACCCCTAAATAATCCATCCTTACCACTAATTAACCCTTGATAACCTATAAAGGACCCCTACTTTTCTTCCAAGGAAAGCCTCATGGAGAAACCCAAGGGATGCTTCCAAACATTCATAGATGGAATATTCCCTAGTAAACCCATCGATGTAGACTAGTGTGCCTCGCGCACAGGGATTCGAAATGGGCACATGTCTCCCTGAACGTAATCAAATTCCCAACATCATGGGAAACCAATGGTTTAGCTAATCCCTTGGGATTAAATGGCTCCTACTTACCCATAATTGACCCATAATTACCATTAGTTACCCCTATTTAACCCATAATTTGTTAGAATATTAAAAACCCACTCCATACTTAGGATAACATATATTAATAAATTTTGGTTAATTTCCTAGGTGTTGACTAGGTAGTTGGTCTCATTTTGGCTTCTTATGCCACCACTTGCCATCATTAGCCATAGGAGTGCACTTGGATAGATTATGGATAAGATTTTGTTTGATTTTGTCTAATTTTATGTCCATCCTGGAATAGTAAGTGTGCCTTCTTGCTTTAGACAGTTTTATTATGCTTTATGCTTTTAGTGGATAAGGATAAAGCTAGCTTGACTTGGAAAACTATCTTTTTTGGCCAACTTGCCCTCCATCTTTTTCTTCTCTCCAAAATCCATGATCACATTCATTTTTCATCACTCATTAGCTGCCAATCCATATTTATCTAATTCGTGAGCCTCTTGATTGATTTGGAAGGTGATTTTGCTACCTTGGGGGTTTTTATGCTTTTAGTAATGTAACATCCCAAAATCCTTGTCACTTTCTAGAGGAAATGGGGGTTTTTTTTTTTTTTAAAAATTAACATACTTTCAATATTTGTACAATCATCAATTCACTTACCAAAGTGAATAACATCTAGACAATTAGGTACATAGCTTTACTGCAATATTGAAAAACACTTTCAAGCATAGAGGCATGCAATACCAAGTTTCTCTTTATGATATTATAAAGCAGGTTCTAAGTAGAAAATCACTTTCAACTCCGTGTACAAACTTGGGTAAGAAATACCACACAAGTTTCGAACTTGGTACAACATAGAAGAGCACTCTCTCTACACAATCAATTAGTTCCATCACTTCGATGCTATTTTTAACAAAGATCTCTTAACAAGAGTTATCTAACATCAGAAGCATGCATATGTACCATAAGTCTCACATAGATGTAAACCAAGATATACACCTATCTTTCCATATAATGACATGCAATACTTGTTCAACATTATATCAAATAACAAAAGATATATCACGGTGCGAACACTTGTAGAGTAATGAATCAGCTCGATACTCAATTCTACTTGGTAATTATAACATTAAATGCAACGGTGCACGAACATCCATTCATGTGCTAGATTCCATTTTATACAAAGATCCTTATTCAATAAGTTACATACTTATTCGACCTTTAGAAAACTTGTCGACACATCTTTACTGCATAATGGAAAACCTTTTAGAACACAAGAGTATGCAAACCATATAACATTCAACATCATGGTGTCGTAGTTTTTCATTAACAAGAAATTCAACTAACCATTAGATGTAAGTGTACTATTAATCTCAACATAAGTCAACGAAGACAAAGTTATACACCTATATATCAATATGAGAACATGTCAAAGTTTTTCTCTTACACCCATTAAATACTATATCAACCATAGATTATGTCAAAAGGTGTAATCATAACCTTAAGAAGGTTTGGCTAGGTTACGTTGACTATTCTCCTGTACATAATTCACAAATGCATACAAACATGTTCTTTTTCACACATACTCTTACATAGATCACACTTGATGCAAACTGATCTAAGATAATACCTTATTCTTAGTCCACATAAGATTTTACACATTTATTCAAATGCACAAGAAGCTTATCCATCCTTCTATTTCATCCCCAATCATAGGCTCACACATTAAACATAATTTCTAATATATGTTCTCACATCAAAGACATGGAATGGTAAAACCTTAAGCATGTGTATAATACTATTCTTCCCTAGGGTTAGCATCATATTGAAATCTCTTTTTTTCAAACAATTGTAGTCTCTTTCCTTTGGCCATCCACCATTCAACTTGGCATAAATACGTGAAGAACTAACATAATAGATTACCCTTTTCACTTACATTAATCGAATACCATTAAAGATACAATTAATTGAGCCAATATATATATATCAATGAGTAGGATGAATTTACAAGCATACTTTTCTTACCAATTCGGTAGAACTGAAAAAGGGTTGTTCTTCCCGTCTTCTTCTTCCTGTATCTAACATACTTACAACATGTATTAGTACAATAAAATATAATCTAAAACTCTAGATGTCTTTTCATAAATCACGATACATCAAATTGAATTACAAGCATAAATATTTATTAAGGGGAACTGTTTTGGGCAATGCAACACTCCACCCAACCGTAGGCTCTTCGACGGCTTATACTTAGTCTGTCCGAAGGCCACCCCCCAGCTGGGCATGGTGATCCACAAATAGGATAGAGAGTTTTTAGTCTCGTCACCCTAGAACTAATTGCACACGGCTCTAGAGGTTACTGCAGTGCTCCTGCAAATCAAAAGGTAGTGCTCCTACCTAGACACTTCTCGTGTCCTAACCTCTTGCATAGCTGTGGTGTTGCTCTCGGTGGGCCCAAGCCTGTGCTCCAGACTTGACCTTCTATGCCCCATGGCATAAGCATGTGTTTACCGATCTCGGTTTACGACAGTCACCCCGTATGTAATATAACCAATGCATTCGACAAGCCATCCAATCATTTCGACATGCACTCAAAGTATTCAACATGCAACCAAAAGATATCATGTGATACAAGCATCATTTATATGTGTACTTAGTCAACGCATATACGACCAACGCATTCGACATCAACATAATTTGCAATTACTAACGTCATGAGCATATACGTGAATTTAATCAATGCATGCAATGTATTCTACACACAACATATAGATGTAATGTAATGCCAATCTCATGAATATGTCTATGTAACATTTCCCATGCATTCGACATGCAACCAATAGAAATATTATAACAAATGTATCATAAATAGGTACAAGTAACATTTCCAATGCATGCGACATGCAACCCATGCATTCGTCATGCAACCAAAAGACATAACGTAATGCCAATATCATGAATATGTATTTGAAACATTTCTGATGCATTCGACATGCAACCTATGCATTTGACATCCAACTAATAAACATAATGAAATACCATTATCATGGATATGTATTTGAAACATTTCTGATGCATTCGACATGCAATTAATAAACATAATGAAATACCATTATAATGAATATGTATTTGAAACATTTCCGATGCATTCGACATGCAACTAATAAACATAATGAAATACAATTATCATGAATATGTATTTGAAACATTTCCGATGCATTCAACATGCAACCTATGCATTCGACATGCAACTAATAAACACAATGAAATACCATTATCATGAATATGTATTTGAAACATTTCCGATGAATTCGACATGCTGTCATGTGATGCAAGCATTAAATGTGTGTATGTAATTTGATCAATGCATACAAAATCACTGCATTCAATCGTTTGACATACAATTTATAGATGCAATATGCTATCAACATTGATTATACATATGTAACTTAGTCTATAAACTATATATATATATATATATATCAAAACCATTGTATAATATACCATTGTATAATATATATATATATCTTGACCATATGCAACACACTCATTGCATAATATATATATATATGACATAACCGTTTATACAATATATAAAACTGAGACACTTTATACCCTATATATAAAAACATAACTATGGTATAATATACATATATTTCTCAACCCTATGCAACTCAACGCTGGCATAATATCTATATATATCATAATCATTGTATAATATATATCTATATATTTCTCAACCATATGTAACATTTCCAAAGTGTAACACATACTAATGAAAACTCACCAATACTCAGGTTTACACAGGATCTGGCTTAACTACCTGAAATGCAACTAATGGAAGGGGTTGGGATCAGGCTCCCTCTCTCGGCTGTCCCTTCCCAAACACTCTCCCTTCCATAGCTCTGTGTAGTCCCAAAAATAATTATGCACAGAGATCCAACCTTCTCGTAGGCAATAAGGTATTATACATATAGAGCGTCCACAATCTACTACGCTGTCAACGGACAGGGGTATATACATACTATGCACAGAGTTAAGACTCCACACTTACTAGCATACAAGTGAATATTAAGCACCGCATTTAACCCAAGATCAAAATTAGGGACAACAACCATCACACGGTGACCACACCAAAAATCGTGGCTGCATAACTGAAAGGACACTCATGGTGGATCAAAACCGTCATAAAGTTCAAGACATAAAAATGAAGAAATACAGGGATAATGATCCCATAATGAAAACGCATCATACAGAGTATATACAAATCTATTATTTTAAAATACAACAAAGATGTGTTGGTGATCAGGCTCTCGTAGCCTTCCCTTCCCATAATGCTCTGTGCTACACTCAAAATACATACGTACTCATTATTTTTCATAAACAAATACTTACACCTAAGACACCAAGGATGTAGAGCTTCAGTGGTCATGCGCCTCCATCCTCTCACGCAGGTATTCAGTAAGAAATAAAAACAGTTGGGCGCCATCTCTAAACATAGACCCACTACAAACACAGAGATAAAATAAAAAAGGTAGCTCGACTCTGACACCGAGGTCGAACTCGTAGCTGGGATTTTTCTCTCTAATAGAGATTCCCAAAACAACACCGAGATAAAAAAAAATAGCTGCAAGGTAACTCTGAAATACAAAGCTTCATCTTACTGGGCATTTTTCTTTTGCTCTCAGCAATGAAAAATACAAACAAATAAAGAATGAGATGCAGAGCATCTTCCAGAACACGCAACCAACAAATAGATAATCCCACAAAATACAACGCTCATGATTAAATACAAGGGGATTGGGTATTTCCCCATCACACATAGCAAGCAATGAGATATTCCCACGAAATACAATGTTCAGGAAGAACACAGAGCATAAAGCTCTCTCTATATTTCACGCAGAGGAACAAAACCCTGGTATAATGCTGGCAGCAAGGAAGAATAATACAGAGCATAAAGCTATTGTCTGGATTTCACACAGAGGAACCACCGATAGCCTTCAGGCCATCTACCAGAATCATTCAGCATACCTCCTTTCCTCAAATCGTGGCAGCCTGTAAAAGAAAACCAAAGTCCCCTCAAAACGATGGTGGACTTCCAATCCAAAAACCCCCTTTCTCAAAGCTAGGTTTTCCCAACCAAAAAAAAAATAATCCTTTTTCCAAAAATCATATAAGTAAAATAACTCCAATACCTCCACGTAAGGGTAGTTAGAGGGCACCATGCCTAGGTTAGGAATACACAAATAAAAATATAAAGCAAAAGCAAATACATGGTAAACAAATAGAAAAAAAAAAGAAGTAACATTATTATAAATTTGCAAATTACATTACTATGTAATTTCAATTCCAATCATTAAAAAAACAATTTGGTTTATCATAAATATGTTTTTTCCATTTGAAATTACATTATAACCATATTTATAAACATAAAAAAACATTATGTTTTACTATTATAATTTAAGCTCACTTCTAAATGATTGTATCATAAAGATGACACTAATATATATATATATCCATGGTAAAAGTATGCATTTATTTATATAAAGTTGTATACCTTCATATAAAATGCATAACAAGGAACATATATATATATTTTCCAAGTAATACATAACCAAATGTATTCAATTAGAAATGATTATAAAGCTTAATTAAAAGCGACCTAAAAGAAATAATATTTTAATTACAAGGTGTATTTATATATAGAATTAGATCATAGAGTAACTCAACTTAGCTCACATTAGAAAGCTAAATTAGAGCCAAAGGCTACTGCGACTTTTATGACTTTAAGACTCTCCCCCTTGTGGTTCACCATGCCGTTTTTCCACTCTAGGTTGCATTGCGGGAACTAGTTTAGGTTTTAGAAAGTGTCGTCATGTAAAATAGACAAAAATTGAGTAAATAAAAACTTTTACCAGAGATGGGGACATTACAAGTCTACCTTTTGTGAGCTTTTCAAACTTGCCTCTAAGGCACTCGAATTCTCTCGAGGATGTTTTATATATTGTACAGTTATTAATGAATAAAATACAATGAGTTTTTCTCAAGTTACCTTCTCTATTCTTCTTCTCATATTCTCTGAAAATATTCCAAGTGAAGTTGTCTTATTGAACCTAGATCTAGGCAATCTAAATTCTCACATGGTATCAGAGCTAGTTTGATTCAAAGCAATTTCTAGAGTGTTTTTTGCACGTTATTTCCATCACTAGGAGCACACCAACATGGATCAAAATCAAGATGTGATTATTACTCCCTTCAATTACTTTTACTAGAAGGTCCACATGATCATCCAACTTAAAAGTAAAGGTCTTTATAGAGTCACTACGGGGCTTGAAACTGAGCCAAATGCTGTTGCACAAAAAGCTAAGCGGTTCAATAGGCTTGATGAAGCTAATGGCTTGCTTTTCCTCTCTTTATCTCAAGATATTCTATTCCATGTTGATACTCTGACAACTCCAAATCAAGTGTGGACAAAGATGGAGTCTCTCTTTGGATATCAAGATGAGATCAAGGGACATTTATTGGAAATTGAGTTGATCTCACTGATTCCAAGAAATTTCAATTCAATGGAAGAATTCATCTCAAATTTCAAGAACCTAGTGCTTTAGCTCAAACAATGTGGTATTGACAAGAAAGAAGAGAAACTAATTCTTTCCATCCTCTCAAAACTAAGTCCTGAATACTTAGTATTTGTGTCTACATTTCATGCTGCAAAGCTTACAGTTCCCAACTGAAAGATGCCAACCTTGGATGCATTCATAGACTCACTCACTCAAGAGCAAGACAAGCTAGTCCAAATGGGAGCTCCGAGTCTCTCCAAGGACCATGCTCTTACTGCTAATGAAGATAAGAGTTCCAAAAATTTCAAATCCAAAGGAAAGCAAAAGATGAAGGAACATATACTGTCAGATGAAGAGGACTCTAATTCAACTGATGAAGATTCCAAAACCAAGAAGATGAAGAACAAGAAAGAGAGATCCAAGTGATCTTACTACTGCAAAGCTACCCATTTTGAGCAATCTTGTTTTAGGATGAAATTGTACATCATGACCAAGATACTTGAAGAACGTAATATTGATGTTCCTAATTTTGCAAGAAAATAAGAGAGCAAGCTTTTTGTTGAACAAGAACAATGTCTCCATGCAACTCACAAAGGTAGTCATCTGTATGCCCTGAGTACCCGATTCAAAATATTTCCCATGTATTTGATTTTGATTCACATTCTGATATATCAGAATCAGAAACCTTCATCCCTTCCTTGTAAGAATCTCCAAACAGTTCACCAAAGTCTCCTCCCAAACCTAGTTATTTTTCACTAGTTTCTAATTTGTCTTCTAAAAGATCCTTCCACCTACATTCAAATCTTTCAACGTATGATTTGGAAGATGATATGAAAAATGATATGTAGTTCATGACACCTACCACACCCTTTCCTCAACCATTGTATGCACAAAAGAACCTACAACCCCCAAGTTTTCTAGTTGAGAAACCTCCCAATTCCATGTTTTCTTACACTGTGTCACTTGTCTTTGTTGTTCTTATGTATTTCATATCTTTCATTGGTTGGATAGACATGTCTTTAAAAATAATTGGAATTTTTTTCCACATGTCTGTACCTAATCTCACCACCCATGGTTCAAATTTCAAGTCCTCAAATCCTCCATACTCGCTCAACTATCAATGTGATCTAGTTGCTCACTCTTTTCCTACTGTGACCCTATCTGATCATGGAGACACTATAGCTTTGTTGATTGCTACTCCAGATAAATTCTATTCTGACATTTCAGAGCTTCATGAGCTCCTTTACAGTTTCAGGAAGGTGCTACATCAGTTTGAAAAGAATGTACATGGTTTGATTCACCATATTGTAGCTGAACAAGAAGTTGATCTTGTTGAGTCCATTGATGCTCTTTGGGAAGGAGTTTGCATAGATCTCTTTTCAATAATTGATTACATATTCAGATCAGATCATGTATGTTTTAACAACAATAAGCATTCATATGATGCTCCTCCATCATCAAATGATGAGTTTTATGGGGCCTCTGCACATGTTTTTTTCCTACACTACATTGATACATTGGTGCATGATTATGACATCCACAGCATCTTCACCAAGTCTGTTACCCAGAAGCAGTTCATTCAACTCATCCAAGTGAAGAGAAAGACAATGTGAAGACATTATGCTTATTTCTATGCCATGTCCATTCTTGAGGGGGGTTTTTCTTCCCAAGTGGTTTTCCCTCTTTCCTCATTTTACATGGACAAATATATATATATATATATATATATATATATATATTTGTAAAGGGTGACCATAAGCCTTTGTTTCTTGGGCCATAATTTTGTTTTCATATCACTCTAAGTCAAGCTTAAGGGGGGGCATTAGAATATTAAAAACCCACTCCATACTAAGGATAATATATATTAATAATTTTTGGTTACTTTCTTAGGTGTTGACTAGGTAGTGGGTCTCAATTTGGCTTCTTATTCCACCACTTGCCATAATTATCCATAGGAGCACATTTGGATAGATTTTTTTCTGATTTTGTCTGATTTGATGTCTATCCTGGAATAATAAGTGCACCTTTATGCTTTAGACAATTTTATTCTACTTTTCTTCTTTTAGTGGATAAGGATAAAGCTAGTTTGACTTGGAAAACTGTCTTTTTGGCCAACTCGCCCTCCATATTTTTATTCTCTCCAAAATCCATGGTAAAATTCCTTTTTCATCACTCATTAGCTTCCATTCCATATTTATCTAATTCAAGAGCCTCTTGAATGATTTGGAAGGCGATTTTTCTACCTTGGGGGTTTTAATGCCTCCCTTTTGTGAGCCTTTCAAACTTGCCTCTAAGGCACTCAAATTCTCTCTTGAGGATGTATTATATATTGTACACTTATTATTGAATAAAATACAATGAGTTTTTCTCAAGTTACCTTCTCTATTCTTCTTCTCACATTCTTTGAAAATATTCCAAGAGAAGTTGTCTTATTGAATCTAGATCTAGGGAATCTAAATTCTCACATAATTGACCCATAATTACCACTAATTAAACCCTAACTACCCCATAATTGACCCCTTATTAACCCCTAATTACCATAGCTCATTACCTGATAATTACCCCTAAATGACCCTTAATTACCCATAATTGACCACAAATTACCCCTAAATTATCACTAATTAACCCCTAATTACCCTTTATTTACCTATAATTACCAATAAATGACCCTTGACTTTGCGTGGGGCCCGAGTCCATCACATAGGCCTCACAAAGGGAATTTTTGGCTTGTGAGTGGGATATGGTGGCCATTTTGGGATGTATAACACCATGAATAATTTTTTATGTCTAGGCCATGGTTTGTAATTAACTTATAGGGCCTAAGTTCATATAGTTTCCTCTAGGTTTCATGGGTCATATGTAGTTCCCAAAACAACCACACATGGCATGCATAGGAAATATTTAGCATATGAGTGAGATATGTCCATCATTTTGAGAATTAACATACCAAGGATGGTTCTTGATGCCCATGCCATGGTCTAGGGATAAAAGGAAAGACACTGGGCCATAACATGTATTTCTATGGGGATCACATGCCATGTTTTATCGCTCAGGCATCACACATGCCCATAATACATATTATTTGGTCTCCAAGTTTGATATGGTGGTGATTTCAAAGTTTGAAAGACTTGATATGTTTCTTGGGGATAAGGGCATAGTTTGGTGCAAAAACCTAAGTTCTAAGTCCATGGAATCTATCTCTAATCCTTACATGCCATGTGTGGGTCTGTGAGCCACAATATAGGCCATGAATAGGAAATCTTTAGCATGTGAGTAATATGTGGTGTCACATTTGAATGTTTAGTACATCAATGATGGTTCTCACGACCCAAGTTGTGTTCTAGGGTGGAGATCTAGAGTTTTAGTCCATAACATGTGGCTTTCGGGTTCTACATAGTCCATCCATAAGTCCCTAGCCCATATTTTCCCTGTGAAAGGGATATGGTGTCCATTTTGAGGTTTGTCACATCATGGATGCTTCTTAGTCACTAATCCATGGTTTGATACCAGAACCCATGTCGTTGGGATAGAAATTTTGTCTATGGGTCTCATGTTCTTTGCATAATAACTCACATCATTTGATAGGGCCTATGTAGGGAATCTTTAGCCTACATGTGAGATATGTCTACCATGTTGAAGAGGGCCACAGTAGGGATGGATCTTGAGGACCATTCCATGGTATAATGAAAAATCTAGGACCTTATGCTGTAGCATTTTACTATGGAAATCATGGTCCATGTGTGTGGTCCCAAACCACCATATTGGCCCTCCATAGGGAATATTTGGCTTGGAAGTGGCATATGGTGCTCATTTTGAAGTTTAGAACACTAGACATGGTTCTTGGTGCTTGTGATGTGGTTCAACACCAAAATGTAGGGTATTATATCATAATATTTGTCTATGGGGATCGTGAGACATGCTTGTGTCCCTTGGACACCACAGAGGTCTTGCAAAGGGAATTTTGTCATGTTATTAAGATATGATAACCATTTTGAGTTTGGCACATTGAGGATGGTTATCATGACCTTAGACGCAATCCAAGTTAAAAATATAAAGTTTGAATCCATATCATTTTTATCTAGGAATCATGTACTATATGTGGGCTCCAAGCCATCATGGAATCTAGCAACATATCAATCTTATGATGGGAAGATGAACCTGTTGCATGTGGTGCTTGGACATTGACCATCCTAACAGTATGGTCAAGTTATTAGCTTTATTATTGATTATCATCAACACATTGTCATGGGACTTTATCATCTACGTTGTCATCTCTAGAACATTGTGCCATTTGTGTGCATGCTTGTTTAAATTTATTTTTGATACATTGATTATGAAGAGGTTCATCTGAAGGTATTTTGAAGACTACAATTTTAACACATGACTTTTTGTTCCAACTCATGTTTTCTTCTATGATTATGAAACAAAACACATGAAATGATTCTGAAATTGAGGTTTTATTATTATTCGAAAGAGGTTTGTGCTATTCCATTTTTACTTGATCTTTTAGATAGTCTATAATGATTGAAATGAGACTCATATGAATGCAATCAAACTAATATTGACAAAGTTTGTACCAATAATTTTTAGGTTGAATTTGTATGGGATCTATATAGTTTGTTGGGTCTATATAGGTCTTCTTTTTGTGCTTAAAGGCATGTATTATATAACTTGTAAAATGTTGAACCTTAATCATTTTAGTAATGAGAATACCTTTGGGCTCCGACTACCATACAACAATGAATATTATTCTTGAGCACTCCATTACGGAGGGTGATGATTATAGGGAATCAAAATTTCCATGGTGCAATATTGTTCGAAAACTTGAAGCTCTTTAATTCATGTATGTTATTTTGCATACTTGTGGTTGACTGTTTATGAAGCATCCCATAGAAACACATCAACTTATGAGTCCATTTTTCCATTTTAGGGGATCATGCATGCACATGGGATCTGAACTTCAATATCTAGTCGCCCACACATCAAGGTGCTCCTTAGAATCCTTTGCATCTTTGCCTTGGTTTGGAAAACATTTATAGCCAAGTGTGCCACTGATTCAAGTGAATATAGGTCAAAGTTGCAAATCAGATCATTTGGGTACAGTTGAGAAGAGTTGCATATTACATGACGAACTATTATGTTATCCAAAATTCTTTGTATGGAATTGTATGTGTAGGTCAAGTCATAAAATTTGTTTTATTGTAAATATATTTCCCATATACCCTTATGCCTCATTTGATGTCCTATTATGTTGTCCAAGCCTTGTGTAACTAGAACATGGGAATGCTAATGGTGGAAGTCCTTCATTCCTAACTTGAGAAAAAATGCAGTTTAATGAATACCTTCTATGGGTATTCACTTGAGCTCTGCCAAATTTGGAACCCTTCTCTTGCATTTTATATTTCTCATTTTCCCTCCAAGACCTTTCATCAAGAGAGAAAAATCTCTCCTTTATTCAATGGGATCTTTTATGGTGGAGAATTGGGCATTAAACATGCTATTGTCAAGCCTAGTTGTACACTGAACCTTGTCCCTATTCCCATTTTCCATCATATGAATCTAATTGAGTTCCATCTAACTCATTGAGCTTGAATACGATTTAAAAAATCCAAAAGAAAATCCTCTTGGGACAATAAATATGGATCTCAAAATTGGACCTAGAACCATGATGATATATTTCTCTCTACTTGTTGTGGATGTGGGGTATAACCTCTTGCATGGTTCCCATGGTTGAATGGCATGATGGCCATGCCGTGCAACTTATTTGAGAAATCACAACCTTACATTAAGGGAAGGCCATCTCAATCAAGAATAGTGTTACCCAACTCTCCAAATAAACCAATAAATATCTGTTTGCGGACAATCTGTCAGTGAGGACACTAACCGATCTCCCTAGTCCGAATGGTTCAGATCTAGAACAAAAGTAATACAAAAAAAAAAATAGCTTTCTTAGATTGATCAAATTACAAAAGGTATAGGAAGATAACTCCCCTTATGAGCATAGTGCTATCTCCTTTCTTGGTGTAGCTCTCGATCTTCAGACCTTTAGTTGCAAAACAATATACAATAGGTGGATACAAGCAAGTACTAATAATATGCAAATATAGATCAATCTAAACTAGCTGTCAAAGAATATAATTCTAAAGATCTTACAACAATAATATTTTTATGGAAATAATTTGCATTAATGTAAATATAAGAAGTACATAGGAGGAGATTACAACCAAGATTTGACGTTGTAACTCCTTCCAAATGATCCTAGCCTCAAAGATCCAAACTCTTGCCTCCTAATGGATGAAAGGGAACCAACTCTAGTAGAATTTCACCAGCATTTAAGTGCTCTATCTTTCTCTTCCCTAACCATGGAGAGAAGGTTTGTATTTATAGGCCTAAAGGGATAGGATAGGTTGAGGATTTGTGGGAGAAGCTCAAGGGATCACCCCAAAAGGCAAGGGGATCGAGTGCCACCATTCCTAGTTCATAGGGATAAGCTTCCACGTAAACAAAGGTTCTAGAAGCTGCTCGAAGCTTCTTTTCTCCTTTTAAATCAACAATGCTTCACTTTGTACACAGGAAACTCACGTCTTTGGAGGGTGACGCGCCTTGTCCAAAGGAAACAAGTGTCACTGACGTGCTTTGTCAATGTGCAGAGCGCGTCACTAGGGGTTTGAAACACATTGTCAATGTGAAAGGTGCGTTAGGGTGACAACAAAGGAAAAAGGAGGTAACCATAACTCTTCCTTCAATCAATTGGCCTAAGTGCTTTAGGAATTAGGGAAAATGAAGGACACACAAATCATGATGATGAGATTTTGGTGTAACAGAATTCCCCCCAAAGCATGAAGATAGAGAAATAGGGTAGGTGAAGTGCTTTGAGATATGGAAGTTCAAGGCAAGGACCATTGGTTGAAGTGCCGAGCAAATACTTTTGTAGTACCACAAACTCTGATATATATGTCTCAAATGACTCATAACATGGTTTCCGACCAATACACTGTAGATCCATGAAACAATGAATACAAAGCATGGCCACTAAGAATACAAACGTGGATCCATACATCCATGACAAGACTATGTCATAGCCACTAGATAATACATAGTGGATCTATGAGATGAACCAAACATAGCCACTGACCAATACAATGTGGATCTATGTGACATTGTAATGGTTCCATCATGATATATATGTGGAACCTACTCAAAAAATATCTCGATCTTGGTCTAGGTAAAATACATAAGTTAACCCCGGTCTTCAACCCGATCCCACAATGATAAAAATCTAACCATGTGATTACAATGTGTTTAATTCGAACACAACAAAAACCACTTGATTACCGGCCATTGATGTATACCGTTAACAAGTGCAAGGGAAATCATCATTGATGTCAATGATCCCCAAGGTATCATAGTACATACCACTGAATGTGAATCAATGAGCTGAAGTCAAACATTCAATGGGATGTTTCAATCATAAGTCTATGATGTGAAATTACTGTTGAAAGCGAGGTAACCTGCCATTAAGGCATGTAGGACCAAGGTACTTGACTAGTTTCTAGGTTCAATCCTTGGATGATGTGTTGAAGTTGACAAGGATAAACCCATCAAAGGAGGACCATGATGTTTCCCCCGTCATCGAGACCGACTTAGGGATGACCGACATAAAAGAAGGTATAACGACTGCAGAGGATGAATCAATTAACATACTTCTCTTGAACATGGAATGGAATGACTTGGAAGCATTGATACGACGATACAAATACCAAGACCCAATACAACAGATGGTTGATGCATTCTTCAGATGACCCAAAAGAGTATAATGACTCATGGAATTGGTGAGACTCGAGGACAAGCATATTATCCAAATGGTTTAAATGAAATGCAAATGAGTTCCATGTTCAAGAGTGACTATGAATTGCCATTAATACAAGTGAATGCAAATTCTTCCCTTATTCCCCATCATTATCTATGCGTACCTCTTTGTTTAATAATGAGCTTGAGGAGGATAATTGATGCTCAATATAGCTCATCCTTAGGATGTGTCCGATCTAAAAGGACCCTTCAATGTCATATTTTAACGAGTCCAAAGAAGGTAAACTCGATGCCATTTCATGTTTAGAGAGTCTGAAAGGACTAAAGAAGACTCCAATGAGTACTTTTTCATAAATTTTAGTCTCCTCACTTGAAAAAGGATAAAACAACATGAGAGAGAACTCTTCTAGTTGTGATTAACTAGAGTGCTCATTTTTTCGTAAATAGTCTCACTGGTCCAAAAAAGGGGTAAACTATCACCAGAAAGACGACCTTTCCAATACTTTTACGAGCGTGAAAGAATCAAGTTCGCTTGGCAATCTTTTCCCATTTAGGGAGTCTAAAAAGAGCTTAAAGGAGAACTCCAGGGGAGTTCCTTTTTAGTAGGAGTTGTACGAGACCGAAAAAGAGATAAAAGATAACTCAGTGACTTATTCTCATGTATTTACGAGCACGAGAAAGAGCAAAGACTCAGCTCGATACCTTTAATACTCAATTTTAATGAGCATGATAATGGAATAAAAAAATGTTCTAAAGCCTTTTCACATTTGATAAAGAGCATGAAAAGTCAATAATAGTTTCCGCCATATCCAAAACACCACTCTCCACTTTCCAGCTTCGAAACAAAGTTAAGAGCCATCACAAGGTTTTAAAACACTAAAATGGGATCAACTATAGCAAAAAACCCATGAAATAACAAAAATAAAAAAGGAATATTCTATTTTGATATAAAAATGGTGAATAGTAAAAATTATTTACCATTACATTTTTACCAAGTTGAATTGTCAGAAAAAACCTCTTTGAAGCTCTATCTTGTGGTGACTATTGTGGGAGCCTCGGTCAGTCATTCAACCTCCCATCAGTTCCAGGTAACTCTGAACCTTATTCCCTTTGATGGTTAAAAATAAAATTTTAATGCATATTTTTAGAGGTTTTGGGACTCATTCTATAGGGGGAATTGCTCGCCCTGGGTGACGAGCTTTCCCCTTTCGATAAGTGTGTCACTCGGTAGTGATGCACCTTCCCCACGAGCAAAGTGCATCGCTGACACCATGTCTGCAAAGACGGGGTGCATTGGTGTAGTTTGGCCCATAAAATTTGGAATGGGGTCAAAAAAACAATTTGTAAGGAAATGAAAAGGACCTAATGTTTATTATTTTGAGGTTTATGCAGGGTTTAGCCATCAAAATGGTGCAGTGGAAAGAGCGTGAGCACGAATTGGAAGATGTGCAAGATGCAAATGATCCTCAATCCGTTAATGCTTTGAGGGAGTGTGGGTTGCTCAAATTCTTTCATGTACAGGGAATGAGGGCCCAAATACAATTACTGGATTATTTATTTCGATTATGGGACCCGAACCAATAGTATTTCAGAGTACGGGAACATATCCTCACTTTAGACATCAAGGATATATATTTATTGACAGGATTATCCAGGCATGGGGCCTCGGTATCACTATCCGGACCAAGGGGTAGTGATCAATCCATTGAGAATCTCATAGCACAGTTCTGCACTTCAGGCACACAGATGTTGGGTGGGAAAATTCCCATAAAAAATGTGTGAGATCATCTCTTGAGGACTGCATTATTTACCATCGAGCGAGTGGCTAGTAGTAGGGCCCCACATCAGGAGACAAAGGCCCACATGTTGTATGCCATCTAGTGTATGGCTCCTACTATATTCAACTGGTGCGAGGGGCTCCTCGCAAACTTAAAGGACCAATTGACCAAGTGCTGTAGAGGGGATTTGAAATAGTTTGGTTATGGGTCTATCACGATCTCTTTCTTCTTAGAGAGGGTTCCACTTCTCCGTCCTCAGGTTGAGATCAATGATCTTGATCCGCGAGATCCATGCATGCAGAGGTGGGACAAGGTAATGACCCGCCATGGTGGTGGTGGGCCAATGATCACATACGAGCCGAATTTCTTCAGTTGGCTACGTAGCTAGCTCCTCACGGTTGAGGATTATGCTTATGCGGGGGAAGACTTCAGAGGAGACCCTGATTTAGCTCTTCCCAATGGGGAGCAATGGGGAGAAATTGGTGAAAAAAGACTCTCTTGGTTTTATGTATTTTGTGGTTTTTTTTTGTGTGGTACTGATATCTCATATCTTGCTTATACATATATTGGCCCATCGAGATTGACGGGGTCCTCACCTATTGAGAGGCAAGGAGTGGTTTGTGAGATGGAAGCGGTCCATCATGAGGTTGTGGAGGAGCTAGATGAGTTGGAGGAGAACCTCCAAAGTTGGAGGTGAACCTCCAGCGGTTGATTGCTGATATTCCAGTAATCTCCATAGACGATCTTCCCCAACACTATCAGTGTAGGACAACTAGAGTTTCAGGACGTTTTGGACGGTTGCTCTGCCAGGTGGCTAGGGCCATCATATGCTACCACGAGCACCCTCAGGGATAGGCAGTATATGTTATGATGTACTGAAAGCCATAGGATTAATATTTTGTATATGTGACATACTGAAAGCTACGAGCTTAAGAATTTTTGTATCAGTACCTTTTTGTACAACATTTTTCCAGACTTGATATATAAAACACTATCTAGTGGTTTAAACACTATGTTTTTATGATGGATTTGGATCTTATGCATGCTTTCCTATACACTATGAATAATTTACATGTCATGTTGGTTATGCATATTTGATAGAAAATTCTTATGAATGTGCAATGTTTTAATCTAGTACAAAATTAGCCAACGAATCAGCAACTCTGTTCATACATCTCAAGATATGTTGGTATTGAATGGACTCAAAAGACCTTTCCAAGAGACGTACCCTCCAAAAAAAGTGAAGTAATATAGGGTCACGGATAGCATAGACTTGGTTAAAATGAGAGACCACTAGTTGAGAATCGAGGTAGATGAAAACATGGTTCACACCAAGAAAAAAGGCATCGGTCAATAATCCGATCACCGCGTGGTATTTGGCGACTTTATTAGTTGTAGGACCTAGGCAAGTTCCTCCTGAGATTATTAGTTCACCGACATGGGAATAGAGTACCCAAGCTGCCAAGGTGAGGTTCCGGGTGTGTCGACTAGTGCCATCAGTGAATCCGTAGCAGGTTTCCATCTGCACATCCAAGAAGAACATGGTATAAGCGAAAATCGAGATAAGACCCCAACAGACTAAAAGCAAGTGTCACACCAAACAAAAACATATGCCATGTACAATATATATACGGTACTGATGCAATATTTTTTAAGCATAGTGCCGCTTTAGGTAGATCCCATTCCGAGTATCTCCTAAGGATATTCTGTCGTATTCAACCAATTCATAAGCTCCCTTTTCCAAAACACGTTTTACGATGTATGTCCCATGCCACATGGACTCAAGTTTACCTGCCCCCAGCTTATCATGTTTTTGGTTGTAAGTAAGGACCAAATCACCCTTGGTTAAGATACGGGGTTTTACGGACTTGTTATACTGGGCCTTGATGCATTTCTTATGCGCTTCATTAGCTAGAGCTTCATCACAGCGGGTTTCACCGAGTTTTTCTAAGTATAAGAATCGTTTTTCCTCAGCAATTGTGTTCTGTAAAAGTTCAACAGCTAGTTTCAAAGATGGAATTTCACACTCAATAGGAAATACTACCTCTAGTCCATATACCAAATAAAAAGGTGTGAAACCAGTGGCGGTTTTGGCGAAAGTCCAGTATTCCCAAAGGGCTTAAAAAGCATCACATGCCAATTTGACTTGTGAGTTCCTACCATGCATTGAATCATGGTTTTCAAGACCTTGTTTATGGCCTCTACTTGTCCATTTGATTGAGGATAGTAGGGGGTTGAGTTTTCATGACAGAAACCCAACTTGGTGCTTAATTCATCCACCATCTGATTTTGAAAATGTGATCCATGGTTTGTGATGATGGCTTGTGGGACTCCGAATCTGGCGATGATATGATTGAACATAAAGAGTGTAGAAGTTTCCCCATCTTCCTTGTATGTAGGCATAGCCTCGGCCCATTTGGTAAAGTAGTCTACAACGACAATGATATAACCATACCCCCCGGTTTATGTAGGCTTACCATGGATGAAGTTGATGCCCCATTTTGCGAAGGGGCCAACAACGATAACTACATGTAGTGGGGCTAGGTGTGAGCGCTTTTTATGATGAAAAAGCTAGCAGGGAGGACACTTCTTGATCGCTTTCATACAATCTTTGAAGATTGATGGAAAATAGTATTCAACGTGTAAGATCTTCTGGGCTATATCCATCCCAAAATGATGACTGCCACATGCCCTCGAGTGGTAATCATTTAAGACATGCTTAGCCTCCTCGTGAGTTAAGCAACATCGTAAGATGGAATCAATGCCACAGCGATATAGAGTATCACCGATGATTAGGTAATATTTCGCGTGGTGACGGAGACGATGATGTTCATCGTGGGATAAGTGAGGGCCAAAGCATTGTGTCTGGAGATACAAGTTGATATCTCCTTACCAAGGGTCAGAAGTACTAATAAAAAACAATCACTCATCGGGGAGAGAGTCAATGGGATTAGATTATTGATCAGTACGGGGAAGATCACAAATGAGCTCTGCGAATACCAATGACTTTTTTTGATTTAGCATTTTCAAACTGGAGGTCGAATTCTTGGAGAATCACAATCCAACGTGAGTATTTTTCCCCTAGTACCTAACGTGTGAGGATGTGGTACATAGGGTTAGAATCGACAATGATGGTATTAGTTCGGAGCATGATATAGTGATATAAATTCTGGACAACAATGACCGCTACCAAAGATAACTTCTCCACATGTGAATAATGGATTTCAGAGTCTATGAGATCCTTACTAAGGTAGTATATCACATGTTCCTGCACGCTGCTATCTTCCTGCACTAAAACCATATCAATAGTTGAGGTAGAGGAAACAAGATAAAGGATGTAATCCTTGGTGTAATCTGGTGGTTGTAACATGGGTTCTTGGGTAATAGAGTGTTTGATATTGTCCAAGGCCTTTTGGGCACAATCATCCCAAATAAACAGGACATCCTTCTTTAACAATCACATGTAACCCTGTGTTTTTTCTGCAAAATTACACATGAAATGACGTAGGTAGTTTTCCTTCCCCTGCAAACTTTGAAGTTCTGTAATATCTGTGGGTGGGGGAGGGAAAAAATGGCCTCTACCTTGAGGGGATCGATGTGGGTCCCATCTTTGGAAATGATGAAATCGAGGAGACGGGCGGACTCCACACAAAATATGCACTTATGGGGATTTAAATAGATATTGTACCGTCGACATATTAGAAACACAGGCGTCAGATGATTGATGTGGAAGTCACGACAATTTGAATGAGCAAGAAAATCATCAAGGTAGGGTTCCACAAAATCCTTAATATCATGAAAGGCATATGACAAGGTCCGTTGGAATGCAACACCGGATTTTATAAGGACAAAAGGTAGTTTGCAGTATGAAAATGTACCCCATGGGTAGATGAAAGAAGTTTTGTGTTGATCGGTTGGGTGGATCTCAATCTGATTATAGCCAGAAAAGCCATCCATGAATGAAAAGATGGAACTTACGGTGCAGTTGACAATAATTTGGTCGATAAACAGGGTAAGGTAATTGTCCTTGGGACAATACTTATTGAGATCCGTGTAATAAACACAAACTCTGATGGTTCCCTGTTTCTTTGTAACTGGGATAACATTAGAGATCCAATCTGTTAAGGGGATAGGATAAATGAATCCAGCTTTCAATAGTTTTTCAATCTCTGCTTTGATGACCACAGTCTTCTAGGGTGCATTGGACAGAGTGTTTTCCGGATAGGTTTTGCGTCGGGATATGTTATGATTTCATGCGTAACAATAGCAAGATCAATACTGGGAATTTCCTCGTAGGTCCATGCAAATACGTCACGGAACTATTTAAACAAGGCCGTAAAAGTCTTGATTTCATCGGGAGAACAAGTTTGGACAATGTGGATATGTTCCATGAAACCTGGTTTTATCGAGATGTATATCGTGATGGTAGGTGTGATGTTTTCCAAATTTCCCTCGGTTACCGTATCTTGGGTAAGAATGGGAGATTGAGGGTTAGGAAAGACATCTGGTGGAATAATGGTATGGATCGCATTCTCTATCGTGTCCAGAGGTGGGAGGAAATATGATCAATGATGATGGTATTCCCATGGAGGCTCATCCAAGATCATAATGTCCATGATCGATTCATCAAAGTGAAAAGTCTGGAGTAGACAATCTGGTGATAGTGGGGATGAGTTCCGCTGAGATGGAAGATAACCCGAGTTAGATGTCATCAAATAGTGGCCATTGAGTAAATAGAGTGCTGATTGGATGGCCTCATAAGTGGCTTCAGTGGGGCTGAGAGGTATTATATCTCGAATCAAATCAAGGTGATTAAGACTGGGCACAATCCATTGGTCTGTTGAGTTAGAGGAGTATGGGATCATGTTCACCATGGAAACATGTGATGGGGGATCTGTTGTTGGAAAGACTCCCATCAGGGATGAATCTTTTAGGAGTCCTACCCCCACACTACCGTATAATTGCGATGATTATCCCAAGAGAGGGACGTTATCCGTAGGATGAGTAGTGGTGTCTGGTGTACAAAAAATCTAATTGGTCGATAGGGACAATTTTCCCATGATGGGGGAATTGCACAATGCAGAAGATGGATGACGCGGCCGCGGTCATGGCATAGAACAAATTTCGACCAAGTAACAAATTATAATCCAATGGAGCGACGACTACTTCCACATTGATGGAAACAGTCTTACCTCCCGTGAGGTTGAAATCCACGTCCGTCAAAGGATTTCAGAGTAGTAGGGGAATGGTTCAACTCAGGAGAGCTGATGGCTCTCCAATAAGATATTGACATCACAAAAGTACAGGATCCTTTGTCTAAAATAGTACGATGGATACTTTTTACAGAAACATTGGTAATGATTTCAAATGCTACTTGGTGGGAAAGTCTCGGCTTGAAATACTCTAATATGAACATAATAGTATTAGAGGAATCTAGATCTACTGCTCCTATTGTAGATAGCAGAGTCTTACATTGATTGGGACAGTTTTGTAATACTTCAAGTGTTGACATAGAACAAGGAGCCCGGGATAGATCTTCCACAATATTGTATTTTTGAGTGGCCCAGGCGTTAGGGTTAAAAATGGCTTTAGGAATTGTGATTTTTCATGGACGCAATACTGCATCTAGTAGAGTTTTCTCTATGGTTAAAGGACCTTGTGGTAGAGGAAAATTGGACGTAGATGGGAAGGATTTTTAAATATTACCTCCATAGGATTCCTTGTTAGCAATAGAGTCGTATATACGTGACCTAGTAGATAAGTTGACCGTTTCACTGTGCATCATGAGAACATGAGCGGTGGTGGAAGGTTCTCCTTGAGAAGGAGGTGGTTGTTGTGCAACCATTTGCTGCTGTTGTGTGGGGAAGGGGAAGGGGTCGGTGGGGTTTCTCTTGAGAAAATTTTGGACTTCTTCACGATGTGGACATTCTTTCGTGAAGTGATCATCACCACACAATAAACAAGGATATTTAGCCTTCTGTATCTGTTTTGTGTCATTAGGATCGAATTTTTTTTGGTGCTCCTGCTGGTTAGAAGACTTCTTGGATTTTCCTTTGTTCTTCTTTTTACCATTGGATTTTTGAGGTGAATTAGATTGGACTGCATTCACCTCCACAGTGGAAGCAGGGCTAGGTGACCAGTTGGTGTTGTTGCCATCCTGTGATGAGGATGGGGTTGAACTGATGTGGTTAAGAGATCCACTCGATTGAATAGTGGGCTGGGTATGAACAGAACCAATGATTCGATCAGCATGTGATCCCGTGGGAGGTTTTGTTGGGTCGTGTGTGGGGAATTAGGAATAATGTCATATAATGTGCCAGATTGAGCATAGACTAGGTCGAGGTACTGAGCACGCGATATTTCTTGTTCCTACGTAACGATCCTGCCCATAGCAACGTCTTTAGCTATGATGGGTAATAATGACTTCGTAAACCAATCGATGATTAGCTGATCCAGAATGGGAGCTTTAATGAGCCGATGTCTCCTTCTCCACTCATGAATATGATCAGAAATGTGAGTGGAGGTTGATTGGTGGAGAGATGTCAAAATATCATTGGGTATGTCCGACGGTAACTTCACAGGAATGGGTGGCCAATTTATAGCATGTTGGATGGGATCATTGGTCAAATGTGACAGGTCTAACAGATCTAACGTGCCAAGGAATGGTAACTTTCCGTTTGGATGTGATACTAGTAATATTGATAAGGAATCTAGGTACCAGTAGGACCATGGATCGAATGATCATAAGGTCCTCCCATAGAGTTTTGGCCATATGGAGGTGGACCTGAAGGGGGTTCTCCTCTGGAGTGTGGAGGTCCTCCTCCAGAGTACGGGGGTCCTCCGAATGGTGGAGGTGGAGGTGGATGTGCGAAAGGTGGTGGAGGAGGGGGTGGGACAGGTGGTGGGGGTGGTAATGGTGGGGGGGGTAGGCCATCGGCTAGAGGTATGGTCGGTGGAACATTATGATGCCCCCATGGGGTGTTCATGTTTTCGGGATAGGGTAATCTGGGAAAAATATTCCCTGGGTAATTTTGACCTATTGCGATATTGTGATTACCTGGGTATGTATGCTCCCATGGGGGTTGTTAGAAAAACAGGATCGCAGAGCAATAAAAATAAATAGAAATGAAAATATAATCACACATACACATTACAAGAGAGACACAGATATATCATGGTTCACCCCAAGATGGGATACGTCCACACTGAAATTGCCAGTCCTTATTATCATACCATCCAACAAAGTAAAGGGATACAACCTGTAGCACAGTCGCTGCACTTCCTCTTCACTGTCTCACCATCTCTCTTCACGATCTCAGAGATATTTACAATGCATAAAACCTAATCCATCAACACTAGTCGTGTTACAATGTCTTTCTTTTATAAGGGAAATACAATGGGAAAATACCACGGGTTACCCAAAACCATGGGCCCGAAAACTGTAACGACACTCCCCCGGACCCCCTGGGGATCATGCTGGGATCATAACCAAACCTGGGGTTCAAACACAGTTGAATCATCATCTATGAGATTGGAATATCAGGCTCCACAACCAATAGGCGGCTGGGTCCAAGTAGATGGTTCTCCCACGTGATGTGCCCACATAGGTTGTCCCATGGTTGGGAGTGAACTCCCAACCATATTGTAGTTCATATTTGAAAGATATCCTATGCTTACACTCTATCCCCTAACTAGAGGTTTCCCCCCAGTTAGATTTTTTCCACTAACTAGGTGTTGCACCCCGGTTGAAGGTTGTCCACCAATTGGAGTATGCCTAGTAAGCATATGTCGACCACTAACTGTAGGTTGATTTAGGACCAAATATTGACTACTAACTAGAGGAAAGCCTCCGCTTTCATTTTGAGGCGGAGGTGGTGTTCCAATTATGAAGTTAATGGTAGTTGAATGTTGCTCTCCAGTCGTTGGGGTCAAGAGGGGTGTAGAATCGACCGACTGATTTTGAGGTGTACTAGATGGAAAATAAGTTTGGCCTAGTTCATAGGTGGTCATAATGGGCACAGATATTACTGGTCAAGGGAGAATAAAAGAATGTATAGGGGAATGATGTTTGGGAATGGGTACCTCCGGGGTGGGTCGCGGAGGAAAAATATGGCGCCTTACCCCAAGTGTGCATAAACGTTCGATAGTCTCGTAAACCGGTGTGAGAATTTCCTCGTTTGGAGTCTATTGGGTAGGGAACATGCTCTACATACCTTTTCCCTTCTGCAAGGTCAATAGGTGCGACTACCCTTATCTCCCGGTTCTCGAATGACATTATTATTTTCTTGAAGTTGATAATAGATTTATTATCCATCACCAAGTCTATCTCTAGCAGCACTGGGTAGGGGCTTGTATTGTCCACAATTTGAATCACATTGAAGTCTGCGTAAGTCTTGAGGCCCTCAATCTCAATGGATAACCCACATAGCTGACCGATTGGGGTGACCTTACTTTTGTTGGCTAGGCGCAGTTGCACTGGGGACCAGAGCAACTGTGGTTTACCCATCATTTCCAATGTCTGTTTGGTTAGGATGTTCACATCCAATCCCAAGCCCAAGAATAATGGAGTCGACATCGAAAGCTTCGACTTGTGCAGACATCCGCATCTCTTGTCCAACTTTTCTCTTGTGTATGCGATTGACCATCCGCTCCTGTCGTGCACCCTCCCGTCGATGCAGTAGGTTGGATATCTCCACCAATGCATCCTAATATTTTTCCAAATCTAGGCAACTCTCCAAAAAGGCTCATAAGGTGTTCTCCTTTCTCTGCGAATTCGTTGTGTTAAATATCGGTGGCATGCCATATGTAACTTCTTTCTGCTGAAGAGGTGGCTACCTCAACTGCCTTATTGCTTCTTGTGCTTTCAGAAAAATGTCCCTTTCTGCTTCCACATCAAATGTGACTTGTTTCCTTATTGTCAGTTAGACGCTAGCCTGTGACATGTCAGCCCCTATAACAGCTCCTCCTCGAGTCACTATTCCGACAGTCGCATTTTGACATCTAACTTTTGTTGATATATTTTGTACCACTGGCGGATTCTGGTTATGATTTTGATTTTGCGGAGGTAGGGGCAAGTCCACAGCGCTGCAATAAGTGCTCTGTGGTGATAGATTCAGGAAATCCCTCTAATAATGCCCCTATGCCCAAAATTGTAACATATGATGGGTCCTCGACCTCGTCTAGCAGCTCCTCCTCGGCCGACACTAGCACCTCGGCCGCCGAAGAACCCTCCTTTGAATCCTCCTCGCAGTGGCTCGTATGGAAGGTACTGCGGTTGAGCATATTGTGGCTGCGGATATTGCAGTTGACCATATTGCGGTTGAGGATATGTTGGTTGGCCATACTGCGAATGACCATACTGCGGTTGCTCATATTGCGGTTGTAGATTATATTGAGGCTGCGATTGACTATACTATTGTTGCTGCTGTATCTATGGTTGCTCCTCCCCTTTCATGAAGAAAGTGTCCGCAGTCCTTTCTTGGAGCAGGTCATAAGCTTTGCAGTCTTTCTCATTGTGACTAACCAATCGACAGAACTTGCAATACAATTTCATTGGTTTCGATACCATCTTTTGCATATACACACATTCTTCTTGCCAATGTCCTCGCAACTGATAGACACGACACCAAGGCATCCCTCCCTAACTGAGGGGATTCGGTGCACCCGATTGCAAGTATTCTCGAAACTCTCGGCACTGGTACTTGTGATGTTCTTCTGTCCTGCATCTAGTGCACCATACATCTTCACGTGACTCTTTTCCTTTCTTCATGCCTTGTAGTTGGATCGTCAAGTTTTTCAGCTATGCTTGTATTCGATCCATGCCCAAACCCATTTCGCCGATTAGTGAAGCTTCCAACTTCATTGCGATCGCCAACGCTTTTGCCTGAGTTGCTACCTTCTGTTGCATCAGCGGCCCACGAATGTGCGGCACCAACCCAATAATAAAGCATTCTTTATGCTGCATATCATTCATCCCAAAACTCACTTTCTCCATTAGTGTTTTGTATCGCAGGTTGAAGTCCCATATTGACTCATTGGGGAACTGCTTGATTTCTTTGAGCTCAGTAATGTACTGCGACTCAGATTTTGGTTTTCTGATTGATCATCCCTACTTTGATCTCTGGAAATGTTTTACCTGGAGTTCCCATCGGTACCTTAGTAAAATTCATATACTAGTCTAGCGCACAGACCCTGAGGATCGTCGCGATTTGTCCCTTTTTTATATCTTCATCCTGGACCTGTTTCATGGTCCATACTACTTCGCAAAAAAAATAGTATTGTTCGGGATCCTCGGTCTCGGTTCCTTGGAAGGTAGGCATCTTTGCTCTGTCACCCGCCATTATTGTACTTCTACTATTATTATTTACTGATGCGCTACTCTTACTACTATTCTGGCACATAGGACAGCTCTACGAATAACTTGTATTTCCTTTTATCAAATTCTGAGTAGTACGTGGAGTTGAAGGTGCGTTGTAGCTTAGGGCCCATCCTTCTTTGTCTTATGGGATAGCCTATTCACTTTCTTCTTCATCGAAATAAGGTTGCTTCCTCCCTTTTGGTCCTATTTCATAGTCTTCCATTCTGGTCCTCTTAGGAGACTCTCTCTTAGTCCTCCTCTTCTTCTCAGGACGCCGGAATATCACCCCACTCCTCAAGGTACCACACTCTTCGTCAGCTTGCCTTAAAAATTTGTCGTTGCTCATGTCCATCTACCCCGCATCCTTCTACTGGACCCGCATCCACGTGGTACCCACAACTTCTGCACATTGATCTTCTACTCATCGGAGCTCATCCTTAGTATGCCCTTTTCACAGATAAGCATCTTAATCTACAGTTTCAACAACAACAGGAATCTCCCCCTGGGTCCTTTGCAAAATTTCCTTTTTGCGTTGCTGTATGATTTGATTGTGTCCACAGAAAACTCAGTGATGTATCCTTCTAAGATACTGTCTACCGAGAAGTCAACAGCCCATGATACCTTATTGTTGACCCGTTTCAGCTGTCGAATCAATTCTGGAGTCCAATGGTCTGACTTAGTCTTTTGGCAATGGTTCTTCTGAAACGTTAGCTGCGCTAACCACTCATGCAACAATACTGGGAATTCACAGAAGAATATCTCATGGATATCTGAATAAATATGCTTTTCTAACCAATTGCTTGTCATCTGCCTGGGTTTTTCTTTTCTCCTTCCGCAAATTGTTCTACTTTCTTTTCAAACCAGTCCCGGATCTATAGTTTCGTTGGGTTCCACAGCATGTCCTTATATTTCTTCTTCAGGGTCCCAACAACCTAACCATTTTTTGACACAGTGGCTATCGACCGGGGTTCACTTCGCACTATCGTCAACAAACCCAACCAAACACCCTTAAGCACCGGCCCATAAAGGTTTTACCCTTTCCAGCAACACCCGCGAAGTGAGTGAAGTCTCACCCGAGATGATTAAGGGGACTATAGGAACCAAGTTTTCGCAGTGGGGGAAGGACATGCAACCACTTCAACTCTATCGTAATAGAAAACAGAGATTTAGATTCGCATACATTTATACATTCATCATTCGCAGATTCAATACATAATGGACATTCACATCAACATGGTTAAACTAATCATTCACATCAACAACAATTACTAAACCACAAAAACTTAAACATATCATAAACACTTGTATTCATCATTTAACAGAAACAAAGACAAAAGATATAACCATAACCGAACATATTCATGTATTCATCAAAACCTGTGGTATAACCTTCGCAGAAACAATTCAGAACATATTATTGCGGATCCATACAAAACTGCAAAAATAGAGCAAAACACAATTGAAACGCATAATCACAATGATAATGATTCTACCATCCGGTCTAGCATCGATGCCCTTAGGCTTACATTCATACTCCTATTTATATCAACTAAATGGTTACAAAACGATCCACATGACCCATTTCTAAAAAAATAACTATATTGCGCTTCCTTGTTCTTCGTGAATGACCCTTCCTTCCGTGGATGGTCCTCTTCGCTACTGTCACCTTTTACACTTCATGCAGACTAATCCCATGCCAACAGGCCCCCAACACAAACTTGTGTCTCGCCCTCAAGCCACCTCAGCTGGACACCTCTGGTGCGTTCTCATCTGTCGCTGTGGTAAACTTTTGAAGCTGTTCTTGACATCTGGAGCTCGCTGTCATGTACTTCTCGAACTCAACCTCTAGTCTCTTGGTCCCTATCATGTACTTCTCGAATTCATCCTCTAGTCTATGGAAACCTTGATCATCTACCCATTATGTGCCTTCTCTTGCGCTTCAGGATTGCTGCGGTCTAGGGAAAAGTTCATCGACGTCACCAACTTGGGAAACAGGACAAATCCTATGGAACATCTGATTCTCACCTCTAACCGGCCACTGCTAGAGCTAGCGTGCCTCTGCCTTTGGTGTTCTAGTGGTCACAGGAACCACGGTTCTTCTAAATACTACCACACTCTTGGACATCTCGGGTGAGACCTCATCTATGTTCCTCCCAATTGTCTGCGTCGCTTCCTTTGCTAGTTGTTCATGCACACTCGTCGTTCTTTCCCTTAGCGCACCTGGAGTGCTTCCACTAGAAACGAAATTCACCATTGCAACTAGATCACTTCCATTTTCCACAACTTACTTGGGATTTCTCACTCAACTTCCTAACTCTCAGCATCTAACTTACTGACTCGCGTCATGCAACTTACTGATTCTCCTCTTCAGACTCTCTTTACTTGAACTTGCGTTCTTCAATCCCTACATCGGTATTTATGCTTTCTCCTTGTGTCCTTGACGCCTGATTCTTGAATCATTTGCGAAATAGTTCCCATAGCCATTTGATTCTGTCATCATACTCCTCCACCGTCTTCCGGTGATGCTGATCTGCAGTAACCATGCTAGGATTTGACTCCCGCGTGCCAAACATGCGAAACATCAATGAGCGACCCGGCTGGCCATGCTTTCCACTTATTGTCATAATTGATTTTTTTTCCCTCTCTGGTTCTCAACTGCTATGTGTCTGATCATGGCGATAGGGTTTCAACCGATTCCCATTTACCAACTTTGGAAACAATGCCCCATCTAAACTTTGTAGCTGCACCGCACCTCTATCGGTGAAAAAGCTTATTATGTAGGGTTCGATGCCATAGGTGTGGCCATGGCCTTGCAGTCCATCATCCCAAACCTCTTCAGGATCTCTACTGCATACTTCCCTTTCCCAAGGAATATTCCATCTGTACTTTGCCACACCTCCATGCCTAGAAAATAGTGCATCATACCCAAGTCCTTCACCTTGAACTCAGCAGCAAGCTTCCTCTTTATGTAAGCAATCAACCCATATTCACCTGTCACAAATAGGTCATCTACATATAGTAGGAGTATCACTGGGTTCCCTTCCTCAACCTTGTAGTAAAGGTTGGAATCCGCTTTACTCTTGGTAAAGCCCAAACTAGTCAGGAAGCTGTCTATTCTGCCGTACCATGTCCTGGGTGCTTGTTTCAAACTGTACAAGGCTTTCTTTAGTATGCACACATGAGACTCCCTATCATGTGTCTCAAAATAAAGTGGATGCTCCACATACACTTCCTCTTCCACTACACCATTCAAGAACGTTGTCTTGACATCCATATGGTGTATCTTCCATTTCATTACTGCAGCTAGAGCAAGTACTGTTTTAATGGAAGTGTACCTAGATACAGGTGCAAATGTCTCCTCATAGTCTATCCCTTCTTTCCGGGAGAAGCCACGTGCCACAAATCTTGCCTTGTATTTCTCTATGCTACCATCTGCAGCATGCTTGATCTTGTAGATCCACTTGGAAGTCACCACAGACTTCCCTTATGGTCTTGGGACCACATCCCAAATATCATTTTTCATGATCGACTGATACTCCTCGATCATGGCATCCTTCCATTCCTTCCTTTCTGCCGCTTCTTCATATGTGGTAGGTTCCCTGTCAATAATGTCACATAGTAGGGCTACATAACTGGTGTATGGCCTCGGTCTATTGCTTTCTCTATGCACTCCCTCTGAAGCACCATACCTTTGTGCATCTTGAATTACCTCTCATAGCCATGTTGGTTTCCTCTTATAGGAATTTTTCTCACGGGGTGGATCTACAGGTTCCTGTGGATCTTCTATCTCACGGTCTTCTTCTAGATTTACTAAACATTCATTGTTGTATCTCAGATCCTGGGTGCTTCTGTTTCTTCAATGTCTTCAACAGGTAATTTTCTGGATTTGTTGTATGCTGAATCTTCAAAACAAATCTCTCTTTTAGGTGATCGTACAAGGTCTTTCCTACAATACAAGTTCAATTGCATGATTAGAAACATCTCATAATTTTCATAACAAATTCTTACACATAAAGACATATGTCATACAGTCATGCAATTATCTTATCCAATGCTTCAATACAACATTCATCCATATCCCGTAACTTTCTAGATGCCTTCCATCTCTACCAGAACATTGTTAGGAGTGTGCACTACTCCCAACATGTCAGCAAAAAGGTTTCATACTAGCTAAGTAGCAATGTAATGTTGTACAGTTCCATAGGACACTTACCCATCACATGCATATTAGTAGTATACTATTCATTAATGCGAATATCCTAATATGCATAATACATAGCCTAAATCTAGGAACATAAGTATATACACCATTGAACAATATTATTTAAATAATCATATATACAAGAAATGACAATTCAAATACTTATCTTTGTCTGTTTGTTGGGTGGACTCCCTATCAATCTTTTCTTCCTTGCATGAACTACTGGAGTGTGCTCCCTCTCGATCTTTGCTTTTCTCTCACTACTTGGAGATGCCTTCTTCACTTTTTTCACTTCAACCAGATTTATGGAAGTCCTTCAACTACTTTGCTTGCAAGAGGTAGTGCTCTATAGTGCACATGTGCAAGCCTTCTATGCCATAGTTCACTTGGGTCCATAGATTCATGGACCAAGGCTTGTTCTGGTTGGCCTTTCAGTTTGTATAATCCTCTCTCTTGCTCTCCAATCACTACTGCATAATCTATAGTATTTCCTTTAGGCCACATAAGAACTTGGCCATATACAAATGCAACCCTCATACCTTTTGCATCCAATGCAGATATGGAGAGAAGGTTCTTCTTTAGTCATGGTACAAATAGAACATCTTTCATCTTCATAAACTTTCCAGAGTCTAGCTTATAAGAGGCTTCACCACTTCCTTTTATAGGATACTGGTACTCATCCCCAAGCTTCACTTTGTGGGGTGACTCATGTTCAGATAGATTCATAAAGGATTCTTTGAATCGCTTCATATGCTTGGAATCCCCAATATCTATAAGCCAATCATTGGTTCCATGTGTAATAGTTCCTGTGAGGGAAGAAATTAGAACATACTCTTCATCGCTTGAAGAATCTTCACTTTCTTCTCTGGCCCTCTTCTTGGGAGGTTCATCATCCTTTGCAGTGTGAGCATGATGTCTTCTCTTGGTGTTCTTCTTCTTGTGGGAGTTGCTTTTGTTCCTGGGACAATATTTGGAATAGTGTCCCCTCTCATCACAAGTATAACATCGAATGTGAGAGAGATCTCTCATAGATGCTCCAAATTTCTCCCTCCGGTTATGGTGGTGGTGTTTACCCTTCTTGTGATGAGGATGCTCCCTCTTGTTTTTTTTCTTCCTGGTGTGCACTATGTGGGCCTGGTCTTCACTACCCATATTTTCTTCTCCTGTGAGCACTCCTCCCACAGCCTACTGAATGTGATGAGTTCTTCCTAGCAAAAATTCCTTGAATGAAGGAATCCCATGACCTAAGGAGACCATTCAAGGTGGTCATCACAATTTCTCCATTCTCTATGTCTTCTCCCACAACAGTTGTTCTTTTATTTGAGAGACCCTTGTAAAGTAGGACTGCATGGTCTCTGTATTTTGAATCTTCACATTCTTCAATTGGTTCTGCAATGTCATCTTCTGATTTATGTTCTTTCCTTCAAACAACTTGGTCAAGGAATAAAAAATCTTCTTGGGTGTCTTTAGAGATGACACATGTGGTATGAGATGATACTTGATAGAATATGCAATGATCCTCTTGGACTTGACCAAGTTTTGTTACACAAAATTGCAAGTATTCAGTGCTCCCCGGTGTATTGTGACAAGGGACTAATCACCTCTCATGGATCCTTGAAATTTGGCGGTGGTGAGTTTACCAATCACCTACGGGTTTTGGTGTAACGACAGTCGTACTACCAACAATTGGTATCAGAGCTAGAGGTCACGAGTTCGATACACACTCAGCTCGCACTGAGGGGGAGATTGTTGCATGAAATTGCAAGTAGTCAGTGCTCCCCGGTGTATCGTGACAAGGGACTAATCGCCTCTCGTGGATCCTTGAAATCTGGCGGTGGTGATTTTACCAATCACCTACGGGTTTTGGTGTAACGGCATCCATACTACCAAAAATTTCTTCTTATGTAAGGCCTTAGCCTCATCTCCCTCTAGAACTGGAACCTCTTCACTTATGTAGGTGTCCAATTCATTCTCTTATAGGATTAATCCAATCCTATACTTCCATGCTCGGAAGTTATCAACCCCTTGAAGCTTATCCTCAAGCTTGGTGTGGTGAGACATCTTTAATGAGTACTTCAAATGGAAATAGAAAAGATTTAGGTCTTATCACTTGATTTGTTGAAACTGGATCAGGAGTTGGCTAGGGTTTGACAGAGAAACCCTAAAAATCCAAACTTGGAATTTCAAACTTCTGTCTGGATAGAAAGATGCCTCTTGTTGAGACAAACAAGCTGGTATACTTGGATTTTGAAAATTCCAAAGATTGACCCCTCAAAAGTGACTTGCGAATTTTGGATCTGCAATTTTTGGTGTTTTCTGGTCCAAAAACCAAACTAGGGTTTGATGGATCTCGAGGTTCTACCCAACCAAAAAATTCTATCTTGGTCTCTAAATTTTGATTTTGCTGAGGAGAGTAATCCTATGCTGAGAGCACTCCAAAATTCCACTTCTGTCAAAATCCCTAATTTCCCGTAGTAGTGACAGGTCAAAAACTGAAAATGCTCGGAATCAAATTATGTTTCGATAGAAAGATGCGCCTTCCTTAGGAGAGTTATCCTAGCCTCCTACCCTTGATTATATGTGGAAAGAGACCCAAAAATTAAGAATCCCTAGCTTCCGCAGCTGCACAGTATCTTCTTCTCAGGTTAGCTCTAATCCCATGTTAGTTTTTCACAATTTTAATTCAATGTGATCTAGGATCTTATCTGAGAGAACAACATGCACAAAAAATCAAACACAAGAGAAAATAGACACAAAGCATTTCATTGGAGAAACCATAAAGGATAAAACCCCACAACTTCCTCAGAGATAGAATGAGAAATAGTACAAAACCCCAAAAAAAGAAGATGGTCTCCAATAGCTTCCTCCTCCTCCACTTGTGCGAACTTGTCTCTCTCTAACTTGTACGAATGAGTGACTGAGTGAATGAATCAAATGAGAGAGTCACACTCTCTATTTATACTTTACTTCACTTTCCTTTTACCCTAACTGGGCTGACTTCTCCTAGGAGAGTCTAATAACCCATTATAACTCAACTCTACCCGCTGACCCCACTAGGGGAGTCTAATAACCCTATCAAATACAATAATAGCCTTCTCGATCGGAGGAATGAAACATATCCATCGTAAGTACAATGACATATGAATACAATATAAAATATACAAGTAAAATACATTCCGAAGTTACAAATACATCAACAGGATCCCTCAGCTCCTGCATGTGAACGTGGCCATTATGGACATGTTCACGATGGCCACGCATACCGGGGATCCTTCAGATCGTAAATGACCCCCTTGAGAAATATTGGAATGGCCTTCACTGAGAAAAAACCTAGCTCTAGAGATGGCACACTAGCACCATTTTTGAGACTTTGAGGAACGGTGTGGGGGGGGCCCTGGCTGAAACCTGGTGCCCTAGATCCATTAGAATCAACAAATTCGCGATCGGAGTCATGGTTTTGCTGTTGTGGGCATTTTCGTACGGCACCTTGGGGCCATTCAGGGACACTTTGAGTAATTGCTCCGGGGGCATGGAACCCAAACCTAGGAGCAGACTAGGGTTCCCTCAGCTCCCACACGTGCATAAAAAAGCTTTCAAACTACTATATAGGACATTTTTTAGGGTTTTTTGGCTCCCAAGTTCTGATACATATGAAAAATGGCTAGATAAATGTTTCTAATGAGATTAAATGAGGGTTTTTCTTGCTAAAATCCCTAAGGGCACACCTCACACAAGAGGTCATACACTTATAACCACATCGTGATGCTCCCTAAGCTATTGAGACAATATTGAGAATATGTGAGCCATTATAGAGTAACACCTTTGACCTCCTAATGTTATGTAAATACATAAGAAAGTGTTTTACCATAAGTCAATTAGAGAGGATATGCCATAACACTGGTACCAATTGGATGTGCCCATTTTTATATGGAATATGGAAAGGTAGGCTAAGTAGATTGAAGGTAGACTAGGGGTATCTTTGATATGTTTCAAAGTGTCTCTATCAAGTGTCTCGAGCCATGGATAATGCCTTAAAGAATAATAGTTGATCTCTGAAGGGTATAATTTTTCTTTGATTGTTGACCTCGATGCAACAAGTAGGTTGTGGACATTAGGTATGGGTCTTGGGACCATGAACATGTTCAATGGAGGAAAGATATGCCTTAATATGCCCTAAACAAGGCTTCTATGCATTTAGGACCAAGAATGATGTGTCAAATCACAACACATCTAGGATCGAGGGATATTTGGATATTGGGATATTCAAATATGATATTTAGGAGGTTATGAACACCAAGCGTTGGTGTTGAAGGCCTAGATATGACTGTGAATATTTATCTTATTGGTGAGGATATGGACACTATTCGAAGGTTTTGAACAAGAGCAAGAAAGGAGCTTTCAAAAAAAAAATAAGACATGTCTTAGGGTTCTTTGGCTTCCAAGTGTTGATACATACTTCATTAGGATATTTTGAAAACCATTTATGGATATGAGGTACTTGTACATGGTTGGGAGGCGGACTGCAAACCTTAATAAAAATAAAGCTTCTAAGGGAAGGGAAAATTGAGGTTTTGAACTTACAGGTGTATTAATTACATAGGTTCACAACAATGAAATAGACCTCAAATGACAAGGATATGTTTATCCTCCAATAAATGATATGGGTGCAACTAGGAGTATTTTAGCACTCAGTATGGGTTTTATGGCACTAAACATGGTCAAACAATGAAACCTTGACCTTAGGCTCTAAAGGAAGTTTCCAAGGGGAAAATGTGAAGCCTTAACCAACCACATAAGATTGGTTTAGTATAACTTAAATATTTGAATGCCAATATGGACACCATTAGTATGTTTTGAGCTTTATCGGTGGACCTCAAATCCATAAACATGATTCGAAGAGAGAGACCAAAATATCAAGGCTAGAAATATATATTTATGGCTTGGGACCAATGATCAATTTGATGGGTCATTTGTAATGCTTAAGGGCATCATTCATGAAACTTGGTCCCTAGAAGGTGCCTTTAGAGCCTAATGCATAATTAAAAATTCAAAATATTTGAAAGTAATATTTAGGTGTGTAACTGTATGGTTTTCTTTGTGCAAGTGTGTATGTAAATCTTTTCCTATGTGTGTTTTTTCTAACATGTAAATTTTTGTATGTGTGCATAGATATTTGCATGTGTTCATTGTGATTTGTGAATGACAAATGTGTACTCATTGATGTGTATTGATTCTAATTTATATTGAATATTATGAAATGTTATAATATAAGATGAGTTTTCAATCTTGTTTAAATGCATGTGAAGTTTTCCTAAACGAATGGAAACTTGAATTGGAGTGGTTGGTGTAAAACATCAATGTATTGTAATAGTAAGTTAATCATAACTCAAACATCAAATAAATGATATAAGATAATGATATCAAATAAACTATCTAACATGAATAACATTAGACATGCATGAATAAACAATCACATGACTATACTATATTGTACCTCAATCAATTAGGCCTTCTAGATCCTCTCGGTTTTTTATTGTCTCAAACAACCTCTCGTGCTCTGCATGACGTAGTAAGTAGCGTACCTTGTTTGATGGCTTCATTGACATTGTTTGTAGTTGGATGTTTGCACCAATGATCAAGTGCATAAAGTGATACACCTGTGAACCTGGTCTATAATCAGTGTATGTGTAGCCATTTCTCTTTGGTCCCTTTCCATCTACTGTAAGATATCCTCCCTGAAAAACCATCGATACAGTTGGAAAGGTAATGCTTTCACTATCAGTTAATGATGCGAGGAGGGTTTGCTTCCCCTAGATTCATTATGCCAACCAATAATTCATCCCAATTGCACTATCTGCTGGGGCGACAACTGTGTAGATGTGTCCTACAAAAATGCATTTTACGGTCATATTCCAGCAAGTAGTGGTTTGATAACTTGGATAATTAAAAAAACAAGGAGGGAACCGGGATATACATGCAGAAATTTTTACCTAGATGTACAAGATCATATATATGATCATGTTCATTCGAAATAGAGGACTGGACTTCCTCTAACTAGATTGTTTCAACAACTGCATGTGGCTCCACTGTAAGTGATACATGATCCCATTCATCAACCCAATCCATTGATTCACACTCATCCCACTCACAACTGCTATAAGGCCCACAAAAGAAAGCAAGTTTCCGCGTCCATATTTCAAATAAGGGTTTGTTTGAGCTTCGAACCGAATGAAATCCACGAGTTCCTTGCACAGTACTACAACTATCAGAACACGATCAATCTATATCAACCACATACCAGAAATTTTTGACAACATGTCCTCTACCTATTGGTCTGTGCTGCTCTGTGGTTCGATCTGACATTTTTGCAGAGCACCATTGAACTATAGATTCTGCATCCTGAATATGAGTTTTTTTCATGCACCTCATATCCTCCCTTTGTAGGGAAGTTTTGAGACATGCTCTAGCCCCATCATGCTCTTCCTTTCCATTCCCGGTCTCAAAATAGTTCCATATATGCAGCACATGATAAGTCTTGTGAAAAATAATCAACCACTGGGATACACATGCATTTTTGAACTGGCTTGCACAACCATCTGACCATATCCAATGCTGATCCATCTGTATACCTCTCTCCTTCAGCTTATCATAGAAAATTCTGAAGCAATGCTTCACATAATGTAGGTCATGGAACCTGTCGTCACTGAAGTAGAATATGGTCTCTTTCAATATTATCCTCATGTCATTGCTGCTATTTGGTGCATGCGTATACGTGATATGGACCATTATGCTAACTTGGTATGAATGGTAGTATTGACTTTGAATCTCATTCTGTGGCTGCAGGGTGTAGTTTTTAGCAAAGTCCACAACCGACAATATTGTGCCATTGGGAAAGGTGTCCCTGCATTGTTTATACTGTTCATCCTGCCATCATGCAACATGGTCATGTTGTACATACTTCTCGGCCTTTTGGTATAATTCCTTCATGAAATCACAAATTTGTACTTGGTGCCACAAAACCAAGGGCATTAATACAACGTGACATTTTCAATCTGAATATATATGTACAAATTCAACATGAACAGTATGAAAGTATGCAAACTTAGATTACCTGTGACTTCACCAATGCAATTTTTTTCTTTCCTTCGCACTATCTACTTGATATGTTATGTACTTGAATTTCTGCATTTCTACTGACATCCTCCCAAATTATTGCTCCTCAGTTTCATGGATGTAACGGCTCAATAATGCAAATCCACTGCATCTGGAACATGTCCCATATAAACATGATCTTTTATAATATTTTTGTCTTTCAGGTCTTGGGCACATTATGCTATGTATAAATTCTCTGGATGAATTCAGTGGTTGTAATGATGGGAAGTACTACACAGTGTTAGTATGCAAATCAAAAAATATATGTCTATATGTATCATAATAGTACTCAAATTCTACTTGGTATCTACAACATGTGTTGCGATCAATGCAAATTCTAACATACCAGGGTTTGCATTTTTCAAAGGACCTTTGGCCCAAGTTGAATTGTGTGTGCTCATTATTGAACCTCTCATAGAGTTCTGTTTGTGTCGTGTCAAGGAAGTGCTTTACACGGGTTTCACACCCCTTAACACCTTTTATCAACTTTAAGACATCTCTTTGAGTCAATGACGGTCTAGTGTTATCATGCCAAAAATTTTGTACTAGTTCTTTAAAGACATCAATAAGCTTCATGTCGAAACGAGGTAACCTACCAACAAAGGCCCAACAATATTTTTGGCCTAGGGTATCAAGTTTTTCTCTAATAACATAATACTTTTGAAGAGTCTTTCTATCTACTTTAAATATTTTACATGTGTGTGATAGCAGGCGACGTTTCCTTGTGGATTTATCTACAATTGATTTTGACAGTACACGACAGGCTGCATTAACATATTTTGTACGAGAATTTTTTCCAATCAAATTAAATGCAGACTGTAGATTTCTAACGACATGATTGTTGGCCTTTGAAATTCTAATTACCTTTATGCCCAAAATTCTCCTAACATGATCTAGACAATGTGATTTTAAAAAAGCCAAAAAAAATTGACATTTTGCTGCATCGGTTTTGGATTCAAAAAATTCTTTGATTATCCTGTTACAATGGAAATCAATAGTGCGTTTGGGAAACTTACCATAAAGTCCTGAAAATGAACTTTCATCCACATGAATATGTCTAGGAGTTCTTCGTCGTCTGCTTGATAGTCGAGGCAAGGGAGTCAGAAAGGAAGTACGAGTCTCATCACCAGTTTGTTGTGGCCCTTCGTTCACAATTTGGTCCTACAAGGGAGTGTGTTTGACATGTATGTTCTCTTCTTGAGGAGGTTTCCAATTAACGACTTGTTCAACATCCATCCATTCATACTCGACATCAAGAAATATTTGATTGACTTCAACCACTTCGTCATTTCTTGTTGATGGATCTAAGGAACTAACATTTTGATGTCTATGGTTTTTCATGTACAACCTGGCCTTTTCTCTTATCTCATGGGCCTTTTCAGGGGGTGGCTCCTTCCTTCTATACTTTCTTTTATTATTATGTATGTTTCCCATACTCAATACATTTTTTAACAAAACAAAAATATCACTCTCATCATTCAGTAGAATATGCTGATTGAACGGGAGTAGAACGTCTATATGTGAGTAAATAAGGCTCAATACTAATCTCCATTTTTATATTATTTAGTTCAGTTTCCCATCCAGGTGCACATAACTGGTTAAAACAATATGTGTGATATCATATAGCACAAGCAGTTCATCTTGGATTCTACGTAGGATGACAGCTTGGTCTTTGCAAATTGCAGTATTTTACACATTATCAACAATCAAGTTTATTAACCATTTACTTACTTAAATATCAGAAAAGCAAGTAAGACCATAAAATTATGCCTCCAAAGCAACCTTAGTTTCAATCAAACTAGCTTGAAGCTCTTCCTTTGCAATTATCTTATCATTTTGGATAAGGGTTGGATCCTTCATTTTATTCATGACTTCAAATATTTTGAAAAAGGGATTAGATCTTCTATGCTCAATGCCATCACAAGCTACAATCAATTGCTGAATGATTTCAATCTTTCTATCTCAACCTCTCTATATTGCGATGAGCCTTTTATATGAAGGGAGATTGTCCTTTTGTATTAAATGAGCATTTATATTTATCATCTTTATTTATAAAAGTATATACATATGTTTCACAGAATGCCTCATTCTTCCTTAATTATTTCTCTAACATTTATTTGAGCATAAGAATCCCTTTGGATGGAACATAGGCATCATTTATATCTTCCCAAAGATTTGATTCTCAAAGTAATCCTCTCCTTTACATTACTTGACACAAATTTTCTTACTCCATATAACAATTCTTGAACCGCTTTAACTCTATTGGACTTCCCTAGATGGTCTTCTTTCATTTCCTTCAAGCCTCTGGGTAGGTAGTTAGAGGTTATGAAACAAGGATTCAGGGTTAAATACCCTTTCTTAAATCCCCGCACTATGTTTCTCAGCTCTTGCGCACCAATATCCCTTTTATACATAAGAGATATGTGTACCCTTAATTGGGGTCTAAGTAATCATTGAGATGTAATTAGCTCCTTCTTTGGATTCTTTATCATGCTTAAGTGACTTAGGGCTTCATTCACATATATTGCCTTATAAATCTATATTCAATATTTACTTGGAACACTTATACAAAATTATGGGCTTTATACCAGGTTGTTTAGTTACATCAAATTAATGCCATGCTTTTTTGTGCAAAACAATATATGCCTCTATCTATATAATATTCTTCTTTATGGTTATGTAATCCATTTTAAAAAGGGAAAAAGAATCATATGAATTAATTATAAGCATGACTTTCAGAATCCTATAGTTTGACTTCAGGGATTAAAAAGAAGATTAATTCAATGAGATAAGAGAATTTTATTAATGTCTAACAAATGACTACAATAAATAGGTCAATGGGACTCAAAATTACAGCCAATGTAAGTACATAGTGGGAGTGCGAAAGCAACTAATTCTACTCTATAAAAGAAAAACATAAAAACAAGAGCCAAGTACCCAGCTAAGAGAAGTACAAAAAAGGTGCAGAAAGAAAACCATAACAAGTATAAAGAGAGGATGTAAAGGCATGTTGGAACTCTAATTTGAGGCCAAATGAGGGGAGAGAGAAGAAGGCTCCTCAACCGAGTCATCAATCACCGTGAAGGGACTAATGCACTGTTTAATCATGTAATATGAAGAATACTTGGGGGAAAGAGGGCCTATATGTGTAGTCCTAGGAGAATACCTAGATCAAGGAGGTATATCACTCCTAACATCCAAGGTTTGGGGTAAGAATATCTGGATAGAAGACTTGCTGCTCGACTGAGCCTAGAGATAAGTACTCTGTGCTGAAAAAATCCAGCTCTAGGACCTCCTATAGTTGATTTGTTTTCCAGTCTGGTAGTTTCTATCCTAGGGTTGGAATGGGAGCTCCTCAAAATTCTCATGGAACACTGGGAGGGTCGAGAGGAAACCCAAGGCCTCACTAATAAAGTACCTGGAGTGGTGTTGGCCCATACACGTTGTTTGTTAACCCTAGTGATCTGGACAACAAGGAAGAAAGAGGGAAGAAAGAGGTGATACTCTTCATGGTCTCTGGCCGGAGAGGTCCACGCAAGGACGACGACCTATGTCCGAAAATATCCCTCATGAAAATAGCTAGTCATATGGATACAAAAAGAAATTGGAGAGGGGTTTACCAAGTCCCGGTAACAGCAGTGAAACCTCCCTTTAATATAATAATAGGTAGGAACCCTCCAACTCAGTCTCTTGTAATAGGTGTAGCTGGAAAGTTATATCGGGGCATGGGATATGGTGATAAGTCTCAACTCGAATCTGAGAAACCCTACTCAAAACTATCCAAAGGAGATCTTGAGTCCGTCCACCCAATGTTTGCATGTATACATAAGTTTTACAATGAGGACACCTCTTAGCAGCATATCTTAGCGGCATAAAGTGCTCAGAGTAAATACCATATTAGGGATAAGGCCCTCGAGGGGGGGTATTCCAAGTGACTTGGATTTACTGCCTGCATAAATTGTGCTCGGGTTTATTTCAGATTTATTAATTGGGTGTTAGTATAAATATTTTAATAGTTTTGTTAGGGCTTAAAGTGATTCATTTTAACCATTCTTATTTCAGCTTATTTATATCTTGGGAGTGTAAAGTCTCATTTATATTTTCATATTTTGCAAAAGCTATATTTCGTTTATAGTGAGCACATGCAATTCTTTGATATGCATGCATGGAAAATGAAAGAAATGAGGGCCAAGTAGGAGATGGCAACTACATTTTAGGAAATCCCATGGAATATAAAAAGTAAAGCCCATGGAATATTAAAGGCATCTAAAAGACAAAATGTGTTGAATGGTAAGGCTATAGGTCTTAAATAACATTTTTAGCAAAAAAGCAAATGATCTAAAAATTAACTATAAGTGGGTGAAAGAGGAAAAGTAAATAATACTATAAATACCTAATAATTTAAGGAGTAAATCAAAAGGGGTTCCATCCCTATAGTTGGTACACGTAGGCCAAGACGCCATTCAATGATTGATCTGTGGCTCCATGATTTTTTCCAAAAAAAGATTCGCCAATTTGCATTTTTTGAAGTCCCATTTCGCCCAATTTTGACGGGGTAAACTTTTTGCACTCTAAAAATCGCCAAATTATTATATAAACTATATAAAATCCTTAGAAATTGAAATAATTTTAGAAAAATATAGCCAAATATTTTATAGTTGACATTTTAAGAATTGGTAAGATTCGCCAAGGTTTATACACTTTTAAATATGTACGGGTCCTTAAAATTATCCCTGGAATGTACTTTTAAACTAATGAATATGGACACCTTACAAACAATGTAAAACTACCGTATCTATATTCTTTCCCAAATGAATTTATGGGCCACTGGATACTATTCATGAATTTACTGATTATAGGGTAAAATATATTAAAAATGTAATTACATATAGATATGCAGAAACGACATCGTGAATAGAAGCTAGTATTTATCCTCTAATAAAAGTGTGGTTCGACGAGCAGCCGGGCTTAGCATAGATGGAACCACCGGATTTATTATAGAGAAATAAATAAATAAAATACTTGGGTTCTTTCATAGCTTATTTAAACCATCTGCCCCCTAGGCGGAGATGTGGAGCATAGAGCTACCTCATGATCGATCTGAATGCTCCTTCTCCTTCCTTGGGTGGGTGGGATATAAGGGTAAAAGCATAGTAGTATTATATATGTAATACTACTCATAAATCTGTCTGAAAAAAAATCATGTTTCAACGACTACTAGGGTCCGGCTATTCATTTGTTCTATTCCATCAATAGTTAGTTCAAATGTGCCATTGAAGAGCCATGAGTATTCTTTTTTTGCTTCCCCACCCATTGTTAGTGGATTTTGTTACCCCCAGTGGGGAATCCGGTGAAACTCGACTGGCTAGAAGGTGCAAAGATGCTGGAGGGATATATAAGTGTTCCTAGAAATCCATATGGAAGTGTTCCAACGAGCCATTTTTATATTAAGTATCATGTACAAGCTAGACCGAAGTATGATGTATGAGTTAGAGTGAATCCTTTGATATGCTAAGCTCTGCCAGGCATTTAGCTCCGTTTCTTATTGGTTCTGTTCTTATAATTAAATGCCCTTAACGAACTCCCTTTTGGTTATGCAAGTACCAGGGGATTTATTCTGTATTTTCATAGTAGTCGCATCAAATCTTATTTATTACGTAACCAACATCCATAGAATTTATTTTATTATTTTTTAGTAAATCGCAAGTATTTTCTCTTCTCCGATCCAAGACACGACATATGTTAGTAACTCTTTCATTTCGATCCGATCAATATCATGATTCCACTACTTATATACTTATATTTCCACCCACCACTCCTTCCGAGGAGCTTATAGTTTCTAGTAAACACAATATGTATAGTTTACGAGAGTAAATAACCTTTCCTTTTGATCTGGTGGGCCGTTGATTCAAAACCAATTGAAAGAAATAAAAGGAGGAAGGTCATACTTTCTTTCATTGGCCACCTTTTCCAAAGTGCTAAGCAGTTTAAGATTCAATATATAGTTAAAATAAAGGTGTTTAAGCCGCACAAACAGTAAGTATGAAACAATTTTAAGCCCCCTCTCTCTAAATATATATATAAATTCACGAGAGTCTAGTGATAACCATCTATTATAAGTGTTACCAAGGAGTAGCTCATTATTATAGTTCCATGGTCAATGATCCCATTATTCAGTTAGTAATCCCTACTCAACGGAGGAGAGATATCCATTGCACTAGTCTACTCGAAGAAAAAAAATGAAGTTCAGGTGTAGTAGAGCAATTAATAGGTAAAATAAAGCATTAAAAAGGGTTTTTGGTATAGAAGCATTTGCTCATCCTATAGTTTTAAAAGGTATGCAAAGAGGACGATTGGTAACCCTTCTCCTAATATATAGATCTTTTAAGTTATAACCCGTATCTAAAATGTTTTTAATGGCTGGAAATAGGATAAATAATAGGCTAACTGGGAAAATTGGACCAGGGGGAAAATATGGGGGCTATTCCTAAGTTTATAATTTTAGTCTGTTAAAAAATATATACGAAGGAAGATCTAACATATAAAGCACCAAACCTAAGCCATTGAGAAAAAAAGTATAGACAAGGGTAAAGATGCTTTCTGTACCAGATGTGAGGGCATAATCACTAAAGATGGGCACTTATTAATGTAGTGTACTAGAATAGCTAGGTAAATCAGACAATTTTGTCAATTGGAAGGAGTTTAATATCGCGGGTGCAACCAAACCCATTCATTAGAGATTTCTAAACCATTATTTTTAAATATTATAAACTACCGGGAAAGGGCCCTCTCGAGTTATTTTTAGGTCTGGTCGGCTTAAAATGGGTCGAAATCACTATCATTCTCTTCAAGTGGCTTTCCTTATCACTACAGTTACTAGTTTAGGTAGTCCAACATTAAAAACTTGCTATCACCACTATCACTACGTAGAACGGAGATAAATTAATTAGGTTACCTCATGCATAGCGGTTGTATCCCATCACTAGTACCTTGGGACGGGAAGGCATTATCATTATCATTCCAAATATGAAAATGGCGATCAATTAAAGCCAATTCATCCTTCTTTTATGGATTAGGAACAGTCACTCGTAACGAAGGTAACAAATAACCATTTTGTAAATGTTGGCTAGGATTTAAGGTGAAACCATCCATATTTTATAGCTAAGAGACAGAGCTTTATTTATAGTGGTTTGAATTAGTAAGCGATGGAGGGACGAGTTTATAAAAAAAAAAAACATGAAGTGGAATAGTTGCTTTTGGAAACACGTTTTAAAAGCTCCTCAGTTGTGGAAGGTGTATCTATGTATATAAATTAATAATTCCTAAACCAAAATAAGAATTTATCTAAGCATTCTAAGCTATTTATAAGCCTTTCTGACTGGCTCGAACGGAGAAGCCAATATTGTTAGTGAGTGTTTTGCGGTCCTATCAATATTCAAATAGTTTGGAACACAGAAGGGCCAACACATGCTCTACTCCACCAAGAGGTTAGAACTACTAGATAACAGAATGGGGGGAATCATAGCTTTATAGCTAATGGGTAGAACTTATCATTTAGCTAATTGGTATTATTCAATGCAAAGGCAAAGCTTACTCAATTGGAGTCGGGGTAGGTTTATTCTTTGGCGGGGTATAAATTGAAGTTAGATCTAGCAAAGGATCTATATGTTACGGAGGGGGTAGGTAGGATAGATAATTTTACCGAGAGCTAGGTAATTTATAGGGGCTCTATTCAGGTGGAGTAATTTTAATTGTCGAAGAAAAACATTGAAATCACAAATAGTTTTATTTATATTATAAACCTACTAAGTATTGGAATATTAGAGAAAATCAAATGGGGTCAAGAAAGCTATTAAATAATGAAATAAGTTTAGTCCTATCCTACCTTCCCATCGGGTGGGTGGGTTCTAGGTTGGCTGGTCTTATTGGGCTAGTTAGCAGGTCTGGCGTTTGGCTTGTTACCAGGTCTGGATCCATTTACAGTATGGAGCGATGAGCAATAGTGAAGAGAAGTATGGGACACCTTTACTTCCTCATTCCTAGCTTATTCGCCTAACCACCTTCAACAGTATGGTACAATATGTTATGCTAGTGAAGAGAAATAATGAAGAGCAATCAATATTGTACACCGTTTAGAGCAAAGTGATGAGCAAGAAACTCCTTACCTCGTTGTTTAGCTACTCCTTAACCAGTTATTCAGTGAACAACCTAGTTTTTCAGTTATATGCACAGCTATTTCCTTAGCTGCCTTAAGGGATTATTTGTCGTCAGGTATTACTTTTTAAATATGAGGATTACCTAGCAAGACTATTCCTTGTATTCTTGTATTCTCTGGTCTTAGTTGTTAAATATGATACAGAATAAATTAT